>CM066032.1:380792317-382230571 GCA_033557465.1 Ichthyophis bannanicus | reverse complement strand
GGGCAACACTTGCCAGTACATGATGGGACAGATACCAGAAGGACACTTTCTACACTGTGGCCATCGGAGAAGCAAGTGCATGGTCTGTGTGGCCAGTGTCATGCTGCCAGAGCAGGAAACACAAAAAAAGAGCCTAAGCTCTCACAGAAGGGAGAACCAAACACAAAAAAAAGCGAGAGGCGTGCGGAGGTCAGAGGTATCTTTATTAATTGATCCCAAATGTGTTTCGGCAAATGCCTTCTTCAGGGGGTATGTAGCTTAAAAGATAACGGGTAATAAATAAATAATTAAACATAAAAATGATAACAATAAATAAACAATAACAAGGTTGGATAAAGTATAAAGACAAAATGTAAAACAATAAAAACAGTGATCAACTAATAAAATAAAGTTGTAATATATCGTAAAAGTAATAATAATAATAATGATAAAAACAATAAAACTTAATGCATAACAACAGCCAAATAATGCTCTTTTAAAAAATTAAGGACAATAAGAAACAATAAAAACACATTAAAGAACAATAAAAAAATAATAAATAACAATAAACAACAATAAATCCTCATCAGCAAATGGTGGGTGCATGATGCCCCAACCTTGCCCAGCTGGCCCAAGCACTCACCCACCTCCACTCCACAGCTTGATGGGGATGCACACATGACACACATAGACATATGACTGAGTAGCACAGCAGAACTGCATGAGACACATAGCAGTTTGGGTAAAGAGGCGTAGATCCACAACACAGCATGTAGACGGACAGCATAGCAGAATGTGGCACACATGCATGGTGAGCATGGCAGAATGGATCACAGAGCATGGGTGGCACATCCTTTGCTATGCAATCCACTACACATCTCTGAGACGACTCTGTCCTCCCCTTATCTATGCAGGCGACAGAGGATAACCCCTGCGGGAATGGTTAATGACCACAATTGTCCTTCCCCGTATGCCAGCAGAGCAGCGGTACAATCGGGTGCACAGGAGAACATGGGGCATCATAGAGCAGACATTCGGGTAACTGAAGAGCCGCTTCAGCTGCCTGGATCTGTCGGGTGGCAAGTTCCTGTGTCAGCCTGCAATGGTGTGCAAGATCTTCCTTGACTATTGCGTGTTGCAGAATTATGCACTGTGCCACAGGCAGCCCATGCCTGATGGCACGTTCATATCCCCGAAGAACCTTTATGATGACAACGTGACCCCACATGTGCCCCATGGACAGGCGTACCAGAGGGAAGTTACAACATGCCAGAACCTTGTGCAGACACACTTTGTGTGAGGTATGCTGGCCATGTTGACTGGGGCAGGGGTAGGTTGGGGGATTGGGGGGGTTGAGAGGGCATGATTTGGGCAGGAGGTGTGTGCAAGGGCTGGAGGGTGCTGGGGATTTGGGCTCTGGAGGCTGGGGGGTGATAGGATGTGGAAGTGCTGGCAGGGGGCTGCAGGGAGAGGTTGGTAGTGGCTGGATGGGCAGTGACACGGGATTGGGAGGGGGTTGGAGGATAGTTTACACACAGGGGATGCACTTATGTGCATGAGGGAGGCAGCTCAGATGAAGAAACTACCAGGAGAACCATATGCCCCATATGCCCACCAGGCCTACACTACGACCCTGCGCAATGCCCATGCCTCCTGCGCTCGTTGGTTGCATTGCCATATGTTGCCATCGGGTGCTGTACACCTTTGACTGTACAATCCATGGCACTGCACCGTGCATGTCACAGTGACCCCTGTGGCTACAAGTGAGAAGAGACATGGAGACCAGCCGAAACAGTAAACATAACTTTATTGCAACAGGAACAGAAGGTTTTAACTCTATGCAACAGGCACTTGCTGAGGTGGCTGGGGATGTGCATGTGTGCCCTGACATGTAGGCAGGGTCACATACATTAATTTATCGGCTCAATATTTTACCTTGAGTTCAATATGATTTATCACTCTGCACTAAAAAGGCTAAACTTTTCTAATTTTTTCTAAATGCAACTAGGTCTCAGCATTGCATGAGGCATTTAATCAACCAGACTTGCTGAATTGAACTTGCCTTCTTTCACATCAACGACCCATATTACTGTTGCATTAAGATGACTTTAACTATTTTTTTATATATATTATTTATTTTAGTATTGTTATTTTTTATAATTATTTTCTGTTTTCTTTTCCTCTATTAACTTAAAAAAATTTTTTCAAATGTTCACAAACCAAATGTTCACAAACTTTATATTAGCTTCACAGTCCTCAATACGATATTCACAGTCTCTTAATATCTTCAAAGGCCGTGTAATTTAAGCTTGTAAAAAAGAGCTGTGCTTATCTGTATTTGTCTGTTGTTCTATTGGTGAGAAGCAAAAATTCTAGTTCTGGACGGTGTTCCCGATGCTCCCGACGTATAACCACGAAGCGCTCCCTCGTTTCACTCCTTCGTTTCCTCAGGGGAATCGTATATCCAACTTCCACCCGATAACTGGCTGCTCCAAGTTTATTATTTTAGAGGGCGCATACTTTCTTCTTCCCTCTATCACCACTGCACGGACTGAAAACAAAACATGCTAGTTTTCTTCTATGAACTCCTTACGCACAGATTCTAATATTAAGGACTAGATAAAACCTTGTATTACCTCAAAACATGTTGTAAAACGATCCGATTTTTCAACCAACGCTGAACTTTCTTTGTGATGTCCAAAAGACGCCGCGCATGCGGACTACACTCTGTCTTGCCATTTAAATATCTGAGCCTCATGAGCGGTGCTAGTATTACCTCCGGTTGTGTTTAAATCAACTGCATAGGTGCCAATCCACCTGTGCATTTAATCCTTTAGGAGAAACTGTCGGAAGGGAAAAAATCCAACGTTGCTCCCGATTTATTAATAGTTGTTCTCTAGTGCGTTCCTTCATCCCACTCATAACTTGTTCAATGCAAAAACATCTAAGTTCCAAAAAATTATGCTGGAACTGAAGGCAATGTTCTATCATGGGTGCTTCTTTTCACTGACACTTCAATCGACTGCGATGTTCTCGCATGCGTGTTTGTAATGACCGGGTAGTTTTCCCTACATATAATAATTGGCAGGGACAGAATATTCCATAAACTACATAAGTAGACTGACAATTGGTGGTATGTAATAATTTGTAATTTTTACCTCCATATATAAACGAATTCGTTTCTAAAGTGATCATACAAATATCGCATCCAGCACATTTTGAATGCCCTGTAGCTCTTTCATCTTTCTTCTGCCCTGGCAAACGTGCTCCTGTGGGACTTAGTATCTCTTTAAGATTTTTTTGCCTTCTCCAGACACATCTGATGCGTTTATCATCCAAACCTGGAATCTGTTGCAACACGTTACTATGGCGCTTCAAAATCTCCTGTATTTTGTAACTAAAAGGTGAATATGCAGTTACCAAATTGACATTAGTATCATCAACTTTCGTTCTACATGGTGAATCTGTAATTAAAGTCTCCCGATGGTTATAAAGGGCCCTTTTATAGGCCCTAGATACAACTGACTGAGGATAACCCCGATCCCTAAATTTTCTTTTAAGGCTTTTCGCTTGTGGGATTTTGCCAAACATACCGAAGAACAAAAGAAATCTTTAGAAACCACGCGTGAGGAGGTCATGAAAATCAAAACAAAAAAATTAAAGCGTGATTTTGATGATTACACCAGCAGTTATGTTTATCCTTGGCTCAATCCGAATAAACAAACAAAGACAGCAAAACAACGAAAACGTAGAGTGGAGTTTATTGACAGTTCAGAGAATGACAACACTTCAGATTTGAGTAAACAGTCGGGGTCAGAAGGAGAAGAGAATCGTAAAAAAACACAAGTTGCAGAGAAAACAAAGTCCCGTAATACCACTAGATCGAAACGGTACTGAACTGGCTCCAGATACGTCGGTCATCAATATATCGAACAGTCCCTTATCATTACAAGAATTGTCTATTTTAAATAAAGGCTTGTCGTTTGTACCCAGGATAACCTTCGATTTATTTCAGTTTCACATAGACTTTGGAAAATTACTTCGTAAGCTACATTTAAAAGCATATTTCAGTAGCAACCCATTGCCTATGAGAACGATGGATCAATCTAATAGAATTCCCCTTCCATTAACGTCAAATTGGCATCCACCAGAACCCTTACCTTTGGCACTACAAATATTTAATGATTTAGTGCTGAAGGATGTTAATCAATTGTTTTCAACAAAATATAAGAAAACAAGTTACTCTTTATCCAGAGCAGAGAATACAATTTTGCGAGATTTGCAAGCTCGTTCAGATATTATCATCCGAAGAGCTGATAAGGGGGGTGGCACAGTCATTATGGATCGAGAAGACTATTTTCAAGAAGCATTTCGGCAATTATCAGATGCCACTGTATATGAAAAAGTATCAGAAGACCCACAAAGCCGTTTACAAAAAGCCGTTTCAGATCTTACAACAAAAGCGGTAGATGAAAAAATAATTTCAGAAAAAGAACGCCGTTTTTTGAACCCCTTAAACCCTGTAATGTCCAATTTTTATATTGTTCCAAAAATACATAAGCGCCTTATTCATCCTCCGGGCCGCCCCATAGTGGCCACCAAGGGTTCACTGTTAGAGCCTTCGTCAGTTTATTTGGATTCTTTTCTCCGCCCACTGATGCCTAAAATGACTTCGTTTGTTAGAGATTCAACTCATTTTTTACAATTACTGTTGAATTTTGCAGAACTGACGAAAAATCCTACTATCAAGTTAGTCACATTGGATGTGACTTCATTATATACAAGCATACCACAATATTCAGCAAGTAGAATAGTTAAAGAAGCATTACAGGGTAGAGGTGATTTATCGATACCGTTACAAGAATTTTTAGGAAGCTTGACGGACCTAATTTTATATGAAAATCATTTTGGGTTTGAGGCAAACATTTATCATCAAATATCTGGGGTCGCAATGGGTGCAACTTGTGCCCCTTCAGTTGCAAACCTATATATGGCGGAGTTTGAACATCGATGGATATTTACAGAATCCCTAAATCCTCATATTAAATGCTGGCGGCGCTATACAGATGACGTTTTTGTATTTTGGGACGGTTCGGAAATGGAGTTGACTACCTTCATGGAGTGGCTGAATGAGAGAGATCTTAATATAAAGTTCACTCATGAATGGAATATGGTTAGCATTACTTACTTAGATATTCAGATTATGAAAGGAGATGGGGTATGGAACACCTCGGTCTTTTGTAAACCTATGGACCAAAACTCATTGCTGCATTATTCTAGTGCTCATCCAACCAATCTTAAAAATGGCCTTCCATTTTCGCAATTTCTACACTACAGGCGAAACTGTTCAAATACTTCTGACTAAATTACACAAGCAAAAAGCCTTAAAAGAAAATTTAGGGATCGGGGTTATCCTCAGTCAGTTGTAACTAGGGCCTATAAAAGGGCCCTTTATAACCATCGGGAGACTTTAATTACAGATACACCGTGTAGAACGAAAGTTGATGATACTAATGTCAATTTGGTAACTGCATATTCACCTTTTAGTTACAAAATACAGGAGATTTTGAAGCGCCATAGTAACGTGTTGCAACAGATTCCAGGTTTGGATGATAAACGCATCAGAAGTGTCTGGAGAAGGCAAAAAAATCTTAAAGAGATACTAAGTCCCACAGGAGCACGTTTCCCAGGGCAGAAGAAAGATGAAAGAGCTACAGGGCATTCAAAATGTGCTGGATGCGATATTTGTATGATCACTTTAGAAACGAATTTGTTTATATATGGAGGTAAAAATTACAAATTATTACATACCACCAATTGTCAGTCTACTTATGTAGTTTATGGAATATTCTGTCCCTGCCAATTATTATATGTAGGGAAAACTACCCGGTCATTACAAACACGCATGCGAGAACATCGCAGCCGATTGACGTGTCAGCGAAAAGAAGCACCCATGATAGAACATTGCCTTCAGTTCCAGCATAATTTTTTGGAACTTAGATGTTTTTGCATTGAACAAGTTATGAGTGGGATGAAGGAACACACTAGAGAACAACTATTAATAAATCGGGAACAACGTTGGATTTTTTCCCTTCCGACAGTTTCTCCTAAAGGATTAAACGCACAGGTGGATTGGCACCTATGCAGTTGATTTAAACACAACCGGAGGTAATACTAGCACCGCTCATGAGGCTCAGATATTTAAATGGCAAGACAGAGTGTAGTCCACATGCGCGGCGTCTTTTGGACATCACAAAGAAAGTTCAGCGTTGGTTGAAAAATCGGATCGTTTTACAACATGTTTTGAGGTAATACAAGGTTTTATCTAGTCCTTAATATTAGAATCTGTGCGTAAGGAGTTCATAGAAGAAAACTAGCATGTTTTGTTTTCAGTCCGTGCAGTGGTGATAGAGGGAAGAAGAAAGTATGCGCCCTCTAAAATAATAAACTTGGAGCAGCCAGTTATCGGGTGGAAGTTGGATATACGATTCCCCTGAGGAAACGAAGGAGTGAAACGAGGGAGCGCTTCGTGGTTATACGTCGGGAGCATCGGGAACACCGTCCAGAACTAGAATTTTTGCTTCTCACCAATAGAACAACAGACAAATACAGATAAGCACAGCTCTTTTTTACAAGCTTAAATTACACGGCCTTTGAAGATATTAAGAGACTGTGAATATAGTATTGAGGACTGTGAAGCTAATATAAAGTTTGTGAACATTTGGTTTGTGAACATTTGAAAAAAAAATTTTAAGTTAATAGAGGAAAAGAAAACAGAAAATAATTATAAAAAATAACAATACTAAAATAAATAATATATATAAAAAAATAGTTAAAGTCATCTTAATGCAACAGTAATATGGGTCGTTGATGTGAAAGAAGGCAAGTTCAATTCAGCAAGTCTGGTTGATTAAATGCCTCATGCAATGCTGAGACCTAGTTGCATTTAGAAAAATTTAGAAAAGTTTAGCCTTTTTAGTGCAGAGTGTTAAATCATATTGAACTCAAGGTAAAATATTGAGCCGATAAATTAATTTATTGTCTATATTGCTATAGAGGCTCAAAAAGGTGACCATATTTATTTTTGGAGGGTCACATACATGACAGCCCTGGGGTGTACATTCATGCCACATGGCACATGTACCTGGCAGGCTTCTGACCCTCCCCCCTACCAGCTGGTGGACCCAGTAGGGAGGTGAGTGCCTCAGTGAGGCAGTGCACCTCCTACATTAGGTAATAGAGGTCTGCTAATATGCCCTCCAGGTGCAAGGTCCTGCAGCACAACACCCTCTGAGTTCTCACCCTGCTTCAGGGTTGCACTGCATGTGGTGCCTCATCATGCTGCAACATGGCTACTGGGGGGTCAGCAAATGCTGTCCCATCCCCACACCTGGGCCCCCAACACATGGCACACTCCTGTCCCCATCCTCCCCCAGGCTCTACCCCATCCCCACCCTGCCCTGCCTGCACGCTCCCATCCCCACCCTCCACCCCCGTGTACTCCTGTCCCTGCCCTCTTCCCTCCACCTGCCCACCCCAACCCCACCCTGCCCTTCCTGTGCACTCCCATTCCCTCCCTTCCCCCTGCACACTACCATGCCTGTTAGCCTCCATGGCCCCCCTCAGAGGATCCTTCCTCTCCTGGGCCACCTCCACCCCCCCCAACCACCCCCATTGCACTCACATCCCCGGCCTCCTCCAGTGGCTCCCCCCTGGCACATCCCTTCTCCACCACTCTGCTGCCATCACTCCTCACCTCCTCCTCCCATTCTCATCAACCCCCTTCCTCCCCCTGACCCATGGCCGCGCCAGGTGGCACATCCCACAGCTCCCTCTCCTCCCCTCCCCTGTTTCCACGCTCGCCCTAGTTGGCCCACAATTCCTCTCTCAACTCCCCCTCCTCCATCATGGTATATTCACTTGGGGGGGGAGAGTTGTCTGACTGTCATGTGCCTGTTGTCATGCCCTGCCTGAAGGCTCTGCCTGCCGTCCTCCCTACATAGCCTTGCCGCTTAAGGTTCTGTTGTCGGTGTGTCATTGTGGAGTGGTGGGGGGTCACGTATTACCTCTGCTACCTGCTCATTGGTGGCATGTATGCAGCTGTCAGGTAAACATAGTTACTATCCTCGTAGTCTGTTTGTGTTTGGGCATCCATGGGTCATGGCTGGCAGGGCTGTCTGGGTTGCATATCTACAAGGGCTGGGGGGTGGTCCTCTGCTACTGTCTGTGATGCATGGCTGTGAATAGCTATCCTTTCAGTGTCTATGCATTGTTGGTGTGGAGCAGACAGGGCTGGGTGGATATCACCTGTACCTATCCTCACTGGTTGGTGCTCTCTGTGGTGTTGTGGCTGTCTGTACTGCTATGGCCAACAGATACAGGACCAGTGGTGCTGTGTTGGTTCCACCTGTGAGGTGCCCATTGGGGGGGGAGTCGGGCCCAGGGAGGTTGGCCGCTATCTCTAGTGTTTGCAGTATGGACTCCAGGCCTATGTGGACAAGGAATTTCACGATCATATCTGATGCCTTCACCGCAGCTACAAACTTCCTTGCAGACATAAACCTCAAAGTAAACAAAAACAAAACAGAAACCGTACTCATATTCAGAGATCAGGAATTTAAGCCCCCAAAAAAGATCATGACACACTTATCAGAAATTCTAATAAAGAAAGAAATCAAATATCTAGGTATAACCATTGACAGCAACCTCAAAATGTGTGCACACATTAAAAATACAGCAAGAACAGCTTACTGGAAGTTGAAGCTTCTCAAGCCCTTATGACACCTGCTATAGTACAATGATTTCAGATCTGTAGTGCCATCACCACACCCCACCTGGACTATGGAAACACTCGTATATCAAGGTCTCCCCAAACATGCTCTATATCCGCTACAGCTAGTACAAAATACTGCTGCCAGAATACTAACAGCCAGTGCAAACCGACAACACATAACTCCAATCCTGAGAAGTCTACACCGCCTTCCAGTCTCTCAACGGACAAAACATAAAGCCATCATTACAACATTCAAAATCCTTCACAACCTCTCAGCACCCCGCCTCAATGCTCAAATCACAAAAGCATCCTCTACAAGACCAAGAAGAGCTACAAACCAGAATCTCCTGATCATCCCTCCACTCAAGACCAAGACCACACAACAGACAAGTAACAGGGCGTTTTCACTGTATGCTCCCACAATTTGGAACTCCCTCTCTGAAGCCATTAGAGCTGCTCAATCAACTAAAGATCTGAAAAAACTGTTAAAAACACACCTATTCAAGGAGCACTGTGGACCTTATCACAATAGCTAACTACAGCTCTATGACAGTATCATGATCAAACATCCAAATTAAACCTCCACAATTATCCTCCTCTGCAATATAATTGTTCCACCCCCCTGCCCCCCCCCCCACTGGACTGTTATATATCCCCCTTCCCTTGCTAACCCCATTTTTATCTACAAGCTATTTCTCCATGTTTATTGTAAAACAAATCCAATGGATTATGTTATATTGTTTGATGTAAACCGCCTTGGACAAAGGCGGTATAGAAAAACAGAGGGAGACCACTAAGAAGGAGGTTGCAATACCTGAGTTGGGAAGTAATGAGAGAGTGGACAAGTGCTCAGGGAGGAAGGGAAGGAAAGAGTCCATGTATTATGGAGCAAAACCACTGGTCTAAGACAGCAGAGGGAAATGTGAGCAGAAGGAAAGGGAGGAATCACAAATGGCCCCAAGGTTATGGGCTGAGGAAACAGAGAGTTGAAGACTGTATTCCACAGAGAGAGAGAAAGGAGAACAGGGGGAGGAAGGTCTAGGGGGAAAGACAACAGGATCGGGTGTGTCCATGTTTTCCTGCTAACAGCAGTGACACATGCACGTGGTGATGTCATAGAGAGAGGCAGAGATACGGGCCTGCAGTGCAGGGGACATATCACGTGTTGAAAGATAGATCTGAGAATCAACAGCACAGCAGGGAAATGATGCTGCAACCATGAGATGAGCTGAGAGCCCCAAGGGACTGGGGCCCAGAACAGACACATGGGGAACACCTACTGAGAGTAGGATAGAAGTAGTGGAGGAACCACCAGAACAAACACAGAACAAGTGATGGGAGGGATACGAGGAGACCCAGTACAGGACAGAAGCACAGAGGTTGCCAAAGTGCACCTGAGAAGGTGCAGTCATCACCCACAAATGTGCCTCTGCTGTGCCATTTGTGATTCCTCCTCTTTCCTTCCATTCCTCCCTGAGCACTTGTCCACTCTCTCATTACTTCCCATCTCAGGTATTGCAGCCTCCTTCTTACTGGTCTCCCTCTGAGTCATCTCTCTACCCTTCCCTCTTGTCAGGGCTCTGCTGTGTGTGCTCTTTCACCAGCCACACTATATTTATCATACCCCTCTTCTCTGTACATGTCTTTGCCTTCCCTTCTGCTTCAATATCCATTGCACACACCTCCTTCAGAACTGTGATTCCCTTATTTTGTCTGCCCCTCACTTTCATACCTTCCACCCCTCCCCATGTGCTCCTCACTTCTACTGGCTCACTCCTCTCATTGCCCTGTTTGTCCAGTGCTTACCCCAGACCTTGGTCCCTCCACTGTGGCTCTTTATGCCTGGGACATACTTCCCGGGTCTGTCCGTCTGGCTCTATTTCTGCCCCATTTCACATCAGTGGTTGATGCACACCTCTTTAAGGCAGCCTTTGGCTCATGCTCTCTGGTTTCCTTGTGTCTCCTTACCCTTCCCTTTTTGATCCTTACTCCACATGTTGGTCCTGTCTGTCCTGAGTAGGTTGTGTGGTCTAATGAATGGCGACAGTCTCTGTGTTTGTATAGTGCTGTGTCTGCCTTGTAGAGGTTTCTGCATGTTTAGTGGTGGTAGTCATGATCATGCAACCCTCATACACATTTAGGTTTGGTGTGTGAACAATGCACATTTTAGCTACAGCACTCTTCAGGACACCAGATTAATGCACCACTGCACCATCATCTGGTGAAGGCACCTAGGCCTCTATGTATTTTCATGTGTGTCTTCCATTTACATTTTACTTCTCATGCAGATATGTGACCGCACTACACAATGGACTTTGAAGGCAGATACTGTTCAGGCCGATGACATCCTGTGGTGTGTCTGGTGGTGGTGCCATGGCCAGCCACTTTTCCTCTGCATCTCCCACAATATGAGACATACCTGTCAACCTACAGCATCTTGCCCTTTCACAGGAATTCGGATACACCTGCTGATCAGGGCTCCTATCCTACCACTCCTGAGCTACTATTTTGCTGACGCTGCTCCCAGCTATGAACAGTGCACTTTGTCTGTGTTGATTCCCACAGTGTCGCTATCAGTGTTCATGTCTATTTGGTCTGGACTAGATGCACAGGTATGGTGTCTCCAAACTGTCTATGGCATCCATCTACTGCTATGCTTCAGCCTTGGGGGGGCAGTGCTAGAATTTGTGGCTCAGCACCATGTTTGGGGACATGTCTCATGGGGTTCTGATGACATGACAACTGTCCTGACACTCTATATGGTCACTCACCTTACTCCTGCTGCAGCTGCTGCCTGAGCCGCAGTATGAGCCTTGGCTTTGTGTGCCATATTGTCCAGTATTGCATCCTGTAGGCCTCCATATCCCTCATGAGATAGAAGCATTTGTGGGCACGAAGGTTATTTATTTATTTATTTTATTTATTTAACTGCATTTATATCCCGCTTTTCACCGGGTCAAAGCGGTGTAACATGTAACATAGGAGGGGGTAATTTTTTAGGGTGGGGCCATCACCAAGGTCAACAATTAATGATTTGGGTAGACATAGACATGGACATGTTTTACTTCTGCTGTATCTAAGTATTAGGGCATGGTGGTGTTTCCGTTCAGAGATGTTCACAGAATAGGATTGTCTTCAGCTGTTTCTTAAATGATGTGCTGTCAGCGTTGTTCCTGATGTGGGTTGGTAGAGAGTTCCAGAGTGATGGAGCATAAAGTTCGAACGCTCTGTTGCAGGTCCGTTGTGTGGATTTGGTTCTTTTGTGGGGGACAACAATAGAGTTATTGGAGGAATGTCTGGTTGATCTGTTGTGGGATGGTCGAGGCAGTAATGAGTGGAGTGAGGTGTTCCGTGTTTGGTGGATAGTTTTGTGGATGAGTAAGATGGCTTTGTACTTGATTCTTGCTTGCACTGGAAGGAGGTGAAGGTCTCTTAGGATTGGGGTGATGTGCTCCCGTTTTTTTGCATTCTGAATAATCCTTGCTGTAGTATTTAAGGCAGTACGGAGGGAGTTGGTGTGCGATGCAGGAAGGCCATGATAGATTATGTTGCAGAAATCTAGATGAGGGAGTGTCACAGCTTGCATAACTGTCCTGAAGTCGTGAGGTTCTAGGAGGGGCCGGAGGCGTTGAACAGTTTTGGCTTTGTGGAATATCATCCCAGCGGTTTTGTTAATTTGTTGTTTGAAGGTGAGAGCTTGGTCAATGATGACGCCTAGATATCTTATTTGAGGCTGGATTTGGATTTGCGTGGTTCCCATGTTGAGGTGGGTAGGTGGTTTGAAGTCAGGTTCTTTTGTTACTATTAGGGCTTCGGTTTTCTTTATGTTGATGGATAGACTGTTCTCCTGTAGCCAGTTGGTCACGTCGTTGAAGCAGGCTGATAGCTGTTCGTTTTTTGGGTTGGTGGTTGTAATTGGTGCGTAGAGCATTATGTCGTCCGCGTAGATGTGGAAGTTGATGTTGTGGGTGCGTATGATTGAGCATAGTGGACGGAGATATATGTTGAACAACATGGCAGATAGGGTGGATCCTTGGGGTACTCCTTGTAGTTGTTGGTAGGGGGGCGAGGTTGTGGAGAGGGTGCGGATCCGTTGCTGTCTGTTAGTTAAGTAGGATCTGAACCATTGGAGTACAGTGTCTTTGATTCCAATTGTTTTTAGTCTGTGTATGAGAATTTCGTGGGAGATTGTGTCAAAGGCCGCTGATATGTCTAGGAAGATCAGTATATATCCCGAATTTTTCTCTTGGGTTCCGATGATGAGTGTGTTCATTAGGATGGTCATGAGGTTCTCAACTCCATGTAGTGGTCGGAAACCGTGTTGCTGTGGGTCAAGTATGTCGTTGGTGTCTAGATGATCTTGAAGCTGGTGTTGGACTATCTTTTCTATTATCTTGGTGGCGAGGGGGAGGCTTGCCACTGGTCTGTAGGAGGTGGGGTCCATGGGGTCCAGGTTGTTCTTCTTTATGGTTGGTCGGATGATTGATGTTTTGAGGGCATCTGGTATGTATCCTTGTTTAAAGGATTCGTTTATGATGTGAGTTAGTGGGGCACTCAGGTCTTTCTTGGTTTTCTTTATCCATTCGGTAGGGCAGGGGTCTAGTGGTGAGGTAGTGGTGTTCAGACAGGAGATGGTGGAGGATATCTCTTCCTTTGAAGTTTCATTGAATGTATTCCAGTCAGCGTTTATGGTGATTCCAGGGTATGTTCTTGTGGCTGTAGCGCAGTGGTAAGGTTGTTGAGGTTGCTGAAATTGTTTGTATTGTCGGGCCAAGAGATCCGAGGGGATATCTGGGGGTTGATCGGAAGTGGTCGGTGCCTTTGTCATTTTTTTGGCAATCTGGAAGAGTTCTCGAGGTTTGTTTGCAGCTGTCGTGATGATTTTGTTGTGTGGTAGTTTCTCTTTGCATTGTCGGTTTCTGAGTGGTAGGCAGTGAGTTCATATAGGTATTGCTTTCTGTCTTTGTCATTTTTGGTTTTCCTCCATTTTCTTTCTGCTCTTCTAAGTTTTGTTTTCAGTTTCCGGAGGACAGGGGTGTACCAGCGGGCCTTTGAGGAGATGAGTTTGTTGCTGGTTTTGTTTATAGTTGCTCTGGATGCTGAGGAGATTGTGGTGTTCCAGTTGTCCATGAGGTCATCAAGGTCATTTGAATTCGTAAGTAGATTAGGTAGGGTCAGAGTCAGGAAGTCTTCTTTGTTGAATGCTTTGAATCTCCGTGTGTTGGGTGTTTCCTCTGTTTGTATTTGGTTGATATGCGTGGGAGAGGTGGATGATGTAGTGGTCTGACCATGGGACTGGTGAGATTGTTGGACTGCTGCATGAGGTAGATGTCTGGGAGTTCAGAAATATGAGGTCCAGTGTGTTTCCTTTTTCGTGTGTTGGTTCATTTATGATCTGTGATAGGTTCATTGCTGCCATGGCGTTAAGGAATGTTTCCGTTTGCGTGTCTTGGAGGGATGGGAGATTGAAGTCTCCCAATATAATTGGTTCCTTTGATGGGTCGATGCTCTCGGAGATCAGGTGCAGTATCCTTGGTAAGTCAGAGTTTGCAGCGGGTGTTCTGTAGATCAGGCATATTGTGAGGTTTTTGTTAGTGAGGGTGAGGGTGTCTGCTTCGTCGGAGGTTTCAGAGGTGTGGGTCCGCAGGTGGAGGTTGTCCTTTGCGATGATGGCTACTCCTCCGCCTTTTGCGTGCGTTCGGGAGCAGTAATGAAAGCTGTATCCGGTTGGTGTCAGTTGGTTCATTATTACTGTGTCCGTTTCTGTTAGCCAGGTTTCCGTTATGCATAGGATGTCAGTCTTCTCAGATATGATCAGGTCTTGGTTAGAGAATTCCATGAGTGCATGTGCTTTTCCCTCTTGGGTCTGACCCTAAAGCTGCCTGCCCGCATTCCCATTTCCTGTGGTGGTTGCATCCAGTCCCAATGAACTGACACATGTTCACAGTTACCATACCCTGGACTGTGACTTGCCCTGCTCCCCTAGGCTTCTTGCTTCATGCATGGCTGCATAGCCTATTGGTTGGTGCATGGGCTGGGAAACCAAGAGCCAGGGGTTTAATTCCTGGTCCAACTCCTTCAGCAGGACAGCATTAAACATTGATGCACATTGTGGGCTCTGCATGCATTTTTGGGGACCTAGCAGGTTCTTGTAACCTGTGTGGGGCACAGCTGCAGCTGGGATACAGGGCACATTGCACCTTCATCTGACACATTGTTGATTTTCTAATGATCTTCTGCTGTTCAGATATTTTCCCTCCTATCTTGGGCCTATCAGTTCTATGGTATGCCTCTCTGACAGCCTGACAGTGTGCATGCGGTCATATTGCAGCATAGCATTTTACGTTTTTTGCACCTGTCTTTTCGGCCATCCCTGTTGTTGGCCTTTCACAGGTGTCACATTGCTTGTTCACCGCTAGCCTGGTGGTTGCTGTCTCAACCCATGGTGGGGCTGGGTGGTGTGGCATACTGGTTCTGGCACTGGCCTGGAACACATGAGGACAGGGTTCAAGTCCACTTGCTTCCCCATATTTTGCCAGGCCTGTTGGTGTTACATTCACATGTCATCAAGTCTGTGTTCTCTCTGTCTATGTGACTTTCTTTGTGTTTTCTTTCATGGCGCTGTCCCACAGGTCTTAGCGGTTTTCAGATTACACACCTGGGTTTTACAGCGCACATGGTGTCATGCTACTTTGCCTCATCTCACAGGCTGTCACTGCCTTTTGCTATACACACATTGATGGTTGCTCCAGCTTGTCTGTATACATTTTGGGGGGAGTGGAAATGATGTTTGGGATAGTTGGTGTATTCAAATGTACGTGAGCATGTGTCGATCTTTTGGGTCATCTGTCCTTTGCACTTGGGCATCAGTATTGTCTCCATGGTATTCTCTGGGAAGGTACAGTATGTTTCTAGTTCTGTGTTTCCTGTTGCTACCTGTGTGCTGCCTTCAGTGGTAACTGCTCTGTCCACATGAGATTCAAGTGGGGGAACCCTGCATCTTTTTTCCTGGATTGAGGTCTTATTTTGGGTGTCCATACATTTGGTGGCATGGTCTCACTGTGTGCCCGCTCTCTGGGTCCATAGGACCCACTGGGCAGTGGGCATCACATCCTGTCACTCATACTGGGGTTCTTCAGTGGGGCTGCATTCCTTACTCCATGCACTGTTGTTGTTCCCCCACATGCATTCATCCTGCACATGCCTGGTCCATCCATTTAGTGCCCTCTCTCTGCCCTCACATTATGATTGCATGCTTTCAACAGTACATGTCTGCCAGCTTTGCTGTTATTTCTCTACTTACTGAGCTAGGGTGGTTCTGGCCTTCTGTGCCCCGTGGGGAGCAGCACCTCCTTCTCCTGCAGGAGGGTTTTGGGCTCTGAAAAGTTGGGCTGGTATGTTGTCATACTTTCTCCTCGCAGTCTTGGTTTCGCAGTGGTGGGAGGGGATGCACTACTCTATCCTATTTCCTGTTGCAAGTGAACCACAGTGCAAGTGGACACATTTTCAGACTTGCACGTGGATGGTGGCAATGGAATTGGGTGCGGGCGTAGACGGACATTGCACATGCTACATAGGAGCAGTTTTGACAGGGAGCAGGGGGGCATGTTTTCAGTATTTACATGCATGGGGTATGCATGCATGCACACTATACATGTGGGAACGGATACATCCATGGTCCGATTCCGTAGCTGCAGGTATGTACATGCATGCACTTATGGAATCGCCTCTGCTGGATGCCCATTTCCATCATGCACGTTTCTGTCAGGTCTGGATGTCCTTTCCTGAATTGGCCTCCACATGTATTCAAGGAACTGTTCTCTCCTGGCTTGCATCATTCCATTCCTTCATGACCTTCATTTTAAGCGACCATTCCCAGTTCCCCTTCCCATATGCACCTACTGTTTTGCAGAGTTCTACAGGCTTTTATTTTCTCTCCTCTTCTTTTCAACATCTTTTTAAGTCCTTTTGCAAGACATTGGAATTTCTACATACAGTACATAGATGCAGATGACATCCTCCTTCTTGCCTACATAGATGGGTCAGGTTTGGAACTATCCTTGATTAACACCTGCCTAGCTAAGATAACATCTTAATTGCAAAACAATTCTCTCAAACTCAACAATGAAAAAAAACACTTCCACATTGCTTAATGAAAACTTGACTACTCCAACATTTTTTCCCATTCTAGAAGGGCCTCCTGTGAAACTGAAGATTTCTTTCAAGTACCTAGGAATACTGTTAGATTCTGAACTTTCTTTCTCTCCACAAATTAGTCAGGAAGTGAAATCCTCATTTCTAATACTTCTACAACAATTCTGTAAAACTGAATTATTGAACATCATACTTTTAGATATTAAACTTTGCATTGCATGCACAGTATATGTGTGCCCATGCTACTTGCAGGTAAAAGAATGTTCTGATGGTTCTTTGTGTGAACATCATGATCTACTGTTTTGCTTTGACTCTGAGAAGCTGATGCCCTATGTGACCATGTAGTCTTGCGTAATGGTTCGGCTGGCCTTGTAGCTATCTATATGCCTAATGATTGAATCACCAAAAGCAATGACCATCCTAACCCTTCCCTCCTGAGCAAAAACCCCTAAAGACACATCCTCAGTGCAAGAGGATATCCCCTTCTTCTGGAGGACAGGTCTGGCATACAGTATCAATTCCTGGCATACCAAGTGGATGTTCTCGTTTCAGGTGACCTTTCTCCTCTATGGCAGCATAGAAGCTGCCAGACTGGAGGTGGGACTTCTCTATTATGTCCCTGGAGATCTCCTCTTTATACCTCTCTGCTTACCTTCTCCAAGTCTGTTATTTTAGCCACCAGAGATTGCACTCCTTCCCTGAGAGCTAGGGGCTCTTTGCGCCAAGGGCACACATAGGACTTCGCACCAACAGGGAGATAACCATACATGCAGCACTTGGTGCAAAAGACCGTATAGCCCCCATCTCACTGCTCTCTGCATTTTAGTATTAATATTATTTAAAATGACTAAAGGAATAGGGAGACCTTAATTAATGTAAAGTTCCTTACACATTAGGTACTGTATATTGTATGCTATTTATTTTATGTTTGCCTCTGGAAAAGATGTCTACATAGATTTGCATATTTTCTTTCTGTATATAATATTTCCAAAGAAAAAGATGCATGCCATTTTGAAAATGCAAAACTATGTGCATTGTTGCTTCTCCTTGCCTAAATCTCCCTCCAGGAATCCCTCTTCAGAATGCATTTAAAACTTTGTGCAATGTAGTACAACATATGTCGTTTTACCTGCCTTAAGGGCAGGGCAGTTTTCAAACAGCCAGTGTACCCAAATAAAAAGCATTTGAAAATTTCTCTGCTCTTGACAGTGCAAATATAGAGCTTCCTCAATATGACACCATTATGTTGTAGTCAACTGGCTAGAAGACTAGAGAAACACATGGGATGTAGAACTTGGGCTCATAGTAAGTTAACAATGGCTCATCCCACAGCAACAAGGAATAGAGTAAAACAAGGCACCTAGGAACCATACAGTGAATTTTGGGAAAGGTCAGAATGTCCATGACAACCATTCATAAGAGGACTTCCTGTCCCATAAAGAAAACGTGAAAACAATCATGAGTGAAGTGCAGATTAACAGGGATTTGAACATGCCAGAGGGAATGCTACTGTGTACCTGGATGGCTGGATAACAGAAGAAAAGTTACTTTCATTCTTAGACGAGATGGATGCAATTCCAAAACAGGAAAGGAACGAGCCAAGGTGCTGCAAGAACGTGATGGTGGATGACTGTTAATACACATGGTTAGCTCAGAAACGTTTAGAGTCAATATTGTCAAATCCTGCTCTTAAAATGCAAACTGAGATTTTTTTTTCCTGACCTAAATATAGAAGGTGAATTTCATGCCTCTCATGGATGGCTTTAGTGCTGGCAAAAAATGTCATGGTGTTAGTGAAACAACAATCACGAGCAAGTCAAAATCATGTGCTGCTGATAGAGCTCAAAACTTTCTTAAAGATGTGCAAGGTGTTGCTGAACAGGAAGGTTCCTGTGACAAGCAGCTGTACAGCAGTGATGAGTCAGCCCTGCAGGAAAGGGTTGCTGTTAGAAAAGAACAAAATATTACTGCCTTCTTTGGAAATTGTTTCAGCCCAAAATCTAACGCTGTATTGTGTACTGATGCCATTTTTTTTGTGATGTTCTTTGCAGCAGTCAAAAGAAAAGAATAATAAAAAAAATTAAAAAGCATTGATGGGATAAGTAGTGCATCACTGTATATGTTCCATCTTTTATATCACAGAGGACCTTATAGCAGGAATCATCTTGCATCCCCTATTGTCTGTGTTATAATGGGGGGGGGGGGGTCATTGTATTTTAAGATGTGAATCTGTGAATATTAGCATCTCAGTAGAGTCAAAAAGATCTTGGCTGAGTAAACACAGAGATTTGAGTCAAACTGCAAATCATTCATGTGTATCCAAGCCAAGTCACAAATGACTCAGTGGCCTGTTGTAGCTTATCTTCCATCATGCAAAACAAAACAAGTCCTGCCACACCTTCCCCCACTTTGGGTGGGGGGGGGGGAGAGCACTTAGATTAAAATGAACTGTTTCACCCATATATACAGACAGACATAATGAGAGAGGAAGAGAGATTACAAGTGCACAAAATGGAAAGGATTTAGATAAAATAGATTTTTAATGTTGTCAGATGGACAAATGCATCAACTCAAGTAAAGCATGCCAACTGTCTTCCCAAAAGGATCAAGCCCTGTGAAAAACAATAGTAGTATTTACAACTTACATATTATTTAATGCCGTATATAAACTAACTTTTATAAGGCTCACAGCAAAATATACAGGGGTCATTGGTACTAGGGATGTACGTTTATTAGCATGCATTCACTTCATTAGAATTCTTTCAGTTTGTTAGAGCCTTTAAAAATTTAGTGCACATAAAATCAATTTAATGTGCATTATTCTATGAATTAATGCATGTAAAGTTAACTTGTGCATGTACATTTTTTATTAACACTAAAATGTGAAATGAACTGAAAAAGGCCAAAAGTCTGAAAACAAACTGAATTTTTCCCCTTTGCACATCCCTAATGATTTCTTCAATATTTTGTTTATTTACATTTCTTCTATACTGCCCTTCAGATCATCAAGATGGTTTACACAACTCAAAATTTTAGGTTTACATTGAAACAATAAAACATTAAAATATTAATAACAGTAAACAGTAGAGAAGTAGTATACAGAACATGTTAACATGTAGCAGGGTTTCTAACTATATACAACAGATTTTCATAAAGTGGGAGGGGGTAGGTTACATTAATGAATGGCCCGTAGTAATCTGCATTAAGTGTCACGTGTCAGAACCAAAGTATTCCTAGAATAAGAAGGACTTTCATTTTTTACAGGTCTCTACAGTCTTCAGTATCTCTTAGGGTACTTGTGAGAGAGTTCCATAGTGCAGGTCCGTATATTGAGAAAGATCTCTGGCAGGTTGCTTGGGTACCTTTTGCCTTTTGTGTTGGAATATTGAGTAAGCTCTGGTTGTGTTGTCTTGTTCTTGAGTTTGGAGACTTCTGGAGGAGGTTGTGCAGGTCTGCAGCTTGGTTGTAGGTGGTCGTGTAGGTTATCATAATTGCTTTGTATTTTATGCTTTTTGAGCACTGAGGTGATATGTTTGTGTTTTGGTGTCCCTGTTATTAGTCAAGCTGAAGTGTTTTGAGCCAATTGGAGGGGATGGAGGGCAAATTTTGGTAGGTCTTGGAGGACAGAATTGCAGTAGTCCAATTGTGGGGTGAATATGGCTTGGCAGTGTGGAATTTAGTAGGGTCCAGAAGTGGGCAAAGGTTATATAGGGTCTTCATCTTGTAGTATGCGGTAGTTGTCATATTTATATGCGCTCACATGTTCAGTTGCTTGTACAGGGTAACTCCAAGATATTTAACTTCCAGTTTAACCAGGAGGATGATATTGCTTATTTTAATCCTTTCTGGGGGTGAGAATGATGGCTCACTGGATATGAACATTACTTCTGTGTTATTGTAGTTGATTGAGAGGTTGTTCTCATTTAGCCATTCTGTCACAGCGCTAAAGCATGATTGTATAGGAATATATTCTGGGGAGTTTTGTGAAGTTTCAGGAAATGGAAAAAGGAGCCACATGATGAAAACTGGAAAAAAACATAATCAATGGAAAGATAGATGCACGGCATTGATAAGGCAGACAAAAAGTGAATTTGAAAAAAAGCTTGCTGTGGAAGCAAAAAGCATAATAAAACCTTTTTAATATACATTTGTAGCAAAATACCTGTGAGAAAGTCATTTGGACCATTAGATGATAGAGGGGTAAAAGGGGCATTAAGAAAGGACAAGGCCATAATGGAGAGTTTTAATGAATTTTTTGCTTTGGTTTTTACTGAAGAAGATGTAGGGAAATTCCCCATGACTGAAATGGTATTTAAAGGTAATGCATTAATAGAACTGAAAGAAATATTGATAAACCGGGAAGATGTATTACATCTATTTGATAAAGAATAGCAAATCGCTTGCACCAGATGGCATATATCTGAGGGTGTTGAAAGAACTGAAATATGAGATTGCAGACTTACTATTAGTAATCTGTAAACTATCATTAAAATCATCTGTAATACCTGAAGATTGGCAAATGGCCAAAGTAATGTCAATTTTTAAAAAGGGTTCCAGGGGTGATCCGGGAAACTATAGACCAGTAAGCCTCATATCAGTACTGGGAAAAATGGTGGAAACCATCATAAAGAACATTAATGAACATGTAGATAGTCATGGCTTAATGAGAGACAGCCAACATGTCTTTAGCCAAGGAAGGTCTTACTAATCTGTTATGTTTTTTTGAAGGTGTGAATAAATAGGTAGACAAAGGTGAGTCAGTTGATATAGTGTATCTGGACTTTCAGAAAGCCTTTAACAAGGCCTCTCATCAGAGACTTTTGGCAAAATTAAAAAGTCATGGGATAGGAGGCAGTGTACTATTGTGGATCAGGAACTGATTAAAAGATAGAAAGCTGAGGGTAGGGCTAAATGGCCAATTTTCCCAAATGAGAAAGTTGAATAGTAGAGTACCCCAGGGATCTGAGCTGGGTCTGCTGCTTTTTAACATATTCATAAATGACCTGGAAATGGGAATAACGAGTGAAGTTATCAAATTTGCAGATGACACAAAATATTCAAAGTTGTTAAAATCCATGACCATTGTGGAAAATTGCAAGAGGATCTTGATAAATTGGAAGACTGGGCATCCAAATGGCAGATGAAATTTAACGTGGACAAGTGCAAAGAAAAAACAAAAATATGGTTACACGATGCAAGGTTCTATATTAGGAACCACCACCCAGGAAAATTATTTAGGCGTCATCGTGGATAACATGTTAAAACCCTCTGCCCAGCGTGCAGCGGTGGCCAAGAGAGCAAATAGAATGCTAGGTATAATATGGAAGGGAATGGAGAATAAAACAAAGGATATTGTATTATCTCTGTATCGTTCCATGGTGATACCACACCTTGAATATTGTGTGCAATTCTGGTCGCCATATCTTAAAAAGGATATAGTGTTATTAGAAAAGGTACAGAGAAGAGCCACCAAAATAGCAACGGGGATGGATGGATACCCCTATGAATAGAGGCTAAAGTTTTTAGGGCTCTTCAACCTTGAAAAGAGACGGCTGAGGGGAAATATGATAGAGGTCTACAAATTAATGAATAGAGTGGAATGGGTAAACGTAGATCGATTGCACCATCAAAATATAGAAAGTCTAGGGGACATACAATGAAGCTACAGGGTAACCTGTTTAAGACTAATAAGAGAAAATATTTTTTCACTCAACATCAAACTCTGGAATTTGCTACTGGAGGATGTAGTAAAAGCTGTTAGTGTAGCTGGGTTTAAAAAAGGTTTCTGGAGGAAAGGTCTATAAAGCATTATTAAATTAGACCCAGAATATCCACTACTTGCCCCAATACAAGCATTGTGGAACCTGTGTCTTTTGGAGAAACTGCTAGGTACTTGTGAACTAGATTGGCCACTTTTGGAAACAGGATACTGGGCTTGATGGACCCTGGTCTGACACAGTATGGCATATCTTATGTTCTTATGTTCTATTAAAAACATCCTTTAAAAGCCCTGCAAGAACCTCTCTGAGCTCTTTCAGTATCCTGGGATGTATCCCATATATCCCATCCTGTCCCATGGCCTTGACCACTTTCAGTTTTGCAAGCTGCTCTAGCACATCATCTTCTGTGAATGGTGTGGTATCTACTCAATTTCCATTTGTATATTTATCAATCACAGGTTGTTCTTCTCCAGGATTTTATCTAGTAAAAACAGAGCAGATGTATTTGTTTAGCATTTTCACCTTTTCAATGTCACTTTCTACAAATCCATTCCCAGCACTTTTGAGTCCTGCAATTCCACCTCTGATTTTCCTCCTCTCCCGAATATACCTGAAAAACGTTTTGTTGCCACACTTCACATCTTTAGCCAACTTTTCTTCTGCCTTTGATTTTGCTATCCTTATTTGTTTTTTTGTCTCTTTTAATTGGATCCTGTATTCTTTTCTGTGTTTCTCTGTTTGCAAACTTTTGAATTTTGTGAAAGCTGTGGTTTTTTGCCTTTATTTCTGCAGCCATTTCTTTGGAGAACTAAATAGGTTTCCTTTTCCTCTTGTTTTTGTTTACTTTCCTTACATATGTACTTTCCTTACGATTCCTAGCATTCTATTAGGTTTCTTGGCTGCCACTGCACACTGGGCGGAGAGTTTCAATGTATTATCCATGATGATGCCTAAATCTTTTTACTTGGTAGTGGTTTCTTAGGTGGTACCTTGCGTCGTGTTACCATAGTTTGGTTGTTCTTTCCTAGATGCAGAACTTTGCACTTGTCCATATTAAATTTCATCTGCCATTTGGATGTCCAGTCTTACAGTTTTTCAAGGTCCTCTTGCAATTTTTCACAACTTTGAATAATTTTGTGTCATCTGTATATATCTGGTACAGTATGTTGTGTTTGTGGAAGATATTGCAGATTGGTTGGATGTAAAGGTTGAAAAGTAGGGTTGAAAGGGATAATCCTTGGGGTATTTATCATCGTAGTTTGAAGGGGCTGGATGTCTTGTCTTTTATCTTGACTTGTCGTGAGCGTTCTGGTAGGTAGGAATGGATCTATTTCAAAGGGGTGCTGCTTATGTCTAGGTCCATCAGGCGTCCTAAGAGTTTATGATGGTTTACTGTTTTCATTTCAACTTCTCAGGGGGTGATCATTGGGGGAAATTTTCTCATGTCAACAATAGCAAATCCAGAGTTGCCAAATTACCCATCTCCAGAAATGAGATTTTAAGCCATTCCTGGATTTCTTACAGTCTCATCCTAATACATTATGGAGTCTGCAGCACTGATTCCAATGGGTAAAATCAGGGACTACAAATATCATACTGCATTGCAATGCAAATTTAAAAACAGAACTGGCAAAAAAATATCTCACTCCTGGAACTGGGTAACTTGGCAACTCTGCAAGTTCTTCTTCTTAGAAGAGCTGGATTTTAAGTGGGGGCCCCCCACCCAGATTTTAACCTCACCTTGTCCTTTACATCAACGGTTAGTACAAACAGGACTAGCGCCTAAAGCTGAATTCAGTGTGAGACACACAAACCTTCCTGTGGTGACAGGGTCCTGCAATTCTCATATGGGTTTTTTGTTACTATGGCAACCTATACAAGCAGAGAGGACAGGACACTATAGGACCTGTCAGCTTGGAGGGGGGGGCGAAGACTTGTATGCTCCGCACTAAATTCATCTTCAGGCATTGCTCTGTCTCAGAGCTGGCCCAAGCTTATCTGCCAGCTCTCTTTTTCTCCCCTTCCCCTCTTTGGTCTTTCCCTTCAAACCTTCAAGGGGGGAGGGGCACAGGTCCTTTCTTCCTTTCTTATGAAATGTCAGTGCTAAAAAAGAAAATGAAGCCATTGTGAAGTCTCACACTAAAGTACACTTGAAGTCCCTGCTGGTCCCGGCCCCAACAGTAGCAAGAAATGCGCATAAGAGGAGGTAGGACCATCAAGGATTTCCAGCATGCTTCAGTGCAAAGACCTATGAAGGCTTCATTTCTTTTTTCAGACTGACTTTCCATAGAGCAAGGAAGAAAGGAACTGTACCTCCCCCAAAGGTTTGAGGGGTGGACCACAGGGGGATGGAAGGAGGCACTCATATTGCTGCCTTTTGGGGTCGGCAGCTGAGGTGACTGCTTCCTGCAGCCAGTGCTTCTTTAGTGCTGTTCTGTAGCTGCTGCCCTTAAAAATTGTGCCAGCCTAAGTGAATGCCCAGCTAAACTAGTGGGAAGGTTAGTCCTGCTGCTTAGGTCCATATTGGCCACCGATGTGCTAGACAAGAGCCCATGGCCTCAGGTCTGAACTGAGATAGAGCAGCAATGGCAATGTTCCAGTGACTATAAATATTTGAAACCAGAAGCAGTTGCCTTTCTTGCCTATTCTTAAATCTGGACCTGCCTCTTAGGAGTGAAGCAACATTCCCACCAAGTTATGCAGGAGTCCTCTGGCTGTGCTGATGACAAAGCAATACCTATTCCTCGCAACTAAAAATGCAGTATCTTAGCTCCTTCCTCCACTGGCAGCAGTATGACCAGAGGACTCCTGTCCAGCTTGGTGAGAACGCTGGTGAACAAGGTTAATAAACTCTGAGGTTAATCTCTTTGCATATGAAGCATAGTTATGGATTCTGAGTATATATATAAAATGGCATTTTGTTTCCAAAGATGCTAAATTATTAAATTATTATAATTGGCTACATCTTGAAAATGTATAGTAGAAGATATATACAGAGAAAGACCTGATCTTTGGAGCTTACCTTCTAATCAAGGCACACAGACAAGAGAAATAAGAGACGGGCATGTGGGGAATGGAACCAGTGAGGGTTTAGTGTTAGGGACGGTTTCTTCTATAGAAAAATGGTAAGGGAGGGCCAGTAACAGAAGGAAGAACTCTAATGGAATGATAGAATACAGAAAAGAAGAAACGGAGGAACAGCAGGTGAAATTATGTGGTGCTGATTGCAAAATTTGGCCTGGCAACAGGAGAGGAGGCACTCTCTGGCTGCCATGAACATTCAGCTAATTTAAAGAAAGAAATATGTTGGGAGGCCATGCGGCAACACTGATAAAGGTAAGCAAAGTGGTGCACACCCTGTCTCTGTCCCTGCAGTGTGGGTTTATTGGGCCCACTTCTTGACTAGCCCCCCTCCCCTGCACTGTGGGGAATTCTTGGGTGGAATTTATACCACTAAGTCTATGAAGTAAAACAGCAGCATGCCAATGTGAGGCTGAAAAAGACCAGTCAATGAAGGTACACCACATACAGCACAAAATTCGGCAGCTGCAAAGCAGGGAGGAAGGCTGTAAATGCAACTCCACCTCTATTGGAGGACATTTATTTCCCGTCAGATAAAATTGAGGTGAACAAAAGGAGAAACCACTAATTGCAACCATAAAACTGCAGCTAAAACATCAGCATGTGACAACTTGAGTTGATAACACTCTCTAGAATTCTTGCTCTCTGTACAACGGCTTGCAATTCTTTTTCACATGGTTTTGGAAGCCTGAGTTGAGAACAATCTATAGCTCTTCTGTACTTTTGTGTCATCTGTATATATGTGTGACTATGCCCCTGAAGAAGTTCTTTTGTTCTCCTCGCTTTTGTCCGATGATGATTATACATTGCGAGTGTGTGTGCCTCGAACCTTCTGGACATTTCTTTCCTTTTAGGGTAAGCATCACAGAATGGATGCCTGCAATCCCTCATGCTAAACCTAGACACTAGACTTTTTGAGCTGCTGCTACATGTTCTGTGTAGCTAAATGGAAGAAGCAGAAAAGCAGGAAAGGCTAAGGGGGTGGGGGGGGGACACACACTAGTCATTTTGCTGGTGTACCCCACCCTTCCACCTTATAGGAGAAAAAGAGAAAGGGAAGGCCTAACAAGCCCTAGTAGACAGTCCTCATTTTGGAATGAGAAGGAATAGCAATGATAGATCTGAGGATTCCTTTCCCTTCTCCTCCTCCACTAGCAGGAGAAATTGGGAGCTTTTTGGTCCAAGACTGACTTTCCAGATCACAAGTGGCAGGAGGACAAGGAGTAGTGATGGGGCCCTGACTGGTCTGGCTACTACCAGCAGGAGGACTTGGAGTAACATACTTTGCCCAGTTGGCCTGCTGGCAACAGGACAAAACCAACTGGAGGCGAACAAGAGATGAATGTGGCCCTTGTATGCTTCCTGTTACTTCTTCTTACATTATTTTCTTTCATCTATTTCCTAGCTGTAGAAAAAGGCAAAACAATCATGCTTGTTTTCTGGTGTGAATTAGCTATACATATGAACATGAATATTTTTCATTGATAAATTTTAGAAAATAGGATAAAAATATTCTCAATTTAAAGCACAAAAAATGTTGACTAATAAGCATGCTATGGGGTATGATTGCTAAAGAGCGTTAAGGATGCACCAGTTAGCAAGCATTAACGGCAGCGGTAAGGGTGTTATTGTGCGGTAAAGGCTGGGGTAGGAAGTAGATGTTCCATCATTAAGGGCGTTTGGCTCCATTTATCAGGCACTAACAGGACACCAGGCATTAGAGTGTCCCGTGCACACCTTAATGCCCAAAAATGGCAGTCTCCTTAATGCAGGATAAGGGAACCATGTGAAAGTCACTTTTCAGGTAATGGGTGGAAGGAAAGGTAAGGGCTGATGGACATGTCAGATCCATATGTAATCTATGTGCTGGTCAGTAAGTGGGGCGACCATGTGGGAGGCATCTGTACTGTAACAGTGAGGGGTTTCCATGTAATCTGCTATAATGTCAGCGTGTGACATAGGATTGGGAAGAACTGTACCCTGGCGGAGCCAGCATCACCAGGATGTGGGCATCAAAAGGATGACTGAGCAGGTGTGGAAAAATTCAGATCATGCACAGGAGAGGTGTGAGTGATACATCTGAATGTCAAGAATGTTTCTGTGTGGGCCATAGTGTAGCTGCAGGCAGGAGAATAATTCTTGTAATTGTTAACTGTAAATTTGTAAAATGTTCATTGTAACTGCCCTGTGCAGAGTTTGTAAGATGTTCCCTGTATACAGCCTTGAGTACCCAGACAAAGCGGTATATAAATTGGATACATAAATAAATAAATAAACCCTTGTAAATATTGTTATAAAACCCATGATGTTGCAGATAATCTGCATGTTGAGGGAATGAAATGCCTGGAGATTGAGACAGATGTGCAATGTGTGTGCTGTCAATTGACTCAAAAATGATAGAAACTATCCCAGCTCAAAAGGTTCTGTCATGGGTTGCTTTGCCTGTAGTTTCTCTTCATGGCAAGGAATAGAGTGACTGAGAAAAGCATTCAGAAAAGTGAGCAAAACAGAGAGAGGGCACTGACTGACATATGCCTGTGAGTCTCCCCCCCCCCCCCTCCCAAAAAAAAAAAAATTCTGGAAGATTCCAGTGGCCAAGAAGACCAGGGAAATGGTAACCATAAAGTGCACTGCATTTGCATTGTTCCTTAAAGCTTCCTCCTCCGAGGGTTCAACCAAGCTCCTGGATAGCAGTGAGGAAGTAGTGGAGGAGGAGACGGAGGAGAAGGCTGCCCAATAGGTAGAACCCTAGCACCCTAAGAACATGAGTGGACAGTGTTCCTTATTGCTCCTATTCACCCTGAAGAAAGCCACAGTTCGATGGCTGAAATGACAGTTCCACTTCTAAGACTCAGTGTGACCTCATTTTCAGATATTTCTAAATAGTAAGGGCACTTTTATTTTCAGTAAAAAGCTGCAGATATATCTTAGCACCTGTGTAGGGAGCCTTGGCATTGTATGGCTAGTGATAGCTGCTGCAGCCTTTCAGAGCTAGTGCAAGGACTGGAGGCACCCTAGACAGACATCTCCATCCAGATGCACTCCCCGCAGCACCCCTACATCCACTGCCAGCGCTGCCGCCCTACTCTGGGGCCAGCAGCAGTGGCAATGGAAAAGGAGCCATGACACAGCACTTACCAAAGGCTCCAGTGCTGCATCACAGTTCCTACCTGCTATCTTCGGGCACTTCCACACCTCTCCAATGACAACTTCCAGTTTATGCAAAACTGGAAGCCTACATTGAAGGGGGCTGGGAGCTTCCAAAAATAGCAGGCAGGAACCACTATGCAGCTCTGGAGCCTTTGGTAAGCACTTCTGAGACATGACTTTCAGCCCGTAAAAGGTTTGCAAAGGCTAGTGTGCCAGGTCTTACCCTGCAATGATAAGACTCAGGGGTGACAGGAGGGTAGAGGAAAGAAGAGGAGACCAGTGAGCAGAGGGAAAGGAAAGGAGTTGAGAAGAGCGAGTAAGGGGACAGGAACAAGGGTAAGGCCACTGAGAAAGGGGTCAGGAAGAATGATGAGAACAAAGGAATATGGAGGGGGCAAGTGCTCAGCTGAAGCCATGTGATCCATGACCCTCACCATGAGTACTCCATGCTACTTGTAATACCTGTAGGTCACCTTTAATACCTGTCACATTCTCCCACTTTAGTGCATTTTGCTTTGTTATTTTCTCAGCAAACTCAACTACTTTATTTTTTTTTGTTCTATCTCCACCATGGCCTTTCTTATTCAATGTGTTTTCCTGTTCCAGTGGCAACACAGCTGATGCATAGCTACCCCTTTTGGGCCTCTTTATTACTCAATGGAGGATCGTGTGCCATATCGAGCTTCTTTACTGACTCCTGCCTGTCTTCTTCCTTCTTTTACTCCAGAGGTTTCTGAACACATCTCCTCTGTGTGGCTGGGTTTCTCTTCCATCTGCAGGCAACCCAGGCTATCCTCCATTCTCACTTGCTGTCCAGGCAAACATGGTGTCTCTTCAGACCTGACGTTCTCATCTCCTACAGCTAGAAAACACATAGATGCACAATAGCAGAGAAATTCACAAGGGTGGCATACCTGTAGCCTAATCTAGCACATGGGACACCTGAGCAGAAGACCTGAATTGAACCACAATACCTGCCTTCTATGAGTGTACTAAGCAGCAAAGTCTACATAGCATGTGGTCTCCCTTTAGGCTGTCTCTAAGCCTCAGGCGAGGACCTCCACCAGCCATATGTTCCATCAAGAGTGGAATAGTAGCTCTTGCTTACTACAGTTCCCTTGGAGGTAGGTTTCGGAGAGTACTCAAGGCAATAGCCTCAACCTACCAGGAAGCTGGAACCCTGGAGGGCAGGTCTCACCCTGGAAGCTCTGAGTCCAAAGCCTTTGCTAAGGGAAGAGTGAAACAGTGCAGAATTCAGTTGCTAGGTTTGCTAGAAGAAAAATACATTGAAGGAAAACATTAACATGTACTTACATTTTTTAAATACAGAATGAAAAGTATCCAGTTGGTTGTTCATAAGGACAGTGTCATCATCTAGAGTTCCAAGAATATGGCATAAAGGCCCTTCTTGAACTCTGACCAACTGTGTACCTATGGGCCCTCTTCCTTAGATGTCTCCATTTTTTTTCCCTAGCATTTCATTTAGTATCATACTTTTTGTTTCTGATAGGATGTGAATCTTGTGTAGGTTGGCCCATAAATTACTTTAAGATACTTAAACACCTCCTTTACCAGAAAGGTACAAAGTTTGCCTTCCTGAGAAATGTTCCACTTTTACTCACCATTGTATACTCAGCAGCGAGTCTTTGCACACTTATAAATAGGTGCATACTCACCTAAATTGGCCTCTAGGTAGATGCATTTGTAGCTTATCAAATGGTACACCATTTTTCTATCAAATACTGCACAGTAACCTTTATATGGGGCACCTATCTGCACCTACTGTGGCAAACATTTAGGCGCCATATGCTTGCTCTACGTCACTTTGATTCTAATTGCATTAAATATGTCAGATGCCTGTTATCCACCTTGATTGCTTCAGGCAGCTCCATCTTTTTAAAAACAGACCTACTTTGCTCTTTGCAAGTTTCTGTCTTCTGAATAGTGTTTGATCCCCCAGCAATGGGATGGTCACTGGCTTTTCTTGTACCTCCATACTATTTATTCTCATCACCTTGCATTGTTCCATGCCCCTATTCCAACCTCATCATAATCTCTGAAGAGAGAGAGAGAGAGAGAGAGAATCACTTTCTGTTAAACAAGAGCATGCAGGTAGCAAGCAGGATATTTAGTAGTATGTAGCAGGCCCTATTCCCATCATGTGTGCAAGCCTTGAATCCCTGTAGGTGCATGATGTGCTTTCCCTTTGTAGCCTCTGTAGTTCCTTTATTCTCTGGCCATGCCTTCTGCGAATCTATTAGCATTTCTGCATGCAATAACTCCGTTGTAAATCCTATGTAGCTACTATCACCCTTTCCTTGCATTTAGCAAGATCCTCATAGAGGTGCAGATCACATCTATGTGCTCCTCTAGCTCCTCCATGATCTTATATTTCCCATGGGCAAGTTACAAACAATGTGCCAAGGGCAAAGTGTGTTCACTTGGCAGCAGGATACTTATCCAGGATAGTGGTTCATCTGGGCTGTATGGTAGCTGGACCACTCTTGCGTGGATATGAGGTCAGGCAGTCCAAATGGCGGACCCACAGCTGTCAGACTTGATGGGAACAGGCATTCCTAGCTGAGCCGGGAGGAAGCTTTTACAGTCACCAAACTTTGGCTTTGGGGCCCTGATGCCATTTTGCTAATATCCCCTTACATGCACAACAGTGCACACATCACTTAGAAATGCATGCACACACTTCTGCCATGTGTATTTCTACATGTGCACTTTTGATCAGTACAAACTACTTCAGAGGGGAGAAATGCACCAATTGTATCTGTGTGGCTCCCATTAAATATTTATAAAACCATCATTCTTTTTGGCAGCATCATATCCAGGTGCAAAATTAGCCTGCATATGTTGGAAGAAATGTCATAAACATCAATGAAATAGCACACAGCACCTTAGAAAGGGGAAAAGGGACCTCGGACTATGTCCACGTTCTTTAACCAACAATCCCACAAGGGCAGTTCCTCACAGGTCTCAAAAAAGCCCTGTGAAAATCAAGGTACACTGGAATATATTTCCATTCATTCATATAGTATTTTGCTTAATTTATATCACTCACATGCCTGCTGACACACTCAGCACCACTTATTGTACAACTGATCACTTATCATTTTATGATCCATTTGGGCAGCACACTCGACACGGAAGGCAGTCCAAGTTCTGTATGAGTGTTGATTGTGGATGCTGACAACTCTAGCACAATGTACCCATAACACCGGCATAACACACTCCTGACGCAGCTGACATGTAGCGAAATGCTGGCCACGTCGACTGTACTGCCCGAATGGATCATAAAATGGTAAAGTGATCAGGAGGGCACTAAGTGGTGCTGGGTGTGTCTGCGGGCACTGTGATTGGTACAAATGAAGCAAAATGAGTAAATATGAATGAATGAAAATGTATTCCAATGTTCCTGATGTTCATAGGGACGCGTGAAGAACTGTCCTTGATCCCCTGATAACTCTTCACAGGAGTATCTGGGATTGCTGGTTAAATAAATTAGAAACAGTCTGGGGTCCTTTTTTCCCCTTCCTAAGGTGCTGTGTGCTATTTCACTGATTTTATTGTTTGATGTGATATTAATTTCACTGATCGCTTCTGTTTGTGATTGATGGAAATTTGATAAAGTCATTCCCACAGGAAGGCCAGAAATTCTCGAAAGAGAGTGATTATTCCTATTTAAGAAATTATGTGAAGGAAAATTGGAGTTTATAACCCATACATGCATTTAAAGAATACTATTAATATAACCATGCAAATGAATGTCTATAAATGGCATCTTCTGAAAATACCAACTAGCGCAAAGGAGCACGCTTTGTCAGAGGGCATAGTTGGGGGAATTTTCTGAGCAGAATGTGGCAGAGTTTGTATGTGCTCTTGTAGATTAGAAAATGCCTTAATCTATATGCATTCGTTTGTAACAAATGAGTGATCATTTTCACCTGGTCGCAGGCAGATGTAAGTGATCACATCTACATCTGAGGTGAGTTCTTTACTACATATGTTAGTATTTGATCAAGACAAGTAGGTGCCTACTTGTCTTTATTAAATACAGCTTCTATAGACCTCTATCTATGGCACTATGTTATAAAATTATCCTCCACATGCTTTCAGGAAAATGTGTTTGATTAGTTTTTATTGCACATAACTGATTGTAAAATGCAATGTGTGCCTGTAAGTCAAAGCTGACTCTTGGCAAGCCAGCAGTCACTGGGTTTTCTTGACAAGGTATGGCTGGAAGTAGATTAGCAGGCCTTTCTTCAGAGGCAATAGAGGGTAAAGGGACTTGCCCGAGATGCACCAGTGAGAGGTGAGCTCTTGTCTTTTGGTTACCTGGCCACTGCAATAACTACTAGACTACTCCTCCACTTAGTGGATTGAGTACGTAATAGAGAGAAGAGTAAAGAAAGAAGGGATTTTTTTGATGGGGAAACTGTGTTTGAAGATAAACTGTCTAACTTGTAGATGCTTGGTTCACTGAAAGTCACGTGCTATCAGTATAATGATATCAAAAATCTACAAAATGTATTCATTTTCACTGAGTGACCCGACTGTTTGCTGATGAATCCAAATCTTTGCCTGGCTATCCACTGTAGTAAAATGGCAATGCTGTTCTACATTATACCATGTTTATTTTATTTCTAACTTTAAAACCAGCATGATTTGGTTTCATTTGGATATCAGCACATTTTCTGTGAAATGAACTATCTGTTCTCATGCCAATCAGATTGTTTGTAAATGAGCTGAGTGATTTATTTATCTTAAAGCTATCCATACTGGCAGACATATATATTGTGGAAGACTACTCGCCACCTCAGGAAAACTGTAAGAAGAAAGATAATTTCCAAAGGCATCCTACCACCCAGGAAGGCTAGGAATTCTCAAAAAAGAATGTGTATTCCTATTTAAGAAATGACAGGAAGGAAAACTGGAGTTTATAACCCATATGTGCATTTAAAGAATACTATTACTATATCCATGCAGATGTATGTCTATAAAAGAAGCATTGAGATAACAGAAGGCATGACCATAGGAGTGCTGGGAACTATTTAATACAGGTTCCGTACCCATTGTCCTTCTGTCCACATCACTGAGCAAAATAGTAACCTAATAAAGCAGCGGGTTAAGAATTGTGGCACCAGCGTTCCAGTCCTGCTGGTGTTCTTGTGACTTTAAGCAGGTCACTTTGCCTTCTGTTGCCTGAGCATACAAACTTAAAGCCTCATTTACAAAACTGTTAATCGGTCAACATGAGCTAACACATGCCTGAATATTCTCAATGAAGCCTATATACTAATTGAGCACAAAACATCCATTAAAACAATAATGTTATGCAGGATAGTAAATTAGGAATGCGCATATTTGTATCATTTCATTTGATAGTAGCATGTGCTAATTTGTATGCTGGGCACCAAATAGCACACATTCTCATTAGATAGAATGTACTGTTCCTGAATAATGCACATTATTGACAGTGCTACTACTACTACTACTACTTAGCACTTCTAGAGCGCCACGCACGCAGCGCTGTACAGTTAACCTACAAGAGGTAGTCAGCATACATGAGACAGTCCCTGCCCGTCAGAGTCATGCTCATGGGAGCTTACAATCTAGTTAGAATAGTACATTGGTTAAAACAGTGGAGAGCATCAATCGGTTCTATGCAAGCATTAATCGGTTCTACGCAAGGTACGGTGAGGTATAGTTTGGTCTGTAGTTCGTCGGAGGTTGGGGTGAGAGGAGGAAAGAGTCAGGATCTGACTACAACGGTGAAGAGGTGGGTCTTCAGCTTGGAATTGAGGAAAGAGTTAGGATCTGAATGCAATGGTGAAGAGGTGGGTCTTCAGCCTGGACTTGAAGAGGGCCAGGGAGGGTGCCTGGAGCACAGATGCAGGTAGGCTGTTCCAGGCATGAGGTGCAGCAAGGTGAAAGGAATGCAGTCGGGAGTTTGCGGTGCAGGTGAAAGGCATTGATAGATTTAATTTGTTAGCAGAACACAAATTATGAGAGGGGACGTAGGGAGAGATTAGAGATGAGAGATATTGAGAGGCCATAGAGTGAATGCACTTTTAGATCAGCAGGAGAAGCTTGAACTGGATGTGGAGCCGGACAGGGAGCCAGTGGAGTGATTTGAAAAGAGGAGTAATATGGGCATGGCGAGGCTGGCAGAAGATTAGTCGAGCAGCGTGATTTTGTATAGATTGAAGGGGAAGGAGGTGGCTCATGGGAAGACCAGCAAGGAGTAGGTTGCAGTAATCGAGGCGGGAGGAGATTAAGGAGTGGATAAGCGTTTTGGTGGTGTATTCAGAGAGGAAGGGGCAGATTTTGCTGATGTTGTAGAGAAAGAAGCGGCAGATCTTAGCTACAAGCTGGATATGCGTGGAGAAGGAGAGAGAGGTGTCGAATATAACCCCAAAGTTGCGGGCCGAGGGGAACAGGAAGGATGGTAGATCCATCCACATGGATTGAGAGAGGGGGAAGTGGGGGGGGAGGAGTTAGGTGTAAAGACAAGGAGTTCAGTCTTGGCCATGTTCAGTTTTAGTCGTCGATGAGACATCCAGGCAGCGATGTCTGAAAGACAGGCAGAGATCTTGGACTGGGTTGCTGGAGAAATATTAGGTGTAGAGAGATAGATTTGTGAGTCATCGGCATAGAGATGGTACTGAAAGCCATGGGAGGAGATAAGTGCACCAAGGCCTTGGGTATAGAGAGAGAAGAGGAGGGGGCCTAAGACAGATTCCTGGGGTACACCTACATGCAGCGGGGTAGGGGAGGAGGAGGAACCACCAGAGCATATGCTAAATGAGCAATGGGAGAGATAGGAGGAGAACAAGGTTAGTACGGAGTCCTTGAAGCCAAGCGAGGAGAGGGTGATGAGGAGAAGGTCATGGTCATGGTGTCAAAGGCAGCAGAGAGGTCAAGAAGGATGAGGATAGAATAGAGGCCCTTGGATTTAGCCAGGAAAAAAGGTTGTTTGTGACTTTTGTGAGTGCCGTTTCAGTGGAGTGTAGGGGATGGAAGTTGGATTGAAGTGGGTCGAGGAGGGCCTGGGAGGTGAGGAAGTCGAGGCAGCGATGGTGGACTGCTCATTCTAATAGTTTGGATATGAAGGGAAGGAGGGAGATGGGTCGATAGTTAGAGGGGCATGTGGGATCAAGTGAGGGTTTTTTGAGGAGGGGTGTGACCACAGCATGTTTGAAGTCAGCAGGGACAGTTGCAGTGGAGAATGAGAGGTTGAGGATATGAGTGATGGAAGGGGCAATGGTGAGGGGGATGGAACACAGGAGATGGGTGGGGATAGGGTCTGATGAGCAGGTGGTGGGTTTGGGGGAGGACAGAAGGAGTGCAGTTTCTTCCTCAGAGATCGGAGGGAAGGAGGAGAGGGTGGCAGAGGGAGTATGGGTGGGAGAGGAGAATTGGGGAGGAGGGGAGGTAGATGGGGGGAAGGGAATTGGAGGGTAATCTTGTGAATTTTGTCATGGAAGTAGTCGGCTAGGGTTTGGGCAGAAAGGGAGGGCGGGATCGGGGGCGGGGGGACCTTGAGGAGAGAGTTGAGGGTATTAAAGAGATGGCAAGGATCGGAGGCATGGGTGTTGGTCAGATGGATGTAGTAATCTTATTTGGAAAGTGCTAAGGCAGACTGGAAGGAGCCAAGCATGAATTTGAAGTGTAGAAGGTCATCCAGGGAGCAAGATTTGGACCAATCTCTTTCGGCAGAACGGGCACAGATGCATAGGTAACGGGTAGTGGGTGAAAGCCAGGGATGCGGAGTAGATCGTTTGACAGGACATGAGGTGGGAGGGGAAAGGGTGTCAAGGGCTGAGGATAATGTAGCATTGTATGAAGATAATGCCTCGTTGACGGACTTGGAGGATAAAATGGCGGAAAGAGATGGAGAGATGGTGGAGGAGAGAGTGAGGGGATCAATAGTATGAAAGTTTCTAAATAGGGCGGAGGAGATAGGATGAGGTTGGGACGGTGGTAGATGAAGAGTAAATGTTAAGAGGTGATGGTCAGATGAGGGAAGGATTGATTTGCGGAATCTTGAAGGAGAGGAGTTGGAGAATAGTATTAGGTCAAGGCAGTGGCCGTGTAGATGTGTGGGGGAGTGGAGCAGGGCTGGAGGTCAAACGAGGAGGTAAGAGTGAGGATCTTTGAGGCATGGGGGTCGGAGGGGTTGTTGATGTGAATGTTGAAATCGCCAAGAATAAGAATGGGGGAGGAGGGGTCCATGAAGGCAGAAAGCCAGGAGTCGAAGTCGGTGAGGAAGGTTGATTTGGATTTGTCTGGTGGGCGATAAATAACAGCTATTTGGAGGGGAATTGGTGAGAGGAGGCAAATGGAGTGGACTTCAAAGGAGTCTCCATGGGGTGGCAGAAGAGGTTGGAATTGGCAGGAGGGAGAGAGTAAGAGGCTGACACTACCACCGCGAACAGTACGTCGGGGTGTATTTGGAGAACTGGTAGCCTCCATAGCAGAGAGAGGCAATAGATGCGGTGTCCTCAGGGGGGAGCCAGGTCTCAGTCAAGGCAAGAAGGTGTAGGGCATTGGAGATGAAAAGGTCATGAATAAAAGCATTTTTTTATGACTGAGCATGCATTCCATAGGGCACATGAAATCGGGAGGGCAGAGGGGGGAGGAGAGGGATATGGATAAGGTTGGATAAGTTACGTGTGGATTTCTTGTCAGAGAAGCGTAGGTGTCTATCTAGAAATCTAGGGTAGTGCCAAGATTTAGAGGGAGCAGGGTGTGGGTGGGTGTGTCTAGGAGAGTGCGCCCTCCAAGAGGGACATGAGGGAGTGGAAATGAGGGGTAAATTGATGGTATCGGGTGGGTTATGTGAGGAATTATTTTTGGGGGTAGGGTTGGAGTTGATATCTATGGATAATTGAGTGGGGGATGAGTGGGGGAGGGTGGAAGGAGGGAGGATTTGGATACGGATGAGATTAGATGGGGTACGTGAAGAACTTTTTCTACTGTGAGAACGAAGTAGGGGGGGCCAGGGTTGGGATTGATGTGACCAGATGAGAGAAGGAGAAGGAGTATTAGAGAGCGAGGTATAGTGGATAAGGTTCGGCGGAAGCGAGGGTGGGGTTGCCTTAAAGAGAGGGGGGCTGGTTGAATGCGGGGGAAGGCGCTCAAGAGCCGGTGCAAGGCTTTGGGGCAGGATGGAGGGAGAAGTGAGGAAGGTAGAGAGGGGGGCTGGTTGAATGCGGGAGATGGTGTGAGGAAGCTCAAGGGCAGGTGCTAGGCTAGGGGGAAGAGTGGAGGGGGAAGTGGGGAAGGTAGGGGAAGGGTAGGGGAACGAGGAGGGAGGGTGTTGGAGGGTGTTGGTGGGTGTTGGTGGGTGTTGGTAGGAGGGGAGGCAGTTAGGGAGGATAATGAAGAGGAGGACAATGAGATGTGGGGCCATGGTGGTTGGTAGCAAGGTCTGAGCAAGCAGTGGGTAGCAAGTTCTAGGCAAACAACGGATAGCACTTGATAGGCAGACAAGCAGGCAGTGGGTAGCGGTTCTGTGCAAGCAATGGGTAGCAAGCAGAAGATAAGCAGTGGATAACAGATCTAGACAACAGTAGGTGATGGTACTATCCAACAATGGGTGGCAACGGTGTGCAATTAATGGGTAGCAGTAATATGCAACCATGGATAAGCAATGGATGACAGTTCAGTGCAACAGTGGGTAGGCAATGCTATGCAAACAATGGGTGGCAACAGTATGCAAAACAAAACAAAGGGTGGCAAACAATGGGAGGCAACAATGTGGGTGATAACAATATGCAAAACAAAACAATGAGTCGCAGCAATATGCAAGACAATGGGTGGCAGCAATATGCAAAATAATGGGTGTCAGCAATATGCAAAACAATGGGTGGCAACAGTAAGCAAAACAATGGGTGGCAGCAATATGCAAGACAATGGGTGGCAACAGTGTGGGTGATAACAATATGCAAAACAAAACAATGAGTGGCAGCAATATGCAAGACAATGGGTGGCAGCAATATGCAAAACAATGGGTGGCAACAGTATGCAAAACAATGGGTGGCAGCAATATGCAAGACAATGGGTGGCAACAGTATGCAAAACAATGGATGGCAGCAATATGCAAGACAATGGGTGGCAACAGTATGCAAGCAATGAATAATGGTTCTTTGCAGCGATGGGTATGCAGTTCAGTGCCCAGCAGTGGGTAGCAGTACAATGTAGGCAGTGGGCCCAATGCTAGGCAAGCTAGGCACAATGCTAGGCAAGCAGAGGGTAGAGGTGCTGTGTAGGCAGTGGGTAGTAGTTCAATGCCAATAATGGGTAGCAGTACAGCGCAGACAGTGGGTAGCAAGTTCTAGGCGGATAGTAGGAGGAAGAGCAACGCCAGCAGTGGGAAGGAAGACAAAGGAGAGTCACCTGAGGGCACCAGGGCAGAGCTCGTGAGCTGGTCCAGTCCGGAGGGGATATGTGGTGGAGCGATCAAGCCCGCTCGACTCCAGCAGCTACGGGGCTGTGCCTCAGGCGCGGGCACGCCGAATGGCGCTCCTCTTTTGAGTGTGCCGGCTGCAGGCATCTCGTGGCCTCCGCTCCACCCCGATCATTCGGGGGAGTTGGTAGGAGGTGCCGGGTGGTGTTTCCCCACACCGGATGGTGCTCCTCTTTTGAGTGCGAGCTATTACAGAACGATACATACTATTATGAAATGAAATGGAGGGATAGAAACAAAAAAGAAAAGCAATATTATGAAAAAAACAAAATGAAGGAATAGCAAATTTTCTGCATGAGGTGGCGTTATCCTGTTTGGGAGACATCACGGCCATTGCCAGTTGGCAGTGCTTGTCTGCTTTAGAGACAAGAGTCCTCCTCAATGCATAATCGGGCCCCACCAATATTGTCACTGCAATGGATGTACAGATCTGTGGTGCTGACAATATAAAAATATATAGCACTAAATGAAAGGTTAGATATAATTGTCATCTCAGAGACCTGCTGGAAAGAGGACAACCAATGGAACATGTAATACCTGGGTACAAACTATATTGCAATGATAGGGTAGATCAAATTGGTGGAGGGGTTATGCTCTATGTTAGAGAGGGCATTGAGTCACACAGAATTAAAGTTTTGCAGGAAACAAAATACACCGCAAAATCTCTATGGATAGAAAGGGGAAGGCGATGGCAGTGGGGTTGAACTACCGACCACCTGATCAGAATGAACAGAACGATGATGAAATGCTAAAAGAAATCAGGGAAGCTAACAAAAGTAATATTGGGTGATTTCAATTACTATCAACTGGGTCAGTGTCACAGCTGGACATGTTAAAGAGAGAAAGTTTCTAGATGAACTAAATGCCTGCTTTATGGAGCAGCTGGTTCATGAACCGACAAGAGGGGAAGCCATCTTGGACCTAGTCCTTAGTGGAACACAAGATCTGGTGCAAGAGATAAGGATGTTGTGGCCACTTGGCAATAGTGATAATAGCATTTAATAAATGGAAGGCTGACAAGAAAATCCACAGTACTACCTTTTAACTTTCAAAAGGAAGACTATGATAAGATGAGGAAAATAGTTAAGAAAAAACTAAAAGAACAGCTGCAAAGGTTAAAGATTTACATCAAGCATGGGCGTTGTTTAAAAATACTATCTGGAAGCCCTGGCCAGATGTATTCCATGCTTTAAGAAAAGTGGAAGAAAGACCAAAAAACTGCCAGCATGGTTTAAAGGTGAGGTCAAAGAGGCTGCTGTAGTCAAAAAAGCATCTTTCAGAAATGCAAAAAGGAACCAAATGACAAAAAAGCAAAATAACATAAGCACTGACAAGTTAGATGCAAGGCGCTGATATGACAGACAAAGAAAGAATTTGAAAAAAAAGCTTACCGTGGAAATAAAAATGCATGGAGGCAGATTCGATAACATGCATGTCCAGCCCGCAGACAAGTCTAAATTGAAAATGGGCGCCGTTTGAACGTAATTCTGCATCCACGGATCTAGACATGCCCGTGGGTCTGTAATAGGGGAGGTAGACGTGTCTAGCACGGCATGGGCAAAGCGCTATTAAGCCAGCCCATGCAAGCATCTGGCCCATGTCCTGCGCATGGCTGCAGGGCCAGGCCAAGCAATATAATGGAAAAAGACGTCCCCATAATATTATGGGACATGGGTAAATGTTTTGGATATCTGCGCGCCTACAATATTCTGAAAAGTTGCACGTTTCTTATCCTGACAGTCTCCGCCATGTACTCATGGACACCATGGCGTCTCCATGCATCTCCTAAGCTGTTCTTCACACTGACAGAGTTTGCTGATGCAAACTACACATAAATTCCAATGAGAATTGATTGCTGCTGCCACCTAGAACATATACCAGTCCTCTTCAGGCCCTGAAAGGTGCTAGGTAACCCCAGTGCACCTTAATATGGTAAGAGAGAATATAAATATGAGCACTTGAAACTGCTAAGGATGAACCCTTAGCAAGTGTACAGAACTCAAAACTAACATTGCAGTTCCCAAAGGATGCATTATATTGCTGAGTCCCAAATGTATGCCCTTTTCGTGCCTATGGCCTATAAGTACACTCATTCTGCTACTCCGCACTACCTTTCCTCTCTTTCCTCTCTTTTCTCTCCCTACACCCCTTCTCGGGAACTCTGATCTTCTGGCAGATTGCTTCTATCTATGCCCGTCTTTTCTACTGCCAACTTTAGATGTTTCTCCTTTCACCTTGATGCTCATTATGCCTAGAACAAATTACCTGAGTCTTTACGTCAGGCTTGTTCTCTGGCCCTTCTCAAATCTAGTCTATACGCTCACCTCTTCATTGCCACATTTGGAACTGATCCACCTAATCTACCTTGTGTCTCCTTACCATTCACCCTAGATGTATCCTGTCCACAGTTGCTGTGTTGTCTGTCTTGACTAGATTGTAAGCTCTGCTGAGCAGGGACCATCTTTAACTTGTGTTTGTGCAGTGCTGCGTATACCTTGTAGTGCTATACAAATGATCAGTAGTCGTAATAGTAATAGTATGGCCTTCTGACTATGGCATCTGATTCCCACATATCTGGGTACTGGCATTCCTCACAGAAGCTACACCTGTCCTATTGTGGCGTATTTCAGTCAGTATTCATCTGTTATCTGTGTGGTAACCCTGTCTGCCTTCCCACACTCTGCTTTGTGGCACTACTCCCCTGGTCAGGCCTGGTTGGACATGGGAAGGGTATCCAAGTGCCATCATACCCAGGTAGCCAGCATCCAGATATATCACCACTCTCACAGCTCACATACATCTTGGATTGGGGAAGAATGTAGGCCTCTTGGCATAGTCTGGAGGATGTTGGCACAACATCAATCAGTATTCCAGTGCCTGACACAGCTGATTTATGGCTGCCCTATGACTGGCACTTGGTGATACTGCGATCATCCATATGGCTTAGGTACTAGCCAGGCATTTATGGCCTCCCTGAATTACAGATCAGCACACCAGATCCTCCCATGCTATCCCCAAACCACACACTCTTACTTGCAGTCACAAAAAAACATCATTCTGCCAAATCAAACCTATAACTAACAGCTGCTAGACCATAATGGCATGACGTGCCAGGGCTACACATATGATCTCCCTTTCTCGCTCCAACATGATTTGTTTCCAGAATCACTCACATACTAGTCTTACATCAACAGTCACAGTTTTCAGAACACAGGATTTGTTAGGGTCCCTTGGAGTAGCTCATTTGAAACAAACAACACATTTCTGCATAGCGTGAATAAACACTATTGCTCTTCTTGATATTTCTGTAAGGGTGTTTATTAATGTTTCTTTACCTTACAATATTCCCTCACCTCTGCTTTCTATTCTTTATAACTGAATTTTGTGTTTTTCCAGACTGCAGTCACACCATTTCAAAACATACTTGTCAGAATCGTTCTTCAAAATGGGACAGATTTGCAGAGCACAGCAGAATATTTTCTAAGTCCTGGCTTTATGCCACGTTTCAGCAAGAAAAACGGGGATGTCCAGGGGATATCTCAGAATGTACATGGAACTTTCCAGAATACGCTATGTATGTCTCTGTAGCTGACCACAAAACCCTTTTTTCCCCTTCTGGGCATGTTTTGAGATCCCCGTGCTAGTGCCAAGGAAATGCATGACAGCAGTGTTTAAGAATACAGTAGGAGATGTATTTGGCACATAAATGTCCCCGCCTCACGTGTTCTGGAATGACCTCCATAATAAAAACGTTTTCAAGTACATTCATAGCAAAAACACCTGTGAGAAAGTCAGTTGAACCATTAGATGATAAAGAGGTAAAAGGGGCACTAAGGACTAGAAAAGAGGACTGATACTTCTGGAGAGAGATCTGCAATTGTGAGTATATACTTCTGAGAATTTTTCTGAAGGGACTTCTTTGGATTAAAGCTGATTAATCTGTGAACCCAGTGTATTTGTTAAATCAGTCAGGGCCTAGTAGCAGCAGTTTAAGTTTAAATGTAAAACATAGAAGAGAGCTTTCTGGATAGATTTCATACCCAGCAGAGAGCTAGTAGTTTAAATTTAATACACACTCAGGGCCTAATATCAGCAAAGTACTTTTTGTTTAAATTTAAAATACAGAAGAGAGCTTTCTGGTTAAATTTATAAACCAGCAGAGAGCTTGTAGTTTAAAGGGCCTAGTATCAGCAAAGTATTTTTAGTTTAAATTTAAAACACAGAAGAGAACTTTCTGGTTAAATTTAGAACCCAGCAGAGATCTTCTAGTTTAAATTTCATAATAAGTCAGAGCCTAGCAGCAGCAAAGAGCTTTAATTTAAATCAAATCAGAATATAACTTAGCATAAAAGGCAAAACAGGGTCATTATTCTTTGAGCAACAAATAAAGTCTTCTATAGACCTTTACAAAGAAGCCTTCTACCTAGGGGGCAAGAGACCTGTGAAACCTTTTCAATAGGTGTTAACGCCAGGTGGCAGGTCAAAAGGTCATTTTGAAAGACTCCTTCTATCCAAGCAAGGACTGTTAATCACCCAGGAAGTTGGTCACAACTTACCTCAGAAGCACAGGACAGGCTACGGTGTAGCAGCCCTCTTTTAATAAGTGTTATTTCCCTCCCTCCCCAACAACCACCTACCCCTGGGATAATCGTAGCTTTATGGGTACTTACACATCTTAGAGAAAAGGAGGTACTCTCAGGTGCAGCTAGTTATCCAATTCAGTCATACACTAAGGACCTGAGATCAATTAAGCTTCAGGTGAACAAGGTATATTAAACGTATTAGGTACAATTTTATTAGTATAAGTATCCATAGGAACCCTTAATAAGTAAAGAACTTAAAGAGCTAAACACAAGCTTAAAACTAAGATGCAGGCAGCAGTCCAGCAGCAAGATGGGGGCTTTCCAGTCTATTTCATTGAGTGTCACATGTATGATTTTCTCCCAGTTGGTGAGAGGTCTTACGTGTGCACTAGGAGCAAGGAGTTCTTTGCTCTCAGGGAACGAGTCCGTTTTCTAGAGGCTAAAGTAGCAGACTTGGAAGGCGTAAGAAAGACAGAGAGGTACATAGACGAGACCTACAGGGATATAATCCTGAAGTCCCACCTCCAGTCTGGCAGCATCCCTGTTGCCATGGAGGAGAGAGGTCGCGTGACAGGAGAGCATAACCCTGGTGTGGCAAGAAGTGATCCTGCAACTAGGACCTGTCCTCCAGTTGATGTAAATCCCTCTCACACCGAGGAAGTTTCTCCAGGGCCATGTGCCCATGAGGGAAGGGTTAGAACAGCCGTAATAGTTGGTGATTCGATCATTAGGTAACATGCCTGCCTGGTGCGAAGGTAGCGGACCTCACGTGCCACCTAGATAAGGTCTTAGATAGTGCTGGGGAGGAGTCTGCTGTCTTGGTATATGTCGGTACCAATGACATAGGAAAATGTGGTAGGGAGGTTCTTGAGGCTAAATTTAGGCTTTTAGGTAGGAAGTTGAAATCCAGAACTTCCAGGGTAGCGTTCTCCAAAATGCTTCCCATTCCAAGCGCAGGACCCAAAAGGCAGGCAGAGCTCCGGGGTCTCAATGAGTGGATTAGACAATGGTGCAAGCATGAGGGTTTTGGATTTGTTTGGAACTGGGGAACATTCTGGGGAAAGGAGGGGCTCTTCCGAAGGGATGGGCTTCACCTTAACCGGGATGGAATCAGGCTGCTGGCATTAACCTTTAAAAAGGAGATAGAGCAGCTTTTAAACTAGATAATAGGGGAAAGCCGACAGTCACACAAAAGTGCATGGTTCAGAAGAATGCATCCTTGAAGGATACTACCAAAAGTAGAGAGGTTCCAAAAAAGAGTAAAGTAGTCCAAATGCCCTCAAGTATGGAAGAGACAGAGCTTAAAGATCCCAAATTACCCATGCCTACCAATAGCCAAATTAATATGAATAAAATACAGTCTCTAAAATGCTTGTATGCAAATGCTAGAAGTCTAAAAAATAAGATGGGAGAGTTAGAATATATAGCACTAAATGAGAGGTTAGATATGATTGGAATCTCAGAGACATGGTGGAAGGAGGACAACCAGTGGGACACTGTGATACCTGTGTACAAACTATATCGTAATGATAGAGTTGATCTAATTGGTGGAGGAGTTGCGCTCTATGTTAGAGAGGGCATTGAGTCAGAATGGATTAAAGTTTTGCAGGAAACAAAATTTGCTGTAGAATTTCTATGGATTGAAATTCCATGTAAAAAGGGGAAGGCGATGGCAGTGGGGGTGTACTATGGACCACCTGGCCAGAATGAACAAATGGATGATGAAATGCTCAAAGAAATCAAGGAAGCTAACAAATGTTACAGCGCTGTAATAATAATGGGTGATTTCAATTACCCCGGTGTTTTTGAAAGTGATTTCTAGTCCAAAATGACCAGCTTTGTTGTGGAAGTTAGACAATACTTCACTTTTTAAAGAATCTGGTACTACCACTTGCCACACAATATCTCCATGATGTCAATCTTCATATTTCCTATACAATATATTGTTTCTTACTACTAATCTATCTCTTTGTTTCCACAGAGTTTTCACATTTACTGTAGCCTGTCTCCACACTTCTTCAGAGGGATTGTCTTTGATCCAACCTAACACTTCTCTTATTACAGAGTCCTCTTGTCTTTGAAAAATCTCTTCTCGAAGTTTTTCGACAAATATAGATCTATTTGACACAGATAATTGCTTTATCTGTATTACTTTATTTGTATTGCTTTCTTTTCCCGATTTTACTGTTTTTAACTGTAAAAAATCTTTTTCTTCAGTATCTTCAACTTCGGGTTCTAGCTCTTCAGGCATACGGGACAAAATATCCACATTCTGGTTTAATCTCCCTGGCTTATATTCAACCGTGAAATCCAACTCCGCCAACTGGGCTAACCACCTCTGCTCAATGGCCTGAATCTTTGCAGTCTCCAAATACTTCAACGGGTTGTGATCGGTGCGTAATATAAACTTTTTGTAAATCAGGTATTCTCGGAATTTTATCTGTTGCGGCCCACTTTAATGCCAGCAACTCTAGTCTGAAGGCAGAATAATTGCTTGCATTCCGTTCTGTCTTTCTGAGGCCTCGGCTGGCATACGCTATGACTCTTTCCTCCCCTGCTTGGTATTGACTCAGTATAGCTCCTAGCCCTCTGGAACTAGCATCTGTGGTTAATATGAAAGGTTCATCAAAGATCGTGAATGCCAATACAGGAGAAGATATCCGTTTTTCTTTTAGCGTTTCAAAAGCCACTTGACATTCATCGGACCAGACAATTTCACTTTTCTTGTTCTCTTTTTCAATTTTTCCCGTGAGACAGTGCAGAGGTTTTGCAATCTGTGCAAAATTAGGGACAAATCGACGATAGAAATTTACAAAGCCCAAAAAACTGCGTACTTCTGTTTTGGTTCTAGGAACTTTCCAGTTCTGTATGGTTTGAATTTTTTCCGCGTCAGCTGATACTTCTTCTTTAGAGACTATATAACCCAAAAATTTTACTTCATTACTCAGTAATTTACATTTGTTTGGTTTTAATTTGAGCCCACATTCTTCTAAATGCTGAAATACTTTTCCTAAACGTTCCAAATGTTTTTCAAACGTTGGCGCATATATAAGGATATCATCTAAATATAAGAATAAGATATCAAATACGTATTCATCCAGTACAGTCTCCATTAATCTTTGGAAGCTAGTGTGTGCATTACAAAGTCCAAAAGGCATCCTTGTCCACTCAAAAAGTCCGAACGGAGTAGTGATGGCAGTCTTTTCAATATCTTCTGAGGCCATTCCCAACTGGAAGTAACCAGAGGTTAAATCTAATGAAGTAAACCAAGTTGAAGTTCCTAATACATCCAATGCTTCATCAATCCTTGGCAGTGGGTAAGCGTCCTTAATGGTAACCGCATTAAGTTTACGAAAATCACAGCAAAAACGAAGACTCCCATCCTTCTTTTTAATGATTACCGCTGGACTAGCCCACGGACTATAACTTTTGCGAAGGATCCCTTGTTGCACTAGCCCATTGATGTGTTCTTTAAATTCTTCAAATAAATGTGGAGATACCCTACGATAAGGCTGCTTGATGGGTAGTGTATTTCCCATTTTTATTTTATGCTCTACTATATTTGTGAACCCAATATCACTATCACTTGTCGAGAAGACGTGTCTATGTTTCCACAATAATTGTCTTAATTGCTCTGCTTGCTGTTCATTCAATGAATTCCAATCAATTTTAAGTTTTGACAAGCACTTTTCCCAATTGCTTTCACTAGTCGATTCTGAATTCTTTAATTGTTTCAGCTCCATGATCTCAGCCGGCTTACTTATCTCCGCTATTCTCATCCTAGGAGGTAAGGTTATGTCTTGCTCGCCTGCGTTGATCACCCGAATAGGCACTCTCCCTGCTGTTTGCTGCACCAAAACTTTAGCCACCATCAGTTGGTTCGAGATACTTGCAGTCGGAGTAGCTGTTACTACCAATGGGCCATCCCATTTCCTCACACTATTACATCTCCTTAAGATAATTTTTTCAGAATATGCGAGTACCAGCTGTCCTACCCTTCCCAAGACTTTGACAAAACCCACATTAGGCTCTATTTGTTTCTTCTGTGCGCATATTTCCGTTATTATTCCTAAAATTTTCACTGATTCGAGAGTGAAACTGGATAAGTATTGGAATAACCCCTCTAGGTGTGTCAAAACATTCATACCCACTATTCCTTGGGCAGCACTTTCTTCCATTCTTCCTTCTTTAAAGTTGTCTTGCACCACAAAAATACATTGTTGTGATATTACTTGTCCAAGACACTGCACAGTTGCATCTATATATCCTAATACTGGTAGCTCTGTCCCATTCACTGCCATCAATTTTAGTTGAGAGGCATCTTGCAATTGATTTGGGTTCGGAAAATTTTTGTAATAAAAACTAGCCAATATTGTCGATACGCTTGATCCTGTATTCAGCATACAGGTTACTTCAATTTCATTGATTTTTACTTTTACCAATGGACTAGATCCCACAGCCTCTTCTCCAAATAGTTTGTCTCCATGCTCATCTCCCTTAAGTTCGGTCATTTGTCTTCTCACGGTAGCCTTCATTTCAGTTTCTCTTTCTGCAGCTTCACCTAAATGACTTCTCCGAAGAGATTCATTATTACCACTTTGTGTATTAGCATTACTGGAACTACTATTTCCACTGTCTGATGGAGCTGTACGAGAAAAGTTTTCACTCCTACAATAACGAGCGATGTGTCCTGATTCATGACATCTGAAACATATTTTTGGTCCTATTGATGAACTACTAGAAGCTCCTCTAGCCAGGAATTCAGCTCTGTTCTCTCTATAACCGATATTTCCATTGCCATTATATTTGCTTCTCGCATCCCTATTCCACCTTTCCCGTCTCTGCATTTCCCATTCACGTTCTTGTCTTTCTGTCCACTGTGTAAATAAGCTTGTTAACTGCCCAATCATAGCTGCAGCGGTATCTCCACCAGCTGTTCCATCTCCTGCATCTTCCCTCGATCTCTGTAGTATTTTCTTAGGTTCTATCATTGTCGGGACTCTCTCCTCTCCGGCCCACCTTATGGCAGCTTGTAACAAATCCGTGAATCCCATATTCGGATTATCCTCATGCCTCTTTGTTATTTCCCTTCAGAGTGCAGCATCCCTTAGTCCCAAAATGAACTGCTCTTTCAATGTCTCTTCTGGTGTTCCCATTCTTCTTCTCTCTCTTTAATATAATGTCCATTTCCATATACTCGTATAGTCTCCTTATCTTCTTGTTTTGCATTGTAAAATTCTTGAATTCTCAATCCCAATGCCACCTTATCTCCATACACTTGGCATAACATATCAAAAATTTCTTCTACCGTACATTCTCTCGGTAAGGAATATTTAACTGTGACCGCCGCCAAGCCTTTTAAATGGTCGCAAATCACATCCACTTGGTCCTCTGGTGAGATCTTTAGAATTCTCATTTTTATTCTAACTTTCTCAATCCAGTCTTCTACATTCAGATCTGACATCTCTTTCTGAAACCCTGAAAATTCTGGGATCATCTTATCTTGCGGGATCACCACTGTATTCGTAATTATCTAAGGCCTCATTAAACCATTTCCGGCTTCCGCTTCCATTGTTCAATTACTTCTTCTTTTCACCCCAGGAGATAAGTATGCTTACACAACAAAATTTTCCCACTCTTTCCCTATTGAGAATAAAACTTCAAACACAATACAAGCCAATTTTTTCTTCACTGCTCCTCAGTGTCTACTAACACTTTCAATATTAAGTAATCAATGTATAACAAATGTCTTTAACCAAACATTCAGAATCTTTAATACCTGGTACCAAATTCAGCTATTTTTTTAACCCTGTTCTTACTTTTTTTTACCCTGTTCATAGAATCCTGCCGACTACGCCAACATTTCTGTGACTCCGCTGCGTCTAAGCCCACCTCCACCCCTAAATATGATGGTAGTAGTCGTGGCCAAGAGGTGGAGTAAACTCAGACAACGAGGCACAAAAATAAAACTAACCTCGTTCACTTTGCTCAAAGCTAAGTGAAGGAATTAAACTAAAAGAATTCTTAGAACTCGGGTTCCAAGTGGTAAATATATCAATTTTATTTTTTATTATAGATGGTTAGATTAATAATAGATTTAAGTTTATTTGTATTCAACATCTTACTTTTTACTACTTATTATACATTTTACTATAGAACATTTCTCCATTAAATGCAAAAGAGGAAAACAAAAATCAAGTGTGAGATTTGTCTATCGAAGGTTAACATTTCTGAATAACACATCCGATAAGTAGTAGTATTCCTTTTCTTTCCTTCTTCCTAATTTCTATATAACAATTTTCTAGTTTGGTTTCTTACAACTTAAACATTTGTATCACTTTTATCTCTAGAGAAAAGTTCAGAACATCACTTTTATCAGTTTCTTTTCTCAGATAAGTATCAATTGTCCTTGTTCTCTCTAAACACAGTCTTAATGAACACTTAGCTCTTTGTAGTTTCAGCAGTTGTTTGGCATCTGTTGTTGTAGAATTGTCGTATGTCGTTTGATGATTTTGGAATTCTTTTGTTGGGAGCTCCTGGTAGTGAAAATATCACAGCTGCTTAGCTGACGGTAGTCTTCTTAATCTCCAACCTACTACCTAACTTTAAACAAATCAACCATCAAGCAAACACTGTGAAATTATTCCATATAAATCCCTGTCTAAGTAAATCAAAATATAATTCAAGTCCCTGAATAGAAAAGTCTAATCTTTACTGTATTTCCCTAACTACACACAGAGCTTTACTTATGAATTCCCTTTTTCTAAATAATGCCTTCCTTCATCAATTACCTTCTATGGTTCCAGGCATTTCTCTTCTACTACAGTGACATCGGTCACTCACTGTGCAAGTATCTTATTACTTAAGAATTTCCAGCACCACATACTGTAAGCTATTAAATAGCAAGGCACTTCATAGACACTGCTACTTCCTCTCAGCCTCCCTATTCAAGAGAGCTCTCCTGGAATTTATAAACAGTGTCACTTACTTTATTATCTGACAATACTTCTCCATAAGTATAGTCCAGTGCCACAGAAAAATCAGGGCTGTCATTCACTTTGCCTGACTTCCTAAAGCTGCAGCAACAATTTCTCTCTGGAAACAATTCTTCATCTATTTGTACCTCTTTACTGGAATAAACAGCTCATCTTTCTAGCATAGCACAACTCACTTCTGCTTTTCCGTTACAGTTTAAGCTCTCCTCTCTTTTTCAACAACAAACGTTTTTGTGGCTGTCAAGGTTACCATGACTCTTTTTACATCACCAATTTCCATACTAGAGCTGCTAACCAATTACAAACAGGCTTTAAGAATATGCAGATTATACTTTCCTGTTGTCACGGTTACAGTGACTCTTTTGACAATACTAATTTGCATACTAGAGCCACTAGCCAATCATAAGCATGCTCTAGGAATATGTAAATCAGTCATTAAAGCATATCCTAACTTTTGCAAAGAAAAGTCAGTTTTATTTCCAACTGTAATTCCTCAATAAAGTGAATGGCACGACCTTAATTTGAAAGGTTTACACACCAAAATCTTTCCAAACTAAGTCAAAACCTATAATTCCACTTAGCTTATCTAACTAACTTATCCCACTATTTCCAATTTCCAATTAATCCATTACGTTAGACGCTATACATTTTCTTCAAGAAAATTACCTATAACTTTGTCCAATTTAAACAACCTGCACATTAATATTCACTCAGGATTCCAAACCATCAAGCACAATTAACAACCATTCAAACCAGTTACCCACCCCAGCGCAAGCGCCAAATTTAACCCCTGGGTTACATGGGAAGGGGAAGGCGATGGTGGTGGGGGTGACCGCCTGGCCAGAATGAACAAATGGATGATGAAATGCTCAAAGAAATCAAGGACGCTAACAAAAGTTACAGTACAGTAATAATAATGGGTGATTTCAATTACCCCGGTATTGACTAGGTCAGTGTCACAGCAGGACATCCTTGGGGAGATAAAGTTCCTAGATGAAATAAATGACTGCTTCTTGGAGCAGTTGGTTCATGAATCAACCAGAGGGGAAGCCATATTGTTCCTAGTCCTTAGTGGAGCACCAGATCTGGTGCAAGAGATAAGGGTGTTGGGGCCACTTGGCAATAGTGATCATAGCATGATTAAATTAGTGGAGGAGGGATAGTAAAGAAATCCACAGTACTACCTTTTAACTTTCAAAAGAGAGACTATGATAAAATGAGGAAAATAGTAAAGAAAAAACTAAAAGGAACAGTTGCAAAAGTTAAAGACTTACATCAAGCTTGGGTGTTGTCGACAAATACTATCTTGGAAGCCCAGACCAGCTGTATTCCACACTTTAAGAAAAGTGGAAGGAAGTCCAAAAAACTGTCAGCATGGTTTAAAGGTGAGGTCAGAGAGGCTGTTGTTGCCAAAAAAGCATCTTTCAGGAAATGGAAAAAAGAGCCAAACGACGAAACCTGAAAACAGCACAAGCACTGTCAAGTTAAATGAAAGGCACTGATGAGGCAGGCAAAGGGAGAATTTGCGAAGAAGCTTGCTGCGGAAGCAAAAAAGCGTAATAAAGACTTTTTCAAGTACATTCATAGCAAAAAAACCTGTGAGAGACTCAGTTGGTCCATTAGATGATAGAGGGGTTAAAGGAGCACTAAGAGGTGACAAAGCGATAGCGGAGCGACTGAATTAATTCTTTGCCTCGGTCTTTACTGAGGAAGATGTAGGGATGTTACCCATGACTGAAGTGGTATTTAAAGGTGCGGAAGAATTGAAGGAAATATTGATACATCGGGAAGATGTATTACAACTATTAGATAAACTGAAGAGCAGCAAATCACCTTGGCTGGATGATATACACCCAAGGGTGTTGAAAGAACTGAAATATGAGATTGCAAACCTGCTATTAGTGATCTGTGAACTATCATTGAAATCATCTGTAATATCTGAAGATTGGAAGATGGCGAACGTAACACCAATTTTTAAAAAGGGTTCCAGGGGTGATCCGGGAAACTACAGACCGGTGAGCCTGACGTCAGTACCGGGAAAAATGGTAGAAACCATCATAAAGAACAAAATTGCTGAACATGTAGATAGTCATGGCTTAATGGGAGACAGCTAACATGGCTTTAGACAAGGAAGATCTTGTCTTACTAATCTGTTATGTTTTTTTGAAGGTGTGAATGAATAGGTAGACAAAGGTGAGTCGGTTGATATAGTGCATTTGGACTTTCAGAAAGCCTTTGACAAGTTTCCTCATCAGAGACATTTGGCAAAACTAAAGAGTCATGGGATAGGAGGCAGTATACTATTGTGGATCAGGAACTGGTTAAAAGATAGAAAGCAGAGGGTAGGGCTAAAGGGCCAATTTTCCCAATGGAGAAAGGTAAATAGTGGTGTACCCTAGGGATCTGTGCTGGGTCCGCTGCTTTTTGACATATTCATAAATGACCTGGAAAAGGCAATAATGAGTAAGGTTATCAAATTTGCAGATGACACAAAACTATTTAAAGTTGTTAAAACCCAAGAGGATTGTGGAAAATTGCAAGAGGATCTTGATAAATTGGAAGACTGGGCATCAAAATGGCATATGAAATTTAATGTGGAAAAGTGCAAAGTTATGCACCTAGGGAAGAAGAACCCAAACTATGGTTACACGATGCAAGGTTCCACATTAGGAACCACCATCCAGGAAAAAGATTTAGGAGTCATTGTGGATAACATGTTAAAACCCTCTGCCCAGTGTGCAGCGGCGGCCAAGAAAGTAAGTAGAATGCTAGGTATCATAAGGAAAGGAATGGAAAATAAAACAAAGGATATTATATTGCCTCTATATCATTCCATGGTGAAACCGCAGCTTGAATATTGTGTGCAATTCTGGTCGCCGTATCTTAAAAAGGATATAGTGTTATTAGAAAAGGTTCAGAGAATAGCCACCAAAATTGTAAAGGGGATGGAAAGATACCCCTATGAAGAAAGTCTAAAAAGGTTAGGGCTCTTTAACCTGGAAAAGAGACGGCTGAGGGGAGATATGATAGAAGTCTATAAATTAATGAACGGAATGGAACAGGTAAACGTAGATCGATTGTTTATGTTATCAGAATATAGAAAGACTAGGGGACATGCAATGAAGCTACAGGGTAAACTATTTAAGACTAATAAAAGAAAATATTTTTTCACTCAACGTGTAATCAATCTCTGGAATTTGTTACCAGAGTATGTAGTAACGGCTGTTAGTGTAGCTTGGTTTAAAAAAGGTTTGGACAAGTTCCTGGAGGAAAGGTCCATAAACCATTATTAAGAAGGGACCCAGGATATCAATGCTTGACCCATTACAAGCATTGTGGAACCTGTGTCTTTTGGGGAAACTGCTAGGTATGTATAACCTAGATTGGCCACTGTTGGAAACAGGATACTGGGCTTGATGGACCTTGGTCTGACCCAGTATGGCATATCTTATGTTCTTATGTAGGACAAAGCCATAGCGGAGAGACTGAATGAATTCTTTGCTTTGGTCTTTACTGAAAAAGATGTAAGAAAGTTACCCATGCCAGAAGAATTGAAAGAAATATTTGTAAACCTAGAAGATGTATTACAACTATTTTCTGGAGTGAAGAGTAGCAAATTACCTGTACCAGAGGTTGTAGATCCGAGGGTGTTGAAATAACTGAAATATGAGATTGCAGACCTACTAATAGTAATCTCTGAACTACCATTAAAATCATCTGTAGTACCTGAAGATTGGAGAATGACCAATCTAATGCCAAGTTTTAAAATAGTTTCCAGAGGTGATCCAGGAAACTACAGACTGGTAAGCCTGATGTCAGCAATGGGCAGAATGGTAGAAACCATTATAAAGATTAAAATTACTGAACATGTAGATTAGTCATGGTTTAATGGGGGAAAACCAACATGGATTAAGCCAAGGAGTCTTCTCCTGCTAATATGTTCTATTTTTTCGAAGGTGTGACAAAGTTGAGCCGGTTGATGGAGTGTATCTGGATTTTCAGAACACCTTTGAGAGACTCTTAGGGGCTTGTTTACAAAGCCGCGGTAGTGGTTCGCGATCGCGATCGCAACCGCAGCCCCATTGAAATCAATGGGGCCGCGGCTCCGATTACGATCGCAAACCGCTACCGCGGCTTTGTAAACAAGCCCCTTAGTGAAATTAAAAAGTCATGGGATTGGAGACAGTATTCTGGATCAGGAACTGGTTAAAAGATAGAAAGCAGAAGGTAGAGATAAATGGCCAATTGTCTCAGTGGAGAAAGGTGAATAGTGGAGTACCTCAGGGATTTGAGCTGGACCCGCTGCTTTTTAACATATGCATAAATGACCTGGAAATGGAAATAATAAAATTGCAAGAGAACATTGATAAATTGGAAGACTGTGTGCATCTTAGTTTTAAGGTTTTGTTTAGCTATTTAAGATGTTTATTTACATTTGCTGGGGATACATGTACTAATAGAACTATAACTAATACGTTTAATGGACTTTGTTTACCTCAAGATTAATAAATTTCAGGACCTTAATTAATCTATTCCTGATAAAGATAAGCAGCTGAACCTGAGAGTGAATTTGCACATCTCCTTCCCTTTGATAGATTGAAGAGCCTATAAAGCTAAGATTACGTCTGGGGTAGGTGGGAGTCAGGGTGGGTGGGAGGGAAAGAAGACTGGCTTGCTACATAGTGCCCTGACCTGTGCTTTAAAGGTAATGTCCTAACAATTTCCTGGCTGCCTTGCACAGCCCTTGTTTTGATAGAGGGGACCTTTCATATTGTCCCTTTGATCTATCACTTGGCTTTAACACCTATTTAAGAGAACTTAATAGATCTTTTGTCTCCTAACTGGAAGTCCTCTTTGTAAAGGGTTTTAGACATAAATGTATTACTTTCTACTCAGAGACTTTTTACTCTATTTTACTTTTCATTCAAAGCTATACTCTGATTTGATTTAAATGAAAAGTTCTCTGGTGGTACTAGAAACATAAAATCATGATGGCAGAAAAAGGCCATATGGCCTATCTAGCCTGCTCTTCCAAATCAACTACAATAATCCCCTTTTTATCTTTAGAGATCCTGTGTTTGTCCCATGCTTTTTTGAATTCAGATACTGTCCTCGTGTGTACCAACTCCACTGGGAGACTATTTCACGCATCTACCACTCTTTCCATAAATAAATATTTTTGCATAATACTCCTGAGTCTATCTCCTTTCACTCTCATTCTATGTCTCTTCGTAGCAGAGCTTTCCTTCAATTGAAAGAGACCGTCCTGTGCATTTATGCCACAGACGAATTTAAATGTCTTTATCATATCACCGCTATCCTGCCTTTCCTCTAAAGTATACATTTTAAGATCTTTAAGTCTGTCCTCATATGCTTCATAACAAAGACCATTAACTGTTTTAGTAGTCACCCTCTTCACTGACTCCAACCTGCCTATATCCTTCTGAAGGTGCGGTCTCCAGAATTGCACAGAATACTCCAAATGAGGTCGCACCAGAGACTTATACAGAGGCATTATCACCTGCTTTTTTCTGCTAGCCATTCCTCTCCCTATACACCCAAGCAATCTTCTGGTTTTGGCAGTCACCATTTCTACCTGTTTCGCTACTTTACGATCATCAGACACAATTACACCCAGGTCCCACTCTTCTTTTGTGGACAGAAATACCTCATCACCTACACTGTACAGCCCAATACATAACCCTGCATTTTTAGCATTAAATTTCAGCTGCCATATTCTAGAGCATTCTTGGAAGCTGACCTAACTGACTCAGCAAATTACTGAATTCTAAAATACATAGATTTATCAGTTTTAACCCAATGAATTCCCTCTTCCACAAATATTTGCCAGAAGATAAATACTATGGCAAACCCGTTGACAATTTGTTGTTTAGAAGATAAATACTTACAAGTGCAGATCTTTTTCCAGCTCTAGCAGTCCCTTTTGGTAGTCCTCACGTTGAATATTGTATGCAATTCTGGTCACCATATCTTAAAAAGGATATAGCAGAATTAGATAAGGTACAGAGGCGAGTCACCAAAATGGTAAAGGGGGTGGAAGGATACCCCTATGAGGAAAATCTTAAAAGATTAGGGCTCTTCAACTTGGAAAAGAGAAGGCTGAGGGGAGATATGATAGAAGTCTATAAATTAATTAATGGAGTAGATCAGGTAAACATAGATAGGTTGTTTACTCCATTAAAAAGTACAGTAGAAAGACTAGGGGACATGCAAATGAAGCTACAATATAACCCATTAAAGAGTAATAACAGAAAATATGTTTTCACTTAATGCATAATCAAACTCTGGAATTTGTTACCGGAAGCTGTTAGTTTAGCTGGGTTTAAAAAAGGTTTGGACAAGTTCTTGGAGGAAAGGTCCATAAACCATTATTAAAGAGGATCAGGGAAAATCACTGCTTACCCCAGAACACGCATTGTGGAACCTGTGGAACTTTTTGGGAACCTGCCAGGCACTTGTGACCTGGATTGGCCACTGTTAGAAACAGGATACTGGGCTTGATGGGCCTTGGTCTGACCCAGTATGGAATTTCTTATTTTCTTTAAAAAAGTGGTTTCCCCTGCTTTCAGTTTAGATCCCCCCAGACAGCTCCCATTCCCCATAGTGAACTGTTCAGGGGGGATAGGTGCACCCTCTGATTAAAATTAGTATCCTGGCTAGTGACTTAGACCCCTGCACTGCCCTTCCGATTCTTAAAAAACATCTGGCTAGCCATTTGGGCCCCTGAGCCTCCCCCCATTAAAACCAATGACTCCTGGCTAGACAGCCTGTCTAAGGGAGCCCTCCCTTACCCCTTCTACCCCAACCATTACCTTAGATTTCCGGATGGTCTTGGATTTACAGATGCAGGAGTGGTCCTCCCTTCTCCTATTCCCATCTTTGTAGCTCCAGAAAATGCCTGAGATCAGACAGTGCTGCCCCCTAGAATCCTGATGCTAGGGGGCAGCATTGTGACATCGGAGCAATATTTGAGAGTAACATTGAGGAAGCTAGGAGCTCAGGACCACTCCTGGCCTCCTCATTGGAACTCACAAATATTGTACCCATCAAGTGAACATGGCCATTTTGTCCAACTGTGAAGATGGAGGCAGGAATGGGGAGGAACACCCCTATCTCCATTCACCACTAGACCACTATGAAATCTAAGATAATAGTTGGCGGGGCTGGCAGGGGGCCTGGGGTCCTCTTAGGCTGGCTGACTAGCCAAGAGTTATTGGTTTTAATGGGGATGTCAGGGCCCCGACTGGCTAGATGGGATTTTTTAAGGACTGAGAGGGATGTGGGGGCCCAACTAACTAGCTGGGATATCAATCTTAGCCAGAGGGCACTGATCCCCCCCCCCCCCCCACACACACACACACAAAAAAAGAGTTCCTGATGGGAATTAGGAGCTATCAGGGAGGATAGTTGCTGAAGGGAAGAAGTCATTTTTTTTAAATATTATTGCTGCTGAGGATCTGTACATCTGTGACACTGACAATATTGTTGGATCAGGGGGGTTACGATCATGGCATTGTGGGGGCAATGTAGTGATTGAGCTAGTGGGAGCTCTCTCTCCTCCTGATTGCTACCTATCTTACTTTTGCACTTACTGCGTAGACCCACAATCCCTGTATCGGCATGTAGCATGAGAATCCACAGTAAGCCCAAAACCTCTGCAGTATCTTCAGAGGAAAAGCTAGGAATGCCCGATACAGATGCCATGGAGGTTTTGAACTTACCGTGGGTGTTTTGTAGCTATCACATTGTACCAAAATGCTACCAAGGTTTTGTAGACAGACCCCCTAGTGAACGTGGCAGAGAATGCTCCTTAACTTAAGGTGTGATGAATTACACCAGTCCTAGAGCTGGTGTAAATTACTTTTTCAACTGCATGATTAAATTATAATATTCTATAATCAATATATGAACTTGCATGCTCCGCCTATGGTCCATCCAAACTCTGCCCATTTGCACTCCCACAGTGCAGGTTCACATGATCGAAAGAATGTGCGTACTTTTATACTAACTGGCATTTTATAAGAGGCCATTTATGCATGTAAGTAGCCACTTACACATTTATATGACTTAAATACTAATATAGGTGCATTTTTGGCCCCTAAAAATATATGGCTCCTTATAAAATTATCTCCTAAATGGGGATATTGCCACAGCCAGTGTTCATATTAGAGATTGAGGGCCAAATACAAATTTAGTTAGTCTTTGTTTAAAATAAAAGGACCCTTTTACTAAAATGCTGGCAAGGGTTATACCTGCCACGCATTGAGAGCAAACATTAAGATAATTGTCTATACTAATGAGAATGCCACGGGCAGGGTCCCGGCGGCTGCCGGTAACCGGGGGGGCAGCCCGGCGCGGGACCCTGACGCGTGAAGAAGGACGGAGGGGAAGGGGGGGTCGGAGGAGCTATGACGTGAGCAGCGTCGTTTAAACCGATTGGCTCCACCGCGAGGTCGCGCGTGGCGGGAGCCAAGCAGGAGATGAGGAAAGCCATGTGCTGCGGCAGCGAGGACGCTTGCTGAGCACATGGCATGAGAGAAGGAGAGCGGCCGGTGTCCCGCCCTCCCACCTGTTAAGGTGGGGGTGGTGTGGGGATTTTGGGGGTGTCGCAGCTGGTGTGGGGGGGGGAAAGATGAGGCGGGTTCCCGGAGGTTTCCGGGGTCCGGAGCCGTAGGCTACTTGGGGCGGGGCAGGGCAGGGTGCCCGCAACCCGGAGAACCCCTAGCTGACTTTTGCTAGTGATATGGCGAAGTCGGGCAGGGGTGGTAGTAACTGGACCGGTGGTCGACTGGGGCAGGGGCGGAAGCGAGGTCACCTTGCTAATGGTACGGCAGGTGAGGTATCGCTCCGCTCGGGGGGATTGGTTGCTGAAGTTGTTACTCATGTTGAAAATGTTAAAATGTTAAATTGTTATTGGGCAATAAAGCTGCAACCTGGTGTTGTTCCAAATCATGTGTGGTGTGAATTCTGTGGGATCCGTAAAAGGGTACGGAGGAAGAGGGGCGGGGCTGGACGGGGTGAGAGCCGGGTACAGCTCCCCGGTTATTATCTGAATCCAGATCTCACACATCTAAATTTTTACCTCAAATCCATCAGTCAATGGTTAGCCACAGTGGAAACGTGTATCAAAGGTCTAGACTCAGGCCTAACTTTATCACTTATCCTAAATAATAACAGGGTTTGATTCCCACTAGCACTCCTTGTGACCTTGGACAAGTCACTTTACCCTGCATTGCCTTGGAAAAAAAGGCCTGGTAATCTACTTCCAGTCATACTTTGCCAAGAAAACCCAGGGGCTTCTGGGTCACCAGGAGTCAGCAGTGGCTTGATGGCACTTAAAGAAAAAATAGGTATTGCAAACTCATTGAAAATCTTGGGATGTCATCTAGATTTTGAATTAACCTTCAACCAATATATAGCAGCATTAACTAAAAGCACCTTCTGTACAATTTGCAAACGTTGGTCCATTAAGGAATTCTTCACCCCTTCCACTGTCCATAAGTTACTTATCACACTAGTAATGTCATGCCTAGACTATTGCAATAATCTAATACATGGTATTTCAGTAGCAAATCCATCTTCAGAATATCACCATAAAATTACTCCACAATGCCTCCAGATTTGATCATGCAACCCTTCTGCTATTCAAAAGTTACTGGCTCCCTACAAACTACCACTTAAAATTCAAGGTTTTGCTTCAGATCCATAAAGCATTCTATTCAGGAACTCTATGTATCTATCTCGCCATTTGATCGCTTATACACTAACTGAGTTTTACGATCTTTCAATACACACCTAATGGTAGTCCCAACCAGATGCACTGCACAGCTAGAATCAACTAGAACCTCTTCTATGTCTTTGCCACACAATTGTGGAACTCCCTCCCTCATCATCTGAGAGAAGAATCTTGAAGGCTTACTTCTTTGGGATGGTCTATACATAGTTAGCAAACTGCCCGTCTTGAAATTACCATGACCTTACCACACTTTACTGAGAACTCTCCTTCAATAATATAGGACACAGCAGTCTGTTTCCTTATCCCCTTTCTCCATTTCCACTTCTTCTTCCATCCTTCCTTTTTTTTTACAAACATGGCTAGTATTAAGTATAATGTAGTTCTGTGATTTTTATTGATGTAAACAGCTCCGATACTGTGTAAGAGGCGATATATCAAATAATTAATAAACCGGAACAGTTGCATTTGCATTTAACGTGAGTATGCTAATTGCCTTATTGACAGTGAGCACACAATATGTACAGTACCTCTATGGTAACTGTAATGTGTTTTCCAGGCCCAGTCTCTGCCCATACCCTTCCCATTCCCTACCCCTTCACGCAATGAGCAATTAACATACATCTTACTGGGCAGTAGCTGTCATGCCTGAGCAGTAACTGTTACCATGGCCCCGGGCTAACAGTTACCACACAGAACACTTTACTAAAAGAACCCCTAAATTTTAGAGATTTTTTTATGGTTTTTTTTCATGTTTATCTGCATAGTCATCTTAATTGCATGCCTTCTGTGCACACTACAGTTTTTTTATACATGCAAATAGATTGTATGCATGTTAATTCCTAGGTATATGTGCACATAAATAATTTTGTGTGCGTTTACTTTTTAAGCACCCAAATGAATGATCAAACAAGTTTGAAATGCACAGCCCTACATCAAGAGATGGGAGACAAAATTATTTATTCCCTGCACATTAATAGTCATGTATGTTTGCTTTGAGTATGGTCTTGAATAGCAGACCAAATCTAGCACTTTTTACTTTCCCACAGTCTCAGTAGGCACTTGATGTATCCTTCTGTCTCTAATAATATCAGCTGTGTCAGTTCTCCAGACTGAATAACTGTTCCTTGAAGACACTGATTCCTGTGTGGTCTGGTCCCACCTATCAAATGGTGGTTAGTCTTTACTTACAGTGACAGCTGTCTATGTTTACAGAACCTTCCAATGACATGGCTCATTTCAACCAAAGAGTACTCTAGGGTCAAGATAAGGAAGCAAATGGTGTGTCCTGCTGTCTGATCTGTTATATCAAATAACACCTTTTTTTTGCTTCAACTATTTTTTTTTTTTTTGCTTTAAGAGGCCAAGAAGAATAATCTGATTCAGGTAACTCACTTAGAATAAGAGACTTAAGGGGATAAGTTCTCTGTTACAGTTATATCAACATTTAACAGTTAATTTTCAGAACTACCCATTCTTTAGTTCACTAAATGAAACTGGCTCATTGTGAATGTTTCTCAGGTTGGGTGTCACAACTGTCAGACACAAATGAAAAACAAATACTGAAAATTTAAAAGGGAGCATCATTATGATGGCAATCATTTGGAGTTCTAATAGAACCTTTTCGCAAAATAGGATGCTATTTTGCTTTGCAAAGATTAGAATTTAAAAAGTACATATAGATTGAATTTGAAAATCTAACTATCGATATTGGATAAATTCCAAACAGGAACATAGATAGAGACCAGGCACCACAGCAATTCCAGTTGGGTAACTCAAGGTCTAGGGAGATCTATGGGACTGAACTACTATGTTTTTTTCTCATAGACACAAAATAGAGAAAAAGCTTTAGTATATCAGGCCCATAAGGAGTCAGTGGGAAACTGGGATTTAGATTCATGAGTCTTGGGAACTTTTATGACTTATAATTCAGAGTAAGTTGTATGCTAACATATGTGCTGTACTTTTGCTACATAATATGAAGAATCCATGATACTACACATTTACTATCATTCTTTGTAGAGAGCTCTCTAAGGATTTGCAAATAACACACCAAACACAAGCATGTAATTTTCAAAGCATCTACATTGGCTATCAGGGTGTGACCAGTATGTTCCCAGCAGCAAACACATGACAGGCAGCTAAAGTGTGCCCTCTGCTAAGGCAGGGGTACCTAGTGACTCCCATAGAGGAGTTTTTAGGTGTAATAGCAATAGTCCAGGTTCTCATGGTAATGTGCTTTCTATGCCCAAGCTTCATCCACTCCCCAGATCACCTGTTACAAGCACTTTAGGGTGCATTAGTGTCCCTGACATCACATTTTTATTTTTATTTTTAAGTGCTGTCTAATCAACACTGACTTTTGGTGACCCAGCAATCCCTGTGTTTTCTTGACATGGTATGAATGGAAGCAGATTGCCAGGCCTTTTCTTCTGAAAGAATGGAGGGCAAAGTGACTTGCCCAAGGTCACAAGGAGTGCCAGTAGGAACTGAACCCTGATCACTTGGGTACTAGACTGTTGCTCTAACCACTAGGGCCTAGGCTACTCTTCTACTCCTGCCACACTTTAAAATGCTTATTAACCAGCTAGTGAGCCTTAGCAAAAAGGACCCTCAGTATTTAAGTTTGGAAATGAAAAATGTAACACCAAAGCAGAGCTTTTTATAAAACAAAGTATATTTATTACAAATTTACCCTTAATAGACTGACTATTTGTCCTTCATGATAGACCTTCATCGTGATATTATGTTTTCCATTTTGATCAGATACCATTAAGAATTTACTTTGCATCATCACTGTATTTTAATTTTCAAGATATTTTTAAGCACTACCTTAAAATAACTTTTCTTGTAGCATGTTCTTTTACTGGATGAATCATCCGTGAGAAATAAATTAAAAATAAAGATTTGTAAAGATCTTTGTGGGGGCATCCAAGCCAAGTTCATAAGGTCTCTGATTCAAATGGCATAGGTCCAAAATCCCTGAGGAGTAGGTACCTGTAGGAGGGGGAAGTGATGAAAGGAAAAATATGTCTTCCTACTATCCCTTTCCACCCCTGGTTTGAAACATGTGTTGAGCAATTGCCAGCACTAATTGCGAAGAGCAGTGTTTAGCACTATGGTTGTATTAATATGCTATATGGTTATAAAGGGGGAACATCAGAGACAATATCCATCTTTTAGCCTCTTGTGATCTCAGTGCTGTTTGATTAGATTTAATTTGTTCATTTTATATGCCACTCTCAAACATCTAAACAGTAACAAATTAAAATATAGGATGCATATAAGATCATATTTCAGTTTTTCAGTTTAAAAATATCAGATAAAAAAGTTAAAATATTAAATCACAAATGCATCTCCTAAAAATGTGAAAAAGTTCACATCTTTTATACTGCTAAACAGTCATATTTTAAGCTTCTTTCACAACAAAGTTCCTCCTACAATGCATTCCAATGGTGGTTCCACAAATAGAGTCCACTGTGTCTGAAAGTAGTTGCCCTTGTTGAGGTGAACCAGATCTGTTGGAAGACCCAATAGCACCTGACCCTGCATGGAATGGGGTTGGTTACCTAGGTAGATTGTAACCACTAAGAGCCTCAGTCTGAATCTGTCTTCCTCTCTGGTTTTGTGCCTCTAACACCAGCACTTTTTCTTTGTAGGGAGCATATAATCATGTATAGTTTACTTTTGGGGCCCTTTCACCAAAGTTCACAAAGCAGTTAGCATGCATTTTGGCATGCAGTAACTACACGCTCAGGCCCATGACAGTTACCGCACACTGATTTGTGTGCTAAGTGCCATTTGTGCATTGCGGATTAGGGGCAGAGAGTGAGTCTGGTTATTGCAGGCATAAATATCATACACTGTCAATACTGAAATCAGTGCGGGTGCAATTAGCTCCACCACAATAGTTGATGTTACGTGCACCTGCCATAATTATGGCCTGCACTGGGTAGAGAGCAGCACATTAACTACAGGGAACATGCTATACATGCTCTCAACAGTTAACGTGAGGCTTTATGTTTAACATATGTTAATTTTCACACTCATTAAACATTTGGTGCAAAACCATAGCACACTTTAGTTAAAAGGCCCTTTCATTTTTATTTATTTGTTGAACTTGATACCCCATCTTGTCACAAACAGTCATGGGTGGCTTACAAAAAAAACAATTGTTACAAATAAAACTTAATGATGAAACAATAAATAACAGAATTAGCATTTTCCAAACATCTCAATCCATAACCCCACCATAAAAACTCCCCGACACAGTTTTCAACCTTCCAAAAATGCCGAGCTAAACAGCCAAGCCTTCATATTTTTCCTAAAAGACAAATAGTCCTACTCCAATCATAACTCTAGGAGAGGTAAATTCCACTCTGCTGGTCCAGCACAGGTAAATATCCCCTTCCTAGCTAAAGGGCTGATCCTGGAAACCACAGACCAGTGAGCCTAAAGTCAGTGTCATGCAAAATGGTAGGAACCATTACAAAGACCAAAATTACTGAACATATAGATAATCATGGTTTAATGGGACAAATTCAGTATGGATTTACTCAAGGGAAGTTTTGCCTCACCAGTTTGCTACATCTTTTTAAGGGTGTGAATGAAGAGGTAGCTACACAAAGCAAGGTTCCGCATTAGGAGTCCCACCCAGGAAAAGGATGTAAGCATAATAGTGAATAACAGATTGAAATCCTATGCTCGGTGTATAACAGCATCCAAAAAAGCTAAAAGAATGCTAGGAATTGTAAGGAAAAGAATGGATAATAAAACAAAAGCTATCATACTGCATCTGCATCACTCCATGGTACGACCGCATCTTGAGTACTGTGTGAATTTCTGGCTGCTGCCTCCAAAAAAAATCACAGAATTATAAAAGATACAAAGAAGGCTGACCAAAATGATAAAGAGGATGGAAAGATATCCCAATAAGGAAAAGCTTAAAAGCTTAGAGCTGTTTATCTTGGAGAAGAGATGGCGGGGGGGGGGGGGGAGTAACATAATAGAGGCCTATAAATCAAAGAGTGGAGTACAACAAGAAAACATAAATCGGTTGTTTACTTCTTCAAAAAGTACAAAGACTGGGGGACATGCAAAGAAGCTACAAAGTAGTACATTTAAGACTAATCGGAGAAAATATTTTCCCACTCAAGCACATAATTAAGCTCTGGATTTCATTACTGGAGGATGTAGTAACAGCTTTAGTGTATCTGGGCTTTAAAAAGGTTTGGCAAGTTCCTGGAGGAAAAGTCCATAAATCATTCTTAAGTGGACAAGGAAAATCTACTGCTTATCCCTTTGATGAACAACATGAAATCTGTCTAGCTTTTGGGATCCTGCCAGGAACTTGTGACCTGCATTAGCCACTGTTGGAAACAGGATACTGGACTTGATGGATCTTTGATCTGACCCAATATGGTAAATCTTCTGTTCTTATGTTCTTATTTCAGTATTCCTTGGAAGTTGAAGTAGAGCTTTTTGTGAAGACCATAGAGGTCTAGAAAGATTGCACTCCTCAAATAGCCAAGTAACTGGGGACACCATCTTTCAACACATTAAAAATGAAACAAAAGAGTCAAATTAAGGAAAATGTGTGTGGAGCAAGATAGCCGCCTTCTAGCTGCATTCTAGTTTAGCTGCTAGCAGGCAATATTTTACCTTCTTGTTTTCCTATCTGGAATCCCAAACACAAGGGCTAGGTGAGGGAACAGCCCATACAGTCACCTTCTGTCCATCAACAAGGCATAATAGACAAGCATCTTGTCCCTAAACTTGATTTTGGGAGAGATGGAGGGGACTCCCAAGCCATGGCATCAGGAGGTGAGCTGATGCTGAACCAGGTATCAGAAGCATCTTTAAGCCCCATCTAGCAGGTGTCTCTACCTCCAAAGGGTTTGGAGATAGATGCCACTCTGGAACAGCTTGACTTGATGATGATGGAGGGAGCTGGCAGATCATGCAGTCCTGGAAGAATGCAGCAAGACTTGGCAACATTGGGAGATGAGATTGCTATGTCTTTCAGCAGGAGAGAGGAGAAGGGTTCCTAGGAGAATAAACAAAGCGCTGCTGGCCATGTGCAAGTCTCTAATGGCTCTAGTGAGTCCCAGCCTCTGGGGAAGATGCAGTTGGGTGAATCATCAGTGATTATAGACAGCATTAATTTATTTTCACAATTAGAGAAGCTAAAAGTTATCAGTAATGTGTAAGGCATTGATGACTATGGACTCCTTTTACTAAATACTACTAATGTTTTGCAATTAACATGTGAAACAAACAATGTATGGTAGATAAATATGATGGGGTCACATGTTCCCTCAAAATCCTCAGTCAATATCTTCATCACAGTAATTTAAAGAACCTGCAGATATTGCAGAATCTTCTTTGGTAGACCTTAATATAAAATGTTACAGTAAACAAATCTATTCATAACCATGGAACGAATATCATTTACTAGATCTTTAGAATCCAAACATGGCCAAAAGTGATGGTTCAGAAATAAATTTGCATAGACCCCTCAAACTATTCCTGAAATATGTTTTTCTCATCGAAATTAAAGAATTGAGGAGTACCTTACATTCTTTATTTATTTATTTATTTAATCAGTTTTATATACCACCTTATCCTTCAATCAAAGTGGTCAACAAGACAACAGAGGGACTACATCGAGGGGGGGGGGAGACAACAAGATAGTACATTACAATAAACTACAGTACAATACATTATATAGTCCTTAGAAATAAGTTGGACTCCCTTCCAACACCACTAGCACCTACAGTCTCCTAATCACTCTACTAAAGCACAATAGTTCTGATTTTTCAGGATTTATGGGCCTTAAGCAATCTTGCCACCTCATTTAAATATGTAAACTGCCTAGCAACTACAGATCCATGAGTATTCTTTACTAGAGGGCAAATTTGAATATCGTCTGCATACAAAGAACAACAAAGGTTATGATTATCTATGACAGACACAATCAGAGATCATATTGATACTTGGGCCCCAACATGGTAACTGTCATACCCCTTACTGATCCTGGCCTCACACGGCCAATTGTGAAGGTCTCTCTGAAAAAGACTTCACCACACCCATTACACCATTTATTCCAACTGATTGCAATTTTGATAACATCAATTCGAGGGTATAAACAAATTCCTCAGTCTCTAGTTGGGAAAGAATCTGTTTCAAGTATGTGTTCTGTTCAGGAGGAACTAAAATAAATTATTGAGATGTTAATGTAACATCATCCTTTGATAATGGAGCTAGAATCTGAGATGACTGCCCAAACACTGCTATTTCAGTCTTTTCAAAGCTCAACAGCACCCTGAATTCTAATGTTCTGTTTGCTTTATGACCAGTGCAATATACTGAGATGAAGTGTGTAGTCCAAAAGTGGATGAATGACTCCAAGATCCTTTGCCTCCATGATAACTCCTAATGGACAACCTAACATCATGTACCTGTACTTAGGATTATTTGGGCCCTTATTTAAAGCCCTTAGCTGGAAGGCCAAGAAGAGGCCAGCTGGGTAAGGATTCCCACTGTGCTATTCAGCAGCTCCTATCCGGTCAACTTTGGTTACTTGAATAGCTGTCCTACATTTGAAACCGGTTAGGTGTCAGCTGAAAATCACCACTAATTAGATAAAGTTGCCGCAATCCAGTTAGCGCTACTCAGTTTGGATATTCAGCTGCAGATCCTAGCCTGATACCACCAGTGAATAGCCCACTGATATTTAAGCACTACTGCTGGCTGCCATAGCTTTTGGATATCAACCCTTTTAAAAATTGAGCCCATTTTTACTTATGTTCATCTACTGTTTAGACTCCCAGTATCCCACTCACACCAATCCCCATAAAACTCTTCACAATCTGTTTTTGTTTAGCAGCTTTGAATAATTTTCTGTCGTCTCCTAATTTAACCACCTCATTCTTCATTCCCTTTTCCATATCCTATATAAATGTGTTTAAAACATCAGTTCCACTACAGATCCCTGGGACACTCCCTTATTTGCCCTTCTCTGAAGAGAAAACTGATCACTTAGGGGCTTGTTTACAAAGCCGCGGTAGCGGTTCGCAATCCCATCCATTTAGAATACACTTCCCAAGAGCATACAAGGCATCCCTGAAAAAGGGACTTCCGAAGGAATCTTAAAATCTTGTTATGCACCCATGTCACTTGTTGTATGGGTTACCTATTAATAACTGAGGTAGATCGGACCCAGTGCTCCAGGCCCCTCTAACCATCTACCCCTTCCCCCCCTTCCCTTTTAGTTCCCCATTTCTTTTACCCACAAAATACATACATACAACAGCTCTTGGGTAACAACCGGTCGCAGCTTTATTAACTTTTATAAAATACCAAACATTACAGTCCAAGAATAATCCTCTTAACAATCCCAACAGCGGAACAATGCCTCACCAGCCATGTTATTAGCAAGCTGACACTGCCTCCACTTCTGCTGCGGTCCTGCCAATGGCAATCTTCCTAATCCCCTTTCCCCGACCTCGCCATGTCAGCCAGGGGTTGTCCGGGCAGCCCGCCCCCGGCCCACGTATAACCTAAGGCTCCGGGCCCCAGAAACATCTGGGATCCCAACCCAATCCCCCCCCCCCCCCCACTGCTGCAATACCCCTTCAACCCCCAACATCCCTAATACAGGGAGGGAGGGAGGGAAGCCGGCACCGGACCCCGAGCCGGCGCAGGAGTGAGGCAACCATTGCCTCCTCCTGGCTATCCCCCCTCCAAGTCCCGCCGTCTTCTTTCTCCCAGGCTCCACCGCACTCCTGCGTGCTGGTGGAGCCAAGCCTCTGCCCATGCGTACATACTCACGCCTCTGCCCCACAAGATGGCCGTGAGCCAGGGTCCCCGCACCAGCCGATCACCCGGTTACTATCGGCCGCCGAGACCCTGCCCCGTGGCCTTGCATTTACTGCTGTATACTTAATCATTAACTATGTTCTATATAGAGTTATGATTAGTTAATTGTTACATTTATTACCTACATTCTATATAAAGTTAAGCTTGTTAAACTTGTTCCATGTACACCACTGTGACTGGTAGATACAGCGATATAAAGAAATCCTGCTAAATAAATAAAATTCAGCTCTTTGAAAGCTAAACCTAAATCTCCTTCTTACCCCCATATTCCCCTCCAGGACTATCATCCATTAATTTTATTTCATATGTAAATAACTTGATGCTTCAATGTTTGTTTCAAAGTTCAATTTACCTCTTTAGCTTTAACCTTCAAAGCTCTACTTTCTATGTTATATGTAATAGTTTGAAGTACAGTTAAACTGTAAACCGCTTTGACTCTGAGATAAAGCAGTATATAAAAATAGCTAAATAAATAATTAATACAGTATTTGTCACATCTGAAGGAAAATATACTTTCAGTAAAATGCCTAACAAGGATTTCATTTTCCAAAATATGAGTATGCATGATTAAGAAGAAAGGACCAATATAGTGACAGAAAAGATTGTAAAAGCAAAGGAGCCTATGGACTTCTTCCTAAGGCCTATGGTCCTCCAACTGTGGTATTTAAAGTAGAGAGTGGACTGAACTATTTATTTTCTATGATATTCCTTTCCCGGGGTTATAATTTGGATATTGGTTAGAGAACTGAAAGATTATTCTGGTCAGTTCTTGGAAGTGAGCTGTTGAAAGAGGAAGCCTACCTTTGGTTTCTGACTTCATTGGTGTAGAAGGCCATTAAGGTCTCTGCTGTGCTTCTCTGGCAGTACACAGTTCCTAAGCAATCCGGCAATGATGTGAAGAATATTCACACTTTAAGGGGGTAGAGCTCACACTCTGGTATATCTATCAAATGAAAAGAGAGCTGGAAGTGTTCTCGGGGGAGGCAAGATGGCTGATGATGCCTGCAGCTGAGCGCTATGGTTGAGGCTTTTCCTTATCTTTTGTTAAACTTACCTCTTCATTGCTCATGTGGAGGAAACGCAAGGGCAAGCAGCAGCAGGCCCCAGTCAGAATGTGGGTGCCAATTGACAACTTTGTGTGGCTAAGCCCAGCCCTGGTAGCTCTGGAGCATTCATTGGGGGTTCCTGGGGTATAAGGAGGCCCTTCAGATCTCCCAGAATATGAGGTGACCCTCAACCTGAAGGACCAGCAGCCATTGGCAAGAGTCACCGAACATGGAGAGTTGAGAGATGCAACTGAGATCCTGGGGAATGTAGAGAGTGTTTTGGCCTCCCCTGTGCAATTTGGTGCACTGGCAACCCAGTATTTTGGGGTTGAATATGAAGGAGTGGTGGATGTCCGGGAATCAGATGTTCAGGCAGCAATGTTTGGGTCTCCAGAAGTCAATTTGAAGGGTGGGTAACTGCAAGGTTTGCAGGATTCCCTTAACCATGCATCTATACAAATGGCTCTGATGAGACCTACACAGTTTAATTTTGAAACTATTTGGGAAGATCTGTGCACTTTGGAGAAGTCTTTCTTTAAATCAATATGCAACTATTCATGATCGTTAGCAGTCAATCAGCCAGTTGATGGAACAGCATGATTCCAATATTGTATTGTTGCAGCAGCACAGTGCTAAAGTTGATACCTCCTCTACTGTGACTATGTTTATTAAATATTATAATGTCATGCATTGATTTCCTTTGATTCTCTTGACCTCATTGGCTTTTTGGAAAGGTCTGAACATGAGCAAGTGGGGACTGCTACACTGCTTATTACGGTTACACTCAAACTCAACAAATTGGATATTGAAACTGTTTTTTTAGAGCCAGGGACACACTTTTTATGAACTCGCTCATTCACATTTTTCCTGATATTTCTGAAACTGCACAGAAACGTAGACAGCAATTCTTGCTGCTGCATCCTAGGGTTATTCAGCATGTAAATGTTTAATTAAGCTGGTGATCTTGGACAAGTCACTTAACCCTCTATTGCCTCAGGTACAGACTTAGGGGTATGTTTACAAAGCAACAGTAGCAGCCTCCATGCAATATCAGAGCCACGGCCTCGCTGAATTCCAGGGACAGAAAAATACCTACTGACCTGAATGTAACTTGCTTGAACTCCTGAGAAAAAAAGGTGCTAGTTAAATCCAACTCCCTTTCTCTTAAGTATTTTTTCTTTGAACCTCAGCAGCTGCTTTTTTGGTTTGTAAGGAGACATCAATGCCTAAGTCAGAACCAAGAGCTCCTAGGACACCTCTATAAGAGTGTAGGGCAGTGGTGGGTCAAATTTTTTGTGGGCCAGCTTTCTACATCTTTTTTCCTTTTTTCTTGTGATATGGTCTTGCTTTATCCCTTAGATTGTACAGTGATGGCAAAGTTTACAAAAACTCGTAAATATCAAATTCTGCTTGGATGTAGAATGGATGTTGTTGGATGTGACTGGGAGTATGGCCTGGTTCTTGAAGGGCCAAAGAATGCTTTTGAGGAAGGCATGGTTCTTGGTTAGAGAATGTATTTTGCATTAATGGACAGTTCAAGATCCACCAAAAGTGACCCAATGGAGACTGATACTTCATGATATTCATGATGGAGAAGATGGCAGGCGGGCTAATACATCAATGTTTGGGAAGCCTATATAGACACTGTATCCCATAAAGCCTGAAGTACTATCTTCAGAACTTAATGGTATTAGAACTCTGGGTATATACCTGATTTCTGTATATTGTGGATAACCTGCCAATCTTTTGTTTCTGGGGAGGGAGGGGAGGGACTCAAATAAAGAAACAATTGTAGGTCTGCTTTGTCAGGGCATGTGTAAGGATGGCCACATGACCTGCACTGTGTTCTTTGATGTTCTTGTTAATAAAGAGACTGATGCTAACAGGTGAGAGTATTCTCAGAATTTTCCCAAGCACAGAGAATTTTCTCTACTGCCTGTTAACTGAATGGCAGAATGGGATGAAGACAGCAATACCTCTCGAGGTGTCATTAACTGCTGCACAGTATCTGCCATGCTAACAGATGACACACGTAACTACCTCTGCATTAACTGGAAGACACATTTCATGGCCATTCAATGCCCTTGTTTAACTTGGGAAATATTGTGTGCTGTCAGGGATTCACATTTAACTGTTACTGCACAGTAATTCCTATTTTAAATGGCTTAGTAAATAGGATCATTTATGTAACAGAAAAGTGCCTCTGTGCTGCCCAAGTTTAAAATGGAAAAACGCAAAGAAAAACAGCTGAACAGTCATTCATTTCTTAAGACAGGTGCTTATTTAGTGTCAATGCAGAGCAAAGTATGGAGAGAGGAAGAGAGGAAAAAAGGAAAGAAAGGCATAACTTCACATCCTTTGCAAAAGCACAAATGATTTATGCAATGTCAGCTGCAAAATTCATCACTATGCCTCATTGGTGATCTTTGCTAACTGTTAATCAAACCACTGAATTTTGCTTCTGCAACACAAACTTGTTCTAAAATTTTGGAAGTTCATACGTAATTCAGTCTTACTGAATTCTATAGCCTTTCATGAAAGGTAAAACTGAACAGAAAGAAAAGAAAAAAAAAGAAATATTAGCTGCCAGAAAGTTCAATGTGCTACCCAGGAGCAGAATTAGAAGTGATAATGAAATTTCCACTACTGAAAGCAGACTTTGCTAGCTGATGTATGTAGTGAGAGAGGGAGAATGAATACTAACCCATACTTCTTCCCAACGCTGTTCTCCTCCATTTTCATGTCAGTTGGCAACATGCAAATACAGGAAAAGGTGACATGATTTCTATAACTCAAGACAAGACAGATTTTAAATTCATCTCAAAACTGTTGAGAATTCTCTGTTGCTTTTAATTCCCTTTCTAATCCATATTTACATAGAAATCTAGGCCAGCAAAATAACACATTTTTATTGGGCTCAATATGTTTGGCAGCCTTTTTCTCGATATCTAATGGGGCTTGCGTTATTTAACATGCATTAAACTGAATTAACATTCATTAATATGCATTAACATGCATTGCATTAACGCATTAATATACACTTATAAACAGATTCATATGATTGTAAATATGGATTCATGTAATGAGGATTTTGCAGGTACACCAGGTACATTATGTGAGTCCATATTTACAATCACAGAGCTCTATTTACTAACCTGCAAAACTGGGTTAATGCATGCAGTGCACTGTAATGCGATCTAATGCACACTGACTAACGCAAGTCCCATTATTATCAATGAATCCTATTTACTGAGAGGCGATTTTAGAAGCTCTGTTGTGATTTGGACCTCTGAAAACGGGCATTCAGATATGCAAATCACAAGACATTTTCAGACCCATTTTAAAAAGCCGGGAATGTAGACATCCCCTGCGTGAATACATCCATATAGCACGGGGGCATGGCCTGGGCAGAGCAACGAAGATGCACATTGTAGTGCAGTTTCAGAATGTCACAATCATGTCTGACTCTGGTTGTTGAGGCATTCATGCCCATACTTGCTCTTGATCTTGCATAAGGTACAAAAAGAGTTCATTTGACGGGTGCAGTCCTTCTAGGGGGAAGAGAAAAATGCGCATTCATCGCTACAGTTAATATTTCCTGGCCAAAGGAACTGCATGTAAATACCGTACATATGCCAAACATATTACTGGCCCACCGCTGGACATCTGAGTATCTGAAATATCCAGCCATAACGTGCAAGTCTCATAACATAGTCACCCCCCCCCCGGCCCTCTTCTGACATACTCCTGCCAGCACATGCAGGTACCCAGTTCTGTGGTCGTGCAAGTCAAGGATGTCCACATTTGTGAAATGGCACATACCTATGCACATATCTGATCTTGCTATTTTGCAGGCCCATCGCTCGAATGAGTTACTGGGATGTTCATCTTTTGGGGCCGAGACAGTGCTATTTCAGAAGGCACCTACACATGCATCCCTTCACTGTTGCCACTCTCCCACACTTTTGGATGTTGTGCTCTAGATGTCACAGTTTCTTCCTAGACATTGCTTCTAAAATCCCATGTCACATGCTTAACTCAAATTAATGCATTGCTAATTAGAATTTGATTCTGCTATAGATATAGCAGCATAAAAAAGGCATTGCCAATACTAAAGATGCTGTATTCCAAGGACACCAAATATGCACCGTGTAGGAGATTCAGGTCTATCAGCTCTAAACCTTGCTTGGGTTGGGATCAATACAGTAGTGAAACACTGAACTCCTGAATGGAGTAAAATAGAGAGTGTTTTACTCAACAATCTATTTTGACACTCAGGTATGAGAGGCGCAATGTTCCTGCAGCTAACAGAATGTGGCTGCAAAAAACGTGAGGACGGTAGCAGAGAAAATATCTTACTGACATGCAGCAACTGGTCTTTGAACTCCTGCTGTTAAGACTGACATTATATTATGGGAAGTAAGTCAAACCCTTCTGAAAAGAGGTTTCCCAAAAATGGAGTCGTCTTCCTTCTGTAAGATTACCTTACTCTTCTCTTGGTTTTTATCATCTGTATGCTGGCATTTCCAGGTTCCCAGAGATTTATTGGTTTTCTGAATTCTTTCATCACTGACACATGGCCCTCTGAACCCTCTCAATAGTGTATCCTCCTAGCTGCTCATTCACCTTCCAGAAAATCACTTGGTTTAGAGTTTTGGAGGCTATATCTCGCTAAAGATGCAAAAAGACTTGAAACGGTACCTAGGAAAGAGACCAAAATGGTATGGAGTTTGTGTCAGAGGCTTGAAGATCTGAATATGTATACCTTAGAGGAAAGGAAGGATAGGGGAGATATAATACAGACCTTTAAATACTTGAAGGGTATTAATGAACAAAAAAACCTTTTTCAAAGATGTAGACACTATAAAACTAGAGTGCGTGAAATGAAACTACAAAGAGATCAACCCAAAGACAACAGCAAGAACTATGCAGGTAAGAAGGAATGTCCTCCTAGTAGAGGTGAGTAGAGTATGGAGGTCACAGGCACTTTATTGAGTGAACAGTCCCCCTACATGTTCCGGCAAATGCCTTCTTCAGGGGGTACACATCAATTGCACTCTGTGTAAAATCTGAAGAAAAGAACTCATTCTAATAATGAATTAATTAATACCACCTCCAGCTGAGAGGGATTGTACTCCATGCCGCAAATGGTACACAAATCTTCTTGGAAGACATTTGCCAAAATGCGTAAAGGACTATTCACTCAATAAAGCACCTTTGACCTCCATACACTACTCGCTTTCCTGTGTCCTTGCTACCCATTGTGAGTGTGCTTCGCTTCCTTTGTGGTCTCCTGGTGGAGGTGGCAGAGACAAAAACAGTGACTGAATTCAAAAATGCATGAGATAAATGTAAAGGGGGCACATTCAATGCTGCTAATCAAGATATACAGTGGCACGAACTCGGTTACTGCCACTGAATATCCCTTATTAACCAGGTGAAATTCCCCGGTGCTATTCAGACAGCATTGAGAGTTCCATGGGCAGAATGTAGCCATACTGGAAGCATGAAGTTAGCAGCGATATTTTGCCACCAACCACAAAAATAAAACACATAAAGATAGGACAGGTGAAAGGCTGTCCTAGGTTTATATGATTTTGCAATCCGCTTAGCAGTTCGATATCACTGTAACCAGAGTGCTAAAACAGCAATCTGGCCATATCAGATATTTAGCACCAGTCATCGAATACACACTGCTGCTAAATCAACAGCCTAAGCTTAAAACAACAGTGGCCAATTTATTTGACAGCACTTATTGATGCCACTGAAAATCAACCACATAGGAACAATATATAGTAAGAGGAGCATTCTGCAAATCTTAAATGACTTTTACACTTTAAAAAAAACACAGAGTGTAGGGAACCTGTAAGGAGCAACAGTTATAACCCAAAGTAAAAGCACAAAGCTGGCATAACTGGCATAGAGAGGCAGTTACAACTCAAAGTAAAAGCACAGAGCTGGTATAACTGGCGTAGAGAGGCAGTTACAACTCAAAGTAAAAGCACAGAGCTGGCATAACTGGTGTAGAGAGGCAGTTATGTGGCAGGCTATGGCCTACGATAGCCTGCAAATATGAAAGGCCTATAAGTTAGGCCCTGATTCCAACCCCCATCTCAGTAAAGAACCAAAGTCTGTAAAAGTTTGAGAAAACTGTTTTAAACTGCTTAATAAGAAGTTTACATGAATGCATAAATCTTTCATTATTCTCTTGTGCTGTGAAGATAGAAATGCTTCAATACTTGCATTCCTAGAGCCAGAAACGACCTTGCAGTAGAGAAGTATCCAAACCTAGAAACTGTACCATTATTAGAACAGTCCTAGAGGAGGGAGATGGGTGCTAGGCCCAGGAGGGATCTCCGATTGGACAAACGCAGGGGGCGTTGTGGCCAATAGAAAGTTTGCATGTATCAAACTGGAAAGAAATGTATAAATGAATATGTCTCTGTAAGAACTTTGCTCAGTCCTTTTGGAAGCTAGACTAACTGGGCCTTGTGCACAATAAATTGGCTTGGACCCTGTAAATTGACTCCTGGATTTATTCATTGTCTGCACTTCACTGCTACATATTCTTGGTGCATTGACCGGGAATGTGCGGATAGTGAATGGTATTCAAGTGAATATTCCACGCAATTCGCCTCCAGGTTTGGTCCGGTCGGAACCGTGTCTGTCCGACCGCAAGGGAAACCTCAGGCGCCGCCGGTCCCTTTGTATCAGAGAGGGTTCCGCCTTGCCTCGGCGGGCCACTGGGTCCGGCAGGCCAACACCTCTGAACCTGAGGGGAGTCCAGGATCCAACCCAAGAACTGGTTTGGTATTGGGAACCGGATCCGGTGAGTAGACATTTTCTTGTTTAATAGTCAGTGAAGCCTGGGGAAAGGTCTTGCATGAGTGCGCGAAACTGATTTGGTATAGACTAACTGGGAAAGTCTTGCATGAGTGCGCGAGACAAGAGAGCCTGATCACCTCTCATAAGGGCGGTCCTAGTATGCTCCGCATAAGTGTTAGCGGAAGCCGAAGCCATCGGCCCTTTGGTTGGGAATAGTCAGTTAGTCAGAAAACCTTGGGCATTTGAAAAATATTTTCTTGTGATGGTATGTTTGCTTGTGTGATTGAGAGGTCTTGAGACACAGACCGAGCGAGAGCGGACTCCTGAGTAGCGCAGTTCCTGGCTGGGTGACCGCGCCCAGGTCGCGAAAAGGAGGAAGCGTGTGGTGTTTGTTCCCCTCAGTTTTTTGTGGGCTGTACGGACCCCTTACCTACAGCCATACTACCTACCCTTACTGTTTGTCGTCTTGTACGTCATTACGTGTACGCCATTACGATTATGGGAGGGACGGAGTCCATGCAAACTCCATTGGAATGTATGATCACGAATTTCCGTAAAGGATTTTCAGGAGACTACGGCATAAGAATGTCTCTTTCTAGATTAAGAATGTTATGTGATAGGGAGTGACCTGTGTTAGCTACTTCATGGCCCCGTGGGGGCACCTTTGATGTAGAAATAGTTTCTCGTGTTCATCAGCTTGTACAAAAAGTGCACCCTGACCAGTTCCCCTACATAGATTCCTGGTTGGGTGTTTGCGAGAGGCAGCCCTCTTGGGTAAAGCGCTGCTATGAGGAACAGTGTAGAATATTAGTAGCAACCACTAAGGGGACCCGGAAGGTTGAGGAGAGGAAGCCGCCTGTGTATTCCGCCTCAGAGTCCCCAGAAATCTTGGCCCGTTTACCCCAGTACCCGCATAGGTTAATTCCCCCGGCTCCACTACCTGAAGCTGAACCTGATGAGGTACCCCAGCAATTACCGCTGTAGCAGCAAAAGAAGCCCACTTCCCCGAGTGATAGCCCCGAGTCTGGCCCAAGTATGTCGGGAGGGCCAGGGTCCTCCGATGATATAGAAAGCGGAGGCTCTCCTGCCAGTTCAGGGTCACCCACCAAGGAAGCTTATACTCGGGAGCCGTATGATTTAAGAAGTGTAACCCCGAAGAAGAAGGAGAAAGCAGGGCGCCTAATGCCATTGCGTCAAGTGCCTGGTTTACCTATCCTAAATGATCAGGGGCAGATGGCGCCAGGACCAACCAGTCTAATCTACGTGCCTTTTTCCACTACTGATTTATTAAACTGGAAAACGCATTATGCATCCTATACTGAGAAGCCCCAAGAATTGACAGAATTAATGTTTAGTATAATGCAAACTCATCAGCCTACCTGGACTGATTGTCGCCAGCTCCTGTCCACTCTCTTTACTACTGAGGAGCGAGCGTGGATTGTGCAAGCAGCCATCCGCTGGTTAGAAGAGAATCCCGTAGAGGCGGGGGAAATGAATCTTCCACAAGCAGCCGCTGCAGCTTTCCCAAATGAAGATACTAGATGGGATCCAAATGATGAAAGGGGGCGGCGGCCCTAACACGATTTCGCCAGGCCTTGCTGCAGGGCCTGAGGAAGGGAGGCCAGAGGGCCATGAATATCGGGAAGGTATCAGAAGTTATCCAGGGTCCAGATGAGAGCCCAGCGGCCTTTCATGAGTGGTTGTCTGAAGCCTATAGATTATATACCCCATACGATCCCGCCGCTCAGGAGAATTTGCGCATGGTAAATGCAGCCTTTGTTAGTCAGTTCCAGAAAGACATAAAATGAAAATTACAGAAACTGGATGGATTTGCGGGCATGAATACAGCTCAGTTAATGGAAGTCGCTCAGAAAGTGTTTGTGAATCGTGAAAATGAACGTAACAGAGAAAGTGAACGAAAGATGAAGAAGAAAGCAGATCTTCTTGCTGCCGCTTTAGTTGAATGACGTGGAGAAGGTTTTCTTAACCAAAGGACCAGAGAACGTGGAAGAGGCCGCGGAAATAGCAGGCCTCCTTTGGGTGCGAATCAGTGCGCCCATTGTAGAGAAGAAGGACATTGGAGCAATGAATGCCCGCATCTTGACTCCACCCCCAGGAGGGGAGGAGGGAGTCCCTGGAGAACAGGAGGCCGATTTCAGAGTGGTGGAGGAATGAACCGAGCACAGTTCCAGTGAGAGATAGAAGAAGCCATTGAGGGAGTGGCAGTAGCAATGGGCTATGACATGGATGAAGTGGATGAAGACTAGGCCAGACCGGGCTCCAAGTTCACCCTGGGTCCCCAGGAGCCTATGGTCAGTTTGAAAGTAGGGGACCAATATATGGACTTTATGGTAGATACAGGAGCATAACATTCAGTGGTGGCAAAGCCAGTGGCTCCTCTTTCCTCTCGATCTGTCACCATTGTTGGGGCCACTGGGAACAGGGCCACCAAGCCATTCCTGCAGAACTGTATGTGTAAACTAGGGGGACAGAAAATACCGCACCAGTTCTTGTATATGCCTGAGTGCCCTATTCCACTTTTGGGCTGAGATATGCTTGCAAAACTTCAGGCACAAATATCCTTTGCTGAAGGGGGAGAAATGCAAATGACTGTGAACCCAAAGCCTACTGGATTGATGGTGCTAACTGTTCCCCGAGAAGAAGAGTGGCGGTTCTATAGTACACCTCCAATTAAGTCAACCAGTTCCTGTATACCCACCAGCCTTATAGCCCCGCCTGAAGTATGGGCAGAAGATAATCCACCTGGCCTAGCGAAGAACATAGCCCCTGTCATTGTCACCCTCAAGCCAGGAGCGGAACCAGTGCATGTGAAGCAGTATCCTCTTCCCCGACAAGCCATTGAAGGAATCCATTGCCATCTGATGAAACTGTTGAAGTATGGACTTCTCAAGGAGTGCCAGTCACTTTGGAACACCCCTCTTCTCCCAGTTAAGAAACCTGGGACAGGGGATTACCGCCCAGTACAAGATCTAAGGCGGGTAAATGATGCAGTTGAAACTATACACCCAGTGATACCAAATCCTTATACTCTCTTGGGACTGATCCCGCTGAGGCTACTCATTTCACCATCCTGAACCTGAAAGATGCCTTTTTCTGCATACGCCTAGCCCCCACCAGTCAACTCTTGTTTGCTTTTGAATGGCAAGACCCCACAACAGGAAGGCAGGGCCAGCTTACCTGGACTCGATTACCTCAAGGATTCAAGAATTCACCTACTCTCTTCAAGAATCAAGATCTTTCAAGTTACTCAGTGAACCCAGGACAAAGGGTTCTCCTTCAATATGTGGATGACCTGCTCATAGCCACCAATTCAGAAAGTGAATGTCTATAAGCCACCAGTGAACTCCTGTACCTTCTATATGAGGCTGGATACAAAGCCTCAAGAGCCAAGGCGCAACTATGTCAAACTAAAGTTAAATATCTAGGGTTCCAGTTGTCCAGTGGAATTCGACGCTTGGGACCTGAACGCAAAAAAGCCGTATGCAGTATTCCCACTCCAACCACCAGGAGGCAAGTAAGAGCCTTCCTGGGGGCCGCAGGATACTGTCACATATGGATCCCCAATTTTGCACTGCTAGCAAAACCATTGTATCAAGTTACCAAAGGAATGGAAAAGTCTCCACTGGAGTGGGGACCTGAACAGGATGCAGCATTCCAATCTCTGAAAACCGCTCTGATGTCATCACCAGCTCTGGGTCTCCCAGATGTACAGAAACCTTTCCATCTCTACGTCCATGAGTCACAAGGAAATGCGTTGGGGGTACTGACCCAATCTCTTGGATCTTGGCAACGGCCAGTAGCCTACTTGTCAAAACAGTTGGATGTGGTAGCAAGAGGTTGGCCCCCTTGTTTGAGAGCTGTTGCAGCAACAGACCTTTTGGTGAGTGAAGCAGACAAGCTCACTCTGGGACAGAATCTTCAAGTGACTGTGCCGCACTCTGTCCTGACCCTCATGGAACACAAAGGAAGTTTCTGGCTAACAAATTCACGAATGTTGAAATATCAGAGTATGCTGTGCGAAAACCCCCAAATACAGTTAAAAGTCAGTCAAGCTCTGAATCCTGCTACGTTGTTCCCGATTGGTCCTGGGCCCCCTGATCATGACTGTTTAGAAACTATGGACACTGTATTTTCAAGTCGCCTGGATTTGACTGATGTTCCTTTGGAGAACCCTGAACAGACTTTCTTTGTAGATGGAAGCAGTCTTGTCATCAATGGACATCGTTGTGCTGGATATGCAGTGGTGACCCTTGATCTGGTAGTTGAGTCCTCAGCTCTGGCCCCAGGAACTTCAGCACAGAAGGCAGAACTGATAGCTCTCACTAGAACACTGACATTAGTAGAAGGACTCCGTTTAAATGTGTACACAGATTCCAAGTATGCTTTTACCACTTTGCATGCACATAGAGCCCTGTATAGAGAACGAGGGCTGATCACCTCAGGAGGCAAGTCCATTAGGTATGGGCCCGAGATATTGATATTATTAGATGCTGTATGGGCCCCTAAGCAAGTTGCAGTCATGCACTGTCGAGATCATCAGACAGGAGCAGGAGAAGTTACCTGAGGAAACAGATTTGCTGATGCCACTGCTCGAAAAGCAGCCACAACTGGACGAGTTGTGACCCAAGACACTTCAGTGCAGGCAGCCTTATTCCCTGTGCCCCTTAGCTCATGGGCTCCCTGATACACTACCAGAGAGTTAGATTATTTCTGTGAAAAGGAGGGAGGGGTCCTAACAGAAAAAGGTTGGATAGTGCTGCCACCTCCAGAGGGTAGCTCACCTCCAGGTCCCACAGTCATTCCTGAAGCATTAGGGCCAGCCTTTGTTCATGCTTTTCATCAGGCCACACATTATGGGAAAACGGCCATGGAAAGAGCCCTGAGACCCCATTTTTGCATCTCACTACTAGGACCCCTGTCTGCTTCAGTGGCACAGCAATGTTTGACATGTGCCAAGAATAATGCTAGGCAAGGTCCCGTTCCACTCCCAAGAGTTCAGTCATTAGGGGTGACCCCTATGAGTGATATTCAGGTAGATTTTATTGAAATGCCACGAGCAAACGGATATCACTCCCTGTTAGTTCTAGTTTGCACATTTTCTGGGTGGGTAGAAGCCTGTCCCACCCGAACTGAGAAAGCTCGAGAAGTCACTAAAATACTGCTCCATGAGATTATTCCTCGATTTGGAATACCATTGACTATAGGGTCAGACAATGGACCCTCATTTGTGTCCCAAGTGACTCAGCAGTTAGCTCGAGCTCTACAGATACAATGGAAGCTGCACACTGCCTACAGACCCCAGAGTTCAGGGAAAGTAGAACGTATGAATAGAACCCTGAAATCTCAGTTGACCAAGCTTTGTCAAGAAACACACCTAAAGTGGCTCCAGGTTCTCCCTATAGCCCTTCTTAGGATACGTTCTGCTCCAACCAAGTCTTTAGGAGTTTCCCCTTTTGAGATTTTGTATGGGCGACCTCCATCCATTGTGCAGGGAATTAAAGGAGATATGAAGCAAATAGGATCTGAAATAACTAGACAAAAACTATTGGCTTTAGGTTCTGTTTTGCAGAGTCTTCATACCTGGGTGCAAGATCGATTGCCCATTAACCTAACAGAGCCTCTGCATTCCTTCAAGCCAGGAATGTCAGTGTGGATCAAGGAGTGGAGAAAGACCCCACTGGCACCACATTGGAAGGGACCTTATGTTGTCATCTTGTCAACCCCAACTGCAGTAAAAGTCGCAGAACTCGAACCCTGGATCCATCACAGTCGAGTGAAGCCGGCAGCTGCTCCTGAACCTGGTCAATGGACCTCAGTAAATGACCCTGAGACTCCATTGCGACTCACATTGCGGAGGCAACCAGCATTGTAAGAATCTTCAGAATCTACAACCCCACCCCTGTCACACAAGAGTGGCAGTCGAAGCAGAGAAGAAGAAAGAAACTCTACAAGTTCATCGTACCCAATATTCCAGTTGACCTCCAAAGACTGTAATCATGATGTTCCTCTACTACTGTTTTATGGGGGTAATAACCCTGGGATTCCTGGAAAAGACTTTTGCCTTACCCCCATGTGCAGCTTGTATAACTACCACCCGAACTGGACTGAAGATCACTCAGACTTTACTTTATCACTCCTACTATACTTGCACTGGTATAGTTAGCCGGTGTGTGTATAATGGTACAGAGTTAAATATCTGTATGAAGAGGAAAAGTAAGACTTGTTACAACCCCCGGCAGAACCCCTCTTATTATGTACTTGAGATACGATGGAATGATGAGGATGGAGCCCTCATAAATGCCACACGACAGCTTCCTGATCCTACGAAGCATGTTACCCTGAGTTTTGACGCTTGTGAGGTGATAAACAGAAATGTCCATCACAAGTGTGGATATTGGGAGCAAGCCTACTACTATGATGATAAATATATGTGTCCTGAAGGAGCATATGGATGGGGAAAGTGTACTGGGAAATCTTCCCCAACCGTCTACAGTACATCATCCAAAGATGCTTACTACTGTCCCAAGTGGGAATGCGTGTATTATGCTACTTGGGCTGGTGTGCCTATGGGACGAGATGGAGATAATCGAGTGGCCATTTTGGAGAAATTATCATTGCCAGAACCTCGGAAGTGCAAGAAAGGTGCTTGTAATCCGGTGCGGCTCATCATACTTAACCCCAGCCAGTGGAAGCAGGGGTACAGATTTGGGTTACAAATAGCAGGAGGAGGCATAGATCCTGGAACTTTTATACATATACAGCTGAATACTAAGACTCATGCATCTGCACCTTATCGAATACATCATCTTTCTATGAAGCCATGAAGGCCGAGTATGAGATTCCTCATGCCTCCCAAAACTTGTTCATTGAGCTCGCCGGGGCAGTAGCATCTAGTCTCCACATTTTGGACTGCCTCTTCTGTGGAGGAACTAAGATGGGAGACCAATGGCCCTGGGAGGCACAAGAAGTGAATTATTCTATGCCTTATAATCAGGCTGATTTACATAATGCTACTAGTGAGTGGGTACTGGCCCACCCCATTGTTGGTAACTTGTGTTTTGCTCGCTCTGGACCACAGTTTGCCATGGAGGTTGGACAGCTGGTCTGTCTCAATCAGAAGTTCTACAACAGTACCACCAAGAAGACGTCCTGGTGATCAGGAATCAATGCTTCAGAGCCCACCAACCCTTTAGTCCGTTTCCCTAATCTTGCCAGCATCTGGACTAATCTAGCATCTTATAATACCTGGCAAGCACCACCTGGACTGTACTGGATTTGTGGAACCCGAGTATATGCTAGGCTTCCTCACCACTGGGGAGGAGCATGTGCATTGGGAACCATATGACCTTCCTTTTTCCTGTTGCCTACGTCCCATGGAGAACAACTGGGTTTTCCCATGTACAGGAGTCGACAGAAACGAGAGGTCTTGAAAATAGGCCAATGGGACAAATGGAATGATGAGGAGTGGCCACCTGAGAGAATCATTTCATACTATGGACCTGCTACTTGGGAGAAAGATGGTACATAAGGATATCGTACTCCTGTGTATATGATAAATCGTATTAACTGCTTAAAAGCTGTTGTTGAAATAATAATCAATGAAACCAGTAAAGCACTAACTCTTTTAGCTAAGCAGAGTACACAAATGTGTACAGCTATTTATCAGAATCGTTTAGCTCTAGATTATTTCTTAGCAGCTGAAGGTGGAGTGTGTGGAAAATTAAATTTAAGCAACTGTTGTTTGCAGATTGATAATAATGGACACGTTGTTGAAGATATAGCTACTCAAATGCGCACACAAGCACATGTGCCTGTTCAGACCTGGCATGGCCTGAAGCTCGATGGGTGGTCTGGTTCAGCATTTTCATGGTTTGGTGGTCTGAAGACCCTTGTGTTTATCGTATTACTCATATTAGCTGTATGCTTGTTGCTCCCATGTCTCCTACCTCTTTGCTTACGCATCATAACCTCAGTTATTGATAACACTGTAGAACGGAAGGCAGCTACGAAGATATTAGCTATATGGCAATATTCCCCTATACCCCAAGCTGATGTTGTTACACAAGTTTAATATGTGATTTAATTCTCACCCTTTCTCACTTGCAGGTGAGAATAATCAAAGGGGGGAATGTGGCAGGCTATGGCCTACAATAGCCTGCAAATATCAAAGGCCTGTAAGTTAGGCCCTGATTCCAACCCCCATCTCAGTAAAGAACCAAAGTCTGTAAAAGTTTGAGAAAACTGTTTAAACTGCTTAATAAGAAGTTTTCATGAATGCATAAATTTATCATTATTCTCTTGTGCTGTGAAGATAGAAATGTTTCAATACTAGCATTCCTAGAGCCAGAAACGACCTTGCAGTAGAGAAGTATCCAAACCTAGAAACTGTACCATTGTTAGAATAGTTCTAGAGGAGGGAGCTGGGTGCTAGGCCCAGGAGGGATCTCCGATTGGACAAACGCAGGGGGCGTTAGGGCCAATAGAAAGTTTGCATATATCAAACTGGAAAGAAATGTATAAATGAATATGTCTCTGTAAGAACTTTGCTCAGTCCTTTTTGAAGCTTGACTAACTGGGCCTTGTGACAATAAATTGGCTTGGACCCTCTAAATTGACTCCTGGATTTATTCATTGTCTGCACTTCGCTGCTACATATTCTTGGTGCATTGGCCGGGAATGTGCGGATAGTGAATGGTATTCAAGTGAATATTCCACGCAATTAGCCTCCAGGTTTGGCGCGGTCGGAACCGTGTCTGTCCGACCGCAAGGGAAACCTCAGGCGCCGCCGGTCCTTTTGTATCAGAGAGGGTTCCGCCTTGCCTCGGCGGGCCACTGGGTCTGGCCGGCCAACACCTCCGAACCCGAGGAGAGTCCAGAATCCAACCCAGGAACTGGTTTTGTAACGGGAACCGGATCCGGTGAGTAGACATTTTCTTGTTTAATAGTCAGTGAAGCCTGGGGAAAGGTCTTGCATGAGTGCGCGAGACTGATTTGGTATAGACTAACTGGGAAAGTCTTGCATGAGTGCGTGAGACAAGAGAGCCTGATCACCTCTCATAAGGGTGGTCCTAGTACGCTCCGCATAAGGGTTAGCGGAAGCCCAAGCCATCGACCCTTTGGTTGGGAATAGTCAGTTAGTCAGAAAACCTTGGGCATTTGAAAAATATTTTCTTGTGATGGTATGTTTGCTTGTGTGATTGAGAGGTCTTGAGACACATACTGAGCGAGAGCGGACTCCTGAGTAGCGCAGTTCCTGGCCGGGCGACCGTGCCCAGGTCGCGAAAAAGAGGAAGCGTGTGGTGTTTGTTCCCCTCAGTGTTTTGTGGGCTGTACGGACCCCTTACCTACAGCCATACTACCTACCCTTACTGTTTGTCGTCTTGTACACCATTAGGTGTACGCCATTACGATTATGGGAGGGACGGAGTCCACGCAAACTCCATTGGAATGTATGATCACGAATTTCCGAAAAGGCCTTGTGCACAATAAATTGGCTTGGACCCTGTAAATTGACTCCTGGATTTATTCATTGTCTTCACTTCGCTGCTACAGTTACAACTCAAAGTAAAAGCACAGAGCTGGCATAACTGGTGTAGAGAGGCAGTTACACTCAAAGTAAAAGCACAGAGCTGGCATAACTGGTGTAGAGAGGCAGTTACACTCAAAGTAAAAGCACAGAGCTGGCATAACTGGCGTAGAGAGGCAGTTACAACTTAAAGTAAAAGCACAGAGCTGGCATAACTGGCATAGAGAGGCAGTTACAACTCAAAGTAAAAGCACAGATCTAGCATAACTGGCGCAGAGAGGCAGTTACACTCAAAGTAAAAGCACAGAGCTGGCATAATTGGCGTAGAGAGGCAGTTACAACTCAAAGTAAAAGCACAGAGCTGGCATAACTGGCGTAGGGAGGCAGTTACAACTCAAAGTAAAAGCACAGAGCTGGCATAACTGGCGTAGAGAGGCAGTTACACTCAAAGTAAAAGCACAGAGCTGGCATAACTGGCATAGAGAGGCAGTTACAACTCAAAGTAAAAGCACAGAGCTGGCATAACTGGCATAGAGAGGCAGTTACAACAATTATTATGCATTACAAAATACATAGAAACTGATTTTCTCTCTTTGATTCATGCCAATGCTTGCCAAAGGTACACATGGGGATAGGATGAGAAGTACAGGTGATAGTCAGAGACTTGAATCTCAGAATCCCTGTAGTCTATCAGGCAAGATAAAGAGAAATTTTTTAATTGGATAGTGCCAACAGCTGCAGACTCCTATGATAATCTGAAATGTAAGTTGTCTGCTCTCATCTCTACTCGGGAGCAAAAGAAGTCAGAGGCAATTCAAGGTGGGAGGGGGCAGGAGACAAACAGGAACACCAGTAGAGTATATTAATAAGTGCACCACGTTCCCTCCTGAGGCATGTACAAAGAAGGTGTGGGAAGATACTGAACTGGATTAAACATTATATAAGGGATGTCCAGAATCAGAAGAGACTGAAAGTTCAGTAACTGATAATTGCTTAGATAAGATACTTGCTTGTATGGTAGGTGAGCAGAAATTATGAAATGTCCCCCCCCCCCCAAACAAAAAAAAAGCTTGTATTGAAGATTATGATGGATGTTCTGGTCTTTTACCATCTGTTCTACTACTACTACTATTACTACTACTGCTACTGAACATTTGTATAGCGCTACAAGACATACACACAGACACATGTAAGACAGTCCCTTCTCATCAGAGCTTACAATCTAGTCAAGACAGACAACACAGTAGCTGTAGTCATGGGATACAGCTAGGGGGAATAATAAGGAAACACAACAGAAATCAGGTGAGTCAAAATCTGAAAGCAGCAGCAAAGGGGTGAGTTTTCAGCCTGGATTTGAAAAGGGTCAGAGAAGGCGCCTGACGTATAGACTCAGGTAGTTTGTTCTAGGCATAAGGAGCAGCAAGGTGAAAGGAGCAAAGTCTGGAGTTAGCAATAGAAGAGAAGGGTACAGATAGAAGCAATTTGCCAGAATAGGGGTGTTCCCAAGGAGGAATGTAGGGAGAGATAAGTGAGGAAAGGTAGTGAGGAGCTGCAGAGCAAATGCACTTATAGATCAGCAGGAGAAGTTTGAACTGGATGCAGAAATGGATAGGGAGCCAATGAAGTGACTTGAGAAGGGGGTAATATGAGCATGACAAGGCTGGTGGAAGATTAGCTATGCAGCAGAGTGTTGAACAGATTGAAGGGGAGAGAGATGATTCAGAGGAGACCAGCAAGGAGTAGGTTATAATACTGTTAACGGGAGGTGACTAAGGAGTGGATTAGTGTCTTAGGAGTATGTTCAGAAAGGATTGGGCAAATTTTGTTGATGTTGTAAAGAAAGAAACAGCAGGTTTTAGTTATCAGTTAAATGTGTGTGGAGAAGGAGAGAGAGGAGTCAAATATGACCCCAAGGTTGCGAGCTGAGGAGACAGGGAGAAGTATCCACAGAGACTGAAAAGGAGGAAGGGGATAGGAGGGTTTAAGGGGAAAAATAAGCAACTCAGTTTTGGGCATGTTCAATTTCAAGTGGCAGTGAGACATCCAAGCAGCAGTATCAGAAAGGCAGGCAAAGATCTGGGCCTGGATTGCTGAAGTGATTTCAGGTGTAGAGAGGTTGATCTGGGAGTCATCTGTGTAAAGACTGTACTAAAAGCCATGGGAACAGATAAGTGCACCAAGGGACAGGGTATAGAGAGAGAAAAGAAGTGGACCCAAGATAGATCTTTGGGGTACACCAACTGAGAGCGGGATAGCAGTAGAGGAAGATCCACCAGAAATACCAAGCGAGGACAGGTTATCAAGGAGAAAGTCATTGTCAACCGTGTCAAAAGCAGCAGAGAGGTCAAGACAGATGAGGACTGAGTAAAGTCCCTTAGATTTTGCCAGGAACAGGTCACTGGAGACTTTAGCAAAAGCCGTTTTGTTAGAATGTAAAGGAGGGAAGCCAGATTGTAGAGGATTCAGAAAGGCTTGAAAGGAGAAAAAGATGAAGCAACAACAGTGATCTGTACATTCAAGTAGTTTAGGAGCAAAGATGAGGAGGGAGATGGGTCAATAGTGAGACGGACAAAGAGGGTCTAGTGAGGGTTCCTTGAGGAGAGGAGTGACCAAAGCATGCTTGAAGGCTGCAGAGAAAGTTGCAGTGGAGAGCGATAGTTTTAGAATATGAGAGATGGAAGGTACTACAGTGGAGGAGATGAATGGGAATAGGATCAGAGAAGCAGGTAGTGAGTTTTGATGAAGAAAGAAGGTAAGTGGTTTCCTCTTCAGAGATCATGGAAAAGGAAGAAAGGGTAGCAGAGGTGGGGGAGGGGAGAGAAGAGAAGGGCTTAGGGGGAAAAATAAGCAGCTCATTCTTGTCATGGAAGTAGTCAGCCAGGATTTGGGTAGAAAGGGAGGGAGGGGTCAAAGGTGGATGCACCTTGAGGAGAGAGTTGAGAGTTGCAAAGAGATGGAGAGAGTCAGAGGCAAGAGAGTTAGTCAGATGGACATAGCCTTGTTTGGTGAGTGCTATGGCTAACTGGAAAGAGACAAGCATGAATTTCAAGTGTAGAAAGTCTGTGAGGGAGCAGGATTTGAGCCAAGCACACTCAGCTGAACGAGCACAGGAACATAGATAGTGGGTAGTGGAAGACAGTTAGGGTTGAGGTACAGTATAACTCACAGGAAGTGGCATGAGTGGATCAAGAACATCCAGAGCAGAGGAGAGTGCAGTTATTGGAAATTACTGTATCATCAACAGACTCAGATGACATAGTGGAGGAAAGTACACATCCAAGGGTGTTGAAAGAACTGAAATATGAGATTGCAGACCTACTATTAGTAATCTGTGAACTATCATTAAAATCATCTGTAATACCTGAAGATAGGAGGATGGCCAATGTAATGCTGATTTTTTAAAAGGGTTCCAGGGGTGGTCCAGGAAACTACAGACCGGTGAGCCTGACGCCAGTACCGGGAAAAATGGTAGAAACTATTATGAAGAACAAAATTACTGAACATGTAGATAGTCATAGCTTAATGGGCGACAGCCAACTTGGTTTTAGCCAAGGAAGATCTTGTCTTACTAATCTGTTATATTTTTTGAAGGTGTGAAATAAACAAGAAGACAAAGCTGAGTCGGTTGATAAAGTGTATCTGGATTTTCAGAAAGAAAGCCTTTGAGATGATCCCTTATGACCCTTGGATAAATCAAAAAGTCATGGGATAGGAGGCAGTGCACTATTGTGAATCAGGAACTGGTTAAAAGATGGAAAGCAGAGGGTAGGGCTAAATGGCCAATTTTCCTAGTGGAGAAAGGTGAATAGTGGAGTACCCCAGGGATCTGTGCTGGGTCGCTGCTTTTTAACATATTCACAAATGACCTGGAAATTGGAATAACAAGTGAGGTAATCAAATTTGCAGATGACACAAAATTATTCAAAGTTGTTAAAACCCAAGAGGATTGTGAAAAATTTCAAGAGGACCTTGATAAAGTGGAAGATTGGGCATCCAAATGGCAGATGAAATTTAATGCTGATAAGTGCAAAGTTATGCATCAAGGAAAGAACAACCCAAACTATGGTTTCACAATGCAAGGTTCCTCATTAGGAACCCGCACCCAAGAAAAAGATTTAGGAGTCATCATGAATAACATGTTGAAACCCTCTGCCCAGTGTGCAGCGGCATCCAAGAGAGCAAATAGAATGCTAGGTATCATAAGGAAAGGAATGGAGAATAAAACAAAGGATACTATAATGCCTCTGCATCGTTCCATGTTGTGCAATTCTGGTCATCGTATCTTAAATAGGATATAGCATTATTAGAAAAGGTACAGAGAAGAGCCACCAAAATGGTAAAAGGGATGGAAGGATATCCCTATGAAGAGAGGCTACAAAGGTTAGGGCTCTTCAACCTGGAAAAGAGATGGCTGAGGGGAGATATAATAGAAGTCTATAAATTAATGAATGAGTGGAACGGGTAAATGTAGATCAATTGTTTACGCCATCAAAATATAGAAAGACTAGGGGACATGCAATGAAGCTACAGTGTAACCTATTTAAGACTACTAAAAGAAAATATTTTTTTCACTCATTGTGTAATCAAACTCTGGAATTCATTTCCTGAGGATGTCATAAAAGCTGTTAGTGTAGCCAGCTTTAAAAAAGGTTTGGAGAAGTTCCTGGATGAAAGATCCATAAACCATTATTAAAGGGGACTCAGGATATCCACTGCTTGCCCCAATACAAGCATTGTGGACCCTGTGTCTTTTGAGAAATCTGCTAGGTACTTGTGACCTAGATTGGCCACTGTTGAAAACATAATACTGGGCTTGATGGTCCTTGGTCTGACCCAGTATGGCATATCTTATGTTCTTATCTTAAAGAGGTGATAAGACAATGGAGGAAAGATTCAACAGGACAAAAACATGAAGATTTCTAAAGAGGTTGGAGGAGACAGAGTGAGATTGAGGTGGTGAGTGATGAAGAATGAAGCTTAGCAGGTGATGGTCCGATAAGGGAAGAAGTGAGATATAGAAGTTTGAGGGTAAACAATTAGAGAAGAATACAAGGTGTGTGTATGAAAGAAGGAACATGGGTTCAAGACGAGCCTGTGGATCAGGAATGATATATTCAGATGTATTAACTTTATTATACATTTCCAGAACTGAATCAACATGTGCAACCTTCAACATTTTGTCCAGCATGAGTCCACACACTCAGTTGCCACACTGAGGAGCTGCACCATCGACAGTTGGATGGCAGAACATACTAATAGCACTGGCACACTGAGTGGGCATTGACAATGGTGGCACATCAAAAGAGGCCTAAGGGGCAGATAAGAATGCCAGCTGTACCACTTTTGGACAGCGGGGTCATGTGTGTGTGTGTATGTGTGTGTGTGTGTGTGTGTGTGTGTGTGTGTGTCTTCAGAGGAGTGTAACCTGCTGCAATGTACTGTGCATACATGTGGTGCCCAGGCTTTATGGCTGTGCATACAACATGCTGCAGATCAGCTATACACCAGCCCCACATACTGTGAGAGTCACCATTTACAAGCAGAAGGTCAGTTTTCAGTAAGTAGTTGCAACCTGTGGCTGTAACGCTGTAGTACATTCCCAGTTACACCATCGTCAAGGCCCATCCCCACAGCATTTGCCTAAACTTATCTCCCAACATGACACTGCTTTGCAGTTCCCAAATCACCTCCTGGTTTGACTGGAGTGGGCAGGGGAGACACATGTATGTGTGTTGCAACCCTCACCTCTGACTGACCCTCCAGGCCTCAGGACACACCAATTTGCACAGGTGAGAGACCTGATTAATGCTAACTGCCATAACAGCTGTATCCAAAACAGCACTGTCAGCCCACTTGGTGCAGCTGCAGCCTATAGGGAACTAGGCTCAAGTGGAGGGCTGGCTTCTGTGAATGTCCAATTCATTCACTTAGTTGGTGACACTGGAAAGATTTATCTGCATGCATGTTGATCTTGTCCTATGGCCTTGGACAGGAGATGTATTCTGCAGCTGTTTGTCTGTTATGCAGCTACAGGACTGAGTGTCTAGTGCAGTATGTGTTGCATGTTTGCCTCTGTAGATAGGCCCTAGGTGTGGTTTACCACTGACTCAGAATGTGCCAGACACATTGTTTCATGTTCTGGGTTTCGGTCATTGCAAGCAGGGACCTGCAGTCTCTGATTCTAACTACTTCCCCTCTTGATCCCTGCCCAACCACCTGGATAAAGATGATATCATAGGAGCTAGCATCTTCACTCTATAGAATAATAAATGTATCCCTCTCGCAAGCCTTTATGCCACCACTATTAAAAATCTTGTCCATAAGACCACTCCTAAAGAACAACGCAACCGACCCAAGTTCTCCAGCTTCATATTGACCCATATCCATCATTTTGCTTCTATCTAAACTAATTGAAAAGGCAGTCCAATGTCAGCTACAAGATCATGTTGACTCAACCTTCCCATTCGACCATCAACAACACGGATTCCAAGAGCTTCACAGAGTTGAAACCTTACTAACATCTCTACTGAACACAGTTCTTAAAGGAATCAAAAATATCAAACAAGGTTTCATACTCTTATTCATAGACATAACATCTGCATTTGACTCAATAATACATTCCATACTCCTGGAGAGGCTGACAGAGATAGGAATAAGCGACACCCCATTGGCATGGTTTCACTCATATCTATCCAAGAGAAGGACTCAGGTCAAGATCAAAAGCAACACCTAAAGACCTTTCCCACTAAATCAAGGATTTCCTCAAGGCTCAGCACTTTCCGCCCTCCTATTCAACATTTATATACGACCAGTCTGCAAAATTATACAGAGCACAACATACAATACCTCTTATATGCAGAAGACCTAATGATATACTCCATTCTCAAAACCAAGAATCCTGACTACTCAAATATCTCATTTTGCTTGACAGCTGTCACAGATTGGCTAGCACAATGCAACCTAATAATTAATTACAACAAATCCAAAGCCCTCATAAACACAAGACACACGACATTCATCCCCTCCTTATAACCAATTAATAGGAAGCTGGTCAATTCCAGTGAAGGGTGAAGTAAAATACCTTGGAATTCACCTAGACCAAAGGCTCAATTTCCAATCCCACATCAACAAGACTGCCTCAAAGGCCTACTATAAAATGAAGATCCTGCAAATCCTATGTCCCTTACTTGACCAGAACCACTTCCACTCCGTCTGCCAAGCACTAATCACCCCGAAGCTAGTTTACTGCAATCTAATCCTTCAAGGTCTGCCCAAATGTGCAACCCAAGCCCTGCAAGTGGTACGAAATACAGCAGCCTGATTAATCATAGATACAAAGAAACATGATCACATCACCCCCATCCTAAAATCCCTCCACTGGCTCCCCATCTGATCACGAATAAAGTACAAAGCTATAATGTTAGCATTTAAGATATTACACACCAGTCAGCCGGATGTCTAAAGGAGATAATAGTTCCAGACACTCGATCATGGAGGAAGCAACACCAGAACACTCTCTCAACAGCTAACATTTCTGCATACACCTCTCAATTAGTGCTCCACAGAGTATTTGAATTTTATACCTTGTCACTATGGAACTCTCTCCCACACCACCTGAGAACAACCTCATATATCACTGACTTCAGAAAGTATCTAAAAACTCCCCTATTTACAGAACACTTCGACACCATAGAAATCACAAAACCTCACCAATAACCTCCCCGCCCACCCACAACAAGTTACTTCACTAAGCAAAGCACCATTCTACTGTAAATAGTTATAAAATGTTGTAAGGAATTATCACTTGTTAAATGTAAATAGTTGCTGTTTTACTGTTCTAAGATTAGAGCATTGGCTTAACAAGCAAAACACCAAGGTTTGAATCCCACTTGTTCTCTTTGAGGCTGTAGGAAACTCCAATATACTGCCAGAAACAGTCCATGATCTGCATTGACAGGAGGACACACATTCTTATACTTTTTTATGTGTTGCAATAGCACATTGGGTCTGCAGACATGCACACTGCAAATATGCCCATCTGACAGCATGACTTTATTGGCTCTGCTGTAGTCCAGTGCAAAGTGCCGGACATGTTCACCCTAAAGATATATGACACATGAGTTGTACTTGATTGGAACAACACATCCTAATAATTAATTACAAATCCAAAGCCCTCAATAATCACAAGAGACACGGCATTCATCCCCTCCTCATAACCTATTAATAGGAAGCTGGCAAGTACTCTTACTTCTCGAACATCTACTCCCTGCCCCAGCTTTTGCTGCACGATAACATCCTTACTGCTGCTGTTAATGCTTGCTAATCGGTGCATCTTTAATGCTCTTTAGTAAACATACACCTTTGTGTTGCTTTGCCCTTCTCACGAGGCTTGAAGTCTTCATGCCACTGTTAGTGCTTCGTCCCATTTTATGGTGCCATGGGGTCTTCCTGATACTCTTGATAGCATGTAGTGCCATTGCCTCTCTGGCAACTGCTTATCATCAAGTTTTAACCATATTTCATTGAAAATGAACTGTAAGAGCGAAAATGTGTTTATTAATTATCTTGCAACTAAGGTGTATAATCAAATTGAAATAAATAATGTTGACCTTAGTGGATCCAAATGAAATGAATGATTCAGAATCCAAAAATAAATCAGATGGATTATTGATATGAAAATAAACCAAACCAAATATCCCTATTATCTACTGTGATGTTAATTATGGCTATCTGCACAATTAATTATTCAATTTGCCAAATCTTGGTGGAAGGATGATACATTTTTTATTTATTTATTTTTAACTTTTGCCTTTTCAGTAGTAATTTAAGGGGAGTTACATTCAGGTGCAGTAGGTATGTCCCTGTCCCCAGAGGGCTTGCAATCTACATTTTTAACTGAAGCAATGGAAGTTTAAATAGCTTGATCAAGGCCAAAGAAGTGCCATGGAATTTGAATCATGGATTCCCTGGGTCCCGGTCTACTGTTCCTTCTAAACATTTGTGCCAAAAGCTGGACACCCCAATAGGGCCAAGTCTACTTCAATTTGGTAGGTCTTCTTAATCTAGCTTCTAATTCTTTAGCTGCTACTTCAGGTTGTTTCATAATTTTAATGTGTACCTTTTCCATTAACTCGTCTGCTTCTCTGTTGTCATCCAAGCGTCTCCAGAACCTCTCTATTTCTGCTTCAGTTACTGGTGCTTTATTTGTACTTTATGTACTTCCTCAATTCCTTGAGCAATTGCCTTGAGTTGTGCAAAAATAATTTATATCGGTATCACTCTTTTCTAGTAGTTTTCTATCCCTGTAATTTTTGTGCTTTTGCTATTAGTTTCATTTACTATTGATGGATATGAATTTAAGGTCTTTTTCTGTTGTGCTGCATGTTTCTGCTTTGGATTTTGAATATTTCTCCTTATTTTTGGTGTTCTCGCTCTCTGGAGGTACTGATTGATTAGAGGCATGTTTACTAAGCTGGGCTAATGGTTCGCATGCGCTATTTGTAACTAGGTCCCAGGTTATTCAGTGGTAACAAAAGGTGTGTGCTGTTAGCCCAGCTTAGTAAACATGGCCTTTAGTAACACCTCTGCACATGGTGGTTTTAATTTTTTCCTTCTATATGTTTTTTCCAAAGAGGGGTTCTTATCTTTCTGCTCTTCTTCTGGCCTTTTATTCTCATTGATTGGACTCAATAATAATTTTCACTGCACAACAATATATTCAATTTAAATGGATCTTACAGCCCTTCTCCTAAAGTCATTACATTGACTTCACCTGTGAAGGGTAATTTTATAAGGAGGAGCCTAGATTAAGCCTATTTTAATAAAGACAAGAAGATGCCTACTTCACGTTATAAAATATTGGATGGAGTAATGGCCTACATTGCAGCCTTAGAGCTGCTGTAAATGCCTGTGCTTATATTTTTCAAGTACACACATAAATAATGGTAATAATGGAAACGAAGGGTAGTGGTTGTTGGAGACTCTCTTCTGAGGGGTACTGAGGCGTCCATCTGCCGACCAGACTTGATGTCCAGAGAGGTGTGCTGTCTGCCTGGTGCCAAGATCCAAGATGTTACGGAGAGTTTGCTGAGACTCATCAAGCCCACTGACTATTACCCAATGTTGCTAATCCATGTTGGAACAAATGATACTGCCAGGTATACCTCGGAACATATCAAAAGTGACTTCATGGCTCTGGGACAGAGGGTGAAGCAGGTAGGTGCACAGGTGGTGTTCTCTTCAATCCTCCCTGTTGAGGGTAAAGGCCAAGGCAGAGAGGCTCGCATCCTGGAGATGAATGCATGGCTGCGTGGATGGTGTCTTCGAGAGCATTTTGGTTTCCTAGACCATGGGATGCTGTTCCAAGGGTTGCAGAGCAGAGATGGCATCCATCTGTCCAAGAAAGGTCAACGCATCTTTGGTAGTAGACTGGCTAATCTACTGAAGAGGGCTTTAAACTAGATTCGTTGGGGATGGGTGAAGAAAGCCCCCAGGTAAGTGAAAGCCCCCAGGTTGGTGATACATTAAATACCTTTATGGAAATGGGTAACAGGGGTAACACATGGAAAGCAGTGTGTATTAATGCCCGTAGCATGGGAAATAAGATCCCTGATATTGAAGCTTTGGAGGGAGTGGCCAATTTGGATTTAGTGGCAGTTACAGAAACATGGTTCACAGAAAACCATGACTGGGATGTAACTATATCTGGCTATACTTTATTCAGAAAGGACAGGGTAGGAAGAAGGGGAGGAGGAGTGGCACTATATGTAAAAACTACTATTAAAGCTTTGGAATTACACAGCTTAAAAGGGAGAGAGGAGGCATTGTGGGTTAAACTAGAAAGAGGGAAAGAGAAATCTATTTGCATTGGTGTGATATACAGACCTCCCTCACAAGAGGAAGAGGTGGACAGAGAGTTAATTGAAGACATACGCAGCATTGCTAGGAAAGGGGAAGTGCTACTGCTAGGAGATTTCAATATGCCAGATGTTGATTGGCACATTCCTGCTGCAGTATCATCTAGAAGTAAGGAGATCCTGGATTCTCTACAGGGAGAACTATTCAGGCAATTGGTAACAGACCCCATACGTGAAGGGGCCATACTGGACTTGGTGCTTACCAATGGTGAGAGTGTTTCTGATGTTGTAGTGGGAGATCATTTTGCATCCAGTGATCACCAGATGGTGTGGTTCAGTATTAGGACTAGGGCTGTTAGAATCCATTCCAAGGTGAAGATCTTAGACTTTAGGAAGACTAACTTTGCGAAGATGGGCCAATACCTCAGGGAGTCGTTAGTGGGATGGGAACAGCTGGGGGATGTAGAAAAACAGTGGGCAAAACTGAAAGGGGGTATTTTAAAGGCAACCAACCTTTTTGTTAAAATGGTAAATAAAGGCAAAAGGAACAGGAGACCGCTATGGTTTTCGAAGGAAGTAGCTGAAAAAGTGAAGAAAAAGAGGGAGGCCTTCATGAAATACAAGAGATCACAGAGAGAGGAAGACAGGCATCTGTATTTGGAAAAACTTAGAGAAGCTAGCAAAGTAGTCAAGAAGGCAAAGATTCAAAAGGAGGAGGAAATAGCCAATGCAATAAAATGGGGGGATAAGACATTTTTCAGATATATTAGTGAGAAGAGGAAGGGCAAAAGTGGTATTGTCAGACTCAAGGGTGCAGGGGGGGAATATGTAGAAGCTGATAAGGATAAAGCGGAATTGCTTAACAAATATTTTTGTTCTGTGTTCACAGATGAAGAACCAGGAGCAGGACCTCAGAAAACACCCACAAATAAGAACAGAAGCGAGGGACATCTTGAACAATTTTCAGAAGACTGTGTTCGTGAGAAACTAGCTCAACTTAAAGTAGACAAAGCGATGGGACCGGATGGGATACACCCTAGAATACTGAGGGAACTTGGGGACGTTCTAGCAACTCCACTGACTGACCTTTTCAATGCCTCGTTGGAGTCAGGAGTGGTGCCAAAGGACTGGAGAAAGGCTCATGTGGTGCCTTTACACAAAAGCGGAAGTAAGGATGTGGTTGAAAACTACAGGCCGGTTAGTTTAACTTCGGTGGTGAGTAAATTATTGGAAACGCTGCTGAAAGAGAAAATAGTGAGGTTTCTGGAGTCCAGCGGATTACAGGATCCGAGGCAGCATGGATTCACCAGAGGCAGGTCTTGTCAGAAAAATCTGATCGATTTCTTTGACTGGGTGACCAGGGAGTTGGACCGAGGGAGAGCTCTAGATGTGGTGTATTTGGATTTCAGTAAAGCCTTTGACACTGTTCCTCACAGGCGACTTATAAACAAACTGAGCACCCTAGGGATGGACCCTAAAGTAACTGCTTGGGTTAGAAATTGGTTGGGTGGGAGGCGACAAAGAGTACAAGTAAATGGAGCTCACTCTGAGGAGAAGGATGTTACCAGTGGTGTGCCCCAGGGATCTGTCCTTGGTCCGATTCTTTTTAACATCTTTGTTAGTGATATAGTGGAAGGGCTGTCGGGTAAGGTTTGCCTCTTTGCGGATGATACCAAAATCTGTAATAGAGTAGACACCCAGGAAGGTGTAGATAACATGAGGAGGGATCTAGCTAAGCTTGAAGAATGGTCTAGAATTTGGCAGCTGGGATTGAATGTTAAAAAATGTAAGGTCATGCATTTGGGCTGCAGCAATCCAAGGGAGCAATACAGTATAGGAGGTGAAGTACTTTTGTCCACTAAAGAAGAGCGGGACCTAGGCGTGGTTGTGTCTGATGATCTTAAAGTAGCTAAACAGGTAGAAAAGGCGACGGCAAAAGCTAGAAGGATGCTTGGGTGCATACGGAGAGGAATGGCTAGCAGGAAAAAGGAGGTGATAATGCTTCTGTATAAGTCCTTGGTGCGACCTCATTTGGAGTATGGTGTGCAATTCTGGAGACCGCACCTTCAAAAGGATGTGAACAGGATGGAGTCGGTGCAGAGAGTGGCTACTAAAATGATTAATGGGCTTCATTATAAAGCATATGAGGACAGACTTAAGGATCTTAATATGTACACCTTAGAGGAAAGGCGGGATAGAGGTGATATGATTGAGATGTTTAAATACCTCCATGGCATAAATGTTCAGGGGGAGAGCCTCTTTCAATTGAAAGCAAGTTCTGCTACGAGGGGACATGGGATGAGGGTGAAGGGAGATAGATTCAGGAGTGATATGCGGAAATATTTCTTTACGGAAAGAGTAGTGGATCCATGGAATAGTCTCCCAGTGGAGGTGGTAGAGATGAGGACAGTAACTGAATTCAAAAAAGCATGGGACAAACACAGAGGATCTCTAAAGGTAAAAAGAGGACTGTTGTAGTTGTTGTTATGGAAGGACAGACTAGATGGGCCATGTGGTCTTTTTCTGTCATCATGGTTCTATGTTTCTATGTTTCTATGTAATTTAGAATCTGCAAACATGCTTGCAAGCCCTGGCTATACTATGCCCACACTCCACCCATGTGCATGCCCACCAGCAAAGTACACACTTTTATGCCAAAGTGCGTACTTTGGCATCAGTTGGTAGTTCATAAGAGGTCATTTACACGCTTATGTGGCCACATATGCAGAAAAATGACTTTATAAAATTATGCCCCCCCCCCCCTATTGTTTAGCTACAAATGCATTCATTTTGCAGCTCATTGTTTCTTATCCTCTCTCTTCCTGCACTCTTCTGTGTGAATTCCATTTATCTGGCAAGTCACTATTATCTGTGTCCTTTATCTCCATTGCTAACACTCACCTCTGCTCTTCCAACATCTTTGCGATAGACTTCCTGAGTCACTGATTCATGCCTTCTTTCTGGCCATTGTCTAATCAAAATACATGCTCACTTTTTTGAGGGTGCTTTTACACCTTGACCGCGTGTCTACAATTCATCTCTTAGAAGCTCTTGTTTGCCATCTATGATTATTTTCACTAAATTATAGGCTCAATGGTGCAGAGACCATCTCAGTTAAGTCTATACAGTGCTGCATATGGCTGGTAGTACTTAAGAAAAGATAACTAGTAGATGTAGCAGTATAGAGTAAGGGCCAGTCCATCAGGGTAACTAGGTTACCTAGGGCAGCAACTTCTGGGGGAGCAGCAAAGATCAGGGTATTCAAAGATAACAAATACATTTTGGCAGTCAGGGGGCAGAGGGGTTTAAAGCTTAAGGTCTGCCTAAAGTCCCAACACCTTGAATCAATTCTGAGGCCAGCCCTGAGCAGATGTATGCATTTGTGGACATGCATTCAGGTCAATGGGGTCCCTATACATTTTAAGTGTGTGCAGATTGTTTCCAATTAATGCATGTACAATCAATCTGTATTTGTAAAAATCCCTAGCATGCGTACAAGGCATATATTTAAAATGAATGTATGAGAAAATACAAACAAGTTGAAAAAAGCACTCTCATAGTGTAACAAAACAGCGTATTTCCCCTTCCTCCTTTGACAAACTCACACATGTCTGTGAGGGGGAGTGGTAAAAGGTTTGAAAAGAGATGATGAAGTGTGTGTCTTTATGGTAGTAAGGGTTAAATATGTCATCTCTGAAGTTGGTTTTAACTATATATTTGTGACTATCTTTAGATAGTGTGTGTGTGGTGCAGGGGTGGGTGCCTATATGTTTGTGTAGTGCTGGGGGAGAGTATCTATGTATGTGATGTGGGTGTGTGTGTGACCCAGATATGGCCCCGGCATTGAATATCCAGGTCTAAGGTTCAGCAACGACAGCTAGCTGCTTTAGAATGACTATCCACCACCGCTGAACTTTATTTTCCAGGCCACTGGAAGCTAATGCAACACATATAAAATTGGAGATATACAAGTTGTGACAAAAAAGAAACGACTGTCCCATAAATGTTTTATTACCAAATCTACAGAGAAATTACGCATTGTACCTTCAAAGTAATCCCCCCCCCCCCCCCGAGTTAATGCACTTCTGCATTCGCTTCGGACACATATGGAAGCACTCAGTAAAGTCCTCCTCCTTGAGGTCCCTGAGCTCCCTCATCACAGTGGCCTTGATCTCTTCTACAGAGGTGAAATGAGTTCCTTTGGGCAAGTCTTCAGCCTGGGGAAGAGCCAGAAATTGAATGGTGTGAGATCTGGGGAATAAGGAGGGTGATCGAGAGTTGTAATCTGTTTGTTGGCCAAGAACTGCCTCACACTGAGCGCTATGTGTGCAGGTCAATTGTCATGGTGGAGCAGCCGCAACTTGTCTCTCCATAGAGCCTAACTGGTCATGGAAGCGATTGAGGACCTGCTGGTAGAAGTGCTGGTTGACTGCCTGACCCTCAGGCACAAACTCATGATGGACCACTCCCTTCTGATCGAAGAATGTGATTAGCATGACCTTGATCCTTGATTTGGACATGTGTGCCTTCATGTGTCTGGGTGACAGTCGAGGCTTCCACTACAGGCTCTGTCTCTTGCTTTCAGAGTCATACTGGAAGACCCAAGTCTCGTCTCCTGTGATAACTCAGCCAACGAACTCTGGATCTTCTTCATTCTTCTCTCGAAAGTCTCAACAAACATTGACCTGGTGCTCCTTCTGGTCGTCTGATAAAAGCTTGGGCACCATCTTGGCGCACACCTTCCGCATCTCCAGCTCCGCATCTCCAGCTGCCGCATCTCCAGCTGCACCAAGATGGTCTGCACTGACTCCCTGTTCAGGCAGAGCTTCTCAGCTATCATCTGCACCATCAATCTGTAATCACTCCGCACCAGCTGGTTCACTCTGTCAATGTTCTCAGCCTTCTTTGTCGTGGAAGGCCGTCCTGGTTGGGGTCATCCTCCACCTCCTCGCAGCCAGTCTTGAAGCATTTGTGCCACTTGAAGACTCACAGCCTTGGCATTGCATCTTCTCCATAAGCCTTTTGGAGAAGTTGGAGACACTCAGTTGGGCCCTTCTCCAACTTAACCAGAAATTTCAAGTTGATTCTTTGCTCCATATTTCTGCCACCTCCAGTTGCATGACAAAGTGATGGAGCAGTGTGCTACAAAAAAAACTGAAAAGAAAAACAGAGTGAGAGAGATGAAAAATATTATAGCAGAATAGTGGTGAGATGTTGCACAACACAGTGACATAAGTGGTTGAACAATTGGCATTGAGTCATGGGCGTGTCTGCCACAGTCTCTTTTCTTTTTTGTCGCACCTCGTATGTTCTGACTGAGGGGTACCTGCAAACAAATGAGTTGCTGAATTCTGAACTAGATGGTACCTTTATGCCTTATTCCTCTTCCTTATCCTACTTTTTGTTTTAAGTGTTAAGTTTAACTTAGGTAATTTTTCCTTCTCCTGGAATTCAGCGTATGTATCCATCTCCGCATGGGCTAGAAGCTCAACCAACTCTTTCCCCTAAGGACCTTTCTTCTGCCTTTCCTCTTCTTCTTTACTTGGCTTCCTGACCAGTCCTACCCTAACTTTACCCTCTTATGTTATAACCTTTCTCTCACTGGCATCTCATCTGCTGTCACTCCTGATTGTTCTGGATGTTTCAGTACCTTCTTTCTGGTGCCCCTCTCTAGATCAGTACTCCTTCTCAGATCTCCCCTTTCTCTTTCTGTAGCACAATTCTTTGGCATTCCTTTCCAAATTCTCACTTTCTCTTTCTGTTGCAGCCTTTTTTCTGTTGCTCCCTTCTAGATCTCTTTCTAAGGAAGCCCTCAAATTGCTTTAAGATATTACCACGTGCATAATGTTTTTTTTTTTCATTTTTAAAATTGGGGATCTTAAATTTGCACCATTAAAAAAGGTTTGGGCAAGTTCCTGGAGGAAACTTCCATAAACCATTATTAAGAAGGGACCCAGGATATCAATGCTTGACCCAGTACAAGCATTGCGGAACCTGTGTCTTTTGTGGAAACTGCTAGGTACGTATGACCTAGATTGGCCACTGTTGGAAAAAGGATACTGGGCTTGATGTACCTTGGTCTGATCCAGTATGGCATATCTTATGTTCTTATGTTCTTATTAGTTGGCCAAATTCCTGTTTTTTCTAGTTTTTGGCAGACTCTCTTTGAATACCTTCATGACTGCAAACTGTTCATATGTATATTGTACATAGTTTCCCTCAGTTCACTCCAAGTTGTTTTCCCCTGTTCTATGTAAACTCTGATTACCTTCGCTGTCATTGAGCCACTTTGTTAATTGTAAACCGCACTGATGGAAAAGAGCGCGGTATAAAAGAAATGTTAAATAAAATAAATAAATAAATGACGTAAATATGTGGTTTGTTGCATAAAGATAGCAGTAAATTATCTCTTCTTTATCTGTAGGGGCCCATTTAATTACCTTTTGTGGGTCATCTTCTGCTGCAATGAGCCCTTGTACAAGTTCACCATGGCCCACATCTGCGGCAGGGATGTTATATTCATCTACTATTCTACTGCAATTCAGCACTTATAAAGCGCCATGCACGCAGTGCTGCACAGCTAACCTACAAGAGGTAGCCAACATACAACATCTGCAGTACAAAGAGTGGATACCTGTTGATCCTGGGTGATGTGTGGCTAATATGAATATAGTTTTTCTTGCTAGAATAGCTGAACTGTAGCAATCACTTTTCTGAGATGTGGTATAAAATTTGTACAATGGGATCAACATGTGAAGATACTCCACAAGACTGAGCAAGAGCATTTTTTTTCTCATTAGAAATGCACAGCAACTCACCAGCTTTGCTGCCAAAATTTAAGACATCTTCTCTATCAACTCTTGTTTTACAGTGATGTTTTTTCGGTGCTCAATTATTATTATTACTAGTCTTGTACATAACAGACAATGTCTACATCTTGAAGCTTACAAAACAGGCAGACAAGATGCACAAGAAAAAGACAAATAAGAGAATGTAAGATAAGGCATTATTGCAGTAAAGAATGTGAACAAATAGGTTACCATCTCAGCAATTATAAACCTCACAGCTTCTAGTAGCCTTGGACCCGAAATCACCAATTTACCACAGTTTACCTTAGTTCCAAATCGTTTCACATATTTATGAGTGAACTATAGCAGAATGTTACTTGAGAATGGGAAAAATAGATGTCTCTACTCATCTTGTTTAAGGATCATCAATTTTTCTTTTAAATAAATTAGGCCACTGCCAGAGCTATCTAATATAAGATCAAACAAGTGATAGAGGGGTTCTTTGACTACAACTATAGTAGTCTATTTCCTACAAATCTCAATAGAAAAAGCTCATGTCAGCATGCAACAGGGCTCTAACAAGGGAATGATAATGATCACACAAGTTTATGTGAATAGATATTGTAATGATATAAAATACATTTTCAGTACAAAATTCATTCAGGTGTAGCTCTCTTTACCATTATAAATGAAATTCAGTGAGAGCTGTTTCCTAAAACAAAAGTATATGTGAGAATTCAGATTATTTTGTCTAGCACAGCTGCAGCTTGTACTGCAAAACAAGAGCTCTGGCTGATGACAAGGGAGTATAGAACTTGACACCTCAGCTGGCGTTCACCCAAGAACATGAGAATGTTTAAGCCAGACCATGGCATGTGATACATTTTGTAATTGTCGATAACATACAATTAGGACCTCCTAAGCCTAGGTTAGTGAATGCAATAGGTTAAACTGAACTGCTTGACTGTGTCTGGATGGACTTTGTTAGTCTTGGAACAGGAAACCAGAGAGTAACATTTTATAAACAGTACAAAATGGAACCTTCCCTTTACAGATTATTGGCCTAGAGTTATGGCTGACAGTCTAAGCTGCTGCATAAATTCTATACACTGTATGAATGTTGCACACTACTCATAGCCAAGCTGTCTATAATAAATTGGGCCCTGTCAAGGTTTTCGGGTCAGCTTTACTTGGAGCATTCTGGCATGCTGCTACTACTACTACTATTTAGCAATTATAAAGCGCCACGCACGCAGCACTGCACAGTTAGCATACAAAAGGTGGCTAACATACAAGAGACAGTCCCTGCCCGTCAGAGTCATGCTCATCGGAGCTTACAATCTAGTTAGAGCAGTACAGAGCATTAGTCAGTTCAGCGGAAGGTACGGTGTGGTACAGTTTGGTACAGCTTGGTCTAAAGTTTGGTCATAAATGTTAATAGGGGTTAGGGTAGGATGAGGATGGAAGTCAGGATCTGAATGCAACGGTGAAGATGTGGGTTTTCAACCTGGATTTGAAGAGGGCCAAGGAGAGTGCCTGGTGCACATATGCAGGAAGGCTCTTCCAGGCGTGTGGCGCAGCAAGGTGAAAGGAGCGGAGTCGGGAGTTCGCGGTGCGGGTGAAAGGCATTGAAAGAAGCGATTTGTGTGGGGAAGGAGTTGGGTGGAAAGACAAGGAGTTCAGTCTTGGCCATGTTCAGTTTCAATCAGCGATGAGACATCCAGGCAGCGATGTCCGAAAGACAAGCAGAGATCTTGGACTGGGTTGCCGGAGAAATATTGGGTATAGAGAGTTAGATTTGGGAGTCATCGGCATAGAGATGGTACTGAAAGCCATGGGAAGAGATAAGCGCGCCAAGGCCTTGGGTATAGAAAGAGAAAAGGAGGGGGCCCAAGACAGATCCCTGGGGTACACCTACATGGAGCGGGGTAGGGGAGGAGGAGAAGCCACCAGAGCATACACTGAATGAGCGATGGGAGAGGTAGGAAGAGAGCCAGGATAGTACAGAGTCCTTGAAGCCAAGCGAGGAGAGAGTGGTGAGGAGAAGATTGTGGTCAATGGTGTCAAAGGCAGCAGAAAGGTCAAGAAGGATGAGGATAGAATAGAGGCCCTTAGATTTGCAAAAGATAATGTTGCAATGGAAGATTCTTTCCTTATTTTGACAATCCTCCTCCTTTCTACCAGACATGTCCAGCATAACAAAATCCATTGTAGCAGATTCTGGGGAAATAAGAGCTGGTGCTCTTTTCATGTAACCTGATTATCAACATTGTAGCAATAATTTCATCCTCACACCTTGGGTTGTGATTTTAGAAACACCTAGGGCTGTGTTTTCAGAAGCTTGTGTTGCATGATGTATTTTAAGAAAAGTGTGCAATGGAAATATTCACAGAAATGTTACCCGAGAACAATAAAAATACCTGGTTTCAACCACTGCAGAAATTGTTCATTAGCATAGGGGGCTATCATATAAAGAGTGCTATTGATATGTACAATGAGTCTGTAGCTTTTCCAAATATGGCAAGTGTTGATCCAGTATACAATGTATTTGGAATTATACAAGAGTTTGTTTGTTCTTTTTTCTCCCCTTCAGTTTCTGCCTCTTCCCCATCCAGAATGTCTATCCTTGCAGCTTGGGGGACCCTTGCAGTCCAAAACTACCTTCTCCTAGAAGAATTCTGCTTAAAGAATATGTTTAATCTGAATACAGTCAGGTCCATATTCAGTGAGATTACGGAAGGTATTTCCAAAGCCCTATTCATGAGTTAGATATCTGAAAACGGGCATTTAGAGATGCAAAGTATTGAGATGCCTCAGAAGCTGGACATCCCCAGGGCAAAAATGCCCATGTAGCATGGGGGCACAGTGGAGACGTGCTCTGTGCTCAACAAGGTGGTGTGTGAGCGAGCTCTCTGCACTGATGTGCTACACTCCCACTCTCTATTCTGTGATCTCTTACTGGTGTGATACCAGGCAAGAGAAAGGGGAAAAACAAGCGAGGTCCTGATGGTGGTGGTGATTCCATTAAGGGACAGAAGACATTGCAGAGTTGGTTAGAGTTCACTAGACTGAGCATGGCAGCTCCGAGGAATGGGCAGCTCCCGCCCGTGACCTGGAAGTATTACCGTCGGCATGCTACTGCATCCTTGCATGATGTCAGCGAGCAGAGTACACCCTGGGACACCCTGAAGGTACTGGAGTCCTCCTTAGCTGGTTAGATCGTTAACTTAAAAGCTGACTTAGAACTTTATTCTGCTGATCTTCCTGTCCAGAATCAGCGCTTAACTCAAGTGGAAGCAAAGTTGGAGGACACAGAAAAATCTGATGGCGGAATAAAAGACTTGGGGGCTTGTTTACAAAGCCGCGGTAGTGGTTCGCGATCGCGATCGCAGCCGCGGCCCCATTGAAATCAATGGGGCCGGGGCTCCGATTACGATCGCAAACCGCTACCGCGGCTTTGTAAACAAGCCCCTTGGTTATGGCTCAAATGTAAGAAAAGAAGTTACTGAACTGGAGCACTGATTTCATGGAAAATCAGTCAAGAAAGACCAATTTGTATTTTTTTAAACTTTCCTAAGTGTCCTTTAATTGCTCCAGCTGACATGTTTAGGAAGCATATGAGAAAGATGCTTAAGAACATAAGATATGCCATACTGAGTCAGACCAAGGTCCATCAAGCCCAGTATCCTGTTTCCAACAATGGCATTGATATCCTGGGTCCCTTTTTAATAATGGTTTATGGACCTTTCCTCCAGGAACTTGTCCAAACCTTTTTTAAACCCAGCTACACTAACAGCTCTTACTACATCCTCTGGTAACAAATTCCAGAGTTCGATTACACGTTGAGTGAAAAAATATTTTCTCTTATTTGTCTTAAATAGTTTACCCTGTAGCTTCATTACATGTCCCCTAGTCTTTCTATATTCTGATAGCGTAAACAATTGATCTATGTTTACCCGTTCCACTCCATTCATTAATTGATAGACCTCTATCATATCTCCCCTCAGCCATCTCTTTTCCAGGTTAAAGAGCCCTAACCTTTGTAGCCTCTCTTCATAGGAGTAGCCTTCCATCCCCTTTACCATTTTGGTGGCTCTTCTCTGTACCTTTTCTAATAACGCTATATCCTTTTTAAGATATGGCGACCAGAATTGCACATAATATTCAAGGTGCGGTTGTACCATGGAACGATAGAGAGGCATTATAATATCCTTTGTTTTATTTTCCATTCCTTTCCTTATGATACCTAGCATTCTATTTGCTTCCTTGGCTGCCGCTGCACACTGGGCGGAGGGTTTTAACATGTTATCCACGATGACTCCTAAATCTTTTTCCTGGGTGGTGGTTCCCAATGTGGAACCTTGCATTGTGTAACCATAGTGTGGGTTGTTCTTTCCTAGGTGCATAACTTTACACTTGTCCACATTAAATTTCATCTGCCATTTGGATGCCCAGTCTTCCAATTTATCCAGATCCTCCTGCAGTTTTCCACAGTCCTCTTGGGTTTTAACAACTTTAAACAGTTTTGTGTCGTCTGCAAATTTGATACCCTCACTAGTTATTCCCTTTTCCAGGTCATTTATGAATATGTCAAAAAGTTGCAGACCCAATACAGATCCCTGGGGTACTCCACTATTCACCTTTTTCCATTGGGGAAATTGGCCATTTATCCCTACCCTCTGCTTTCTATCTTTTAACCAGTTCCCTCCTATCCCATGACTTTTTAGTTTTGCCAAAAGTCTCTGATGAGGGACCTTGTCAAAATCTTTCTGAAAGTCCAGATACACTATATCAACCGACTCACCTTTTTCCACCTGTTTATTCATACCTTCAAAAAAACATATCAGATTAGTAAGACAAGATCTTCCTTGTCTAAAGCCGTGTTGGCTGTCTCCCATTAGGCCATGACTATCTACATGCTGTGTAATTTTGTTCTTTATGATGGTTTCTACCATTTTCCCTGGTACTGACATCAGGCTCACCAGTCTGTAATTTCCCATATCACCCCTGGAACCCTTTTTAAAAATTGGCGTTACATTGGCGATCCTCCAATCTTCAGGTATTACAGATGATTTTAATGAAAGTTCACAGATTACTAATAGCAGGTCTGCAATCTCATATTTCAATTCTTTCAACACTCTTGGATGTATACCATCCGGTCCAGGTGATTTGCTACTATTCAGTTTAGTTGTAATACATCTTCCCGGTGTAGCAATATTTCTCTCAATTCCTCTGCAGTATCACCTTTAAATACCACTTCAGTCTTGGGTAACATCCCTACATCTTCCTCAGTAAAGACCGAAGCAAAGAATTCATTCAGTCTCTCCACTATAGCCTTGTCTCCTCTTACTGCCCCTTTTACCCCTCTATCATCTAATGGTCCAATTGACTCTCTCACAGGCCTTTTGCTACGAATGTACTTGAAAAAGTCTTTATTTCATGTTTTTGCTTCCATAGCAAGTTCCTTCTCAAATTTAATCTTCCCATGGATAACTTACTGTACCTCCCATTGTCTGAGCCTACTATATTTCACTACCTGGAAGATGTAAGAGCTCTGTTTCGGGTGGACAGGAGGAGAATCATATGAATCCAGTCAGCCTTCTAGAATCTGGTTGCCGCCTTTGCAGTTGAATTGGACAGAGTCTCTGTTTTGCTTTTATTTTTCGGTCATATTAATTCTGTTTTTCTGAACTCAAATGTGAAACTTTTTCCTGATTTTTCACGTAGTACGCAAATCTGTCGATGGACCTTTTTGGCTCTTCAGCTGAGAGTTTTAGCTCTTAGAGCTGGATTTGCCTTTAATTGTCCTTGTAAATGTGTTATATCTCTTGGGAGGAAAAAGTGTATATTTTTTTATCCCAGTCAGCTGATTGAATTTCTTGTAGCTAGAGAGGAAGTACAAGTTACTGTGGAAGGTGTCCCTGAAAATCCGTGATCCAGCTGCTTCTGTTTAGTTCAATCCCACCGTCTTTTGTATAAATTTATTTTTCCTTAGGGGATTTTTTCCTAACTTACCTACTTTCATTTGCTGGACTATCAAACTTTTTGAGATTTGCCTTGTGTGATACCGCAAGCCCTCTGATGCAAGAAAGGAAACTTTTAAATCTTGAAAAAAACAGGATTTGCCTGCAATTACGAGAAGGGACACATAGAGGGAGCAGGAGAACAAACCTGAAAGTGGAAGAACCACACCTCTATGGGCAGGACTCAGAAGCAGCTGCTCTGGATTTAAGTAGGAACAGAGCACTGCAAGGAAGAGAGCCAAGAGAGAGAGAGCCGAGAGAGCCAAGAGAGGCAAAGGTGCCAGGAAGGCAGTCAAGAGAGCCAGAAAGGCAACAGAGAAACCCCGAAGGGAAGAACCCAGAGGAGAAGCACAGGAGGAGGCAAGGAGCTTGGCAGAGACCTTCATGGGGAGAACAGGAGGCAGTGCCAAGGGAAGCTCCAGAGGCCAGACTCAGAGACCGAGGTGAGGTCACTGACAAACCCAGCAGAGCTAAAGGAAAGGAAGCTACTGGGAGAGCAGGCCTAGAGAAAGGCCATACACAACTTCAAGGGGCAGTATCACGGACTGCAGCCAAGGAAGGAAGTGCTTATCCCTCCGGTTGGAGAAGAAACCTTCAAGAGAAAAAAGGTACTTTTAAAAGCTTTTACAAAAGTAACTTGAAAGATAAAGGAAAAGTTCATAGCCTTGAGAGAAAGGATATACCTGGAGCACAAAACTCTCAGACTAGGCCTCAAGCCTTTTTCAAGAAGCCTAGAGAGGAACAAAGGGCTAGTTTTTATCTGGACAATAAGGACTGTTTTAAACCAGATATAACTGATAAGTTTTACAGGAAAAAGTTTAATGTTGCCAGAGAATGGAAGGAGCAAACTTTTAGTCCTGAAACAACAGCAAGCCCAGGGAGATATACTAGACCTAAAAGCCGACGCCCCAAACTACCAAGCCAGCACTGGGATACAGTATGGCAGGCTTTTAGGAAACCAGGTTTTAATATCCAAGAGATCTCAGAGACCTCAGTGTCAGATCCCATAGACATGGAATGGCTGCCAGGGGAATCTGAGAGCACTGAAGATATAGAATCAATGGAATGTGACTTTTGCACAAGAAGATATCTTTGAGCAAAAGGCAAACAAATCTAATGTGTGCAAACTGTACTGGAAAGTTTATGCTTTAAGTTGGTGAAGGAACCATGTTATTTTGAGTGTTTTGCTGACTCACGTTTTGATGCAACTGAATTTATGTTCTGTTACTCATTACCTCATATTTTGAATTTCTTCATGCGAAAAGGGGAAATAAAAGCCTTTTTGTACCCTACACTTGGCAAGAGTTACTTTTTTAGGTTGTTGACCCTGAGGCTGACAATGTGACCTGCTATCCCATTGACCCTCACAACAGATCAACCCTGAACCTTTTAATTCTTATGCGCTCCCCAGCCCCTGTGGAACCACTACGCCGCCACTAGAGGGGGCTGCGGGGGACACTTGTTGTAATTTTTCCTGATTTGGTTTATTTCACATGTATTTCCTTTTGAGTGACATGTATATTTGAATGACATGTATATTTGAAACTTCTTAAAATTAAAAATGTTTAAAAAATACATACTACAAACATATTGATGACCCACCGCAACATGTCTGAATTTCTGAAATGGCAAGCCAGGACATGCAAGTCTCATAGCCTAGTTGCCCCTCTTCTGAAATATCTGTGCTGGCATGTCCAAGTATACGGTTCTGAGGCTGTCCAATCCAGGGGCGTCCACATTTGTGAAATGCCCTACATCCATGCTCATACCCAGCCTTGCAACATGCATGGAGCCCACCTCCATAGCCGGCTATAAGGACATTCATTTCTCTAGGTAGAGATAGAGTGATTTCAGAAGGCACGTATACATGCTTCCATTAAATGCTGGCACTCCCCATGATTTTTGGATGCTCTGCTCTGGATGTTCCAAGTTCTTACTAGATGTCCCTTCTAAAATGCCATTTCATGTGTTTAGTGACTGCCGCCAAATCTATAAACCCGTATCGATAGATTTTCAATGGCACTTTCTGAATAGTGCTATCAAAAATCTATTTAACCACCACAGCACTATATGGATAGTGCTGAGGCACAGCTATGGTGGAGCAAAGGCAGAATTCCTAACTATACAGCTAGCAGAGATAATCTGCCACTATCTGTATAGCTAAGCAGTTCCCTAAATTTATTTAGTAATGCTTATATATTGTTTTTCACCAGGTCAAAGCAGTGTACATTCAAGTATGATATATATTTCCCTTGTCCTCATAGGGCTCACTATCTATGCTTTTGTTTTGTGGGGGAGGGGGGGTTGGGGGGGTTTAACCTGAGGCAATGGAGACTTAAGTGGCTTGCCCAAGGCCACAAGATGAACCTTTGGGACTAGAATCCCCAGTCCTCCAGCAGGATTTGAACCCCCATCCCCCAAAGCAACTTGCCCCAACTACTAGGTCATTCCTTCCTCATTAAGTTAAACCATATTAAATCATATTGACCAGCAGAATAATGTCAATATAGCCAGTGGTAGTGACTGCCTTATAATGTATGTATTCAGTGCAGCCATCTAACCATATAGCGGTGCTGAATATATGAATTCCTTAAACATGGCAGCCAGAGTTTAAAAACACAGACATAATTCTGCAGAATTATGTATGTTGCATGTCTCAAAACATCACCATATAAATTGTTGTCTTTAAGTACTTATAATGCAATAGAGAAATCTGTAAGGTGCTTTGAGCTACTAGGAAAAAGCTTTAAGTGAAATCTCAATAAAATCAATAGATGTACAGTATATCATAAGGTCATCCCTTTCATTCACTTTCCCCACACTCCACATCATAACCCCATTCCTCCAGCTCCAATCCCTTCACTATGCTCCCCTTCTTTACCCTACCAGACCTGACCCTTCTCTTCTTTCCCCACAACCTCCAACTATCCTTTCTCTCTCCCTCACCCTGTACACCCAAGCCAGATCCTTTGCTCTTTGTTCTCTCTCATGTCACTCCCCCACTCCTTAACTGCACCAAACCCAAACCCATTTATCTCTCTTTCCATTCTCCCAAGCTCAATCCCCCCATTCTTTCTCCTCTCCAGTCCAGTCTCACCACTCTCTCTAACAAGATTCAGCACCGCTATATGGTTAGATGACTTTCTGTACTCTCAAGGCCTTCTGGATCCATTCCAATCTGGCTTTCATCCTCTACATTCTACAGAAGCTACTCTTGCCAAAGTCTATAATGACTTGTTCCTCGCTAAGTCCAAGTGCCTTTACTTGAACCTCATCCTTCTTGACCTTACTGCTGCTTTTGACACTGTTGATCATAGACTTGTCCTTGATACCTTGTTCTCCCTTGGTTTTAAGGAACCTGTTCTGGCCTGGCTTTCTTCTTATCTTTCCCATTGCACCTTTAGTGGATGTTCTGGTGGATCCTCCTCTACTCTCATCTCACTCTCGGTCAGGGTACCTCAAGACTCTGTCCTGAGACCTCTGCTCTTCTCTCTGTACACTCAGTCCCGTGGTGCACTCATCTCCTCCCATGGATTTCAGTATTATCTTTATGCTGATGACTTTCAAATTCACCTGTCTATACCTGAAATCTCTCCAGGAATCCAGGCCCGTATCTCAGCCTGCTTATCTGATATTGCTGCCTGGATATCCCATTGCCATCTGAAACTGAACATGGATAAAGCAGAGCTCCTTATTTTTCCCCCTAAAGCTACCTCCCCCTTCCTCTTTTCTCTGTCTCTGTGGATAACACTCTACTTCTCCCCGTTTCCTCAGCTCACAACCTTGGGGTCATCTTTAACTCTTCTGTCTCCTTCTCTGGACACATCAAACGGATAGCTAAACCTACCATTTCTGCTTCTATAACATCAGTAAAATTTGTCCTTTCATTTCTGAATACACTACTAGGACTCTTATCTACTCTCTAGTCACCTCTCATATTGCAACCTGCTACCTTCTGGTCTCCCTTAGAATCCTCTCTCTCCGCTTCAGTCCATTCAAAACTCTGCCACATGGCTAATCTTCCTCCATTCTTGCTATGCTCACATAACTCCTCAAGTCACTTCACTAGCTTCCTATCTGTTTCAATGCAAACTTTTTCTATTGACTTATAAGTGTATTCATTCTGCAGCTCCTTGCTACCTTTCCTCTCTTATCACTCCTTACACCCTTCCTCAGAAGCTCCATTCCTCTTGCAGTCCTTTCTCTGCCACTGCCAAATCCAGACTTTGCTTATTCCATCTTGCTGCTCCATATGCTTGGAACAAACTACCCAAGTTAGTATGCCAGGCTCCTTCTCAGTCCCTGTTCAAATGCAGGCTATAACCCCACCTCTTCAAGGCTACATTTGAATCCTGAACTCCTTATTCTCCTGCTTATCACTTATCTATATCTTGTCACCACCCCTCCCCCCCCCGAATTACCCTAGTCCCCTGTTGTTGCTCTGTCATCTGTCTTAGATTGTAAGCTTTTATGAGCAGGGGCTTTTTCTTATTTGTACATGTACAGCACTACATATGCCTTATAGCACTATATAAATGATAAATAGTAGTAGTAGTAGTAATAGTAATAGTAGTCTCTCCACCTTCCTCACCCCAGGCCATCTTCTTTGCCCTTTCTTGAAGAACTACCAAAAGAGGCTGCTACAACTGGAAAAGAATTTGCACTTGTAAGTATTTATCTTTTGGGAAATACTCTAAATCTTGAGGAAAAGGGAATTTTTGGATTAATGCTGATAAATCTGTGTATTTTCAAATTCAGTGTTTTTGTTGAGTCAGTTAGGTCTTTGTACCGCCAGAGAGCTTTTTATTTAAATCATATCACAGTATAGCTTAGGATAGAAAGTAAAATAGAGTAAATTATCTTTGAGTAGAAAGAAATAAATTTGTTTCTAGAGACTTTTACAAAGAGGCCTTCCATTTAGGAGGCAAAATATAGAAGACGTTGTCTTGAATAGGTGTTAAAGCCAAGTGACAGATCAAAGGGGCAATTTGAAAGGCCCCATTTATCAAATCAAGGGCTGAATGAATCACCCAGGAAAGCATCAAGACATTATCTTTGAAGCACAGGTCAGGCCACTGTGTAACAAGCCAGCTTTTTTTAAGTCTTCTTTCCCTCCCACCTGCCCTGACTCCCACCCACTCCAGCCATAATCTTAGTTTTGTAGGCTCTTAAACTTATTAAAGGGAAGGAGGTGGTCAAATTCACTTGCAGGTTCAGCTGGTTATGCTCATCAAGAATAGATTAATTAAGGACATCAAATTAAATAATCTTGAGGTTTATAGTTTATTTAAAATTTGATATACTACCCCTCACAGCACCAGAGCAGTTTACAAAACTACAATATAAAACAATAAGGGAAAATATAAAAGAATGCCAATTAAAACAGGAATGAACCAATGAAGAGGGATAGGTGAGGAAGGGCATTTAGAAGGAAAGTAAACAGAGAGAGGGAAAGGAGGGAACAGAGTTAACACTTAAGGTCTACTCAAGGAAAGGGAGGGCAGAAACCAAGCCCCTAGGGAGGCTGATCAAGTACAAGTCAAAAAAGATGGGTCTTCAAAAGAGGCTTGAATTTGGGATAAGATGATTTTAGGTGGATTTCTGCAGGGAAAGAGTTCCATAAATGGGTCCCAAAAAGTAGTATGTGGAATGATGTGTTGTCTCCAAATGGACCTGTAAGGGAGGAGGTAAATGTAGATGGTGATCATAAATAGAATGCAGGACACACGGAGGCACTATGGAATGTGGAAAGGCGATAAATAAGCAGGGGAGCTGGGTGAAAGATTTTGTGGGTAAGTGCAAGAAGTTTGAATTGTGTCAAGTATGCTACTTGAGAAATAAGGGGGACACATGATCAAATTTGCAAGCATGGTGGAGGAGATGGATTGCTGTGTTTTGAATGGATTGGTGTCATTTTAATTGATATTGTGGTAGATCGGCGTATATAACATTGCAGTAGTCGATGCGTCACATGACCAATGTAAGAAGCAAAATGACCAAATTAAGTGGATTTGACAGAGGGTATAAAAAGAGCATTTTACTACCATAATGTTGTATTCATGAAAGGAAAGGGACATGTCTAGAAAAACTTCAAGATACCGCAGGAAGGAAACAAGAGGAATCTGATGGCCATTGAGTGAAGGAGAAAGGGATGGAGCAGGGAGAAAGCCTGAAAACTATATGGGGGATATCTTTGATGGATTCAGTTTTAAACAGTTGTTATGTAACCAGAATGCAATGCGGAAAGACATCTATTGAGGCTTGTCTTGTGCCCTCCACTAAACAACAGTATTTCAGCTCCCTCATTTCAAATGCTCAAAATCATCCTGAAAAAAAATTATTTGCTATGGTCTCTTATTTGTTGTGTCCTGCTGCAGCACCTCTTAGCTCCTCACTAACCGCACAATAGGGATCTGTTTGGAACAGTAGCAGGATGTCATCCACATAGTAATATGCAGAGACACCCTGCTTCTGGATGATAATAGCCAGAGGGGCTAAAAATATATTGAAAAAGAGAGGCAGAGAAGTGGAATGTGCACCTGAAATGAGACAGTGAAAGAGATCTGAAGGAAAAGAATGAAACCAACGAAGAACAGTGCTTTGTATACAAGCAGAATGAAGAAGTGAAAGAAGAACAGAATAGTTCACCAAACCAAAGACACAAGTCAGGTCTAGTGAAAAAACAAGAGAAATCCAATGAATATCTAACCTTGTTAAGAACAGAGAGAAGAATAGTTTCAGTACTGTGTCTAGGGTGAAGAAAGTTGGTCTGTTCTAGGTGAGAGGATACCTGGGTGAATACCAATTTCTCTAGAAGCTTAGATAGAAACTGAAGATTGGACATTGGACGAAAATGATTAGCAATAGAAGGATCTAGGGAAGGATTTTTTAGCAGTGGTTTTTACCATGGCACTCTTCCAACATTGTGGGAAGATGCCAGCAGTTAGACGGTTATTGAAAAGAGTAAGTAGAAGAGGGAGGAACTCTAAGGAGGAGTTAGGGACCCAAGCAGAGAGGATGGGATCAGATAGACAAGTGGTCTTAGAGGAAGTAGAAACAACCTTACTAAGAACGGGCAGGGAATTGGGGTTAAAGTTGGACCAAGAATGTACCTGGGAACAAGAAGGCAGAGAAGAAATACCATCCTCTGATAAAGATGGAGGATCAGACTCCAGCAAGCGAAAGGGGTCAACAGGAGGAAAGGAGCTCTGTAATTGAGTGACTTTTGCTAGAAAGAAATCTGCAAGCTATTGTGCGGTCAGTGAGGAGCTAAGAGGTGCTACAGCAAGATGCAATAAATGAAAGACCACAGCAATTTTTTTTTTAGGATGATTTTGAGCATTTGAAATGAGGGTGCTGAAATATTATCGTTTAGCGGAAGTAATAGCGGCTCGATAGTGGGAGAGTAGATATTGAAAAATTGATAATATATCTGAAGAAAGGACTTTACACCAGGCCCATTCCACTTATCACAGCTGGCGATTGAGGAGAGAAAGTCCACAGTGATACCAGGTGTTATGTCAGCCTTTAAATGAGTTTTGCACCTGAGAGAGGGGAGCTAACGTATCCAAGGTAGAGAGGAGCGGAGAGTCCCAGAGTGTGAGCCCACAGATCTGGAATCGAAATCTGCAGGGAATATAGAATCTGAGGGCCGAAAGGATTGGTGTGTTTCATCAATAATGAGCGACGTGAACTTGGGATGGCAGTGCCTTCTGGAGGAGAAGGGCCTGTGGACATAGTATGGGAAAGAGGTTGGGAAAGTAAGAATGGAATAAGAAAATGATAAGTCCACAGAAGTGGTACAACAGGGGAAGGAATTACTTGCAGAGACGATGAATATGGCATAAGCAGACGGTCCAGGGTATGTAAGTCGGGCCTCAAGTGTGCAGTTGCAGGGAAAGATCAGAGACCAGAGAAAGAAAGCTGTTATCATGAGGTATAGTTGAATTTTCAGTGTGGACACTGAAGTCACCCAGAATGAGAAGGTCAGGAAATGTGGTAGGGACTTCTGTAAAGGGGGAGTCCTAGAAAGGGGGGTTTGGGAGAAGGGAACATAGAGCAGAAGAACAGTGATAATATATGGGGAAGGAATACGAGCAAGTCGTCATTCATTTTGGCCGTTTTTGCTTTTTCACCTTTTGTATGGTTTAAAATAAGCAAAGGTGTAAGACAAGGCTGCATACTTTCCCCCTACCTGTTTAATTTATATGCAGAACAAATCATCAGAGAAGCAGGATTGTATGAAGACAACAGAGGTGTGAAGATTGGTGGAAGACTCATCAACAACCTTCGCTATGCTGATGATACCACATTATTGGCTGAAAGTGAAGATGATCTGAAACATTTGCTTCTTACAATCAAAGAACATAGTCTCAAAATGGGCCTGCACCTTAATGTAAAGAATACAACGATCATGACAACTGGCATAATCAACAGGTTCATCGTTGAAGGAGAAGAAATTGAAATTGCGAACAACTTTAACCTACTTGGATCAACTATCAATAAAGAAGCAACAAGCAGTCAAGAAATCAGACGACGCATTGCTCTTGGCAGAATGGCTATGAAAGACCTAGAAAAGATTCTCAAGGGCAGAGATGTCTCTCTCCATAAAAGATTTGACTTGTTCAAGCCATGGTATTTTCAATAACATCATATGGATGTGAAAGCTGGACAGTGAAAAAGATAGACAGGAAGAAAATTGATGCCTTTGAATTATGGTGCTGGCGGCAAATACTGTGTATACCATGGACTGCCCGAAGAACAAACCAGTCAGTACTAGAGGAGATCAAACCTAAGCTTTTTTTAGAAGCTCAGATGACAAGACTTCGACTTTCATACTTTGGACACATCATGCGAAGAGAGAGATCATTAGAGAAAGACATTATGCTTGGCAAGATAGAAGGTCAATGCAAAAGAGGAAGGCCAGCAATGAGATGGATCGATACAATAACAGCAGCCACGGGTACCAGTCTGTCAACAATGAGCCGCCTGACTGAAGACCGAACACAATTTAGGATAGCTATCCAGAGGGTCGCCATGAGTCGACTCCGACTCGACGGCACTTAACAACAACAACAAGGATTCAGGGTAATTCAGAAGGGACGATGAAAGCTAAGTGATATATAAAGAACTTCAGTATAGAAGGGTAACGCACCCACCTGAGCGTGTAGACCAGGTGGTCGACAGCAGATTAAACCTGGAGACGGGCACCGGTAGAGGAAGGCCTCCTCACCATCCCATGTCCAGGTTTCTGTGAGAACTAATAAGTCCAGGGAGTAATCAGAAAAAAGGCTACCTACTAGTGCAGTTTTGAACGGACTGAACAGCAGTTAAGTAGACTGCAGGTAAGCGGGCATGTAGCAGAACAGGGGGTGGACACTAATGCAGAAGGAGTAATTGAATTATATGGTATAAGTATGCGAGATCTCTAGGAGGAAAAAAGCTGAGAAGGCACCTTAGGGCGATTTCCCCAAAGAACAGGAATAGTCATAGACATGATAAGTAGTTGACAGTAGCATACCATGCACAACAAGGGAGACCCAGCAGATAAAATAAAATGCAAACGCATGAGAGGGAACAATGAAAACAGAGAATAAAAGATCATTTTTCTTGAGCCGCCAGAGCCGCCCCAAGGAGGCATCCAAGGAGCAGGACCTGTTCCTTGGGCGTGCTCCTTCGTGGCACAAAGTACCTCTATGGTGCTGTAGAGGTGAACAAAGTTCATTAAACGTATTAGGTACAGTTGTTTTAGTACAACTATCTTTAGCAAACTTAAGTAAGCAAACAAGTTAAATAGCTAAAAAAAACCTTAAAACTAAGATGCAGACAGCAGTCCAGCAGCGAGATGGGGGTTATTCAGTCTTTTCAACTGAGTGTCATATGTATATAGACGAGACCTACAGTGACATCATACTGAAGTCCCACCAGTGTGGCAGCCTCCCTGTTGCCATGGAGGAGTGAGGTCACATGATAGGACGGTATCAGACAAATATAACTAATTTCTTTAGCTAGGTGATAAGTGAGTTGGACCAAGGGAAAACCCTCAATGTGATGTACTTTGATTTCAGTAAAGCCTTTGATACTGTTCTGCACAGGTGACATAAATAAATTGAACACCCTAGGGATGGACCCTAAAGTGACTGACTGGGTTAGAAATTTGTTGAGTGGGAGGCAACAAAAGGTACAGGTGAATGGCACTCACTCTAAGGAGAAGGATGCTACCACTGTTGTGCTGCAGGGATCTGTCCTTGGTCCAATTCTTTTTAACATTTTTGAAAGCAATACTGAAAGACTATAAAAGGGGACTGCTACTTCTGGAGCGAGATCTGCAATTATAAATATTTACTTCTGGGAATTTTTCTAAATCTTGTGGAAAAAGAAATTCTTTAGATTAAAGTTGATCAATCTGATTAATCTGTGAACCCAGTGTATTTGTTAAATCAGTCAGGGCCTAGTAGCAGCAAAGAGCTTTAATTTAAATCAAATCAGAATATAACAGCATAAAAGGCAAAACAGGGTCAGTATTCTTTGAGCAATAAATTATTTCTAGAGATCTTTACAAAGCGGCCTTTTACATAGGGGGCAAGAGACCTGTGTAAATTTTTAAATAGGTGTTAAAACCAGGTGGCAGATCAAATAGCCATTTTGAAAGACTCTCTCTATACAAGCAAGGACTGTGTTAATCACCCAGGAAATTTGTCAGAGCTTACCTCAGAAGCACAGGCATAAACAGTTCAACCAGAGTTCTGTGATTCTCAGTCTTGAAAGACTACAAAAGGAGAGAGATCTGCAACTGTAAGTATTTACTTTTGAGAATTTTTCTAAATCTTGGGGAAAAAATAATTCTTTAGATTAAAGCTGATTAATCTGTGAACCCAGTGTATTTATTAAATCAGTCAGGGCCTAGTAGCAGCAAAGAGCTTTCAGTTTAAATTTAAAACACAGCAGAGAGCTTTCAGTTTAAATGTAATAGTCAGGACCTAGTAGCAGCAAAGAGCTTTAATTTAAATCAAAACAGACTATAATTTAGCATAAAAGGTAAAACAGGGTCAGTATTATTTGAACAATAAATTATTTCTATATACCTTTACAGAGAGGCCTTCTACATAGGGGGCAAGAGACCTGCAAAACTTTTTAAATATTAACATAGTAACATAGTAAATGACGGCAGATAAAGACCAGTATGGTCCATCTAATCTGCCCAGTAAGATGGCCGGAGTAGGATGGCAGGAGTAGGTGCCACTCTGTGCAGGCCACCCCTCCTCATGTCTTTGTGAACCCAGTGTATTTGTTAAATCAGTTAGGGCCTAGTAGCAGCAGCAAAGAGCTTTCAGTTTAAATTTAAAACACAGCAGAGAGAGTCATCTTCCATTCTGGTGACTAATTATCAGGTCATTTCCTGTCACTACCTCTAATTCCACTTCTCCCTTTTATCTCTTGAACTCCTTCTAAGCTCTCTTTATAATCCCCATCTAGCCTTAACTATTCCTCCTTCTCCTTTACTCCTATCAACTACCTCCTTCCCACTTTGCTCATCCCTATCACTCTTAACTAATCCCAAGGCCAGAATGAACAAATGGATGATGAAATGCTAAAAGAAATCAGTGAAGCTAATAAAAGTTATAAACAGTAATAATCGGTGATTTCAATTACCCTGGTATCAACTGGGTCAATGGCAGGGCAGGACAAGGTAGAGGGAAAAGGTTTATAGATGAAACAAATGGCTTCTTCTTGGAGCAGCTGGTCATGAACGAACAAGAGGGGAAGTTATTTTGGACCTAGCCCTTATTGGAAGACAGGATTTGGTGCAAGAGATAAGGGTGTTGTGGCTACTGGCAATAGTCATCATAGTATGATCGCATTTGATTTAATAAATGGAAGAAGGACAGCAAAGAAATCCAGAGTACTACCTTTTAACTTTCGAAAGGGAGACCATGATAAAATGAGGAAAATAGTTAAGAAAAAACTAAAAGGAGCAGTTGCAAGGGTTAAAGACTTACATCTAGCTTGGGTGTTGTTTAAACATACTATCTTAGAAGCCCAGACAGGCTGTATTCTATGCTTTAAGAAAAGTGGAAGGAAGTCCAAAAAACTGCCAGCATGATTTAAGGTGATGTCAGAGAGGCTGTTATAGCCAAAAAAGACTTTCAGGAAATGGAAAAAGGAGCCAAATGACGAAAATAGGAAACAACATAAGCACTGGCAAGTTAGATACAAGGCATTGATAAGGCAGGCAAAGAGAGAATTTTAAGAAAATTTGCCATGGAAGCAAAAATGCATCATAAAAAAGTTTTCAAGTACTTTCATAGCAAAAAAACTATGAAAGAGTCAGTTGGACCATTAGAGGATAGAGGGGTAAAGGGGGCACTAAGAGGGGAGAAGGCCATAGTGGAGAGATTGAATGAATTCTTTGCTTTGGTCTTTACTGAGGAAGATGTAGGAATGTTACCCATGACTGAAATGGTATTAAAGGAGATGCTGTGGAAGAATTGAAAGAAATGTCGATACACCGGGAAGAGGTAGTACAACTATTTGATAAACTGAAGAGTAGCAAATCACCTGGACTGAATGGTATACATCCAAGGATGTTGAAAGAACTAAAATATGAGATTGCAGACCTGCTATTAGTAATCTGTAAACTATCATTAAAATCATTTGTAATACCTGAAGATTGGAAGATGGCCAATGTAACACCAATTTATTAAAACGCTTCCAGGAGTCATCCTGGAAACTACAGACCGGTGAGCCTGACGTCACTACCGGTAAAAATGGTAGAAACCATCATAAAGAACAAAATTTCTGAACATGTAGACTGTCATGGCTTAATGGGAGACAGCCAACATGGCTTTAGACAACGAAGAGCTTACTAATCTGTTATGTTTTTTTGAAGGTGTGAATAAACAGGTAGACAAAGGTGAGTCAGTTGATAAAGGGGTACGTTTACTAAACCATGGTAATGTTACCCGCGTTAGGTTCCGAGGTAATGGTACAGATGCCCATATAAAGGCGTGGGCGGTGCATCATTACGGCAAGCCATATCAGCTAACACGCATTACAAGGCGCCTTACAAGGCACCTTACAAGGCACATTACAAGGCACCTTGTAAGGTGCCTTATAAGCAAGGTGTCTTATAAGATGCCTTGTTAGACGCCCAGTAAGGTGCCTTGTAAGGCGCCTTGTAAGGTGCCTTGTTAGGTGCCTTGTAGGGTGCCTTATAAGGCACCTTGTAAGGTGCCTTGTAAGATGCCTTATAAGTAAGGTGCTTTATAAGGTACCTTGTTAGCTGCCTTATAAGGTGCCCTATAAGGTGCCTTGTTAGGTGCCTTCTAAGGTGCCCTGTTAGGTGCCTTCTAAGGTGCCTTGTTAGGTGCCTTATAAGGTGCCTTGTAAGGTGCCTCATAAGGCGCTTTGAAAGGCACCCTATATGGCTCCTTAGGCTAAGTGTCGTATTAGGCACCCATGGACAAGGCACCTTAGAAGGCACCCTGGGTTACGGAACCATAGGTTAGGGTGGCCTAATAAGGTTACGGTGCTCTAGGTCAGTGTGCCCTAAGGGCTGCAAGGTGTTTCAGGATGACATGTATGACCTGTGAGGCATAGAGACAGATGTAGCCCTAAAACTAGATAGAACACCAAGGAAAGGCAATGAAGAGGTGAGTGAAGGAGGGTGAGCTGGGAGATGCTGGACCTGCCATATCTGCGGGAATCCCATGTGGCTGCCAGTACTGTTTATAAACATGGTGGGGGCAACTGTACCACAGCACAGGGTGTTGGCAATGTAAAGTACTAGAAATACAGTGGGTGGCAGACGATGGGAATATGTGTCCCCCAGTGGAGGCGGAGGTGGCAGGATAGTTACAATGATGGGTGGACATAGGAGTGGTGGTGCCATGCAGATCAGGCACAGGCGAGGCAAGCACGAAGAGGAGCAATGCAGGAAAGGGTAGCAGTGCAGGACATGGGGTGGCAGCCTGTACAGGCAGACAGGACTCTATACAGCTGACAGACGCATATAGACAGACCGAATGTTGGCAACTGTGGCGAGGGTATTATGGGCTGGCAGCACAGCTCTGCAAAAATATGACTGTTACAGGCATGCAAATTATTTGAGTAAGACAGGCATGAAAGGAGGGAACAATGAGGTATTGAACCCATGAACGCTGCTGAGAACGTCATTATACTAACCAGTAGGCTGTACTTCCATGGTGTATCTCACAGCAGTGGTTGGGTACAGAAGGACTGGAGGTCACCGCACAAACTGTCTGCTCTGAGTGCCAGGATAGGGTAACCCCACCAGTACCCATGATGCAATACACATGCTAAATAGCTGTCTAGAGCTGATCACCAAATAGGGGTCTGCACCTCTCCGGTACTTCAGCTTGGAAAGACGAACTGACAGTGCGTATTACTGGCACAGAGTAGCTACAGACCATGCCATTGTGCAGGTTCTGTGTTCACCCTGAGGGATAGGATGGGTGCCCAGCACTAGGTCCGCAGTACATGTAGTGCTAGAGATAGGTCCTGCTGTACATCCCCATCACTACCAGTATGTGATGTGATAGGTGTGGCTTGCAGTGCACCTGAAGGTAATTTGGTGTCCATCTGTATTCTGCAGTCACATGTGGCCCTCTGGGACTGGACACCACCCAGATTAGTGCATACCCAGTACTGGGGTCTGGATGACATGGGCACCTGTTATCAGAGCAGAGGGGTTCCTAGACTTGCATGAGGTCTGTATAGCAGTACCTCTACAGGTCAAATTGGTATACACTATATGCCCCCAAAGAGCCCACAGTCACCCGTTTTGTAGGTAAGGGACAGGTGCTTGAGCCCCCGTGAAGCAACCTCCATCTTGCTGGCATAAAACAGCCATCCAGTGTTGCTGGACAAGAGCCATACCTATGACTGGGGCAGTGGCAGACCAGCAGTAATAAGAACATAAGAACATAAGATATGCCATACTGGGTCAGACCAAGGTCCATCAAGCCCAGTATTCTGTTTCCAACAGTGGCCAATCTAGGTCATATGTACCTAGCAGTTTCCCCAAGGGACACAGGTTCCACAATGCTTGTATTGGTTCAAGCATTGATATCCTGGGTCCCTTCTTAATAATGGCTTATGGACCTTTCCTCCAGGAACTTGTCCAAACCTTTTTTAAACCCAGCTACACTAACAGCCTTTACTACATCCTCCGGTAACAAATTCCAGAGTTTGATTACACGTTGAGTGAAAAAATATTTTCTTTTATTAGTCTTAAATAGTTTACCCTGTAGCTTCATTGCATGTCCCCTAGTCTTTCTATATTCTGATAAGGTAAACAATCGATCTACGTTTACCCGTTCCACTCCGCTCATTAATTTATAGACTTCTATCATATCTCCCCTCAGCCGTCTCTTTTCCAGGTTAGAGCCCTAACCTTTTTAGCCTTTCTTCATAGGAGTATCCTTCCATCCCCTTTACCATTTTGGTGGCTCTTCTCTGAACCTTTTCTAATAACTCTATATCCTTTTTAAGATACGGCGACCAGAATTGCACACAATATTCAAGGTGCGGTCTCACCATGGAACGATATAGAGGCATTATAATATCCTTTGTTTTATTTTCCATTCCTTTCCTTATCATACCTAGCATTCTATTTGCTCTCTTGGCCGCCGCTGCACACTGGGCCGAGGGTTTTAACATGGTATCCACAATGACGCCTAAATCTTTTTCCTGGGTGGTGGTTCCTAATGTGGAACCTTGCATCGTGTAACCATAGTTTGGGTTGCTCTTCCCTAGGTGCATAACCTTGCACTTGTCCACATTAAATTTCATCTGCCATTTTGATGCCCAGTCTTCCAATTTATCAAGATCCTCTTGCAATTTTCCACAATCCTCTTGGGTTTTAACAACTTTAAATAGTTTTGTGTCATCTGCAAATTTGATAACCTCACTCGTTATTCCACTTTCCAGGTCATTTATGAATATGTCAGTATGCTGAGGTTAGGTCTGGAAAACCTCAACTACCTCACACCATGAGTCAGACTGCACCTGCTGTACCCTACAAGGGGTTCCAACCATGCACAGCCTAACTGCAGACAGTCCATAGTGCATGCTCACAGAGGAACTATGTGCACCAAGCAAGTATCTCAGTGATTGGTGGCGGCAGTGGCGGCCGCCCCCTCGCCACCCACGCCCCGCCCCCCGCCTAGTCCACCCTGTGCCCCAGCTGCCCCCGCTACATGTCCCACCTGCAGCCCCCTATGCCCCATTTGCACCATTGCCATAGTGGCCTTTCATACTTGGGCACTATGCTGTTGCTGCGAATGGAGCACTACTATCACTTTTCTTGGGCTTCCTGCCTATGTTGTACATTGCTGATGCTGAAATGGTTTCACCCTCCTGCAAATGTGCATCTGACAGGTTTTCAGTCCCAGTAATGTTTGGCCCTTCATTTCCCTGCATTAGTGTAAAAGGAGCCTCTCCCCGTCCACTCCCCACCCATTGACCCCTTCTCTCTGCCCTCTCTCCACCCTCTGCGGGACTTACCACGGCCGGTGATGTTAACATGCGTTAACGTAGCTGCTGCTACGTTACCGCAGTTTAGTAAACATACTCCATAATGAATCTGGACTTTCAGAAAGCATTTGACAAGGTCCCTTATCAGAGACTTTTGGCAAAACTAAAAAGTCATGGGTAAGAGACAATGTACTATTGTGGATCAGGAACTGGTTAAAAGATAGAAAGCAGAGGGTAGGGCTAAATGGCCATTTTTCCCAATGGAGAAAGCTGAATAGTGGTGTACCCCAAGGATCTGTGCTGGGTCTGCTGCTTTTGAACATATTCATAAACGACCTGGAAATGGGAATAACGAGTGAAGTTATCAAATTTGCAGATGACAGAAAACTATTTAACGTTGTTAAAACCTATGAGGATTGTGGAAAATTGCAAGAGGATCTTGATAAATTGGAAGATAGGCATCCAATGGCAGATGAAATTTAATGTGGACAAGTGCAAAGTTATGCACCTAGGAAAGAACAACCCAAACTATAGTTACACGATGCAAGGTTCCACATTAGGAACCACCACCCAGGAAAAAGATTTAGGCATTAAAACCTCCCCCATTGGCAGCCAAGAGAGCAAATAGAATGCTAGGTATCATAAGGAAAGGAATGGAAAATAAAACAAAGGATATTATAATGCCTCTGTATCGTTCCGTGGTGCGATCGCACCTTGAATTTTGTGTGCAATTCTGGTCGTCATATCTTAAAAACAATATAGATTTATTAGAAAAGGTACAGAGAAGAGTCACCATAATGGTAAAGTGGATGGAAGGATACGCCTATGAAGAGAGGCTAAAAAGGTTAGGACTCTTCAACCTGGAAAAGAGACGGCTGAGGAGAGATATGATAGAGGTCTATAAATTAATGAATGGAGTGGAATGGGTAATGTATATTGATTGTTTATGTCATCAGAATATAGAAAGGCTAGGGGACATGCAATGAAGCTACAGGGTAACCTATTTAAGACTAATAAGAATTTGTCACTGGAGAATGTAGTAAAAGCTATTAGTGTAGCTGGGTTTAAAAAAGGTTTGGACAAGTTCATAGTAACATAGTAACATAGTAAGTGACGGCAGATAAAGACCAGCATGGTCCATCTAGTCTGCCCAGCAAGATGGCAAGAGTAGGTGCACCTGTCGCTCTGTGCAGGCCACCCCTCCCCATGTTTTTGTTTCTGTTTAGGGGTGAACCCACCACTCCATGTAGGACACCCTTATTTGTTCAGATGCTAGATAGTTCAGAAGTTAGATGGTACTGTTTGTTTTGCTTTTATCCTGTTGCTGTAAAGGGATCCACTGTGTTTGTCCCATGCCGTTTTGAATTCCATCACCGTGTTTGCCCTCACCACTTCCACCGGGAGGGCATTCCAAGCATCCACCACCCTTTCAGTGAAGAAATATTTCCTGACATTGCCTTTCAATTTACCACCTTGCAGGTTCATGTTATGCCCTCTAGTTCTACAGCTTCCCCGTCTTTGGAAGAGGTTTGTTTGTTCATCATTTCTCTTTAAGTATTTAAAGGTCTGAATCATATTTCCCCTGTCCCTCCTCTCCTCCAAAGTGTACATATTTAGGTCTTCAAGTCTCTTCTCATAAGGCTTCTGACGCAGGCTCCAAATCATTTTGGTCGCCTTTCTCTGAACAGTTTCCAGTCTTTTTACATCTTGGAGGAAAGGTCCATAAACCATTATTAAAAGGGACCCAGGATATCACTGCTTGATCCAATACAAGCATTGTGGAACCTGTGTCTTTTGGGGAAACTGCTTGGTACTTTTGACCTACATTGGCCATTGTTGGAAACAGGATACTGGGCGTGATGGACCTTGGCCTCACCCAGTATTGCATATTTTATGTTCTTATGTTCTTAGGACTGGTGGGTAAAGTTTGCCTCTTTGCAGATGATAGCAAAATCTGCAATAGAATAGACCCAGGAAGGTAAAGATCATATGATATGGGGTCTAACAAAGCTTGAAAAATAGTTGAGAATTTGACAGCTGAGATTTAATGTTAAAAAATGCAAGGTCATGCATTTGGGCGCAGCAATCCAAGGCAGTGATAAAGTATAGGGGGTGAATTACTTCTGTCCACAAAAGAAGAACGGGACCTCAGTGTGATTGTTTCTGATGATCTTAAAGTAGCTAAACAGGTAGAAAAAGCGACGGTGAAAGGTAGAAGGATGCTTGGGTGCATAGGGAGAGGAATGGCCAGCAGAAGTAAGGAGGTGTTAGTGCCAATGTATAGGTCTTTGGCGTGACCTCATTTGGAGTATTATTTGAAATTCTGGAGGCCGCACTTTCAAAAGGATATAAACAGGTTGGAGTTGGTTCGGAGGGTGGCTAATAAAATGGTTAATGGTCTTCAGTATGTATACTTTTGAGGAAAAGCAGGATAAGTGCAATATGATCGAGACATTTAAATGCCTCCATGGCATGAATGCACAGGCGGGTCTCTTTCAATCAAAGGCAAACTCTGTTACAAGAGGACATAGCACGAGAGTGAATGGGGATAGACTCAGGAGTAATATGCAGAAATATTTCTTTTGGAAAGAGTTTTACCTCTAAAGGTAAAAAGAGGACTACTGTAGTTGATATGGAAGGGCAGACAGATAGAAACATAGAAACATGACGGTAGAAAAAGACCTATCTGAGATCCACTGATTGATTTTCAATGTCCCCTTTTCTCTTGTATTGTACCTTGGAGGCACCACTAAGCAAGCACCACATTGGTGGCTCCGTCCTTCTATCTCATCCAAGTGCAGCATCGACTGACTATCAATTCTTTCTTCAGATTTCAGTTGTGCTGGCACTGAAACCCTTGGTCTGAAAGGCACAGAAGTAACAATGAAAGTTCTAAAATATTCAAAGGAACTTCCAACTACAAAAAAGGGCCCCTTTTACTAACACTTAACTTGAGCTATCTGCCACACAGCCAATGGAAGTAAAATGGGTCATGCAGCAGATAGCTTGATCAAAGTGTTAGTAAAAGGGACTCTAAAAGTCTTTACTTCTAAAACTGGACCTCTCTCACAAGAGATAAACCTCTTAGGAACTGAAGCCTTCTTAAAGGTCTTGTCTGCTATCACTCCTCTTCATGTGGAATGGAAGGGTTTAATTTAATTTAATTTATATTGCACTTCTTTCTAGCATAGATTTGAGACCATAATAAAAAATAAAATCAAATTACAATACTTATAAAATTTGCCCTACTAACAAAACCTCTTTCCAAAGAAAAAGTACTCTCAAACAGAATTAACTCCTAGTCACTGGATATGAGATAGCAGTAAATTCTTCTCCTAAAATCTGCTTCCTTACCAAGTATGCACATTGATTATGAAATAGTATCAGTTACATGGCTACTTGCAAAAATTAGACATGGTGATAGATATGGAGGTCATTGTGCCTTAACTCAAGGTGCATTCGCGGCCAGTTACAGTTAAGCCAAGTATGCATGCAGTTGACTTTATAAAAGAGGCGTGAATTAGGTGTCTGAAAATGAATATTAATTAGGCATGACTTTAAAAAAATTATCCTCTTGGGAGGTAATTTTATAACCGGATGCCTAGTTTTGGGGAATAAAAGTCTGAAAATGTGTATTTCTAGGCACAAGATTTTTAAAGGATGGTTGTAAGTTTTTACCGCTGACACATGTTGATTTGCAGTCTGCCATGCTCTGCCTCTGTTCATGCCCACACTGAAAGTATGCAACGTTGGCCTGATGCAAAGTATGCATGTAAATGCCCATCCATGAACATAAGCCATTGAAAATACATGATTTATAATATGGGGGGGCATTCTGTCCCGTGAATAGCGGGGTTGGATGTGCAGCCCGCATATCCAACCCATGTTCAGCTGGGAAACGCGATTCTGTCTCCCGTGCTCTCTCACGTACAGAGTGTTTGTGCGGGGAGCACAGGATGGGGGTGGGAGGGGTGGCCCTGGGGCAGAGCAGGGAAGGGCCCAACTGCCAAAACATACAGGGCCGATTTAGATCGGCCCACTGCATATTCCCCGGCACCTGGCTGCCCATCTGGTTTATTACACCCCAACAGTGGAATAAGCCCTGGGGGTCCTCACTGCACAACTCTGCACACCATGCCACCAGCTGCACTGTGCCCTTGAAGCCATGATTCGGGCCATGGGGGCCTCTGGTGTCAGCGGGATCATGGTCTGCAGGGGCAGACATGGGCAATGGCATTCCGAGCCATCAGATAGACGGGTCGTTGCCATGGTGCTAGGACATCATAGCTCCCGCACCCCGGCCATGGAGTTCTAACCTTTGTATGGGTTGGACGGGCAGGTCAAGTATGCCAGTCTCTTCAGCATATGGGGAGCACTTGGATGTCTATGCGCTGGCAGAATCGGATCCATCTCCAACACATCTGGTTTTTGCCCAGCCAATGCAGGTGGACATGCAGGAACCAGAATATGCCTCCACTTGTACTAATGATGTGTAACTTTACACGGCTCCTTATAAAATTGCCTCCATAATGTCTGTTGTTGTTAAGTGCCATCAAGTCGGTGTCATCTCATGGCAACCCTCTGGATAGTTGTTCTAAATTGTGTTCAGTCTTCAATCAGGCAGCTCATTGTTGACAGAATGCCACCTGTAGCTGCTGTTATTGTATCGATACATCTCATTGCTGACCTTCCTCTTTTGCGTTGACCTTCTATCTTGCCAAGCATGATGTCTTTCTCTAATGATCTCTCTCTTTACATGATGTGTCCAAAGTATGAAAGTCAAAGTCTTGTCATCTGAGCTTCTAAAGAAAGCTTAGGTTTGATCTCCTCTAGTACTGACTGGTTTGTTCTTTAGGGCAGTCCATGTTATACACAGTATTCGTCGCCAGCACCATAATTCAGAGGCAACAATTTTCTTCCTGTCTATCTTTTTCACTGTCCAACTTTCACATTCCTATGAGGTTATTGAAAATGCCATGACTTGAACAAGTCAAATCTTTGTATGGAGAGACATCTCTGCTCTTGAGAATCTTGTCTAGGTCCTTCATGGCCATTCTAAAAGAGCAATGTGTCATCAGATTTCTTGACTGCTTGTTGCTTCTTTAACGATATTTGATCTAAGTAGGTTAAAGTTGTCAACTATTTCAATTTCTTCTCCATCAACGATGAACTTATTCATTTTGCCAGTTGTCAGGATCTTTGTCTTCTTAACATTAAGGTACACACTCATTTTAAGACTATATTCCTTGATCTTGAGAAGCAAATCATCTTCACTTTCAGCCTCCATTGTCTTCATATAGTCCTGCTTCTCTGATGATTTGTTCTGCATATAAATTTTAAAGAGGTAGGGGGAAAATATACAGCCTTGATATATACCTTTGCTGATTTTAAACCATTATGTTTCTCCTAGTTCTGTTAGAACTGTTTCTTCTTGATCAGTGTAAAGATTGTGCAAGAGAACGATCAGGTGTTCTGGTATACCCATGCTTCTTAATGTGGCCCAGAGTTTCTCATGGTTTACACAGTCAAAGGCCTTGCTGTAGTTAATGACACACATATAGATATCCTTTTGGTATTATTTTGTCTTTCCAAGGATCCATCTCACATCTGTGATAATGTTTCTCCTTATTCTCCATTTCCTGAACCCTGCTTGCACTTCAGGCAGTTCTCCTTCCAGGTATGGTTGTAGCCTCTGCTGAATGATCTTGAATAGAATCTTGCTGACATGTGGGATCAGAGCAATTGTGTGATAATTTCCACAGTCAGTCGGGTCACTTTTCTTCAGTATTGGATTAAACACAGATCTTTTCCAGTCAGTTGGCCATGATGTTGTCTTCAAAATTTCCTGGCATTGCCTAGTAAGTTTGGTAACTGCTGCATCTGATTGCTGTAATACTTTAATGAGAATGCCATCAATGACTAGTGTTTTGTTCTTTGCTAAGGCTTTCAATGCTGCTTTGACTTCTTCTTTCATCAGCAATGGTTCCTGATCATAAGGTACAGGTTGAAACGGCTGTTGGTCCACTTGATCTTTATCATATAATAACTCTGTATATTCTTTTCACCTTTTCTTGATCTTCTCAGCATCATTCAGCATGGATCCTTGAGCATCTTGTAGCATTCCAATTCGAGGCTGGAACTTTTTCTTTAACTCTCGTAGCTTTAGAAAAGCCGATCTTTTTCTTCCTGTAATAGCTTCTGATTCTATTTCCTTCTCCTGTCTTGCTGCATGTTGGAAATCTCTGTTGAGTTCTGTGATTGCCTCTCTTTCTCCTCTGGCTTTAGCTTCTCTGCGTTTCTGGACAATTTTCAGAGTTTCTTCAGTCATCCATTTTGGCCATTTTTGCTTTTTCACCTTATGTAGAGATTTCTCGCTTTCTTCCAATACAACCTTCTTGATGTCATCCCATAACTCTTCTGGAACTCTATCATTTGTATCTAAGGCAGCATATTGATTTCTCAGGCAGTCTTTAAATTCCAGTGGTATATTCTCAAGGTCATATTTTGCTACATTCATGAATGGCTTGCTCTTTTTCAACTTTAGCTTGAGTTTGCATATTAGTAGTTGTAATTTGTACCAGTCAGCTCCAGATTTTGTCTTTGTTGATGTTATTGAGCTTTTCCATTGCTGTCTTCCACAGATGTAGTCAATATGATTTCTGTACAATCCATTGGATGAAGTCAACGTATACAGTTGACGCTTGTGTTGCTGGAAGAAGGTGTTTGAGATTAATACTGTAGATCATTGGTTTTGAAGAATTCTATCATTCTCCAGCTTCGTTTCTGTTGCCAAGTCCATATTTTCCAACCACTTTGCCTTCTTCTTTGTTGCCAACTTTTGCGTACCAGTCACCCATGACTATCAGGATATCCTGTTTGCATGTTCTGTCAGTTTCTGCTTGTACTTGTTCATATAACTCATCAGCTGTTGTTGGGGCATATACCTGAATTATAGTTGTGTTGATGGGCTTTCCTTGTAAATGAAGAGAAATTAAGCATTCACTGACTGCATTGTATTTCTTTACCATTTCTTCTTTGTCTTTCATTTCCATTATAGTAAACCATATGATCATCAGATACAAAGTGCCCAAAGCCAGTCCATTTCAGTTCACTGACATCCAACAGATTGAGTTGTACACATTCCATTTCATTCTTGACCACCTCCAACTTCCCTTGATTCATGCTTCGTACATTCCATGCCCCAATATGTAAGATGTCTTTGCAACTTCTGACTACTTCACTAGCTTCTCTAAGTTTTTCCAAATATAGATGCCTGTCTTCCTCTCTCTGTGATCTCTTGTATTTCATGAAGGCCTCCCTCTTTTTCTTCACCTTTTCAGCTACTTCTTTTGAGAACCATTGCGGCCTTCTTTTCCTTTTACATTTATTTACCTTTCTAAAAAAAGGTTTGTTACCCTTAAAATATCCCTTTCAGTTTTGCCCAATGTTTTCTACATCCCCCAGCTGTTCCCATCCCACTAACGACTCTTTGAGGTATTGTCCCATCTTTGCAAAATTAGTTTACCTGAAGTCTAAGACCCTCACTTGTGAATAGATTTTATCAGCCCTAGTCCTAATACTGAACCATACCATCTGGTGATCATTGGATGCTAGATGATCTTCCACTGTAACATCAGAAACACTTTTCCCATTGGTAAGCACTAAGTCGAGTATGGCCCCATCACGTCTGGGTTCTGTTATCAGTTGCCTGAATAGTTCTCCCTGTAGAGAATCCAGGATCTCCTTACTTCCAGATGACACCACAACAAGGATGTGCCAATCCACATCTGGCATATTGAAATCCCCTATCAGTAGCGCTTTTCTTTTCATAGTAATACAGTGTATGTCTTCTATTAAATCTTCATCCACTTCTACTCCCTGTAAGAGAGATCTGTATATAACTCCAATGCAAATGAATTTCCCTTTTTCTCTTTCTAATATAACCCACAGTGCCTCCTATCTTCCTTTTAAGTCCTGCAATTCTATAGCTTTACATATAGTGCCACTCCACATTCTCTTCTTCCTACCTTGTCCTTCCTGAATAAAGTATATCCCAGTATAATTACATCCCAGTCATGGCTGTCTGTGAACCATTTCTCTGTAACCACCACTAAATCCAAGTCAGCCTCTTCCATTAAAGCCTCAACATTTGGGATCTTATTTCCCATGCTACGGGCATTTATACACACTGCTTTCCAGATGTTGCCCCTTTTGCCCATTTCTACACCTCTCTGGACATCAAATCTGGTCGGCAGATGGACATCTCAGTACCCTTCAGAAAAGAGTCACCAACCACCACTACCCTTCGCTTCCTAGTGGTGACTGATTCTGCAGCTTTGGGGTGCTCAAGCTGTGGTTCTTCCCTTTCCTTGGATGCTTCCACCTCCTCCACTTCCAGGGCTGCACACTGGTTCTTCAGTTCAAATGCTGGAGGAGCTCACGTGCTGATACTGCAGGCTCCGGTGACTTGTGTCCAACCTTCTTCCTTCTATAGCCTCCCATCTTCATCTCTGTTGGAGATCTTGGATGTTTCAAGAAGCATCTCATCAATGTAGTTCTCACTTTCTCGAATGCTTCTCAGCCTTGCCACCTCTTCCCTGAGCTCCTTCACTTCTTTCCTGAAAGCCTCAGCATGCAGGCATCCTGCAAATGGAACTGGTCCTTCAACTAACATTGGGATCTCTGTCTGGACAGAGGCAGAAACTGTAACAGGGGCAACAGCTTTAGCAATATGATTTTTCCCAGCCATTGTTTAGTTGATGGAACTTTGGTACCTTGCTTGGCAATGGAGTCTGTCAGGAATGCCAGTACCTGAAAGGCCCTGAGGGGGAATTCTTATGGGTAAAGAGGTTCCTCTTTAGTCTGCCCAAGAGGGAACAAGAAGGATCCCTAAAATGAGAAATCAAGTTAAAAGATTCACAGATTTGCTTAACTGAGTTTACTTTATGGATTACACAAGATGATGCTATCCCAAGAGTCATATTATGCATATTGAACACATTTTTCAGTGCAATTTTATATTGGAATACCATACTTGGGGCTAGATTTTCTAAAGGGTCTAGTATGTTAGCAGGTGCTAATTTATTTATTTATTTATTTAACAGTTCTTCTATACCGCTCTATTTTAGATCAGAGCGGTTTACATTCAACATCAACCATACAGCACAGGAACCCTGAGTTGTATTTACAATAAACAGGGGATCAACTTGGAAGTAACTGGGGGGAACTATGTACATTGTATAACATATCTACATCTTATTTACACTGGGGGTCCTGATTCCATTTCAGTGGGTATCTTCTGAGCGATCAGTTGATTATCCTTTTTCATGCTGAGTCTGATTGTTTAATTGCAATGAGTGATTGTCTGAGGGGGCATATGTATGATTACTAGTGCTGATTATTACATTAGTGTCCATTATTGTGCTGCAGATTCCATGTTATACAATTAGAACTATTTACAAATTAATGACCTTAGTGCATGTTAACATGGCAGCAACTTTAGTAAATCTAGTCCTTAAATCTTTAGTTCATACATCACTAGAAAACATGGTATTCTATATTTCCTCTCCCCCAAAATGGAGAATGCACACCAGTAATAGAATCCCATGGGACAGACTCAGATCAGGATTATGATCATATTTTTAAAAATGTTCAAATTCAAGTAGTGGTTTTGTTCAGCTCTATTTTAATAAAAAAGAACATCAAAGTGGAAAACTTACAACATCTATGCTTCCCAATATCATACATTTCCTGTTGTGTGTTTCCTGGTGGGATAAAAGCCCTTTGCTTCTCATAGAGCATATACCTACTAGGATAATCTAAGTCTACTGGGGTATTAACTATAGGGAAAGCCTTCTCTGCTGATTTTAAATTAGCAACCAGAGAGCTCTGGGAACATGCAAAGGGAACATGTTTCATATTGTTTTGGGAGACTCTACTGGCCATCTGTTTATTGTACTGCTGCATCAGTTGGTCTTTTATCTACCTCATATTAGTGAGATTACGCACACTGTCTTGATTCTTTACATAATAGAAAAAAGCTCTAAAAATCAAGTAACTTCTCCTTCAGGCAACAATAACAAAAACGCATTAAGGTTCGTTGGGAATGAGAAGATGTTGCTTGATCACGTGTTTTCTTATGGGTTTTTTTTTATTCCTTAAATGTTATTTAATGTTACAGGAATTCATTTTAGTCAGTGTGATCCCAGAGGAACAGTCATGAGTGAAGCTCTCTTTAGGTAATTGTAATAAAGAGACAGCTCGCAAAACTGTTACCATGGCAATTGCTATACTGTATCTAGGACTCTGGAAAATTGATAGTGAAAATACAATTCCAGAATTCAAATCTGCAGGCATTTCCTTTCCTTGCTTTTACTGTAAAATGCAAATCATAAAAGCAAACATCATTTTTCTAAATGGGTAACTTTTATTAGCACTCCAAGCAGTGGTCTTTTGGTTGAGGGTTTTTTCCCCCCTTTGGCTGTTGTTATACAGTATTTTGTAAAAATTGTATTAAGTGATGCTGCTGTTATCTTTCACATGTGTTAATTTAAGAAGCATGATAAATGATTAAATAGTATTGGCTGTTTCCTTCCTACTGGTGTTAGTGGCTTAAAACAAAAACTAGCGCCTTCGAACCCGCCCAATTACTAACAGCAAAAAATGACCAACTTTGTAGGGCATTGTTATTTGAAATAGTTCTCTGCAAATGTTACCATCAAATGAAGCAAAGAGAATTGTGATTTATTTTGAAAACTGGAATTGAAATTGTTCAGCTATGCATTATTTTCCCTAACAGTTTCTTTCCACTGAGATAATAGAGCAACTTAAGTAACCAATGAGAACACAGGATTCCTTTCTCAGCACTTTAGGTTACCCCCGTAAGGTTTAGAATAAATACTAAAATACCTTAAAATACTAAAATGCCCAATAATAAACATAGAAGAAAAAAACATAGTGCAAAAGAGGTTCACCTCTGGAAGCATTTGACTACTTTACATCTTTCATTGCCTGTTGAGAGATGTTCTTTCTGGCTCTTTTGGGTATTTTAGAGATAAACATGTAATAGCGTAATGAGGCAGCAAAAGAAAAAATAAATCCAGCTCATGTGGTGCTCCTGCTACAGTAGCAAGGATCAGTTGTTAGAAATGTCCCACTGAAAGAGTGAGGTAATTTTATAAAGCATTTTCCATGTGTATATGTTTTGCATGTGGAAAATAGTTCTTCTTAAAACTGTGCGGCCAAGTATGAGCATATCAGTACATGTACTGACAAGATGACTTGTACTTACATATGCACTGTGCCTAAGCAGCATTCCTGGAGGGATTGTTTGGGTGGATTGAATTTGGAGTGGCCATATACACACATAAAATGACATTTTAGAAGGGACGTCTAGGAAGAATCTGGCATGTCCAGTGCAGAACGTCCAAAAACAGGGGGAATGGCAGCAATACCTTCTGAAATTGTCCCATCTCCATTCCATAAAATGAATATCCCAGTAACCAGTTTTGGAGATGGGCTGGGTACGTGCACGGGTGTTGGCTGTTTTACAAATTTAGATATCCCCAAAGTGCAAGCCAGCAGAACAAGGCAGATGGATGCCACTGCCTAGGTAGGTCAGAAGGAGGCTGTCTATGTTGTGTCTAGCATATCATTGTCTGACATTCCAGATACTCAGATGTGTGGCAGCAGATCAGTAATGTTTGGGGCATGCATTTACAGCAATGTTTCTTTTGCCAGGAAATATTAGCCACTGCGAGCTAAGTGCAATTTACTCTTTCCCATGGAAGTGTTGCAGCCATAAAGCAAGCACATTTTTGCAAATTTTTCAAGGTCAGGACCAGGAAAAAGCATGGATGCCTCAACAACCAGAGCCTGACATGCTTGTGCTGTTGTGAAATTGCACAGCGCTGTGCAATTCCTTTGCTCCATTCAGAGCATACCTCCACCATACCCACATGCTATATGAATGTTCTTGCACACGGAATGTCTATATATCCGGCTTTCTAAACTGGCAACAGGGATATCTCCATGATTTACACATGTTTGTGCCCCCCTATAATTTCTGTTTTTATAAATGTTTTTGTTAGAAAAAAAAAACCCAACATCAACATTTAGATGAACATTTAAATAACTTCATTGACTTACTTGCTTCTTCTTTTCATCACTTGTCTCATATTATTCTCTTCTTAATAACTAATCTTACACTCATTCAAGATACAGTATTACATTTAAGCAGCCACAACTTAATATCCCTTTCAGAAGAACACTGCTGCTAATTACAACTCATTCATTGGTGGCTATTTCTCAAAGTGACCCAACATCAATCTTCAACTCCTGCCTGTTTCCATGGTTGGTAAGACCAAAATGTGAATTGCATGCAGTGTTTGTCTGGCTACTGTCTCACATTTATGCAGTTTTCCAAAGTAATAGGTGTTCTTTCCCTCCCAACCACCCCAAGCATAATCTTAGCTTTATAAGCTCTTAAACCTATTAAAGGGGAAAAGTGATCAAATGTACTTTAGGTTCAGCTGGTTATCCTCACTAGGAATATACTGATTAATCTTGAGGTAAACTAAGTCCCTTAAACTTGTTAGGTCCAGTTGTATCAGTACAAGTATCCCTAGCAACTTATATTGATACAACTGAACCTAATAAGTTTAAGGGACTTAGTTTACCTCAAGATTAATCAATCTAGCAACTTTTAAGTAAGTGTGGATCTAGCAACCTTAAGTAGGTAGACAACTTAAATAGCTAAATAAAACCTTAAAACTAAGATGGAGACAGCAGTCCAGCAGCGAGATGGGGGCTATCTAGTCTATGGCATTAAGTGTCACATATATGATTTTCTTCCAGTTGGTGAGGGGTCTTACTTGTGCACTAGTTGCAAGGAGCTCTTTGACATCAGGGAATGAGTCCACTCTCTGAAGGCTAGAGTGGCAGACTTGGAGGACATAAGGAAGATAGAGAGGTATATAGATGAGGCCACCAAGGACGTAATACTGAACTCCCACCTCTAGTCTGGCAGTCTCTCTGATGCCATGGAAGAGAGAGTTTGCATGAAAGGAGACCATCACCTTGGTGTGGCAAGAAGTGATCCTGTAGTAAAGACCTGTCCTCCAGATAATGTAAAACAATCTTGCACCTTAGGAGGTTTCTCCAGGGCCATGTGCCTATGAGGGAAGGGTTAGGATGGCAATTATAGATGTTGATTCAATCATTAGGCAAGTATATAGTTGGGTGGCTTGTGGATATGTGGATCACCTGGAAACATGCCTGCCTGGTGTGAAGGTATCAAACCTCACGTCACCTAGACAAGGTTTTAGATAGCACTGCGGAGGAGCCTGCTGTCTTGGTACATGTTTGTTCCAATGACATAGGAAAGTATGTGAGGTTGGCTCTGGAGGCCAAATTTAGGCTTTTAGGTAGAAAGTTGAAATCCAGAACTTCCAATGTGGCATTCTCTGAAATGCTTCCTGTTCCATGCGCGGGACCCAAAAGGCAGGCAGAGCTCCAGAGTCTCAATGCGTGGTGCAAAGAAGAGGGTTTTGGATTTATTAGGAACTGGGCAACATTGTGGGGGAGGGGCTTTTCTGAAGGAATGGGCTCCACCTTGACTAGGATGGTACCAGACTTCTAGCATTAACCTTTAAAAAGGAGGCAGAGCAGCTTTTCAACTAGAAAATATGGGAAAGACAACAGTTGCCAAAGAGCGCATTCTTTGGAAGAATGTACGCCTAGCAAAAGAAGGGGCATTCCGACAGAGAGGTTCCAATAAAGATAAAAGTAACCCAGATACCCTTAAGTACTGAGCTGTGTGATAAGGAAGCTTATCATAGCTCAGGAAGGAGCTATAGGAAAGGTGAAGTGACTCTGAACAAGCAACCTGTCAGTTCTGGTAGAAATAAGAAAACAGAATTTTCCCATAAAAGACTACCAGTCCCAGAATGCACCAGGTTTCCAACAGCCATTAGAGGAGCTGAAGTGGGGAAACGTGTGTTCAATCAGGAGGGCTATGAGGTAATCCCTAAGCACTCATCTCAAAGGGCAGGGCCTGATTCAGCACAGCTGCGCTGTGTTAGAGTGGAGCACTCATCTAGGCAGAATAAAGGTAGAGTTTATTCTACAGAGAATTATCCTTATCCTCCTCATCATCTTCATGATCAGCTTAGATATCCTCAGTTTCATCTGGAGGATCATCAGAAGCAGAAGCCAGAGCGGACGAACAGAGAGGGCAATAAACCCTTTGGAAGAAAGAAGAGAAAAGCCTTTGGGAGGTCTAAAGGAGTTCATAGCAGTACGTATACTGGAAGGCATTCCAAGGGCCAGCATACACCATTGGACTGGGGAAAGCCAGAGGAATGGTGCTGCAGAGCTAGGAATCTCCAGACGGTACCTGTGAGGGAGACAGCTGAACGTGGAAGGGACCCTAAGACCCGTGCCAGAAGGTATGTGAAGAGAGATCCAGTGTCCAGGGATCTGGATTGGAAGGCTGGACATAAGAACTGGACTACATACTGGCCAGGCTATATAGAGAGGAACTCTAACAGCAATGGAAGCTCAGGTATGAACACTGATCTATGCCCTAGCTATACCCTTGAAAGGCAGCAGGGAAACAAGTATTCTCCTGAAAGTGCTCCATTGAGAAATTCATCTGTGCCAATCCAGGATATTGAACCCATGATTGTTGAAGAAGGGGGAGTGATTGCAGATGAAGGATGTGTTTACATGGATTGCTCTCTGTCTCAACTCCTTTGGTAATTTTCTGTTACAAAGTACAGCAACCATCACAAAGAAATACAAACTTGTTCTTTAATCTACTCAGAAAAGCTCCTGAGTAGGATTTTTAGCCACGCAGTAGAAAGCAAGCCAGCTAAGGGGTTTCAGCTGGGTAACTGCTAGCAATTGAGCCTTACCTAATTGCTTGTGAGCTCTGAGGGAATCACTTCTGAATCTATGTGGGAAGATATAAGAAGTTAACCTGAAAAGAACAGTTTTTCTCTTCTTTGTGGATTTTGTTTGTTGTTTGATACACTGCTAAGAAAATATTAGCTAAAGCCTACAGAAAAGACCAGTTTGTTACCAACCAGGTCTTATTCTTTTGCTTTGATTGCCTGACAAGTTCAACTGTTGTTTTCCTGATTTTGTTTTTCCAAGTTTAACACTGAAAGCAAGTAACCTGATTTATGTGCTACCAAGCATATCTGTGTTGGGAGAAATAACCCCATAAATAAATATCTTATTGGCTTTATTTATTTATTTATTTAAATTCTCTTATATACCGCACTATTCAGCATCAGCGCGGTTCACATAGAACAAAAAATTTCAGTACAGTCAACATGCATGAGTTTACAGATAACAAGGGAAGGGACTTGGATAACATGGGTAACTATCTACAATCTATTTACAAGGAAAACATTACTGCGTAGGTATCAGAAAACATTACTGCGTAGGTATCAGTTACAAGGAGCAGTTACTATGAACATAATCTTTACTTATAGAGAATCAGACTTGGCATGTTAATTGAGACACCAAGGAACTATATTAATTGGTGGACTCGCTGAGGTCTATGAGTGCCTCTATAAGGTACTTGACTCTATAAGGTACTTGACTCTATAAGGTACTTGTTGAAGAGATGGAATTTGAGAGCTTTCTTAAATTGTGTTAAGCTGTTGATAGCACGGATGCCAGGGGGTAGTGCATTCCAGCACCTTGGAGCACAGAGGATAAAGGCTCTGTTGGCTGTAGAAGAAGTGCAGCTTGTTAAGGCCTTTGGGAGCTTCAGGGAATTGATGGACGTGGATCTTCTTGCTCTGTTTGGTATAGTAGTGTTAATAAGGGCAGATAAGGATGTGGCGGAGAGCTTATTTAGAGCTTTGAACGTGAGGAGTAGAGTTTTGAAGAGAATTCTAGCCTGGATGGGTAGCCAATGTAATTGAATCAGCAGAGGTGTAATGTGGTCGGTCCTGGCGGCTCCATGAAGGACCCTTGCTGCGGCATTCATTGCCAGCTGTAACGGGTTCAAGGTGGATTGAGGAAGACCTTGAAGGATGACATTGGCATAATCGAAGTGGGGTATGATAAGTGCTTGGTAGATTGTCCTGAAATCATTTGGTTCGAGCATGGAGCGTAGGTGTCTCAGTGTACGGATCTTATAGTATATAGTTCTGACTGTATTTCCTATGTGGGATTTCATATCCAGGCATTGATCCAGCGTAACTCTCAGGTAACGTATTGAAGGCTTGGATTGCAATTCAGCTTCATTTGTTTTGAGACCTTGTGGTGGGGTGAAGTTGGGGTTCCTCGTGATGAAGAGGACTTCCATTTTTTTATGTTGTATACGGAGGTTTTGGGAGAGAAGCCAGTCAGATACTGCATTGAAACAGTTTATTAGAGGGGAGAGATCTAAAAGGTCAGTGGAGAAGGGGGTGTATAGTAGAACATTGTCGGCATAAAGCATGCAGTCGACATTAAATGACTGGATGATCTTACAGATTGGCTGCATATAGATGTTAAACAGAAGGGCAGAAAGTGAGGAACCCTGTGGGACTCCCTGATCCAGGTGGAAGGGTTCTGAGGTTCTGCCTCCTGAGCGGACGTGCTGCCATCTTCCGGATAGGTAGGACCTGCACCATTCAAGCGCTGTTCCAGTGATGCCCTTCTCAATTAGTCTCGCTAAAAGGAGTTTGTGATTCACTGAATCGAACGCTGCAGCGATATCCAGAAAGATGAGGGCAAATCCTTGGTGGATGTTATCAATGCCAGTAATAATCTTGTTGAAGAGGATGGTGAGGAGAGTTTCGACTCCATGGTATTCCCTGAAGCCGTGTTGGCAGGGGTCTAGCGGTGCAGCGGTGTCAATATGGTCCTGTAACTGTCGTTGAACCTCCTTTTCTATAATCTTAGCGAGTGGAGGTATGCTAGAAATGGGTCTGTAGGAATCTACCCTTAGAGGGTCGAGCTTGCAGTTTTTCAACAGGGGTCTAATTGAAGTATGCTTAAGGGCTGAGGGGAATGATCCTGTTGAAAAGGAGCGGTTCATTATATTGGAAATTTACCCTCAAGCACAACTATTTATTGTGAGCAGCTGTGTCTGGTGTGAATGGACTGCATTGCCCACAATCCCTTGCAAATCATATTGATATATGCACTTGCCAAGACTGTGAACATTCTCACCCAGGCAGCCGTCTGACAAATGGCGTAGTTTTTCGGATTGCTTTTGCGCAAAAGGGATTTACTTGCTAAGGATTACAACTAAAGTTCAAGTTTAAAGCTGGAAAAAAAAGATTTTCCCTCAACTGCACTTTGGAGGAGAAGTGGATGTTCCAGGTAGCTGTCCCAGGAGGAAAAGACCCTGTGCAGAGCTGGATTCATCACTGACATAAGGTAACAAGTACCTGGGCATGTCTAGTGGTGGATGGGAGTAAGGCACAGGGGTAATTGAAAAAAAAAAGTAGAAAAAAAAAACCTGTTTGGAAGGTGGTGCACTTTGTTTTTTTTTCTTTGTTTCTTGCAGGGATCAAGATGGATCCGAGGGAGATGGCTAGCTGGATGGCAGCCCAGTTTAGCAGGCAACAGGAGCTAGCACAGCAGGCTCAGGACACTGCTATGAAAGCCTTAATGGACCAGCAGAAGCCAATGCTTGATCTGGTGCAAGCCCTGGTTAAGCTGCAGAACCAAAGTGGAACAGATGCAAGACCAGCAGTAAATACTGGTACACCACATGTGGACAGTGTGGGACTCAATCAAGGAATTGGGGCATTTAGTTTTGGGAAGCTAACTCCAGATGATAATGTTGATGATTTTCTAGAGTCTTTGAAAGAGTGGCACAAGCATTAGCATGGCCAGAGACCCAGTGGGCAGTAAGGCTGGCAGCCTCATTAACTGGAGAGGCGCTTGCAGCTTACAGAGCAATGCCAGCAGCCCAGGCTTTGAATTATAAGGATGTAAAGGCTGCTATTAGAGATCGCCTAGGGTTGTCTATTTCAGAGTATAGGCGAATGTTTAGAGCTACTACATTGAGAGTGGGTGAAACACCCAGGGCTCTGAGTCAGAGAATCAGAGGATTAGCTGTAAAATGGTTGGAGCCTGAGCAAAAGACGGTAGAAATGTTATTAGACATTATTATGCTTGAACAATTTATGTCTGCGGTGCCTAAAGATTTGCACACTTTCCTTATACAGCAAAATTGCCAAAATCTTGGAGAGGCAACCATGCTAGCAGAGAGATTCTTGGAAGCCACGCAGGCTTGCCATAGAATGGGTGGCCCTCTGAAGATTGGTGCTTAGGGAAGATGTGCTGTATCAGAAAAGAAAATAATTAAAAATGTTTCTGAAAATGAATGTACTGTATCAAACCAGATGACACAGTGGAGTAGAAAGAAATGTTTCAAATGTGGAAAATGGGGACATTTAGAAAAGGGATGCCAGACACACACTAGCTTAATGGGTGTGGATTTAAAACAGCCCAAAGAAGGATTTCTTTTGATTGTTCATGTGCAAGGAATTACCACAAATGCTTTGTTAGACTCTGGGGCAGACCAGAGTATGATGTCAAAAAGGCTTTGGAAGAGGATAGAGGCCCAAGAAAGATTTGTGCCTAGAACCCCTGAAAGCCAAGTTCACATCAGATGCATTCATGGTGCTGCAACATCATATCCCACCTATAGGCTAAAGGTTAAGTGCCTGGGGGAACAAGAGGAAGTCCTGTTAGCAGTGGTGCCTAGGCTACCCTTTGATTTGGTTCTAGGAAGAGACTGGCCAAGATTTAAGCAGGGTCTAGTGGAAGGGCTAGGAAAGAAGGAGGGAGAAGGAATAATGGAAATAGCTCCCGGGCCTTTCTTTGGAAGTCCTCAGTCCCTAGCTAAAAAGATGGTTAAGCTTCCAGAAGGCCAAACTATGGGTAATAAGAGGGGCCTTGTATCCACCCGCTCGCAGGCTAAGGTAGAGAGCCAGCAGAAGGAGGAGGGGGAGCAGGCAGAGTTATTAGGAGACTTACCCTCTCATGATGATTTAATAACCCCATCATCTGGTAAAGTAAGAAAGTTGAAAGCACAAAAGTGGCGTGAGAGACTTTGCAGAGCACAGGGTAGGGCTGAGATGTTAGCTGGTCAAAGTTTACCCTGGGTGCCAGCTGAGTTAGTGGCAAAGTTTCCTAACTTTCCACAAGAGCAGCGAGCTGATCAAGCTCTCACCAGAGATTTTAAGTATGCTCATTAGGTCAGGGAGGAGTTGCCCAGATTCAGACTAGATAATGATATATTATATAGAGAGAGTCAGGACCCCAGAAATGGGACCATACGTAAACAATTGGTGGTACCCACAACTTTCAAAGGGCTAGTAATTAGATTAGCACATGATCATCCAGTTGGAGGTCATAAAGGGATGCAAGGAACGCTGGATCAAATACTTATGCGTTTTTACTGGCCAGGTATTTTCAAAGAAACTGCCCAGTTTTGCGCTGCATGTCCAGTGTGTCAGCGAGTTACAGCGGCTCACCCACCGGTGGTGCCATTGATTCCCATGCCAATTATCACAGACCCAATTGGTCGCATTGCCATGGATATTGTAGGCCCATTAGTCAAAACGCCCCGAGGTTTCCAATACATCCTAGTTATGGTAGATCAGGCAACAAGGTTTCCCTGGGCCATACCATTGAGGAATGTTTCTGCAAAAACAATAGCTTTAGAGCTAATAAAATTGTTTTGTGAAGTGGGATTTCCAAGAGAGGTGTTGACTGACAGAGGGTCCAATTTTGTATCCAAATATTTGGCCCAGGTCTGGGATGCCTTTGGCATTCATCATGTGAAAACCTCAGCCTACCATCCACAATCAAACGGTTTGGTGGAGAGATTCAACCAAACTCTCAAGCAAATGTTGAGAAGGGGGTTAGCAGGAGAGGTAAAAGAATGGGATATGTTATTGCCCTTTGCCTTATATGCCTGCAGGGAAAGAATTCAAGTGTCCCTAGGTGTAACTCCATATGAATTGATGTATGGTAGGGCTCCACGGGGTTTGTTAGATATTTTGATGGAACAATGGATTGATCCTGAACCAGGAAGTCAGGAAGTGCCACAGTTTCTACGTGACTTGAGAGCACGTTTGAAAAGGACCTCGCAGGTTGCTGAGAGGAACCTGCAGGACAGTCAAGTGCGCCAGAAAGGGTGGTATGATAGGAAGGCCAAAAGCCGCCAATTAAGCATTGGTGAAAAGGTTTTGGTTCAAGTAGCAGGTACAGCTCCAAAATTTGAAGTACAGTGGAAAGGGCCATGGAAGGTTGTTAAACAAGTGAGCCCAGTGTCTTATATGGTAGAAAATGCAAGAGGGCGTAGACAGGCCTACCATATTAATGTACTTAAGTCTTGGAAGGAGAGGCCTGTAAATAATAGTGACCCTGAAGCCAGTCAGGAAGTAAGTGAGCTTCAAAAAGAGAACACTCTCGTAGGTATTACGGACTGTAGGAAAGAATTTTCACCAGTTAAACCAGTCCGTAATAACTTAAGCAGGGGGGTATGTGATAAGGAAGCTTATCATAGCTCAGGAAGGAGCTATAGGAAAGGTGAAGTGACTCTGAACAAGCAACCTGTCAGTTCTGGTAGAAATAAGAAAACAGAATTTTCCCATAAAAGACTACCAGTCCCAGAATGCACCAGGTTTCCAACAGCCATTAGAGGAGCTGAAGAGGGGGAAACGTGTGTTCAATCAGGAGGGCTATGAGGTAATCCCTAAGCACTCATCTCAAAGGGCAGGGCCTGATTCAGCACAGCTGCGCTGTGTTAGGGTGGAGCACTCATCTAGGCAGAATAAAGGTAGAGTTTATTCTACAGAGAATTATCCTTATTCTCCTCATCATCTTCATGATCAGCTTGGATATCCTCAGTTTCATCTGGAGGATCATCAGAAGCAGAAGCCAGAGCGGACGAACAGAGAGGGCAAGAAACCCTTTGGAAGAAAGAAGAGAAAAGCCTTTGGGAGGTCTAAAGGAGTTCATAGCCGTACGTATACTGGAAGGCATTCCAAGGGCAAGCATACACCATTGGACTGGGGAAAGCCAGAGGAATGGTGCTGCAGAGCTAGGAATCTCCAGACGGTACCTGTGAGGGAGACGGCTGCACGTGAAAGGGACCCTAAGACCCGTGCCAGAAGGTATGTGAAGAGAGATCCAGTGTCCAGGGATCTGGATTGGAAGGCTGGACATAAGAACTGGACTACATACTGGCCAGGCTATATAGAGAGGAACTCTAACAGCAATGGAAGCTCAGGTATGAACACTGATCTATGCCATAGCTATACCCTTGAAAGACAGCAGGGAAACAAGTATTCTCCTGAAAGTGCTCCATTGAGAAATTCATCTGTGCCAATCCAGGATATTGAACCCATGATTGTTGAAGAAGGGGGAGTGATTGCAGATGAAGGATGTGTTTACATGGATTGCTCTCTGTCTCAACTCCTTTGGTAATTTTCTGTTACAAAGTACAGCAACCATCACAAAGAAATACAAACTTGTTCTTTAATCTACTCAGAAAAGCTCCTGAGTAGGATTTTTAGCCACGCAGTAGAAAGCAAGCCAGCTAAGGGGTTTCAGCTGGGTAACTGCTAGCAATTGAGCCTTACCTAATTGCTTGTGAGCTCTGAGGGAATCACTTCTGAATCTATGTGGGAAGATATAAGAAGTTAACCTGAAAAGAACAGTTTTTCTCTTCTTTGTGGATTTTGTTTGTTGTTTGATACACTGCTAAGAAAATATTAGCTAAAGCCTACAGAAAAGACCAGTTTGTTACCAACCAGGTCTTATTCTTTTGCTTTGATTGCCTGACAAGTTCAACTGTTGTTTTCCTGATTTTGTTTTTCCAAGTTTAACACTGAAAGCAAGTAACCTGATTTATGTGCTACCAAGCATATCTGTGTTGGGAGAAATAACCCCATAAATAAATATCTTATTGGCTTTACCCTCAAGCACAACTATTTATTGTGAGCAGCTGTGTCTGGTGTGAATGGACTGCATTGCCCACAATCCCTTGCAAATCATATTGATATATGCACTTGCCAAGACTGTGAACATTCTCACCCAGGCAGCCGTCTGACAGCTGAAAGGTTCCAAATTACTCCTATCTTACTGATAACCAGATTAATATGAATAGAATACAACCTCTAGAATGTCTATATGCAAGTGCTAGGAGTCTAAAATATAAGATGGGAGAGCTAGAATACATAACACTAAATGAAAGATTAGATATGATTGGCATCTCAGAGGCCAGTTAGAAGGAGGACAACCAATGGGACACTGTGATACCTGGGTACAAACTATATCACAATGATAGGGTAGATCAAAGTGGTGGAGGGGTTGCACTTTATGTTAGAGAGGGCATTGAGTCACACAGGATTAATGTTTTGCAGGAAACAAAATACACTGTAGAATCTTTATGGATAGAAATCTCATGTAAAAAGGGGAAAGTGATGGCAGTGGGGGTATACTACTGACTACCTAGCCAGAATGAGCAGATGGATGATGAAATTCTGAGAGAAATCAGAGAAGCTATCAAACGTTATAACACAGTAATAATGGGTGATTTCAATTACCCTGGTATCAACTGGGTAAATGTCACTGCAGGACATGTTAAGGTGATAAAGTTCATAAATGACATAAATGACTGCTTCTTGGAGCAGCTGGCTCATCAACCAACAAGAGGGGAAGCTATTCTGGACCTAGTTCTTAATGGAATGCAGGATCTGGTGCAAGATGTAAGGTATTGGGGCCATTTGGCAATAGTGATCTAAATGGAAGGATGGCAAGAAAATCCACAGTACTACCTTTTAACTTTCAAAAGGAAGACTATGATAAAATGAGGAAAATAGTTAAAAATTACTAAAATAAGCAGCTGCAAAGGTTAAAGATTTACATCAAGAATGGGCATTGTTTAAAAATACTACAGTATCTTGGAAGCCCAGACCAGATGTATTCCACACTTTAAGAAAAGTGTAACAAAGGCCAGAAAACTGCGATCAGGGTTCAAAGGGGTGGTCATATAGGCTGTTGTAGCCAAAAAAGCATCTTTCAGGAAATGGATAAAGGAGCCAAATGACAAAAATGGGAAATAACATAAGCACTGGCAAGTTATCAAATACTTGCCAGTATAAGGCAAGCACAGAGAGAATTTGAAAAAAGGATTGCTGTCGAAGCAAAAATCCAAAATAAAACCTTTTTCAAGTACATTCATAGCAAATAATCTGTGAGAGAGTCTGTTGGACCATTAGATGATAGAGATTTAAAAGGGGCGCTAAGGGAGGAAAAGGCCATAGTAGAGAGATTGAATGAATTGTTTGCTTTGGTCTTTGCTGAAGGGGCTGAGACAGACAGAAAGGAATGTGGTCTACAGGGACATAGTAGAGAAGTTCCATCTCCAATCTGGCAGCCACTCTGCCACTATGAAGGAGAGAGGTCATGTGAAAGAAAAGCATCATCTTGGTGTGCCAGGAAGTGATCCTTTAGCTAGGATCTGTCCTCCAAGTAATATAATAGCCTCTCACAACGAGTATGTTTCTCTAGAGCCATGTGCCCATGAGGGAAGGGTTTGGATAGCCATTAGCATTGGTGATTTGATCATTAGGCATGTGGATAGCTGGGTGACTGGTCAAGATGATGATCTCCTGGTTACCTTAATGCCAGGTGCAAAGGTAGTGGACCTCATGTGCCACCTAGACAAGGTTTTAGACAGTGCTGGGGATTTGCTTGCTGACTTGGAACATGTTCGTACCAATGATAGGAAAAATGTGAGAGGGAGATCTGGAATCCAAATTTAGGTTTTTAGGTAGAAAATTGAAATCCAGAACTTCAAGGTAGCATTTTCAGAAATGCTTCCTACGTAGGACTCAAGAGGCAGACAGAACTTTGGAGTCTTAATGTGTGGATGAGATGAAGGCCCAAGGAAGAGGGTTTTTGATTTGTTAGGATCTGGGCAACATTCTGGGGTTTCCCATCTCAACCAGGGTGGAACTAGGCTGCTGGCATTAACTTTTAGAAAGGAGATCGAGCAGCTTTTAAACTAGATAATGGGGGAAAGCTGACAGTTGCCCAAGAGCGCATGGTTCGGCATGATGTATCTTTGATGGATACTAGCCAAACAGAGAAGTTAGGGCATCCTGCTAGAGAGGTCCCAATAAAGGTAAAAGTAACCCAGGTGCCTTTTAAATAAAAATCAGAGTTGAAAGATTTCAAATTACCTTTGTCATCCAACAGCCAGACTGTTAATATGAGCAAAAAGCTAACTTTGAAATGACTGTATGTAAATTCTAAAAGTCTAAAAAATAGGATGGGAGAGTTAGAATATATAGCACTGAATGAAAGGTTAGCTATAATTGGCATCTCAGAGACATTCTGGAAAGAGGATAACCAATGGGACACTGTGATATCAAGCTACAACTATATCACAATGATAGGATAGATCACATTGGTGGAGGGGTGGTGCTACATGTTAAAGAGGGAACTGTGTCAACCAGGATAAAGGTTATGCAGAAACAAATACACTGTAAAATCTCTATGGATAGAAATTCCATATAAAATGGGGAAGGAATTGGCCAGAATGAACAGACAGATGATGAAATTCTAACAGAAATTAGGGAAGCTAGCAAAGCTTACAACACGATAATAATAGATGAATTTAATTATCCCAGTACTGACTGGGTCAATGTCATATCAGGACATCCTAGGGAGATAAAGTTTCTGGATTAAATAAATGACTGCTTCATGTAACAGCTGGTTCATGAACCAACATGAAGGGAAGCTATTTTAGACTTAGTCCTTAATGGAATGCAGGATCTACAGTTGTGGTCAACATTATTGGAAAACTTGCAATTCAACCCCTTAATGTCCACTATCTCCTAAAATAATTGGCCAGTGAAATGGCTTTGGACAATATATGCACACATATTTCACACATACAGTAAAAGAATTAAATAAAACAAGACCACAAAATAGTAGGAAATTGCCAGGACATGATTATTCTATCCGCACAAAAAATGTTTCACCCCATTCCTCACAATGACATGAAATGGATCAATTTCTTTGAAAAAAGGAGAAAAGGATCTCAGAACACCAGAGCGCTGGTCACAGGCACAAATTATCTCAAGCCTTGACCCATTGCTCAATTGCAGCAATGATCCTGAACAACATTTTTAACAAATGAATTTTATATTAAATAAATTTTACATTCCCAATTTAATCAGTTCTTGTTCAATTTTTAAATTTTATAGTTTTCATTATGAAAACCTTCCACCCCACACTAAGGGCCCGATTCTGTCCAGTGAATAGCAGGGATGTATCTCCAGGTTGGATGTCCAGCCCCACTATTTGCCAGGACCATATGTGGCCTCAAGTGCTCCCCGCAAGCACAGAGCTGCTGTGTGGGGATCACTGGACAAAGGTGGGAGGGGGCAGGATGGAGACTGGGAATAGGTGGAGTGGGGGCAGACTAAGGCATGTGGAAGTACAGGGCCGATTCAGGTCATGGCCCTGTACGTCCACTGGCGGAAGGTAGAATTGGGGTTTATACCACCTCAGAGGTGGTATAAGCCCCTGGTGCAGCAGCGATTGAGTCACACAGCCCCACCAAACAGCCAGAGGGGATGCAAGTGAATCCCCGCCATCTGATCCCGGCCTTGGCTGTCCCGCTGAAGGGTTGAGCAACAGGAAACGGACTATTTTCGCTGTGACGGGCTGTCAGAACTCCAGCTTGGCATCCCAGTGCCATGGCGATGGGATGCCATGGCACCGGCACACCAGCAGGAGCATAGGGAGGCCTGGATGGGGTGATGGGACAATGCCAGGCCCTTTATGTGCCTAATCTTGTGCCCACGAGAATGTCTAGCTCCCACGGTTGCAGAATCAGGTACACTTGGGGGCCGTCCATTTTTCAGCCATCCAGACAGCCCGGATGTGCCTCTCATTGAATCGGGTTCCACATGTACTACAACATCTGTTTTAGTGCTCTTCTGTGCTTCTCTGATTGATACAAATAGATACAAAATAGTATCAATGTTAAATGCAAAATGACAAACTTATCTGCATTATTCCATCACTGCTTACTAATTCATTTTCCCCCAAAGCCATTCTAGACACCGTCACTAGCATTTCACGCCAGCTTCTTCAGGGGGTCTTTTTTTTTCAAACAGTGCTGTGTGGGATGAAAGACACTATTTTAACATATTTATTAAATGTATCTTTTTACCTAAAAATGAAGAAACTGAAACCAAAACCCATTGAGTCAGCAATATAAAAAGCAGGAGAACTCAGACACCAATAGGAATTGCAAACCATCTTACTTAGTTTATCTTAGCAAGCACAGTAACGTTGAGCACAGAACTTTCAGCAATGTTCCGTGTGTTTGGATTGTTACATCATCCTATTCCACTTCCACATCGTATTCCTAAACGATTTTTTTTGGATCTGCTGGATCTAGTACTTAACCATAATTTCTTTCTTTATCAACAACAATTCTACCTACAGATCTATGGCATTGCAATGGGAGCAACGGTGGCTCCTTCCATAGCGACGATTTACATGGCCTGGTTTGAAGAATTACATATCTATTCACATCCATTATTTTCCCGGGTTTTATATTGGAAGCGATTTTTGGATGATATTTTCTTTGTTTGGACGGGTAGTAGAAATGACTTGGATGTCTTTTTACATTATTTAAACTCATTCAAACCTAATATACAGTTTACAGCACGAGTGGAAAGTGACAGTATTCAATTTTTGGACATTACAATCGAGTGTACCTCAGGGGGTTTTTCAACTTCCCTCTATCGAAAGCCGGTTCAGCGTAATACATTGCTGCACTTTGACAGTTACCATCCCCCGGCTTTGAAGAGGGGTTTACCCTATGGACAATTTCTACGTCTTCGAAGAAACTGTACCTTGATGATACAGTTTAAGCTTCATGCCAAAGAATTATGCTCTCGCCTGCTCTCTAGGGGATATCCCTCAAAAGTCATTCATAGGGCTTATAAAAGGGCCAGATTTACTCAGAGAGATTGGCTACTGGAACCTAAGATCTCCTCTCCTCCGATGGATAAAATCACGGGTATTTTTTCTTTCATGCGAGGCACCTCCTCGGTTGTCAACTTAATTCACAAGTTTTGGCCTGTTCTAGCCATTCACTCCTGTTTCCGCAAACCGCTTCAAATTGCTTACTCCCGTAAACCTAATTTACGTGACATATTGATGAAGACCACTGCATCGCAAGACAGACCACCTTTGCGACATGAGAACGCAGGACATCTCCCTTGTGGAGTATACTCTTTTTGTTTTAATACCATATCTGGTTTGACATGGCTGGACAGCCATACGAATAAAAGTTACTACACCCGATGGCATACGAACTGTAATACCGATCATGTAGTTTACTTAATTATATGCCCTTGTCAACTGCCGTATGTGGGAAGGACTTCAAGATCCTGCAAGCTGCGTTTGGGTGAACATGCATCTCGTCTGCACACACAACAGCTTACTGCACCTTTAGTGCAACATTGCCTGGATAATTCACACACATTTGAAGATCTTTGCTGGCGGATCTTGGACCATGTACCCCTAAACCCGAGGGGAGGGGACAGAGTCCAATCTTTGCAGAATTCAGAGCAAAAATGGATTTTCCGGTTACATTCTGTTCAGCCTGATGGATTGAACCAGCAATTAGATTGGCACACTATTTTTTAACCATTCAGTTGGAGAGCGGTTACCTGATTGGTGGTCTCTTCTTTCTGTTCTGATTGGTTTCCTCTATACACCACATCTATACACCACACCTGAAGAACGCGCTCACTTTAATGATAGCGCCATGGTTATAAAAACCAGTTGTTTTAGCATTTCTTAAGGCTTATGCTTTTGCTAACAGCGGTTTGACCTGAAGCAGGGGGTTTATGGAAACACCCCCGAAACGTGACACGTCGGAGAATAATCGGACCTGCTGTATATAGCCTATGCTGTTAAAGCTAAGTACCAGCCATTTTTTGAAAGAGCTGTTTTAAAAGTTATAATATGATTAAAAAGGACGGGCCACGGCGGTAGAAGGTGTTTTCCCTTTCTACTTAGCTGGCCATTCCAACAAAAAGATTTAAGATATTTTCTGGTTTCTTTCACTGAGTTTTGGGGTTATTAGGTTCAATTTGTACTCAGGGTGAAGGTGTTTTGGTTATTACTGCAGGATCTACAGCTGGGACCTGCACCTGTGATCCTCTGCTTTGGGACACACCGGCTGTGTGTATTGCACCACACTGTTGCCACAGAAGCATAGCAGTCCCTGGGGCTACCTTTACGTTTCATCAGACAGACCTTTTCTGTTGCACTGCACACCACATACTGGAACAGGGCATGGCCTAGGTCCACTACAGGCAGGTGCCATTGCCCCCTCCAGCACCAACACCCCCCCCCCCCTGCTATGTTGCCTGGCCATATGCTGTTGGTGCAGGTAGTGCGCAGTCCCAGGCCATCCACTGTGCAGGTAGGTGATCACCTAGGGAGCGGGGTCTGGGGTGGGGAGGCATACGTGGACATTCTCACATCCCCCAATCACCGCCTACCAATATTATGTCCCTTCCACATGGGGGAGGGATGCCTGGGGGGATGTCAGGTCAGTGCCCTAGCAACTATTGGCTAGGGTGACCAGGTAGATGTGGGTGGATTGTGGTTGGCCTTGGTCAGCTGTTGCCTTGCTGATTTCCAGTTTCCATGTTCCTATGTGCCACCAAGGCGACAGCCTAATCTGCACTGTGCCCCAGCTGCCCCCACTACATGTCCTGCCTGCAGCCCCCTATGCCCCATTTGCACCATCGCCATAGTGGCCTTTCATACTTGGGCACTATGCTGTTGGATCCCAACTATCACTTTTCTTGGGCTCCCTGCCTATGTTGTACATTGCTGACGCATAAATGGTTTCACCCTCTTGCATATTTGCAGCTAACGACAGGTTTTCATTCCCATAATGTTCAGCCCTTCAGTACCCTGCGTTAGTACTGCCGTAGCTTCTCCCCACCCACTCCCCGCCCATTGACCCCCTTCTCTCCTCCCTCTCTCTGCCCTCTGCGGGATTTACTGCGGATGGTGACGTCAACATGCGTTAGGTACCCTTAACGTGCATTAACGTTACCTAACGCGTTAACATAGCCGCTGCTACATTAACGCAGTTTAGTAAACATACCCCTTAAATTTGATGTTACTATTTAATATTAAATGTTAACATTTAATTTGATCAATCAATCCTTGGGTAGGATCTTTATCCAAAACCTATGGGTCCCATTCTGATCATGGCCATTCCAGACTATCTGGACATTCAAAATCTGGACAGGCCAGATTTGCACCCGATTCTGCACCCGCATTCCTGGACATGCAAGTCGTGCCCTGATTCTGTGCCATAGGATGGACAGCTCCCACCCCATCTAACCTAGCCGAAGCACTGGTGCATGGTGTCCCATCGCCATGGCACCAGGATGCCATACAGGAGCGCCGATCTGCCGCACAAGTATGAAGATCCTGTTCCCTGCTGCCCGACCCCCACACAGCACTGTTGGAAAATTAAAAGACCCCCTGAAGAAGCCGGCGTGAAACCCTAGTGAGGGTGTCTAGAATGGCGTTGGTGAAAAGTGATGGAGTGATGCAGATAAATTTGTCATTTTGCATTTAACATTGATACTGTTTCGTATCTATTTGTAACAATCAGAGAAGCACAGAAGAGCACTAGAACGGATGTTGTAGTACATTTAGTCCGCTCTGTGTGGTGGAAGGTTTTCATAATGAAATTGATAAATTGATAAAATTAAAAAATTGAACTGATTAAAACAGGAATTTTTCAGGATCATTGATGCAAATGAACAATGGGTCAAGGCTTGAAATAATTTATGCCTGTGACCAGCGCTCTGTTGGTCTGAGATCCTTTTCTCCTTTTTTCAAAGAAAAATGATTCATTTTATGTCATTATGAAGAGTGGGGTGAAACATTTTTGATGTGAATAGTTATATCATTTGTTCACTCTGTGAATGCTCAAGATTTTAGGACATGATTATTGGCACCCTTATAAACAATTCAAATCAGTTTAAACAGAAAAACCACATTCCCACTGCAGTAAAATTAGATGTATGATGGCTCTAATGTTTAAAATGGCCACATTCACTCCCTGTTCCATTTTCACAAAGGTGAAGACAAGAGAGCTGCCCAAGACAGTCAGAAAAGCCATTGTCACCAAACATCAAACTTCAAAGGGGTAAAAGGACATCTTCAAAGACCTTGGGATTCCTGTGTCTACAGTTTGCAATATTATTAAGAAGTTTTCTGCTCATGGCACTGTCAAGCACCTCCCAGGTGGTGGTGGAAAGAGAAAAATTAATCCAAAAAGACTTCAAAGTTAATGCAAACTGTTGAGAAAATAACACATACAGCATCCAGAGAGCTTAAGGCTGACCTGGAGCAATCTGGAGTGGTGATTTCAACCTGCACCATACTCTGCACACAAAGGGGAGCATTCCATGCTGCAAATAGCGGGGCTGGACATGCAGGCTGGGCATTCAACCTGTTCTCAGCTCCTAACCCCGATTCCACTGCCAGCACTCCCCACACGTACACAGTGTATGTGTGGGGAATGCTGTATGTGAGTGGTGGGGGATGCTGTTGGGGTGGAGCCGGGGAGTGGCCAGCTGCCAGAACGTACAGAGCTTACTCAGGACAGGCCTCTGTACATTCCCCCAAGGATGTCCAGGCTATTCCACCCTGATGGTGGAATAAGTCCTGGGAGCCTCTCCCTTTGTGTGCCACCCCTCCCCCCCCCCCCGCACCCTATGGCATTGTCCTTGCTATGCCCCTGCAGCCACAATCTGGACCATAGGGGCCACCGGTTTAGCCCAGACAGTGATCTGCAGAGGCTGTTGTGAGACATGGCACTTCCAGCCATCATGTGAGGGCGCTACTGCTCCTGTGCCCCAGCAGTGGCATTCTGTTGTGGGGATGGGCAGCTTCCCATATGCTGATCTCATTGGCATACAAGGAGGACCCGGACTTGCATCTCCCCAATTTCACCACCACAGGTACATCTGAGCCCCACACTGGTGGAATTGGGTCAATTTCAAGCCCAACTATGTTATGGCTGGGCAATGTGGCCAGACGTGTGGGAAGCAGAATCAGCCTCCACACAAAGAAGGATTTAACGGGGGTTGACCAAGGAGGATTCCACTTAGATTACTAATAGTAGAAATTCAGTCTCATATTTCACTTCTTTCAACACCCTTGGATGTATACTATCTGGTCCAGGTCATTTTTTACTCTTTATTTTATCAAATAGTTGTAATACATCTTCCCGGAGTATTAATATTTCTTTCAATTCTTCAGATGCATCACCTTTAAATACCATTTCAGTCTTGGGGAGCTTGCCTACATCTTATTCAGTAAAGACTCTCTCACAGGTTTTTTGCTATAATTGTACTTGAAAAAAAATTATTATATGTTTTTGCTTTCATGGAAAGTTTTTTTTTCAAATTTTCTCTTTGCCTGCCTTAGCAGTGCATTGCATCTAACTTGCCAGTGCTTATGTTATTTCCAGTTTTCATCATTTGGCTCCTTTTTCCATTTCCTGAATGATGCTTTTTTGGCTACAACAGCTTCTCTGAACTCACCTTTAAACCATGCTGGCAGATATTTGGCCTTCTTCCAACTTTTCTTAAAACACAGCTGGTCTGGGCTTCCAAGATAGTATTTTTAAATAGCACCTATGCTTGATGTAAATCTTTAACCTTTGTAGCTGCTCCTTTTAGCTTTTTCTTAAACATTTTCCTTATTTTATCATAGCCTCCCTTTTGAAAGTTAGAAGGTAGTACTGTGGATTTCCTTGCTGTCCTTCCTCCATTTATTAAATCAAATACGATAATGCTATGATTGTTCTAACTAAATGGCCCCAAAACTCTTATCTCTTGCACCAGATCTTATGTTCCACTAAGGACTAGGTCCAAAATGGTTTCCCCTCTTGTCAGTTCATGAACCAGCAGCTCCAAGAAACAGTCACTTATTTCATCTAGAAACTTTATCTCTCTAGCATGTTGTGCCGTGACAGTGACCCAGTTGAGACTGGGGTAATTGAAACCACCCATTATTATTATTGTGTTGTAAACTTTTGTTAGGTTCTCTGATTTCTTTGAACATTTGTTCATTCTGGTCAGGTAGTGCACCGCCATTGCCAACGTCTTCCCCTTTTTACATGGAATTTCTATTTATAGAGATTCTACAATGTATTTTTTTCCTGCAAAACTTTAATCCTGTGTGACTCAGTGCCCTTTCTAACAGAGATTGCAACCCCGCCCCCCCCCCTCACCAATTTGATCTACTCTATCATTGCAAAATAATTTGTACCTAGGTATCCCAGTGTTCCTTTGGTTGTCCTCTTTTCACCAGGTCTCTGAGATACTAATCATATCTAACCTTTCATTGTGCTACATATTCTGACTCTCCCATCTTATTTTTTTAGACTTCTAGCATTTGCATACAAGCATTTTAGAGCTTGTATTCTATTCATATTAATCTGGTTATTAGTAGACAGGGATAATTTGGAATCTTTAATTTGCTCTGTACTTAAGGACATTTGGGCTACTTTTGTCTTTATTGGAAGCCCTCTTTTGATATGCCTAAACTTTAATCTTTTACTAGTATCCTTCAAGAATACATCCTTCCAAACCATGCACTCTGGTGACTGTTGGCTTTCACCTTTTACCTAATTTAAAAGCTGTTCTATCTCCTTTTTAAAGGTTAATGCCAGCAGCCTGGTTCCATCCCAGTTAAGGTAGAGCCCATCCCTTTGGAAAAGCGCATCCTTTCCCAAGAATTTTGCCCAGTTCCTAACAAATCCCAAACCCTCTTCCTTGCACCATTGTGTCATCAGGGGCGGCCCAAGGGGGGGTGTGGGGCCATGTGCGGAGACTCGGTGTGGGGCCTTATTTGCATAAGGGACCTCATTTGCATAAATATTTGCATAATGTTACCATAAACTAACTTTTAGTAAACATGCCTCTTAATGATTGTATGGATAAAGAAAGACTAAACGATTTCTACATTACTATAATCCAGTGCCAACCGCCAGGCACATTAGGAACTACTACAAACACTGCCCATTTAGAACCCATAGCAAACCCGCCGTATCCTGACAGCATTACCAGGACTCACAAAGCACCATACCCTACCTATCAAAAGGCAACACTGCAAATATTAAACCAATACATTTCAGAGAATAACAATACATGACCTACTGGGGAAAGAGAACAAGGGCAATGTCAAATAGCAACTACATAAACAGAATACCTCAGCTCAGTTACACATGCAGAACATAGACCATCACAAAACAAGGAATCACAATTTAGAAACAGGAAGACAATAATTAAACTGGGAACCCCAAAAGCCAAACTTGGAATGTACAACAACACTGTAGAAATAAAACTATAAATTAATTTCCTCTTCTACTAAACAAAGCGCAGACCTTAATGATGCACATTTCCCAGAGCTGACATATTCCAGTTAATAAATTCAAAATAAAGAGATATCTTTATACCTTTTGTGCATTTTTTTTCAGTTGCAATTGCTCCAGCCACTTTCTTCTGGTTTCTTCGTGTCTTCTGCTAACTCTCCATCATCTTCTGTCCATTTGTCCTTTCTTCTCTCTTCTAGTTTTTTCCCATTCTCTCTCTACATCTGCTTTAACATACTAATCTTTCTCCTTTTGCTCTTTCCTCATTCCTATTTCATCCACTCAAATTTTACACCTCCATCCTCAATCCCCACATACTCTTCCAATACCCGGCCGATTGTAGATTTTTCTTCCCTCCCACACAAAATATTTTTCCCCTCTCCATTTCATTCTCCCAGCCCCATCCCATTCTAATCCTCCTCCAAAATCAGCTCCCTTCTAGTTCCAGCCCCATCCAGCATCCACTCCCTTCTAGTCCCCGCATCAGCCCTTTTCCAGTCCTAGCTCCCCTGTCCATTTCCAGTCCTATCCGAGTCCCTCCATCAGCTCTCCAATCCCAACCTCCCATCAGCCCATTTCTAGTCCTTTTCTAGCCCCATCATCAGCCCATGTCAAATCCTAGCTCCCCTCCACTCAGCCCATTTCAATCCAAGCCCCCTATGAGCCTACTTCCAGTTCTAGCCCCTCCATGAGTCCATTTCAATGCAAGCCCCACCACAGCCCATTTCCAATCTTAGTTCCCCCCAACAGCCCATTTTCAGTCCTATCCTAGCCCCTCCATCATCCCATTTCCTGTCCTAGCTCGCCCCCCCCACTCAGCCCATTTCCAGTCCTAGCTCCCTCCCCTCACAGCCCATTTTCATTCCAAGCCCCCCTCCCCATCAGCTATTTGTAGTTAAAGCCCCCTTCCACTCAGCCCATTTCCATTCCAATCCCCTCTCCCCATCAGCTATTTGCAGTTCAAGCCCCCTCCCATCAGCTATTTGCAGTTAAAGCCCCCCTTCCACTCAGCCCATTTTCATTCCAAGCCCACATCCCCATCAGCTATTTGCAGTTCAAGCCTCCCCTTCCACTCAGCCCATTTCCAGTCCTAGCAACCCCCCAACCCATTACCAGTCCTAACCCCCCATCAGCCCACAGCACATTAACAGTCCTAACCCCATCAGCCCACCTCAAGTCCTAACCCTCCCATCAGCCCATTTCCAGTCCTAGCCCCCCATAGCCCATTACCAGTCCTAACCTCCCCCCCCCATCAGCCCACAGCACATTACCAGTCCTAAGCCCATCAGCCCACCTCAAGTCCTAAACCCCCCTCCAGCCTATTACCAGTCCTAACCCTCCTCCCTCCCATCAGCCCAGGGAAAATTAAAACTTAAAAAAAAAGCTGGCTGCTACCGAAGCAGCAGTGGCAGAATCGAGTGTTCCGCGGGGCCCCCCCTGCCCGGCAGAGCACTCCCTCCCTCCCTGCCTGCTTGCATGCCTCAGTCACTCTTCGCTTCGGCTTAGAGCCGCGAAGGGAGAGTTTCTCCCTCATGGCTCTGTTAAGCCTGCTGGGGCTTATGGGAAATTTCCCATCTTCCCCGGTAGGCTTAACAGAGTCACGAGGGAGAAGCTCTCCCTTTGCGGCTCTAAGTCGAAGCGGAGAGGGACTGAGGCATGCATGCAGGCAGGGAGGGAGGGAGTGCTCTGCCGGGCAGGGGGGACCCTGTGAGACACTCGATTCTGCCTCTGCTGCGTCGGTAGCAGCCAGCTTTTTTTTAAAATTTACTTTTAAAGTGGAATGTTCTTTGCGCAGGGCCCCCTGAAACGTGGGGCCCTGTGCAAAAAACATTCTCACTCAATGGACGGGCTGGCCCTGCGTGTCATCCACACATTAAGACTCCGGATCTCTGCCTGCCTTTTGGAACAGCTTGTGGAACAGGAAGCATTTCTGAGAATGCTACCCTGGAAGTTCTGGATTTCAGGTTCCTACCTAAAAGCCTAAATGTGGCCTCCAGAACCACCCTCCCATACTTTGATATGTCATTGGTACCAACATGTACCAAGACAGTCTGCCTTGACACCATGTTTTTCTCTTTATTGCTGGTATTATTGTCACCTCTAATGCCATACTTACAGTAAAGTCTTTGAAAAGAATTCTGTGACCCTTTTGAAGTCATTCAGCCTCATACTGATGACTTGCAATATGGCTTTAGTACAGGTTTATGTGTTTCTCTGTTCTGTGCTAATAAGCAGCTCATCCTAGACCTAGACAATGATACATTACCCTTCTTGACATAAGTGCAGCTTTCTGAAAGCAGGGTTCCAGCCTGGAACAAAGTTATCTAGATTAAAAGAAACATGAAGTGGAAATTCCTTTAATTTACACATAGTTAATTTCTTGGTAGTTTAAAGGGGTTGACAAAATATCCTGTTTTAATTTAATTGACCACAGTTCACAGTAAACAAGAACTCTTCCTGACGCCAGTGTGATGGGATTAACACCCTGGTTTAATACCTACCTTACACATCCTCAACAATCCCAAATTTTCAGCTCTATCATTGTAAGAATGTGCAGTGAAATAGCTGTTATTTGGGACTGGATTTACTTGCAGAGTTGCAGATGGAACACTAGTACAGGACTTCCCACCTAGGACTGCTATAGCAATGACTGGGTAAGTAGGATAAGTAGGATGGGGAATATAAAGTGGGGCAGTCTCCTATTATTTACTTGAGAATGAAAACTCTTGATGTCATAGCCCAGTCAAATCTGTTTTCAATAGAACTGGAAGCTTAATGAGAAGGAGGAAAGCATGTAAAATGATGGCAGATAAAGACCAGCATGGTCCAGTTAGTCTGCCAATAAGGTGACTAAAATGGGCCTCCTACTCCTTGCAGACTACCCTCTCAGATGCCTTGGTTTAGGATTGTACCCACTGCTCTGTGCAGGTTACCCTCTTCTGTGCCTTTGTTTAGGTTTGTACCCCCACTCTGTAAAAGTTATTTATGTTTGCTTTAATCTGATCCTTTTGCTATAAAGGGATCATCTGTGTCTGTCCCAGTCCTTTTGAATTCTGCCACTGTTTTTGCCCCCATCACCTCCATCAGGAGGGCATTCCAGACATCCACCACTCTTTCTGTGAAAAAACTATTTCCTAATGTTGTTTTTACGATTAACTCCTTGCAGCTTCATTTCATGTCTTCTAGTTTTATAGCTTCCCCTTCTTTGAAACTTCTTTTTTTATTCATTTATACTCTTTAAGTATTTAAAAGTCTGTATCACATGTCTCCTGAACATCCTCTCCTCTAGGGTATACGTAGTTGGATCTTCAAGTCTCTTCTCATACATCTTCTGCCACAGGCTTCAAATCATCCCCTTCTTCGGCATCCTTTGCCCTCCCCTATCCAGGATGTGCAGTGGTAGCAATAGCTGAAAACTGCCCCGTGGTACTTACCTTTAAACTTCAGCACCATGGGGCTGTTTGCTTCTGCCCCCTCTCTGACGACCAGTGGTAACTTCTTGTTTGCAGCAGTCCTGTGGTGCCAAAGTTTAAAGGTACCTCAACAATAGCAAAATATCCCTGTGGCCTATATGGGGAGGGCTCAAGCCCATGAATAATCCAACCAAAAAAGTCCAACCCCAACAAAGTAAGTTCCTGCCAAAAGAGTAATTTTTGCCGGACAAGGTCTGTGTGAGGATTTAACCCTTACACAAGACTGTGTCCATTTTAATCAAAATTTTGCGGCAAAAAGCAACAAGCAACATGGTTTTCAACAAAAGGTGAATGAAACAGACACTTAATAAGAACATAAGAACATAAGATATGCCATACTGGGTCAGACTAAGGTCCATCAAGCCCAGTATCCTGTTTCCAACAGTGGCCAATCTAGGACACAAGTACCTAGCAGTATCCCCAAAAGACATAGGGGTATGTTTACTAAACCGTCTTAATGTTACCGGTGCTAGTTGCAGCGATAATGTGAAGAATGCCATATAAAAAGTGGGCGTTCCGGTCCTAAGGTAGTAAGAATCTATATCGCGCGATAGTGGGTGCAGTGGCACGTTAACGTGAGTTAACCCTAAATACATGCCAGCGCAGTGCTAGAAGCTATAAAGATGTAGCCCACTGGTTACTGCAATGACAGTGCAGGCAGAGGTGATGGGTTTGATCATGCAGTGGTGTAATCTAAAAAGGCTGTCTCAGGCATTTTCTTTTAATTTAAATCAGTGCTGCCAGCAAAAACACCCTCGCAGTGCCGTAACCTAAGGTGCCTCATAAGGTGCCCTATAAGGCGCCCCATAGGTCTCATTATAAAGTGCCCTGTCCGCCAAGGCACCCTATAATGTGCCCTATAAGGCGCCTATGAGGCACCTTAGGCTACGGCACTGTGAGGGTGTTTCTGCTGACAGCACTGATTGAACTGAAAAGGAAAAGCCTCAGACAGCATTCTTAAATAACACCACTTTGGAATCAAAACAATGACCTCTGCCGATACAATCATTGAAGTAACCAGTGGGCTACATCTCTATAGCATCTAACATACCGCTGGCTGGCTACAGAAAGACTGAAGGTCACCACACAAACTGTCTGCTGTGGTTACCAGGATAGGGTAAACCCACCCGTACCCATGATGCACTGCACATGCAGATCAGCAGCCTACATCTGATCACAAGATGGGGTATGTGCTTCTATAGCACCCTGGCCTGATAGGGGGACCTGACCGTGTGTGTTACTGGCACAGAGTAGCTACAGACCATGACATTGTGCGGTTCCTGTGCTCACCCTGAGGGTGAAGTGGGGGGCCCAGCACCAGGTCCGCAGTACATGGCATGACTGAGATAGGCTATGCTGCAGGTCCACATCAGTGCCAGTGTGTGATGGGTAGTCTCTGCAGACTGGTGAAGGGTGGTGCTCGGAATTCAAAGCAGATTATGTAGCACCACCCAACCTTCCCCTGTGGGTCAGGGTGGGGGACAGGATCTCCCACCAACCGATCCACATTCTACATCTTTGCAAGGGTGGCAGTAGAGGGGAATGGGCACCCTACAGGGAGGTCAATGCAGATCTGTACACATCAAATAGGGCAGTAGGCCTGGAAAAGCTCAACTGCCACCTCCCCTCCACTCCCACTCCCATTCCTATCTGACATTCACTAGCAGAGGGCACAGTCAGTTTCCACCCACTGTACCTTGCAAGGTGTTCCAGCAATACACATGCTAACTGCAGACAGTCCGCTAGCTAGTATATTGTGCATGTTCCTGGAAGAACCGTGTGCACCCAAAAATGGGATGTGAACACATACACCAAGCAAGTATGTCAGTGATTGGGCCCCAGAAAAGGAAACCAAAAGATATCACATGAGAGAAATATTGGATAGCACTATGGGGTAACCTAGTCATGCCGTGGTCACTGCTCAGTCAGGGTGAGAGTGACCTCCCAGCATGACATGCTGTGGCCACTCTGTCCGTGCAGGTGGTGGCTGGCCACTACAATGTCCCAGCCATTGCCCTATGCCCTGTGCAGATGCTACCTACCCAGGCCGCCCTGTCCGGGCCATACCCAGAGTACTTTGCTCCTCATTATGCACATTGGCAGGCTAACACTGGAAACAGTGACTCCTGTGACAACTTTGCTGTCAGTTCGAGCTGTCTTTTTTTTTTTTTTTTTTTTTTATTAGTTTCAAACATTTGCATTCATATAATACAATAAAGGAAAATCAAAGAAATATTAACTACATCAGATGAATAAACATCAGCAAATAAACCCAAAATATTGATATAGCCCACATCAAGGAACTCAACTGAACATTAGAGTCAGGTCATACTCAGGAAAATAAGACACAAGGCCTACAAAGGGAGGCAACAACTTATTCTTGGGCGCTCTGTACTTCACTAAGTGCCTTCCGCTTCTCAGACAAGAAACTTTCCAATTGGGTGACGTCAGTAAAAATATATGAAACCTCTTTCCAGGTAATTACACACTTGCATGGAAAGCGAAGGAAAAAGGAGGTTTCACCCAAAGACAAAACCTGGGACTTTAAGGCCAGGAACTGCCTACGTCTAAGCTGGGTGCTGCGTGCAACATCGGGAAAAACATTTACAAGATGTCCACAAAACTTAACAGTCTTGTGTTTAAAGAAAGCACGCAACACACATTGCTTAATATCTTTAGTCAAAAATGTCACCAACAAGGTAGAATGAGAATTGATTATGTCCTGGGAGTCCTCGAGGAAGGCGGTGAGATTAGCAATGGAAGGTTCAATAACATCAAACTCCCCCTCAACCGGATTAACTCTCTTAAGATTAGGGGATATATAATATATCTGAGAAACTGAAATAGGTTCCTTGATTAATAAGACTTCCTGAAGGTACTTATCCAATAGTATCTTAGGAGCGAGGAGTTTGGTAATAGGAAAATTCAGGAAACGCAAATTGCAGGAACGTGCTACATTCTCCATCGCTTCAATTTTATTATGGAGAGTCAGTGAGTCCCTTATACCAACTGCCTGAGCAGCGTGCAGAGAACCCATCTGTCCCTCCAATTTTGAAATGGCTGTATTAAGCGAAACCGTTCTAACATCTAACTGCCGTAAAGAGACTACAGTCTCTTGGGAAAATTTAGCCAGAGAGTCAAAAGTACCCGAGATCTTACTATCAATAGACTTAAGAACTCCCCAAACATCCTTCAAGGTAATCTCATTATCAGACCCAATAGTCGGGAGTGCAGGAGCAACCCCCGACTCAACAGAGAGAACCGGTTTAGGCAAGGAGAAAGAATCATCTAAACCTCTTACCTTTTCGAGAGACTCCACCGCAGAAGTAGGAAGCACTGTAGCAAAAGGACACGGCGGCGGAGACCTTCCCCCTGAACTCAGGGAGGCGCCCTCAGGAGACGAATGGGCAATTGGCAGCAAAGAAAAATGCTTATCTAAGGGGCCCGTCGGTTTAGTACTACCGACAGGGTCCCCCTCAGAAGCACCCTTACCTTTACCCTTCCGTTTCCCCATAACACAGGGGGACAAAGGGTAAATTAAACAAAAAAAAAACAGGTAAAACCTTAACTAGGGAAACCTGCCTCTCTTCCAAATCCGAGGAGCACGCAGTCAATAAGATGATACAATGACGTCGCAGCGACGTCGAAGGGGCGTCAAAGGAGCAGGACCTGCCCCTTTGAACACGCCCCTTCGAACCACGCTCCGCGAAACACGCTCCGCGGAAAAGGAAGGCAGTCTTTAACGATAACAAGCATAGGAGGTCCTCTCACAGCTGCGGTTCACTCTCCCCTGCCTGTCTGATAGTCCGGGGAATCTCCAACGCCCGATGCAGCATGCTGCACTCAGCAGCAGTCCCTGAGGCCAACTGAATGACCCCGGATGCCTCCAGCACACTTCCCAGCCGAGTTCAGGTGATACAAGGTAAACTGGCAGCTTTTATGCTCACAGGGGGTCCTCTCACAGCTGCGGTTCACTCTCCCCTGCCTGTCTGATAGTCCGGGGAATCTCCAACGCCCGATGCAGCACGCTGCACTCAGCAGCAGTCCCTGAGGCCAACTGAATGACCCCGGATGCCTCCAGCACACTTCCCAGCCGAGTTCAGGTGATACAAGGTAAACTGGCAGCTTTTATGCTCACAGGGGGTCCTCTCACAGCTGCGGTTCACTCTCCCCTGCCTGTCTGATAGTCCGGGGAATCTCCAACGCCCGATGCAGCACGCTGCACTCAGCAGCAGACCCTGAGGCCAACTGAATGACCCCGGATGCCTCCAGCACACTTCCCAGCCGAGTTCAGGTGATACAAGGTAAACTGGCAGCTTTTATGCTCACAGGGGGTCCTCTCACAGCTGCGGTTCACTCTCCCCTGCCTGTCTGATAGTCCGGGGAATCTCCAACGCCCGATGCAGCACGCTGCACTCAGCAGCAGTCCCTGAGGCCAACTGAATGACCCCGGATGCCTCCAGCACACTTCCCAGCCGAGCTGTCTATTTAATTATTTATTGTTGTCTTATTGGTGTGCTACTTCACCTCCCTGTTCCCTTTAGTTTTGCACTTCAGCTTTCTCAGCTGTATAACTTACCTTGCCTCTCTCAACTAACTGGCCTTTGTGTGGTAGCCAGGTTAACTGTTACTTTAAATTAAATATCTCTCCCTGCTCTGTCCCCAGAACCTGCTGCATTTTAAACTTTTTTTCCTGCTCTAGCCTACCCGAGGGACTAACCCCCCACCCCCTGCTGAGGGTACAGGACAGGGTACCTTGTAACAGCCCTCTTTTAATAGGTCTTAATTCCCTCCCTCCCCAACACCCACCCACCTCTGGGGTAATTGTAGCTTTATAGGTACTTACACATCTTAGATGAAAGGGGCTGCTCTCAGGTGCAGCTCTTTATCCAAATCAGTCATACATTGAGGACCTGAGATTAATTAAGCTTCAGATGAGCAAGGTATATTAGAGGTATTAGATACACTATTATTAGTATAAGCATCTCCACCAACCCTTAGTAAATACAGAATTTAAAGAACTAAGCACAAGCTTTAAACTAAGATGCAGAGAACAGTCCAGCAGCGAGATGGGGGCTTTCCAGTTTTTTGCACTGAGTGTCACATGTATGATTTTCTCCCAGTTGGTGAGAGGTCTTACGTATGCACTAAGTGCAAGGAGCTCTTTGATCTCAGGGAACAAGTCCATTCTCCAGAGGCTAGAGTAGCAGACTTGGAAGACATAAGACAGACAGAGAAGTACATGGACGAGACCTACAGGGATATAGTCCTGAAGTCCCACCTCCAGTCTGGCAGCATCCCTGTTGCCATGGAGCAGAGAGGTCACGTGACAGGAAAGCATCACCCTGGTGTGGCAGGATGTGATCCTGTAACTAGGACCTATCCTCCAGGTGATGTAAAACCCTCTTGCACCGAGGATATTTCTCCAGGGCCATGTGCCCATGAGGGGAGGGTTAGGACAGCTGTTATAGTTGGTGATTCAATGAGTAGGCATGTAGATAGTTGGGTGGCTGGTGGGCGTGAGGATCGCCTGGTAACATGCCTGCCTGGTGCGAAGGCAGCGGACCTCACGCATTACCTAGATAGGATCTTAGATAGTGCTGGGGAGGAGTCTGTTGTCTTGGTACATGTCGGTACCAATGACATAGGAAAATGTGGTAGGTAAGTTCTGGAGGCTAAATTTAAGCTCATAGGTAGGAAGTTGAAATCCAGAACTTCCAGGGTAGTGTTCTCCGAAATGCTTCCTGTTCCACGTGCAGGACCCAAAAGGCAGACAGAGCTCCGGAGTCTCAATGCGTGGATGAGACGATGTTGGAAGGATGAGGGTTTTGGATTTGTTAGGAACTGGGGAACATTCTGGGGAAAGGAGGGGTTCTTCCGAAGGGATGGGCTTCACCTTAACCAGGATGGAACCAGACAGCTTGCATTAACCTTTAAAAAGGAGATAGAGAAGCTTTTAAACTAGAAAATATGGGAAAGCCGACAGTCGCCCAAGAGCGCATGGTTCGGAAGAAGGTATCCTTGAAGGATACTACCAAAAGCAGTGAGGTTCCAAAAAAGAGTAAAGTAGCCCAAATACCCTTCAGTATGGTGTAGATAGAGTGTAAAGATTCCAAATTACCCATGCCTACCAATAGCCAGATTAATATTAATAAAATGCAGTCTCTAAAATGCTTGTATGCAAATGCTAGGAGTCTAAACAATAAGATGGGAGAGTTAGAATATACAGCAATAAATGAGAGTTTAGATATGATTGCAATCTCAGAGATATGGTGGAAGGAGGATGAACAGTGGGACACTGTGATACCTGGATACAAACTATATCGTAATGATAGAACTGATCAAATTGGTGGAGGGGTTGCGCTCTATGTTAGAGAGGGCATTGAGTCAGAAAGGATTAAAGTTTTGCAGGAAACAAAATTTGCTGTAAAATCTATATGGATTGAAATTCCATGTAAAAAGTGGAAGGTGATGGCAGTGGGGGTGTACTATCGACCGCCTGGCCAGAATGAACAAATGGATGATGAAATGCTCAAAGAAATCAAGGAAGCTAACAAAAGTCACAGCAGAGTAGTAATAATGGGTGATTTCAATTACCCCAGTATCGACTGGGTCAGTGTCACGGCAGGACATGCTAGGGAGATAAAGTTTCTAGATGAAATAAATGACTGCTTCCTGGAGCAGCTGGTTCATGAACTAACCAGAGGGGAAGCCATACTGGACCTAGTCCTTAGTGGAACACCAGATCTTGTGCAAGAAATAAGGGTGTTGGGACCACTTGCCTTTCTGTTTCTTGAGAAGAGCAGTGCTTTCCAGGGCTCTCCCAAAAGGTGATTTTTGCTGAATTTGCTGCTAAATTGTGAGTTTTGTCTGTTTGTCTCCACATATTTATCTATCTATTTGCCCTTCTTGGTGGGTTCCCTTACCTACTCCCTTGCTGTTTGCCCACTGTTCAGGAACAGCCTCCATTGCTGTAGAGTTTTAAACTATCTTTCTCTTAGTCTACCTGAGTGACTGCCCCTCCCCCTGCTGAGGCATTGTTGTAGACCTCCATTTCCTGTTGTGCATGTGGGCTTGCTCAGATTGCCTTTCTGTTTCTTGAGAAGAGCAGTGCTTTCCAGGGCTCTCCCAAAAGGTGATTTTTGCTGAATTTGTTGATAAATTGTGAGTTTTGTCTGTTTGTCTCCACATATTTATCTATCTATTTGCCCTTCTTGGTGGGTTCCCTTACCTACTCCCTTGCTGTGTGCCCACTGTTCAGGAACAGCCTACTGGCCAGAGACACTTAGGTTCCCACTCACCCTACCCCTCACGCCACCCACCCCAGGGGCTACATTGCCTATATAGTGGTCACATACGTGCCATCTGTCATTCATAACTTGGGTAACACCCACATCTTCAACTTTTCTTATTATTCTTCCTCTTCTGGGACTGCTTAATCAACATGTCGTGTATTCAGTGCAATAACTGTGGTACTTTCATTCAAAGAAGAATCATTTGGAGCCTAAGAGCTTGTCCTATATGCCTAAAGTCAGCTGCCATGCATGAAGAACTGACTCTACTAAGGAAAGACCTAGCAGCCATGCATAAAGAAGTGTCTCTACTGAGGGAGGAACTGGCTGCAATGAAGCGCACCTCTTCTAGGATACAAACTGAACAAAGTCCACCACCGCTCCCACAAAGAATCAAACACCCCAGGAACAAATGGATCACAGTGGGTTCCGTAAGATTGCGACCTGTAATGCAGAGACATCCTACACATCAAGAGATATCCCTGCAAAATGCCTTCTCTGCCTTGGCTAATGAGGATGCCCAACCCAAAGAAACTGAAGGGCCCTTAAATGAGTCAGACAATGCCCAATCTCCTGCTAAAGCACCAAATATGAAGAAAACCTCACCAAACAGAAAACTATTACTACTTGGAGATTCCATCATCAGAGGCACCAACTTGGGAACACAGTTCAAAGGAGAGAAGATAGTCATGTGCCTACCAGGCTCTTCAGCCAGCAGGAATACAAACCAAGTTGTTGAAATACTTAGCGCAAAAAGTGAGCACTCCAAACCAGATGTTATTATCCACTTGGGCACAAATGACCTGGCTAGGAACAGTGCCTCTACAGCCCAAAAGGACTTCCAATCTCTGGGAGAGAAACTCAAGCCCATTGTTAACACTGTTGCATTCTCAGAAGTTCTACCTGTTCTTGGTAAGGGGACAAAAAGGCTGCATCGCATTAACAGCTTTAATACATGGCTCCAGACCTGGTGCAAACAAGAAAGATTCAGATTTATTGGCAACTGGGGCAACAGATGGACCAACAAGAGACTATACTGTGCTGATGGACTACATCTCTCTGTCGCAGGGAAAAGAAACCTAAGTGAAAAATTCAGGCAGTATGTGGATATGCATTTAAACTAGGAAAAGGGGGTGACGGATGTGGAAGGTCAACATCTGCATGCCACCCCCTGCAAAAGCAGAACAACATCAGAAACAGCCACACTCTTAAACCACACATCAAAAACAAGTGGGAAGAAGTGGGCAGAATAAAATCAATGCAAAATACACACAAGCCAGGTAAATGATGGAAAGCAATGAGCACAAATGCTCGAAGCTTAGCCAAAAAAATTCTAGACCTGGAAGCCCTAATGGTGGAAACGGATTTGGACATCGTGGCCGTTACGGAAACATGGTTTAATGAATCGCATGATTGGGATATAGCCATAGCTGGCTATAATCTTTTCAGAAGAGACAGAGAAAATGGAAAAGGAGGAGGAGTAGCCTTGTATGTCAAAAGCAGTATTAAAGCTACTGAAATGCAGGGAACATGGGGAAAAGAAGAAGAAGCGCTCTGGATTGCGTTGGAAAGAGGAGATGGCACTGTCATCCATATTGCTGTAGTCTACAGACCTCCGACTCAAATTGAAGAGAGAGATAACGAATTGATTATAGATATTGCCAAGATAGCAACAAAGGGGGAAGCGATCATATTAGGTGACTATAATCTACCTGATGTGGATTGGATTACTCCTTCTGCACATCTGGAAAGAAGCAAAAAAATTGTGGATGCTCTCCAAGATGCATTACTTAGACAAATGGTGATGGAACCAACCAGGGAAAGCTCAACGCTGGATGTAGTGCTTACCAACAGTGATAACGTGTCGAATGTCTGCGTGAGTGCCCCTGTGAGCAACAGCGACCATCACACGGTGTGGTTTGAGATAAAAGCCATGGTACAGGCCAATCATAGCAAGCTCAAAGACCTAAACTTCAAAAACACTGACTTCAATAAAATGGCCGAGTACTTAAAGGAGGAGATGACGGGGTGGAAGGAGATAAGGGAAGTGGAATTGCAATGGACTAAACTAAAGGCGGCAATAAAATGGGCAACAGATAAATATGTAAGAAAAATAAATAAAAACAAAAGGAGAAGGAAACCTATTTGGTTTTCCAAAGAGGTGGCTGCGCAAATAAAGGCAAAAAACACAGCTTTCGCAAAATTCAAAAGCTTGCAAACAGAAGAACACAGAAATGAATACAGGATCCAACTCAAAGAGTCTAAAAGAGTAATAAGGATAGCAAAATCAAAGGCAGAAGAAAAGATGGCTAAAGATGTTAAGGGTGGCAACAAAACTTTCTTCAGGTATATTCAGGAAAGGAAGAAGATCAGAGTTGGAATTGCAGGACTCAGAAGTGCTGGGAAAGGACTCGTGGAAAGTGACACTGAAAAAGCGAAATTGCTAAACAAATACTTCTGCTCTGTTTTTACTAAAGAAGATCCTGGAGATGGACCAGCTGTGACTCCCAAATATAAAAATAGGACTGAAGTAGATACCACACCATTCACAGAAGATGAGGTGTTAGAACAACTTGCTAAACTGAAAGTGGACAAAGCCATGGGACCGGATGGGATACATCCCAGGATACTGAAAGAGCTCAGAGAGGTTCTTGCAGGACCATTAAAGGATGTCTTCAACAGATCCTTGGAAACAGGAGTGGTTCCTCAGGACTGGAGAATGGCTAATTTTGTACCTCTACACAAAAGTGGTGACAGGGAAGAAGTGTCAAATTACAGGCCCGTGAGCCTTACCTCGGTGGCAGTAAAAGTAATGGAGGCGCTCCTGAAAGAGCGAATAGTGAACTTTCTCAAAACCAACAGGATGCAAGATCCAAGGCAACATGGTTTTACCGAAGGACGGTCTTGCCAAACAAATCTGATTGAGTTCTTTGATTGGGTGACCAAGGAACTAGATCTGGGGCATGCAATGGATGTCATCTATCTGGATTTCAGCAAAGCCTTTGATACTGTTCCTCATAGGAGGCTTGTCAATAAACTCAGTAGCTTGGGGATGGGTCCCAAGATAGTAAACTGGATTAGAAATTGTTTGACTGACAGACAACACAGGGTGATGGTACATGGAGTTCACTTGGATGAGAGGAAGGTGATTAGCGGGGTGCCTCAGGGTTCGGTCCTGGGCCCGGCACTGTTCAATATATTTGTGAGTGATATTGCTGAAGGACTGAATGGAAAAGTCTGTCTTTTTGCAGATGACACAAAAATTTGCAACAGAGTGGACTCCCCCGAGGGAGTGGATAACATGAGGAAAGATCTACAAAAGCTGGAAGACTGGTCTAATTCTTGGCAACTACGATTTAATGTGAAAAAGTGCAGTGTCATGCACTTGGGTAGCAGAAATCCAAGGGAAAAGTACACAATAGGGGGTGAGAGGTTGGTATGCACGGTTCAGGTGAAAGACCTTGGTGTGATTATCTCTGATGATCTCAAGGTGGCAAAACAGTGCGACAAGGTGGTGGCAAAAGCCAGGAGGATGTTGGGCTGCATACAAAGAGGGATTACCAGCAGAAAGGAAGAGGTACTTATGCCACTGTACAAGTCACTGGTAAGGCCTCACTTGGAATACTGTGTTCAGTTTTGGAGGCCATATCTTGCAAAAGATGTAAAAAGACTGGAAACTGTTCAGAGAAAGGCGACCAAAATGATTTGGAGCCTGCGTCAGAAGCCTTATGAGAAGAGACTTGAAGACCTAAATATGTACACTATGGAGGAGAGAAGGGACAGGGGAGATATGATTCAGACCTTTAAATACTTAAAGAGAAATGATGAACAAACAAACCTCTTCCAAAGACGGGGAAGCTGTAAAACTAGAGGGCATAACATGAAGCTGCAAGGTGGTAAATTGAAAGGCAATGTCAGGAAATATTTCTTCACTGAAAGGGTGGTGGATGCTTGGAATGCCCTCCCGATGGAAGTGGTGAGGGCAAACATGGTGATGGAATTCAAAACGGCATGGGACAAACACAGTGGATCCCTTTACAGCAACAGGATAAAAGCAAAATAAATGGTACCATCTAACTTCTGAACTATCTAGCGTCTGAACAAATAAGGGTGTCCTACATGGAGTGGTGGGTTCACCCCTAAACAGAAACAAAAACATGGGGAGGGGTGGCCTGCACAGAGCGACAGGTGCACCTACTCTTGCCATCTTGCTGGGCAGACTAGATGGACCATGCTGGTCTTTATCTGCCGTCACTTCCTATGTTACTATGTTACTTGGCAATAGTGATCATAGCATGATCGTGTTTGATTTAATTAGTGGAGGAGGGATAGTAAAGAAATCCACAGTACTACCTTTTAACTTTCGAATGGGAGACTATGATAAAATGAGGAATATAGTTAAGAAAAAACTAAAAGGAGTGGTTGCAAAGGTTAAAGACTTACATCAAGCTTGGGTGTTGTTTAAAAATACTATCCTGGAAGCCCAGACCAGCTGTATTCCATGCATTAAGAAAAGTGGAAGAAAGTCCAAAAAACTGCCAGCATGGTTTAAAGGTGAGGTCAGAGAGGCTGTTGCTGCCAAAAAAGCATCTTTCAGGAAATGGAAAAAAGAGCCAAAAGACGAAAATTGGAAACAGCACAAGCACTAGCAAGTTAAATGCGAAGCATTGATAAGGCAGGCAAAGCGAAAATTTGAGAAGGAACTTGCTACTGAAGCAAAAATGTGAAATAAAGACTTTCTCAAGTACATTCGTAGCAAAAGGCCTGTGAGAGAGTGAATGAATTCATTGCTTCGGTGTTTACTGAGGAAGATGTAGGGATATTACCCAAGACTGAAGTGGTATTTTAGGGTGATACTGCAGAGGAATTGAGAGAAATATCGCTACACCGGGAAGATGTATTACAACTATTTGATAAACTGAATAGTAGCAAATCACCTGGACCGGATGGTATACATCCAAGAGTGTTGAAAGAACTGAAATATGAGATTGCAGACCTGCTATTAGTAATCTGTGAACTTTCATTAAAATCATCTGTAATACCTGAAGATTGGAGGGTCGCCAATGTAACGCCAATTTTTAAAAAGGGTTCCAGGGGTGATCCGGGAAATTACAGACCGGTGAGCCTGACATCAGTACCGAGGAAAATGGTAGAAACCATCAGAAAGAACAAAATTACACAGCATGTAGATAGTCATGGCCTAATGGGAGACAGCCAACATGGCTTTAGACAAGGAAGATCTTGTCTTACTAATCTGATATGTTTTTTTGAAGGTGTGAATAAACAGGTAGACAAAGGTGAGTCGGTTGATATAGTGTATCTGGACTTTCAGAAAGCCTTTGACAAGGTCCCTCATCAGAGACTTTTGGCAAAACTAAAAAGTCATGGGATAGGAGGCAGTGTACTATTGTGGATTGGGAACTGGAAAAAGGTGAATAGTGGAGTACCCCAGGGATCTGTACTGGTTCCGCTACCTTTTGACATATTCATAAATGACCTGGAAAAGGGAATAACTAGTGAGGTTATCAAATTTGCAGATGACACAAAACTGTTTAAAGTTGTTAAAACCCAAGAGGACTGTGGAAAACTGCAGGAGGATCTGGATAAATTGGAAGACTGGGCATCCAAATGGCAGATGAAATTTAATGTGGAGAAGTGCAAAGTTATGCACCTAGGAAAGAATAACCCACACTATGGTTACACGATGCAAGGTTCCACATTGGGAACCACCACCCAGGAAAAAGATTTAGGAGTCATCGTGGATAACATATTAAAACCCTCCGCCCAGTGTGCAGCGGCGGCCAAGAAAGCAAATAGAATGCTAGGTATCATAAGGAAAGGAATGGAAAATAAAACAAAGGATATTATAATGCCTCTGTATCATTCTATGGTACGACCGCACCTTGAATATTGTGTGCAATTCTGGTCACCGTATCTTAAAAAGGATATAGCGTTATTAGAAAAGGTACAGAGAAGAGCCACCAAAATGGTAAAGGGGATGGAAGGATACTCGTATGAAGAGAGGCTACAAAGGATAGGGCTCTTCAACCTAGAAAAGAGACGGCTGAGGGGAGATATGATAGAGGTCTATCAATTAATGAATGGAGTGGAACGGGTAAACGTAGATTGGTTGTTTACGCTAACAGAATATAGAAAGATTAGGGGACATATAATGAAGCTACAGGGTAAACTATTTAAGACAAATAAGAGAAAATATTTTTTCACTCAACGTGTAATCAAACTCTGGAATTTGTTACCGGAGAATGTAGTAAGAGCTGTTAGTGTAGCTGGGTTTAAAAAGAGGTTTGGACAAGTTCCTGGAGGAAAGGTCCATAAACCATTATTAAAAAGGGACCCAGGATATCAATGCTTGATGCAATACAAGCATTGTGGAATCTGTGTCTTTTGGGAATACTGCTAAGTACCTATGACCTAGATTGGCCACTGTTGGAAACAGGATACTGGGCTTGATGAACCTTGGTCTGACCCAGTATGGCATATTTATGTTCTTATGTTCTTACAGTGCAAGCATTGTGGGCTCAGTAAGTTGTAGACAGCCACATAACACTGGATAGACATACGCACACTACCACACCAATTTCACCATTGTGCAAATATGGAGGTGGTTGGCAGCCCTGGCCGCCACACCAGTCCTGGGCACAGTGCAGGCATTGCTATGGTACTCAATACTGTTTGGGTCAATCCCCGGGGGAGTTAAACACTATCAGAGACAAAACCTGAAACACATTCAACAGATATAAGACAGGTTGATATGATGAATCCCTGTCAACAAATTGTGTTCAACTTAGGATTTGTTATCTGACATTATTCATAGCAACCTTTTGATATAAGTGGAATGTGTTTTCACATTTAAGACGGCATTGCTAAGGTATGCAGGTGCTAGTACGGGTAGATGCTGCTGCGCACAGGGCCCAACAGCCTGACTCTTCATGAGCCACTGCATAGTGGGGCCTGTGGGTGTGGGTGTTTGTGCCCCTGTCGATCGCTGCTCTATGACAGAGGTTCCCAACTCCGGTCCTGATGGGCCAAACACAGTTCAGGTTTTCATGCTGTCCCTAATGAATATGTATGAGATATATTTGCATACAATGGGGGCGGTACATGTAAATGAAGCTCAAGCATATTTATTGGGGACATCCTGACAACTTGAATGGTCTTTGGCCCTCCAGGACTGCAGTTGGGAAACTCTGCTCTAGGGATTGCACATGTTTATGGTGTATGTGCTCTGTAGGGTACAATATAGGTGTTTATGGCATGTTACTTTTATCTGCAATAAAGATTCCGTATTTATTACCACAGTTTAGTAAGGGTAAAATGAGGGGACATGGTTTGCAGGAGCCACAGCTGGGACTTCAACCTGTGACCTTCTGCCTCTGAATATATTGGCTGTGTGTACTACAGCAAACTGTTGCCACAGTGCCAGGTTATTCCCTGGGGATAGCATTACTGTTCATCAGAGAGCCCCTGTCTGTTGCACTGCACACCACCCACCTTAACAGGGTTTGGCCTTGGTCTGCTGTCGGCAGATGCCACTGCCCCCTCCACCAGTACCCCACCAGTACCCCTCCGCCACCATGCTGACATTACCTTATGCCGGTGGTGCTGGTGGTGCGCAGTCCCAGGCCATTCAGTGTGCCAGTAGACGGCTGCCTATGGTGTGGGGTCTGGGGTAGGAGTGCCTACATTGACATCCGCGCTTCCCCCCGGCACCGCCTGTCAATGTTATGTGCCCTTTGGGGTACCTGCTTGGTGATGTCCTCTGGGCACTCTGGGTCACACACTCGTGGGCATGTTTGCCCTTGGTCAGTTGCTGGCTTGCTATTTTTCTGTTTCTGTGTTCCTATGTGTTACCTAGGCATCTGTCTGGTCCACCCTGTGCCCCAGCTTCCCCACTGCATGTCCCATTTGCAGCCTCACCGTCGTGCCCTCTCGTACTTGGCCACTATGCTGCTGCTGCTGCACATGTATCACTACTATCACTTTTCTTGGTTTCCCTGCCTTTGCTGTACATTGCTGACTGAAATGGTTTCTTTCTCCTGCAAATGTGCCTCTAGTGCGAGGTTTTCACTGGCGCTAATTTTCAGACCTTCATTTCACGGTGTTAGTGTGCATGGAGCCTCTCCCCGCCCACTCTCCACCCATTGACCCCTTCTCTCCACCCCTTGGGAGCCTTACGCCGCCCTCTGGGGAGCTTTACTCTACCCTCTGCGCTCCTTAACGCCACCGGCCACATTATCGCGCGATACATGATGTTCTCGCACGGTAATGCGCCATTATCGTGCGATAATTTCACTTATTGCGTGATAACGTCACAGCTGCGCCGTTAGCGCCGTTTAGTAAACATACCCCATAGGTTCCACAATGCTTGTTTTGGGGCAAGCAGTAGATTTCCTGGGTCCCCTTTAATAATGGTTTATGGACCTTTCATCCAGGAATTTGTCCAAACCTTTTTTAAATCAGGCTACACTAACAGCTTTTACTACATCCTCCGGTAACGAATTCCAGAGTTTGATTATATGTTGAGTGAAAAAATATTGTCTCTTATTAGTCTTACAGTAAATAGGTTACCCTGTACTTTCATTGCATGACCCTAGTCTTTCTATATTTTGATGGCGTAAACAATCGATCTACATTTACCAGTTCTACTTCATTCATTACTTTATAGACCTCTATCATATCTCCCTTCAGCCGTCTCTTTTCCAGGTTGATGAGCCCTAACCTTTTTAGCCTATCTTCTATCCCCTTTGTCATTTTGGTGGCTCTTTTCTGTACCTCTTTAATAATGCTATATTTATTTATTTATTTATTTATTATTTATTTAACATTTTTATATACCGCACTATTTATTATCAGCGCGGTTTACATAGAACTACAAAACATCAGATAAGATAAGATACATATATCTGTTTTTACATGGAACAGGAAGAAAAACTTGGAAAACAGGGGTAATTGTAACAAAGGATAATAGAACTTGAACTATATAAATATGATAGTAATATTACTTGAAAAAGTATCATGTTAGATAGGGATGGGATTGGAGCTGTTTAGATGAACTTGTGTTATTGTGTTCTCTGGAAAGTATATGATGAAAAGGTGATGCTTCAAGGCCTTTTTGAACTGGGGGATATCAGAGATGGCCCTAATGTGTGGTGGGAGGGTATTCCACAGTTTTGGAGCACATAAGCTGAATGATCGGTTCACAGTTGCAGAGATGTATTTTAAGGATTCTTTTGGAACTTTAAGCATGTTTAGTTCCGAGGTTCTTCTAAGCCTGTTGGAGGGGATAGGTTGGATCAACTCTGATAGAGAGGAGGGAGCAGGTCCTTTGTGAGCTTTGAAGACTAGTAGCAGGGTCTTGAAGGTGATTCTCGCTTGGATAGGGAGCCAGTGTAATTGTTTCAAGAGAGGTGTTACATGTTCTCTTTTTGGTGCCCCGAAAAGCACTCTTGCAGCACTGTTTAATGCGAGTTGAAGCGGGTTGAGGGTTGATTGGGGGAGCCCCTGTAGTATACAATTTGCGAAGTCAAAATGTGGGATAATTAAAGCCTGGTAGACAGTACGGAAATCATCTGGATCAATTAGTTGGCGAAGGTTTCTAAGGGAGCGAATCTTGAAATAAATTGCCTTTACAGTGTTGGCTATGTGGGTCTTCATGTCTAGATTCTGATCCAGGGTAACACCAAGATAACGGATGTGGGGTTTTACTTGCAACTTAGCATCTTGGACTTCAAGGAATGAAGGTGGTGTGAACTTGGGGTTTCTTGAAATGAAAAGTACCTCTGTTTTCTTGTTCTGGATTCTGAGATTTTGAGTCAGTAGCCAGTCTGAGATGGCGTTAAAACAGTTGGTTATGGTGGTGAGATTCATCTTATCAATGCAAAATGGCATATATAATAGGACATCATCGGCATAGATCATATAATTGACTTTGAAGGACCTGATAATGTTGCATAAGGGTTGCATGTAGATGTTGAATAATAATGATGACAAAGATGAACCTTGTGGGACTCCTTGACTTTGGTGAAATGGCTCTGATGTTTCACCATTTGAGCGAACTTGCTGCCATCTTTCTGAGAGGTAAGAGTTGCACCATTCAAGAGCATTTCCACAGAGGCCCTTCTCTCTTAGGCGGACAATAAGAATGTCGTGACAGACCGAGTCAAAAGCAGCCGCAATATCTAAAAAGATGAGAACAAAGCCTTGTTTGATGTTGTCGATGCCAGAGTTTAAGCTGTTGAGAAGTGAGGTGAGGAGCGTTTCGACCCCGTAAGATTCCCGGAATCCATGTTGACAGGTATCAAGAGGCGCTTCAGTGTCGATATGGTCTTGCAATTGTCTGTAGACTATCTTTTCGATTATTTTCGCAAGGGTGGGTATGCTGGAGATGGGTCGGTAAGAGTCTGTTTTTTGCGGATCTAATTTGAGGTTTTTTAGTAGAGGTCGGATGGAAGTCTGTTTGAGGGCAGAAGGGAATGAGCCAGTGTCAAATGATAGGCTTATGATTTTGGATATTGTTGGAGCAAGTTCTTTGCGGAGGTCCTTTATCCAAAAAGCTGGACACGGATCGGTGTGTGCTGTGGATAAGTTGAGAGATGAGATAATATCTTCAATTAGCTTCAAAGAAGGGGTGGAGAAAGAAGCTAAAGGGGCTGGAAGTGCATGATCATTCAGGATAGTGGGTATTGTAATTTTATTTGTGCAGCATAACTTAGATTGTATGTAAAGGGCATAAGCTTGTGGGTTGATTTCACACTGGTGCTCCTGTGAGGGTTCTTTGGCTAATTTCTTGACAAGGGTAAATAGGTCGTGAGGTTTGTTTATAGCACGTTTAAGGATGTCTGTATGATATAGTCTCATTTTTTCAGAAATAGCTTTGCGGTGGGTTTCAAGATGTTGCATGTATGCAGACTGATTAGTATCGTTGCGTGATCTCCTCCATTTCTTCTCCTTTTTAAAATATGGCGACCAGAATTGCACACAATATTCAAGGTGCAGTCGCACTATGGAACGATAAAAAGGCATTATAATATCTTTGTTTTATTCTCCATTCCTTTCCTTATGATTCCTAGCATCCTATTTGCTTTCTTGGCCACCACTGCACACTGGGCAGATGGTTTCAACATATTATCCATGATGATGCCTAAATCTTTTTCCAGGGTGGTGATTCATAATGTGGAACCTTGCATCATGTAACCATAGTTTGGGTTGTTCTTTCCTAGGTACATAACTTGTCCTCATTAAATTTCATCTGCCATTTGGATGACCAGTCTTCCAATTTATCAAGGTCCTCTTACAAGTTTTCACAATCCTCATGTGTTTTAACAACTTTGAATAATTTTGTATCATATACAAATTTGATTACCTCACTAGTTGTTCCCATTTCCAGGTCATTTATGAATATGTTAAAAAGCAGTGGACCCAGAAGAGATCCCTGGGATACTCCTCTATTCACCTTTCTCCATTGGGAAAATTGGCCATTTAGTCCTACCCTCTGCTTTCTATCTTTTAACCATTTCTTGGCCCACAATAGAACAGTGCCTCCTATCCCATGATTCTTTAATTTCACCAAGAGTCTTTCATGAAGGACCTAGTCAAAGGCTTTTTGAAAATCCAAATAGACTATATCAACTGACTCACCTTTGTCTACCTGTTTATTCACACCTTCAAAAAAACAGAACAGATTAGTAAGACAAGACCTTCCTTGGTCTCCCATTAAGCCATGACTATCTACATGTTCAGTAATTTTGTTCTTTATAATGGTTTCTACCATTTTTCCCGGTATTGACGTTAGGCTCACTTGTCTGTAGTTTCCCAGATCACTCCTGGAGCCCTTTTTTAAAAATTGGTATTACATTGGTCATCCTCCAATCTTCAGGTATTTTAGATGATTTTAATGATAATTCACAGATTACTAATAGTAGGTCAGCAATCTCATATTTCAGTCCTTTCAACACCCTTGGATGTATACCTTCTGGTCCAGATGATTTGCTATTCTTCAGTTTATCAAATAGTTGTAATACATCTTCCCGGTGTATTGATATTTCTTTCAATTCTTCTGCTATATCACCTTTAAATAACACTTCAGTCATGGGTAACATAAAGAGCAAAGCAAAGAATTCATTCACTCTCTCCACTTTAGCCTTTTCCCTTCTTAGTGCCCCTTTTACCCCTCTATCATCTAATGCTGCAAATGACTCTCTCACAGGTTTTTTGTTATGAATATACTTGAAAAAGTCTTTATTACGTGTTTTTATTTTTATTTATTTATTTATTTAACAGTTTCTTCTATACCGCCCCTTCCAGAGATCAGGGGCGGTTTACATTGAACAAAGATTAGCATACTTCCGTATGTCTTACATGGAACAAGTTTTAACTATGTACACATTTTGTTACATGGAACGTATTTTAACATTAACAATAGTACTTATTTTTTTTTTTATACTTATATACAGGTTAATTATTAGGAGCGTAACTTATATACAGGTTGTGGAACAATGAGCATGACATAGTTAATTAACATAAGTTATTTACATTATAGAAGTAGCTGTCGGTTAGGGTAAATCGTTTTGGGTGTTGTGTGTCTTAAGTTAAGTATCTTTCTTGTGTTCTTCTTGTGTTAGTCATTTGTTCTGTCTTGAGGACTGTGGATATTCTTTTGAGATTGTCTAGGAGAGGTTTTTTGTTGGTAGGGGATCTCAAAGTGTTTTGTAAACAGGTATGTTTTTAATTCCTTTTTGAATTGGTGGAGGTCGCATTTTTCTTCCACAGCAAACTTCTCAAATTCTCTCTTTGCCTGCTTATGGGTTTTTTTTTCAGTTTTTGTCATTTGGCCCCTTTTTTCATTTCCTGAAAGATGCTTTTTTGGCATTGACAGCCTCTCTGACCTCACCTTTAAACCATGTTGGCAGTTTTTTGGACTTCCTTCCACTTTTCTTAAAGCATGGAATACAGCTGGTCTGGGCTTTTAAGATAGTATTTCTAAACAACCCTCATGCTTGATGTAAATCTTTAACCTTTGCAGCTGCTCCTCTTAGTTTTTTGTTAGCTTTTTTCCTCATTTTATCATAGTATCCCTTTTGAACTTTGAAAGGTAGTATTGTAGATTTCCTTGCCCTCCATTTATTAAATCAAATGTGATCACATTATAATCATTATTGCTTGGGGATCCAAGATGGCGATTTAAGTGTTGTGGTGAGCGGCACGGTGTTCTTTTTATGGGGAAGAAGCGTAAGTCTAAAGGTGCCAAACAGCCTTCAGTACCTGTGGCTTCAACGCCTTTGCCACTAGCAGTTACAGGTCCTTTGGACACATATTTTTTACCCATGCCGCGGAGGTCGGTGGTAGAAGGGGAGAGAAACTTGGCTTTGCAAGGTTCGGAGGTGTTGTCCTCGTACTCTGCATTGGGTGGTGATCTGTCCTCCCTGAGCTCATTGCACGCCTCTAAGGTACCTCGGCAGAACACTAGTGACTTGGAGAGCCAGGAGGGAGGTTGAGTCAGCGGACTCCATCGGAAGAGGGGGCTTGGTTTCCGAGCAAAGCCAGGGCTCTATGGCTTTTCCGGTAGCGCAGTCGAGTGTTGAGGCTGCTGCAGGAATGGCAGAAGGAAGTGAGGGTCTTGTGCCTCGCCGGCTTGCTCCCGCCCCGTTGCCGGGTGTGGTATTGGAGACAACTGCAGCAGTGGGAACTGTTTCTGTACCTTCACTGGGACCTCCGGAGGAGATAACTTTGCAGGCCATTTGAGCTGCTATTATGCAGCTTTGTGAGGAGCTGACACCGCTGATGAACAGTTTGGTGACCCAGGTCTCTACTAATACCGAGGTTATACAAGAAACTGTTGCAAGAATTTCTTCCTTTCAGACGGAGGTTTCTGACTTTCATACAAAAATTGTGTCTGTTGAGAATGATATGGAGTTTCTTAAGAAAAGTTTAGTTTCAGTTAGGTTTAAATTAGAGATGTTGGAGAATACAACCTGGTCTGTGAACATCCGTATGGTCAACTTTCCCAGAGTAGCGTTGGTTTCCGCGTGGGATATGTTTCGTTCTTATTTGATTGAGAATTTGGGTATCCCTCCTGAGTCCCATCCTCCTATTGCAAAAATGTATTATCTCACTTCAGGGAAAAAAGTTCAGGGGTCGGGAGTGGTTGCTGGAGTGACTAATGCTGATGTTTTAAATGTAACAGAAATGTTGGAATTTTCGAGAGATGAGCAGGTAGTGCCATCTACCTTATTGATTACTTTGGCATTATTATCAGATAAAGAATGGCTCATGAAGTTATTCTTCAAGAAATGTTATATGTTGTTTAAAGGTTTACTGATTTATATGTTTCCAGATCTTTCCAGAGAGACCCAAAAGAGGAGACGTGACCGAGGATTCAATTATTGGGAGGTCTCTTTTTTTTAAAAATTTCCTTGCAAGTGTCTGATAAAGTATCAGTCTAATTCCTATATATTTTATGAACCCTCCCAATTATTGGATTCCATAAATGCCCGACAAGTTGGGGGTGGGGCTGATCCTCTGTCTGTCCCCGTTTGAGTATGTTTAGGTACTGACTGTTTACACATTACTTATTTTCTTTCAGTATTGTTGTAATATTATTTTGTTCTATGGATCCCTCCCTATAGTGGGCTAGAGTGGGTTGGGTTGGACTTGTTTCCGGTATTTTATCATGGGACTTGTATGAGTTCTTATGTATTTTTTTTCCGATACTCTTCTCAATTTCACGTTCAAGATGAATTCTTGATATGTAGTATAAAAATCTATAAATATTAAATAAAAAAAATATTGCCAAGTGGCCCCAACACCCTTTTCTGTTGCTTCAGATCCTGTATTCACTAAGGACTAGGTCCAAAATAACCTCTCCTCTTGTCTGTTCATGTACCAGTTGCTCCAAGAAGCAGTCATTTATTTCATTTAGAAACTTAACTTAAGAAACCTGTAAATATGTGCTCCAAACATATTACTGGCCCCCTGCTGCTCGTCTGTGTATCCAAAATGGCAGAGCAGATCATGCTAGCTTCATAATATATGTGTGGATATGACGAAGGCTGGGGCGTCCAAGTACCTTGTTCTGAATGCATGCACCTTGGGGATGTCCACAGTTGTAAAACAGCTACAGCCAGGCATGCACCTGGCTTTGCTATCCGCGTGGGGCCTATCTCCAGAACTAGTTTCTGGTACTTTCATTTTTTGGGGTGGAGATGGAAAGATATCAGAAGGCACTGCTGCTCTTCCCACCACCCCCCCCCCCCACGCCCCCGGTTTTTGGACATTCTGCTCTGTACATCCCAGATTCTTCATAGATGTCCTTTATAAAATGCTACTTATAATGAATTGTTTTTGGGATTAAGATGATGTTTCCATAGGTATACTAGAGTGGTATTAATTATATACAGTAGGAACATGTAGCAGGAGTCCTGTTTTATTGGGACCTTTATAAAATGGGCTCCATTTTGGACATTTGTATAGAGACCCTTTTATAAAATCCCCCCTTCCCATTTAAGTACATAGTACACTTCAGGGTAGTAGAAGGAAGTTGAGAATCATGGAGTTCCCACATTTCACAGGACCTGGAATTATAAAGCTCAAAGGGTAGGCGGTGGTTTGTAACATGGATCCTGATCCACTTAGGGGTATGTTTACTAAAGAGCGCTAACATCGCAGCGGCGATGTTATCACACGATAAGTGACGTTATCGTGCAATAATACCGCACGATAACGTCACTTATCGCACGATAACATCTCCGGCGGTGTTAAGGCGCACAGAGGGTGGAGTAAGTCGTTCCAGAGGGCGGAGAGAAGGGGTCAATGGGTGGAGAGTGGGAGGGGAGAGGCTCCAGGAACACTAACGCTGTGAAATCAGGGTCTGAAAATTAACGCCAGTGAAAACCTCGCGTTAGAGGAACATTTGCAGGGGAGAGAAACCATTTCAGTCAGCAATGTACAGCAAAGGCAGGGAGGCCAAGAAAAGTGATAGTAGTGATACATGTGCAGCAACAGCATAGTGCCCAAGTAAGAAATGGCACTACGGTGAGGCTGCAAATGGGGTACAGGGGGCTGCAGGCGGGATATTCAGTGGGGCAGCTGGGGCACAGGGTGGACTAGGCAGATGCCTAGGTGACACATAGGAATGTAGAAATGGAAAACCTGCAAGACAGCAACTGACCAAGGGCAAACATGTCCATGAGTGTGTGTCCCACAGTGTCCCAGGGGACAGTACCCAGCAAGTACCCCAAAGGGCACATAACACTGGCAGGCGGTGCATGGCCTGGGACTGCATACCACCAGCACCACCGGCACAAGGGCATCTCAGCATGGTGGCGAAAGGGTGCTGGTGGTGGAGGGGGAAGTGGCGTCTGCCCACAGCAGACCAAGGCCAAGCCCTGTTTAGGTGGGTGCCGTGCACTGCAACAGACAAGGTCTGTCTGACGAACAGTCATGGTATCCCCAGGGAATGAGCTGCCTCTGTGGCAACAGTTTGGTGCAGTACGCACAGCCAGTATATTCAGGGGCAGAAAGTCACAAGTTCAAGTCCCAGCTGTGGCTCCTGCAGATCATATCCCTATATTTTACCCAGTACAAAACCATGGTAATAAAGACAGAACCTTTATTGCAGATAAAATAAACATGCCATAAATGCCTATATTTTACCCTACAGAACACAAACACCATAAACATGAGCAATCCCTAGAGCAGTTTCCCAACTGCAGTCCTGGAGGGCCAAACACCATTCAGGTTTCATGCTGTCCCTAATAAATATGCCTGTGATGCATTTTGTGGTGGCGCAGAGGAGAAAGCCTGAGAAAGAAGGGAGAAATCAGGTATTTTTCTCAGAGAAGAGAAACAAAACCAGAAGTTCAAGGATTAAAACTCCTGGTTTAGAAAAAAACTCCTCACAGAATACTTGTTGTCAAGGGACACGCCCTAGCTCCCTAGTTACCAGCCCTGCTCACGAGAGACAGCTAGGGGAGGAGCTAGCAAGTAGGATGGGGAAGCAGATATAAACGCCAGGAATCTGGAGAGAGAGGCAGGAGAGAGAGAGGGAACGGACAAAGAGCAGCAAGAGCAGCAGAGAACTCGAGGAGTCCGGGAAGTGCAGGACGTGCTCAGAGTGCAGGTGTGAGGTACACTGCAAGAGAAAGCAGCCTTAGAGGAAGGTGCTTTGGGAGCCAGACTTCCAGTGAAGGAGAATCTTCTTCTGAGAGAGAGAGAAGAAGGAGGAGTTCCAGTTCTGGTCCAATGCTGAGGTGAATGGGTCTGAGAGTCCTAGAAGGGAAAGAGGCTCTAGGAGCTCAGCAGAATTACCCAAGAGAGGCTTGCAGAGAGTGAAGGAAGCTTCACCCAAAGCTCTGTGGAGAAAGACAAAACCAGCTAGAGGTTTTAAAGCTTATCCAGGGGAATTTCCAAGCCATGTGAGTAACCTGAAACATGCTCCAAAAGTTTATATGGAACCAGAGCAGTTAGCTGTAGAGCCGGCTAAATCCTTATTTCCTCAGACTAAAGTGAGCAGTGTTAAACCCTCTAACAGACTTGTGAAAGTTAAAGAATTACCTAAAAGTAAAGACATCTCTCAGAGGAGAGGAGAATCTGCTTTAAATAAGGTTTTACAAATCTTAAAAGGTTTAAAGCAAGACAATTCTGAACTCATGAATAATGCTTCTCTAGCAAACTCAGATGTTGAGAGCATGGAATTTGAATCTTCTATGACACAGGAACCTGACCCTGTTGAAGAAATGGAATGTTCTTTAGTTTTTAGAAAGTAGCTAAAAACTAGAGTGTGTCACGAAGCCAAAGCTAGCAGCCGTTTCAAAGACGCAGCGCTGAGAGGAATATGCTAATTAGGAGAGCTGTGATTCTCTAAGCTTAACCCCTTCTTTGAAAGACTGCTTGTACAAAGTATAGAGCCTGGCAGATAGCAGGTGAAGAAACCATTGTATGTGAGAAAAGAGAAAACAGTGTGCAGTGAAGTTTTACTTTGTGGGATTACTTGAAGCTGTACATGTTTTAAAAGTCACATCCTGGAGAAGAAGGTTTTTGCACCAAAGTTATTTTGCTATGATTTTGGTATGAAGAAATACTTTGTTTAAGTTTGCTGATAAGCTGAAAACAAAGCCTCTTACCTTGTTGTTTTTCTCTGGAAGTTTCCATACCTTATGTTGATATTTGGAACTGTTTAAGAAGTTCCTCTGGCCTAAAGGAATAATAAAAATCCTGCGTGCCTATTTTCCCTCTTGGCTTAAGTTATTTCAACTACATAACAACTATAGGCATGTGTTAAAATAAATAAAGACTATCATCACTCCCAGCACCTAGGCAACCGCCTAGGGCAGTGATGGCTAACCTTTTTGAGCCCGAGTGCCCAAACTGCCGCACAAAACCAAAGAATTTCCTCAAAGTGCCAGCACGTCAATTAAAGCCTCATTTGCATAAGGTGCCTCATTTGCATAAATATTTGCATAATGTTACCATACACTAACTTTTAGTAAACATGCCTCTTAATGAGTATATGGATAAAGAAAGACTAAAAGGTTTCTACATTACTATAATCCAGTACCAACCGCCAGGCACATTAGGAACTACTACAAACGCTGCCCATTTAGAACCCATAGCAAACCCGCCGTATCCTAACAGAACTTCCCATCAGCCCCCGCGGGCATAACAGAGCAGCGAGGAAGAAACTCCACTCGCGCTCTGAAAGCAGGCGCGTTTGACTAGAGGCAGCTGAGAGAAGGTGATACCGGGGATGGAGGGCAGGCTCTGCTGGGCGGGGGGGCCCCGCGGCACACTCGATTCTGCCGCGGCGGCCCCGGCCCCGGCAGCGGCAGCTTTTTATTTTTATTTTTTTTAATGCCGCATATTTTGATTGCGGACCTTCCCGCGTGCCAGCTGCAAGGCCTTCGCGTGCCACAGCTGGCACGCGTGCCATAGGTTCGCCATCGCTGGCCTAGGGTAAAGGGTGTGGTGACAATTTGGATGCACCGCCCCCAATGTATGCAAATGTATATCATGCATATTCATTAGGGACGGCTTGAAAACCTGAACCATGTTTGGCCCACCAGGACCGGAGTTGGGAACCTCTGCCCTAGAGCAGCTGTCAACAGGGGCACAAACACCCACACCCACAGGCTCCACTATCCAATGGCTCATGGAGAGTCAGGCTGTTGGGCCCTGCGCCGAGCAGCATCTACAAATACTAGCACCTGCATACCTTAGCAATGCCGTCTTAAACTTGGAAACACGTTCCACATATATCAAAAGGAACAAATCCTAAGTTAAACACAATTTGTTGACAGAGATTGATCATAGCAACCTTTCTGATATCTGTGGAGTGTGTTTCAGTTTTTGTTTCTGACAGTGTTTACCACCCCGTGGAGTGACCCTAACAGTATTGAGTACCATAGCAATACCTGCACTGTGCCCAGGACTGGTGTGGCGGCCAGGGCTGCCAACTACCTCTACATTTGCACAATGCTGAAATAGGTGTGGGAATGTGTGTATGTCTATCAAGTGTTTTGTGGCAGCTTATACCTTACTGAGCCCACAATGCTTGCACTGTTTCCAGTGTTAGCCTGCCAATGTGCATAATGAGGAGCAAGGTACTATGGGTATGGCCCGGACAGGGCGGCCTGGGCAGGATGCATCTGCACAGTGCATAGGGCAATGACTGGGACATTGTAGTACCCGTCCACCACCTGCACGGACACCCTGACTGAGCAGTGACCATGGCTAGGTTCCCCCATAGTGCTATAGAATTTTTCTCTCAAGTGATATCTATGAGTTCCTTTTTTGGGGCCCAATTACTGACGTACCTGCTTGGGGTGTGTGTGCACACAGTTTCCCTAGGAACATGCACTATGTACTAGCTAGCAGACTGTCTGCAGTTAGCATGTGTATGGCTGGAACACCTTGCAGGGTGCAGCGGGTGAAGACTGACTGTACCCTTTGCTGGTGAATGTCAGATAGTCGTGGGGGCCGCTGAGCTTTTCCAGGCCTACTGCCAGTGCCCTATGTGATGTGTACACATCTGCATTGACTGCCCTACAGGACTGGAGTTGATGGTCCCCTCTACTGCCATCATTGCAGAGATGTAGAATGTGGATCTGTTGGTGGAAGATCCTGTTCCCTCCACCCTGACCCACAGAGGGTGGATTAGGTGGAGCTACATAATCCCCTTTTGGGTCCAACCACCATCCTTCTCTTATAACATGTGACCATGGCAACCACACAGGATATGCCCTATTCTGGGTACATCTTAGTCCACAAGGGCTAGACGTGACTGGGAAATACAAATGGACACAGATGTGTATGCAAGGACTACCTATCACACACTGACACTGATGGGGACCTGCAGCACAGCCTATCTCAGCCAAGCCAGGTGCTGCGGACCTGGTGCTGGGCGCCCCACCTCACCCTCAGGGTGAGCACAGGAACTGCACAATGTCACAGTCTGTAGCTACTCTGTGCCAGTAACACACACGGTCAGTTCCCCCTACCAGGCCGGGGTGCTATAGAGGCACATACCCCATCTTGTGATTAGATGTAGGCTGCTGATCTGCATGTGCAGTGCATCATGGGTACGGGTGGGTTTACCCTATCCTGGTAACCACAGCAGACAGTTTGTGTGGTGACCTGCAGTCTTTCTGTAGCAGCCAGTGGTGTTTTAGATGCTATAGAGATGTAGCCCACTGGTTACTTTGATAAATGTGATGGCAGAGGTCATGGGTTGGATCCCACAGTGCTGTTATTTAATAAGGCTGTCTGAGGCTTTTCCTTTTAATTTAAAACAGTGCTGCCAGCAGAAACACCCTCACAGTGCTGTAGCCTAAGGTGCCTCATAAGGCACCCTATAGGGCACATTATAAGGTGCCTTGGCAGACAGGGCACTTTATAATGTGCCCTATGGAGTGCCTTATAGGGCGCCTTAGGTTACAGCACTGTGAAGGTGCTTTGCTGGCAGCACTGATTTAAATTAAATGGAAATGCCTCAGACAGCCTTCTTACATCACACCACTTCAGGATCAAACCCATGTCCTCTGCCTCCACAGTCATTGCAGTAACCAGTGGGCTACATCTTTACAGCTTCTAACACTCCGCTGGCATGAACTTAGGGTTAATGCGTGTTAACGTGCCACGGCGCCCACTATCACACAATACCGATTCCTTGCAACCTTCCGTCTGGACCGCCCACTACCTTATATGGCATTCTTCACATTAACGCTGCAACTAGCGTTGGTAACATTAAGACGGTTTAGTAAACATACCCCTTAGTCTCCTATGTGTTTCCTTACCATTCCCCTAGACATATCCTTGTCCTCAGCTGTTGTGCTGTCTGTCTTGACTAGACTGTAATCTCTGATGAGCAGAGGCCATCTTTTATATGTGTCAGTACAGCTCTACATACATTTTGTAGCATTATACAAATGAGCAGTAGAAGTAGTCGATTTGTAATAAGCTGCCACCGCAGCCACCAATAAGTTCTACTGAAGCTAATGCAGCTGCAGTAGATTTGAGCGGCAACCAATAGACATTTGTGCTACAACCCCCAGATCGCTAGAGCCATTTAAGAGCATGCTGTATGCACGGCTGCATGAGTTTATATATATAGAGAGTCATTCATACAGTAAATACTTAGACAAGTTCCCTGTTTACAATTTTACCACATTCTCTGAACACTGAATTTACTTAGGCACCATAAACCTGGCTGCAAATGCCACAGACGTCTCAAGTGTAAATAAATAGCTTAAATAAAAAATTCTGCAAACATTGATTTGTGCCAAAAATGTGGTTTGTTAAAAAAAAATAGTGCTGTTAAATGCAAAGTAAATTGAATGGACTCTTCATTAATTGGACAAATGGGTTCTCAATCCAGGTATCATAAAGGAGACGTTATTATGCGGTGCGACAGCACGTACCCACGTGGGCATCCGACAACCACTAGAGAATACAAACCCACCCTTCACTAGGAACTGTGCCACAGCCAGACCGCATTTCCTTCAGGGGATGGATTTAATATGCTTAAAATGATGCAGAGACACTGTCACAGCTCACTATACAGTTGCTGACCTATTGCGGAAGATGTTGATGGGATTTCATAGATGTTCCAACTTCTAAATGTGTTGTAAAGAAAACATACCATTGATAACGTTATTCTCCTTTCTTGCAAATCTTTTAATGTTTTTATATACTTTTAGTAGAGCAGCTTTGTGTTGTATGTGCATCGTGACTAAGCAAAACCAGCAGAATATTTTGGCCAAATATAGCCTCCTGCACGCTGCTAAAAATCTAGCTTTTATACTGAGAGCTGAAGTCACTGAAAAAAGTTTACATTCCAGCGGCCTGCTGTTCCAAAGCCAAGTGAATGTTTGGCTTAATACCCATCCACGTTTCTTTCATGAGCCTTTTTCAAACAGCTAATCAGAAAATGTAGTTTCTGTTATGAAGTATTTTACTGAAGAATATATTTTTGCGATTAAATGGTAAGGTAGGCCCTGAGTAGTGGGGTGTTTCCTCCATCTAATATAAGAATATGAAAAATTCTAAAGTCATATTGCACAGGCTCAAAACAAATATTACATTTAGGGGTATGTTTACTAAACCGCGGTAATGTTACCCGCATTAGGTTCCAAGGTAATGGTACAGATGCCCATATAAAGGCGTGGGTGGTGCATCATTACGGCAAGCCGTATCAGCTAATGCGCGTTACAAGGCGCCTTAGACTAACTCGCGTTACAAGGCACCTTATAGGGCACCTTGTAAGGCACCCTGTAAGGTGCCTTGCAAGTAAGGTGCCTTGTAAAGTGCTTTGTAAGTAAGGTGCCTTATAAGGTGCCTTGTTAGGTGCCTTATAAGTAAAGTGCCTTATAAGGTGCCTTGTTAGGTGCCTTATAAGGTGCCTTGTAAGGTGCCCCATAAGGCGCTTTGTAAGGCGCCCTATAGGGCTCCTTAGGCTAAGCACCATATTAGGCACCCCTGGACAAGGCACCTTAGAAGGCACCCTGGGTTACAGAACCATAGGTTAAGGTGGCCTAACAAGGTTACGGTGCCCTAGGTCAGTGTGCCCTAAGGGCTGCAATGTGCTTCAGGATGACATGCATGACCTGTGAGGCATAGAGACAGATGTAGCCCTAACACTAGATAGAGCACCGAGGAAATGCAATGAACAGGTAAGTGAAGGAGGGAGAGCTGGGAGCTGCTGGACCTGCCATATCTGAGGGCATCCCATGTGGCTGCCAGTACTGATGACAAACATGGTGGGGACAACTGTATCACAACACAAGGTTGGCAATGTAAAGTACTGGAAAGACAGTGGATGGCAGATGATGGGAATACGTGTCCCCCAGTGGAGGCGGAGGTGGCAAGATAGTTACAATGATGGGTGGACAGAGGAGTGGTGGTGCCATGCAGATCAGGCACAGGCGAGGCAAGCATGAAGAGGCACAATGCAGGAAAGGGTAGCAGTGCAGGACATGGGGTGGCAGCCTGCACAGGCAGACAGGACTCTACACAGCTGACAGACGCAGGTAGACGGACCGAAGGAATGTTGGCAACTATGGCAAAGGTATTATGGGCTAGCAGCACAGCTCTGCAAAAATATGACTTTTACAGGCATGCAAACTATTTGAGTAGGACAGGCATGAAAGGAGGGAATAATATGGAATTGAACCCATGAACACTGCTGAGAACGACATTATACTAACCAGTAGGCTATACCTCCATGGCATATCCCACAGCAATGGCTGGGTACAGAAGGACGGCACAAAGAAGGGTTGGGATACATCAATAAAGCACCTTGTGATCATCATTCGCTCTTGCTCTCTGTGTGTTCTTGGGTACAGAAGGACTGCAGGTCACTGCACAAACTGTCTGCTCTGAGTGCCAGGATAGGGTAACCCCACCAGTACCCATGATGCAATGCACATGCTGAATAGCTGTCTACAGCTGATCACCAAATAGGGTATGTTTACTAAACCGTGGGTGCAAATGGGGTCTGCACCTCTCCGGTACCTCAGCTTGGAAAGACGAACTGACAGTGCGTGATACTGGCACAGAGTAGCTACAGACCATGCGATTGTGCACGTTCTGTGTTCACACTGAGGGATAGGATGGGCGCCCAGCACTAGTTCCGTAGTACATGTGGTGCTAGCGATAGGTCCTGCTGTACATCCTTGTCACTACTGGTGTGTGACAGGTGCTCCTTGCAGTGCATCTGAAGGAAATTTGGTGTCCATCTGTATTCTGCAGTCACATGTGGTCCTCTGGGACCAGACACCATCCAGATTAGTATGCACCCAGTGTTAGGGTCTGGCTGACATGGGCACCTGTTATCAGGGCAGAGGGGTTTCTAGACTTTCATGAGGTTTGTGTAGCAGTGTCTCTACAGGTCAAAGTGGATATACACTATGTACCCCAAAGGGCCCACAATCACTCATTTTGTAAGTAAGGGATAGGTGTCTATGCTCTTGTGAAGCAACCTCCATCCTGCTGGTATAAGACAGCCCTGCAGAGTTGGTGGGCCAGAGCCATACCTGTGACTGGGGCAGTGGCAGACCAGCAATAATGCTGGGATTAGGTCTGGAAAACCTCAACTGCCTCACACCACAGTCTGCCATTCACCAGCAGACGGCACAGTCAGACTGCACCTGCATCACCCTACAAGGTGTTCCAACCATGCACAGACTAACTGCAGACAGTCCACTAGGCAGTCCATAATGCATGCTCACAAGAACTATGTGCACCAGACAGGTATCTCAGTGTTTGGACCCCAGCACTGAAAACACACAAGGATCACTAAAAGCAGATATTGTACAGCGCTATGTGGGAACCTAGACATGCCATGGTCACTGCTCGGTCAGAGTGAGGGTGCCCCCCCCCCCCAGCATTACATGCTGTGGCCACCCTGTCCATGCAGGCGGTGGTCGGGCATCTTGGCCAATCCATCCTGTCCGGGCCATATCCACAATACCTTGCTCCTCATTATGCACATATTCAGGCTAACGCTGGTAACAGTGGGACATTGTGGGCCCAGTGGGGTGTGGGCAGCCACAAAACAATGAATAGACATACACACACACACTCCTATTGCAGCATTGTGCAAAGATAGGGGTGGTTGGCAACCCTGCCCGCCACACTGATCACAGTGCTGATCACAGTGCCGACATTGACAAACTGTGTAGGAGGTAGTAGTACTGCTCTGGTGATAACTGCAGCTCCGTGCTGGGGCCAACAGCCTGATTCTCCATGCAGATCTGGATTGTAGACGCACTACAAGGAACACCTGTCACACACCGGTAGTGATTTCCTTCAGATGCACTGCAAGGAACACCTGTCACACACCGATAGTGATGAGGATGTACAGCAGGATGAGGATGTACAGCAGGACCTATGGCTAGCACCATTGGATTGTGAGTGGGTGTTTGTATCCCTGTTAGCTGCTGCTTTGTGCTTTGCACATGTTGCTGTTGTATCTGCATTGTAGGGTAAAAGCTAGGGACATCCACTGCAGGATCCACAGCTGGGACTTAAGCCTGTGACCCTCTGCTTCAGGACACACTGGCTGTGTGTACTGCAACACACATGCACAGTAGTCTCTGGAGCTACCTTACTTTTCCTCAGCCAGAACTGCAGGCAGGTGCCACTGCCCCCTCCAGCATGGGCACACACCCCTCTGCCATGCTGATATAACCATATGCTGTCGGTGCTGGTAGTGCGCAATCCCAGGCCATCCACTGTGTGGGTAGGCGGTCGCCTAGGGTGCGGGGTCTGGGGTGGGGAGGCATATATGGGTATCCTCACATCCCCCCATCACCGCCTACCAATATTATGTCCCTTCCGTTTGGGGGAGGGTTGGCTGGGGGGATGTCAGGTCAGTGCCCTGGCAACTGTTAGCTAGGGTGGACCAGGTAGATGTAGGTGGATTGTGTTTTTGCCTTTGTCAGCAGCTGTCTTGCTGATGTCCAGTTTCTATGTTCTTGTGCCACCTAGTCCACCCTGTGCCACTTAGACCGCCCTGTGCCCCAGCTGCCCCCACTACATGTCCCACCCGCAGCCCCTATGCCCCATTTGCACCATCAGCTTAGTGTCCTTTCATACTTGGGCACTATGCTGTTGCTGAAAATGTAGCACTACTATCACCTTTCTTGGGCTCCCCGCCTATGTTGTACATTGCCGATGCTGAATTGGTTTCACCCTCCTGCAAATGTGCATCTAACAACAGGTTTTCAGTCCCGGTAATGTTCGGCCCTTCATTTCCCCACGTTAGTGTAAAAGGAGCCTCTCCCCGCCCACTCCCCGCCCATTGACCCCTTCTCTCCACCCTCTCTCCACCCTCTGCAGGACTTACCGCAGCCAGCAATGTTAACGCGCGTTAAATAACGTTAGCACGCATTAATGTAGTGTCGCGCCTCTGTCGGCTAGGCTATCGCCTAGGGGCTGGAGACGTGAACTTTTATATGTTTCCCTCGATGGTTGCCTATAATTGTAGTTGTGCGGTTGAAATGACTCAGCCGAGAAGGTTTATAGGCTCGCAGGATTTTTATTATTTTTCTTCAGCCAAATGAACTTCTTATTTATAGTTCAATATATCAAACATAAGTGCGGGTGTTTTTCCCAGAGTAACCAACAAAAATAAAGTGCTTTTATATTCAGCTTGCCAAACAAATCAACAGAAAGTATTTCTTCATACAAAAACAGCAGTGAAACTCTTGTGCAGTCAAAACCAGCTTCCCACGTGGCTTTAAAACAGGTACAGTTTACAATTCTCCAGTATTGTACAAACTCTATTGCAGACTGTTTCCTTCTTCTCACAATCATTTAGTTTCTCTCTCTGCTGTATTGCAAACTCTATACTTCTTAGCCAACAGTCCTTTAAACACACAGACAGAGCTTAGAATCTCCAGGAACAAGCAGGAATAAGTCCTCACATATGGGTACGTCGGTACCGACGGAGCCCGTGCGGGAAAGCTCCCCAGCTTCTTAGAATAGAAGCTTTTGGGACCTCCCACTGCACATGCGCACTGCCTTCCCGCCTTCCTGAACAGCTCTCCTCAGTTTCTCTTTTTCCGCGGAGCCAGCAGGTCGTGTTCCTGTCACCGCTGAAGAAATTGTTATTTTATTTGTTTCTTTAGACCGCGTACCTGCCTTCCCCATACCGATACCGGTATCGCCGGTCTTTTCTTTCTTTCTTTAAAAAATTATAATTCTTTTTTCTTATTTTTTAGCTTTTTGGTCACTTCAGAGAGGCCTCTCGGCCTACTCAATTTCTCCTCATGGAGAAGCCAGCCCCTGGATTTAAGAAGTGTACCAAATGTAATGCTGTTATTTCAGTCACAGACACCCATGAATGGTGTCTGAAATGTTTGGGGCCTGACCATTCCATACCGGACTGCCCATCTTGCTCCCACATGTCTAAACGTGGGCTGCAGAACCGGGCCAACAAATTCCATGTGCTGTTTGCTTCAGAGAATACAGCATCACAGTCATCCAGGTCTTCTTCTCCGGATGGATCTCAGGTAACCAAACCTTCTGTGGGCAAGTCCTCAAAGAGCAAATCTCCTTCAAAGCATCGAGAGGCTCTTAGCTTAGAACTTGAGGACCCTGCCCCAGCCAAACAACCCCGGCGGGAAGTCCAACTTCCAAAAACGCCAATTCAGGGGTCTCAGGTTGATATCGATGCTACGGCCTCGACAGATCACCTGTTAGCCTGCTCTGGGGTACCGGGTCACTCCGGTACCGACATCCAGGCAGCTATGGCGTCCATGGGCGATACTGTACAGTCCATGCAGCAGGCCGTCATGGCTTTCATTAAAGCTGCAACGCCATCGGTTCCGCTTTCAGCGGTTCCGGGCCCGATACCGGTATCGTCCGCCATGCCGGTATCGAGGCCGTCCACCTCTAAACGCAAGTCGGTACCGTATGGGCTTTCGCTCCATACCGGTTCCATACCCGATACGCCCGATATCGATACCGATCGGTACGCGTATCGTGCGTTAGAGGAAAGCACCGATTCCTCTGAGGATTTTCACTCCTCTGATGATTCTGCTGAGTTTTCACTCAACTTACCTGAGGAGCCCTCTTCTCCTAAAAGGAGAATGTCCCCTCCAGAGGATTTGTCCTTCCAGGACTTTGTTTTAGATATGGCTACAGCCCTTTCTATTACCACATCCTCTGAAAAGGAACCCAGATCCAAAAAACTGGATATTTTGGGATACTCAAAGGCCCCTAAGGAGGCAGTTACCCTGCCTATCCATGAAATCCTTCAAGAACAACTGATGGATTTCTGGGAAAATCCTTTGACTTTGTCTCCTTATTCCCGTAGGTTGGACACCATGTATAGGGTCCCTCCTTCTCCTGGTTTCCAAAAGACTCAATTGCCCCACCACTCTATTGTGGTGAAGTCTGCAATGAAGAAGATTAGGAGTACCAAAAGGCACTCTTCCACCCCTCCAGGACGGGAATGTAAGACTTTGGACTCTTTTGGTAGGAAAATTTTCCAGGCTAGTATGCTTATAGCCAGGATTAATTCCTACAGTCTCTATATGGGCATGTTCCTGGAGGAACTTGCCAAAAAGGTGCGGCATTTTGCCCCCTTTATCCCTGAGGATAAAAAGCAGGGATTCCTTTCCCTAGTGAAACAACTCTTAGAGGTTTCTAAGTTCTCTAATAGGGCAGCATATGATTCCTTTGAGGGAGCCAGTAGGGCTTCGGGCATTGCTATTGCAGCCCGACGTCTTGCTTGGCTCCAGGCCTCTGATCTGGAACCTTGGGTTCTAGATGGCTTACGGAATCTGCCCTGTACAGGTGAGAACTTATTTGGGGAAGAGTGGCAAATCAAAGCCACCCAGATGGATGCTGAAAATGCCACCTTGGAAAGACTTTCAAAGTCCACTTCAATTCCTACTAAGAAAAAGTCTTTTAAAAGGCCTTACTATAAGAAGGCCAGAGTTGCTTCAAATACTGGCCAGCAGTCTTCTCAACCTCGCTATACTGCTAAGCGTCAGCAATCCAAACAAGCACGAGCTAAGCCTGCAGCAGCTACTGTAGCTCAGCAGGCTCCAACCCCTCAGGGGTTTTGACTTGCTCCTAGGGAACTTGCCACTTCTGGTTCTAACACAACCAGAACCTCTCACCATACCCGGAAGGTTGGTTCACTTTGCTCCCAGATGGGAACAAATCACAACAGAACAATGGACCCTCTCTATCATTCGAGAGGGTTACAAACTTCATTTCTCCAGCCTTCCTCCCCATCATATGGTGAGACCATTCAATTCTCCCCCATCTCTCCTAACCCTGTTGGGTCAAGAGGTTTCCTCTCTTCTTGCCCAAGGGGCCATAGAAGAGGTTCCTCTTCCTCAACAAGGGTCCGGTTTCTACTCCCCTTATTTTCTCATTCCAAAGAAGACAGGGGGATTCAGACCAATCCTAGATCTGAGAGAATTGAACAAATTTCTCTTCAAGGAGAAATTCAAAATGCTGTCTCTCGGCATTCTCCTTCCTTACCTCCAGGGTCAGGACTGGCTTTGTTCTCTAGACCTACAGGATGCGTATACACATATACTCATCCATCCATCCCACAGAAAGTATCTTCGCTTTCTGTTTCAGGGAAAACATTTCCAATACAGAGTACTCCCCTTCGGTCTAGCCTCTGCTCCAAGAGTATTCACAAAATGCATGGCAGTCGTAGCCGCATTTCTAAGAGGCATGGGAATCTTTGTCTTCCCATATCTGGACGACTGGCTCATCCGAGCTCCAACTCAGTCACAGGCCCAGATTTCCCTGGACCACACAAGGAGCCTTTTGCAGTATCTGGGACTGGTAGTAAACCTTCCCAAGTCCCAACTCATCCCTACTCAATCTCTAGAATTCATAGGGGCCCAGTTGGACACCATCACTGCAAGGGCCTACCTTCCACATGTTCGAGGCCAGCGCCTCCTGAGTTTGGCCTCCCAAGCTCAGTCCAGCACTCACTTGACAGCCAGGGAAATGCTACGCCTACTGGGTCATATGGCCTCCACAGTGCATGTGGTACCCTATGCTCGTCTTCATATGAGAGCAGCTCAATGGACCCTGGCCACTCAGTGGACTCAGGCGTCAGGAGCGCTCTCAGACCAAATACAAACCTCCGATCGTCTGTTTTGGTCCCTCCACTGGTGGACTTCCACCAAGAATCTGTTGTTGGGGGCTCCATTTCAACCATTGCTACCCCAAGCAACCCTCACAACAGATGCCTCCCAAACAGGGTGGGGAGCCCATCTGCAAACTCTCTCCACTCAGGGCACTTGGTCTCTACAGGAGACCACCCTTCATATCAATCTTCTGGAACTGCGAGCAATTTACCTTGCCCCCAAGGTCTTCCACTCCCTCCTAGCCAACCTCACTGTCCTAGTTCAGACGGACAATCAGGTGGCCATGTTTTACATAAACAAACAAGGAGGGACGGGCTCTCTGTCGCTTTGCAACGAAGCTCTAAGACTATGGGCCTTCGCCAGAGAGCATCAGATTCACCTGCTAGCAGTGTATCTCCCAGGAGTTCAAAACTCTCGGGCAGACAGGCTCAGTCGAGTTCTGCTGCCACACGAATGGTCCCTACATTTGGACCAAATAAACCGAATCTTTCAGGAATGGGGGACCCCGGACATAGACCTCTTTGCAAGTCCGTGGAATGCCAAACTTCCCCGGTTCTGTTCCAGAACTCCGTGTCAGGGAGCTCAGGCTACGGACGCCTTTCTCCTGAATTGGAATCAGGCATTCCTATATGCCTTTCCACCCATTCCTTTGATTCCCAAGACTCTGTTCAAACTCCAGAGGGATCATGGAACTATGATCCTCATAGCTCCACGCTGGCCACGCCAAGTGTGGTTCCCTCTACTTCTACAGCTCTCCCAGGGATCCTACTTGGATCTGGGAGCTGCGCCAGACCTCCTGTCTCAGGAGGAAGGGACTTTGTGGCACCCAAACCCCAAATCCCTTCACCTCAGTGCTTGGTTACTGAAGGCTTAAGCCTTCAAGACTTTCATCTTTCCCAACCAGTGAAAGATATCCTTTCTGCCTCTAGGAAACCCTCTACCAGGCGTTCCTATGCTTTCAAATGGAAACGTTTTTCCATTTGGTGTGCTCAGCAGGGTCTTGACCCTCTGGCACTTCCTTTGAATTCTCTTCTTGATTATCTCCTGCATCTATCCAATGCAGGCCTCAAGACGAATTCGGTAAGAGTCCATTTAAGTGCTATTGCAGCATCCTTGAAACATATAAATGGACAACCAATCTCCTCTCATCTTCTTGTTGCAAGATTCATGAGAGGCCTGACTCTCACTAAACCTCCCATCAGACCACCCCCGGTCGCATGGGATTTGAATCTAGTGCTCGGTCAACTTATGAAGCCACCTTTTGAGCCAATGTTTTCCACCTCCTTGAAATTTCTTTCCTGGAAGGTCATCTTCCTCATTGCAGTCACTTCGGCTCGCCGCATCAGTGAGCTGCAGGCTTTAGTGGCTAATCCACCTTACACAAGATTTCATCATGATAAGGTGGTCCTTAGGACGAATCCCCACTTTATGCCTAAAGTGGTCTCGCCTTTTCATCTTAATCAAGAGGTATATCTACCTGTCTTTTTTCCAGATCCTCATGCATCCAATGCAGAGAGGAACCTTCATACTCTGGATTGTAAAAGAGCTCTCGCTTTTTACCTTAATAGGACTCAGCCACATCGAAAGTCTTCTCAACTTTTTGTGGCCTTTGATCCTTCCCATTTGGGACTTCCAGTCTCCAAGCGTACACTTTCCAATTGGATTGCTCAGTGTATTTCTTTTGCTTACCAGAGCAAAAACATTTCTCTGGAAGGCCATGTCACTGCTCACAATGTGAGGGCCATGGCAACTTCTATGGCTCATCTGCACTCTGTTTCCATAGATCAGATCTGTCGAGCCGCTACCTGGGCCTCGGTTCATACCTTCACAGCCCATTACTGTTTGGACAAGGACTCCCGCCGGGATGCCTTGTTTGGCCAGGCTGTCCTCAAGCACCTGTTCCATTCCTAAACAACTCCTGCCCACCTTCCCAGAATGGATGCCTGAGATCCATACGAAGATGGCGAACCTTTACAGGGGATCCCATGCATCTAAGCTAGGGAGTCCCCATATGTGAGGACTTATTCCTGCTTGTTCCTGGAGATAGCACAGTTACTTACCTGTAACAGGTGATCTCTGGGAACAGCAGGAATTAGTCCTCACAACCCACCCACCTCCCCTAGGAGTTGTATCTTTTATCTATCTATCTTCCTGTCCTCTCTCTGTTGACTCAGCTATAAACTCGAAACTGAGGAGAGCTGTTCAGGAAGGCGGGAAGGCAGTGCGCATGTGCAGTGGGAGGTCCCAAAAGCTTCTATTCTAAGAAGCTGGGGAGCTTTCCCGCACGGGCTCCGTCGGTACCGACGTACCCATATGTGAGGACTAATTCCTGCTGTTCCCAGAGATCACCTGTTACAGGTAAGTAACTGTGCTATCTCAGCAACCTCATTTGCATATTCTCTCAGCCGTGCTCTTCTTGAAACACACAGGCAGAGCTTAGAATCTCAGCAACCTCATTTGCATATTCTGCTCTTCTTGAAAGCAGCTGCTAGGTTTTCAGAGTATCTAGAAACCGTCTAGCTTTCCTTATTTCTTATAAACTAGAGAGCAATCCATTTCTATGTCTGAGCTTGCTTCATTTATCACAGGGGCTCCTAAATCCATGCTTTCCACATCTGACTCTATTAGAGAAGCATTGGATTCAATCTCAGACCTATAGTGCTTTAACCTCTCTAGGATTTTCAACACTCTGCTTAATGCAGACTCTTCTCTCTTCTGAGGAGTGCTTTTACAATTAGGAGGTTTCTTAACTTTCAGAAAATTAGTAGAGGATTTTAAACGGCTCACCTTAGTTTGTGGAAGTAAGCTTCTGGCAGGCTTTTCTGCTGTAAGCTCTGTTTCCATATAAATTTCAGGAGAATGCTTTCTGCTACTCACATGGCTTGCAATTTTCCCTGGGTAAGCTTTCCCTCTAAACGGAGTTCTCCTGTCTCTCTTACAGGTCACTGGGCTAACTTCAATACCTCTGGCTGGCCTTGCCTTCCTCAAAGAGGTCTCTGGTGAAGTTTTCCTGACTCTCCGTGTTCCTTCCTTGGTTAGTGCTCTGGAGCTCCTAGGGCCTCCTCCCCTTCTGGGACCTTCTGCCCTATTCCAACCGGTTCCAGAATCAGAGTTAGGACTCCTCCTTGTCCTTCCTCTCTCAATGAAAGTTTCACCTTCTCTGGCAGTCCATCTCCCAATGCACTTCCTCTCCAGGCTCTCTAGGCCCTCTAGCCTCTTTAGCCTTCCTGGGTTCCCTAACCCTCCTCGGTTCTCTCCAAGGCTCTCTAGGCCCTCTAGCCTCTTTAGCCTTTCAAAGCCTCCATGCCTTTCTCCAAGTTCCTGCCATTTATATCTGTGATTTCCCTTTCTGCCTCCTAGCCACTCCCCCAGCTGTCCCTCGTGAGCAGGGCTGGTAACTATGGAGCTAGGGCGTGTCTCTTCACTACAAACTTTCTGCTGGGAGTTTTTTTCTGAACCAGGAGTTTTAACCCCTAAACTCCTGGATTTGGTTCCTTTCTCTGGGGAAAATGACTGATTTTTCCCTCCTTTCTTATGCTCTCTCTCAGCTGCGCCATCACAGTAGCCACTGCTACGTTACCGCAGTTTAGTAAACATACCGCTTAGAAAGCATAGCCAAAACATGCCTGTCTGTCTGCTTAAATGCATTAAAATTTACAATGTAAACTTTGGAATCAGTGGGTTGCTGCTTAGTTATTGTATAGGTTGAATGAAGAAGACATGGATAATCAAAATATATTCCACAAAGGCTTTAATGAAGCAGCTGGCAAATGCTCCAGGACACTAGCTACTCTTAGGACATGTTTACTTAAGTGTACTACCCGGGATTTAGTGTGTGGTTTGGGGACCACACTACAAAGCATTGTGGGACCACGTGCTAAAAATCCCATACTACCTTGGACTACCAGTATAGTGGGAACACCCCTCTCCCACTAGAATGACTGGGTGGGAGAGGGGCGTTCCCACTATAGTGCAGCTAGTGCTGGTGTTTGTAGCCCATGCTACGTGTAGTCAGCATGAGTGCAACTAAAGCACCCATTTTGCCATGCTGAAACATGGCTTGTAAAAGTGGCAATGGCTTGGAAACCACTATGCAGCACTTATGTAAACTCTCCGGCACTGTGTCACAGTTTATGCCTTCTATTATCTGTTATTTCTGTCCCCCTTTGATGCAGACTTCCTCCTCTGCTATAATGGGTGCATTAAGATGTTCCAGTTGCTCCTCGGTCACGTATGTGCTCTTTCTGAATCCTGAGCCCTCCACTCTTGCTCTTGAGTAAAGTTAGTGATAATATGAACCAAACACTTCCCTCATCTCCTCAACAGTAGAGGCCAAATTATTCCTTCTGGGACTCCTCATGGTTGTAATATATCTAGGACCACTCCACCCTTTCAATAACTTGGTGAGCAGCCTCCCAGATTTATCTCCATATTGATAGTAACATAGTATTTGACTGCAGATAAAGACCAGTATGGTCATCTAGTTGATGTAGCTTAAATGTGTAAATTTTTCATTTTTAATTTGCTGCCTGCTGTGTGAAGGTGTGTCCTCTGCCTGCCTGCTACTCCAGCACTGCTGTGGTCAACTGGACTCTACCCGAGGGCCCTATAACTGGGTAGATTTATGAGTACACTGAGAGTTGCTTTATTTGCTGCTGCTATGTGAAGATGTGTCATCTGCCTGCATGCCACTCTCGCACTGCTGTGGTCAACTGGACTCCACCCGAGGGCCCTATAAATCTCTTGTCCACCCACGGTGTGCAGTCATTGGTGTGCAGACAGGGGCATGCACTAAGGGGTATGCAACAATGGGCATGATTTGCCCCCTGTGAGCCCTTTAGGAGCCGAAGATTGAGGTGTGGTGAACAAGGGTGTGTAATGTTTAGCTGTGAGGTGCCGGGAAAGAGGAAGTTGAAGGGCAGTAATCAAACAGCTACAGATGTGGATCCTATGGACAAGCATTTGGTGCCCCAGTACACTGCAGATATGGATAAGATGCAGGCATCCTTGGAAGGACTGTCTTTAAGTTCCTTCGAGCGGACTTCGCCTCCTGTACTGTGTCCATCATTGCTACCTAGTCCTCGGGAAGTCATTGTAGAGTCTGGCCCTGTAACAAAAGGGTTTGAGAGTATTGCTATTTGTCCTAAACTGTAGAATGTGCTTTAGATAAGGCTGTTATTCAGCCTCCTGGGGCTCAGGTTTCTTTACAAGATATATGGCAAATAGTGACATGTACTGAGATGTTTTTGTCTACTACTGTTTTGCAATTCTGCGATTTCTCCCAGGAAGCTGTTGCAAAGCTTAAACAGGTGGATGTTCATTTGGAAACCTTAGGGAAAAAGGTCTCCATACTGGGCACCCAGGTGACCTCTCTGAATGCAGTAGGTGTGTCCTCTTTTAAGGACAGCCTTATGATGCATCACAAATTGGAATCCCTTGAAAATTCTCTTTGTAGTAAAAATGCGAGGATTTTGAATTTCCCCATTACTCAGTTGCTTTCATCACAGATTCTTGTACCTAAACACTTCAAGGAAATTCTATGTTTATCTAATAGTGATGACATTTTACTATTTAAATTGTATTATGTTCCTGATAAAGTGGTAAGGACATCTTCTGGGTGGGAGGGAGAGGACGTTCTGATTGAGAGACCTGATCTGAGTCTCTCTGCCTTTCTAGAAGATTCCCAGGATGTCATTGGCACCAGAGTCGCCTTGGTGGTTTCCTTTCCCAAAGGTGTTAATTCTAAAAAGTTATTTTAAGTTTAAGGAATCCTTTTTTTGTGGTGCTAGAATATCATTGCTCCCTGATTTTTCTAAAGGCACACAGGTGAGAAGGAAGACCTTTCTTTCTTTCAAATCGCGAGGATTAGCTCTTGCTGGTACCTTTTACTTTAGATTCCCCTGCAAATATGTGATTACAATGTGTTAGATATGCTTCCAAGATCCATCCCACCTGGAGAAGCTTTGGAGGGATGGAGAGGCTACCGCCCCTTAGGATCAGGGTTTAGGAGGTAAATAGTGCCATATGCTTTGGCACGGTATTGGAGTAGAGTTGTATGGCAGTAATTGTGTGGTTTATGCTGCTTGATTGCTTGTTAAATTGTTATCTTAATTTTTTTTTACTTGTTAAATTGTTATCTTAATTTTTTTTTGGATATTCCCCATGATGTGGGCTAATTTTCCCTTTTTTATTTTTTTTTGAATTGTTATCTTCTTGTTTCCTTTGTTCTTATTCAAACTGTAAATGTTTAAATGCAAATAAAGCATTCAAAGCCACCACTGAGGCCATTAAAGTTTCCCTAGCCTGAGAGGAAGGATTCAAGGCCATAACCTGCCTCTCCCGACAAATTTGCTTTTCCAGCTTGACTAACTGGCTAGCCATTTCCTTTTTCTGTTTAACCAGAAAGGCAATCATTTTACCCCTAAGAACTACATTTACAGTTTCCCAGACAGTGGCATTCCCGGCCCTCTTGCCACCTGGGAGCAGGTGCCCCCTATGTGGCCAGCACCCACTGCGACTGCAGCACTGTGCGCCAAAATTCAGCCACCCAACTCCCCCCTCCCGCAGCAAACAAACTTTCCTTACTGTGGCTTGCTGCACTGTCTCCATGTGGCCACCGTTTTACTTTCCCGGCTGATGTTTCACGAGATTTTGGTCAGAGAGGAGAGCAGCAGGCCTACAGAGACAATGTAGCGGCAAGCCAGCTTTAGGGGGTTTGCCATGCTCTTTCGGTGGGCCTGTTAGGGTTACTTTTCTGAAGGGATAGACTCCATCTTAACCAGGATGGAACCTGACTGCTGGCATTAAGTTTTAAAAAGAAGATAGAGCGGCTTTTAACCCAGATAATAGAAGAAAGCCAGCAGTCACCCAAGAGCACAGTTTGGAAGAATGTATCCTTGAGGATACTAGCAAAAGAAGGAAGTTAGGGCATCCCAATAGAGAGGATCCAATAAAGATAAAAGTAACCCAGATGTCCTTAAGTACAGAGCAGACAGAGCTAAAATATCCCAAATTACCCCTCTCAACTGATAGCCAAATTAATATGAATAAAATACATCCTTTAAAATGCATATATGCACATATTAGAAGTCTAAAAAATAAGATAGGAAAGTTAGAGTATATAACACTAAATGAAAGGTTAAATATAATTGGCATCTCAGAGATCTGGTGAAAGGACAACAACCAATGGGACACTGTGATACCCGGGTACAAACAATATTGCAATGATAGGGTAGATCAAATTGGTGGAGGGATTGCGCTCTATGTTACATAGGGCATTGAGTCACACAGGATTGAAGTTTTGCAGGAAACAAAATACACTGTGGAATCTATGGATAGAAATTCATTGTAAAAATGGGAAGGGAATGGCAGCGGGGGTATACTACCGACCGCCTGGCCAGAGTGAACAGATGAATCATGAAATGCTAAAAGAAATCAGGGAAGCTAACAAAAGTTACAACACAGTAATAATGGATTATTTCAATTACCCTGGTATCGAATGGGTCAATGTCACAGCAGGATATGCTATGGACCACCAAAAGGGACTGCAACAGCTGGAAAAATATTTGTACTTATAAGTAATTATCTTATGGAATATACTCTAAATCTGGGAGAAAAAAGGGAATTATTTGGATTAAAGCTGATAAATCTGTGTATTTTAGAATTCAGTGTTTTTGCTGAGTCAGTCAGGTCTTAGAATCACCAGAGAGCTTTTTATTTAAATAAAATCAGAGTATAGTTTAGCATGCAAGTAGAATCGTCTCTGAATAGAAAGAAATACATGTTTTAGTGACCTTTGGAAAAAGGCCTTCTAGTTAGTAGGCAAAATACCTGTGAAGTGGTCTTAATAGGTGTTAAACCAAAGTGACGGATCTAAAGGGTGATTTGAAAGGCCATCATTCCAAGGGCTGTATGAATCATCCAGTAAATTTGTAAGACTTTACCTTAGAAGAACAAGTATAAATAGGTCAGTCAGAGCTCTCTGATTCTCATTCTTGAAGGACTATCAAAAGGAACTGCTACAGCTGGAATAAAGATCTGCACTTGTAAGTATTTATCTTCTGGACTATACTTTAAATCTTGGAGTAAAAGCTGATAAATCTGTGCATTTTAGAATAAAGTGTTTTTGCTGAGTCAGTCAGGTCTTAATACCATTAGAAATCTTTTTATTGAAATTAAATCAGAGAATAGCTTAGCATAGAAAGTAGAATAGAGTAAATAGTCTCCGAGTAGAAAGAAATAAATTTGTTCCTAGAGGCTTTACAAAGAGGACTTCCAGTTAGAAGGCAAAAGATCCGTGAAGTTGTCTTAAATAGGTGTTGAAACCAAGTGATAGATCAAAGGGGCAATTTGAAAGGCCACCTCTGTCAAATCAAGAGCTGTGTGAATCACCCAGGAAATTGGTAAGCCATTACCTTAGAAGCACAAGTCAGGGTGCTGTGTAGCAAGCCAGCTTTTATTAAGTCTTCTTTCCCTCTCACCCACCCACCCCAAGGATATTCTTAGGTTTATATGTTCTTAAACCTATTAAAGAGAAGGAGGTACCCATATTCATTTTCAGGTGTGGCTGATTATCCTTATCAGGAATAGATTAATTAAGGACCTGAGATTAATTAATCTTGAGGTGAACAAAGTCCATTCAACATTTTAGGTATAGTTATATTAGTATAAGTATTCCTAGCAAACCTAAGTAAATAAACAACTTCAATACCTAAACATAACCTTAAAACTAAGATACAAACAGCAGTCCAGCAGCAAGATGGGGGCTTTCCAGTCTTTTGCATTAAATGTCACATGTATAATTTTCTCACAGATGGTGAGGGGTCTCACATGCTTACTATTTGCAGAGAACTCTTTGCTCTCAAGAACAGAGTCCAACCTCTGGATGTTAGAGTTGCAGACCTGGAGGGCATAAGACTGAGAGGTATATAAACAAGACCTACAAGGATGTAATACTGAAGTCCCATCTCTAGTCTGGAAGCCTCCCTGTTGCCATGGAGAAGAGAGGTCACATGAAAGGAGAGTATCACCCTGGTTTGGCAGGAAGTGATCCTGTAGCTAGGACCTGTCCTCCAGGTGATATAAAACCCTCTCACACCAAGGAAGTTTCTCCAAGGCCCTGTGTCCATGACAGAAGGGTTAGGACAGCTGTTATTGTTTCTGATTCGATCATTTTAGGCATGAAAATAGCTGGTTGTCTGGTGGATGTGAGGATCACCTGGTAAAATGCCTGCCTGGTATGAAGGTAGCAGATATCATGTGCCACATAGACATGGTTTTAGATAACGCTGAGGAGGAGATTAAAGGGCCCATTTACTACAGTGCACTAGAAGTTTGAACATGAAGTGGCATTTTAGGAAGGATTTCCAAGTGTAATCTGCAATGTCCAGGGTAAAATGTCTGAAAAAACACTGGGGATGTTTAAGTTTTGATTTTAGAAACTTGGATGTCCTGAAAATGGCTGGCTAATGCAGGCGGCCAAATAGACATCCTTGCTACAAAAACATGAGATGGGGATGTCTATTCTGCCGAATGCACTTCCATTCAAGCTATTTTGCAAGTGCGGATGTGCATCAGTGGGCAACCTGAAAAAAGTGTCTTAGTTTCCCTGCAGCTTTCATTAACACTATGAAAAATATGAAGGAGTAGCCAAGTGGTTAGAGCAATAGCCTAGTACCCAGGAGATCAGGGCTTGATTCCCACTGGTGCTCCTTGTGACCTTGGGCAAGTCGTTGTATTCTCCATTGCCTTAGAAGAAAAGGCCAGACCATTTACTTCTAGTCATACCTTGCCAAGAAAACCCAGGGTTGCTGGGTCACCAGGAGTTAGCATTGACTTGATTGCATAAAGAAAAGTACAGAGCAGGGTTGGCCAACTCAGGTCCTAGTGCACCATGATCCAGCCTGGTTTTCAGGATGTCCCTAATGAATATTCATGAAATATATTTGCATACACCAGGAGGCAGTGGATGCAAATATACCTCATGAATATTCAGTAGGGACATCCTGAAAACCAAGCTGGATTGTGGTGCACTAGGACTGGAGTTGGCAACCCTTGGTATAGAGCGTATCAGAGTGCCTTCTTCTCCATATCCTCTAGGTGTCTTGATAGCAGAATAAGAGCTTTTATGATGCCTATTCATGCCCAGGAGCAGGAATAGATATAGATGGTACCACTAGTGGGTGGTGACATGCTCACTGTTTTTTAAACCAGGTGCGCACATCCATCTTGCCTGGAACACTCCAGTCATGCCTCCGTCATGCCCCTTTGCGACTTGGACGTCTATAGAACCAGCTTCTAAAATGGCTCCAGAAGCTTTTCTGTGCTTTGAACATCTGCATGCTCATTTTCAGACATGCAAAGCATGGCTAGGGCTTCTAAAAGAATCCCTCTACTGTGTGTTTTGCACAAAACGAACATGCAGTAATTCCTAATGTTGTGTGCTAACTGCCATAGATGTATCCAGCATGTTCCCAGGACTGGCTGCACTGAAGAGTATCCCAACACGTGGTATTTGCAGTTAACATGGGTGAACTAAACTCTACCTATGAAGGGGGAGGTAACTGCACCTGTGCTAGCTGCAATACTAACAGTGCACAATATGCACCTAACTGCAAAGTGCTCACCACACTCACTCTCCGTCCCTAACCAGCCCATTCTCCTCCACAAGGTGCAAAGAGGCAGTATTCGGATCAGTGAGTGGAAACTGGCATGCCCCTGTGCTGTTACCGCAGGCCCCAGCACATGGTTACCATGCACCAAAACAAATGATAACTACTTTAGTTAAAGGGCCTCATAATCCTTGTGGAATAAGACTAGGAATAATACAGTAAAGGTAGGAAATGCAAAAAAAGCTTTTATCAATAGGAGAAGAAGCTACAGCTTGAAGAAAAGATGAAAGTAAGTAAGATTAACTGCATTTCTCGCCCTCAGGAGGTCAAGGCAAGGTATATTCAGGTACAGAAGGTAATTTTCTGTCCCTGGAGGACTTAAAATCTAAGTTTGTACCTGAGGCAATGGAGGATTAAGTGACTTGCCCAAGATCACAAGGAGAGCAGTATAATTTAAACCCTGGCTCCTAGCCCACTGTTTTAACTGTTAGGCTACTTATATCATTCCCCTTTGGGGATGGCTGCATTGGCCCAGCCTGCCCTTAAATAATCCCCTGTATCCTAGTGTGTTGTGGGGGGTGATATGTTGTACAGTAGCTCAGCTTTGCGACCTAGATTTTATTTTGTGTCCTATATAAAGACTCACTTGATCTTAAGTTTGTCTGGGTGTGAAGTGTGAGCACCAGGCAGAAGTTTTTATCACCACTCTGTCCATAGGTTGGAGAATGGATAAACAGAGGGCATAAACCACAGACCAGATGAAGAGGAGCCTGGACTGGAGTTTGATTGCAGAAGGTATTTTCTTTTATTTTACAATACAACTTTCCACCGGGTCAAAGCAATGTACATTCAGGTATGATATATATTTCCCTTGTCCCCAAGGGGCTTATAACCTACTGTATATTGCTGTATTTAAGGTGATGGAGGGTTAAGTGGCTTGCCCAAGGCAACAAGGACCACCTGTGGGACTAGAGACCCCTGTCCTTACAACCTGGAGTTGCTGTCCTCCAGTGGGATTTGAATCCCTGGCTTTCTTGACTGAGGCAGCTTGCCCCAACGACTAGGCCACTCCTCCTCCCTCTTTCAGTTGGAAAGGAGATCATGTTGGAAGGGCAGACTAGATAGGCCATGTGGTCTTTTTTTGTCATCATGTTTCTATGTTTCATGTGAAAGAGGATTGCGTAATTGATGTAAGAACCCTTGTAAGCTCTGTTAAGTAAGGAATAGGTACTCCTACACCATCCTAGGACTAACAAGTTGGTAATTGGAATTACAGACATAAATAAAGGAAGTATATGAAAGGAGGTGATACCAACCATGTTACTAGATACTGGGCAATTTTTGAGTTGCAATTTGGAACAATGAAGTCAATTGGAATACGCAGTTTGAGTTTCTTTTGGACGTATGAGACAGAGCCTTAAAGGGTGATCTCTTGACACCCTCCCTCCCCGCACACACACACACACACACACACACACACACACACACACACACACACACACACACACACACACACACACACACACACACACACACACACACACACACACACAAGCACACACTTCAGATAACAGTGTGTGAGCTGAGCAACAGAGAGAGAGGGAGAGGACTGGGAAAAAAATTTGCTGTTTTGTGGGCTTTTGGGGTACGGATTGCCCTAAGATGAGGAACCCCCTTACATAAAATAGCTATGGTAGATATTGGTAGATTTGTCAGAGAATATTTAAAGGGTTTTAATGGAAAAGTGGCTGTAGTGGCAGTAGAATGTGTTTAAAGCCAATGACGTTTTTCCAAGTCAAACATCTATGATGCTAAAGGCATGGGGATTTAAATCTGTGTATTTCCTACTATGGGGATTAAGCAATAACATTTGGGGTGAAAAAGGTTTAGTGGGCACCTCGATAACAATTTTAACATGCATGTAAAATGGTGCTTAACCTGCTATGTAGAAATATTTCTCTAAGGACACACTAAAACTTGACCTCAATAACAAAAAAAAGTGTAGGGCACGGACGCAGAAGAAGTCAATAACCAGCTAAAGAAACCTGCACAGAAAAGGGCATGAATCACAAGTTAGTTGTCGGACATGCGGGCATGGATGGAAAATGGCCAGATATGGGAGATCTACTGCTGGTGGCCAATTCCAGGAATGTGGACAGGAAGCAAGCTCCAATATTCGACATATGCACACAAGGCAGAGACAAATGCAAAATGCATGGATAAGAAGAACATAAGATATGCCATACTGGGTCAGACCAAGGCCCATCAAGTCCAGTATCCTGTTTCCAACAGTGGCCAATCTAGGTCATACGTACCTAGCAGTTTCTCCAAAAGCCACAGGTTCCACAATGCTCATACTGGGTCAAGCATTGATATCCTGGGTCCCTTTTTAATAATGGTTTATGGACCTTTCCTCCAGGAACTTGTCCAAACCTTTTTTAAACCCAGCTACACAGACAGCCTTTACTAATCCTCCGGTAACAAATTCCAGAGTTTGATTACACATTGAGTGAAAAAATATTTTCTCTTATTAGTCTTAAATAGTTTACCCTGTAGCTTCATTGCATGTCCCCTAGTCTTTCTATATTCTGATAACGTAAACAATCGATCTACATTTACCTGTTCCACTCCGTTTATTAATTTATAGACTTCTATCATATCTCCCCTCAGCCATCTCTTTTCCAGGTTAAAGAGCCCTAACCTTTTTAGCCTTTCTTCATAGGAATATCCTTCCATCCCCTTTACCATTTTGGTGGCTCTTCTCTGAACCTTTTCTAATAACGCTATATCCTTTTTAAGATACGGCGACCAGAATTGCACACAATATTCAAGGTGCGGTCTCACCTATGGAACAATATAGAGGCATTATAATATATTTTGTTTTATTTTCCATTCCTTTCCTTATGATGTTTCCTTTTCCATTCTATTTGCTCTCTTGGACGCCACTGCACACTGGGACGAGGGTTTTAACATGTTATCCACAATGACTCCTAAATCTTTTTCTTGGGTGGTGGTTCCTAATGTGGAACCTTGCATCATGTAACCATAGTTTGAGTTGTTCTTCCCTAGGTGCATAACTTTGCACTTCTCCACATTATTTATTTACATTCTCTTGTATACCGTGCTATTCTGCATCAGTGCAGTATACATTGAACAAACTGAAATTACATTGAACAGGGCATTATAACTTGGAGATAACTATTTTACAGGGAACATGTGCTATGGAGGGTTAAGAGACTTGCCCAAGACAACAAGGAGCACCTGTGGGACTAGAAACCCCAGTCCTTCTGGCCCAAGGTTGCTGTCCTCTAGTGGGATTTAAACCCACGACCTTCCGGCCTAAAGTACCTTGCCCCAACCACTAGGCCACTCCTCCACTCCATTAAATTTCCTCCTCCACTCCATTAAATTTCATCTGCCATTTTGATGGCCAGTGTTCCAATTTATCAAGACCCTCTTGCAATTTTCCACAATCTTCTTGGGTTTTAACAACTTGAAATAGTTTTGTGTCATCTACAAATTTGATAACCTCACTCGTTATTCCCTTTTCCAGGTCACACAGGTCTGCGACTAAAAAGCTGTTTGATTATTTTCATCTAATTTCCATGTATTTTGGTGTGCTGAAAACAAATAAAATATTGAAAAAACTCCTAGACATCATGATTTGCCACGACATGCAAAATTGTCTTCAAATTTATCCAATATTTTTAAATTACTATTAATTAATTCAAATTACTATTAATTAATTCACATAAGTGCATTTAAGATATAAAATGCCAAAAAAACCTTAAAGGGGTTGTCCGAGTTATGTAAAAAAACATATAGCACTGTAAACCTGATGGTCAGCAATATATACATAAGCTAAGCACGTTTTAAGTCCGTGCTTCTAATGGTAGAAGGGGTTAATCTTTCCTGAAGAATCCAGTGGGAGGGAGACACAGGGCAGATAGCAGCAGCTATGGTCAGTGCAGGGGGGCATGGCCAGCACTGTGACGTCTCGTGTACAGACACAGAGCTGCTCTCTCCTGCATGCCACACTTGTGCACAAATCATCTTCAGGTTCTTGGTTCTAGGCTGTTCACACTTTTTCATCGCAATTCGTGTTAGCTTGTCATTCTTCAACCGTTATGTTACGGCTCCGCAAAAGTGTATTAATTCGCCAGACAGTTTCTGTTTCATCTGTGGTGAATATACAGTGTTGAAGCAACAGCAGAATATTCCAGACTTCGTGAAAAAAGTATTCTTTGCATACTTTGGACTAAAAATTGGAGATCAAGATAAAGTCTGGGCGCCTCATAAAGTGTGCAAATGGTGTGTTGAGGACCTCCGAAACTGGTTCAAGGGTAAGAAAAAATCTTTCTGTTATGGGATTCCTATGGTATGGCAAGAGCAAAAGAACCATAGTGACGACTGTTACTTTTGTTCATGCGATGTGAAAGGGTTTAATTTCAAATGAAAGCATTCCATTTCATACCCCAATCTTCACTCGGCAATTCATCCCATCCCCCATAGCACAGTACCCAAGCCCCCTGCTACCTTGGAAGAGATACCTAGCTCCGATGAAGGTGAAGTCATACCTGAACCAGATGACGAATCAAGTTCTGACTTTGAAGATGATACAAGACCAAAATTGTTTTCTCAGGAGGAGATGAATGATTTGGTAAGAGACTTGAATCTTCCCAAAGATGCCGCTGAGTTACTCAGATCAAGGCTGAAAAGCAGGAATTTATTGTTGCCAGGAGTGTCATCTTCATGGTTCAGACATTGTGAAAAGGAGTTCGTTCCTTACTTTGCCCAGGAAGACAGTTGGTTTATTGCATCGATGTCGAAGGTCTGATGGGTCAATTTAAAATCCAATATGATTCAGAACAATGGCATCTTTTTATAGATTCTTCAAAAATAAGTCTCAAAGCAGTTTTACTCCACAACGGTTTTTACACTTCCGTACCTGTAGGTCATTCCGTACACTTGAAGGAAACATACGAGAACTTGGAATTGGTTCTTCGTAAACTTAAATATGAAGACCATGGTTGGCAAGTGTGTGGGGACTTGAAGGTCTTGTGCATGCTGCTCGGGCAACAAGCTGGGTATACCAAATATCCTTGTTTTCTGTGTCTATGGGACAGTCGAGACCGACAAAATCACTGGACCAAGAAGAGTTGGCAGCCGAGGGTGCTAACAGTTGGTGAAAAAAATGTCCTTCGAGAAACTTTGGTACCTTCCCATAAAGGTCTTCTACCACCTCTCCACATAAAATTGGGATTGATGAAGCAATTCGTAAAATCACTTCCAAAAGATGGAGAATGCTTCAAATACTTGGTCACCAAGTTTCCAGGCCTGTCGGAGGCAAAATTGAAGGAAGGTGTGTTCGTCGGACCAGACATTAGAAGGCTTATAGTTGATCAAGAGTTTGTCAATACCATGACGGATCCTCAAAAAGAAGGGTGGATTGCATTTAAAGAAGTCGTACAGAAATTTTTAGGCAATAACAAAGATCCTCACTACAAAAAGATCGTCGGACGAATGCTGAAAGCATTTCAAGCTTTAGGTTGCCTGATGAGTTTGAAAGTGCATTTCCTCCAGTCCCACCTTGACTACTTTCCTGAAAATTTGGGAGCTGTGCGTGAGGAACAAGATGAACGATTCTGCCAAGACATTAAAGAGATGGAAAGGAGATACCAGGGAAAATGGAGCATTACAATGATGGCAGACTACTGTTGGATGCTTCAGAGAGACATTCCAGATGCTACTCACAAGCGTAAATGCACCAAGAGGAGCCTCACAAGGAAGAAGAATCGAGTTTAGTGTGTGTAGGTGAGCTCATTTCAGTTCAAAAAATGATTTTCATGAAAATATTGTAATAAAACTTTAATTTTATAAGTCTGTTTCCATTTATTTTGAGATATTGCCTTATTTAACATAGTTACCTAAATTGTCAGGAAACGTGATGTCCTATGACAAAATGAAGGTCATTTTCGGATTCAGCGCACCAAAAAACTTAAAGATTACGTGGAATAACCAAAACAGCTCTCGAAAAAAAACCTTTTTGCAGACCATTTATGAATATGTCAAAAAGCAGCGTACCCAGCACAGATCCCTGGGGTACACCACTATTCACCTTTCTCCATTGGGAAAATTGGCCATTTAGCCCTACCCTCTGCTTTCTATCTTTTAACCAGTTCCTGATCCACAATAGTACACTGCCTACTATCCCATGACTGAGGGACCTTGTCAAAGGCTTTCTGAAAGTCCAGATACACTATATCAACCGACTCACCTTTGTCCACCTGTTTATTCACACCTTCAAAAAAAACATAACAAATTAGTAAGACAAGATCTTCCTTGTCTAAAGCCATGTTGGCTGTCTCCCATTAGGGCATGACTATCTACATGCTGAGTAATTTTGTTCTTTATGATGGTTTCTACCATTTTTCCAAGTACTGACGTCAGGCTCACCGGTCTGTAGTTTCCTGGATCACACCTGGACCCCTTTTTAAAAATTGGCATTACATTGGCAATCCTCCAATCTTCAGGTATTACAGATAATTTTAATGAAAATTCACATATTTCTAATAGCAGGTCTACAATTTCATATTTCAGTTCTTTCAACACCTTTGGATGTATATCATCCGGCCCAGGTGATTTGCTACTCTTCAGTTTATCTAATAGTTGTAATAGAAGTGCAGGGTACAGAGGGAAGCCCATACCTGTGCAGTGATTGAAAGGCGGGCAAGGTCAATATCCCATCATAACCAGGTAGTGATTCCATAACTGTGTTCTATAGAAAATTTGTCATCAATGGATAGTCAGGTGTACCAAATGCCCCCACCATAAAGGCCATAACCAACTATGATATCATATGCACAAATGCGTTCTGTACATGTGGGAGGTCCCCCTTTGGCTGCGCAGATATACAGCAACAGCATGGAGGCAAGGAAAGCAGGCAACTTTAGCCCAGCAGAGGCAAAGACCCTGGGACAGAAGGGTCATCAGATGGGAGGGGGTGCTGTACCCCAGTGAACACCGCAGGGCCAACCTGTATCTGGCCATTGCCACCTGGAGGGGGATTCAGCTCTGCCTGCAGAGGTGAGTAGCTAATAGAAGGTTGAGTCCAGGGAGGAGAAAGGGGGATGGGTAGAACAGTAGTCAGAAATGAGCACCTGGCACAAGCCTGGCTGTGGGAGTGCACATGCAAACAGTGGAGACGTCCCATGGCGGTCACCGTGGACAATAGCATGTGTTAGATCATTGATCCTGGCAGGTTACACTGTTCAAAATGCACTTCCCTGCCATCCCAGATGCCTGGGGACCCCATCCTAGAACAGTGTGCTGCTGCAAGGCTCATAGAAGGGGGAACACAAGAGCTCCCTCTGTTAGAGGATGTCCTGAAAATACATGGATCACCAGTTCAAGGCTACCCAATGGAATTGTTGTGCAAAAGCAAAACCATGTGCAGGGGAATCAAACATGCTTCTTGTGTTGGACAGGCTGTTGTGGAAGTAGTTCCAGCTTTTGCATGTTGTGGGGGTGTCACTACTGTTATTGTATCAACTGTCCTGTGGCCTGGTACAACTGACCAGATGCAATGAGCACATAATTCCGCTGGCTATGAACATACACAGAATACAGAAGTAAACAGCAGGGAAATCATGTTGCAAATGTTCGATGTCTGCACAGCAGTAGGAAATGCCCCCTCTGTCAGCACAGGACTGGGGACTAAAGCACCTAAAACTGAGAGTTCCCCAGTATGGTGTCACCTAAGTCCATATTCCCCATATATCGCCACCTGTTCCAGAGCTAGAACGTGATGTACAGCATGACAAGGTGACTCTGTGCAGCAATCACACAAATGCAACCCAACAAACAGCACAACACAAAAACCAGGGCCTCACGCACCAAGAGTGGTGCCACAGGGTAAGTGACAGTTGGGAAGCGTTGGATCAAAAGAGGGAGGTACAGAACAAGTGGGGATGAGATAGGGAAGACAAGGGGGTTAGGGAAAGTGGAAAAGAGGGGAGGAGGGGCTGGGTAGCAGAGTGAGGGGGTTAGTGTAAACAGACATGGATGAGTAGGGATGGGACAGAGTGGGATACAGGTTGGGAAAAAAGAGATGAAGAGGTGAAAAGGCACAGAGGATGGAGTAGTGGCACTGTGGGTATTTGGAGGGGGCAGTAAGAGGGCAACTGCTGAACGGAGATGGTCTTATGGTGTCCATAGGTGAAAGACAAATAAGTGAAATAGCATATGCAGGGCCAAGTCGGCAGCCACAATGTGATGATGCCCAGAGGACTGGGAAGGATATGAGTGATGTGGAGATGATAGTGGGAGCAACTAGGTAGTGTCCATGAAGCCCCACATGTAGTAGCATACACTATAGAAATCCAAACAGAGCAGCAACATATGCTCTGCAAGGTTTGGGATGCAGTGTGAAAAATCTGTGATGGCCTGGTTGGGGAGCAGTACCATCACACCAGCTGTACACAGGGTTATCGGGGAACCCTGGTAGGGGGTACCCATAGGTCAATGTATTGACACATATGTTGAAATCCCCACTATGATTGGGCACACATGCCACTCCTGCAAGGGTGGACAGGGACCCTGGGAACAGCTGTGTAAGTGGTAGCAGTGGAAGGACAATGTGGGCAACAAAGGGCACAGATCTGATCACATACCTCTCTTCCACTGTGACTTTGGTGTGTGCCAGATCCTCGAGGCACTGAAGTGATGATTTAAAACTATGCGGTGGCAGAGGCCAAGCTCATTCAGCACCTCAGGGAGGAGGTGGCAGCAGCCACAGGTAAAGTAACAACATGGCATGGTATACATCACACAGGAAACATAGTAAATGATGATATGTATGGCCTCAACTTGTGAATAACAGCAGATATGTTGCTAGCCAAGCATGTGTGGATATGTTGCTGCCCCATGGAATGTGCATGCACTGTTGACATTGCGTGTGCCGGACTGTCAGCTCTGTCCATCACCTGCAAGGCCAACGTTATACCCATCTTATGTCCCACTGTCCTGCTCGTCACATCCAAGGAAGCCGAGAAGGAGGGTCCGAGATAAGCAACCAGGCAGCCTCCCCAGCCACACCCACCACTTTCAGGAGCATCTCTGGAGACAGCGAGCTCCAGTTCCAGCCCCAGCACCAGCACCATCACCACACCTAAAATCCCCCCACAGCCAGCATAGAAGTGAGGTTCACGACTGCCATAGTATGCGCAAAACTAACCCATTTGGAGAAACTAACCCCAGCATCTCTGAGAAAGAGGAGGAGGAGGCCACTGAGGAGGCTCCGGAGGCAGCAGTGTAGGAAGAGGAGTCAGAGGAAGAAGAGGAGGGGTGGAAGGGGACCAACAATGAGGAAGAAGAGGAGGACTCTAAGGAGGAGAAGGAGGACTCTTATGAAGAGGAGGCATGGATATGGCATGACAGAGATGCCTAAGCACAGGATCTGTCCCTGCCTGGGTGACCGAGTTGTGGGAGGACCTGGGTATGGGCCACTAAATGGGGAAGTTAAATGGGGGTGGGGAGTGGGCAGATTGGGAGTGGAGTTGTTAGGGCCGGCGGCTTTTTCGGGGAAGTTATTCCACCTCCAAGGTGGAATAAATTTACTGGATGTAGTGGATCAGCGGGACCAGGACGCGGATGGGGCAGGTGGGGGCTGAGGACATTCCCCGCAGCCCAACCCTGGCTGTAGGTGGCCGGATCGGTGTTCAGGCTGAGGGGAATTAGCTACAGGAGCTGGCTCTGTTTAAAAGCCCTGACTGAGTTAGTCAGGCAGTGTCTGTACGTGCTGTCTGGGCTGAATTGCAGTCCCGGACTGCACGTACAGGCCTGATCACGATTCTGATCCCACGGGGCTAGACATCCCCGCAGGATCAGAATTGTGATGCCCTCAGTACGTCCAGTTCAGACCGTACGAACAGAGGGCTTCTACGTCCGGGACAGAATTGGGCTGAAAATGTCTGCATCATCTCCTGTCTTTGCTCAGGCGTGGTGGAGAAGACGATGTAGATTTGCATCCTTCTCACTAGGGCAGTGGTGAAAAGCATCAGTACAGTGGCATGTGACAGACTTGGTGATGCCAGTGGTGGCACCCACCATATTCTGCAAGCTTCCTATGGCCAGGAACCCCATTGCAGTGTTCACCTTCTGAGCAGCATGTGGCTTCGGGCAGTGGCTGACTCCATCTCCCTATACAGTATCCCACACAGCTCTCTTATGGTGTCACTTTCCAGCCGGTAGCATTGGTACATCTCCTCCTCCAGCAGTTGCAGGTACATTACCCTCAGTCTGTATATCCATGGAAAATGGTATATGCGCCTCTCGCACTGGGTCAATGGGTGCTGTTGCTGCTCCTGCACATTGTACTGCCGGCTCTGTCCCCTGGTGTGTCAGTGACATCTCCACCTCTATTGCAGTATGTGTAAGCCCCACATTGCATGGGCGGTTCCAGTCTGAGGGTACAGTTAATATCCATTTTTGTCAATGTTCCATGTGACATGTACTGCCGTATCACCAGGTCAAGTGTGCCCAAAAACATGGTCTAAAGATATGCGGTTTATGGTATTCGGCTCTGCTCCTTGCAATGCCGAATATCTTTGTCAACCAAATATGTTGCAGGCACACCTCTATCATGCCCTGTTACGCCCCTGTGTATATCTAGTTAAAGCCATGCACACTGCGCAAATATTCATCCGTCGGTGGCTAACTGAAGATGCCAGATACCTGGATATGCGCCACCTACATGGGTAACACTGCTTTTTACCACCTTACCACCGCCTAAGGGTTGGAATATAAGGCCCGTAATGTCTGTGTTAGTTTTGGGGAAATCTTCCATGTAGGGTCAGCCCAACCATTAGACAAACCTCTGTATGTTAAACAAATAGTTTCAAACTCATCAAATGAGTTGGCAGGCCAAGTTAGGGTTCAGAAGCAGTAAATTCTAGATCCCTGTTTGAAAACAATTTTGACCAAAGTGCTATGGTTTCCATATAGAAACAAACAAGTCCTAGATGTCCTTTTGATTAGATTAATTTTTGACTAGCTTTTAAGATCAGATGAAGGAGGCATGTCTTATACTGGAATATATTGAAGTTGAAATTAAGGACAATCAGGGAAAAGTACTAGCAAGGTCTGAAGTATAACCAGGAGATGAAGAGTCCGAGCTTTAGAGTGGAAGTAAGCAGAACAGGTGGCCATAAGAAATCAGGAAGGCAGATGATGGCCACTCCTTCTGATGAATCAGATTGGCCAAAGGCTGGATAAAAATTGGCTGCTGGGAACTAGGACACTCTTCAGAGCAACCAGAAGGACACTTTATATCTCTAGTGAGGTGAATTCTCTCCAACAGTGGTGAAGCTCTGTTCTTAATCATGGCTCTGCCTTTAGCTTCCAGCTCCTGCTTCACGTTCCAGCTTCAGTTCTGAGTTATGGTGTCTGCTCCAAATTCTGGTTCCAGTTCTATTCCAAAACCCAGCTCATGCTTTGAGTTCCAGTTTGCATGTTCAGCTTTAGTTTCAGCTTTGCGTTCCAGCTCACTGAGCCTCCTCCACTCGTCACAAACCAGTTCCTGCCCATGAGTACTGGCTTAGCTAGGAATCTGACAAGGTTGGCAATCTTCAACTATATTTCTCCCTTGCCTTTGACCTTCCCTCCCCCTTTGTATAAGCTATTTATTGCAGTCTATGTCGTGTTCTTTAATTCCCTCTTTCCTATTAAGATTGTATTTCGCTTCTCTTTTTCTGGCTATGTTTTAAACCTGTTTTTAATTGTTTTTATTTTTGAGTGTTTTATGTGATTTTATATTGTAAACCGTTCTGATCTTTCTGGATGGGCGGTATATCAAATTTTAATAAACATAAACATAAACATTTGTATTTGCTTGAACTTCCTGAAAAGACTTAAACTACCATACAGTGTGTTTAAAATGTAATGAAAATGCTGGGTGCCAAGCAAAAGCCTTTTTGGGAGTATTAATGGTTACTGTAATTATAAGCATTTTCCTTCCATTAGTATCACATTTTTATCTTTTCAAATTATGCAATATTGATCTGATCTAAATTTACATGGCAGGAAGTCTAATAAGGGGAATGATAGGCAGTGATTTTAGACTTTAGAAATTTTAAGTAAGAATGTCAGTGCTTTAATACATAGTTAAAAAGTGCTTCTGAATTATGAATACAGGTTCTATGGAGGAAAGCCAAAGGACACTCTGATTATATTTTTGAACAGACTATAACCCTTTAATTCTATAAACTGCATTGATCCTTTCTGATACCTGGACCCTTATATCCCCAGAGACTTGAATACCTACCACAACATTGACCTATTCCTCAAGAACCTGGGAGGCCCTCATAACCGGTACAAAGAGGAAAGGGTAAAATCTTGCATCTAAAGCAATGACTGCCTCCTGTGTGCATTCAGCCAAGTCCTGCCAAGGTATTGAGAAACAGATTAATTCCTAAATTCAACAGATAAACATTATTCCATGCAAAATTATTATTTTGCTTATTGCTTTCCAGGGGTAGTTCAAGGCAAGTTACATTCAGGTACGTAGATATTGACCTATCCCCAGAGGGCTTACAATCTAAATTTGTACTTGAGGCAATGGAGGGTTAAGTGACTTGCCCAAGGCCGCAAGGAGTGCCAGTAGGATTCAAACATTGGTGGCTCTGGTTATCAAGCTGCTTCAGCAAGAAACCCTGGCCAGAGAGAGCCATTGCCTTGTCAGTCTGTCCAAGTCTCATCACTCCTATCATCCATACTATAGTTTCAGGTGAGAATACTTGGAGCATGTAAACAGTCTCCAACCAGCAGATTTACATACTATGAAGTCAACCCAATATTAAGCAAAGTCTCTTCTCATATCAATTTCCATTGGACAAAAGGGCATGTGGCCAAAGTAATCACTGCTCGGGATGTTCAAGTGGATTATGTTCATGCAGACGATCAAGGTTGGGGGAAGGAGGTTTGGACACTGGCTGACTGTGGAAATAAAGTGTGGGGTAACAAAGGAACAGGTATCTAAGGTCAGAGCAGTCAACAAGGGTGGCTTGTCCTACAGTGCCAAGCAAGGTATGCTATCTGTCCTGGATCAGCAATTTTAAGAGGCTACTCCCACGCCTAGGTATGTGTGTGGGTAGGGGGGTCTAAGATTTTATTCTGCTTTGCAGCTTCTTAAAATCACTACTCCTGCCAGACATGGAGTGGTATACACTCGCAGCCATGCACCTGTTTTACAAGAGGCTCTATGTTGGTAAAACCTCTTGCAAATACTGTCATAGTTCTCCATTATTTATTTATTTTCTCTTATATACCGTGCTATTCTGCATCAGTGCAGTTTACATTGAACAAACTGAAATTACATTGAACAGGGCATTATAACTTGGAGATAACTATTTTACAGGGAACATGGGCTATGGAGAGTTAAGTGGCTTGCCCAAGACCACAAGGACCACCTGTGCAACTAGAAACCCCAGTCCTTCCGGCCCAAGTTTGCTGTCCTCTAGTGGGATTTGAACCCCTGACCTTCCAGCCTGAAGTACCTTGCCCCAACCACTAGGCCACTCCTCCACTTAACATGGACATATGATGTCCCCTCTCTACATCCTTCTTTTTTTTAAATGTTATCTTTATTGAATTTCAACTAATAATCAAGATACAGTCTCATACAGAAAGAGAAACTCTGAACAAGCTACATGCATTCACAAAAAGCAATACAACAAAAAGCAAAGATTCTAGAGTTTCCCTATTAGCCCACAATTTCACAGGGGGAGTGGAAAAAGAATTTAGGATGGAGATAAAATCCCCAAAACACTTAAGAAAAACTCATAGGAAAGACGATTGCAAAGAACAGCCTGAGGTATCACAACCATAATAATACATTAGATACTATATGACTTCTGTCACTCAGCAACCTTAACTGTTATAGGAATTCTGGCATTCAAAAAAGAAACAAGATCAGAAGGCCGAAAAAACACATATCTTACAGATTCATACAAAATCAAACATTTGCGGGGAAAAAATAAATGAAAGGAGGCTCCTAATTGTAACATCCCTGGTTTCCAACAATAAAAATTGCCGACAGCACTTTTGTGTCTCCCAGGAGACATCAGGGAACATGGAAATAGAGAAACAACAGAAAGTCACGGTCCTTTTCTTGAAATACATTTTTAAGATCCAATCTCCGTCAGCCACCAGAGCACAAACAACCAATAAAGTCACTGGTTTATATTTATCAGTTCCAGGCTGTCCAACACAGGGCAAATTATCACGTGATACAGGCACACAGTACAAAACGTGATAAGGTGGAAAAACTTTATTTGAAATCTCAGACCTAGCAACCCGACACAGGCCGTGTTTCGGAGACCTTCATCAGGGGTTGTCTAAATAGGTACTACAAACATAAAGACAAACAATATTAAAAAACAATTTAAAGGTGAAAGAACAAATAGGCATGGACATACATTTAGCTCTAAACGTACAGAAATAAAAAAAATAATAATAATAATAATTTAATCAAATAGTAATAAATATCTCATAATAAATAATTAAGAATTATATAATTAAAATAATAATAATAATAATAATATAGTAATAATATTGATAATAAAACTCTAATGCTCGAAATGCGATACCCAATTATAATTAAACCATAAGAAATAATATAATAAAGTAAAACTAATAGACCATAAATAAGATCCATAGAGACACAATCAAATACAGTCCTTATGGGAGGTGACAAGCATATAATAATAATGTTACTACCTTCTTTGTAGAAACGATGATATGCAAACCTCACAAGGAGGCACACAAACTTATTTGTGGAGGTGATGACATAAACACTTGCAAGGAGATAAACAACTAAAATGAAGAAGACACAAGGTAAAGCATAAGTATACCATTGGAGATAGCTTAATCAGAACCTAAATCAAAAATGAAGATTGGAGACTGGAATATAACTGAAACGCAGTAGGCATGGATGGGGGAGGAGGGCATGGCCAAGAAAAACACAGGTAATGTTTACTCATCTACTATGGCTAAAAAATGAATGAAATAATATAACTTATTTTTTAAAAAAAAATTTTGTCAAAAAAATAATAATAGCAGTAAAAAACAAAATTATACTATAGAAATAGCAGAAAGATGTTTAGAATAGGGCCAAAGTTTCATCGTAGGGCCAAAGCCATTCACATCAAATTTAAATAATGTACGGGGAGAAAATAAAACATCAAATTGCTAGGGGATTCTTAAAAAACATGGGGGAGCAGAGAGATTCTCAAGAGATTAGTGCAAAATGAAGGGGTGCTACACTGTCATATCTTACTCAGATTTCTCATAGGCTATTATTATTTTTTTGACAAAAATTTTTTTTTAAAAAATAAGTTATATTATTTCATTCATTTTTTAGCCATAGTAGATGAGTAAACATTACCTGTGTCTTTCTTGGCCATGCCCTCCTCACCCATCCATGCCTACTGCGTTTCAGTTATATTCCAGTCTCCAATCTTCATTTTTGATTTAGGTTCTGATTAAGCTATCTCCAATGGTATACATATGCTTTACCTTGTGTCTTCTTCATTTTAGTTGTTTATCTCCTTGCAAGTGTTTATGTCATCGCCTCCACAAATAAGTTTGTGTGCCTCCTTGTGAGGTTTGCATATCATCGTTTCTACAAAGAAGGTAGTAACATTATTATTATATGCTTGTCACCTCCCATAAGGACTGTATTTGATTGTGTCTCTATGGATCTTATTTATGGTCTATTAGTTTTACTTTATTATATTATTTCTTATGGTTTAATTATAATTGGGTATCGCATTTCGAGCATTAGAGTTTTATTATCAATATTATTACTATATTATTATTATTATTATTATTTTAATTATATAATTCTTAATTATTTATTATGAGATATTTATTACTATTTGATTAAATTATTATTATTATTTTTTTTATTTCTGTACGTTTAGAGCTAAATGTATGTCCATGCCTATTTGTTCTTTCACCTTTAAATTGTTTTTTAATATTGTTTGTCTCTATGTTTGTAGTACCTATTTAGACAACCCCTGATGAAGGTCTCCGAAACACGGCCTGAGTCGGGTTGCTAGGTCTGAGATTTCAAATAAAGTTTTTCCACCTTATCACGTTTTGTATTTATCAGTTCCAGACACATCTAATATTTCAGAAATATTTAAAACCTCTGTGTCGGTGTCCACTGCATGATTTGTTGTTGTTGTTAAGTGCCGTCGAGTCGGAGTCGACTCATGGCGACCCTCTGGATAGCTATCCTAAATTGTGTTCGGTCTTCAGTCAGGCGGCTTATTGACGACAGACTGGTACCCGTAGCTGCTGTTATTGTAGCGATCCATCTCATTGCTGGCCTTCCTCTTTTGCGTTGACCTTCTATCTTGCCAAGCATGATGTCTTTCTCTAAAGATCTCTCTCTTCGCATGATGTGTCCGAAGTATGAAAGTCGAAGTCTTGTCATCTGAGCTTCTAAAGAAAGCTTAGGTTTGATCTCCTCTATTACCGACTGGTTTGTTCTTCGGGCAGTCCATGGTATACACAGTATTCGCCGCCAGCACCATAATTCAAAGGCATCAATTTTCTTCCTGTCTGTCTTTTTCACTGTCCAGCTTTCACATCCATATGATGTTATTGAAAATACCATGGCTTGAACAAGTCGAATCTTTGTATGGAGAGAGACATCTCTGCTCTTGAGAATCTTATCTAGGTCTTTCATAGCCATTCTGCCAAGAGCAATGCGTCGTCTGATTTCTTGACTGCTTGTTGCTTCTTTATTGATAGTTGATCCAAGTAGGTTAAAGTTGTTCACGATTTCAATTTCTTCTCCTTCAACGATGAACCTGTTGATTATGCCAGTTGTCATGATCTTTGTCTTCTTTACATTAAGGTGCAGGCCCATTTTGAGATTATGTTCTTTGATTGTGAGAAGCAAATGTTTCGGATCATCTTCGCTTTCAGCCAGTAATGTGGTATCATCAGCATAGCGAAGGTTGTTGATGAGTCTTCCACCAATCTTCACACCTCTGTTGTCTTCATACAGTCCTGCTTCTCTGATGATTTGTTCTGCATATAAATTAAATAGGTAGGGGGAAAGTATGCAGCCTTGTCTTACACCTTTGCTTATTTTAAACCATTCTGTTTCTCCTTGTTCCGTTCGAACTGTTGCTTCTTGATCAATGTACAGATTACGCAAGAGAACGATCAGGTGTTGTGGTATATCCATGCTTCTTAATGTGGCCCAGAGTTTCTCATGGTTTACACAGTCAAAAGCCTTGCTATAGTCGATAAAGCACAAATAGATATCCTTTTGGTATTCTTTAGTCTTTTCAAGGATCCATCTCACATCCGCAATGATGTCTCTCGTTCCTCGCCCTTTCCTGAACCCTGCTTGCACTTCAGGTAGTTCTTGTTCTAGGTATGGCTGTAGTCTCTTTTGAATAATCTTCAGTAGAATCTTGCTGGCATGTGGGATCAGAGCGATTGTGCGATAATTTCTACAGTCAGTTGGATCACCTTTCTTTAGTATTGGTATAAACACAGATCTTTTCCAGTCAGTTGGCCATGATGTTGTCTTCCATATTTCTTGGCAGAGCCTTGTAAGTACGGTAACAGCTGCATCAGATTGCTGCAATACTTCTATGGGAATGCTATCAATGCCTGGTGCTTTGTTCTTTGATAAGGCTTTCAATGCTGCTTCAACTTCTTCTTTCATCACCAATGGTTCCTGATCATAAGGTATAGGTTGAAACGGCTGTTGGTCCACTTGATCTTTATCATATAAAAACTCTGTATATTCCTTCCACCTTTTCTTGATCTTCTCAGCATCATTCAACATAGAACCTTGAGCATCTTGTAACATTCCAATTCGAGGCTGGAACTTTTTCTTTAACTCTCGCAGCTTTAGGAAAGCCGATCTTGTTCTTCCTCTAATAGTTTCTGCTTCTATTTCCTTGCAAGTGTCATTGTAGTACTTTTCCTTGTCCTGTCTTGCTGCACGTTGGAAATCTCTGTTGAGTTCTGCGATTGTCTCTCTTTCTCCTTTGGCTTTAGCTTCTCTGCGTTTCTGGGCAATTTTCAGAGTTTCTTCCGTCATCCATTTTGGCCGTTTTTGCTTTTTCACCTTTTGTAGAGACTTCTCGCTTTCTTCCAGCACAACCTTCTTGATGTCATTCCATAACTCTTCCGGAGCTCTGTCATTTGTATCTAAAGCAGCAAATCGATTAGCAGGCTCTTTTTACCCAGATGGTAAGTGATAAGCTTTAGTCACCGGAGGTATTAACTCCTGAGGAAACGCAAGCATCTTCAACAGATTTTTTATAAACATTCCACTGGTAGAGATCCCCATCGCCTTAGGAAAATTCAAAATATTCAGATTGAATGATAGAGCAGAATTTTCCAAAAATTACAGCTTGAATCTTAGTGTAGTATTATGTTTTACAAGAGCTCCATTGGTGTCAGAGAGTTCCTTAATCTTCCGATCATGCTCTTCAGCTTTAACATTCAAATTCTCAACAGTACTTACACACACAGCAAGTTGCTCTTAGTTTTGTTGAATCCTGGAAAAGACATCGACTGTTTGTCAACTAATCGCCTCAGAGAGGGAAACTATGGCTTCCCAAATGGTTTTCAAGGAAATCTTTGTAGGTTGAGGGAAAGTAAAGGAGAAGGACATAGATGACACAGCCTTAGAACCTCTAGGTAGTTGCTCCTCAGTGCTAGAAATAAGAGCTGCTGGTGAATCCACCGCTGGTTGACCGTCCGGGATGTCCCTGGAAAACCCAACAACCTTCCCCATCCTTGTGCCGACAGCTCACCTCACATAGGATCCAAAGCCGTTTCGGCATCCAAGGCAAGTGACCCTAAACTTAGAGGCATAGGAATGGAGTAACCCGGCCATGGCATCATCATCTGCATTACAGGATAAAATAATGCATCCATGTCGGAAAGCAGTGATAGACCATCCTATCCAGCCACAGGGCCAAGCCCAACCTAAATTCCTGCATCACAGTCCTGGAAATGCAGGCAAATTGATCCATAGGACCAGACTTTGGAGGCAAAGACTCCAAAGGGTAAGTCTTTGCCTTTCCCTTATGTTTAGGCATGAGGAAAGTCAGCTCAAACGCTCAAGCAGTCATCTTGCACCACGACCCCTCCAACTTTAGCACATGAAGTCTTCTAGCACTATTCTATGTCGTTTTTAAAATGTGCCTTCATATTTCCCAGATTGGTACCCCAAATGCTGTAGCAGTAGATGCTTAATATAGAAACATAGAAATATGATGACAGAAAAAGACCACATGGCCTATCTAGTCTGTCCTTTCATATCAACAACTACAACAGTCCCCTTTTTACCTTTAGAGATCCTCTGTGTTTGTCCCATGCTTTTCTGAATTCAGTTACTGTCCTCATCTCTACCACCTCCACTGGGAGACTATTCCACGGATCCACTACTCTTTCCATAAAGAAATATTTCCGCATATCACTCCTGAATCTATCTCCCTTCACCCTCATCCCATGTCCCCTCGTAGAAGAACTTGCTTTCAATTGAAAGAGGCTCTCTCCCTGAACATTTGTGCCACGGAGGTATTTAAACATCTCAATCATATCAGCTCTATCCCGCCTTTCCTCTAAGGTGTACATATTAAGATCCTTAAGTCTGTCCTCATATGCTTTTTAATGAAGACCACTAATCATTTTAGTAGCCACCCTCTACACCGACTTCATCCTGTTCACATCCTTTTGAAGGTGCGGTCTCCAGAATTGCACACTATACTCCAAATGAGGTCGCACCAAAGACTTATAGAGAGGCATTATTACCTCCTTTTTACTGCTAGCCATTCCTCTCTGTATGCACCCAAGCATCCTTCTAGCTTTTGTCATTGCCTTTTCTACCTGTTAAGCTACTTTAAGATCATCAGACACAACCATGCCTAGGTCCCGCTCTTCTTTAGTGGACAAAACTATTTCACCCCCTATACTATATTGCTCCCTTGGATTGCTGCAGCCCAAATGCATGACCTTACATTTTTTAACATTAAATCCCTGCTGGAAAATTCTAGACCATTCTTCAAGCTTAGCTAGATTTCTCCTCATGTTATCTACACCTTCCTGGGTGTCTACTCTATTGCAGATTTTGGTATCATCCGCAAAGAGGCAAACCTTACCCGACAGCCCTTCGCTATATCACTAAAAAAGATGTTAAAAAGAATCGGACCAAGGACAGATCCCTGGGGCACACCACTGGTAACATCCTTCTCCTCAGAGTGAGCTCCATTTACTTGTACTCTTTGTCGCCTCCCACCCAACCAATTTCTAACCCAAGCAGTAACTTTAGGGTCCATCCCTAGGGTGCTTAGTTTGTTTATAAGTCGCCTGTGAGGAACAGTGTCAAAGGCTTTACTGAAATCTAAATACACCACATCTAGAGCTCTCCCTCGGTCCAACTCCCTGGTCACCCAGTCAAAGAAATCAATCAGATTTGTCTGACAAGTCCTGCCTCTGGTGAATCCATGCTGTCTCGGATCCTGTAATCCGCTGGACTCCAGAAACCTCACTATTTTCTCTTTCAGCAGCATTTCCAATAATTTACTCACCACCAAAGTTAAACTAACTGGCCTGTAGTTTTCAACCACATCCTTACTTCTGTTTTTGTGTAAAGGCACCACATGAGCCTCTCTCCAGTCCTTTGGCACCACTCCCGACTCCAACGAGGCATTGAAAAGATCAGTCAGTGGAACTGCTAGAATGTCCCCAAGTTCCCTCAGTATTCTAGGGTGTATCCCATCCGATCCCATCGCTTTGTCTACTTTAAGTTGAGCTAGTTTCTCACGAACACAGTCTTCTGAAAATTGTTCAAGTTGTCCCTCGCTTCTGTTCCTATTTGTGGGTGTTTTCTGAGGTCCTGCTCCTGGTTCTTCATCTGTGAAACAGAACAAAAATATTTGTTAAGCAATTCTGCTTTATCCTTATCAGCTTCTACATATTCCTCCCCTGCACCCTTGAGTCTGACAATACCACTTTTGCCCTTCCTCTTCTCACTAATATATCTGAAAAATGTCTTATCCCTTCATTTTATTGCATTGGCTATTTCCTCCTCCTTTTGAATCTTTGCCTTCTTGACTACTTTGCTAGCTTCTCTAAGTTTCTCCAAATACAGATGCCTGTCTTCCTCTCTCTGTGATCTCTTGTAGTTCATGAAGGCCTCCCTCTTTTTCTTCACTTTTTCAGCTACTTCTTTCGAAAACCATAGCGGTCTCCTTTTCCTTTTACCTTTATTTACCATTTTAACAAAAAGGTTGGTTGCCCTTAAAATATCCCCTTTCAGTTTTGCCCACTGTTTTTCTACTGCTTGAAAACTGTTGCAAGCTGGTTTTGTTGTATGAAAATGTGAAAGCCTTCCTGTGGTCTCATAACCATATATCTTCATCATTGTGCACTGGGCAGATCAGCAGGACTGGCAGGTCTGTCAACTTCATCCTGTCTTCTTTTTTACACCTGGTCTGAATAAGAATGCCTGTTGAGAAATAGTAGATGGTAGCCAGAGAACATAATTGAAAATAACAAAAAAACCTGAAATCTTGGTCCTGCAACCAGTTCCTTCATCTGCAAGGTGGCAAAGACAACAATCTGAAAGACTGCCCTGAACAGCTTTGTCTTAATTTTGAAAGAAACTATATCAGTCAATACCTACCATAAGATGGCCAGCTGCTCATGCATCTCTAGACTGCATGCATCTATACTCACTGCAATTTTGCATACTCATCCTGCCAATACTTGCTTGACAATGAAGCTTGACACAAGGTCAGGTTATCTCTGTGCTTTCTCAAAGAAAGACAAACTAGATGTATATGGATTGTATGGTAGCCATGGAGGTGTCCTGTCTTTTTGTATCTACCACATAGTCTCCCCTGCCATTCATTTTGGCATTGTTCTTTAGGTCTCAAGTGGACAATTCAAATATGGAAGGCTACTACTACTAGGGAAGGTTCTAAGGAGATGATGTTACTGGTGACACCCTAATATCCTAATTCTGGAGTCTAGGGGAATGTACACCAAGCCATCTGGCAATATACTCTGAATCCCATCCACCCAGCTGTGACAGAATAAAGTTCAAGGTTGATGCTAGATACTAGAGGACGTATCATCGAATTTCTATACCAATAACGGCTAAATTACCAAATCCTTGCATATGGAGCTCTTCACTTGAATATGGTGATGATTTCAGAGGACTGCCAGTGTCAAATGTCTCAGAAACAGATCACTTACTGAGATTACCTAGAATGCAAAAGCTAGTCTTCCAGTTAGGGGTCATATGTTTTAGGTCACCTACATGGCCTTATGAACCTCATGAATCAGTGTGGACAACTGCTTCACTTTATTCTTTGTTAACCCAGAGACCACATGGATGAAGTTCATCTCTTTTTCCAGAAAGACAATGTTTGTGAAGTGAGGGCTGGAAGCCATCAGGATCCCAAATTCCCATACCAGATCATGGAACCTTTCAAAGAGCTGCATGCATGCTGTAGTCTCACCCAGGTCCACAAATAGGAAGCAATCCAAATAGCGGACCACCCTATCCAATCCCTTTCACTGCTTAACCACCCATGCAAAAATGAAGTTAGTGGCAAACACTTGCAGTAGTAAACTCCTTCATATTGGAAACCTAAAATATGAAAATTGTCTGGATGTACCAGGAGCAAGCAAAAGTCTAACTCTCTGCCTCGGCCATGAGATCATCTTGACCAGCCTTCCTCAGTAGGTGCAAGGTGTTTTTGTAGCACGCAAAGGGGGGATAAAATCATTCACTGTGCTACCCTCTGAGATAAGAGGTTGTATATCTGCCCATAGTTCTTCACCACTTTCTTGAGAACTACTGCTAGGGAGAAACAATCATGTTGGGAAGGCCTACGCTTGAAAGGGCTCACCACCCTACTCATTTGTAGTTATTTTCCTAACTTGTCCCAGATTATCTCCACAAGGCAAATGAACATTTGTGAATCAAAAAGGCTTCAGAGGTCCCTAAATGGCATGCTAAAGTTGTCCCTGAATCTAAAGAGCAACATCTTGGCAGACTACCTATCCAGGCATGTTGCAGTTTAACTTATTCTACTCTGGTTTTGCCTTCATTCTAGGGAAACTTTGAGGAAGGTTAAAAGGCAAAATACCTGGAGCAAAAGTATCAGAAACATAAGTCTCGCAATTACAGCCATTTTGAAATTGCAAGGCATCAGAAGAGGTGAAGGAACTCTACAACTGCTCAATAATACTGGAAGAATCTAAAAAGGTGCAGTTCACTGCTCTGTGTGTCTCTGACCTGGCAACATCCATCCTGTCAATCATATAGGCTAACCACATATTCAAATCTTGTGTAGCCACGACAGATGCATCACCTGCCATCTATTCAAAGAAGACATCATTAGGCAAACCAATTGTATTGTTTATATATTCTCAAAATAGCTGCAAGGTAGTACCACATTGGGTGGTTTGATGAAGCATCTGCCCTGCTCACTACCAAATCTAGACTGGCTTATGCACATATCTAATTAACCATCTCCCTATGGGCCAACTTGATTGTTCTTTTTCCACATTTCTTCTCTTTCCAGCTCTGCCTTCTCCTCCTGCATCCCTTGAGTAAACAAAATATTTCCACACCCAAAATTACCACCTAGCAATTGTCCCACCACCTCACAAATTGTTTCTCCCACAAAAACTACTCCTGCAACTGTCTCACCACAAATGACTCCACTTCTAAGAAGTACCCTCCACAACTGTGTCACCACCATGGTAACTTTCCCAATGCCCCAAAACTTTCATCCCAGCAACTGCCAGACCACTCTGCAAAGTACCTCCACTTTCATGAAATATCCCGCACAACTGCCCCACCACCCTGCTAATGTCCCCCACCTCCAAAAACTACCATTCCAATAACTGTCACACCCTCCTACAAACTGCTCCATCCCCAAAAATGATTCCCCCCAAATTGTCCCACCATCCACAAACTGCTCCACCCCCAAAAACTACTCCTGCTGCAACTGCCCCACCATACCACTAACTGCTGAACCCACAAAAAATACCCCATGCAAAAATTGCCCCTCACAAGCTGACACCTCCAAAAAACTACCCCACAACTGCTATAGCACTCCACAAACTACCCCTACCACCAGAAACTACCCTCAAACAACTGCCCCAGAAACCCCTAGAATGTCCCAGTCCTCAAAACTACTACCATGCAACTGACCTATCCCATTAAATTTCCATCACTTTCTTAAACCACCCACCAAAAATAACTCTCACCCACCCAACATTCCCCACACAACACATGCACAACACAAACAACAGACGCACAAACATGTTCACCCATGCACAACTCACAACATAAATACACATATACACATTCACACACATAAGAATTACAAATAATTCCCTAGTTCTGACCTGCTGCATTTTGTTACTCAGATATGTATTTTGTTACCTTTCTTGTTAATTCTATTGTGAAAACTAGTGATTCAATCATGCAGCTTGCTTATTGGTTGCTATGTGTATTGCCAACCAATATATTTTGCATGGGCAAGGCTAGATTAAAGCCATGACATACGAAGCACATACTTAGGTCCCAAGTTTAGGGGGCCCTATTAGCTGCAGAAACTGTGGAGCCAATGGGAAGGCACAGGAAGTGACAATAGTGGAAGATAGCTTTAGTTAATGAGTCTGGGGGTAGAATCCAACCAATGTGAAGGTTGTAGGTGTGGAGCATGGGATTGCTGCTCTAGTCACAGAAAGGAGGGCATGAGCTACATGAAGTTTCTGTGCCGTACAACTAGACTTATTGAATTATGATTAAAATTTTCAGAGTGGTAGCCATGTTAGTCTGGAGTAGCAAAAATGACATAGGCAAGTTGTACCTTACAGGCTAATTAATTTATTGAGGCATAAGCTTCTGCGAACAAGCATCCCTTCCATCAGATCCATGAACTGCAATTCAAGTGGTGGCTGTATCTTCCTTCGGTTGCCCCATCCATCTGCATGTTTATTTAGCCACCTCCTGAACTGCGCTTCATGCATCCCATGAAGGGGACTCTTGTTCTCAAAAGCCCATGCCTCAATAAATTGAAACAGAGAGAGAGAAACAGAGAAATATGACAACAGAAAAAGACCACATGGCTTATATTGTCTGTCCTTCCATATCAACAACTACAACAGTCCCATTTTTTCCTTTAGAAATCCTCTGTGTTTGTCTCATGCTTTTTTGAATTCAGTTACTGTCCTCATTTCCACCACCACCACTGGGAGACTATTCCATGGATCCACCACTCTTTCCGTAAAGAAATATTTCCGCATATCACTCCTGAATCTATCCCCTTTCACCCTCATCCCATGTCCCCTCGTAGCAGAACTTGCTTTCAATTGAAAGAGGCTCTCCCCCTGAACATTTATGCCACAGAGATATTTAAATATCTCAATCATATCACCTCTATCCCGCCTTTCCTCTAAAGTGTACATATTAAGATGCTTAAGTCTGTCCTCATATGCTTTATAATGAAGACCACTAACCATTTCAGTAGCCACCCTCTGCACCGACTCTATCCTGTTCAGATCCTTTTGAAGGTGCGGTCTCCAGAATTGCACACTATACTCCAAATGAGATCGCACCAAAGACTTATACAGAAGCACCATCACCTCCTTTTTTCTGCTAGCCATTCCTCTCCGTATGCACCCAAGTATCCTTCTAGCTTTTGCCTTCACCGTTTCTACCTGTTTAGCTACTTTAAGATCTTTAGACACAACCACGCCTAGGTCCCACTCTTCTTTAGTGAACAAAAGTACTTCACCCCTATGCTATATTGCTCCCTTGGATTGCTGCAGCCCAAATGCATGACCTTACATTTTTTTACATTAAATCCCAGCTGCCAAATTCTAGACCATTCTTCAAGCTTAGCTAGATCCCTCCTCGTGTTATCTACACCTTCCTGGGTGTCTACTCTATTGCAGATTTTGGTATCATCCGCAAAGAGGCAAACCTTACCCGACAGCCCTTCCGCTATATCACTAACAAAGATGTTAAAAAGAATCGGACCAAGAACAGATCCCTTGGGCACACCACTGGTAACATCCTTCTCTTCAGAGTGAGCTCCATTTACCTGTACTCTTTGTCGCCTCCCACCCAACCAATTTCTAACCCAAGCAGTAACTTTAGGGTCCATCCCCAGGGTGCTCAGTTTGTTTATAAATCACCTGTGAGGAACAGTGTCAAAGGCTTTATTGAAATCTAAATACAGCACATCTAGGGCTCTCCCTCGGTCCAACTCCCTGGTCACCCAGTCAAAGAAATCAATCAGATTTGTCTGACAAGACCTGCCTTTGGTTAGTTTGACAAGACCTGCAATTGGTTAGTCTATAAGGTGTCATCTGCCTCTGTCATTTCTGAATATGGTAGGAAAAGAAAAGAAAAAAAACCATGAAGTCCCCTCCGCAAGAAAAATGCTTAAATGCATTTCTGTGGGAAAAGGAATTACAACAGCTGCATAAAAGTAGCATTGATTCACAGAAACATAGCAATCATGGAATTGCACCTTTCAAGCAGTCATCTCTTCTCATGATCACAGATACACAGGGAATCAACACAGATATAAATGCACACACACACACACAAGCACACATTCACTGACACATACAAACAAGAGCACATACTGTACGAACACGCACAGATATACCAGTCCTCAAAGATAGACAAACACAGGCACAAAATACATAAACACACACAAACAAAACAAACATGCATAACAGAGATAAACAGGTGCTAGACACACACACACAAGAAAGCAATGCAGATACAGACAGGTGTCCGTTAGGATTGGAAAGAAATCCATGGGCCATTCTCTACATGCTTTCTCCACTTGTTTTTTTTAATTGAATATTCAATTTTTCATATCAAGTAAATTGTTCAGCTAAAGAGGCATACTACAAAGTAAAACTGCTATGCTGCTACCACAATGTAAGTTGTGTATGCCAAGAGAGACCTTTTGCAATCTGCCTTGGGTGAATATCTTCATAAAGGTGGTTAAAAAGTAAATTCATAAATAGAGTAAATAAAAACAAAACCACAATATATTAATAGCACTCGGCCATCAAAATATAGATCCAAGCAACAAAAAATTACCGTACAGCCCATTCTGCCCATAAAAAAGAGGCAGGGCTATCTGACAAATAAAGTCTAAGAGCAGATACAAGAAGAAATCTACATCTAAGGAAAATTAAAAACTAGGTAATTATGCAATCAATCAGGACTAAGCATCCATATGCTCCAAACTGATTGGCTAATCCTTTGTTCCCCTTTTTGGCATCATGAAATATGTTTTTCAGAGTGGAAGACTAGCCTAATGGAGTTCTCAGTGAGCTAAGAACCAGGAAGCCAGCTGCAAATCCTACTGTTACTCCTTGTGATCTTAGGCAAGTCATTGAACCCTCAGGTAGAAGCTTACGGGGAGATTTGAAGCAGCAGCAGCCAGCACATTTAATGTCGCCGCTTTAGTTTTGCTTTAGATATTCAATGCCAGGGCCATATCCGAGCAGCTGGTATTGAATTTCTGGGTTGGCTGGACTGCAATATTGTAATCCATTCAGCTGTCCTAGGTTTAGCCAGTTAAGGCTAACCAAATAGCAGGTGAATTTCACTGCTGTCCGGTTAACCCACAGTGCGGCTCCCTGCTCCATCCCTGGAATGACCTTATGCTAGCCACTTAGCACTGGGCATTTAGCAGCACAAACTGGGGATGTTCCATAGCATTTATGCAGTTTTCAGTCCTGCAAACCATGTAAATGCCTTTAAATACCCCCCTTCTTTTAGATCGTAAGCCCTCCAGAGACAGGAAATGTACCCATTATAGCAGAATGTGATTCACCTTGCACCTCTGAGAAAAGGCATGAACTAAAGCCAATTCCAATTCCCTTTAACATAGTCCCACCAAAAGAACAAACCTTCTTACACATCAAAAGAAAAAAGTTCCACCTTTCTTGCATCTTTTTCAAAGATCTGGGAAAACAAACATTTCTGCTGACTCCAAAGTAAGTAGTCTAGTGGTTGGAGCTGTGGCCTGCTGACCAAATAACTAGGGTTTGATTCCCACTGGCTGGCCTTGGGCATGTCACTTTACCCTCCATTGCCTCTGAAGAAAGGCCTGGCAATCTACTTCCTGTCACACCTCGCCACAAAAACCCCAGGGGCTGCTGTCTCACAAGGAGTTAGCATTGACTCAACAGCACCTTATTAAACACAACACATTATTAAGGTCCTGTTCAAACACAAAAGTTGCATGTAAGTTAGCTCTATTAGTTACACCTGTTTGGCCCCCTCCAGAGACCCAAAGAGATTCAGGCGTCTTTGGTTAAAGGATCTCTAGAATTAGATGTTTCCAAAGCTTAGGATGCAGCTACTTTCTTCATCTGTTAAAATAAAAACAATGTGTGTACAGGTGGCACAGCAGAATTTGGAATTTTCAGTATTTCTTTCAAATACAAAGCCACAACCCTTGGAAAATTCAGGAAATTGAGTTGTCCAGTAAAATTATCCAATTTCTCTTTCTTTGAATGGTTATGGTTAATTTATCTTGATCCATTGCAACATTAAAAGATTTAACTTGAGCCACTGTCTTCTACAACACTCCAACCTTTTCTTTACAGTCCAGAGACAAGAAACCTTGTTGCTATGACAATTGCTGAACTGACCTAGGCAATAACACCATCTCTGATGAACCCTTTGAAGTGGAGGATTCCAGACTCACCAACATGCCTCAGGAGGCTTCACCATGCTGGGTTTCAGAGCTTCTAGACCAGTAGCATTTACCAACTCGTCAGATGGTTCCCAGAACCCCCTAAACTAGGAGGCCCAATATCGGTCTCTCCACAGGTCTGACCAGCGTGCCCTCTCTGCACTATGGATAAATTCTCCTTAGGCCCGGGCTGCCGTTTGCTCTGCTGTGGCTGCACAGTCAGCCCTTCACTCATCCTGCAGGAACCATCTTCTATCCACAACCCCCCTGTTTCCCCACTACTACTACTCACACCACCCAGATTCCGAGGAGGTGCAGAATTAGGAAATCTCCCACCAGCGGAGCCTTCAGCCTCCTCAAGACACCGAAGCTGCCAACTGAGAAAGGAATCAAGTGTTGGCTGTTGTACTATTACCAGGATGGTTTGAGTAAGTGGGTATCTCACCTTCCATTTCCCCATATTAAAATAGGAAGCCAAAGAAAGGAGACGCTTCCCTCATGATCTCCACAGCAGCATAACATCATGCTGCTATCGTGCTCAAAGACACGGCTTCTATTAAAAGTTCTGATATCTTGAAATTGCAAATATATTTAAAGGGGATAAAAGCTTGGCTTGGTAAATTCACAGCAGGGAACCCTGCAGATTCAGTTTTGTAAGTTCTAAGCTTCATGAAGAAAGATTTAGAGCCAGTAATAGATACTTGTAGGTTTCTATGAAATCCACAGTCAGAGAATGCATATTGTTAACTAGCAGAAACTTGATAGCAAGTATTCTTCTTCCACAACAGCTGAGCAGTCTTATAACTTATCTCTGATCTAGTGGACAAGCTGCCCTGATCACATTGCTCTACTGCATGTGCACAAGGATATCAGTCCTCATGAAATGGATAAAGCAGCCATTTGTTAATGACAACTGTCAGATTTTTTGGAATCTTTCTTAGTATGATTTCTGTAGCAATTCCTTTATCCTTTTGGTTGGTCATATTATCCCTTGCATTTTTTAATGTTGGACAACATGCAGACATGCTAAGCATCCCCTGTCATTGTATGCTGCCAAATGATTTGTTTTGTCTTATGTGTGGGTGTTCTTTTTTACAAATATATATTCCATGATTATGCTCCTAGATTACGAAGTGGCACGCAACATAATACATCAACAATAGTGATAAAAATAAGAAAACAAGAATACAGCACAGACCAAAATAAACTATGGGAGTAATTTTAGAAGCCCTATTCATGATTTCCACATCTGAAAACATAAGGGCATCCCCTGAGCTATTTTAGAAAGCCCCAAATATATACAGTATCAGGATCATTCCATTCCAGATGACCCTCTCTATGCCTGGTTTGAACTGGATGTATAGAGAGGGTCGCGATTCTGATCCCAAGGGGGCACTTCTAGTCCCACAGGATCAGAATCGCGAACAGGCCTGAACATGCAAGCCGGGACTGCGATTCAGCCCGGCATTCATGTACAGGCACTGCCCAACTAACTTAGTCAGGGCTTTTAAATGGAGCTGCGGCATCAAGGCACCGTGGCTCCATTTAAAAGCCGCAATACCTGCCACCAGAACAAACAGTTTATTCTTTGCAGCCCGACCCCCGATTTGGCCTCCCAGGGCCAGGGTCAGGCTGCGGGGAATGCTCTCTGCCCTCTGCCGCCCTTTCCCAGCCCCGGGCCCGCTGATCCCCAATGTCCAGGGAAGTTATTCCACCTCAGAGGTGGAATAACTTTCCCGCACAAGTCGCCAGCCCTGGACATACAGGGACAACATTAGAATTGACCCTGTACGTCCAAGGCCGGCGACCGCCATCACCCTACCTAACTCTGCCCCAATCCACCCCCCCCCCCCCATCTAACCTCTCCGTTCAACCGGCAGGGAGGTTCGACGCTGGCAGGGAGGGCATGAATAGCGGGGATGGATTTCCCGTTGGGACATCCATCCCCATTATTCGTGGGACAGAATTGGGCCCTATATGTCTGCTGAAATCACGTCCATGTCTCCTGGGGGCATGCCCGGAGTGGGGTGAAAAAGATATATGTGTGTACGCAATTTTAGACCAGCACTGCACACCCAATTTGACATTGGGGATGTCTATGGCTATACCTGCTTTAGGGAAAGAGTCGGACTCATTTTGGCAAACAAATAACTAAGACAATGAGGGAAATGCCACCTCCTGCTCCTGATATTTTTCACTACTTCCAAAATAAGTGGCAATAAGGAAAAAGCATTTTTCCTGGCTCCTGCGCTGCTGCCTGTTCCTATTTGCAAATGGCAATCTGGGACATGTAAAGGGGGCGATATTCATGGGTACATTCTGATATTGTGTTGCTGGCACGTCTATGTGCCCAGAATAGCAGATGTCCATATCCAACACATGCAAGTTTCTGAACTTAGGCAAAAGCGTGCACGTGTTTGACCATTACTTCGAACATGGCCTTTTTGCCTTTTATGTGGTGGAAACATGTATCTTTCAGGGTGGAGACAGGCCAGCTTTACAAGGCACTTGCACATGTCCACCTTACCTGCTTCCCTCCACTAAATTTTGGACATTCTGACTTGGTCTTCCCAAATTTCAACTACATGGCTTTTCTAAAATGTATCTTTATATGCAGCAATAAAACAATAGTTAAGTCTTATGGGAGAAGTTATGTGTTAAAGAGTATTCATTCCTTTGGGATAGAATTCTTGAAGCATTTTACGTAAGACATGGTTACTGTGAAAGATCTGTCGACTGGTTGTATCAAGAGTTCAGTTTAATAAAGTACACCAGCCTTAGCAGTTTTGGCATGTGTTTTTCGGTGCTTATTTTAAGCCTATATTTAATATGGGTTTTAATTTTGAGAAAATATGTGTTAAAAAAGTGCTTTCGTGCATTTTCCAATACCTGCATACAGACTTACTTTCAACACAGAATAATGTGTTAAAGAAGCTTTTTACTTCACCTTATAGTGGCTTCCATGGTGCCCTTTTTTGCCGCTCCTCTCCGCATTGTCAGTGTTTCGTGCTCTCTTGAACATTGTATCGTGTACATTTTTTCTAATTTCTCCATTTTAGCTTTCTTGTGAACTGCCTTGCTGACCATTAGGTTTAAGGATGACATAGTAAATGACGAGTAAGTAAGTAAATAAATAAATAAATAAATGTCTGCCCTAGAAGTGAATTAAAGTTTTTAACTCCATTTACCTCATTGGAACTAAATGGAAATTAAAAAGGAACATCCTGAAAATTGGGATTCCCAAGTTGGGGGGATCTCTGGACAAGGGAATCCCAGTTAGGGACCCCCGATCCCAAGTCAGGGATCCCCAGAATCAGAGAGATTCTGATCTGAGACCCCCAAGCCAAGGGAATCTGATAAGTAACTCATGAGCCAGAGAGTCTTTGCTCAGGAACCCTGGGCTGCAGACCCTCTGATAGTAAACCCAAGCCAGACAGCATCTGATCTAGGATCACCAAGCCAGAAAGCATCTGACCTGGGACCCCTCGATCCAGAAAGACTATGACCCAGGACACCAAGTCAGAGAACACGCTGAACCTTGACTAGGACACCTTCTAACATGGGACAGTAGAGCCACAATGATTATCCTGGGACCTGCCTTCCCACCTTTCACTAACCCACCTAACTACCCATTCACTTATCCATCCATCTACCTATTGACCTACCTATAACTAGCCTTCAACGACTTCAGTTGAACATATGCCATTTTTAAATGACTATGGAAGGAGCCATCAGTATGTCTGAAGAGGGCCATTGGGACGCTGGTAGGTTGGGGGAGGACTTAGGTGAGTCAGTGGATGAGTAGGGCAGTAGGGGGGTTGGTAAATCCACTTCATTGTATTGGCATCCCAGCAGCAAGCCTTCATTCATATGTACTCTGGAGCCAACTATCCTGCTGCAATGTTACCTGAGGACCGCCGAGATCATTTCTAGGTAAAGCCAGATAAGCCAGAATCTTCTAAGCAAATGCTGTTTTCCACTGGAAAGTGTACAATCTTTTTGGTGCATATTACCACTATTTACCCATCAATGAAATGAAACTAGGGCCAAATGTAATGCATGGATTCAAGAAGAAGTCATGAGAAAAATCTAATGAAGAGTCTCCTTCCTTCAGGCCACTCTGGCTCCAGCAAATGGTGAAGAAGCATTGTCAGGCCTTGAAAGTGGTACACTCCATCAGGAAGAATAGACTGGTGTATGTCACTGAAAGGGAGTATGTAATGTTCTAACAACCTGGACAAATGTGAGTAAGCCAGATCTTACTCCTTATAGCCAGAGTCAGTCTATGCTTGTGCAGGAGTTTTTTCTACACACATTCTCACTCTAACCATTAGCCCTGCTCTGTACAGATCAATTACTGGTCGTGAAGCTACAACTCGCAAGATGCTCAAGAAGTGTGTCACAACTCAGGAAGGGTGATGGAGTTGCAGGCAGAACATTTTTGTTTGATTTCATTTTGTTCCATTATTTTTAAAAATTGTGTTGGTTTTTTTTGTCTGTATCATTCTACTTCTTTTTCTAACAGAGCTCACTATTCCGGGACGGGCATCCTATTTAATGCGTACTGTTTAAACAACCCCAGAGCCTTGCCCCACCCATCCAAAGAAAAAGCTAAGTTTAGAATAGGCTGACTCCTGTATATATGTAAATAGAAAGTTGACACATAAGTTTGTTTGTACAATATGTTCCCTGTAAACAGTTAATACCACTGTTCCATGTAAAAGTTGTTCAGTTGTTAACTGTAAACCGCCCTTGATCTCTGGAAGGGGCGGTATAGAAGAAATGTATAAATAAATGAATGAAATGAAATAGTTCACACTTTTGCAAAACAAGATGAAGTGATTGAAAAAATGTATATTCCCGGTCATGACTTTCATTATAATCATAGCATCTGCCAAATCTTAGGCATCACAGCTCCTAGAATTTACCCCCTGACCTGATTCTACCACCAGCCTGCTGGATTTGAATTTAAACTCATTCCTTGATTGGCATTTTTGCCAGAGCTTGTCATACACTCCTTCAGTGTTGCCTGATGTTTGGATTTCTTATTGCCTCTTTTCTGTACTTAGGATCCTCATTCTACTTCACGAAAGCCTATTGTTCCAGTACCAGCACTTCTGCTGGAATCCAGCCTTGCTCCTAGGCCAAGGTACCTTGGTAAGTATTACTGGTCTTATTCCCTGCTATCTTTTGCCATTCCCCCCACCACCACCACCACCTCCCCAGATCCATGTCATAAGAAGCACCATTACAAGTCTGCACATGCAATCAGATAAGACAAGAAGGCCCCGATTCTTTAATGCAAATAGTGGGGCTGCACGTCCTGCTATCCGCCTACACCGTATGCCACCTCCTAGACCCCCCTGCATGCACAGAGCCGCTGTGCAGTCTGCGGAGGATAGGGGCAGCCTAGAGGCAGAGCGTGGGTGGGACCGACCCCCAGATGTACAGGCCGATTCCGGTGATGGCCCTGTACATCTGGGGGTCACCAGAGGGGACGGCCAGCTTATTCCACCTTGGAAGTGAAATAAGTGCTGGCCGCCTCCCCTGGATCAGTCGGCCAGCACCCCAGCGCTACAGCGGAAAGGAGGGGGAGCCACTGCCACCCGATCTGGGTCCCGGCTGCCCCCGTCGGGGTCGGACAGTGGGGAAACAGGGGGCTCCGAGGTATCGGGCAGATTGAGACACAGGGAGTACATCCCCAGTGATGCAGGGGCACACCGAGCCATCTCCCAGGACCCATCCTGCTTGGGGCAGTTCAGACAGACAATCGGGCTCCACATAAATTAGCCTGTTTTTCATGCCTTAGAATCAGGTAGCAATTGTATCCTCTCTTATGCCCTGGTCACCCTCCGCAAGCCCTCACCAATCATTAAAAAGGACTGCAACATTTGTAAGTTGCCACAAACAAATGTCTGATCCCTCTATGTGTTGTATGTACCAAGTGCAACAAACATGCACAAGAGAAGCCTCCTCCGATGGTGATTTACTAGCTTTCTATCACCATCATGCTGCTGTTTTTCTTTGGTTAAAGACCTTGGTCTCTACACAGAATGGTCTTTGGAGACAGAGAGGTCAGGTTCAAACCCCTGAGACTCCAGGTCAAACCCCAAGAGTTCCCAGGAATAGGTACACACAGAATAACTGTTCAGCAAAAAAAAATTGAGAAGAAAACTAGGAATGCCAAATAACTCACAGGAAAGAAAGACATGTGCTGTAACTTCATGGAGCAGAGGCAGTGAAAAATACAAGTATTCAGCAGTGAGGGATCTTGGAAATGCTTAATAACTCAGGGTAGTCAGGTGCCCTCTGTTATCCAGCACTATCTGCTTTTCATACGTTATCTAGTGTCAAATTTCAAAAAGTACTCTTTCCTTAATGTCTGGCCATATATGAATAAAGAAATCTGACTGAATTTAATGCATGATACAACGGCAGCTCTTGACCTTTGCAAAAAGCAATACAAATGATGGGGTGCCACCTGCCACGTCATCCTCTTACTCATTCCCTCCTCTCACTCTGGCCCTCCCATCTGCTCCTTCACTCCCTCACTCCATCTCCCTTCTGCTCATTCCAGGTTTCTCTCCATCTTTAAATCTCAGGTTCCCTTTCACTTACTGTCTCTAGTTTCTTTCCCGTTTTTTATCCTCCCCCTTCTCCCTGCCCTGGGTTTCTTTCCATCTCGCCTTCCTCTTTATCAGATGTCTTTCCATCTCTTCCTCCCCTTTTAAGCTTATTTCCCCTTTTTTAGTTCTCTCTTATCTTCCCTGACTCACTCCTTGCATGATATTTTCCCTCTGCCAGAGTCCTCTTCTGTTCCCCTGCCCTATAGATTCCTCCCTATCTTGCCCCAGGGTCTTTAAGTCTCTCCCTTCTTTTCATTTAAGTTTCTTTCTACTCTCATAGAAATGTAGAAACAAAGAAAATGATGGCAGATAAAGACTATATGGCCTACCGAGTCTCTCCATCCACACCAACTACTAAGCTTTATAACCCTTTCCTCTCCCTCTGTGCCATGCTTTCTTGAATTCAGATACACTCCTCGTCTTTAGCATTTCCAATGGGAGGGTGTTTTCATGAATCCACCACCATTTCTGTAAAATTGAGTCTATCCCCTTTTGCCTTCATACTATAACTCCTCATTTCAGACCTCCCTTTCTTTTGAAAGGGGCCTTCCTCTTGTGCATTTATAGGGAGGTATTTAAACATGTATATCATATCTCCCCTCTCCTGCCTTTTTTTCCAAAGTATAAATATTTAAATCTTTAAGTCTGTCTCCATATGCTTTATGACAAAGAGCATACACTATTTTAATAGTCACCCTTCATATATATTCATCTGGTTTATATTCTTTTCAAGCTGTGGTCTTCAAAACTGCCCACAGTACTCCAAATAAGGTCTCACCAGACTTATACAGAGGCACTATCACGGTCATTCCTCTCTCTATACACACAAGCATCCTTCTGGCTTTTGCTCTTACCTTCTCTACCGGTTTGGTCACCTTAAGATCAAAACCAATCACTATCAGATCCCACTGTTCTTTCTTTCATGTATACCTTACCCCTCGGGTTTGTTCAGATCACAGGCATACCTATCTATCCATTTTTTTAACATTAATTCTTAGCTGCCAAATTCTAGACTATTCTTCCAGCTTTGCTAGATCCCCCCTCACGTTTTCCACACTTTCCATCCTGTTGCAAATTGTAGTATCATCCACAAGGAGGCAAACATTTCTCCTATAGCTGTTCTGCAGTATCGCTCACAAAAATACTGAAAAAAAAACCAAGCCAAGGATCAATCTTTATGGTATGCCACTGAAAATATCCCTTTCCTTCAATTCCTTGCCTCCTATTCAACCAGTTCCTAGGCCAGTTTTCTCTCTCTTCTCCCTCATCTTCCCCATATTTCAATACCCTCACTCTGGAGCTCCTTCCCATTGGAGGTCTGGAGTGAGTGTTCAAATTGGAAATTCAAAACCCAGTTAAAGAAATTGTTATTTCAGCAAACATTTAAAGATTTGATTTAAATGGGTCATTCTATTCTTTTTTTTTTCTGCCTTTGCCCTCCCTGATGGGTTCTGTGGTGGTGGTAAATCATTGTCTCTGGATTAAGATATTGTTGTGACACTCTGCTCCTACCCTTTTGTACCAGTGATGTCTGGGTCTTTTTATTTATTTATTTATTTTATTTAGACAGTTTTGTATACCGCCTTATCCTTCAATCAAAGCGGTCACAACACAATTGGGGGATACATTTAACACGCGGGGATATGAGACACATTCACTAATACTTACAGGGAACATGGGCAATGGAGGGTTAAGTGGCTTGCCCAAGACCACAAGGAGCATCTGTGGGACTAGAAACCCCAGTCCTTCCGGCCCAAGGTTGCTGTCCTCTAGTGGGATTTGAACCCCCGACCTTCCGGCCTGAAGTACCGTGCCCCAACCACTAGGCTACTCCTCCCAGTATTTGTTACTGTTTTGAGCTGTTCATTTGTTGTCTGGTTTGTAAACCCTATATTGCAATGTATTAAGTGTATATTCAGAGACGGCGAGTTACACTTTCTTCAGCACGCATGTCCTTCCTCCCATTGCTACTATGAATTCAGTCGTCCATGGAAACATGACAGAAGAGGAGCCCTTTTTCTTCCAACCTTGTGGATCAGTAAGGAAATATTTCTTTGCACAGCAAACACTTTTGAGTGTATTGCTGTTCAAATACCCTGTCTATTTGTTCTAAGGATCCTATTTGTTTATCAGCCACCTCCCATTTCCCCTCACTCCCTGGAAGAACTGAGTCAACATTCAAATAAAAAACCCTCCAAGTTTAGCAGAAAGTGATATCCTTAGCCTTTTGAAATCTCTGGATTTTAACCTGCTCCTTACTGATATGATACATAACGCTGGCCATTGCCTGGATTTAATAGCTGCACATAATCTCTTTCCACCTTTCCAACATCCTCTGATCATTACTTTTTCTTGGACAGACCATTTCTTTCTTAAGATCAAACTATTTCTATCCTCTGTACAGACCAAGGAAGCCTGTCTGCCTAATTTGTTCCATCAATATAGGAACATGAAATGCTTTGACAATTTGGCTTATATATTGGCTCGCATCCCCAGGCTATGACCTACTCAAGACTTATCCCCTGGCGAACAAGCTTCCCATTGTTTCTCTGTCCTTCTAGACTCCTTGAACTTGCTGGCTCCACAGCAAGAAAGACAGATCAAGAAGACAGTCTCCTCGCCTTGGTATACCCAAGAACTCCATGCCCTTAAAAGGGATTTACAAAAAGCAGAATGCAGGTGGAGGAAAAGTCAAAGAGACTTTTTTATTTATTTACATTCTCTTATATACTGCGCTATTCTGCATCAGTGCAGTTTACATTGAACAAACTGAAATTACATTGAACAGGGCATTATAACTTGGAGATAACTATTTTACAGGGAACATGGGCTATGGAGGGTTAAGTGGCTTGCCCAAGACCACAAGGAGCACCTGTGGGACTAGAAATCCCCAGTCCTTCCGGCCCAAGGTTGCTGTCCTCTAGTGGGATTTGAACCCCTGACCTTCCAGCCTGAAGTACCTTGCCCCAACCACTAGGCCACTCCTCCACTCCACTTTTATCTCAGAAACTAAATATAAATAATCAGTAAGAACAGCCAAAACACATTATATATCAAAATTAATCCACTCTAATGAGAACTATCCTCGACAACTATTTTCAATCTTAAGGAGTTTTGCCTCTAAGGACAACACAAAACAGGACCTAATTTCTATCTCACCAGAAACCTTTGCAAATTTCCAAAAAAAAGGTCCTTGCTCTTCACGATGAAACATCCCTGAGAATAAGTGGCTTTCCTCCCCTTCCAATCTCTATCTCCTCTGAACAGACTCTGTCGACTGTTGAGACCCATCAGAGTACCTTTCCAAACTTCTCTCCTTTAACAGAATTTCATCTAGGAAAACTGGCTATCCCTGAAGACTGTCACTTCCCTGGCTGACACTATCCCTCCATGGTTAATCAAAACTTGCTGTCCTGATCTGGCCCCTGTTTTTCTAGATCTGATTAATTCCAGTCTCACACCTTGAAAAATCCCTAGGATATGGAAACATTCCATAATTAGACCACTTCTAAAACAGGCTGCCCTAGATCCTATGCAACCTAGTAGCTACAGGTCAATTCCCAACATTCCTTTTTGTGCAAAGCTATTAGAAAAAACTGTTGCAGAGAAGATTACTCATTTTCTGGAGGCAAATAACACATTTCACCAACAACAATCAGGTTTCCATCTTAATCATAGGACTGAGACTCCATTTCTTGTTGTGAAAGATGAAATTTTCCTTCATTGAGACAACCATGCAATACTGCTAATCAATTAGACGTCAGTGCGTCCTTCGATGTCATCAATCATTCACTTCTTCTTAACCATCTAGCACATGCTGGAATTGCCTGCAATGTTTACAATTGGTTTTGGTCCTAGCTTTAAAACAAAGAAACCTTTTATTTCGTAAAACCTTCAAAAGTACAGACCCGACTTGGCCAAGTTTCGGCAGTCAGCCAATTAAGATGCAATTGCATATATATTCCAATAGCAGTCAGGACATTGTAACAAGAGCCAGTAGTTGAAAACTCAAAAAGCACTTCTTAGATATACCTCATGAGATCCAGCCAACATTTGTTCATAATTGCACACCATCTGTCAGTAAAAGTCCTATCGTCTCGGAACATAGTGGGTTCTTTTTGAATCCTTAAACCTCTTGGAATCTGCTTAATCCTACAATATTGCAGGAGACCTGCATAGTGGAGTTCATAGCGGATCACTGCTTTCTTTGCACAGATCAGATCAATCCAATGGTCAGCATAACTAGTCTCTTCAACCATATCATCCACAAGAGGTGGTTCTTGAAGTAGATTGTTCAGATGCTCTTCTGAGTAACTAAACACATTCTCCCATTGGGTGTAAGCCATGTCCAGTCATCAAGGCAGCAGAGAACACCAAGGAAAGAAGAGGAGCAACAACCCTCTGCAGAAATCACAAGAGGAAGAGGTGGACAGAGAGTTAATTGAAGACATATGCAGCATTGCTAGGAAAGGGGAAGTGCTACTGATAGGAGATTTCAATATGCCAGATGTTGATTGGCACATTCCTGCTGCGGTATCATCTAGAAGTAAGAGGATCCTGGATTCTCTACAAGTAGATCTATTCAGGCAATTGGTAACAGACCCCACACGTGAAGGGGCCATACTGGACTTGGTGCTTACCAATGGTGAAAGTTTTTCTGATGTTGTAGTGGGAGATCATTTTGCATCCAGTGATTACCAGATGGTGTGGTTCAGTATTAGGACTAGGGCTGTTAGAATCCATTCAAAGGTGAGGATCTTAGACTTTAGGAAGACTAACTTTGCCAATTTGGGCCAATACCTCAGGGAGTCGTTAGTGGGATGGGAACAGCTGGGGGATATAAAAAAACAGTGGGCAAAACTGAAAGGGGATATTTTAAGGGCAACCAACCTTTTTGTTAAAATGGTAAATAAAGGTAAAAGGAAAAGGAGACTGCTATGGCTTTCGAAAGAAGTAGCTGAAAAAGTGAAGAAAAAGAGGGAGGCCTTCATAAAATACAAGAGATCACAGAGAGAGGAAGACAGGCATCTGTATTTGGAAAAACTTAAGAGAAGCTAGCAAAGTAGTCAGGAAGGCAAAGATTCAAAAGGAGGAAGAAACAGCCAATGCAATAAAATGGGGGAATAAGACATTTTCCAGATATGTTAGTGAGAAGAGAAAGGGCAAAAGTGGTATTGTCAGACTCAAGGGTGCAGGGGAGGAATATGTAGAAGCTGATGAGGATAAAGCGGAATTGCTTAACAAATATTTCTGGTCTGTGTTCACAAATGAAGAATCAGGAGCAGGACCTCAGAAAATACCCACAAACAGGAACAGAAGCAAGGGATATCTTGAACAATTTTCAGAAGACTCTGTTTGTGAGAAACTAGCTCAACTTAAAGTAGACAAAGCGATGGGACCGGATGGGATACACCCTAGAATACTGAGGGAACTTGGGGACGTTCTAGCAGCTCCACTGACTGACCCTTTCAATGCCTCTTTGGACTTGGGAGTGGTGCCAAAGGACTGGAGAGAGGCTCATGTGGTGCCTTTACACAAAAGCAGAAGTAAGGATGTGGTTGAAAACTACAGGCCAGTTATTTTAACTTTGGTGCTGAGTAAATTATTGGAAACACTGCTGAAAGAGAAAATAGGTTTCTAGAGTCCAGCGGATTACAGGATCCGAGACAGCATGGATTCACCAGAGGCAGGCCTTGTCAGGCAAATCTGATTGATTTCTTTGACTGGATGACCAGGGAGTTGGACCGAGGGAGAGCCCTAGATGTGGTGTATTTAGATTTCAGTAAAGCCTTTGACACTGTTCCTCACAGGCGACTTATAAACAAACTGAGCACCCTAGGGATGGACCCTAAAGTTACTGCTTGGGTTAGAAATTGGTTGGGTGGGAGGCAACAAAGAGTACAGGTAAATGGATCTCACTCTGAGGAGAAGGCTGTTATCAGTGGTGTGCCCCAGGGATCTGTCCTTGGTCCGATTCTTTTTAACATCTTTGTTAGTGATATAGCGGAAGGGCTGTCGGGTAAGGTTTGCCTCTTTGCGGATGATACCAAAATCTGCAATAGAGTAGACACCCAGGAAGGTGTAGATAACATGAGTAGGGATCTAGCTAAGCTTGAAGAATGGTCTAGAATTTTGCAGCTGGGATTTAATGTTAAAAAATGTAAGGTCATGCTTTTGGGCTGCAGCAATCCAAGGGAGCAATATAGTATAGGGGGTGAAGTACTTTTGTCCACTAAAGAAGAGCGGGACCTAGGCGTGGTTGTGTCTGATGCTCTTAAAGTAGCTAAACAGATAGAAAAGGTGACGGCAAAAGCTAGAAGGATGCTTGGATGCATACTGAGAGGAATGGCTAGCAGAAAAAAGGAGGTGATAATGCCTCTGTATAAGTCTTTGGTGCGACCTCATTTGGAGTATAGTGTGCAATTCTGGAGACCGCACCTTCAAAAGGATGTGAACAGGATGGAGTCGGTGCAGAGGGTGGCTACTAAAATGATTAGTGGTCTTCATTATAAAGCATATGAGGACAGACTTAAGGATCTTAATATGTACACAATAGAGGAAAGGTGGGATAGAGGTGATATGATTAAGATGTTTAAATACCACCATGGCATAAATGTTCAGGGAGAGAGCCTCTTTCAATTGAAATCAAGTTCTGCTATGAGGGGACATGGGATGAGGGGAGATAGATTCAGGAGTGATATGCGGAAATATTTCTTTATGGAAAGAGTAGTGGATCCATGGAATAGTCTACCAGTGGAGGTGGTAGAGATGAGGACAGTTACTGAATTCAAAAAACATGGGACAAACACAGAGGATCTTTAAAGGTAAAAAGTAGTTGTTGATATGTAAGGACAGACTAGATAGGCCATGTAGTCTTTTTCTGTCGTGATATTTCTATGTTTCTAGGTCACTAGAACAGCGCTGGGAGGACACAGTCACACCTCTTTAAAACAAAGAAACCTTTTATTTTGTAAAACCTTCAAAGGTACAGATCCGACTTGGCCAAGTTTCAGCAGTCAGCCAATTAAGATGCCAAAGGCATACCTGAGAAGCGCTTTTTGAGTTTTCAACTACTGGCTCTTGTTACAATGTCCTGACTGCCATTGGAATATATATGAAATTGCATCTTAATTGGCTGACTGCCGAAACTTGGCCAAGTCGGGTCTGTACCTTTGAAGGTTTTACGAAATAAAAGGTTTCTTTGTTTTAAAGAGATATGGCCGTGTCCTCCCTGCACTGTTCTAGTGACTTCTGTGATTTCTGTGTAGGGTTGTTACTCCTCTTTCTTTGGTCCTATCTTTCCAGAAGAACTTTTCAAGCTAGTATTTACAACTCATTTGAATCAAAACTACTCCTGGGTTATGGTGTGCCTCAGCGCTCTGTGCTGGACCCTCTTTTATTTAACATCTATCTGGCTTCTCTCACAACCTTAATACAGCATCTGGGGATAAGTATATATATTTAAGCCAATGACATCCAATTATTTATAACAAGTGAATACTGGAGCACATAATTTATTTCAGAACTCCAGAGTAAGCTAAATTAAATCATACAATGGACTGAAGCTAATAGATTAGTCCTGATTCTTAGTAAAAGTGAAGTATTCTAGATCTCCTCTACTGAAAGTTCAGTCTCCACCTTACCCGACTTGAAAGGTGTCCCCATCACAGTTAAAACTGATCTGAAATTTCTTTGAGAAATTTGAGAAGTAATTTATCTTTTAAACCCCAAATATCTCATATCTTTCATGTATCCCACATTATATTATGTAGAATTAGGTCTCTGAAATCCTATCTTGACTCCAGAGCACTGAAATTCTTGATTCATGCCTTTGTAATTAACCATATCGATTACTGTAATTCTTTACTTCCAGGAGCTCCTCAATATCAATTAAAGAGAATCCAACTGATTCAAAATGTAGCAGCAAAGCTTATATTTAATGCACAAAGCTACAATCATGTTACATCCCTTCTGGAAGAACAACAGATTGTGAACCCTTCAAGAAAAAGAGAATAAAAAGTGCCTTTTAGCATAAATCTGTAAACTGTTCTGATACAAACAGTAAAGGGTAGTATTTCAAGTGCCTACCATACCAACCATACCACACCAACATTGGTTGATGGTTATCCAACGCATTCAGTTTAAAATGCGTATGCTTACTTACAGGCCATATTTTCAAGGACTTCCTCTCTATCTGAATGCCATCTTATTACCATACTGCCCTTCCCATTTCCTTAGGTCCTCACAAGTAAATCTTCTAACAATCCCTTCAAAAACTAGATTACGATTGATCTTTTCTGAAAAAGCAGCCCTTAGCTATCTGGGACCACAACTCTGGAACTCCCTTCTAGCTGACCTTAAATCATAAAGTTCATATGCAAAGTTTAAAAAAGGAGTCAAGATCTGGTTATACTCTCAAGCATTCCAATTTTTGTCTCTTTTATAGCGATTTTTACCTTGGTTTCCGTACACTTCCTTTGCGTCTCTGCTTAACCAGTCTAGGATTATTTAATGTTGTCTCCATAAGCACCTCTCCATTCTGTCTGATATTGCACCGGTGCTGTATGTTATATATCCATTGACTTACCTGGACTGTAAACCGCCATGATGTAAAACTCAAATGGCAGTATACAAAATCATTTTAAATAAATAAAGATAAAGTTTTGCTCTGTCCCTTCACTCCCCTGTTTTTGAGGTTCCTCTTCATCTCACCTTCTGTCTTACAAATTCCTCTCCGATTTTTGGAGGCCCAATATGATAGGCAAGACAGCAAAGTGGAGACATGGAAAGAATATGCTCGCTGTTCCCACAGCTGCCCTTTCCACCATGCATCCGTTTTAATCAGGAAACATATGAAAGGAAAGAACAGTATCCATAGAAAGTCATGAATGGGCCCTGCTTACTAAGCATTTTGCCCATAGACACAAAATGGGAAAAGCCCTTTAGTAAGCAGGGCTCATAATCTTTGCTTATTGCTTACTGCCTACTGGTACTTCTGCTGATTTCTCTGTAATGGACGAGGGAGAGGAGTGGAGGAAGATTGGTTGTTTAAATATGGTAATGTTAGGTGTAATGCATCAGTAGCCACGGAATGATGGAAGTATCTAAATTTAGTTGAATTGATTCAAAAAGGTAGGTCCTTGGACCGAACTGAGAGTATTAGTGGAGCATCTGTTGTGGCACCCCATAGTATAGAGACAGGTACTTGGTGAATACTTTCCTATCCAAATATCTCTGTTTAATATGGTTGAAATTCAGCAAATGCAGAATATATTCCACTCTTTGTCTTCTCCTGGCTAAAGCAATTTTGGATGAATCAGCACTGTGATCTTTGATGTATTTAAAGACACGCTGCCTGATGACATATCTTTCTGGAGGTGCCGAGAAATAACGTGGGGATAATTTTCTGCCACTTGCCTGCCATATAAAAATGAGAAGATGAGAGATATTCAGCAGCCCTGTTTGCATAGGAACACTGAATGTGTGGTCCTAAACGTAAATGGATAGCTTATTCATTCAAGTTAGGGCTACTCTTTGTACATTCCTACTAGGCAGCTGAGAATTGCAACTTTCTGAATAACTTTGGCCTTAGTCCAGAAAGCCCCTTGCTTTCCTTTTTAGATACAGAAAGCATTTGGCTGGGGAATGACTGTTTCAGCCAACATTTATGCATTAACTGGCATAAAACCTTTTAGTAAAACAACTTACGAGGTTAGCACCTGATGCTTCAAAATATCGACCCACATAGGTCTTGTGCACATCTGATTGAAAGGCTCATTGTAGAAAAGCTATATCTGTGGTTTCTTTGACGTCCGAAAGAAAACATTTGCAAATCTATGTCAGTTTTCAAAGTGAACACATTAGTCCAAACTAAAATCAACTTATCTCCGCCCCTCACTTTAGACATGTGTGTTAAATCAAACTAGGAAATGCAGGTACCTATGGAGATGGGCATCAGTGTGCAGAAGGAAATGCAATTTTATAAACAGGCATGTGTGAAAACTTGAAAAAAGAACCCCAGCAATTTGCATGTGTGCATGTCAGTAATCAGTATCAGACATGTAATTGTGACAGTGCCATTCAAACCCCACGGGCACCCAGAGCAGTCGCCCCCACTTGAGGACCATGTGTTCCCCCTCAGAGTATGTGTCCCTTCCTTGCGGTGTGATGCAACCACCCCTGCTGGGCCATCAAAGCAGTGACAGCACACCAAACTTACCTTAGTGTGGCGGGTGACTTGCTGAACTGCCTTCAGGCCCGGCGGCTCATCCCTTCCAGATCAAAATCTCACGGCTTGTGACAAGAGAATAAAAAACGCCTGTTAGCATAAATCTGTAAACTGCTCTGATACAAACAGTAAAGAGTGGTATATCAAGTGCCTAAACCATACCAACCATACCACACCAACATTGGTTGCCGGTTATCCAACACATTCAGTTTAAAATACGTATGCTCACTCACCGGGCATATTTTCAAGGACTTCCTCTCTATCTGAATCCCCTCTTATTACCATACTGCCCTTCCCATTTACAAGCAAATCTTCTAACAATCCCTTCAAAAACTAGATTATGATTGACCTTTTCTGAAAAAGCAGCCTTTAGCTATCTGGGAACATAACTCTGGAACTCCCTTCTAGCTGACCTTAAATCATAAAGTTCATATGCAAAGTTTAAAAAAGGAGTCAAGATCTGGTTATACTCTCAAGCATTCCGATTTTTGTCTCTTTTATAGCGATTTTTACCTTGGTTTCCGTACACTTCCTTTGCGTCTCTGCTTAACCAGTCTAGGATTATTTAATGTTGTCTCCATAAGCACCCCTCCATTCTGTCTGATATTGCACCGGTGCTGTATGTTATATATCCATTGACTTACCTGGACTGTAAACCGCCATGATATAAAACGCGAATGGGAGTATACAAAATCATTTTAAATAAATATAGATAAAGGTTTGCTTTGTCCCTTCACTCTCCTGTTTTTGAGGTTTCTCTTCATCTCAACTTTCTGTTTTACAGATTCCTCTCCGGTTTTTGGAGGCCCAATATGGTAGGCAAGACAGCAAAGTGCAAAAATGGAAAGTATATGCTCGCTGTTCCCTCAGCTGCCCTTTTCGCCATGCATCTGTTTTAATCAGGAAACATACCTTCACATTAAGGTAGGTTTGCCATGCTGGCTCCGCCATATGGGTCCAGCGGGGTTGCACCCCCCCTCATGGCTGGAACCTGGGGCGGTCCAACTAGAAAGCACAAACCCACATGCTACTAACAAACCAGTCAAAAAGCATGGGTAGCAAGGAAGGAATTTTATTTGAATACTCTTTTGCCAGGCCCAACACAGGCCATGTTTCGCTTATGTTTTCATCAGGGGCTCTAGGCTGTGTATTCTATATCTGGTACCTTGCCACACTGTATATACTTTTCCCAGCGATAACCAAAATAAAAAAATCAACTGAAAAAGACTGCTCTCAAAGCGTCCACAAACTGCTTCCAAAGTGGAACTGTTCTTTTTAGCTTTATAGAAACACGGCCTGTGTCGGGCCTGGCAAAAGAGTATTCAAATAAAATTCCTTCCTTGCTACCCACGCTTTTTGACTGGTTTGTTGGCACCTGGGGCGGGCCGCATCCACCTACTCACGCTTCATACGCCATTGAATTGTTTCAATATGCACATGTAACCATAGCCTTGTTGCAGTCCTGGACATCCCACTGCTTTACATAAATTATCAATAATTCAATGTTTATCAAAGTAACATACGGAGGGGAAAATAAACTTTGAGGGGTTAAGGGGGATGTTCACCTTATTCTTTCTGGTAAATAACTGGTCCAAACAAGCACTTTCTAAACACTTAAACATGCCAGGGAGCAAATGTAAATACAAACACGAATCATTTCCATTGCCCATCTGTAACTCCTATATGAAATTGGAGATACACATATATCTTGTTGCTCCATCCGAACTATGCCCCTGACACACCTCCATGTGACTTAGATGTGATCAGGACAGACATGTGTATGTTCGGGTTTTCTAAAATGACTGTTTTTCCGTGGATGTGATTTGCACATGTGAGTGGTCATATTCACACATGCAAACCATAAATAACCCCCTTAGAGGGTCCTATGGGTCCCTGGAAAGCAGCACACACACTGCTTGATTGCACTATGCCCTACAGTACATTTGTTGATGGACACAGGCGATAATTCTCCTGTCCAGAGCCAAGGTTACTCATCTGTATACCTCTAGCAGTAAAGCTTTTGATTTCTAAAGAGTCAGGGCACTGCCCATAATGTGAAAATTGTACTGCCTAGCAGTTTGGATAAGCATTTGTTTTCAGCCCATACAATGCACTTATAATTGTTTCTAAAGTTTTAAGAAGAAATAAATAGTTAGGCTCCACAAAGATAAGAGGAAAGGGGGAAGAGAAAATGGCACACTTGAATGAACTGTGAGAAAATAAAGTGCACAACATGTGATAATGCCACGACTTTGTGTTACTGCACTGTTCTGGGCTGAAAAGATATGGCTTGATGGGTAATTTGTCATGCTGTGCCATAGAGAACAAGAGCCGAGAGACTTCAGACGGAAGAAAATTACACAAATACTAGGGTGGAAAGGTATAATTGAAGATGGCAAAAGACTGAATGAAAGACATTTAAAATTACTGTACTGGGTCTGACCTACTAAATGTACTTGGGTGTGGAATCGTGGCCTCACAGGAAGATGCATTAAATGACTATCGGCTGTGACACTCCTGCAATATAATGACAATTTTGTGAAGCTCACCAGGAAAAGAGAGGGGGAGAGAAAATATACCAAGCTTAACTGGACAAATTCAGGCTGTACTTTCTGGAAACATACTCAGAATGCTGCCTTTAATTCATTTCTACTGAGAAAATGTACATTGAAATAACGTTTAAAGATAAGATTCAATTTCAGCTGCACTTTTCTTTAAATAAAGGCATATTCTCTTATGAAAACCTCCTTTGTGAAATTCAGCAAGGGAGGTCAGAGGAATAGAACAAAACAATTTGGGGTTTTTTAACATTGTAAATGAAAAAACAAACGTTCTCTTTCCTAATCTCTACATGGTTTTAATCAAGAGCTGGTTCCTAGTCAGTGTTTTTCCATGCCAGTAAATGTTTCACTTGTTGGTTTTATGGCACTCTTTTGTTCATTTATAGGACAGTTTTATAAAAGTATGCTTAAGAGGTCAGGACACATGGGAACATATATTGCATCTATTTTATAAAAGCAGCCCCTTTGCCCCTTTAGACCTTTACAAGGCTGCCTCCCCAAACGCTCCTGCATGACATCATATCTGCTCCGAGGCAGGAGTAACTTTGTGCACGTATGTGTTAATAGGAATCAGCAGATATGGGCAGATTTTACAAAAACTGCTCAACTTGCCCCCTATCTGCCAAACTCTCCACCCCTAGGAACACTTGCATATATAGCGATGTCTACTGAGCAGCTAGTTTTATGCATAATGCTTCCTGGCACATAAAACGCTGTTCTGTAGGGTTAGGTGACTTATAAACATGCTCCCTTACATCAGTTAAAAAGAAAAGAAGAAATGTTATGGGGTGAATATTCAGTGGCGGTGACTAACCACAGAAAAGCAGAAAGCTGTCGCCGCTGAACTTAAGAGCTAGATATTCGGTGCCATATCTGCTCCACCCCTCAGTATGCCCTGAGGATAGCCGGCTAACATCAGGGCATTTAGAGGCAGCACCTGTTAACACCATGTTCGTGCCGCTGAATATCTCAGTTGCCGTGATTAACGTGGCTAGCAGGTCTAGGGTTCGGGCCCCTAAATTTTGAGGAATATGAGCAACCTGGAGGAATGGGAAAGGAAGAGTTCTAGACGAGGCAAGGCAGGGAGGGGAGAGAAAGAAGTCTCTTTTTAGTTTTCTTTGCAGAGGGTTTTTAGCCTCTTCCAGCATGCTTTTTCTCTCTCGCGCGCGTGCACTCAGGGGTGGCAATAAGGGGGGTGCAGCCAGTGCAGCACATAGGGGCTCATGCAGTAAAAGTGGCCCACCCATGATAAAGGAGCTTTGGTGCACAGCCCTTTTCTTCCTGGGGTTCCCCGTGGGAAGAAGAGCAATCAGGGTACAGCTGCCCTCTGTCTAGAACAAGGATTCTCAACCCAGTTTTCGGGGCACACAGGTTTTCAGGATAACCACAATGAATATGCAAGAGAGAGATTTGCACACACAGACTCCACTCTCTCATGCATATTCATTGTGGTTATCCTGAAAACCTGACTGGCTAGGTGTGTCTGGAGGACCAGGCTGAGAACCTCTGGTCTAGAGCCACCACCAGGCAGGAGGGACAGCACAGTCTTCCTGCCCTATAGCACCCTCTTTTCTGACTCTAGGCTAGCAATGGATGGCAGGAGTGGAAGCGCTTCCGAGCTGTTGCTAATTCCATACCTCCTCTAACTGATTAGTTCAGTCAGCTCGCAAGAATTACTCAGCTGTGGAAAGCAATGAGAGAAGCCTGGTGCTCAGCAGTGCTTCTTCCCACTCCCAGTTGCTGCATATTTGCAGAGAGAGGTACGAGCCTATGAAGACGAAAGGAGTGAGAGCACTAGAGGAAGGAAAGCGGTGAATGTACTGGAGATTTGGAGATAACAGCAGTGGAAGACCGGAAAGGGAATGAGCACAGAGCAAGGATAGAGGAAATAGCAATAGACTGAAGAAGAAAGAGGAGAGTACTGGAGGGAAGAGAGAACTGGGAGAAGAGAGATGAGAGCACTGGAAAGGAAAAGGGGTGATAGTACTGGAAGGAGTTGAGAGCAAGAAGGGGAAAGGAAAAGAAGTAGGAACTAGGGGACATTTGAGAGGGAGAAACAGTAAAAGCTTCAGAGGAAAGGTGAGAGAAATATCTGTTGTAGTATTAGAGGCTTCCCACATTTCAGGACTGCTGATGACCACTATTGTTACAAACAGCATTACATAAGTGTGCTTGTCTCATGAATACAGTATTACAGTATATTAATCAACTTTTCATTGTTCAGGTCAAAACTGACTACAAAAATCAGTCCTCTTCCAGAAGTGAAAAATGTGTATAGGTGTTGGGGAGCTCAATATGAAAACCCGTACCATCGGTCACACACTCAGAACACAGATCCTCATCAAATATAGAATAAGTGACAACAATCTAAAATAAAACTAAAAATATGTAGACAGAATTAAACTGAAACCCCAAGAAGTCCGATTCTGCATGCAGTACAACACCACAGAAATAGAAAGAGATGCATTTCCCTGTACTGTGTAAAATATAAAGATAGCGCAAAGTCCAATCACTAAATTGAAAATAAAATTATTTTTTCTACCTTTTTTTGTCTGACAGTTTTATTCTCTGATTATGTTGGTCACATTCTGAAGTTTCTGCTTTCCTCCATCTTCTCTTAGCTCTCTTTCTATGGTCTCTAGTCCATCTGCCATTTCTTGTCTCAACTTTTGTTCTTTTCACTTCCTTCCATCTTGGATATTGATCTTTTCCTTTCAACTTTCTTCCATTTATTTTTTTCTCTCTCTCTGTCCACTCAGACTTCACTACTCTTCTTAATGTCCAGTCCTCAATCCCCCCACCCACCCCACACTTTTCAATCCTCATCCCAGCCCTTCTATTCCCCACCTCTTCTTCCCTGGTCCATTATACCCAAGTCTTTAACTCATTCTCTCGCTCCCCTATATGTTTTGCTTCTATCCTTTCACCCCATTCAGTATCAGCCCGATTCCATCCCAGATGTAAATCCCTTCTGTATGTCCAGTATGATGGCAACTGGAGAAGAAAGGAAACAGAAAGTAGGAGATTGATGGGGGAAGGGAGAAGGTGAGAAAATCCAGAAGGGAGACAAAGAGTGGGGAGGGGTTGAAGTGGCATACACACAAGCACCCCACCACCACATTACACACATGCACACACAAACACACCTTTTCCCTTCCCCCCAGCAATCCTGCCCCCTGCTCTCCATTCTTCTATCCTCCTTACTTTTTTGGTTTTTAATTACTGCCTCTTTATATTTTTGCTGCCTCACTCCCCTTCTTACTTTTTTTTTCTCAAAGCTCCAATCCCCGCAGGCTCTCTGCTGCTTTGGGCTTCCCCTCCTGTTCTGCCCACAGGGATCCGATCCCCCGTGGGCTGTCTGCTGCATCTAAACCCCAATTGTGGCTAAGATCCCTCCTGTTATGCTCTCCAGAGATCGGATCAGATCTCCATGGGCAGACAGGAGGAGTCTTCTGTCCGAGACGGTATTTAAAAAGAAATAGGGTGGGAGAAGTTGAGTAAATCCCAATTGCCAGGTGTAAATCACTGGTCACCATGGCGACCTGGCACCCTGGCTTTGTCGAGTCCTGGCTTAAAGGCATTCCTTAAAAATCTAGGCACAGCTATTTTTATCAGCTCTAGGGTTGGGGTAACTGATTGCACCTAGATTTGCCATACATGGCCAAAAACTTACTGAAATAGGTGTGATAGATGTGAGTCAGCCCATGCGTTGACGAGGCACGATTTTATGAAATTATCCTCTAGGCATTCAAAGACGCAGAGTATTGTTGAAGCATAGACAGTCATGTGTGTATTTTATAAAGTATGTGTTGATGTCTACGTGTAACGTCTTTATTTCAATATAGGCACTGTTGCTGCTGGATTTGTGCTAGTATTTTATAAAGACACATAGGCACCTATGTGATATTATAAAATAGGTGTAAATATATGTTCCTGTAAATAGTTAAACTACTGTTCCATGTGAATTGTTCTGTTTACATTCTGTTAATTGTAAATTGCCCCTGATCTCTGGAAGGGGCAGCATAGAAGAAACAAATAAATAAATAATTAATAGATATCTTCCTGCCTACTTAACGCAGGCACCTTGTTATTAAATGTCCCACCTTCCCTACCCTCAGTGGTTGTGAGACTAGAGCAACTTGGGATTCTTCCTGTTCTGTGAAGTCTGTTAACTGGACCGGATGCATTTTGGGGGCTGAGGACTACGTAGACAGCCCAGATGGAGGGATGTCTTTTTTGTTGCTGTTGTTTCATTCTTTAAATGAAAAGAAACAAAACAGGATATTTTGAAACATGTTCTGTTTCATTCCCAATGAAAGCACATGCTTAGTCAAACATACAGGGCAAATGAGATACTTTGGAAAATGCGCTTATTACAGAAAGAATCAATACGGCTATAACATAGATTTGAACTTCAATTGCCTTTCGAAATGTATGCCTAAAGTGAACTATACAGTAATTCAGATATCATAGATAGGCTTCTGCCCCAAAGGCATACTTATTGATGAGATAATGTTGTACACCAGTTTGGAGACAGGGCTCAGGTTGGTGAAATATGATTTCAAAATAAGACCTTATCTGGGGTATTGTTTTGATTCTAAAGGCCATACTTCCAAAAGAGTACATACAGAGTAGAGATAGTCCACATAGGGAAGTGTTTCTCAAGCAGGTACTGGTGTATTCCCTAGCCAGTCTGTTTATTAAGATATCCACAATGAATATGCATGAAAGAGATTTACATACAGCGAAGGCAGTACATGCAAATCAAATTAATGCATATTCATTGTGGATATCCTGGAAGCCACACTGGCTAGGGAATACACCAATACCTGCTTGAGAAACACTGTGGTAGGGTACTGCAGCAAAAAACATAGGAAATAAGACTTAAGGATCTACAAAAGAAGAGGGAGATGAAGAGGTGTATGAGAAGCAGGGCCGGCCCGTCCATTGAGCAAGAATGTTTTTTGCACAGGGCCCCGCGTTTCAGGGGGCCCCGCGCAAAAAACATTCAGCTTTTTTAAAAATTAAATTTAAAAAAAAAAAGGTGGCTGCTGCCGCCGCGGCAGCAGCAGAATGGAGTGTCCCGTGGGGCCCCCTCTGCCCGGCTGAGCCCCTCTGCGCCGGCTTTCAGATACGCGAAGAGAGAGTGTCTCCCTCGTGTCTCTGTTAAGCCTGCAGGGGCTGATGGGAAGCAGGGGCTGATGGGAAATTTCCCATCTGCCCCTGTGGGCTTAACAGAGACACGAGGGAGACACTCTCCCTTCGCGTATCTGAAAGCCAGCGCAGAAGGGCTCAGCCGGACAGAGGGGGGCTCGCGGGACACTCCATTCTGCTGCTGCCGCGGCGGCAGCGGCAGCAGCCAGCTTTTTTTTTTTTTTTTAAATTTTCCATGAGCCGATGGGGGGGGGGGGGTAGGACTGCTAATGGGCTATGGAGGGGGTTAGGTCTTGACTTGATGTGGGCTGTGGGCTGTTGGGGGGGTTAGGACTGATAATGGGCTATGGGTGGGTTAAGACTGGTAATGGGCTGTGGGCTGTTGGGGGGGTAAGACTGGTAATGGGCTATGGGGGGCTAGGACAGGAAATAGGCTGATGGAGAGGGGTTAGGGCTTGAGGTGAGCTGATGGGGTTAGCACTGGTAATGGGCTGTGGGCTGTGGGCTGTTGGGGGGGTTAGGACTGGTAATGGGCTATGGGGGGGTTATTTATTTTATTTATTTATTGAACGGTTTTATATACCGCCTTTCAGAAAAATCAAAGAGGTTTACATAGAACAAAACTTGAACATTACATTGAAACTTATTCAAACAATTACCAGTTAAGACTGGTAATGGGCTGTGGGCTGATGGGGGCTGTCTGGAAATGGGGTGATGGGGGGTTAGGACTGATAATGGGCTATGGGGGGGTTAGGACTTGACTTGAGGTGGGCTGGGCTGTGGGGGGGGGTTAGGACTGGTAATGGGCTATGGGAGTGTTAAGACTGGTAATGGGCTGTGGGCTGATGGGGGCTGTCTGGAAATGGGGTGATGGGGGTTAGGACTGGTAATGGGCTATGGGGGGGGTTAGGACTGATAGTGGGCTATGGGGGGGTTAGGACTGGCAATGGGCTATGGGGGGCTAGTACAGGAAATGGGTTGATGGGGAGGGGTTAGGACTTGAGGTGGGCTGATGTGGTTAGGACTGGTAATGGGCTGTGGACTGATGGGGGGGTTAGGACTGGCAATGGGCTATGGGGGGCTGACTGGAAATGGGCTGATGGGGTTAGGACTGGAAGTGGGCTGATGGGGGGTTAGGACTGGTAATGGGTTATAGGGGGGGCTTAAACTGAAAATGGGGTGATGGGTGTTAGGACTGGTAATGGGTTGGGGGTTGCTAGGACTGGAAATGGGCTGTGTGGAAGGGGAGGCTTGAACTGCAAATAGCTGATGGGGGAGGGGGCTTGGAATGGAAATGGGCTGTGAGGGAAGGGAGCTAGGACTGAAAATGGGCTGATGAAGCAGCTAGGATAGGACTGGAAATGGGCTGTTGGGGGGAGCTAAGATTGGAAATGGGCTTTGCTGGGGGCTTGAATTGAAATGGACTCATGGAGGGGCTAGAACTGGAAGTAGGCTCATGGGGGGGCTTGGACTGGAATTGGGCTGAGTGGAGGGGAGCTAGGATTTGACATGGGCTGATGGTGGGGCTAGGAAATGACTAGAAATTGGCTGATGGGGGGCTAGGATTGGAAATGAGCTTATGAAGGGACTCGGACTGGAAATGGATGGGGAGTAGGACTGGAAATGGGCTGATGGGGGGCTAGGACTGGAAATGGGCTGATGCAGGGACTAGAAGGGAATGGATGCTGGGTGAGACTGGAACTAGAAGGGAGATGATGTTGGGGGAGGATTAGAATGGAATGGGGCTGGGAGAGTAAAATGGAGAGGGGAAAAATATTTTGTGTGGGAGGGATGAAAAATCTACAATTGGCCGGGTATTGGGAGAGTAAGTGGGGATTGAGGATGGAGGGGTAAAATTTGAGTGGATGAAATAGGAATGAGGAAAGAGCAAAAGGAGAAAGATTAGTATGTTTAAAGCAGATGTATAGAGAGATAATTGAAAAAAAAAACTAGAAGAGAGAAGAAAGGACAAATGGACAGCAGACGATGGAGAGTTAGCAGAAAACATGAAGAAACCAGAAGAAGTGGCTGGAGCAATTGCAACTGAAAAAAAATGCACAAAAGGTAGAAAGATATCTCTTTATTTTGAATTTATTAACTGGAATATGAAAGCTCTGGGAAATGTGCATCATTAACGTCTGCGCTTTGTTTGGTACAAGAGGAAATTAATTTATAGTTTTATTTCTACAGTGTTGTTGTACATTCCAAGTTTGGCTTTTGGGGTTCCCAGTTTAATTATTGCCTTCCTGTTTCTAAATTGTGATTCCTTGTTTGGTGATGGTCTATGTTCTGCATGTGTAACTGAGCTGAGGTATTCTGTTTATGTAATTCCTATTTGACATTGCCACTTGTTCTCTTTCCCCAGTATTCTCTGAAATGTATTGGTTTAATATTTGCAGTGTTGCCTTTTGATAGGTAGAGTATGGTTCTTTGTGAGTCCTGGTAGTGCTGTTAGGATACGACGGGTTTGCTATGGGTTCTAAATGGGCAGTGTTTGTAGTAGTTCCTAATGTGCCTGGCGGTTGGCCCTGGATTATAGTAATGTAGAAATCTTTTAGTCTTTCTTTATCCATACACTCATTAAGAGACATGTTTACTAAAAGTTAGTGTATGGTAACATCATGCAAATATTTATGCAAATAAGGCCACTTATGCAAATGAGGCCCCGCACCAAGTCTCCGCACATGGCTCCGCACCCCCCTTGGGCCGCTCCTGATGAGAAGCAAGCATATTCCAGTGGACAGGAAGTTATGGAATAAAAAGTCAAAGAAGACTGACTCATAAGAAAATATTTCTTCACAGCAAGGGTGGGGACACAGGGATCAGTCTCCCATGTGAAAGTAATAGACATGAAACCACTAGCCAGATTCAAGAAAGCATGGGGCAAGCACAGAAGATTCTTATTTGAGAGGATGTGAGGGAGAATTGAAGCTTGGGTAGGCTCTGCAGCAGGGCTGGCCCTAGTGCTGGTCCAATGTTGGAGCCCTAGGTGAACCTCAAGCTTTACACACCCTCTGGCTGTCAAAATCTGTTATTTAACTTGCTTTTGCTGCTCTCCAGAGGTTGCTGCACTAGGCAACCGCCTAGTTTGCTTAGTGGTTGGGCCAGCCCTGCTCTGCAGACTAGATGGGCTTTGCAGTCTTTAGCTGCCATCATGTTCTATGTTTCTATGTTAATAAACGCTTCATCAGTTCTTTGGTATACTGTAAGTCTCCATCTTTTTAAAGGTACTCTACATTTTTAAAGAAATGTTGTCCAATTGAATTGTCATAGTACCAAATACTCTTACAATAACTAGTGTTCCTTATCGCTTCTCCGGGCCAGTCCAGGGAAAGGTAGGGTTGTCAATCCCCCATAGCAACTGAGGACTGAAGACTTCAAATTTTTCCTGAGAGGTGAAGCCACTCCCCCTGAGGGTAATCCAGCAGTCTATCAGTCCTCAGCAGCTAAGGAGGATCGAATCCCTCTTTCTCCCTCATTGACAAATTTTTTCTTCCTTTTCTTTCTTGTTTTTTAAGTATAGTAATCTGGCTCTAGCAGGGCTGATTATTTCTATAGTCCAGTTACTTTTTGGGGGCGCTGTGACTTTAAAGAAATTTGAGAGACAGACTGCAATACTGAATGGTGTGAGGTAGAGCCTGCCTCTTTCACCGTCTCTGTCTATCGCATCAGAGTGAGCCTGGGGGCCCCGGGTCTATCCTCTGCACTACTCCTTACCGGTCTGTGAAGTCCCGCTAGCAGCGGGACTATTTACAGCTTCACGGCGTCCTCTCTTGGTGATTTCGGTGAGTCTTTGTGTGACTTTTATTTTCTCTCTGGCGCCATCGCGTCGCAGCGCTCGGCTCTAGTTCCGGTTTGCTTTTTCTCCGTCGAGGGTTTTTTCCTTCCGAGCCGTTCGCGGTGGTCCGCTTCCTTTTTTTCTCGCAGAGGCACGTTTTTCCTTATGGCAGACAAGCCGACACCAAAAGTGGATGAGCCATCTTTGCCCGCGGAAAAGGCAGGAAAGGCGGCCATTTTAGCGCCCTCAGTCAATTCTTTGGCAGAGCAGTCCCGGCCGCATAAGAAGCGCACTAAGTCTTCTAAGGACAACATTTCTTTCAAACAGCCTTTGCCATCAGCTTGTGCAGCGCAGGAGAGCATGGACTCCTTTTTTTCGCCAGAGTTTATCTTGGCGATGCACAAGGCCTTTTTACTTCGCTCTTCTCAGCCTGACCTTATTTCAGAGGGTCTGCGTGCTGAGCCTATTTCTGTTAATGAACAATTGCCAGAAGATCCTGGTGAGGGGTCTTCTCAGGCTGCCAATGTGGTTAAGGGACCTGCGGATCCCTTTTTGTCTCTGCCCTCGGTTCTTCTAGGTCCAGAGGACTCGCAGGTATTGGCTGACCCAGGTTTGGATCTGGAGGCAGAGGACTTGGAAGAAGGGGAGATTGCTCCCGGGGAAGATCCCAATATTTTTAGGGTCTTCGGAAAAGAAGAGCTTTCAGCTCTTATTTCGCAATCTTTGGCGGCATTGCATTTGGTTCTTCCCTCTGCCTCTCAGGAACCTTTGGAGGAACCTTTGCTGCAAGGCTTTAAGGCTGAGCAATGCTGTTTTCCCATCCACAGAATAATCAAGCAGATGATTGAATCTGAATGGGAATGTCCTGAAGCTACATTGCGTGGCAGCCGCGCTTTAGCGCGCTTGTATCCCCTTCCGCAAGACGAGAAGGAGTTCTTGCGCATGCCAAAGGTTGATGCCATTATATCGGCTGTGACGAAGAAGACTACCATTCCTGTGGAGGGGGCAGCAGCTCTTAAGGATCTACAGGATAGGAAATTAGAAATTCTTCTCAAGCAGGCTTTTGATTCTTCGGCTTTGGCTCTGCAAGCTGCTGTTTGTGGAGCGTATGTGTCTCGGGTGTCCATTAGATGGTTGCAGGGAGACTCTTCTGGGGAGTCTTCTTCGGAACCTGCGGATTCGGCTAAATTGGAGTCCGCTGCGGCTTATATGGCGGATGCCTTTTATGATTTGCTGCGTATTGCGGCTAAAACTATGGCCTCGCTAGTGGCGGCGCGGCGTTTTCTTTGGTTGCGCAACTGGTCTGCCGATGTATCCTCAAAAATGCGTCTCAGTAAGTTGCCTTATAAAGGGAAATTGCTTTTCGGCGAGGCGTTGGAAAAGATTGTGAAGGATTTGGGCGACTCCAAAGGGGGTCGGTTGCCTGAGGATAGGCCTAAGCCGGCGAGAGGTGCGCCGGGTTATCGCGGCTCCGGTCGCGAATCCCGTAGATTCCGGGGGGCGCGCTTTGCTCCCTATTCCAGGGGTCGTTCTAGTTTTCGGGGACATTCCTTTCGGGGTGCCAGAGGTTTTGCCAGGTCCTACTTTGGTGCCTCCCAGCCGTCTGTTAAGAAACCACAATGAAGGTCGGCTGGTCCAGGCCTTAGTTCCTGTGGGCGGACGCCTACAGAGTTTTTTGACTGCCTGGACCACCGTCACATCCGACAAATGGGTGTTGGAGATAATACAAAAGGGGTATGCTCTCGACTTCGCCTGTCCCTTGGAACCGGCTTTTGTCATGTCTCCCTATCTGGCCGGTCTCAAGAGACAGGCTATTGCGGACACACTCTCTCGCCTTCTGCAACTCCGGGCGATCGTTCCCGTGCCTCTAGACCAATACGGTTGCGGTCGATACTCGATCTATTTTGTGGTCCCCAAGAAGGAAGGTTCTTTTCGTCCCGTGCTAGATCTCAAAGGAGTAAACCGTACCTTACGGGTGCCTCACTTTCGCATGGAGACACTACGGACAGTAATTCGAGCAGTACGTCCGCAAGAATTTCTCTCCTCCATCGATCTCACGGAAGCCTACCTTCATATTCCAATCAGACTATCTCATCAGAAATATCTGCGTTTTGCACTTCCGACGGGACATTTCCAGTTTCGAGCGCTGCCCTTCGGTCTTGCTACGGCTCCGCGGACGTTCACGAAGTTAATGGTAGTTGTTGCAGCGGCACTACGGAAAGAAGGTATCCGAGTGCATCCTTATCTCGACGATTGGTTGATCAGGGCCGAGTCTCGCTCGGCGGCGCTGAAAGCCACCGCACGGGTGGTGCAGCTTCTCGAACAGCTCGGTTGGGTAATCAATCGGGCCAAGAGTCGCCTAGAGCCAACGCAACAGCTAACTTATCTCGGGGCGGTCTTCGACACCGGGCGCGGGAAGGTCTCCTTGCCCGAGGTTCGGGTCGAGAAGCTTCTGCGCCAACTGCAGGTTTTTCTGCGGCTCACGGCTCCGTCGGCGTGGACCTATTTACAGCTTTTAGGGTCCATGGCGGCAGCGCTCGATCTCGTTCCGTGGGCCAAGGCTCATAAGCGGCCTTTGCAACAAGCCTTGCTTTCCCGTTGGTCGCCTCAGCTCCAACCACTCTCGCAGCACCTGCCCTGTTCCGACATGGTGAGGCGCAGTCTCGACTGGTGGTTAGTGCGGGATCATCTTACAGCGGGTGTTCCCTTACAGGAGCCAGCGTGGGTGTTAGTCACCATGGACGCCAGTCTCTCCGGCTGGGGAGCTCATTGTCAGACTCACATGACTCAAGGTTCTTGGTCAACAGAGGAAGCTTTGTGGTCCATCAACCGACTGGAACTCCGCGCGGCGCGTCTTGCTCTTCTGCACTTCGCACCATTCCTCAAGGGCACGGCAGTCAAGATTTTCTCCGACAATGCCGTGACGGTCGCATACATCAATCGGCAAGGGGGAACCAAGATTCCTTCTCTTCTCTCCGAATGTCAGGATTTGATGACTTGGGCGGAGGACAATCTTTTGGCGATTTCAGCGGCACATGTAGCTGGCAAAGAGAATGTGCAGGCCGATTATCTCAGCCGCAATCTTCTCGACCCCGGGGAATGGGAATTGAACGCGGCGGTTTATCACGATCTGACCTTGCGTTGGGGACAACCGATCATGGATCTTATGGCAATCTGCGCAAATGCCAAGGCCAACCGTTTCTTCAGCAGGCGCAGGGAACACATGTCCGAAGGTCTAGATGCTCTAGTGCAGCCCTGGCCTCAAGATTCTCTCCTGTACGTTTTCCCGCCTTGGCCTATGTTGAGTCGAGTTATTCAGTGCATATCACAGCACCGGGGAAGAGTGATTCTCATCGCTCCGGATTGGCCTCGTCGTCCTTGGTATGCCGATCTGCTTCAACTCCTAGTAGCTCAGCCCTGGCCTCTTCCAGTCCGCGTCAATCTGTTACATCAGGGGCCGATTCTCATGCCTCGAGTGGATCACTTCTTGCTTACGGCTTGGCTCTTGAAAGGGCTCGCTTAGAACGCAAGGGCTATGCGAGTTCCGTAGTAGACACTTTACTTCAGTCTAAGCGGTCGGGGACTTCTTTGGCCTATGTGCGCATCTGGCGTCTTTTTGAGACTTGGTGTAGTCAGCGCAATGTTAATCCCATGTCTTCTACCTTACCTCAGCTGCTTCTCTTTCTTCAGCATGGCTTGGACAAAGGGTTGGCGCTTAGTACCCTTAAGGTACATATAGCGGCGCTCGCTAGTTTTCGGGGATCGGTGCAGCGACGCCGTCTTTCGGCACATCTCGATATACGTCGCTTTCTACGAGCGGCAAAGATTCTCCGCCCTCCATTGCGGTCCGTTGTACCTCCTTGGGATTTGAATATCATGTTGGAAGCATTTTCCCGGTCTCCTTTATCTTCCCTGTGCTCTCGAAATCTCCGGGAGTGTTCCTGGAAAACGGCCTTTCTTGTAGCGTTGTGTTCGGCACAGCGTATTTCGGATTTGCAGGCCTTGTCTTGCCGAGAACCTTATCTTCAATTTCTTCCCGAGCGAGTTTTGCTACGGACGGTTCCTTCTTTTTTGCCAAAAGTCCTTTCGGTTTTTCATATTAACCAATCTGTGGCATTGCCAGTTTTTTCTAATTTGTCCAATTCTCCTATGGACCGGGCACTTAAGTCTTTGGATCTGGAGCGAGTCTTGAAGACGTACCTTAGGGTATCGGAACCCTTTCGTAAAACGGACAGGCTCTTTGTACAGTGTGCGGGTCCTCGCAAGGGTCAGGCGGCGTCTAAGTCCACCATTGCTCGTTGGGTTCGCAGCGCTATTACTGCAGCTTACGCAGCTCAACATATATCGTTGCCGGATGGTTTGCGGGCTCATTCTACTCGAGCTCTGGCGACTTCCTGGGCAGAGTATGCCTTTGTCCCTCCAGTGGATATCTGCAGAGCGGCGACGTGGTCCTCTTTGCATACTTTTACGAAACATTACCGGTTGGATGTTCACGCCAGAGACGATGCGAAAGTGGGGGCCTCGGCTCTTATCGCAGGTCTGGCGGGTCCCTCCCAGATTTAGGTACTGCTTTGGTACTGCCCTACCTTTCCCTGGACTGGCCCGGAGAAGCGATAAGGAAGATGAAATTAGACCTTACCTGCTAATTGTCTTTCCTTGAGCTTTCTCCGGGCCAGTCCAGGGTCCCACCCCATTCGCTTTTCTGAGTGGTTTGTTTTTGCATAACCATAAGAATTCCACCTTTTCTGCATGTTCATCTGTGGGGGAACGATTTGGGGCTTTGCAGGTTCACTCAGTGCTCCTCTATTCTGTATGTTGGTATATATTTGAATTTGTATATATTTAAAAAAAAAATAAATAACAGTAAAGAGAATCACATTTCTGAGCTTCCGAGTTTTGACGGACTATAGAATATGTTCAGTTTTCAAGGGTTAATCTGCTGTGTGTCAGTTTTTTCGTTTTAGTTGCTTTGTCAGAAGTAGACTGCTGGATTACCCTCAGGGGGAGTGGCTTCACCTCTCAGGAAAAAATTGAAGTCTTCAGTCCTCAGTTGCTATGGGGGATTGACAACCCTACCTTTCCCTGGACTGGCCCGGAGAAAGCTCAAGGAAAGACAATTAGCAGGTAAGGTCTAATTTCATCTTCTGCATGGCCATTGTGCATAAGATGCATACAAACTAAACACGGAGACTATCTTTTATCCTATAATGATCTGGTACTCATGTATAAAACAGCTGAAATATATGTACGGTATATTTCAATGAAAAAAATAGCATAAGAGTAACATCTTACACTCAGCTGGGAGTATCTTCTAAAGCAAAGAGAAAGGTGTTTTATGTTGGGAGCATGTTCCATTCAATGTGCTTTTAAGACAGGTTCCACAAAAAAGGTGATAATGGACTAGAAATGTCTAACAAAACATGATATGGCAACATCACATTTTGACCCCATGTGCTTCTTTTCCCAGTTCTAACACTTCCTCTTTTCTTTTTATAACACCGTTGATTTATTTGAACAAGGTAATTAAGGCGAGAAGAGTCGTACAATTCTGTACTAATAAATTACTGAAATAGAGGAACGAAGCTTACGCATCCACAACAAATCATACGTGTGGCTTATTTTCTCCAGTGATTAATAACAATCCAGTTTGTATGACTGGGTGTGTGTATGTTTGCATGCCTTCGTACAGGCTCCTTGAAACGGTACAGACTCCAGCACGATGCTGCAGTTGCTAAGGCTCCTGCAATTTGCTGGGAACGTTAGACAAGTGTGAAAACCTAAGCAAAAATCACTTTGCAGTAAAGCTCATACGCTGCCTGTCTCTTAATGTACTTCTAGCATGTACACACATGAGCTACCCTTTATTCATGGATACCCTTATATAATTTGAGCTTTTTCTACCCAGCAGGTTAGTTAAAGGTTTTATTAGATTAGACATATGTCAAAGAGATTTGAAAAATCCTAAGAAATAGTTCTTTGCACTTGTAGGGGATTTTGTGTGCTTCATTTCACATATATAATACTAAATTATCTCTCTTTTTTTTTTTTTGCAATAGCTTGAGCTTTACAAATGGGCTTATGACAAGAAAAGTCATTTTCTGTCACAAAATAACAATAAGATATCTAGTATGAAGTCTGAAATCTATACTAAACCACTTTTCTTTTTTATACAGGCGAAAAGGTTGCATTTATCCACATGTACATTAGCACGTTTCAGCTCCAGGCATGAAGAAGAAAAAAATAACCTCACTAAAAAGACACCTTGAATTTGAAGAAAAAATGAATTGATAGTGGATTGACTGGCAGGATTAAACGGTGTGAGCTTCATAAAAATAGTCAAAGTAACAAAACAGATGAGGACAATAAATTCAGTCTGGTATGCTGCACTTAATTTCCATAAACCTATAATGGAAATGAAGTGTATTTAGCATATTAAAGATGGGGAGGGAAATTTTCAAAGCTGCTTACAAGGGCAAATTGACCAAACGTATGTGGTGTGGGTACCTGTAACCAAATTTTAAAAGGAATTTTCCTTTACAAGGTTTCAGATGGAGAGGCAGGAAAATAAGGTTTTTACAGGCCATTTTCAGAAGTGCAAATGCTGATCTTTCCCCTTTTGCTTAGCCACCTGAAAGAACAGATGCAAAGTGCATGGCTGGTTTTAATGTGCATGCATTGCATTAATTTTTATAGGGAAACCACTTGGTTTTCCTTTTCAAATCTGGTAAAGTAGTACATTAAAATCATCTTTGTAGTTTGTAATTACATGTGCTTTTTGCGAACTGCCCACAAATGCTCTATTTAACCAAAGTGTATTTGGCCTAAAGAGAATTAAGAGGGAAATTTTATAAGAGCTGCCTAGATTTATGTGCATGTTTATGTGCGGAAACATGGTATTTCAGTGGTTTCCCAGTGGTCATATTCAGCCCCAGCATTGAATATGCAGGGTCGCCTCACAGCCTCCGCAGCCGCAATAGCTAACCGGACAGTGGCGATATTGCATCCTGCCCGGTTAGCTCCTGCGGGTAAAAGATAGACCAGCTTTTGCAGCACCTGTCTTTTACCTGCAGCTCGCTAACCAGACCGCATTCAATATTGCTGCTGCCTGGTGAGCGACTGTTGCCAGCCCCGGAACGCCATGCCCGATGCTAAGTGCTTATCATCGGGGCATTAGTGCGACTAACTATCCCACTAAGTGGCATTTACATGGTTTACAGGTTTTAAACCATGTAAATGCCTTCAAAAATCAGGCCCAAAGATCTTAATATGTATATATTAGAGTAAAAGTGGGATAGTAGAGATATGATAAGTACCCCTTTGGCATAAATGCATAAGAGGAGAGCCTCTTTCAATTGAAAGCAAGCTCTGCTACAAGGGGGCATAGGATGAGGGTGAAAGGGGATAGACTCAGGAATAATATGCGGAAATATTTCTTTACAGAAAGAGTGGTAGATACGTGGAATAGTGGTAGAGACAAGGACAGTATCCGAATTCAAGAAAGCATGGACAAACACAGAGGATCTCTGAAGGAAAAAAGGGCACTGTTGTAGTGGTTGATATGGAAGGGCAGACTAGATAGGCCATGTGGTCTTTTTCTGCCGTCATGTTTCTATGTAAATGACCACTTAATGCACGTAGGAGCATATTTACTAAGCCCCCAAGCTATTAACATGAATTTGGGCTGCAATTTCTAGCACGGGGCACTGCACTAGATGGGGGAGCGACTACTGCCCCCCATTTTGCTTGTGGTAGTTGCTCCCTGCCAAGTGTTGGCAATGTGGTTTTTTAAGGCCTGTGCTAGTGGTGCCACAGCGGGAATGCCCACAGCCCACCCTGTTACCACCCAGATGCCTGCTACCCAGATAGCACAAGGCCCTGCGCTTCAGTAAATACCCTTCGCAGTGTAGTTAGTCTCTATTTGGTAAATCCGTATGTCGGACCAGTGATGTTTGCTTTCAGTGTGGGCTTATACAAGGGTGGAGTTTGAGCAGAGCATAAATTATTGTGTGTACGTGATAAAATACTTTAACTCAGGCGTGCTCGTGAAAAATCTAGGCACAGGCATTTATACCTGCTACAGGGCATGTGCGAGGGCTTAGAATCGGCGTTTTAAAAGAATCGGTCTTCACTTGTCCTCCCCTTTCATTTGCATGCAACTTATGCTGTGGACTAATCTCACGTACGGAACTCCCGTTACAGGTTTGATTTCTGGTTTTAAAATGTAACCCCTCTCGAAGATTTTATATACATTTACACATATATATATATATTTACTTTGGTTATTCCAGACCACGTATTAGTTTCTTACCGGTGTCTTACTCATTCTTAACTGTCTTTGTCGTTGCAGTGCCGACAATTTTACTGGTTTTTAAATTACCTGTTCACTCACACATGTATTTTTGATACAACCTTTGGGTAAGTGTGATTCTTTTAAAATGCGTGTTCATGTGGACCCTAAGGCATTTTCCATAATCCCCGTTGGTTCATCTAAGTTTAAATGTGTGGTTTCACTTTGTTCTACGGGATACAATACATATCACCCGATTAGCGATCATCGTGTTGAGCACTAGTTCTATGGTTCTTTGAAGTCCGCGTCTTTTAGTGATACTTTTAAAACAACCCCATTAATCTTTTGTATTTAGTTTCATACACTGCCATGTTAAGCTGAGTAGCAAGCCGTCTGTGTTTCCATTAATAAGTTTTTTTGATTGGCGTTTTTTGTTCTTGCAATCCGCACCCCTATGTGGCATGGTTATATGCCGTTTTAAATATTTTTGCAATTCCAGCTCTATTCGGATGTGCCTTGATAGCTTCAAAACTGTTTTGTGGCCCTACAAAAGATGTTCCTTCAATTTGTTTTTATCTTGGCAAAAATGGATAGCATTTTTACTATTCCCATTCCCTACGGAGTCTCTTTACTTTTGAGAAGTCTCCAGCCATCATTTTTGAATGGTTAACATTAAAAAAAGCCTTTTCACACAGTATTTGGGTATTTAACCTTAGAAGCTTTCTATCTAGTGAGAATATTATGAGATGTAATTTATTTTCTAATTTATTGGCTCTTATTGTTGTTTCCATCAGAATATTATTATGTATTTATGTATTTTATTATTGTTATTTTAATGTTATTATCATTACTTTTATCAATATTGCCTCACGTTATCTATTATGCATGGTGTTATGTTTTTATCTCTTTTTAACAACTTATCTAATTAGTCACACATATATACATATATATATATTTTATATTTTTATAATATTTATTTATATGTTGATCCTGATGTTAATTGAATCATATTATTTATTATAATCTTGTTTTTCAATGTAAACTTCCCTATCTCTTCATCCAGTTTGCCAAGTTTTCTGGCAACGTTTTTATTTGTTGGTTTCTCAGCCCTGCGTTTGGTTGTTTTGTTTTAGTGTGAGTTTTAATCAATTTTTATTTATTGTCTTATCATATGTTTATCATAAAGTTTGCATGTTCAAAGATGTGCCTTACATTTATGGCATAGGAATGTTTGTCTCTCCAGCACGCTACATGCCAGGTGTGTTATTTTAATATATTTCTAATATTTTTAATATTGTCATTTTAATATTTATTTATTATTTTTTCATTGAAGATAGATTTGTATCCCTTCCCCCTGAAGAAGGCGTTGCCGAAACGCGTTGGGGTCTCTATACAATAAAGAAGAATCTGTTCATCCAACGTCTCCTGCCTCTTGTGACTCTCTCATTTTAAACATTAGAGCATCATTCATTGATTGATTCAAGTCATCTGAGCAGGGAAAACCGGTGAGCATCAGCTGTTTAGCTTTAAAGTGCATTGCACGTCAGAGATCAGGCTGCCAATCAGAGCCCTGCTTAACAGTGAAGAAACCGCCACTACTGAGGCGCGCCCGCGCCTTGCGGGCCCGCGCCTGAGGGCCTCGCAAGAGGGCCCTTTGGCGTGGCCCTTTGGAGGGGCACGAGAGGAGAATATACTATCGGACAAGAAATAACTGAAGCTAAAAGATAAAGTGAGTAAAGTTAAAAATTAGAACTCTCCCGTACAGCGGACTTTGCTCTAGCAGAGAAAGTACACATGTGTTGCACATGAAGTAGATAAATTGTTATTGCCTTCTCTTAGTAATTGGTTATGTTCTTATTAGTCACCCTACTGTACAAATCCTTTTTAAAGTTAGCACTGACAGACATTAATTGCTAAAGATTAAATCCATTTATCTTTAACGATCAACTACTATGGCTACTCCTGCCTACCATCCTGTCTTTCTTTTACCTACTCAATATTACACTCTTCAAGGTGGAGCTCCTTTTTCACAACCCCTTTATATTTGGTTACCTACTCTCATGCCAATATACCATATACTCCTCAACTCACTAAGTTCACATATAGTATCCAAATACAAATACAACGACTTTAATCAACACCAGCAAATAGATCGTAAGATTCATCACAAGAGGTCTTACACTCCAAACACAATTTCCATTGAACTAATGAACACAAGGTCAGTAAGAAACAAAATTCACACAATCAGAGACCATATCAATGACCAACAGCCAGATATCCTATGCATCACTGAATCTTGGCTAACTCCCACTGACAGCGTCCTCCTCAACCAATTGGTCCCACCTTCATATTCTGCCTTTAACAACCCTCGCACTCAGAGAAGAGGAGGCGGAGTTCTGATCATCGCAAAAAAATCTTTACACCTACAAACTATAGCTTCTAATTCCTCTGACCAATCCAGCGCTGTCACAGTGGGTAACAAACACTTAGCCATCAGCCTCCTATATAGAGCACCTCATGCCCCAGCTGAAGAGCTAACCTCCATTTTAGAAACCATCTGTGCGGTCAACTCTCACCATAAACCCCTAATTTTACTAGGTGACTTCAACCTCAACTCCTCTTCCAATATAGATAAGGAAACCTTCTTGCAAGCTATGGACTCCTTACAATATACCCAATTAATAAACGCTCCCACGCACAAATACGGATCCATGCCAGATCTCTTCTTTGCCTCCAATCACGTCATAAATAATGGCAACTTCTCCTTACCCATAATTACCCCAGTTCCATGGTCAGACCACCATAGAATTAAAATAGAATTCTCAAGCAAGTTTGACAAGCTCGATAAGATAAAAACTACTACGTTTACTCCAAGAAGGTTCAAAGCTTTCAATAGAGAACAATTCTTACTAGACACAATACCTCACCTTAACTCAGCTGAACTTGATTTGAACAAACAAGTGAACAATTGGTATGACACCATCAGCACTGCAGCCAAGGCTATAACAGACTCAAAAAAGATCAAAAGGAGACATCACGCACCATGGTATTCTAAAAACATACGCAATGCTAAGAGAGAATTAAGGAAGTTAGAACGCCACTGGAGACGATCCAAATCTCCCACCTCTCAGGATTTATACTTAATTCAGCAAAAGAATTATAATGATCTCATCAACAAATCAAAAAAGAACACCACACAAACACTATCCAGAAAGCATATAACAAACCTAGAGAACTTTTTGAGATAGTAAAATACCTAGTTAATGAACCGTGCTCTGATAAAGACATCCAGATCAGTCCTCAAGTGTATGCAGATTATCTTCGAGAAAAAATAGGCCAAACTCCACCTTTAAAACAATCTGAAAACAACAATTTTATTTTACCAAGTACAATTTGGAACAAGTTTCATATTCCCTCAACTAAGCAGCTTTCAGACATCATCGCTGCACTTAACACAAGTACTGCACCCACAGATCCTTGCCCAGTACCTTGGGTCAAAGCTACTAAGTCAAACTTCATTAATTTTATACACCACCTCGTAACCAACTCTCTAAATCAAGGAATCATGCCAGAACAGCTGAAATTAGCCACAATTAGGCCTATCCCTAAGAAAACCAACCTTGAAAAAAAACAATCCAGCTGCATATAGACCAATTTCCAGCTTACCACTCCTGGCAAAAATTATTGAGAAGGCAGTACAATTACAGCTCCAAGACCATATTAATGAGCATGCGCCACTTGACATACATCAGCATGGCTTCCGCCCGAACCATGGAGTTGAGACGCTGCTACTTTATTTATTCAATGACATCACTCAAACCATAGACAATTACAATAGAGGAACATTAATGATTTTCTTAGATATTTCAGCGGCCTTTGATTCAGTGGACCATACAATCCTATTAACCAGACTAAAGAGCATCGGTTTAACTGGCACCGTCCTAAACTGGTTTGAGTCCTACCTAATTGATAGACAGTTCCAAGTTAAAATTGGTCTAAACACTTCACGTCATACAGTAATCAAACAAGGCGTACTGCAAGGATCTGCACTCTCATCACTTCTTTTTAACCTCTTTATCCAACCAATCTGTCACATAATAGCAACTCATCAAATAGACTACACAATTTATGCGGATGATATTATGATTTACACTCCAATTGATATCAACTGCCCAGACTACAACAAGATTTCAAACTGCATTACTAGTATTTCCATTTGGCTCTCAAATAACAACCTTGCAATACACTTGAACAAGACTGAAGCACTTATTGTAACTAGAAACACCAACTTTAATCCCCCACCATACATCACATGCAACAATACAAAGATTCCAATTAAGGACGAAGTAGGGTTCAATTCCCACTAGCACTCCTTGTGGCCTTGGGCAAGTCACTTAACCCTCCACTGCCTCGGAAGAAAGGCCTGGCAATCTACTTCCGGTGACACTGCCAAGAAAACCCAGGAGCTTCTGGGTCGCCAGGAGTCAGGACTGACTCAAAGGCACACATTGCATTGCAAGGTACCTCGGGGTAACCCTCGATAAGAAGCTAGACCTACGATCTCACATAAAAAAAACTGTTAAAAGCGCTTATTACCGTATGAAAATAATTAGACACCTCAAGCCTCTTATCTCATATGAACACTTTCGTACAGTCTGCCAGGCACTTATTACTCCCATTCTGGATTTTTGCAACCCTATCTACAATGGGCTATCAAAACATGCTCTCAAGCTGCTCCAAATGGCACAGAATACAGCAGCCAGAATAATTAATGGATCTACAAATCATGACCACATTACCCCCATCCTTAAAGAACTCCACTGGCTACCGATAGCCCTTCGCATAAAGTATAAGTTAATCATAAACATCTTCAAAATGAAACACAAGAGTTCTGCAACCAGCCTCCATGCCCTCTTACTCCATGATATCAGCAACAGACCAAAAAGATTATCCACTTCAAACACCCTCAATACCCCAAGAAATTACTCTAAATCATGCAAATGTACGTCACAAAGAGCAATTTCTTTGGCTGCCCCTTTAATTTGGAACTCTCTCCCTCCTGACTTACGTTCAATTGATGTTTTAAGCGACTTTCGTAAGCAATTAAAAACTACACTTTTCATTGAACATTATGAATCAACAATTTGACTAGATATCATCTATTGTATATATTATATAAATAATTTACTATATTGTTAACCCTTCTTATTTTTCCTACATTACCATGTGCTGTTATGTCTATTGTATATGTTTCCCTTGCTTATACCTTTGTATTTCTTGTGACCGCTTTGATTGAAGGAAAAGGCGGTATAAAAACTTGTTAAATAAATAAATAAATGTATGAAGCCATAAATGCACCCTGTGCAACTTGCAAATCTGGCGTACTCCCTCATGACATCAGACATTTGTCATTTGCCCCATCCCTCCTGCCCAGCATCTCCCCGTCTTACTCCGCATCTCTTCATGTCCAGTTGGCTCCCCCCCCCCCTACTCCACGCTGCCGGACTGGCCTACCCTTGCCCTGCTGCTGCTTTTCCTGTTCTCTTTCCAACCCTGTGCTTGCCTGGCTGGTCTGATTCCTCTTTCCTCAGTTGTATGCTCACATCAGAGGAAAGAGGAATCAGACCAGCCATGCAAGCGCAGAGTTGGAAAGACCCACATGTGTTTTTTTTTAATTGGAGGTCCGCTCCACTGCCGCCACTACCACCAAGGGAACAGGAAAATCTGTGGTGGGGCAATGGCAGGCAATGTGGGGGAGCTGAGACCAGCGGTCAGCAATCCTAAATGTGCCCCTATTTTTTTGCACCTTGTGCTCCTGCACCGCTTGCACAGGCCTAGGTACAGCGCTGCACATGAGTATTGACAATTGATCACAGGTGCATCTAATTTTACGACAATGGGAATGTGCTTCTTTTAGTTAAACTGATTTGAATTGTTTATAAGGGTGCCAATAATCATGTCCTAGCAATATCCCAGTTTTTATACTATTTCCTTTTTTAATTGGTCTTGTTTGATTTGATTCTTTTATGTGTGAAATTATGTGTGCATAGATAGTCCAAAGCCATTTCACTAGCCACTTTTTTATGAGATATAGGACATTAAGGGGTTGAACTGCAAGGGTGCCAATAATGTTGACCACAACTGTATTTATGGAGCCAAAAATAATGTTTTTAAAAAATCAAGGAATCAATTCATCCTCTAGATTGCCATTGGAATTAGCCTATGCTCCAGCACTCATTCCATTCCTTCTTCCCTCAAAGTGAAAAGCAGCAACATGGCTTTGGTACCAATGAAGCAAAGGGGCCTGTTTGTTAAAGTGTGGTAAGGTTTTCCAGTTACCATGCATTCTCCAGTTAAATGCAAAAAATAACACATGGGAAGCGCAAAGCCTGTGCACTAATTGTTGGGGGCATTCCCACCATGTTCCTATATAGTTACCGCACAGAAGAGTAGTTTACTACATCGTAAGTGCGTTGACAGTAGAGATGTAGTTCCCACCTCCTACTTAGAAGTGACGGTGTGTGGTAAAGTTCCATGTGCTCATTGCAATGAAGAGTCCATGCCCATTTCCCACCCCCATAACAGGGCATGCAGTTAGCGTGTGAATTAGGGTGCACTGTCATGCTAATGTGGTAACAATTGCCATAAGTATGTGCTCACAGTTACTGTATGCTAATTCACACAGGGGATCATTGTGTGCCACAAATAGTGGGGATGTACTTCCTGTGCACCCAAACATCAATACAATTTTTGAAAACAAAAATAAACCAAAAATTATTTGTCAATGAACCTCCCTGGTAGATGAAGAAAGGCCCCATTGAATTTCATACTTAGAGGCCATGTAATAATCCACAAGATTCCCTGCAGATTAGCGTCTTCCTTTATGTGAAAGTTTGCTACCCAAATAAGTTGGGTAGCAAACGTTCATGAGCAGTGTATAAATTGTTGCAAAAATGCATGTGTTGCTTTGCTGCTTTTCTATCACAACAGATCATTACCTACATTACTACATTGTTCTCAGCAACACACTTTGGTGGTTTCTGAGATAGTTCTTTCATCAAAAGCTAAGTGTTTTTAAAGTTTTTAAATGCATTTAGAAAATCATTAAAGCAAGCCTATAAATGAGATAGTCAGGAGACAGTAAGTGTGCATTACTGTTTGGCAGTGTAGAAATATGCCGCTTATGAAACATGCACCCCCTGTAACTGAGGTTCGTAAATATCTCAGTATCCCTATTGGTGAAGTGTTGCGGTTAAACATCCTTAAACAATTTCATCCAATTGTATAATTCTTGGATGTATTGTCAGATACTCCCAGTATAATCCTTTATAGTGCTAGTTCTTTTCTATGGCTTGTTAGATTTGTACTTAAAGTGATATGGAGTGGATTGTTTCGTAAAAATCCACTAAATCTCTGGAATCTCTCCTTTTCACTCTGCTCTGTTCTTCTCTACCCCCTTTTCTTTTTTCTCCCTCCAACCACTTGCCCATTTACCTGCCTGGTTCCTTCCACTTTCCATTTTCTCTCCTCCCATACTCTGCCAAATACTGATATAGTAGACAAACAGTAGACCATAGCTAGTACTCACAAAAGAACAAAAAATGGGGGAAATGGGAAAAACTGCATCATACTAAGAACATGACACTCCAAGGAGATATCAATACTGGAAACAGCTCCTCCATCTGTTTATCAAGAAGCACCTCCTATAATTGGGTCCGTTACCTACTACCCAAAATAGCACTGATAGGCAAACAATAGACCAAGCCACAGAGGCAAAACAATAGGCACAATCTCGCTGCTAGCTCTTCCAAAAAGGAACAAATGACAAGAAGACATAGGAGACAATTACATCACAATGAGAACAAAATACTTCAAGCAGCTATCAACAGAAAGAGCTCTTCTCTTTATCAAGAACCACCTTTAGTACCCACTATCCGACTAACAGCACTGATGATCAGCAGCTGCACTTGACTAGCTTATATAAAATGGAAGTGGGAAAGTACAAAGCACAAGTTAAAATAAAACAGCATAGTGTACTTTAAAATAAGGCAACACATGCTGTTTTAGAGTAATATATGGTAGATCGTCAAAACGTAATGTGTTGCATCAAAACATTAGTCATGTTTGTATTATGTCACTGTAAAAATGCCTCCTTCACTTGATAACTTACACATTAATTGTCAAAATAATTTGTGACATTGCAACATTATTTTATCTTTGTTTTAGTATCTCTACCTGTATGTCATAGAATAGCCCTTCTAGGCCCTTGCTTTCATCTCTTCTTGACTCTGGGTTAGAGGAGTTATGTCATAGAAACATAGAAACATAGAAACATGACGACAGAAAAAGACCACAAGGCCCATCTAGTCTGTCCTTCCATAACAACAACTACAACAGTCCACTTTTTACCTTTAGAGATCCTCTGTGTTGGTCCCATGCTTTTTTGAATTCAGTTACTGTCCTCATCTCCACCACCTCCACTGGGAGACTATTCCACGGATCCACTACTCTTTCCGTAAAGAAATATTTCCGCATATCACTCCTGAATCTATCTCCCTTCACCCTCATCCCATGTCCCCTCGTAGCAGAACTTGCTTTCAATTGAAAGAAGCTCTCTCCCTGAACATTTATGCCATGGAGGTATTTAAACATCTCAATCATATCACCTCTATCCCGCCTTTCCTCTAAGGTGTACATATTAAGATCCTTAAGTCTGTCCTCATATGCTTTATAATGAAGCCCATTAATCATTTTAGTAGCAACCCTCTGCACCGACTCCATCCTGTTCACATCCTTTTGAAGGTGCGGTCTCCAGAATTGCACACCATACTCCAAATGAGGTCGCACCAAAGACTTATACAGAGGCATTATCACCTCCTTTTTTTCTGCTAGCCATTCCTCTCCGTATGCACCCAAGCATCCTTCTAGCTTTTGCCGTCGCCTTTTCTACCTGTTTAGCTACTTTAAGATCATCAGACACAACCACGCCTAGGTCCTGCTCTTCTTTAGTGGACAAAAGTACTTCACCTCCTATACTGTATTGCTCCCTTGGATTGCTGCAGCCCAAATGCATGACCATACATTTTTAACATTAAATCCCAGCTGCCAAATTCTAGACCATTCTTCCAGTTTAGCTAGATCCCTCCTCATGTTATCTACACCTTCCTGGGTGTCTACTCTATTGCAGATTTTGGTATCATCCGCAAAGAGGCAAACCTTACCCGACAGCCCTTCCGCTATATCACTATCGAAGATGTTAAACAGAATCGGACCAAGGACAGATCCCTGGGGCACACCACTGGTAACATCCTTCTCCTCAGAGTGAGCTCCATTTACTTGTACTCTTTGTCGCCTCCCACCCAACCAATTTCTAACCCAAGCAGTAACTTTAGGGTCCATCCCTAGGGTGCTCAGTTTGTTTATAAGTCGCCTGTGAGGAACAGTGTCAAAGGCTTTACTGAAATCTAAATACACCACATCTAGAGCTCTCCCTCGGTCCAACTCCCTGGTCACCCAGTCAAAGAAATCAATCAGATTTGTCTGACAAGACCTGCCTCTGGTGAATCCATGCTGCCTCGGATCCTGTAATCCGCCGGACTCCAGAAACCTCACTATTTTCTCTTTCAGCAGCGTTTCCAATAATTTACTCACCACCGAAGTTAAACTAACCGGCCTGTAGTTTTCAACCACATCCTTACTTCCGCTTTTGTGTAAAGGCACCACATGAGCCTCTCTCCAGTCCTTTGGCACCACTCCCGACTCCAACGAGGCATTGAAAAGGTCAGTCAGTGGAGTTGCTAGAACGTCCCCAAGTTCCCTCAGTATTCTAGGGTGTATCCCATCCAGTCCCATCACTTTGTCTACTTTAAGTTGAGCTAGTTTCTCACGAACACAGTCTTTTGAAAATTGTTCAAGATGCCCCTCGCTTCTGTTCCTATTTGTGGGTGTTTTCTGAGGTCCTGTTCCTGGTTCTTCATCTGTGAACACAGAACAAAAATATTTGTTAAGCAATTCCGCTTTATCCTTATCAGCTTCTACATATTCCCCCCCTGCACCCTTGAGTCCATGAGAGACTAATTTGTTCTGCATCCTATTTCAAGCAGTTGAGATGGTGCCATGAATGTAGAAAGGATGTGTAAAGTGTTTGCTACTCACTAGCTTTGTTGGAAAACTGAGGACAACAGATCTCTGCTTGGCTGAACTCCTTTCTTGTGGTTTGTCTGGTAATTCCTGCATGAGATCTGGTGTCTTGAGAGTTCTTTTAAGTATGGATGCAAGACAAGAAAATATTTGTCTAGAATTGTAAAAATGAAAGGCAGTTGAATTGTCCACATTTAAAACATTTGCTTTTTCTGCCATTAGTACTGGAAGTGTTTAAAGTTATTTCATAAGTCTGAATTTAATGCAATAAACAGGATTTATTATTTATTTATTTATTTATTTAACAGTATTTCTAAACCGCCTTATCTTATTAATCAAGGTGGTATCACAGCAAACAATCGGGTAAAGTGAGTGTGTTAAACATGCAGTGAGGGTGAAATTTAGTTGAGTGTGTGTTGTATTGTGTGCTAGATTGGTTTGAGCTATGTACAATGTGTGTTGTATTGTGTGCTAGAATGGTTTGAGCTATGTACAATGTGGGCTATATACAGTGGTGCTAAAAATATTTTCTATACATACAGTGTTTAGGCGGAATCATGAGCTGTTATACATTCTCTGAGGTTATGTGATGTGTCCATAGTGTTCTATGAACAGCATGGTTTTCAGCTGTTTTCTAAAGTCTTTGAGGTCTGTAGTTGCCCTTAAATCGTCCGGTAGTTTGTTCCATATTGTTGGAGCAGCCATTGAGAGTGCTCTGTCTGTTGTGTCCTTGCGTGTGTGTTTGAATTCACTTGGGGTGCTGACTCGGTTGTTTGTTTGTTTTCTTCTAGGACATGTGCTGGTGTCTGGTTGTATGAGGGTGTGCAGGTTGTTGGCTGATGTGTGCTGATTTATCTTAAATAGGTTTATGATAGTTTTGTATCTGATGCATTGTCAGACAGCTGCCTAGGGTGAGAACTTACACAATCTTGACGATGCATATATTCATATGATTCTTGAAAGGTATTGTGGGTACTGTAGTTCATTCACTCCCAAACACAGCTGAGGACAATAATTTGAGTTGTGAAACCAAGTGGTAAGATCAATAAAATACTTCTTTTATTGATGGGGTTTAATTCACCCAGCACATGTATGCTTGATAGCACTATAAATGAGGTTACTTGCTTGCAGTGTTTAAATGGATAACAAAAAGTCACAAAGTAAACCAGAAAACAACCTTCAGCTTGTCAGGCAATTAGCTAATGTTTTCTTAGCAAATAATTACCAAATACAAAGGCACAAAGTAAAGAATAAACTTTGCTGGTTAGGTTAACTTCTGCTTATTTTCCACGCCGATCTCAGCAGTGATTCTCCCTTGCTCACACACACAATCAGGTGCAGCCCTAATTACTATCAATGGACCAGCTGAAAGCCTTTAGCTGGCTGGCTGCTACTGTGTGAGCCCAAATCCTGCTTTAAGAGCTGTTTGCAGTGGAAATAAAGAACAAAGTTAGGTTTCTTTGTGATGGCTGATGTGTTTGCTCAGAGAAAGCTAGTAATAGCATTTAGATAGAGAACAGTCCATATAAACTGTACTTTCATCTGCTGTATCAATCAGCATAGGGTCATTATCATACATTGGCACAGACGAGTCTTTCATTAAGGCACTATCATGAGAATGCTTATTCCCTTGCTGCCATTCTCTATTATAGATAGGGTCTGGATCAGTGTTCATAACTGAGCCTCTCCTGCTATCATTATTCCTCTCTGTATAGCCTGGCCAATATGTAATCCAATTCTGATGTCCAGCCTTCCAATCTTGATCCCTGGACACTGGATCTTCTCTCACATACCTTCTGGCCTTGGTCTGAAAGTCCCTTCCACATGCAGTCTTCTCTCTTCCAGGTAGCCACTGGTGATTCCTATCTCTGCCACTCCATTCCTCTGGCTGAATCCAGTCCAATGGACTCTGCTGGCTTTTGGAATACCTCCCAGTATGAGTACTGCCTTGGAATCTCCCAGACCTTCCAATGGCCTTTCTTCTCTTCCTTCCAGAGAGTTTCCTTCTCTCTCTATCTGCGTGGCTTTTGCTGAAGCTGTTCTTCCAACTGTTGCTGAAACTGTTATCTGAAGAATAAGCTCTACTCTTATCCTGTTCTAATGTGTGCTGCTCCCTAACACAGCGCAGCTGTCTTGAATCAGGCCCTGCCCTTTGAGATGAGTGCTTAGGGATTACCTCATAGCTCTCTTGATTGCACACACATTTTCTCACTTCAGCCCCTCTCATGGCTGCTGGAAACCTGGTGCATTCTGGGACTGGTAGTCTTTTATGTGAAAACTCTGTTTTCTTGCTTCTACCAGAACTGACAGGTTGCTTGTTCAGAGTCACATCATCTTTTCTATAGCTCCTACCTGAGCTATGATAAGCTTCCTTATCACATACCCCCCTGCTTAAGTTATTACGGACTGGTTTTACTGGTGAAACTTCTTCTCTACAGTCCGTAATACGGGAAAGTGCATCCGCATTCTTGTGTAACTTCCCGGCACGATGTTCAACCTAAAAATCAAACGCCTGTAAGGCCATGTACCAGCGTGTCAACCTGGCATTGTGGTTCTTCATTTGCTGCAACCACTTAAGTGGGGCATGGTCCGTGACCAACTGGAACTTTCTCCCTGTAAGGTAAAACCTTAACGCCTCCACTGACCACTTGATAGCCAAACACTCTTTTTCTATCGTGGAATACTTTTGTTCAGCCAGTGACAACTTCCTGCTCAGGTACATCACAGGATGCTCCTCTCCATCATGGCACTGGGATAGGACTGCTCCTAGCCCTACATCCGATGCATCGGTTTGAACCAGAAAGGGTTTCTTGAAGTCTACTCCTTTCAGTACCGGTCCTGTACACAATTTTTCTTTTAATACTGAAAACGCTTTTTCAGCTTCTGGTGTCCACTTTATCTGGTTTGGACAATTCTTTCGCAGCATATCTGTGAAAATGGCACTTTTCTCTGCGAATTGCGGTATAAACCGGCGGTAGTATCCAATAAGTCCTAAGAAACTTCTTAGTTGTTTCTTGGTTGTTGGAGGAGGAAAATTCCTGATGCTATCTATTTTGCTTAATAGAGGTTTAATTTTTCCTCTTCCCACTAGGTGGCCTAGGTATTTTACCTCCCTATTTGCAAAGGCACACTTCTTCGGGTTTAAAGTGATTCCCGCTTGCTTCATAGAGCACAAGACTGCCCTGATCCTCTTCAAATGCTCCGCCCAGGTGTTACTATGGATTATGACATCATCCATGTATGCAAAAGCATAACTTTGGTGGGGTCGAAGTACCTGATCCACTAACCTTTGGCAGGTAGCCGCTGCTCCATGCAGTCCGAAAGGCATCCTCTTGAACTGGAAAAGGCCAACGGGGGTGCTGAACGCAGTTTTCGGCTTCGACTTCCTGGTGAGCAGGATTTGCCAATATCCTTTTGTCATATCAAGGGTGGTTAAGTATTGAGCCTGTCCCAGCTGGTCTAGCAGCTCCTCAATTCTTGGCATTGGATATGCATCAAAAACTGATATGGCGTTTACCTGCCGGAAGTCAATACAAAATCTTAAGGATCCATCAGGCTTCGGCACCAGGACTATGGGGCTATTCCAGGGACTCTTTGACTCTTCTATTACCCCCATGTCCAACATCTCCTGGACTTGTGCCACTACCTCCTGTCTTTTGGCTTCAGGCAAGCGGTATGGCCTTTGACGAACCAACTTCCCAGGTGGAGTTATTATTTCATGGGCCACCAAATGGGTCTCCCCAGGTATGGGTGTCAACACATCTGGGAATTCCTTAAGCAACTTCCTAATTTCTTCCTGTTGTACCATTGTCAGGTCCTCACCTATTTGGGGCTCTGATTTTTCTTTACAATCAGATACCTGGGGTCCCAAATCATCCTCTTCACTCACCTCCCTCTCTCGGGCACAGGTGGCAGCTAAGCTTTTAACCCCTTTGACATCAGTAGAACCAAAACCTTTGGCTCCACGTTCAGAATTCTCTAGGGATGTGACCTCCTCCACAGGTGGAAAACCCAGCCTCTCACAGATCAATTGGGCAATTTTGTCTCCTATCTTCACATGATACTCATTCTGTCCAAAGTTAAACAACAGAACTTTAATATTGCCCCTGTAATCGGGATCAATTACTCCCGCACCCACATCGATGAAATATTTAAGGGCTAATCCGGACCTTGGGGCTACTCTCCCATAACATCCAATTGGTATTTCCACTTGGAGACCGGTGTCAACCAGGGCTCTCCCTTGGCTAGGTACAGTCACATTTTCTATGCTGCATAGGTCAAACCCAGCAGACTGAGGGGTTGCCCGCTTAGGAGCTTGGGCCTTCTCAGAGACCTTATGGTACTTTAGGACGAATATCTGCTTTGGGGTAGCTTGGTCTTCTGGACGCTTAACCATCTTTTTAGCTGGGGTCTGAGGACTTCCAAATAAAGGCCCGGGAGCTACTACCATTAAACCTTCTCCCTCCTTCTTTCCTAGTCCTTCCACTAGACCCTGCTTAAATCTTGGCCAGTCTCTTCCTAGAACCAAATCAAAGGGTAGCCTAGGCACCACTGCTAACAGGACTTCCTCTTGTTTCCCTAGGCACTTAACCTTTAGCCTATAGGTGGGATATGATGATGCAGCACCATGAATGCATCTGATGTGAACTTGGCTTTCAGGGGTTCTAGGCACAAATCTTTCTTGGGCCTCTATCCTCTTCCAAAGCCTTTTTGACATCATACTCTGGTCTGCCCCAGAGTCTAATAATGCATTTGTGGTAATTCCTTGCACATCAACCATCAAAAGAAATCCTTCCTTGGGCTGTTTTAAATCCAGACCCATTAAACTAGTGTGTGTCTGGCATCTCTTCTCTAAGTGTCCCACTTTTCCACACTTGAAACATTTCTTTCTATTCCACTGTGTCATCTGGTTTGATACAGTACATTCATTTTCAGAAACATTCTTAATTATTCTTTTTTCTGATACAGCACATCTAGCCTCAGCATCCATCTTTAGAGGGCCACCCATTCTATGGCAAGCCTGCGTGGCTTCCAAGAATCTCTCTGCTAGCATGGTTGCCTCTCCAAGATTTTGGCAATTTTGCTGTATAAGAAAAACATTCAAATCTTTAGGTACCCCAAGCATAAATTGTTCCAGCATTATAATATCTAATAACATTTCTACTGTCTTTTGCTCAGGCTCCAACCATTTTACAGCTAAACTTCTGATTCTCTGACTCAGAGCCCTGGGTGTCTCACCCACTTTCAATGTAACAGCTCTAAACATTCGCCTATACTCTGAAATAGACAACCCTAGGCGATCTCTAATAGCTGCCTTTACATCCTTATAAATCAAAGCCTGGGCTGCTGGCATTGCTCTGTAAGCTGCTAGTGCCTCACCAGTTAATGAGGCTGCCAGCCTTACTGCCCACTGGGTCTCTGGCCATGCTAAAGCCTGTGCCACTCTTTCAAAAGACTCTAGAAAATCATCAACATTATCTTCTGGAGTTAATTTCCCAAAATTAAATGCCCCAATCCCTTGATTGAGTCCCACAGTGTCCACATGTGGTGCACCAGTACTAACTGCTGGTCTTGCATCTGTTCCACTTTGGCTCTGCAGCTGAACTAGAGCTTGCACCAGATCAAGCACTGGTTTCTGCTGTTCCATTAAGGCCTTCACAGCAGTGTCCTGGGCCTGCTGTGATAGCTCCTGCTGCTTGCTGAATTGGGCTGCCATCCACTGAGCCATCTCCCTCGGATCCATCTTGACCCTGCAAGAAAAGAGAAAAAAAAAACCAAAGAGCAGCACCTTCCAACCAGGTGTGTGGTTTTTTTTTTTGTTTTTTTTTCAACTTTTTTTTTTTTTTCAATTACCCCCTGTGCTTACACACATCCACCACTAGACATGCCCAGGTACATATTACCTTGTCTCAGTGATGAATCCAGCTTTGCACAGGGTCTTTTCCTCTGGGACAGCTTCTTGGAACAACCACTTTTCCTCCAAAGTGCAGACGGGGAAAAAAATCTTCTTACAGCTTTAAACTTGACTTTTATTTGTAATCCACAACAAGTAAATCCTCTTGGTGCAAGAGCAATCCGAAAAACTACGCCATTTGTCAGACGGCTGCCTAGGGTGAGAACTTACACAATCTTGACGATGCATATATTCATATGATTCTTGCAAGGTATTGTGGGTACTGTAGTTCATTCACTCCCAAACACAGCTGAGGACAATAATTTGAGTTGTGAAACCAAGTGGTAAGATCAATAAAATACTTCTTTTATTGATGGGGTTTAATTCACCCAGCACATGTATGCTTGATAGCACTATAAATGAGGTTACTTGCTTGCAGTGTTTAAATGGATAACAAAAAGTCACAAAGTAAACCAGAAAACAACCTTCAGCTTGTCAGGCAATTAGCTAATGTTTTCTTAGCAAATAATTACCAAATACAAAGGCACAAAGTAAAGAATAAACTTTGCTGGTTAGGTTAACTTCTGCTTATTTTCCACGCCGATCTCAGCAGTGATTCTCCCTTGCTCACACACACAATCAGGTGCAGCCCTAATTACTATCAATGGACCAGCTGAAAGCCTTTAGCTGGCTGGCTGCTACTGTGTGAGCCCAAATCCTGCTTTAAGAGCTGTTTGCAGTGGAAATAAAGAACAAAGTTAGGTTTCTTTGTGATGGCTGATGTGTTTGCTCAGAGAAAGCTAGTAATAGCATTTAGATAGAGAACAGTCCATATAAACTGTACTTTCATCTGCTGTATCAATCAGCATAGGGTCATTATCATACATTGGCACAGACGAGTCTTTCATTAAGGCACTATCATGAGAATGCTTATTCCCTTGCTGCCATTCTCTATTATAGATAGGGTCTGGATCAGTGTTCATACCTGAGCCTCTCCTGCTATCATTATTCCTCTCTGTATAGCCTGGCCAATATGTAATCCAATTCTGATGTCCAGCCTTCCAATCTTGATCCCTGGACACTGGATCTTCTCTCACATACCTTCTGGCCTTGGTCTGAAAGTCCCTTCCACATGCAGTCTTCTCTCTTCCAGGTAGCCACTGGTGATTCCTATCTCTGCCACTCCATTCCTCTGGCTGAATCCAGTCCAATGGACTCTGCTGGCTTTTGGAATACCTCCCAGTATGAGTACTGCCTTGGAATCTCCCAGACCTTCCAATGGCCTTTCTTCTCTTCCTTCCAGAGAGTTTCCTTCTCTCTCTATCTGCGTGGCTTTTGCTGAAGCTGTTCTTCCAACTGTTGCTGAAACTGTTATCTGAAGAATAAGCTCTACTCTTATCCTGTTCTAATGTGTGCTGCTCCCTAACACAGCGCAGCTGTCTTGAATCAGGCCCTGCCCTTTGAGATGAGTGCTTAGGGATTACCTCATAGCTCTCTTGATTGCACACACATTTTCTCACTTCAGCCCCTCTCATGGCTGCTGGAAACCTGGTGCATTCTGGGACTGGTAGTCTTTTATGTGAAAACTCTGTTTTCTTGCTTCTACCAGAACTGACAGGTTGCTTGTTCAGAGTCACATCATCTTTTCTATAGCTCCTACCTGAGCTATGATAAGCTTCCTTATCACAGCGTGCACCGATTGGGAGCCAGTGTAAGTCCTTTAAGGTAGGTGTGATGTGCTCCTGTCTTGCAGTACCGGATATTATTTGTGCTGCAGTGTTTTGTGCTAGCTGGAGTGGTTTGAGGGCTTGTTTCGTTAGTCCAAGGTATATCGGATTGCAGAAGTCCAGTAGTGGGGTTATCAGTGCTTGACAGACGGTACGGAAGTGTTCTGGAGCGAGGAGTGGTTTCAGTCTCCTGATGATTCGCATCTTGTAGTAGACTTTTTGGATTGTTTTGTCTATGTGTGGCTTGAGGTTTAGTTTATTGTCCAGAGTAACTCCGAGGTATCTCACTTCTGATCTTATTGGTATAGTAGTGTTTTGTATCTTGATATTTGGCGTGTGTATGAAGCTTTGGTTCCGAGTGATGATTAAAGCTTCGGTCTTGTTGTAGTTTACTGCGAGGTTGTTGTTTTGACACCAACTCGTCATTTGGGTAAGGCAGTCTGTTATCTTAGAGAAGTCCGGGTTGTCGATTGATATTGGGGTGTATATCATGATGTCGTCTGTATATATTGTGTATTGAATGTTGTTCTCTTTCATGATGTTGCATATTGGTTGGATGTAGATGGTAAATAGGAGTGCTGAGAGTGTGGATCCTTGAGGTACTCCTTGATGGACATTTATGGGTCGGGAGGTTATTGTACAGGTAATACCTCCCAAAGGGGCATCAAGATTCCTATTCAGATCCAGGCTAAAAACCCACCTTTTTGAGGCTGCTTTTGGATCCTGATACCCCTCACTCTCTTGTCCACCACTATGTATATCTTACTGTACTCTAGTCCCCAGTTTTGTGATGTTATTCGTCTTGACTAGATTGTAAGATCTGATGAGCAGGGATTGTCTCTTACGTCTATATGTACAGTGCTGAGGCATATAATCTGAAACCAGCATAAATTAGAAATTGATCGTGGCAAGTGGTGACACAACGGTATCCCTGATCCCCCTCCCAGACTCTCCCAAGAAAATCTATGGTTTCTAGTAGAACAGGGCAGGAGAGGTCCCCCTCCACTCCTGCCCCAGAGCTGCCAAGGTTCAAAATGGCTGCCATGACCTAGCAATTGTCTCGTAGTAATCAATGACTCCTAGAAATAATATTGCAAGGGGCCATGGCACCCATTTTGAGCCATGGTGGTCTGGAGCAGAAGTGGAGCGAAGAACACTCATGTCCTACTCCACTAGACAGCAGGGAAACCCCTATGTAAGCCCTGGAGGATTAGGGGGGTGGGGTGGGATGAGGGTCTGGGAAGGATGTCAGGGAGGAAATGTTCTTGGGGGGGGGGGCTTCACATGAGGAGGTCTTCAAATGACTGTCACATAATGGCCTCTTCTAGTAGAACATAAGAACATAAGATATGCCATACTGGATCAGACCAAGGTCCACCAAGCCCAGTATCCTGTTTCCAACAGTGGCCAATCTAGGTCATACATACCTAGCAGTATCCCCAAGAGACACAGGTTCCACAATGCTTGTATTGGGTCAAGCATTGATATCCTGGGTCCCTTTTTAATAATGGTTTATGGACCTTTCCTCCAGGAACTTATCCAAACCTTTTTTAAACACAGCTACACTAACAGCTCTTACTACATCCTCCGGTAACAAATTCCAGAGTTTGATTACACGTTCAGTGAAAAAATATTTTCTCTTATTTGTCTTAAATAGTTTACCCTGTAGCTTCATTACATGTCCCCTAGTCTTTCTATATTCTGATAGCATAAACAATCGATCTACGTTTACCCGTTCCACTCCATTCATTAATTTATAGACCTCTATCATATCTCCCCTCAGCCATCTCTTTTCCAGGTTAAAGAGCCCTAACCTTTGTAGCCTCTCTTCATAGGAGTAGCCTTCCATCCCCTTTACCATTTTGGTGCTCTTCTCTGTACCTTTTCCAATAACGCTATATCCTTTTTAAGATACGGCGACCAGAATTGCACACAATATTCAAGGTGCGGTCGTACCATGGAACGATACAGAGGCATTATAATATCCTTTGTTTCATTTTCCATTCCTTTCCTTATGATACCTAGCATTCTATTTGCTTTCTTGGCCGCTGCTGCACACTAGGCGGAGGGTTTTAACATGTTATCCACGATGACTCCTAAATCTTTTTCCTGGGTGGTGGTTCCCAATGTGGAACCTTGCATTGTGTAACCATAGTGTGTGTTGTTCTTTCCTAGCTGCATAACTTTGCACTTGTCCACATTAAATTTCATCTGCCATTTGGATGCCCAGTCTTCCAATTTATCCAGATCCTCCTGCAGTTTTCCACAGTCCTCTTGGGTTTTAACAACTTTAAATAGTTTTGTGTCATCTGCAAATATGATAACCTCACGAGTTATTCCCTTTTCCAGGTCATTTATGAATATGTCAAAAAGTAGCGGACCCAGCACAGATCCCTGGGGTACTCCACTATTCACCTTTTTCCATTAGGAAAATTGGCCATTTAGCCCTACCCTCTGCTTTCTATCTTTTAAACAGTTCCCGATCCACAATAGTACACTGCCTCCTATCCCATGACTTTTTAGTTTTGCCAAAAGTCTCTGATGAGGGGTCTTGTCAAAGACTTTCTGAATGTCCAGATACACTATATCAACTGACTCACCTTTGTCTACCTGTTATTCACACCTTCAAAAAAACATATCAGATTAGTAAGACAAGATCTTCCTTGTCTAAAGCCATGTTGGCTGTCTCCCATTAGGCCATGACTATCTACATGCTGTGTAATTTTGTTCTTTATGATGGTTTCTACCATTTTCCCCGGCACTGATGTCAGGCTCACCGGTCTGTAATTTCCCGGATCACCCCTGGAACCCTTTTTAAAAATTGGCGTTACATTGGCGATCCTCCAATCTTCAGGTATTACAGATGATTTTAATGAAAGTTCACAGATTTCTAATAGCAGGTCTGCAATCTCATATTTCAGTTCTTTCAACACTCTTGGATGTATACCATCCGGTCCAGGTGATTTGCTACTATTCAGTTTATCAAATAGTTGTAATACATCTTTCCGGTGTAGCGATATTTCTCACAATTCCTCTGCAGTATCACCTTTAAATACCACTTTAGTCTTGGGAAACATCCCTACATCTTCCTCAGTAAAGACCAAAGCAAAGAATTCATTCAGTCTCTCCGCTATAGCCTTGTCTCCTCTTACTGCCCCTGTAGGAAGAGCTTCAAGCAGGAGCTGGCTGTTGGGGGAGCTTTGAATTGGGGGGGGGGAGGTTGCTGTTCTGGCAGTATATGTTGCTGATTGGGTGGGGGATGTTTTACAATAGTATGATGATCAAGATGGAGGATCGGAACATGGGGTAGTCAAAACATGATGGAGGATTGGAAGGGGGTATCATTGTGCCACTTCAGATTTTTTGTGTTGAAAGACATGGTAGCAGCTGCACTACGGGACTACTGATAGTATGGATGCACTTAACACCACTTCTTGAGGTGGCATTATGTACAGCCATGCTATCAGCAGTCATGACAGTTAGCATGTGTGACCATCCCAAGAGCTAGCAGTCAGTGGCTGCCATGCCCACTCTCTGCCCCGAACACGCCCTGATCCTGCCCAAATTCACACAAAGCAGTGGTGGAGTATAAACCGTGAAAAAAAATGTCATTGAAAAGGAAACTAGAGCGTAAGACGTCATACTGTAAGGTTCAAAGGGGGTAAATTCAGGAGTAGCATTAGAAAATACTTTCTCACAAAAATGTGGTGAATAAATGGAGCAGCTCACAGATGAGGGGATAGAGGCAAATACATCAACAATACTGAAAAAGTATAGGATAAAAACAAAGGATCATTAGCTGTGAAGAAGTGAAGGAAACCTGTGAGGTCAACTGGGGCCTCTATCACTGTAATTGGATGGAATTTGAATAGGCGAAATGAACCTTACCACCCTTATCTGCCATCATATTCTATTTCACTAATGCTTGATATATTGGTTTGACAGAGGACAAATACGACTTTTTCTTCTGATGCTAGCCTGATAATATGAAAGCATTAAAAAGTCAAACAATATTAATACCATTACACAAGGATGCAGACATTTAAAATAATTCCTAGAAAGCAAGAGCAATCAACACACTTCTGTTTCTTTGTTTGTGGTTCTTTTTTTTTTGGGGGGGGGGCAGTCTGTATTATAAAGATCTACTGAAATGAATCGGTATTTGCTACTGTCTATGAAAAAAGGTGACAGAGATTTCACAAGTGTTAAACAACAAACCGGTGAAATTTGTACAGATGCAGCCAAACTCCTGTTGGCACTACACCAGCTTGGAGCAGAAGTAAATATATTCAAGTTTGAGGGTTGCCAGAAGTGAATGAAAAGTGCTTGGCATTTTGGTAAATAAGGGGCCCTGTAATAAACAACGCTAACCAGTTAATGTGTGTTTTAGTTTGCAATAACTGGCAGCGATGAACCCTAGCGTGTGTATATGCCATCTACCGGATGCTAAAACACACAATCATTGTACATCATGTGCTAGGATGAAGAGTGGGTGGGTTAGGGGTAGAGTGTGTGCATGGAGACCACCTTGCTCTTGTGCGAGGGCAATTGTCTTGGGCTCAGTGGTAATTTGAACGCGTGCTCATAATGATGCCTCTATGAGTGTCGTTAGGTGCACCCATGTAAATCGTGCCATGCATAAGAGTTTGCGATCAGGTGCTAACTACTGGTAACTTTCTGGGCATGCCCCTTACAGAATATGATGGGCACACTTACCATGCGATGGTATTGCCTATAATCACGTGATAAGTGCACACCTTTGGCAAAAGGGCCTCTAAACGTTTGGATGTCTCCATGGATGAAGTTGAGGACATTTGAAAGAGAAGCTCTAGTGGTTTCTCCTGCATGCTCCAAGTATCGTTATGTAGGTAACAATGTATTTTTCTTTTATTGCCAAATATTTTCTCTGTCGCTAATTGCCTTTTTCCCTCACCAGTATGTACTATACAGGAGTAAAAAGAATTTGGGTGAACTGAATCCTTAGGGGTCCTTTTACTAAATATGTGCACTTCCCGCACAATTAGTGGCAAACCTAACCTAGAAAGAGCAACCATTGTGTGCTAATTGTTGGGGATGTGCCCCTAACGAGTTTCCAGCAATTAGCACACGATCGCGTACCAGAACATCCATTGTCAGTAATGCAAGTGACACCCATCGAGGTATCATTATGTGCATTTTCACTAATTGCCACATGGCCACTGAACACATGGCAATTACCCTCCATGACCACACTTTGTCCCTGACCCACCCCACCCCCCCTCCGCCCTACCATGCATTTTAGAGGCTGGTAGCTGGCATGCATGTGCATTATTACCACACACTAAAACACATATTAACCAGTTAGTGGCCTTTAGTAAAAAGGCCCCTTAGTTCTAGAATGCCAATGTATTTTTTATAGAAGGCCACAATTCATGAAAAAATGTATAGTGTCTGAAAATTTGTGCAATTTTTTGGATTTTGCATGTTTTCTCATGCATGTTGGATTTTTGCAATAAAATAAAATCTGACCCATTTCTGGGGAGAGCTTTCGTGCATATTCCATTACATATAGAGGTTTGTGCATATTCCATGGCATACAGAGGTTTACCTGATTTTGATTTAATGGGCTGCTTCAGGACTTACGGATAATACCAAAATCTGCAATAGAGTAGACACCCAAGAAGGTGTAGATAACATGAGGAGGGATATAGCTAAGCATGAAGAATGGTCTAGATTTTGGTAGCAGAGATTTAATGTTAAAAAATTCAAGGTCATGCATTTGGGCTGCAACAATCCAAGGGAGCGATATAGTATAGGGAGTGAAGTACTTTTGTCCACTAAAGAAGAGCGGGACCTAGGCGTGATTGTGTCTGATGATCTTAAAGTAGCTAAACAGTTAGAAAAGTTGACAGCAAAAGCTAGAAGGATGCTTGGGTGCATAGGGAGGGGAATGGCCAGCAGAAGAAAGGAGGTGATAGTACCTCTGTATAAGTCTTGGGTGCGACCTCATTTGGAGTATTTTCTGCAATTCTGCAGACTGCACCTTCAAAAGGATATAAACAGGTTGGAGTAGGTACAGATGGTGGCTACTAAAATGGTTAGTGTTCTTCATTATAAAGCATATGAGGACAGACAACTTTAGAGGAAAGGTGGGATAGAGGTGATATGATTGAGACATTTAAATACCTCCATGGCATAAATGCAGAGGAGGAGAGTCTCTTTTGATTTAAAGCAAGCTCTGCTACGAAGGGACATAGGATGAGGGTGAAAGGGGATAGACTCAGGAGTAATATGCGGAAATATGTTCTTTTACATAGTGTTAGATCCGAGAAATAGTCTCCCAATGGAGGTGGTAGAGATGAGGACAATGTCTGAATTCAAAAAGGCATGGGACAAACGCAGAGTATCTCTAAAGGAAAAAAAGGGGACAGTTGTAGTGGTTGATATTGAAGGACAGACTAGATAGGCCATGTGGTCTTTTTCTGCTGTCATGTTTCTAGGACTTGTCACACAGCTCAAAGGATAGCTCCGCTCAGATACCTAAACCCTCACTAATGGTTATGTAAGGAGAACAGGGGACCATATTCAAACAAACCTGACCAATTGGATTAGAGAGCTGTCATCCAATCTAAGGACTCATTGAGTCCAGCTGGCTGTGCTGTGAGATTTAGAGGAAGCAGCAACAGTTGAGAGAGCCAGAGGAGATGTAGAGATTTAGAGACAAGTAGAGGGAGTAGGGCGGAAGGAAGAACTAGAAAGGCCAGACAATAGGGCAAAGATGGGCAAGGATAGAGCGCTCACATCACACAATGGGAAAGGTGGACCATAACTGCAGAAGCATGTGGAGAGGAGCTGTGGTTCAGAAGGAGTGGCAGGCAGGAAGAGGTCCCTAGGTTCTCAGATAAAGGTGACAGGTGGCAGCACTGTGAGGGTGTTGTTGTTAAATGCCATTGAGTCAGTGTTGACTCATGGCGACCCTCTGGCTTGTCCTAAATTGTGTTCGGTCTTCAGTCAGGCAATTCATTGTTAACAGACTGGCACCTGAAGCTGCTGTTATTGTATCAATCCATCTCATTGCTGGCCTTCCTCTTTTGCATTGACCTTCTACCTTGCCAAGCATGATATCTTTCTCTAATGATCTCTCTCTTCACATGATGTGTCCAAAGTATGAAAGTCAAAGTCTTGTCATCTGAGCTTCTAAAGAAAGCTTAGGTTTGATCTCCTCTAGTACTGAAAGGGTTGTTCTTCGGGCAGTCCATGGTATACACAGTATCCGCCACCAGCACCATAATTCAAAGGCATCAATTTTCTTCCTGTCTTATCTTTTTCACTGTCCAACTTTTGCATTCATATGATGTTATTGAAAATTCCATGGCTTGAACAAGTCGAATCTTTGCATGGGGAGAGACATCTCTGTTTTTGAGAATCTTGTCTAGGTCCTTCATAGCCATTCTGCCAAGAGCAATGCATCATCAAATTTCTTGACTGCTTGTTACTTCTTTATTGATAGATGATCATAGTAGGTTAAAATTGTCCATGATTTCAATTTCTTCTCCATCAATGATGAACTTATTGATTTTGCCAATTATCATGATCTTTGTTTTCTTTACATTAAGGTGCAGGCCAATTTTAAAACTATGTTCCTTGATCTTGTGAAGCAAATGTTTCAGATCGTCTTCACTTTCAGCCAGTAATGTGGTATCATTGTTGATGAGTCAGAGCCTTTGGGTGGTGAAGTTCTTAGTTGTGGACAATGAACTATTACTCTCTGTAACTACTGCAAACACTTTGTCCATATAACCCAGAACACATTCAAGGCAATGGAGACTATCTGGAGGGAATCACAAATCATATCTCCTGTCTATACATTGCTAGGAGGACCAGAGAGCAGGGATCTCATTGATATATAGACCTGAAAGAATGGAAGATGGGGCTTCTGTACCATCAAACTGACTCCAGTAGAGGAATACCTAAGAGAAATGCTGGGACATGAATATTTTGAGGGTCTGCCCAAAGAAATGGATACAGCTGAGTCAGAGGCTGGTAAAAACATGCAAATCAGGGGATGTTAAGGGAGAAATGAGGTAGAAGACAGACAGGGCAGGGACTTGCCAGGAAAAACAAAGGAAATTCCTGATCTAACACATAGCTTATAAGTGCTATACGTAGGCCTGGAATTTCCATCTAGCTTGGAAACCTGAAGAATCTACTCAGCTGCTACAGTCTTCACTCCACAGGTACTTACACCCAGGAAGACACCAGTGAGCCAACTGAGGACATGGAGATCCAAAAGGAGCCACCAATGCATGTACCACCTGCACCTATACCCTTTGAGCCTATGGTCTAGTGCTCTGAGTAGGTGATAGTTTAACTGTTAACAGAACCAGAGGACATTCAGACCAAAGAGAACGGAGACTGTCCATCTGCTCATCCTGACAGAATCCTGTTTTCCCTGGGATGTGACTGAAGATGGAAGCGCCCGCATAGATCAGAACCTGCATGCAGGAATCTCAAGAACAGACAAAAACACAACGAACGTCACAGCTGCCTCAACTAACTCAGGCCAGCCTGTCTGCTGAAATATGAGAGGAGGGAAGCATATTGTCCTGCTGCCTTTGGGACATTCAGTGGGAGACAGGTCAGCAATGATGTGTCACACAGCCTGTGGAGCAAGCTGTGGACCACCATGCTATCATCATGTTCCTGGTCTTGACTAATCTCACAGCTGCTGTGAACAATTTGAATTCTACTCTTCTCCTGGCCATTCATTCATTCCTAATCCTCCACAGTCATGGAAACAATCCCCACTTCCACAGCTGGTATCCCTGTGGACAGTCCTAGAACACCATCCAGAGACCAGTCTTGAAGTACAGGGGTTACCCTGCATTGCAGCAAAGAGACCTTGTAATGGCTTCAAAATAGAGAGAAGTATCTCCCTTCAAGCTTTCCATCAGCCAGTATCTACATCCATACCTAGCAGCATCTGGGAATTCAGAGTAATAATCATTCCTTGTAATTGGTTGCAGCACTCCCCAAGGGCTCTATTCCCAAGATGCACTCTAAGTTTGAAGCTTTTAAAGGCCTGTTCAAGGAGTGGTGTGTGCGAGTTGGGTGGGGGAGTGGCTGAAAATGTGCCTTTAGAAGCCCATAGCATGGTGTTGGTGTGGATATTATAAGCAGAGCCCAAATAGAAGCCCACTCCCCATCTCCCCAGCCCCAGAACAATTATATTTGGTGCTTGCAAACAGACCAAGACAGAAGTCCAAACGTGAGCTCATAGTCCCAAACCCAGAGAGGCTGGGAGTCAGCACATTAGTGCAGTAAGATATAGGCCCCCAATCCCAGGCAGCTTAAGCCCTAGTTAAACTGGCAAGTTGGATCCCTACCATAACATAGATGCATTCTGAAACACCCATAAATGTGTGAACATCTGTAGATTTATTTCCTCTTGGCATAATTTTATCACCCCTCACTCCTTTATCCCCTCCCTGGCATAAAGCACCTTCATCATTCCATGCCCCCTCCAGTAGGCAGACATCAGTAAGCAGGGCTTCTTACCTGCTGCTGTCTTCTCCTCTACTAGTTTTCCTCTATAGATGGGGCTATGGGTCTTTCAAGACTATAGGCTCCCACATGGTTCAAACTGCAGAGGAGGAGGCATCAGATAAGAAGCACAGTTGGCCAACTATTCCTGCCAATTACATGACTATGCACAGAGTGTATGGAGGATAGACACACTTCTGAGGACTGTGATAGCTCTGATTTGTTCCTGTTCTTCTTTCTCTCAGACACTGGATTACCAGGGCAAAAATTTACCTTGGGAACCCTCTGAATTAGCACTTCTGACATGGTCTCCCAGAAACCTATGGGCCCTAAGTAAGTGCCTTGTTTACTCGTGCCTTAATTCTGCTCTGCTCAGAGGAGTCCAGACATGGCTGGCAGGTTTAGGACTGTGGGCTTGGCAGCACCCTGCCTGAAAGACCCTCTTAGGCTTACCCATACCATAGTATAATTATGAATTTCACTAGCATAAAATAAGCAAATATTTACTAAGCAGGTATCCATTGTGATATGTCTCCCCCCCCTGAAACAGTTTGAATAGGGCAGATTGGCACAGAATATAAAAGTAATGTGTGTTACCTTGGAATCTCATCTCAGTATTGGTTTTGGCATGAATGACAGTTTCTGCAGGTCTCCACCCAGTCCCTAAGTGGCATGAGAGCTAATGGGAGCAGTATGTGGCACCACAGCTATATTGTAATAGGTCACTTTCTGCACCAACCATTTCTGTCAGTCCTTCAAGAGGTAGATATAGGTCCTGACTCTCTATAGCATGGCTCTCAGAGCCCAAGAGAAGCATCTGGAGAAGGTTTTTTTGTGACATCCTAGTTGTTCTTTGTAAGGAATCGGGGACCAGTAGGTGAAGTGCCCCTAGCAGCTTAGCAAGCCCTAGGAGAGTAGGAAAAAGTGAGAGATTCCTAATCCTCCTTCATGACTTTATAGAGAATCATGATAACTTGGTGGCTCAGCTGCACCTGCTCAATACTTCATCCTCAGGCAGTCCCAACAGGATGATCCTGAAATGAAAGAAATACTCTTGCCTCTGCTTCTCTGCCCCATCAGCCCCATGCAGGTGCTCTCTGCCTTCTTTGCCTAGCATGAAAGGGAGCCTGAATAGCAGGGGATGGTTGATGCTTCTGATGTTCTGTTGACTGGTTTGCAATGAACAGCCTATATATTCAGGGTCGGCCTCTCCATTGTGCAAGAATGTTGTTTTCACGGGGCCCTGTGCTTTAGGGGGCACCATGTCAACTTCATTCTGCACATGGTCGGTTTGCAGGGCCAGCTTCAGAGGGAGCAGGGTAGGCCCGAGGCCTCGGCTCACCACTCACCGCTGCCAAAGTGAAGAGCAGCATGTTCCTTCACTCGGCGGCTGTTTTCTTGTGAAGTGCACTGAGTGCCAGGAAACAGGAAATGCCCTTTAACTTCTGGTGCCAGCAGGCTTCACAAAAATACAGCTGCCTGAGCGAAGGAACAAGTCGCTCTTCACTTCACAGCTGTGCAGAGGTGAACCGGGGCTTTGGGCCTTCCTGGCTCCCTCTGAAGACGGTCAGACATGTGCGGGGCACTTCGGGAAGGGGAGGGGGGCTGGGATAGGACGAAATGGGTGATGGGGGCTAGGATTGGAAATGGGCTGATTGAGAGAGCCTTGGACTGGAAATGGGCTGATGGGGGGTCTTGGACTGGAAATGGGCTAATGGTGGGCTAGGATTAGAAATGACACAAAAACATAACCCGAGACTCAAAATAAACCCAAAATTATGAAGCTATCAATCAATCTATTTTTGTCGGAGCAGCTACCACAGTGAGGGGAAAGGAACTACCCCAAACCACTGTAGCCACTCCCTTTTAATCAAATGTATCATAAAACCGCTTTATGCAAGTGCTTTAAAGTACACTTATCTGAAATTATCGGTGATGTCCAACTCGCGCTTCAAAAATTTAATCAGTAGAAACAGGCCATGAAGACTAGTCAGCTAGCATCAGGAACGACGTGTCACGTTTCGGGGTAAAAAACATTGCCCCTGCATCAGGTTCCAGCCTTCTCTAGCCGAAGCAGCCTTGAAGAGCGTCTTCAACCCAACGGTTTTTATCATGAAAAATAGCAAATGCCCAGATGAGAACCAGCCCAAAGGCATGCACAAGCCAATCAGAACAGCAAAGGGGGGAGCACCATTCAGCGCCGCCCTCTTACAGCTGATCAACACACTAACCTGATCGGCCCGCAAAAAGCCAAATGGGTCAAAAAAAGTATCAAAAAAAGTATCAAAAAAACAGAAGTCAAAGAATTGTATGCCAGCTGATTTACATATTTTTCTGACATCTTTGAATTCTTTTAAGCCAAATATTCAATTCACTGCCCAGATTGATCCAGTAAGTATTCAATTTTTGGATGTCCAGTTTGCTCTTTCGGACGCTGGATTTTGTACTTCCCTGTACCAAAAATCTGTCCAAAGGAATACCCTCTTGCGATTTAATAGCTTTCATCCTCCGGCTCTTAGGAGGGGGTTACCCTTTGGCCAATTCCTTCGAATTCGTCGGATTTGTTCTAATAGAGCTGATTATAAACGTGCTGCGGAAGATTTAAGTTTACGCTTACTCTCTCGGGGCTATCCAAAGACAGTGGTCCAATTAGCTCGAAAACGTGCCAATAATATCCATCGTGAATGGCTTTTTATGGCTCCTCGCTCTGTGCAGGACCAGTCTGCACATGTTACTGGGATTCTTCCATACCTATGCGGCTCGGGGGATATAGTTGGGATTTTACATAAATTCTGGCCAATATTGGCGGTTCATCCTTGCTTTCGTAAGGATTTACGTATCGCCTATACCCGCTGTGCAAATCTGCGGGATTTGATTGTACATACTGTACCCCCGGAAGATTGCCCGTCACGGATTCATGATTTGGCTGGACATTCCCCTTGTGGATCGTGCAATTATTGTTCTAATACATTGGCTGGTGCCTCTTGGACAGATAGGCATACGGGCAAAGACTACACTATTCGGTGGAAAACTGATTGTTTGACATCCTTTGTGGTTTATCTGATTGTCTGCCCTTGTGATCTTTATTATGTGGGCCATACCTCAAGATCATTTAAACTTCGTTTGGGTGAACATGCTTCTCGTTTACGAACACGCAATTTGTCTGCTCCATTAGTAGATCACTGTATAGCGGCTGCTCATTGCTTTACAGATCTACATTGGCGAATCTTGGATTTTGTTCCAATCAATCCGCGCGGGGGAGATCGGCTTCAAGTCCTACAAGTTTTGGAACAACGTTGGATTTATCGTTTGAACACTGTCAACCCTGCGGGTTTAAATCAACAAATTGACTGGCATACAATTCTTTGACTTCTGGTTTTTTTATACTTTTTTTGATACTTTTTTTGACCCATTTGGCTTTTTGCGGGCCGATCAAGTTAGTGTGTTGATCAGCTGTAAGAGGGCGGCGCTGAGTGGTGCTCCCCCCCCCCCCCTTTGCTGTTCTGATTGGCCTGTGCATGCCTTTGGGCTGGTTCTGATCCGGGCATTTACTATTTTTCATGATAAAAACCGTTGGGTTGAAGACGCTCTTCAAGGCTGCTTCGGCTAGAGAAGGCTGGAACCTGATGCAGGGGCAATGTTTTTTACCCTGAAACGTGACACGTCGTTCCTGATGCTAGCTGACTAGTCTTCATGGTCTGTTTCTACTGATTAAATTTTTGAAGCGCGAGTTGGACATCGCCGATAATTTCAGATAAGTGTACTTTAAAGCACTTGCATAAAGCAGTTTTATGATACATTTGATTAAAAGGGAGTGGCTACAGTGGTTTGGGGTAGTTCCTTTCCCATCACTGTGGTAGCTGCTCCGACAAAAATAGATTGATTGATAGCTTCACAATTTTGGGTTGATTTTGAGTCTCGGGTTATGTTTTTGTGACTATTTTACCGGGATTAGGTATATTCTATTTTTAGGATTAGAAATGGGCTGATTGGGGGGTTTGGACTGGAAATGGGCTGATGGGGGAACAGGACTGGAAATGGGCTGATTGGGGGGGGCTTGGACTGGAAATGGGCTGATGTGGAGGGATGAGAGAATGGGGTTAGAAGGGAGCAGATGCTGGGTGGGCTGGAACTAGAAAGGAGCTGATGGGAGAGGACTAGAAGGGGTTGGGGATGTGTGTTGAGGATGGAAAGGGGAAAAGATATTTTGTGTGGGAGGGAAGAAAAATCTACGATTGGCCCCCATTGAGACTGAGGATGGAAGGTGAAACTTCAGTGGATGAAAAAGAAATAAAAAGATGGAGGAAAGAATAAAAGAGGAAATATCAGTATGTTAAACCAGATGTAGAGAGAGAATGGAAAAAAATATCAACAACATCAGAGCCTTTCCACCAAAATCAGGGCGTTCCACAAGGCTCATCATTATCATCTCTCATGTTTAACATTTACGTACAACCTGTCTGTAACATCATCAGATCTTTCAATGTTCAATGTCAGATATACGCCGATGACATCCTTCTCTACATGCCATTCTCCACAAAGCAAATGGACCTCTCACCTCTCATTGAATGTTTTGATGCAGTGTCCGAATAGTTTCTATCTCAAAACCTCCGTATTCAACATAAGAAAACGGAGGTACTCTTCATCACAAAAAATCCGAATTTTACCCCACCACCTCATATAAAAGTGAGAGAAGCTGAACTCCAAACGAAATCTACAATTCGATACTTAGGAGTCACATTAGATCAACGTTTGGACATGAAACTACACATATCCTACATTGTCAGAGCCGTATATTTCAAGATCCGGACACTCAAACACCTCCGATCCTTATTGGACCCAAGTGATTTCCAGACTGTATACCAAGTTCTTATCCTTCCCCATTTTGATTTCGCCAATGCCATTCTCCAAGGTCTCCCACAGTCTACATTGAATCCTCTACAACTTGCCATGAACGCCGCTGCTAGAGTTCTATCTGGAGCATCGAGGTTTGACCACATTACACCCATCTTAATGCAGCTCCACTGGCTCCCAACACACAGAAGAATACTATTCAAGACTCTGATACTTACCTTTAAAGCCATCAACGGCATAACTGCTTCATCACTAGTTAATCTAGTCCAGCCCACTCCGCCTAACAGATCCAGAAGATCCACATCAGTAAACACTCTAATTATCCCAAGTGCATCAACAAAATGCACCCTAACGTCAAACAGGGCTTTCAGTCTTTATGCTCCCAAATGTTGAAACACATTACCACCAGGAATCCGAGCCATTACCGATCTCACACAATTCAGGAAGGCACTCAAACACTACTTATTTATACAACATTACCAGATCAACCATACTCCACCATAGCCACACCTCTTCCTCTAGAAACCTTTGTATCACAGTCCCTATTCTTAATATCTATCCATAGGTGTTTCATAATCCATTCTCAGAAGCTTACTGTTACATATGTAAATAGTTGATGTGCATGTTTCCCCTAAGTTATCCAAGTTGTATTTCCCTGTTCTCTGTAAAACATAACATTTGTTTCATTATTGTTCGTTGTTCCATGTAAGCCGCGCTGATACTAAATAGTGCGGTATATAAGAAACTAAAATTAATCAATTAATTAATTAAAAAACTAGAAGAGAGAAGGAAGGATAAATGGATAGCAGACAATGGAGAGTTAGCAGAAGACACATGGGGCGTCTTGCACTGTTTCAGATGATGGAGGTGCCCAGATGGATGTATTTATTGCGCCACCTCCCTATCTGCTTGTTGCGACGCGATGTGCTTCTGTTTCAGAGGTACATTAGACAATTTTTGTGGAGGGGTAAGAGATCGCGGATTCCGATATCTGTCCTGATGAGTAATAGGGAGGAAGGGGGACTCGGGCTATTCTCGATAAGGGATTACAATTTTCTCGCCTTGTTGGGTCCCTTGCGCAATCTCATCCTAGGAGGGGAGGGAGCCGTGCCGTGGAGGTTTATTGAAAGAGTCTCAGCGCCCTACCACCCGGCCTACTTGCTGCACAGCCGCACTGCAGTCTTACCGCAGTTCTGGCGACAGTCGATCTATCTTGGTGCGTTGAGACAGGCGTGGCGCTTCCTTTGTCAGAAAAAGGGAGTGCATTGGTATAGTACTGAATGTCTGCCCTTGCGTGATAACGTTGACTTTGAGCCGGGCTGCCATGGAGGACTTCCCGGAAGTTGGGTAGCGGCTGGTCTGGGTCATCTAGGTCAACTTCGCATGCAATCTCAAGAGGAGTTGGATTCCTTTCACACTCTGATGCGGAGATATCACCTTGCGCCTCAGTCGTTTTATTTTTATCTGCAAGTGCGACACTACATACAAGCGCTGCAACGGACTAGGGGCTTCCAATTTCGGGATAAACGGATATGGGACCTTATCGCGGACGTAGGCGGCAAGTTCTCGCTACGCACCTGGCGAGAGGAGCGTTCCTATGCTTTTAAATGGAAAAGGTTTTTCATTTGGTGTGCAGAGAAGGGTCTCAACCTTCTTGCAATACCTTTGAATTCTTTATTAGATTATTTGCTGCATTTATCCCATGCAGGCCTTAAAACAAATTCAATCAGAGTCCATTTGAGTGCTATTGCAGCATCCCTTAAGCCTCTCAATGGACACCCTATTTCCTCTCATCCTCTTATAGCAAGATTCATGAGAGGCCTTCTTTTGACTAAACCTCCCATTAAACCACCTCCAGTGGCATGGGACTTGAATCTGGTTCTTGGCCAGCTTATGAAGCCACCCTTTGAACCCTTAGCCACTACCTCCTTGAAATTCCTTTCCTGGAAGGTTATTTTTCTCATTGCAGTCACCTCAGCTCGCCGTATCAGTGAGTTGCAAGCTTTAGTGGCTAATCCTCCTTATACAAGGTTGCATCATGACAAGGTAGTCCTCAGAACTAATCCACACTTTATGCCTAAAGTGGTCTCACCTTTTCATCTGAACCAGGAGGTGTATTTACCTGTCTTTTTTCCAGGACCTCATGCATCAAGTGCAGAGAGGAATCTTCATACCCTGGATTGTAAAAGAGCACTTGCTTTCTACTTACAAAGGACACAGCAACATAGAAAGTCCTCTCAACTTTTTGTTGCTTTTGATCCTTCTCATTTAGGACTTCCAGTCTCTAAGAGAACTCTGTCTAATTGGATTGCTCAGTGTATTTCCTTCGCCTACCAGAGTAAGAACCTTTCTCTGGAGGGCCATGTCACAGCTCACAATGTGAGGGCCATGGCAGCCTCTATGGCTCATCTTAACTCTGTGTCCATCGACCAAATCTGTCGAGCGGCCACCTGGTCATCGGTTCATACCTTCACAGCCCCTTACTGCTTGGACAAGGACTCCCGCCAGGATGCCTTGTTTGGTCAGGCTGTTCTCAAACACCTGTTCCATACCTAATCAACTCCTACCCTCCATCCCTGACTGGATGCCTGAGATTCATGGGTGCAGACGGAGCCCTTCCCAGGGACTCACAATCTGGGTGATCTCCCAGGCATCTCTAGCTGGGGAGTCCCCATATGTGAAGACTCATTCCTGCTTGTTCCTGGAGATAGCACAGTTACTTACTAACAGGTGATCTCTGGGAACAGCAGGAATAAGTCTTCACAACCCACCCACCTCCCCTAGGAGTTCTATCTCTCTATATATCTTTCCTTTCCTCTCTCTCTCTTTGTCTCAGCTTTAAAACTCGAACTGGAGAGAGGCAGTTAGGAAAGGCGGGATGGCAGCGCGCAGGCGCTGTGGGATGCTCCCAAAAGCTTTCCTTTTGGATGCTGGGGAGCGTTCCCACGCAGGCTCCATCGGTACCGACGATACCCATATGTGAAGACTTATTCCTGCTGTTCCCAGAGATCACCTGTTACAGGTAAGTAACTGTGCTTTATTTGCACAGTCATAAAGCCTGGGAACCACATGCATCCACTGTATATAGCTGTAGCTCACACTCCTCTACACACACACACACACACACACACACATGACCCTGCTGTCCAAAAGTGGTGCAGCTTGGCATTCTTACCTTCCCCTTAGGCCTCCTTTGATGCTCCACCATTGTCAACCCCTGTTCAGTGTGCAGGCACTATTAGCGTGTTCTGCAATGCTCGGGTGCTGTCAACACTTTCCCAATGTGCCATTACTATTAGCGTGATATACCATCCAGCCATGGGTGGTGCAGCTTCTCAGTGTGCAGCTGAGTATGTGGATTCATGCTGGATTAAATGTTGAGGGTTGCACAGGCTGACACAGTTCTGGAAACATAAGATAAAGTTAACATACCAGAACATACCATTCCTGATACAAAGACTGGTCTTGAACCTGTGATCTTTCTTTCATACACACAATGGCCATCTGGGTGCATCAGTCCATGGGTATTTATGTTGCCATTTTCAGGATGCATGCAGGTATGAGTTGGGGTATGCCTATGTCTGCTTAGATCTCTGCAGGCTCTGTGCCATACTTGTCTGACAAGGTATGTTCCTCAGGTGTGGGAGAGGAAACTCTTGTTAGGACTGTATGTTGCACTGCCTTGCTATGCTGCTGGTTCAACCTACAGTCATGACTTACATCTGGGATCTGTCCAATCAAAGGGGCAGAACATGATACATTAACACATATATTCCAGACAATGGGTGTCTTAGCAGAATGACCATGTACCCATTTCCTGGTGTGTGCTTGTGGGGCAGTCATGGAATAATCTCATATTTTGCAGATCACAATAACTGATTTGGATTCACATGTGGCTCAGATTTATTTATGTATCTTTTATTTATTTATTTAGCTACATTTATATCCCGCTTTTCACCGGGTCAAAGAGATTTAACAAAAACAGGGGGGTGGGGGGGACAGTAATCAAGTTGACAGAAAAGGGGGGGCCGTCACCAAGAGGGTCAACATTAATGATTTGAACAGAAAGTAACAAATTAGACAGAAAGACATAAGTTTCTTAGTTGATGGTAGAGAGGGTAGTTCAGGGGGACTGGAAGTGCAATCAGTGAGAAAAGTCTTGTTCTGGTCCAAGATATTCTTGAAATAGGATGGTTTTTAGTTGTTTCCGGAATGTGGAGTTGTTCCGGAATGTGGAATCTGTTGCTTCGGATCAGGTTCGGGAAGGAGTTCCAGAGGGAGGGTGTGTACAGTTTGAATGCCCTGTTGCAGATATGTTGATTGAACTTAGTTCGTTCGTGGGGGATAGTGAGTGTGTTGATGGTGTTCTGACGGGTTGGTCTGTTGAGGGTAGGCTGGGGTAGTAGAGTCCGGAGTTGAGAAGATTGCCTCTGATGGAGGGCTTAGTGGATGATCAGGATAGATTTGTATTTAATCCTTGCTTCGAGAGGAAGGATTTGAAGTTCTCTTAGGAATGGAGTGATGTGATCATGTTTTTTCGCTTTTGGATGATTCTTGCTGTGTTGTTTAAGGCTGTTCGTGGGGAGTTGATGTGGGTGGCGGGTAGCCCATGATAAATCGTATTACAGTAGTCCAGGTGGGGGAGCGTCTTAGCCTGCATGACTGTTCTGAAGTCCTTTGGGTCGATGAGTGGTCTGAGCCGTTGTACCATCTTTGTTTTGTGGAATATTGTTCTGGTAGTCTTTTTTATCTGTTGGTTGAATGTAAGCTCTTGATCAATGATGATTCCTAGATATTTTATTTGTGGTTGAATTTGTATTTGGGTGGTTCCTAATATGAGGTGTGGTGGTGGGGTGAAGTTAAGGTCTTTGATCACTATGAGGGCTTTTATTTTTTTAATGTTGATGAATAGATTGTTCTCTTGTAGCCAGCTGGAGATCTCAATGAAGCAGTCTGACAGGTGACTATTTGTTGGTTTGGTGGTTGTGATGGGAGCATATAGCATTATGTCATCTGCATAGATGTGGTAGTTGATGTTATGAGCGTGTATTATTGAGCAGAGTGGCTGCAGGTAAATATTGAAGAGCATGGCGGATAGTGTGCAGCCTTGGGGTACTCCTTGGTGTTGGCGAAAGGTGGGGGGAGGTTGCCATGCTTGTGCGGATCAACTGTTGTCTGTTGGTCAGGTAGGAGCAGAACCATTGAAGTACAACGTCTTTGATGCCAATTTCCTGGAGTCTGTGTAGGAGGGTGTTGTGGAAGATGGTATCAAAGCCTGCGGATATGTCTAGGAAGAACATGGCATATCCAGAGTGTTTGGTCTGTGTACCTTTGATGAGGGTGTTCATTAGTGATGTCATGAAGGACAGCAAGGATTATCCAGAAAGCAAAAAAACGAGACCACATCACCCCTGTCCTGAGGGAGCTACACATACTCCCCCTTGAAGCAAGAACCAAATACAAAGCCGCCCTACTTACCCATAAAGCTCTCTACCAGACTCAGACCTCCCAGCTCTGCACACTACTACCCTGACCAGCCCATAACAGAACAACCAGACAATCCTCCAACAACTCCCTCACCATCCCCCATAAACGAACCAAATGCAACCAACGGACCTGCAACAGAGCCTTCGAACTATATGCACCAACCCTCTGGAACTCTCTACCAAGTCACATCAGATGCAATGGAAACCCCTCATCATTCAGGAAACAACTAAAAACCACCCTATTCCAGGAAAACCTCGGACCAGAAACAAGCACCCACCACTGACCACCTCCCAACCCCCCTAGTTCACCCCCATGAACATATGCTCTAAGAGACTGTAACACAACGTCTATGTCTATGTCCCAATTATTTGTTAAAATCATTAATGTTGGACACCCGGTGATAGCCCCCACCCCCAGAAGTTGATTATTGTCCACCCCCCCCCCTCTCAATGTTGCACCGCTTTGACCCGGAGAAAGGCGGGATATAAATACAGTTAAATAAATAAATAAATGAAGGTCTCGACTCCATGTAGTGGGCGGAATCTGTGTTGTTGTGGGTCCAGTATGTTGTTGGTATCCAGGTAGTCTTGGAGCTGCTGTTGGATGGTTGTAACTGACTGACTACGTACTTGTGGAGGGTCACCATGCACAGATTATAGTTATCATTTGGCAGGGGATAATTTTTTCTCTGACATGGGCTGTTATCTTTTGCATGGAGGGACATTCTAATGTGTGCATCCAGGCCCCTGTGCATCCGATCAGAATCGGGATGCCCAGAGGTAGACCCACTTCTGATCACATGGGGGCTAGATGTGCCCCGTGAGATCAGAATCGAGTCTAGGGCCTGCACATGCAGGCCGGGACCCAATTCTGATCAGCCTGCATGAACAGCCACCTGCCCGGCTACTTTCCCCACAACCTGACCCCTGATCTGGCCTTCCATGACCAGGGTCAGGTTGCAGGGAATCCCCTGAACTTCCTCACCTTTCCAACGCTGTCCGGACCTGCCATCCCCCAATGTCCAGGGGGACTTATTCCACCTCTGAGGTGGAATAAGTCCATGTCCAGTTTGCCGACCATAGACATACAGGGCTGACATCAGAATCAGCCCTGTATGTCCAGCGTTGCGACCGCCCATGTCCCACCCTTGCTCTGCCTCTGAGGCGAATAGCAGGGATGGACATCCAACAGGATGTCCATCCCTGCTATTCGTGGGATGGAATAGGCCCTATAGTCTTCCTGACTCAGCAGCATATTTTTCCCCCAACATGCACATATCTACTCAATATGTATAAGTGGGGGGGGGGGGGCATCCTGATCCCAGGGCCAGCCCATCCACTTGGAAAACTAGCCAGGTGCCAGTGTCTACCGATCATGGTAGACTGCATGCCTGCCAATCCCTCCCTCCCTGCCATCATGGCACAGCTGCCGCTTCAGTGCTGCAGTCGGCCTTATTGAAGTTGCACACATGCAGCTAGTCATATCATACTATTTGTCACCTCTCCACCAGGGGATATGGGCACACATGCGGCTGCCTTAGACTTTGGAAGGGAGGGAACACCATGTGATGTGCTGTAGCTGCTGCTGACATGCTTGCCATCCCATTAACAGTGGCAACTGCAGCATAGTACCTGGCACACATCTGCAGCCAGCCTCAGCTGCTGTGTTCACCACCCCCACCCTCACACAATGCTGGCAATGGGAGTGATGTGACTCCTTTTTGACTGCGTCAGCATGTATGTGTGCTGCCACTTTCACAGAAGAGTCATATCAGACATCACAGATACACATCCTAGGCAACAGCTTTGTCAGCCTCATGAATCATCTAGACCCACTGACTCACCCATGTGACACCTCCTTTGCCAATTTGGCACCAACAACATAGTGCCCTATTAATGGGCCATCATGCTGTTGCTGCCAATGGAGCACTAGTATCACTAGTTTGAAAGATACAGTGGGTAGAACATATGGCATACAGGAAAATAAGCTCTCTTCCCTCAGAAATAGCCTTTACCACAAGCTTTCAGATGGTCTTAAGGTTCCAGCTCTGGGAGCTCAAGCGCACAGTAACACTAACCAGCATTAAAGGAGCACATGCTATCTCTGCCCAGTCTCCACCCCATTAACGCCCACTCTCAACCTCTTTATACCTTAACACTAGGAGACCAGTTCCCGCATGTTAATTCAGCATCATCAGCACTTTCTGCAGTGTTAACCACTCATGGGGTTTAATGGCACCTTTGCTCCCTTAACACTCCTTAGTAAACACACCCCTTAGTGACTCATATGTGTTTGCTAATGTGAAGATTGTCTCAAAACTGAAAATGGCACCATATAATATGAAAATGAGAATAATCTGTGAATTAAATTTTTTGTTATTTATTTATTTATTGTGTTTATTTATTTATTTGGATGTATTTTTATACTGCCCCTTCCAGAGACCAGGAGTGGTTTACATCATAACAAGCTAAACTAAAATTTTTACATGGAATGGTATTCATGAACTTTATACAAAGAACAAAGTAGGTGAGGTGCAACCTCTAATTATTTACATGGAGTGGTACTGAGTGGTACCACTTCTAACTATTTTCAACACTATGAACAGGTGGATAAGGTGCATTTGATTTCTAATTGCAGAAACTCTCAGCAAGGAACAACATACTAAAAATAATACAATCTAAATGATAAAGAGCAATATAGCAAAACATCAAAATATCAAAACATGACAACACGTTAAGGGTAGTTTTATAACAGGGCACCTAGTTTAAGACAAGTAGGTGCATATCTGTTTTTATACATTTCTAGCTTAGGTGGCAGAGATTGTATGCTAAATTCAGGCAAAGATATCTACACCTGATCTCTAGCAAACATAAAGTTTACAAGTACACAAGTAGATTAAAGTATTTTGTGATTAATGTGCATACTGGCAAACTCCTATCTCATGCCCAGACCACACCTCCAGCTATGCCTAACAGTAAAGTATGCATGTAATTTTACCCTGGTTGGTATTTTATAAGACGCCATTAACATGTGTATGTAATTACCGGCTTAGCCGCCGGGCCCCGGTCCCGCGGCTGACTGGTAACCGGGTTCCCGGGGCCCGGCCACGAGGCAGGCCGCTTCTCGTTGGGAGGGGGGGGGGGCGAGGCGCAGCTAGGCGTGCGCCCTGCTAGCCTCCACGTACTCCTGCAGGGAGCCCGATGATTGGCCGACGGAGGGTCGCGGGGGCGGAGGCAGCGCGATCAAGGAGGGAACGCCGGCTGGCGATTTCCCCTTTCCCTCCTTGCTCGCGACCAAGAAGGTTTGTCTTGCCGTTTGTCTTACCGTTGCGGGCGGTTGTAGGCCTCGGGTGCCCCGTCATGTGCCGGGTCTTTGGGGGTCCCTTAATCGAGCGCCGACGCCAACCCACGCGGCGCTGGTACCTCCGTCTTCCTGTCAGCTCACCCGTGAACTGGGCTGCTTTGTCCGGCGTGCGCGCTCACTCCGGCGCACGTGGGGGGCCCATTTTCTTTGTTCCCTGCCTCTCGCGGTTAGCGGGGCTAGCCTGCTCCTGCCTGCGGGGCATTTGGGGGATAGCGGGCCTGAGGTCGGGTGGTTGGTAGGCGGGCCCTCCCCTCTTTCCTTTTCCTCGCTTAGGCCACAGATACAAAACAAAACAAAAAAAATATAATAATAAATAATAATAAAACTAAATAAATACCTACTTATAAAAGCCTGCAACGCACCGGGACCTAGGCCCAAAGGTCAGGCACTGACTTACCCTAGCTGGTAGGCCGCCGGCCTCCCCTGCAAGCCCCTAGGCCACTTCAGCCCTTGGGCCACTGGGAGTACACATGGCCAAACAGGTCTCAGCGCGCGGCGCTGCTAAGGGGCCGCGGGGCAGGGCTCGTGGGCGCGGTACGGTGCGGCGTGGGTCCGCTCCTGCGGGCCGCGCTAGGGCGGTGCCCCCTGCTGTTCCGGCTACCGGTTCCCAGGCTGGGACCTGGCAGGGGCGAGGGCGCAGCAGAACAGGTGGGGCCCGGGGGGGTGGGGCCTCCGGTGGGCGCATCCTGCCCGCGCCTGCGGCCGACGGCGCCTCGGTGGGTGATCCGGCTCCTCCTACGGGAATTTTGGGGGGGACGGGGATTTGGGGTTGCTCGAAGGGATTCTTGAGCATGGCCGCTCGGTCGTCACCGGGCCGGGGTCCCCGCATGCTACGGCGCCCAACCCGCCTCCCGGGTCGGGCAGCGGTTGGCTTCCGGCTCCCTCCCCTTCCCGTCTAGGGGCGGGGCCTTCCCCCTCCCCCTTGGTCGCTTCTCCTCCTCCTGGGTTCCTCGGTTCCCCGGCCCCTTGGGCGTATGGGGCGGTTCCGTGGGGGGGTCTGGGGCCCTGGGGTGGTGGTTGGGGGGGGTGGTTTGGGGAGGGGCAAGGGGGGGCTGGGGGTGCTGCGGCGTGGGAGGCTGGGGGCTTGGGGCCATCGGCGCGCGCCTGGGGGGTTGGTCCCTCGGCAGTTCTCAGTACCCCTGGGGCCCCGGCTGCTGCTTTCTCTTCTTTTTCTCCGCAGGTTCCGAGGAGCTCGACGACTGCCACTGCCATGGCTGCTTCCGACAGGCTGGTGGGAGCGGGCCCTTCGGGTGCCACGGCGTCAGCGGTTGTTCCGGCTCTTGCCACGCCCACTGGGGGCGCCCAGGTTGCCCCCTCCGGGGGGAGTGGTGAGTATACTGTCGGGGTTGTGGGTGGGGTTTCCGACTTGGTTCCGGGCTCCGGGGGGGTGGGCAAGGGAAAAGGGAAGCGCAAGCGGGCTCGTCGCTGCCGGCGGGCGTCCTCGTCCTCTTCCTCCTCGTCGTCCTCCTCGGCCTCGTCGTGCAGCTCTGTTCTGGGGGCGGCGGATGGCGGAGTCCCCGGTGGGACTTCCGTTGTACGCTGCGCCGAGCTGTGGGAGTCGGTTCCGCGGAAGTTGCGCCGGCGGATCAAGCGTCGTAGATATATTGACATCTTCCGTCTGCTCGACGGACGGAAGCGCTCTGGTGAGAGCAGGAAAAAGCACAAGGACGATGAGAAGGCGGGCCGTGTGCGCAAGGTCTCTCGCAACACACTCAATTGGACTCGTGCTTTTTTGCGTCTGGCGAGTGTCTGGGGGCGTTACTTCCCGGACCAATTCGGGGCGTTATTGGCTTATGCCGACAACATTCTGGCGGCGTCCCAGGCCCACGAAGGGTGGGCCTGGTTGAATTACGATGAGGAGTTCCGGGACCAGATGGAGGAGAATAGTCTCTTGCAGTGGGGGACCAAGGACATCAACCTGTGGTTGACCCAGATGTCCGCGAGGGGCCGAGGCGTTGGAACCGGTGCGGTGGGGGCGAAGGTGGGCTCGTTCTCGCTGTCGCCGGGGGGCCGGTCCTTTCGTGCACCCGGCCCCACTTTGCCATTGCAAAAGGTGGCGGTGGCCGGGGGGGACGTCTGTTGGCGCTTCAACAAGGCGTCTTGCCCCTTCCCGGACTGCAAGTTTAAACACGCTTGCTCCTTGTGCGGCGGCACGCATGCGGCCACGAAGTGCAGAAGAAAAGGGGTTGCTGGGGCCCCTGCCGGGGGGAAGTGAGGTGTCGCGCGGCCTGGCTGCTACCCCGGTGCATGTCGCGGCGATGCGACCGTGGCTGCTTGAGTACGGGCGTTCCCGCCGGGGTAGGGCGGCCGGCTTGATTCTGGGGGGGTTCACGCGGGGTTTTCGCATTCCTGTCCGGGGGTCCTCCGCTCCGTGTAGTTCTCGCAACGCCACCTCTGCGCGGCTCCACGGGGATTTCGTGCGCTGCAAGATCTCCGAGGAGTGTGCTCTGGGCCGGGTGGCGGGTCCCTTCTTGGACCCCCCCTTTTCCCCGTTCACGGTTTCGCCATTGGGCGTGGTTCCAAAGAAGGAGCCGGGCAAGTTCCAGTTGATACACAACCTCTCCTGCCCTCTGGGCGACTCCGTCAACGACCGTATCCCTCGCGAGCTCTGTACAGTGCACTACGCTTCCTTCGATGCCGCCGTCTCCCTGGTCCGTCAGTGCGGACCGGGGGCCCTTCTGGCCAAGGTGGATATCGAATCGGCGTTCCGCTTGCTGCCGGTTCATCCCTCCGCTTTCCCGTTGCTCGGCTTTCGTTTCGAGGCGCGGTACTACTTTGATATGTGTATGCCCATGGGCTGCGCGATCTCCTGTGCTTATTTTGAGGCCTTCAGTACCTTCTTGCATTGGGTTGTGGAACGGCAGTCGGGAGTCTCCAGCATTGTTCACTATCTGGATGATTTTCTGTTTGTCGGGCCCGAGTGTACTCCGACCTGTCCCGCTCTTTTGAGCACTTTCCTCCGCGTGGCTGCCGCGTTCGGCATTCCCGTAGCTGCTGACAAAACAGTGGGACCGGTTACTTGCCTCACCTTTCTTGGCATTGAGATTGACACGGTGGCGATGGTGGTCCGCTTGCCGGCGGCGAAGGTGGATCGCCTCCGCGAGCTGGTGGCCTCTGTCTGTGCCGCTGCGAAGACTTCCCTTCGCGTCATGCAGTCGTTGGTGGGGCATCTGAACTTTGCTTGCCGCGTCCTCCCCATGGGGCGGCCCTTTACGAGGCGCCTTTCTTTGGCAATGGTGGGGGTGCGGCTGCCGCATCATCGAATTCGCGTGTCCTTGGGGATGCGGGAGGATCTGCGGGTTTGGGACGCGTTCTTGGCCGGGTTCAATGGGAGCTCCGTACTTCAGTGGCCTGAGTTGTCAAATCGCGACCTTCAGTTGTTTACCGACGCGGCGGGTGGCTTCGGTTTCGGGGCCTTCTGTCACGGTGCCTGGTGTGCGGAGCCTTGGCCTGCGGCTTGGGTGCGCTCCGGCTTGACGCGAAATATCACCTTCTTGGAGCTGTTTCCTATCGTGGTTTCCTTTTGGGTCTGGCCTGACCGGTTGCGTGATCGGCGGGTCGTCTTCTGGTGCGACAACGCGGCGGTCGTTGAGGTTCTGAATCGCCATGCTCCCCGATGCCCCAGGGTGGCTGCCTTGATGAGGGTGTTTGTGTTGGCTTGCTTGCGGCTGAATGTCACCGCTCGGGCACGGCACGTGCCAGGTTCTCAGAATTCGATCGCTGACGCTCTATCACGTTTTCAGTGGGAGCAGTTTCGGCGACTGGCGCCTGGTGCGGATGAGCTGCCCTCGCGGGTCCCGGAGCATCTCTGGACGATTGGGACCCCGACCTGATGGATCTCTTGGCGGCGTCGGTGGCCCGTAGTACCTGGGCGACTTACCGTAGGGGCTACTTTCAGGTGCCTTTTTGCGTGTGCGTGGGTGGGCTGGGGGGGAGGTGCCTGATGACCTGGTTGGCCGCTTTGTGCTTTGGGCGAAGAAGGCGGGATGGGCGCGGTCGGCTGTCACCGGGGCGCTCGCGGGCTTCTCCTTCTTCTGTAAGGCAGCTGGTTGGGGGAATCCGCGTGTCTCCTTTTTGGTTGGGCGGTTGCTCGCCGGTTGGGCCCGCGCGCAGCCGGCGCCGCCGGATTGGCAGCACCCAGTATCTCATGAGCTCCTGCTGCAGCTTTGTGAGGTTTTGCCACGGGTGGCCGCCTCGGGCTTTGAGGCGGTGTTGTTTCACGCTTTGTTCACCACTGCCTTTTTCGGCGCCTTCCGTGTGTCTGAGCTGGTTCCTCGGTCGGCGCGGCGTGGGGCTTTTGGGGGGCTGGCTGCGGGACATGTCCGGGTGCATCCTGCGCGTGTTCGCATTTTCCTCTCACGTTCGAAGACGGACCAGTCTGGAAAAGGGGGCTGGGTCCTGCTGAGCGCCATCCCTCCCTTGTTGTCCTGTCCCGTGCGGGCTCTTAGTGCGTACGTGCTGCTGCGCCCCGTGGCGCTTGGCCAGTTCTTCATTCATGCGGATGGCCGGCCGGTGACGCAGTTTCAGTTCACGGCGGTGTTACGCCTGGCCCTGCGGGCCTTGGGTCGTGACGAGTGGGGTTACGCGTCGCACTCGTTTCGGATTGGAGCGGCTACCAGCGCGGCGGCTGCTGGGTTAGACCCACTGGTGATTCGGCGGATTGGCCGCTGGCGATCGGGTGCTTACGCCGGGTATGTTCGCCCGTCCCCAGGCGACGGTGCGGTGTAGCGTGGGGTGCTGCTGAGGTGGCGGTCTGCCTGCTGGGGGGGTGGGCTGGGGGGGGGCACTAATCCTTTGTTTCCTATTGCAGAGTGGCTGGCTGGTGGTAGTCCATTCTTTCTGCTTTCAGATGGTGCGGCGTCCGGCGACTGGTGGATCATCGGGCACTCCTTTGTCTACTGGGCGGAGCGGCGCGCGGCGGTGCGGCCGCTGGGTGTGCACCTGGGTCTCGCCGGAGCCGGAGTGCGGTTGTGCTGGATGGGCCGCCGCGGCATGCACTGGGACCAGCTCCTGGACTGTGTCCAAGCGGAACTCGGGCGGCGCCGGCGGCCGGTCGGGCTGCTGTTGCACCTGGGTGGCAATGACATGGCCGGTTGGGCTTGCCGGCAACTCATTGGGACTGTTCAGAGAGACATTGCATTATTGCGCGGGGTCCTCCCTGGGGTGGCCATTGTGTGGTCGGACATTGTGCCCCGCCCTGCTTGTTGGACCCAGCGGCGTTGGTCAAGGGGTCTGTGCAAGGTTAACCGGCAGATCGGGGGCTGGGTCCAGCAGACGGGTGGGGTCCAAGTTCGGCACCCTTGGGCGGATGTTACTTGCGCTGGTCTGTACCGGCTTGATGGGGTTCACCTTGCCCCGGTGGGGCAGGATCTTCTTTTGAACGACTGGCAGGAGGCGCTTGAGTCGTGGTGCAGGTCGCAGCTTTCCTTGGTGGGGGCGGCGCTAGGATAGCACGCTACCTAGCGCCGGTGGCGGGGTGGCGAGCTGGTGCTCGTTGACCCGGCGGCTCATTTCAGCTGGAGGCCGCTTTCCATGTGAGCAGCACGGCTATGTGGGTTGGGAGAGACATCCCGGTTGGGGTCTCTACCCGGAATTAGGCAACCCCTTCAGCCGGCCTTTGCTAACATGGCGAGGCGGGCGGGAAGGGGTAACTGGGGGGGGGGTGGGTTGGATGGTGCTCCACTTTGCTATACGGCTGGTGGCGGGCATCATCCGGATGACGGGTGGGGGGGGGGGAGGAGGCTCTTCTCTGTTATGCTTTGAATTGCTGAGTTGGCCCATGTTGGGCCGGTGTTTTCTTACTGTTAATAAAAGCTGCGACCATGCTTTAACACCAACACTTGACGTCTGCTTGCTTTGTCAATGGTTGGGGGTGGGGGATGGAGGGGTGGGGGATCCAGGCCGAGTAGGGCATCCGGATACCTCGGTTACCACAGACATGCAAGAATGACTTTATACAATTAACCACAAATCTCAAAATACAAGTGAATATAAGGGGTCAACCAGTAGATATAATAAATTATTAACGTGAGCCCAGAATATACAGCCCCAAAGAAAGTTTTTTTTCAATTTAATTTTGTTAGATTTATATTATATTTTCTTAAACAATATTTTTGGTCAGATTCCAATAAAATGAACATAAAGACTGGCATTCTGATCCTCAAATAGCAGGGTTGGACATGAGGTCTGGACGTCCAACCCACACCCTCAAGCCTATTCCGGAGCCAGAGCTCCCCACATGTACACATGATTTGTATGGGGAGCACTGGACATGGGAGGGAGGGGGCAGTGCTGGGACAGAGTGGAGGAGTAGCCAGGTGCCGGGACGTACAAAGGCTATTCAGGACAGGCCTCTGTACGTTCCCCGGCATCCCAATGGATGCCTATGGTAGTCGTGGCTGCAGGTGGAATAAGGGCCGTTCGGTGTGTCTCCCATGCATCGATAATAGCTGGCTGTAGCTCCTGCGTGGCCGATCCTGTCCATGCTGGCCACTGGCTGTGGGTGTGCACCGGTGTGCAGGGGCCTCAGAGTCAAGCTGATTGTGAGTGGCTCAGTGGACAGCATGAACTTACTGTATAGGCACATATTTAGCTGTGTAATTTGTAAGTGACATTTTCTGTATGTAGAACATGGAAATACATGGTACGTACATTTTCTGTATGTAGAACATGGAAAATGCTTTACAAAATGTCCATCCTACAGTATATTCTCTAATTAAAATGAATCATAAGAATGAAAAAATGTATGATACCAATGACATCAAAGGAGTAGTCTAGTGGTTAAAGTAGCAGGCTAAGAACAAGGGAAGTCAGTGTTCAAATGCTTTTAACACTTTACATGACCTTTACAAGTCACCCGCCATTGCCTCTAGTATACATTTAATTTGTTGGCCCACTGGGAACAGAGAAATACAGTAACTACTGTACCTGAATATAACTTGCCTTGAGTCACCAAAAAAATATGATGTGATTAAAAAAGAGTGTGAACTTCCATAATGAACATTAATCAAAATGCATGTTCGTTGTAATTTTTTAATGATTAATGTTGATTTGCTATTTTCAGACATTCTCCATTTTAGGCAACATTGGATTTTAATGATATAAAGGACATACAGCAGCAACTTGATAGGTTCCTTTAGGATTTTTTTTTTTTTACAGAAACCTTTTAAACGATGACTGATGGGGTGTTCTTGGATGACTGTGCCATCTCCATGTGTCTTTATGACCTTGCTCCAACCTGCCCAGTGTGTTTCTTCTCCTTTATTCCAGAGGTGTATGATGTCAGTCAGGAGGGGAAAGGGCCCATGAAGAGAATGAGAGATACTGTATACTGTAGTGTGCTTCTCTAAGATCTCTGCCTACCAAAACTTAGTGCATGCTATCTGCCATCATAGCCCATACGAATAACATGAGTGCTACAGCAGATAGTATGCACTGTTTAATGAACATGGCCCTTAATATGGAAGTCATTCAATACGTATCTGCATAAATCACCTTCCGAAAAACTCGGAGGTATGCCGCTACCCCTCCCCCTGTTTCATACCATTTTTGTTTTAAATGGGACAGGAATATTTCTGCATGCAGAGGTTAACAAATATTTCTCATTCCTACCTTTTTCAGAGTCCTGGATATGATCGAATCAGACGCCTCGCGCTTTCTTGGAGACTGGAAGGAACATTGCTGAGAGGGGAGAATAGTACAGTAAAACTTTCAGAGTCTGACTCATTCCTTAATTTGGCTTGCATTCCAAGCAGCAGCATTTAGACTCCATTACCAGACAATAAGGATGCAAGCAAACTGAGTAAAAATAATAATGCTCGTCAATGTATACAAGCGCTGAGTTGATAAAAAGTGAGCTCCTCGCTATATTAAATAATATCCTTCATGCTTTCTGATGTCTTATGTACTCTGCAGGACTAATTGGAACAGATCAATGTACACTTACCTCTTTAGAAAGCTGAGAGGTGTATTGTAGACAAGTCCCATTAAAGATTTACTTCACCACAGGCATCAAATGGCTGTGAAGAGATGACCCTGTAAGCACTTTAAATTTCTATTATACACATCATGTTTAATGTATTTAAACAACTGCATGTGTGGTCACACTAGCTTTTCAGAGCTTGGTATGCATGGAAGCTCTGGAGAGGAATTTATCACCACGGCACACAGTCTAGCAAACATAGTCATTGCACAGGAACACTGGGTTCTTGAAGACTATAACTTGGTTATTGCTGACCAGTTAAATCAATGATTGTTCTATATCCTTTTCACTTATAGAAACAACACTATAAGACACTGAAAATTTAAAATAATCATAGCCGACATTTTGAAAAGGTATGTAAGAGATGCCATGGGAGAGGGGGGATTTTAGGGTGATTCCTGCTCTCCAGCAATCTGGGGGATAATTCTAAGTAACCCCCACAGCTGTAAGGTGCCACTCTTTTAGTTCATTTCCAAAGAAGAAGCTATGTAGGTAGTTTCCCTTGGAATTAGTTATGAGATACATGGGTACAAAAGTGCCTTCACACCATGCACCGCCTAATTTGGGGGATATCTAGAGGACTAGATGTAGCTCACGTCTTTTAAGTAGTAGCTGATACTATAGTTGATATTTCACTGTCTACAGAGGGCTTACAATATAAGGAACTATTTTACTAAAGCACGCCAAGCAGTTAACACGTTTTTGCAAGCAATAACTGTGCACAAGGACCCAGGATAACTATTACAGCGGGGTCCTGACAATCTACCTCAAGCTTATTTGCATGCTAACTGCCAACCATTAATTGTGGTAGTGAATGGGCACGTTAAGGGTGGAGAGTGGGTTTGAAGAGCACTTTGCAGTTAGCATGGGGGGACATATTGCCCTTAAACTGTCAATGTTGCAATTAGCAAGGATGCAACTAAAGCTATCTCAATTGGTGGAGTTATTTTTATATACCACTTTATCATTTCAATCAAAGCAGTTTACATTGAAACTTAAACTTGGTAATATACATTAAACAGGGATATTGATAACTTGGATTTTTTTCTGAGGTAATGGAGGGTTAAGTGATTTGCCCAAGGCCACAAGGAATGCTAGCAGGAATCAAACCCTGGTCTCTGGGGTCCCAAGCCAGTGTTCTTAACCATTAGGCTACTCCTCCACAGTTAGGTGCACCCATGATAATTTTGCCATACATTAGGGTACACATCTGCACATTAACTGCCAAAAGCATGCTGACCATACCCCTGACAGCTTCGGCAAAGGTTTTACATTTAACACACATTAGTTTTAGCACTAAATGCACATTAAGTACAAAAACCTAACGCACTTTAGTTAAAAGGCCCCTAGGATCATACCTGAGGCAATGGAGATTTGGTTAACACTTTAAAATATGCAGAGATATGAAAATCTAATCTCTCTGCATATTTTGCCTCTTCCATTTTATCTCCACCTCCAGGATGGTCTATTTTTCCTACTACTTCCTAGTGAAACTAGACAACTGGGTTTAGCCGCTCTGATGGATGCAGTTTTCATCCTGGAGAACCTTGACACTTGCCCCCATAATAAATGTAGTCTTTGCAGAGTGATAGAGGAGGACCTCTGTGTTAAAGGCCCCTATTCAATTGTCTAGGAGACCCTGTGGGTAGTAGAGACCCTTGATGCAGTGATTCTATCTATCTATTTAGCATTTATAAAGCACTTCAAATGTATGAAATGCTGTACATACGTGAAGAAAAGACAGTCCCTGCTCATCAGAGCTCACAATCTAGTCAAGAAGATCACAAAATACAAATACAATCAAGTAAGACAAAGTATACAATAAACAAGAAGAGCAAAAACAAGAATCAAGAACATAAAGCAATAGAGAAGAGATGGGTTTTCAATGTGGACTTGAAGAGGTCCAGAGAGGGCGCATTGCGCACAGACAGAGGTAGATTGTTCCAGGCAAAGGGTGTAGCCAGGTGAAAGGAGCGAAGTCTAGAATTAGCAGTATGAGTGGAGGGCATAGACAGATGAAGGCTGTTCGAAGAGCGAAGAACGCGAGAGGGGATGTAAGGAGAGATAAAAGATGATAGGTAGTGGGGGGCTGAAGAGTGAATGCATTTATAGGTCAAGAAGAGGAGTTTGAATTGGATCCAGAAGCAGATGGGAAGCCAATGAAGGGACTTGAGAAGAGGAGTGACATGGGAAAAGCGATGCTGACAGAAAATTAGTCGAGCAGCAGAATGCTGAATAGATCGAAGGGGAAAGAGATGGTTTGTGGGAAGGCCAGCAAGGAGAATATTGCAGTAATCAAGATGGGAGGTGATCAAGGAGTGGACAATCATTTTAGTAGTGTTATCAGCAAGGAAGGGGCAAATTTTTTTAATGTTATAAAGGAAGAAACGGCAAGTCTTAGCTATGAGTTGGATGTGAGTGGAGAAAGAGAGAGAAGAGTCAAAGATAACACCCAGGTTACGGGCCGAAGAGACAGGAAGGATTAAAGAGTTATCCACAGAGACTGAGAAAGGGGGTAGAGGAGGGGAGGCATTGGGGGGAAAGATAAGGAGTTCAGTCTTTCAATTTCAAGCGGCGGTGAGACATCCAAGTAGCAATGTCTGAAAGGCAAACAGTTATCTTGTCATGGATTGCTGGAGAGATATCAGGCGACGAGAGGTAGATTTGAGAGTCACCAGCATAGAGATGGTAATGAAAGCCATGGGAAGAGATAAGAGCACCAAGAGATTGGGTATAGAGAGAGAGGAGAGGAGCGGCCCCACGACAGTTCTCAAACCTTTCCTTGGGGATCACCTGGCCAGTTTCGTTTTCAGGATATCTACAACGAATATGCAAGTTATAGATGTGCATACAATGGAGACAGTGCATGCAAATCTATCTCATTCATATTCATGGTGAATATCCCAAACTGGGGAGATGGTCGCTTAGAATTGAGTTGAGAATGACAGCCCTAGAATTAAAAACTCCACAGTATATCTGAGCATTCTGATTGCTGAGAGAAAAGAGAGAGGAGAGCAGTAGAAGCAAACCAGCCTGCATGGAGCAGCTGAACCCTTTTCATTCCCTTAGCTGGGCTCTACATAGTGCTCCTGGTGAGGTTCAAGAAGACCAACCTTCTATGATTTGGAGTTGGAATTCTCTATGGAGACTATAGAACAGTCAGTAAAGTGAGTCTCTGTCTAACTCAGATATTATTGAAGTTCAGTGGAAATTCAGGATAAAAAGCCATGTGCCTAACAAGAGGAAAAAGAGGCAGTCTGTTCCAAGTGATATGGATTAAGTCATAAACTGGAATTTTTCTAGCAGTTATATGGGGCCAAGTGGAAACTAGTGCCAGCTAAAGCAACTAATGTCCAAAGAGATTGCTTTGGAATTTATTATTACTCACTGTTTTATATATTTGTATTTACAAAATGTATATCGACAGGTCAATATTAAAAATACTTATAAGTTTAGTGGCTACTGCAAGTTTCCTATGTTTATTTATTTATTTACAATCTCTTCTATACCGCACTATTCAGCATCAATGTGGTTTACAGGGAATGAAATTATCAGAACCGGATAACAGGTCTGAGTTTACAATTAACAGGACAGCAAAACTTGGATAACAGTGGGATAACTATTTACACCGGTGTAATAGAGTAATAAGAACCCTAGTGGGTAACTATTTACATACAGGTGTCATTAATAATGTGTGACATGATCTCAATAATCGAGGATGTGTGGATTTTCAATGGCACTGTCTGGAAAGAATAACTGAAAGTTTATCTAACTGTCTCAGCACTATATGGCTAATGCCAGAGCAGAGTTAGTTTGCAGCACAGGAAAGCTGTGCTTAACTGAAGCATATGTATACATATAGTTACTGAATACTGCCGCCAGGACCGTACCGAGCCTTGTGCGAGCGGTGCAGCCGCACAGGGCGCAAAGACTTAAAGGGCACATTTCGGCTCTCTGCCGTTGCCTGCCGCCGCCACGTTTTCGGTGGCAGGCAGCAGCAGCAGAGAGATGAAATGCGCCCCTTAAGTTTCCGCGCCAGCACACTAAGCAGGTCTGGTCTCTCCGGGAGGGACCATACCTGCTTAGCGTGCCGGCCACTTGCAGATCGGCAGTGTCTAAATGGAGGTGCGGGAGGGGGGGCGCGCGCCTGATGTGCAAGTCACACAGGGCACATTTCAGTCTCGGTATGGCCCTCACTGCCGCTATACATATAGCTGGAGATGGCCCAATATTCAGCGGTGGCAGCTAGTGTTGCAAAGTGGCTAGCTGTTGTCGCTGAAATAAAGACCTGGATAGCCAATACCAGGGCCATATCCGGCCACCCGCAGTGAATATCCCGATAGGCCAGATAGCAGCGAATCTAACAAGGCAGCAGTGATTTAGCCACTGCCTGGTTAGTTTCTGCGGTGAAAGTTAGGCCACACTTTCAGGTGTCTAACTTTCCACACTTAGGGATAACCGGGCAGTGGCTGAATATTCCCACTACCTGGTTATCCCCAGGTGTCACCTCTGCCCTGCCCCCGAAAACCCTGATGCTAGCCGGCTAGCACTGGAACATTCAGCAGCAGCACCTAATGGCAACACTGAAGATGGGTGTTTAAAATACTATGCACCTGATTCTGCAAGGCGCCTAGCCGTCCTGCCCCGATTGCTCATCTCTTCCACTCTGCACAGCCTGAGCCACAGTACGGACAGAGCCGGCAGAGGGTGGGAGCAGGCAGAGAATGGGCAGAGCAGGGATGGGCTGAGGCAGCAGGACGTACAAGGCCGATTCAAGTCACGGCCCTGTACACCCTGTGACTGGGGGTGAAACGTGTTGCTTATTCCACCATGAAAGTGGACTAAGCTGAAGCGAACCCAATCGGGCTTGGGAACCCCCCTGAAGGCCGGGATCAGCACATGGTAGGTTCCTGCTGCCTGATTCAGGCCCAGCTGGCCCCGCTGAGGGTCGAACAGAGGGGTGACAGAGGGTTGGCAATGTGGCAGGGATGCAGGGGTACGCCATGCTGTCTTAGGGCCTGATCCTGCACTCGCAGGAATGTCTGGCTCCAGCAGTGCAGAATTGGGTCCTAACGGGCCTGTCCTGTTCAAGAGCATCCAATAGGCCCGGATGTGCCCCTTCGGGGATCAGGCTCCATGGCTAACATTTAGAAAAATGCAATTGCTGCTGTCGCTGAATATTGAGCCACAAAAGGACCTCAATAAACAGAAAAACAGGCTTGCTGTACCTCTGTTACAAAAAACATCAAGAAATAACAATATTAATTCTTAAATAAATGCAACACAGCAAGCAACCATTAGACCATGATTGAGCTAGGATCCAAGAAGCACAACTGTGGGAAGATGGAAAAGCAAAAGCAAACAAGGAAAGGGGAAGTGACAATTATTTCACTTAACAATTAACCAGCAATATAGATTTCAAGCACTGGATGTCTCATTAAGCTCTCCTCCTTTACTATCTAAGAAAAAGCATAATTACACAGACTACCTGCATCATATTATTTAGATTCGCTGTTTATACCTGTTCGATGTAAAGTTCTTTGTTTATTTATTTATTTCAGGTTGGTGTAACGCTTAGTCGAAGATGCTACTGCTTAGAACATTTTAATAGGTAGGTAAAAATAATTTCCAATGGAACAAAAACAGAATTGTACTTTACTTACATTTTATTAGGACTGTCAACTAACATGTTTTGACCTGATATTAAAAGGGGTTTATCTGTATATGAATATTACTGTAACTCTTACAGATAGCCTCAGTTTCAGCTGCACAGTATTAGGGTCCAACGTGGGCATTCCACCTAACTCTATGAATAGCTGGCAAAATTCAGCCATTATCCATATAACTATGTGGTTTAATTTTGGTTTTCTTAAATGCCAAAGCTGACTTTTTAAAAAAAAACTGCTCACTGTGTTAGCTGAATATGGACCTGTGTCTTTTCTGTAATCCTCTTCTGTCTGTCTAAGCTAGCAGGACAGGGAAGGATCATATTAGAAAAAGCAACTAACTCCATAACAGACCAAAAAAATGCCCATTCTTTAACCTTTAAGGAGGAAAATACTACTTTGATCAAGGCCCTCTGCTCTATGCACTGCTTGGTGCCTCCTGGTCTTCCCTCAGAGGTGATTCCGGCAGGAATACAAGGCCCCAGAGTTCCTCCCCTGCCGTTTAATTCTCAAATATAAAACTACACTGTAAAATCAACAGTTCAGGCTCTAATTAATAGTTTTAAATGGAAAGAGAACAGAAACCAATAATAATCAGCCTACAAAGGAGATTAGGAGGAGGAACACTTACAAATTATAAGTCACTGGAAAGTGTAGGTTCTAAGGAATCCCAGAAAACAAAAATATTAAAATTAACTTACTTCAGCTCTCATGGTATGATTAAGTATTCTATTTCAAATCCAAGAGAAAGGAAAACCTTTTATTTGCACAGCATTGTAAATCACTGGGGACAAAGCAGCTGTTTGGATATTTCTGAGTTGCCCAGCTCCAGTCCCTGATGGAAAAGGGCTCAGTAGAACTGTTTTACTCCCTTCTTAATAATAACGGTGATGCAGTGAGGGTCCCATGGGTAACTCTTACAGGGGATATTTTGTTCAGTGTCTATCAATAGTTAACTGTTCATGTCAAGCTGTGGTTGTCACTTCTGCTGACTTGGAAGGAGAACAGGCTAGTTTTGCTACCTAGAGGCTGGGCCAGGCTGTAACTGCAGGCAGCGTAAGCACCTTTTGACAGCTTCTTTCAATTTCAGCATCCTGACTGCCTCTCTGTCTCTCACCTCCTACGATGCCAGACGTTTTTTCGTCCACTCTGAATCTCCTTCAGCTCTGAGATGTCAAAAGGATTTTCCTTCATTTTCCTGCTTTCTCTCAGTCTGGAGGCCGTGCTCCTCACTCTCTGTTTTGCACAGCAATCTCTTAGATGCTGTTGCAGCCCTGTCTTCTTTTTAGTGGTGCAGCTGTGACTGCTATTGCTCACTCTCCTCTCAATCTTCACAGCCCCAAAAACCGAAAATGAAAAACATGGCTCCCAGCCAACTCATGTTGGAATGAAACATTTCCAAGAGAAAACATTGTCACATTGCTCTGAGGTGAAGACAGGCTCAGAATTGGACAGCACCCTATCTTATTTATTTATTTATTTATTACAGTTGCTTATATACCGCACTATTCGGTATCAGCGCGGTTTACAGTATAACAAAAACAACCTAAACACAATTTGTTTGGTTTTACATAGAACAGGAATAACAACTTGGATAATGGGGTTAAACTATATACATGAGGGGTCACTTAAATAACAGGGTTGGATTATATACATGAAATTTTAGTTGCACTGAGTTATATTTAACACAATGCTTACTTTAGGACGGAATTTGTCTGATCTGCAGGAAGGAGCTTGGGACTGTGGTAAAGGCTTAGATTGGGTGTTATTAGGTGGGTATTTTAGGTTCCATTGCTGGCTGGGTAGAATTGGCAGAATAGGTGAAACTTGATTGCCTTCCTGAATTTAGTTAGGTCTGCAATAGCTCGAATGTCAGATGGTAATGCATTCCAGCATTTGGGGACGTAAAGACTGAAGGCTCTGTTTGCCGTTGTACAGTTGCATTTGGTCAACATCTTCGGTGTTAATAGTAGATTTGACGCTATCACTTCTTTTAAGAAGGTAGATCCTTCAGTTCCAATGAGACAGCAAGGCTGCTTCAGATTAACACTATAGTGACTGGTTTTCAGTGTTCTTATGGGGGAATAAACTCTACTGCAAGCGGTATGGGAAAACAGATCATGTAATTATCTATCCATAGGCATTAGATGTACAGGTAGGAGGGGGAAACCAGTTAACACCAAAGCCTAGCAAATAGCAAGGGAAATTCAGGCTGTTAATTGAACTGAGGAAAAGAATGAAGAAAAAAGATGCCAAGCTACCACTGCCGCTTTTGGAGGTCAAGGTGTGACATCCTAAAATGTCAAACAAAATATGGGATTACAATAAAAAAATACAAAAATTAGAGGATGCCATAATGTATACAAATATATCCCACAAACAGTGCACAGCCCCTAACTTGAACAAACTTAAAAAGCTTGAAAAAATGGAGGAAAAACTCATTCTCCACTCACTGTAGCCATCCAGTCATCTTAAATATTTTAATCATCGCTTGTCTCACATCACCTGTCTCTATTGTGTCTCCCCTCTTCCATCTTTCTTCCAAATATACATATTGAGATCTTTAAGCCTGTCCCTAGGAGGTAATTCCAGAACATGAATAAGGGATTTGTATGTGCAGCAGGGACGTTTATGTGCCCAAAATTTCCCCAACTGTATTCTGAAACACTGCCGTGCACGTACAGGGTATTAGCATTGGGATCTCAGAACATTCCCAGAAGGGATGGAATGGGGGCGTGGTCAGCCGTGAAGACATATAAAGCATATTCAGGAAAGGCCCCTGTATGTATTAAGTGTTTCCGGGGAAAGTCCATGTTATTTCTGCTGAAAAGTGGAATAAGGCCAGGACTTAGAAAAAATGCTGCATTTCTCTGCAACGCATCCCATATTGAAGAATGGTTGTGACAAGTATGCTCTAAACTGATGTGACTGTAGTCTGGAAAAACACAAGATGCAGTTTTAAGGAACAGGGAGCAGAGGTCAGAAAATGTTGGAAGGTATAGAAACGTTAATAAACACCCTTACAAAAATATTAAGAATAGCAATAGTATGTATTATGGTTATGCTGAAATGTGCTGTTTGTGCTAAAGGAGCCAGTCTAGGAGATCCTAACAATTCCCATGTTCTGCAAAATGGCACTGCTGATGCAGGGATAGTATGGGCGTGAGTAGGGAAAGGATTCCTGTTTGGGTGAAAAATGGAGATCATATTTTTAGTCCTTATATCCCATGCTATTATGTTACGTCATAGCTGTTATGTGTTCAGTGCATCTTGATGGCAGAACTATGTTTTTGTGACTGAATGTGAAAGTGTGTGTATGTGAGGCATGCACGAGAGGATCTGGTATGCTCATCTGCAATTCAGGGGGGACCTGAAGGCATGGCCAGTACCTGGACCATATAGATTAGGCGTATGAGATCCAAAAGTGGCAATGAAGAGGTGAGCATTGAGCCTGGATTTGGGAAGGGCTAGAGAAGAAGCCTGACATACAGATTTAGGTAGTTTGTTCCAGGCATAGGGAGCAGCAAGGTGAAAGGAGCAAAGTCTGGATTTGGCAGCAGAAGAGAAGGGTATAGACAGAAGCATTCTGACAGAAGAATGGGGTTCTTGGGGAGGGGTGTAGGGAGAGATAAGAGGGGAACGGTAGTGCAGAGTAGCAGAATGAGTGCACTTATAGGCCCTAGGCATGAACAGGGCATACATTTGTTGCTCAGCAATATTATGCATCCTTTGGGGAACTGCATTGTTAGTTTCAGGTTTGGGGCACTTGGTAAGGATCCATCCCTAGCAGTCTAAAGTGTGTTTGTAGAGATGACCAAGGCAGGGATTGCTGGGGCCATTTCCAAATGCCAAGTACCATTTGAAGCAAGGTATGTCCTGACATGCATGTTCATATTTACATTCTCTTATACCATATTAGGGTGCACTGGGATTACCTAGCACTTTTCAGGGCATGAAAAGGACTGATATATGGTCTAGGTTGCAACAGCTGTCATTTATCATTGGTATTTATGTCTAGTGTGCATCAGCAAACTACCATCTGTGATGAGAAGCTTAGGAGATGCATGTTTTTCCTGAGGGGCATGGCGTCCATTGGTACCTCACAAAACATATAACGTTTCAGAATACGGTGGAAGCGGGGACATCCAAAATGTTTATCCACATCCTACGATATTAACAGGAGGTGTGTTTCTCCATTCTAGTGCAGCTGAATAGTGCTTTGCCCATGCCACACTGAACATGTCTGCCTCCTCGAACACGTCTAGCTCCTCAATTCTGGACCCGTGACATGTCCAGACCTGCAAATGTGGAAATGACACTGGGATGTGGAATAATGTAGACGCGCATGTTATGGAATCGGGCTCCACATGCTTTATAACAAATACCACTGACAATTTTAGTTGTAGACTTCTGCACCGACTCTATCCTGTTTGTGAGGACCTCACTAAAATAGAGGCTCCAGTCCTTGTGTGTATATTCGGAATTGGCTGATAAAGATTTACCCTTTCTGGAGGTTTCTGCTTTAAAGGAACAAATCCTGGCATGGATGCTTGTTACTTGCTTTAGCAATATAAAAAATGAGTTATATAGACAGCTAACAGCAAACCCCAAAGTGGATTACAACGATTAAACCTTTAAGAATGCTCAGGAAGTCTGGACTGACTTTCTGGTCAGCAACAGAAGGGTTAACTCTTGCTTTGGACAGCTCTCTGTGAATGAATTTAAAAAGCACAGTAGTTTTCAACCAATTTAGTTGCTGGGCTGGCTGATTTCTGGCTAAGAATGTTATAAATGTAAGTGTTAAAAAAATGGGTGCCTGTTAATAAGTAACAATTGCAGCTACCTTTTGTCAATGCATGTAAAAACTTATAAAACAGACTTGAAAGAACATAAGATATGTCATACTGGATCAGACCAAAGATCCATCAAGCCTAGTATCCTGTTTCCAACAGGTGCTAATCCAGGTCACAGGTACCCGTCAATTCCCAAACGTTAGACTGATTCCATGCTGCTTTTCCCAGGGGTAGGCAATGGATTTCCCCAATCCACTTTAATAATGGTTTATAGACTTTTCCTCCAGGAAGTTGTCCAAACCTCTTTTAAACTCAGCTATACTAATAGCTTTTACTGCATCCTCCAGCATTGAATTCCAGAGTTTGATTACACATTGAATGAAAAAATATTTTCTCTGATTAGTCTTAAATGTGCTATGCTGCAACTTCATTGCGTGTCCCCTAGTCTTTCTACCAATCAACATTTACCCGTTCTATTCCAATCCACTCATTATTTTATAGACCTCTATCATATCTCCCCTCAGTCATTTCTTTTCCAAGCTGAAGAGCTATAACCTTTTAATCCTTTTGTCATAGGGGTATCATTCCATTCCCTCTATCATTTAGGTAGCTCTTCTCTGTACTTTTCTAATTCCACTATATCCCCTTTTAGATATGGTAACCAGAACTGAACATATTATTCAAGGTGTGGTTGCACCATGGAACGATACAGAGGCATTATAATATCCTTGGTTTTATTTGCCATTCCTTTCCTTATTATTCCCTGTATTCTATTTGTTTTCTTGGCTGCTGCTGCACACTGAGCAGAGGGTTTCAAGTTATTGTCCATGATGATGTTCAGATCCTTTATCTGAGTAATGTTTCCTAATGTGGAACCTTGCATCGTGTAGCTATAATTTGAGTTGTTCTTCCCTAAGTGCATAACTTTGTACTTGTCCACATTAAATTTCATCTGCCATTTACACGCCCAGTCTCCCATTTTCTCAAAGTTCTTTTCACAGTCTGCTTGTGATTTAAGAACCTTTGAATAATTTTACATCATTTGCAAATTTAGTCATCTCACTCGTTCCCATTTCCAAGTCATTTATGAAGATGTTAAAAAGAAGTGGGCCCAGCACAGATCCCTGCGGTACTCCACTATTCACATTTCTCTGTTATAGATGCATACTCAGACCCAGTTCTCTTCGTAATGACTCAGAGAGAAGGCCTGGAACTACACAAGCTATCTTTGCACTAGGTGAATTCACTTCTAGTGAAAGAAATTAAACATGTGCTTTGCTCCCCCGAATGATCCTGATCTTGGCTGATATCAGAAACTAAGTAGGACTGGGCATGGTGACCACCATGGAATTTCAGGTGCTGTAGACTTGCTGTGCAGAATAAAGGCCTGGCAATCTATTTCTAATAACACCTTGTCAAAAAAAACCAGGGACTGGGTTGCAGGCTTGACTCCACGGCACACATATTTACATCGGCATGGCTTTAGGCCAGACCATAGCCCTGAAACTTTAGTTGTTTCGTTAATTGATTCCCTCCTTAAAGGGACCGAGAGCACTAAAGTGGTCTATGTTATGCTGATCCGCAATATTACAGATTCTTGTGAACAGATTAATAATGATTGGAATAGGTGGTACTGTAAATATATATTTTGGTTCAATTTTGACAGATAGACAACAGCAGGTCCGGCTAAGGAAGTGTCATTCTGAATGGTATGATATGCTAGTGGGGGTATCTCAGGGTTCATCCCTTTCTGCATTATTTATTAATCATATACATGTTTTGCCACTCTGTAAGTTGCCACACAAAATGGGAATTTTATTTAAGATTTATGCAGATGATATGTGATTATTTATGCCTATATTAGTTGATAAAGATGTTCAATTGGTGAAATTGATCTCAGAATTCTCTAGGATTTTTATGTGACTGTTGCAAATGTCTTATCTATTAACTTTAATAAGATCAATGTTAGTGGGAAGGCTAACTCTGCCCTGCTCTCTGCCTCCAGCCCAATCAGGGGCTCCCCGGGACACTTGAAAGCAAGGTGCCATTGGGGGCGAAGATCAGGCAGCACTCTTCTCCAGCAGTGCTCCCCCGTTTGGGGTAGAGCACAGGAGCAGGATGGCTAACTCCGCCCTGTTCTCTGCCTCCAGCCCAATCAGGGGCTCCCTGGGACACTTGAAAGTAAAGCGCCATTAGGCGCGCCAGCACCTGGTGAGCCCATGCCTGAGGACATGGCCAGAGGGCCCTTTGGCGTGGAACATAGGCGGGAACGATAACAGCTCCAGGAATCCTAAGCCCAGTTTGGCCAGAACAATCACATCAAGATCCTGCAGCACTGAGACCAAACACTGCAAAGACCCTTCCACCAACCCAAGCTCAGCCGGCACCACATTCGCCCACCCTCGACCGGTGGTCAGTCACAGCATAAAGCATTGCCACTGCAGACCCCCCGGATTCCACCATGCCAAGCTCACAATATGAATCCAGGAAAACTGAACCCCAACAAGTAAGGGCAGTCTCCTGTACCAACATATACAGACGCTACTGAACAGGCAAGAACCCCATGCTACACCACCAACCAATATGGTAAAATACATAATGACACTCAATAAGAGAACCACTAGACTAATAAAAATCCAACTATCACCACACTTAACTGGTCATCACAACCTATTAATATAGAGTTCATCAATGCCAGATCTATTCGAAACAAGACTAACACCATCATAGACCACCTTCAATCACACCAAACCGACATACTTTGTGATATCGAAACCTAGCTGAAAAACACTGACCAGATCACCCTAAGCCAAATTATACCTCTCACACACACACACAAACACACACACTGCATTTAATTGTCCTCGCAATCACAAAAGAGGTGAAGGGGTACTAATTATAGCCAGATCCGACTTCAGATTTAAAACCTCCAATTCCTCAAGCACCGAACACTGTGATATAAAAACATAAGAACATAAGATATGCCATACTGGGTCAGACCAAGGTCCATCAAGCCCAGTATTCTGTTTCCAACAGTGGCCAATCTAGGTCATATGTACCTAGCAGTTTCCCCAAGGGACACAGGTTCCACAATGCTTGTATTGGTTCAAGCATTGATATCCTGGGTCCCTTCTTATGGTTTATGGACCTTTCCTCCAGGAACTTGTCCAAACCTTTTTTAAACCCAGCTACATTAACAGCCTTTACTACATCCTCTGGTAACAAATTCCAGAGTTTGATTACACGTTGAGTGAAAAAATATTTTCTTTTATTAGTCTTAAATAGTTTACCCTGTAGCTTCATTGCATGTCCCCTAGTCTTTCTATATTCTGATAAGGTAAACAATCGATCTACGTTTACCCGTTCCACTCCGTTCATTAATTTATAGACTTCTATCATATCTCCCCTCAGCCGTCTCTTTTCCAGGTTAAAGAGCCCTAACCTTTTTAGCCTTTCTTCATAGGAGTATCCTTCCAAACCCTTTACCATTTTGGTGGCTCTTCTCTGAACCTTTTCTAAAATTGCTATATCCATTTTAAGATACGGCGACCAGAATTGCACACAATATTCAAGGTGCGGTCTCACCATGGAGCGATATAGAGGCATTATAATATCTTTTGTTTTATTTTCCATTCCTTTCCTTATCATACCTAGCATTCTATTTGCTCTCTTGGCCGCTGCTGCACACTGGGCCGAGGGTTTTAACATGGTATCCACAATGACGCCTAAATCTTTTTCCTGGGTGGTGGTTCCTAATGTGGAACCTTGCATCGTGTAACCATAGTTTGGGTTGTTCTTCCCTAGGTGCATAACCTTGCACTTGTCCACATTAAATTTCACCTGCCATTTTGATGCCCAGTCTTCCAATTTATCAAGATCCTCTTGCAATTTTCCACAATCCTCTTGGGTTTTAACAACTTTAAATAGTTTTGTGTCATCTGCAAATTTGATAACCTCACTCGTTATTCCACTTTCCAGGTCATTTATGAATGAGGGACCTTGTCAAAGGCTTTCTGAAAGTCCAAATACACTATATCAACCGACTCACCTTTGTCCACCTGATTATTCACTCCTTCAAAAAAACATAACAGATTAGTAAGACAAGATCTTCCTTGTCTAAAGCCATGTTGGCTGTCTCCCATTAGGTCATGACTATCTACATGCTGAGTAATTTTATTCTTTATAATGATTTCTACCATTTTTCCCGGTACTGATGTCAGGCTCACCGGTCTGTAGTTTCCCGGATCACCCCTGGAACCCTTTTTAAAAATTGGTGTTACATTGGCGATCCTCCAATCTTCAGATATTAGAGATGATTTTAATGATAGTTCATAGATTACTAATAGCAGGTCTGCAATCTCGATATTTCCTTCAATTCTTCCGCACCTTTAAATACCACTTCAGTCATGGATAACATCCCTACATCTTCCTCAGTAAAGACTGAAGCAAAGAATTCATTCAATCTCTCCGCTATCGCCTTGTCGCCTCTTAGTGCTCCTTTATCATCTAATGGACCAACTGACTCTCTCACAGGTTTTTTGCTACGAATGTACTTGAAAAGGTCTTTACTTCGCGTTTTTGCTTCCGCAGCAAGCTTCTTCTCAAATTCTCCCTTTGCCTGCCTTATCAATGCCTTGCATTTGACTTGCCAGTGCTTGTGCTGTTTCTAGGTTTTGTCGTTTGGCTCTTTTTTCCATTTCCTGAAAGATGCTTTTTTGGCAACAACAGCCTCTCTGACCTCACCTTTAAACCATGCTGGCAGTTTTTTGGACTTCCTTCCACTTTTCTTAAAGCGTGGAATACAGCTGGTCTGGGCTTCCAAGATAGTATTTTTCAACAACAGCCAAGCCTGATGTACGTCTTTAACCTTTGCAACTGCTCCTTTTAATTTTTTTTTAACTGTTTTCCTCATTTTATCATAGTCTCCCTTTCGAAAGTTAAAAGGTAGTACTGTGGATTTCCTTACTATCCCTCCTCCACTAATTAAATCAAAGGCAATCATGCTATGATCACTATTGCCAAGTGGTCCCAACAACCTTATCTCTTGCACTAGATCTGGTGTTCCACTAAGGATTAGGTCTAATATGGCTTCCCCTCTGGTCAGTTCATGAACCAGCTGCTCCAAGAAGCAGTCATTTATTTCAGCTGTAACTTTTGTTAGCTTCCTTGATTTCTTTGAGCATTTCATCATCCATTTGGTCATTCTGGCCAGGCGCTCGATAGTACACCCCCACTGCCATTGCCTTCCCCCTTTCACATGGAATTTCAATCCATATAGATTCTACAGCAGATTTTGTTTCCTGCAAAACTTTAATCCTTTTTGACTCAGTGCCCTCTCTAACATAGAGAGCAACCCCTCCACCAATTTGATCAGCTCTATCATTACGATATAGTTTGTACCCAGGTATCACAGTGTCCCACTGGTTATCCTCCTTCCACCATGTCTCTGATATTCCAATTTTAGAGAATGTATTTTATTCATATTAATTTGGCTATTGTTAGACATGGGTAATTTAGGATCTTTAAGCTCTGTCTGCTCCACACTTGAGGGCATTTGGGCTACTTTACTCTTTTGTGGAACCTCTCTGCTTTTGGTAGTATCCTTTCCTGAATATGCTTTATATGTCTCCACGGCTGACCACGCCCCCATTCCATCCCTTCTGGGAATGTTCTGAGATCTGGGAAACTACAGATCGGTGAGCCTCACGTCAGTACCATCATAAAGAATAAAATTACTCAGCATGTAGATAGTCATGGCCTAATGGGAGACAGCCAACATGGCTTTAGACAAGGAAGATCTTGTCTTACTAATCTATTATGTTTCTTTGAAAGTGTGAATAAACAGGTGGACAAAGGTGAGTCGGTTGATATAGTGTATCTGGACTTTCAGAAAGCCTTTGACAAGGTCCCTCATGAGAGACTTTTGGCAAAACTAAAGAGTCATGGGATAGGAGGCAGTGTACTATTGTGGATCAAGAACTGGTTAAAAGATAGAAAGCAGAGGGTAGGGCTAAATGGCCAATTTTCCCAATGGAGAAAGGTGAATAGTGGTGTACCCCAGGGATCTGTGCTGGGTCTGCTGCTTTTTGACATATTCATAAATGACCTGGAAAGTGGAATAACGAGTGAGGTTATCAAACACAAAATTATTCAAAGTTGTTAAAACCCAAGAGGATTGTAAAAAATTGCAAGAGTACCTAGATAAATTGGAAGACTGGATGTTCAAATGGCAGATGAAATTTAATGTGGACAAGTGCAAAGTTATGCACCTAGCGAAGAACAACCCAAACTATGGTTCCACGATGCAAGGTTCCACATTAGGAACCACCACCCAGGAAAAAGATTTAGGCATCATTGTGCATAGCATGTTAAAACCCTCGGCCCAGTGTGAAGCAGCAGCCAAGAGAGCAAATAGAATGCTAGGTATCATAAGGAAAGGAATGGAAAAGAAAACAAAAGATATTATAATGCCTCTATATCGTTCCATGGTGAGACCGCATCTTGAATATTGTGTGCAAGTCTGGTCACCATATCTTAAAAAGGATATAGCGTTTTTAGAAAAGGTTCAGAGAAGAGCCACCAAAATGGTAAAGGGGATGGAAGGATACTCCTATGAAGAAAGGCTAAAAAGGTTAGGGCTCTTTAACCTGGAAAAGAGACGGCTGAGGGGAGATATGATAGAAGTCTATAAATTAATGAACGGAGTGGAACGGGTAAATGTAGATCGATTGTTTACGTTATCAGAATATAGAAAGACTAGGGGACATGCAATGAAGCTACAGGGTAAACTATTTAAAACTAATAAAAGAAAATATTTCTTCACTCAACGTGTAATCAAACTCTGGAATTTGTTACCGAGGATGTAGTAAAGGCTGTTAGTGTAGCTGGGTTTAAAAAAGGTTTGGACAAGTTCCTGGAGGAAAGGTCCATAAACCATTATTAAGAAGGGACCCAGGATATCAATGCTTGACCCAGTACAAGCATTGCGGAACCTGTGTCTTTTGGGGAAACTGCTAGGTACGTATGACCTAGATTGGCCACTGTTGGAAACAGGATACTGGGCTTGATGGACCTCGGACTGACCCAGTTTGGCATATCTTATGTTCTTATGTTCTTATGTTCTGCATAGAAAGTTTTTGTCATCAGTACTTTGCAGTCAGCTATGAGGTGACTCGCTGTTTCCACTTCTTTCCTTAAAGAATCTACGTGTGTCTGTTTTTCAAGTTTATTCAATGCTCACTGTAAACCATCTTGTCCATAATTCACTGTCCTGGGCTGTAGCTATCAATCCCTCATCCTTCTGTTTCAGTTCACATTTCTTTAACCATTGATGTGTCCGTTCTTGATCGACAAAGGGTTCCTGGAGTAACATTTTAAATTTCCCACTGCATTTGTGTATTTGCAGCTTGTTTTTCCTCATTTGCTGATCTGATTTTTCCAAGAGTTTTTTTCTCTTGTTTTGCAATCCTATTGCTTCCTTCCCTGTGTGTTCTTGTGGATTCCTTCTAGTCATCAGAACACTTAGCCAAGTCTGATGATGGAGACAGATTCTGGACAGTTACTTTCATATTTCAGCACTTTTTGCATATCTGGTTCTGTGGTTCAGGCTATGATCCATCTCATTTTGATTATTGTAATATTGTCTATTTAGGTTTACCTAAGAAACTGACTGATTCTCTACAAAAAATTCAAAATGCAATAGTTGGTGTTATTTTTAGCCAGAAGAAATATGATCATATAAATGTTTTTGTTTATTATTTAAAGCCAAGAATCTTTCTACTAATGCTGATCTTAATGTACTGATAAAATCATATGTCCCTCACATGTTCATTGCGATCTATTCAGATTGACTTACTGAGAATTCCCTCTTGTTTTGTAGGAAGCAATGTTGAGACAAACTCACAAGCTTTTTTACTAGCCAATCCTAGTGCCATGAATAAATTACAGTTGAGTTTTAGGTTTGATAAAATGTATTTAACGTTTGGTTGAAAGCTGAAAGCATTTTTATATTCTGAAGCATTTCAATGAACTTATGACATTTAGCTCAGTTTTTACTTTTGCTGTTTTATTATGAATGTCAGAACTGTTCACTGCTTAGAAACTTGCAGATATGTGGTTTATAAATAAATATGATTGATTGATGAATGAACTCTATGGTGATCGAGTCACCTCTTACTAAAATATTTCTGTGATGTGGTGTTTGCTGCATATTAAATGAAATATACTATAATAAAAGGAATGTTGAAGATCTTAAGAAATGGTGAGACGTATGGAAAAAGATATGCAAAAAAGTCACAACACAACTCATGAAGGCCCTGGCAGCCAAATAGCGCTCACACCCATAGATCACAAGGTTCTATCTACCTGTGATAATGCATCTATAGCAGGAGTCAGCCAGCGCAACACCTCAATGAGAAGTGGTGACTCTTGCTGTAAGGTGCACCATCCTTAGGCTCTTATGCTAAAGGTGATACAGATCGTAGGTATACGTTCCCCACCCCCAAAAACCTTATCCCATAATAACCACTGATTTGGTATCTTCAGGTGATTTTGTATACATGACATCATCTATAACATTGATCACCTGCCTCATCTTGGTAGCATTCAGGTTTTGAAATCACTCCATATAAACAACACTCATAAGTGGAAAAACACCATCAGCTGAGGAAACTATTTGAGATAAGAGCCTTTCAAGTTTACTATTTTTGACACAAGGGTGGTTGAGAACTGGTGATTTAGGAAGTAAAGAAGAAAAAATATCCCCAAAAAAAGTCGTTGATGCTATTAAGCGCTGATGTTTACCAGAGAGTGAATCATCTGTTCAAAAGCGCTGTTTTTTGGTCTGAGACTTTTTGGGGAAGGAAAAATAAAGTGTGATACCCACTGTTTGACAGTAACTCCACCCGTATGGTGTTTTTCCACTTATGAGTGTTGTTTATATGGAGTGATTTCAAAACCTGAATGATTATATTTTACTCCGTGAAGACCATGATTGATTGTGTAGTGGTCATCTTGGTAGCATGCAACAACAACAGCAGCGACATGCATCTCATTCATAATATGATCTAGGGGTGTGTAGGCCAAATTGTTTTGTTTTTCTTTAGTTTCAGGATTTTTCATTTGGATCTATTTTTCTTTTTTATTTGGGGGAAATGTTGTTAATAGTGTGCACTATTGTTCCATAGTGTGTGGCATGGGAAAATAGTGCACACTACTGAGCTATAGGGTGTGCTAGGGCAAACTATTGAGCAGTAGTGCTTATTATTTGCACATGTGTGAATAGTGAGCACTATTGGTCAATGGTGTGCGCTATTGCTCAGTAGTGTACACTATTAATGACAAACAGGAAGTAATGAAATTTTGTGGGTTGTCTCTAATGTTTTTGTTTGAAAATGACATGAAACCATATAAAAAATGTTGTTTCAAATTACTCACATCCCAAATAATATCCCCTAAACTTCTAACAACTCCATCCTGCTCCCCCACTTACCTCTTACAACCATGGATTCTGTCTACAACCATGCATCCTATCTACACAGCACCTTGATAAAATTTTCAAATAGAGGCCAATTCCAAGATGTGGGTCTCCAGACTGTCCAGATGTCCAAATGGTCGACCCCAGATATACAGGGTCGGCACTGTATATCCGGGGTAGGTGTCATGTCTGCGGCCCGTCCTCATGTCTCCCTCGGCCTACCCCCTCCCACCTCCATACTGAACTCCCCTCACTTCTCTGCTGTATGTGTGGGGAGCTCTGTTGACTGCATTGCCACTCAAGCATTTAGCGGGGATGGACATCTGAACCAGACGTCCATCCATACTAAACGCTGCTCTAAATCAACCCCATAGTTTTGAACTTTTAGTCCTTATGTAAATACAAGAAAGTCCATGTTTATTGCTCTAATAGCCCTGGTATTTTCTCCATATACTAGATGAAATTAATATCATCATCCTTCTGGTGCTATTTAGAACGTTTACCGTTTATGGTAATGACACAATGTGAACAGTCGAAGCACATGGTAAAGGGACACACTACAGGGAGGTACAGTACTATATTTGAACTTTGCAGTGCATCATTTCCAGATGCTATTTCTGCCTCTCCATTTCCACAGTAGCCTTGACAGTGGGGCCACTGGTTGAGAATGGCATCAAATTCTAGGTGTAAGGGGGCTTTTGCATAGCATGTGCCACATAGGAGCATAAGCAATGTTATTTGCATGTTAGAGGCAAATTCCAGGCATTAATTGCCAAGTAATAGAAGAGCTCTACACTATTGGAGCTCAGCCATTTCATATCTCTTGATGTTTCCTAACCAGCAGATGTTGCAGCGAGGCCCAGAGTAGAAGCCAGGCCAGGAAGGATGAGCATATAGGGCCCGATACTCATCTGGGCAGGCTATCTGCCGCTATGGTGTATAGCCCTGTCTGCCGACCCTTAACCCCAGATAGTCAATAGCAGGGTCATATTCACACCCCGGAAATGAATGTCCGAAGATCGACATACATGCCAGAAGTCACAGTAGCTAACTGGGCCGCAGTGATATTGCATGCTGCCTGGTTAGCTCCTGCGCCTTAAAGATAAGCGAGGATTGCCACTGCCTGGTTAGCGACAGTTTCTGCCTCCACTCCAGAATGCCCCCAACATGCCCTGATGCTAAATGTATAGCATTGGGGTGTGTAGCGGAGTTGGAAGTGGATATTCAATGGCACTAACTGTGTAAGTGCCATTGAATATCCCGATTAAAGGCATTTAAACAAATTACTGGGCTAGCAATCTACTTCCAGTGATACATTGCCAAGAAAACCCAGAGGTAGCGATCACCAGGCGTCAGCACTGACTTGACGGCACATAAAAAAAAAAAAAAAATGGTGTAAATGCCTTTCAAATATCTGGCCCATAGTTCCCTTGCATGTCGATGAAAGACAAATACCTAAGGCAAAGCAATGCAAGAAACCAGCAGAGAACATCCCAAGACAAAGAGGCTTTAGAAGAGACTGAAGAGGATGTTCACAATCAGGAGGAGGAAGAAGAGAAAGCCCATGATCAGTAGGTGGGCTTAAAGGAGATATGAGTGTGTACTTGATGGTGAGAGAATTAGAAAATCAGTAAGAACATAAGATATGCCATACGAGGTCAGACCAATGGTCCAAGCCTAGTATCCTGTTTCCAACAGTGGCCAATCCAGGTCACAAGTACCTGACAGGATCCCAAAATGCATAGTTGGTCTCTGACACTTCTAAGGAAGGCTGGTACACATTCAGAGAGTGTGTTAGTAGTGAACATGTGTGAGTGGTGTATGCTCATCTAGTAGCCATACTCTGTTGACCAAGCCACTCTCAAAATGCTCATGTAGACTCGACTGTGACATAATGTAGGCATTGCAATGTAAGTTTGGCTAGCAGGCACATATATCAGTTATTATATGTGAGGCACTGCAGACTACCTGCATGTTCAGAGAATGAAAGGACTTTTGTTTTCGATATGTGGCCTTTTCATCCTTTTTTCCCAAAAGGGAAGTGTGCCAGCTCATAAAATTCTGTCATAGGATCATGTTACTCCAGCTCTTACTCAGAGAAGACGATATATTGAATGTTTCTTTTGAGAAACGTTTATAGAAACTGAGCTATACAGTGTGAGTTGACTGCCTGGTTAACGTCTGCTGTGGCCCCAAGGAGTGTCTGGAAAGATCCAGGGGTGAGAAATGCAAGTACTGTAGTGACCTTCTGCCTTCCTCTGCACACAGTGGGCTCTAGGTCTGTCTCAAGCTGATTGCACAGGTGAACTATTGTCTCCTTATCCAGTCCTAAATTATGCATGCATTGCCCCTCCGTCAAGTCCAGGAACTGAATTCTGGGCCTGTATATCCTCTGCAGAGGGTAGCTTCTGCTTCTCTGATGTCTCTCTCTCTCCTGCAAGCCAGAGTACACAGGAGCCACACCTCACTGGCACTCATGGTAGCCACCAGCATCACCACCACTTACCACCCACCACCAGCACCACTAACATCCACAAAGAGCAATGGCACAGGAAGACACCCAGAAGCATGCACACACAGAATCTAGCATAGGGATGCACCCATGGAAACACTAGCAGATGGACACACACTGGTACAGCGACACAGCCACTAACACAGACAGAAACCCTAGTACAGGCGCCCTGAGATACACACACACACACGCACACAGGAGTAAGAAAAATGAAGGGCAGGGATGTAGAGAGTGAAGTTAGAAGGCGAGGTGGATGTGTGAAGGAAAGGTTGGTAGAAAGAGGATCAGAAAACAGCAGAAAAATGTTGCAATGAAGCTGCAGAAAATTACAGGAGGGTAAATGAGAAGATTATTTGAAAAGGAAGATGGGCTGACCATACACTGATGTTAAACAGAAGTGCCAAGCACCACCCAATGCCCCAGGTCAAAAAAGATATCTTCCTTCCATTCTGGATGGTAGATCTATCAGGTGTAAATGTTGGCACCAATTTTTTTATAATGCTTATAGAATATATCATATGCACATGCTTTCCTGCCCCACCCAGTACATGCCCTTTTTCCATCCTAAACACACCCCTTTTGATGGCACAGACTTGTACGTGCCATAGGCTATATATGCACCTCTTTCTTTTACTTATAAAATAGCTCTTGGTGTGCTTCTCCCCATATAGGCATCTTTATGCCCAATCTTGGTGCAGATTGGCACCTATCTTTTCTAAAATTACCTCCATAATAGATTGCATGTCTGGATTGCATTATTCCTAGAGGGTAATTTTATAACAGGGTGCCTAAACTTAGACATGGAGAAGGCACCTATGTAAAGACACAATGGGCCCTTTTTATTAAAGTGCTCTATGCAGGTAGTGTGGGTTTTGGCATGTGATAAGCACATGCTGAGGCCTGCAATACCTGTTAGCACGGGGCCAACACAGTTAGTGTGAGCCAGTGTCCATGCTAACTGTGAATCTCATGTTGAGGTGGTAAGGGGGCAGGTTAGGGGCAGAGAATGGGCATGGCAAGCACTGCACACTATCTGCAACCCCTACAATTAGCGCGGGTTCACCTAATGCCATTTCAATAGGTGGAGTTAAGTGCTCCCATGGTAATTGTGCATGCTGTTGCTCTGGTGTATTAAGGTACCATTCAGTGTGGTACTTGCAGGGAACATGCTGGAAATACCCCAGGTAGTTAGCGCACAGTGGTTGCAACTACTGCATGTTAGCTTTTGTATTAAATGCATGTTAGCTGCAAATCCTCAGCACACTTTAGCAAAAGATCCCCTTAGGCACCTATGGGGGTTTAGAAGCCTCATTCATGAATTCCACATGTAAAGTCAGGGATTGACATGTAGAAATTGCATCCATGTGGATGTCCTTACTGCACAGAATTTGCAAAGGGGTGTGCTGGGATATAGTTAGTGAGTGGCATAGGTGGGTCAAACAGTAACATGTGTATGACCAGATTGTCCATGTTGGGATTTACAAGTCCACAAAGAGCTGAGGGAGACATGGCCACACCAAAAAAACGTCAAAGAAACAGATTTTATTCAATCAATTCAAAGTAAAAAGACCCAACGATCAAGTTTTGGCTGTGAGCAAATAGAAATAATAAATAAATATATCAGGGTGCAATTATAAAATATAAAATCTGTAAGTCTTAACAATACATAATATCAACAAGAAATGTACAAAGTGTAAAAAATACCAGCATGAGATATTGTAAAAGTATCTTCCACTGTTTTGTCCACAACCAAACAGGTAAAACATATCCCTCAAAATAAATGGATAACAATGAAAAAGGAAAACTAAAATCATATCATAAAACATTACAGAAAATACACATGAAAAACTTAAAAAGACATTGACAGCTCTATTAGAAGTAACAGTACCACGGGGGTAATGGACCATGCCTGTTCCTGCTGCAGAGCCAAGGTCAGCGATCCAGCATACCAAGTCTCAGTCGATATGCCATGGGGCGGATAGGGCCATGCTGGTGCCTGTTACAGGGCCAGGGTTGGTGATCATGGGGAGAGAGATGTGTGCTGGGGGGGCCTGGAGTTTCCTAGGTGGCTTTCAGGGTGCCAACAGCAGGCTCACTAACTTCACAGCCATGGGGTTGATGGCTAGAACCTGCCGTGAAGTGAGTGGCTCCTGGGTCCTAGTGCCTGAATCTGCTGGGGTTTCTTTTACTTCTGTGACAGGTTTAAGACTTTGGTAATCTGAGAGGCACTGGGGGGTCTGAGGACACTTCCAGAAGTGTGATTATTGGGAGGGATAGTTGGGGCTGGAACTAGGTACTTGCGATGTCTCCAAAGACAGCCAGAAGGGGTAAAATACATGTGGCTCCTCAGACGAGAGGTCCTTCCAAGTGGCCCTCAAAATGGCCAGTTCTCTTCATTGAGGAGGTTCAGGGTCCTCCAACTTCTCAAGCAAGGCCTCCAAAGGGGGGTTAAGGTGGCCAAGTTAGTACTCAAGGGAATCAGCATATCATCCAGACAGGATGGAGAGTGGATGGTAGGTCACATGAAATCAGGCAGAATGATAGCGTGTCTTTGGAGGCAGACCATCATGAAGAGTCCTTAAAAGCAAGAGCCAGAGTCTGCTGGTGAGCAGAGTGCCAGTGATGAGAGTCACAGTGGGCATCTCACATCTGCTGCAGGTCTGTATTTACATTCAGAGGAGGGATTGGGGGATAAATGTGCTGGCACATGGAAGGGGACCAGGCATGAGAAGAGAAATAAGACCACTGGGAAAACCTTGCATGACAAAAGGTTTTTATAGAACTTGCAGAAAGTGGTGAAATCCCATGACTAGAGAAGTGTTTTCACCAACTGGGTGATGGTGCCATGGTTCGGGTGTGGGACACTTCAGACTCTTGGAACTCCTCCAATATGACTTCTTCAAGTAAGTTTGACTCCGATGAGGGATTGGGTGCTTCAGCGCAATATGGGTTGGCAGCACCTGTTGCCCCTGATTTGAGGGAGGATAGTTGCAAGGGCCTGCTGCAGAGTATGCAGGATGGACACATGCTGAGCTTAATAGCTTTGTTAGATTGTCATGTTCCGTGCAAGCTGTGTGTGAAGTTGCTGCGGTGGAGGTACGTCAATATTTTTGCTCTCTTGGACAAGGATCAGGAGATGGGCTACAAGAAGGGTGAGACTAGGAGGGCAAGAAAGGGTGACACAGAGTGCCTAGGATGATTAGCAACTTCATACTAGTCTTTCATGTGTGGGTGGGGCTAAGCTGGCCCTGCATCCAGGCTTGCTAATGTATTTGTACATGATAGTGCAAGCCCATAGGATGTACGGGGATTGGGCATGGCTCAATTATGATGAGTAGTTTTGAAAGAGTTTAGCCCAGGACAAGTCCGATGCATGGGGTATAGGTACGCTGATTTGTCGTTAGCTGAAATGATGCCTGATTGATAGAATTTAGGGAGGGCTCCTTCTGTGTGGCTGCTTGGGTCAACCCCAGGGATGTCTGGTGGATTTGGGCAGTATTTTGGAGGGGGAGGGGGGAATAGTAGTGAAGGTGGGGCAATGTAGGGTTCTCTGGCTTTGGGTTGTTATTTCCCCACCCGGGGTGGGGGGGGGGGGTTCATGGCTCTGGACCAGACAATGCATGCTTCCAGTTTAATACAGACAGATGCGAGCATCCCTCATGCCACTTTTGGAACAGATGCTCAATCTGTTGCTCTGTGGCTTGCGCTTGATTTGAAGCTTTTTCTACATTTTTTCACTAGGCAATTCAGCAGACAGCAGGCACTACTTCTATTGTCCATTACCTTAACAATTTTTTGTTTGTAGGCCCTGCAGGCTCGAGTGAATATGTTAGTTTGCTGAAGATATTTTGGTAGTTGGCAGCAATCTTGGGTTTACCACTAGCAGAAGAAAAGACAGAAGGCCCAAGTATAGGGTTACCAACTGGCTCCAGATGCGCCCGACAGGCTTGATCCAGTCCTGGGTTTACCCCATTGCATGCAGGGACATGTAGTTCTGATTTCTCCATTGCACTCCATAAGAAAACCAAGACTACATGTCCCTGCATGCAATGGGGTAGACCCAGGACTGGATAAAGCTTGTCGGGCGCATCTGGAGCCAGTTGGCAACCCTACCCAAGTACCTTACTCATATTTTTAGTTCAGTTGATTCAACTGGCATTGGCTCATTCAAAACTCACTTTGGGCCAGGTTCAGGAATTGTTGGGGCATTTTAACATTGCCTGTCGAGTCATTCCCATGGGTAGAATTTATGTCAGGAGATTAGTTCTTTTGACAAAGGAGGCTTAGCAAAAGCACCATTTCATTAGAGTGACTAGGAGGGAGAAGGCTGATTTGGTAATTTGGCAGGTTTTCTTGGGAGACTTCAATGTGATTTTCATATGGCAGTCCCTCTTGGTATCTAACCAGGATCTTGAGTGGTATATTGGTGCTTGCAGAGAGTTGGGGTTTGGAGTGCATTTTGGGGATGCCCTGTGTGCTGAGTATTGGCCTGACAATTGGCATGACAGGGGCTGTTATTGGATCATCATCATTTTTATAGAGCTCTTTCCAGTATGGGTGGTTTTCTTGATTTGGGGGGAGCATCTACGGCACCGATGGTTGGTCTTATGCTCAGATAATATGGCATTAGTCCAGGCTGTAAATAGCCAATACATCAGTTCAGGGGCGGCCCAAGGGGGGTGCGGGGCCATGTGCGGAGACTCGGTGTGGGGCCTCATTTGCATAAGGGGCCTCATTTGCATAAATATTTGCATAATGTTACCATACACTAACTTTTAGTAAACATGCCTCTTCATGAGTGTATGGATAAAGAAAGACAAAGATTTCTACATTACTATAATCCAGTGCCAACCACCAGGCACATTAGGAACTACTACAAACACTGCCCATTTAGAACCCATAGCAAACCCACCGTATCCTAACAGCACTACCAGGACTCATAAAGCACCATACCCTACCTATCAAAAGGCAACACTGCAAATATTAAACCAATACATTTCAGAGAATAACAATACATGACCTACTGGGGAAAGAGAACAAGTGACAATGTCAAATAGGAATTACATAAACAGAATACCTCAGCTCAGTTACACATGCAGAACATAGACCATCACCAAACAAGGAATCACAATTTAAAAACAGGAAGACAATAATTAAACTGGGAACCCTAAAAGCCAAACTTGGAATGTACAACAACAGTGTAGAAATAAAACTATAAATTAATTTCCTCTTGTACTAAACAAAGCACAGACATTAATGATGCACATTTCCCAGAGCTGACATATTCCAGTTAATAAATTCAAAATAAAGAGATATCTTTGTACCTTTTGTGCATTTTTTTTTTTCAGTTGCAATTGTTCCAGCCACTTTCTTCTGGTTTATTTGTGTCTTCTGCTATCTCTCCATCGTCTGCTGTCCATTTGTCCTTTCTTCTCTTCTAGTTTTTTTTCCATTCTCTCTCTACATCTGCTTTAACATAATAATCTTTCTCCTTTTGCTCTTTCCTCATTCCTATTTCATCCACTCAAATTTTACCCCTCCATCCTCAATCCCCACTTAGTCTCCCAATACCCGGCCAATTGTACATTTTTCTTCCCTCCCACACAAAATATTTTTCCCCTCTCCATTTCACTCTCCCAGCCCCATCCCCTTCTAATCTCCCCCAACATCAGCTCCCTTTTAGTTCCAGCCCCACCCAGTATCCGCTCCCTTCTAGTCCCCACATCAGCCCATTTCCAGTCCTGGCCCCCCATCAGTCCATTTCCAGTCCTAGCTCCCCCATCCATTTCCAGTCCTATCCGAGTCCCTTCATCAGCTCATTTCCAATACCAGCCTCCCATCAGCCCATTTCTAGTCCTTTCCTAGCCCCACCATCAGCCCATGTTAAATCCTAGCTCCCCTCCACTCAGCCCATTTCTAATCCAAGCCCCCCATGAGCCTACTTCCAGTTCTAGCCCCTCCATGAGTCCATTTCAATCCAAGCCCCCACCACAGCCCATTTCCAATCTTAGCTCCCCCCAACACCCAATTCCCAGTCCTATCCTAGCCCCTCCATCAGCCCATTTCCTGTCCTAGCTCCCTCCTCTAAGAGCCCATTCCAAGCTCCCCTTCCTATCAGCTATTTGCAGTTCAAGCCCCCTTCCACTCAGCCCATTTCCATTCCAAGTCCCCCTCCCCATCAGCTATTTGCAGTTCAAGCCCCCCACTTCCCCTCAGCCCATTTCCATTCCAAGCCCCATCCCCATCAGCTATTTGCAGTTCAAGCCCCCCACTTCCCCTCAGCCCATTTCCATTCCAAGCCCGTCCCCATCAGCTATTTGCAGTTCAAGCCCCCTTCCACTCAGCCCATTTCCAGTCCTAGCAACCCCCCCAACCCCATTATCAGTCCTAGCCCCCCATAGCCCACTCCCAATCCTAATCCCACCAGACCATTTCCAGTTGTTCCAGAATGGTAAGGAAACACAAAGGAGATCAGATGAGTCAAGATCCAAAAGCGGCAGCAAAGAGGTGAGTTTTCAGCCTGGATTTGAAAAGGGTCAGAGAAGGCGCCTGACATACAGACTCAGGTAGTTTGTTCCAGGCATAAGGAGCAGCAAGGTGAAAGGAGCAAAGTCTGGAGTTATCAATAAAACTTACAGTACAATAAAACTTAAACTTCTGATAGTAGGACAAAGAGATTTTCCATTGGCCTTCTACGGTCATGCATTGTGTCCTTACCTTGCTGTTCCACCAGCTCACACGGCAGCCACTCCAAGAGACACGGCATCTTCCATCTCATGGCCCTGAAGTGGTAATTGAGTGCTTCAGTGGAACGCCAGATCCTAAGGATGGACATGACACAGTTAATTCTTACCTTCCTTTCTCATCTGCCATCTGTCCATCGCACACATTGGCCACATACATCTGTTTTCACCTCGGCCATTCCACTGCTCTGTTGGTCCTGTGCAACAGCCTGCTCTGCCCTGCCACCTGTTGTCCCACCTTCAGCCATATTCCCACTGTGATCATGCAACTCTTGATTTCAGACTCCTCAGATATTCACATTTTCTTCCTGTATGTCAAATCTGGTGAAATTCGGTTCTTATTTTTGGAAAAGTTATTGTACCTTTCAGCAAATGGATGAACATTTATTTCTTTTTATAAAATAATTATTTTCAATACTTCATTTTGGAAAGCATTAAAATCTATTTGCACATGACCCATCCATTGTTTTCTATTATCATATGGTCCATCACTGGAATACTATGTAATTGGAGAAGACCTTTGTTGTTTGTGAGTTGAGTACTAAATATCTATATCTAAGTTAGATTCCTAGGCTGGGAAACTATATCCATCTGAATTTAAAAACCTAAATTTGGAGAAATTCATGCCTAGAACCAAACCTGCTATTCTCTCACGTTTTTGTTTTGGTGCCTAGGGCTGAAAATAAACATTAGGTATCTAACTTCATTCCCCAACCTATCTCCTGCCTACATTTTAGGTGCTTTAATTTAGGTGCCTGGTTGGAAAAAAAAACCAAGTCCTCATGTTCAATATGCAGATCTAAGTGCCTGACTCCTTCATTTAGGTGTATAGATCTTTTGGTATGTGTATTAATCTTTTATACATTTTACAGTCATTTAGGGGCATGTTTACTAAAGGTTAATGTATGTTAAGTAAAGTTAATGCACGATAAGTGCTGCCATTGCCTATTCATTTCTATGGGCCATTGCTGCATTTAATTGCGTTAACTTTACTTAACACATGTTAACATTTAGTAAACATACCCCTTAGTGAACTTGTAAAACGGTTACATGCTGCTGGCACTGCTTTTACTGAAGGAACGTGGGGAAGGTAGGAACCAGGAAAGGAGAAGGATTAGGCTGTCAACAACCCAATTAAAAACAAAGTCGGGACAAAGGGAGCTTTCAGAAAGATCAAGGGTTTGATATATTTGGGACAAAGTGAGTGTTAAATATTGTAGAATGAAAAAGGAAAATCTGTAACAATCTCTTAAATTTCTAATTTCTGTATTTTTTTCTATGTGGATTTCACAAAATAAGGAACTTTCTCCCCATTATATGTTTGGATTATATCACATGGGATTTCTTTAGTAAGTTTATAAACAATTTTTTTGCAGGTATATACTAGTATATGAGTGTAAATTGCTTCTTAAAGAATTCCCTCCAGTGTATATGTGTGCAGTGTGTCAAATAGGCACACACATACACTAATTAGGTGTAGGCATGTTTGGGAGAGGAGTTTGGGCAAAGGGCAGCTAGAATCATAAAGTGGACACAGAAGTGATAAAATCCACCCCTGTGCATGAATTTCAGCTGTGTCGGTCTAACCACTTTGATTGTAGGATAAGGTGATATACAAATCTGTCGAAAAAATACCTGGTCCGGAGCAAGTATTATTGTGGGCAGTTGCACACGAGCTAAGATTCGGGAAGATTTTGTGCTGGTAATTTATAAAGAAGGTGTCTGGTTTTATAAAATAGGCTTAAAATAGGTGCCTCCCTCATAGGTGATCGGTTACAAAATGACCCTCTTCCTGTGCCACCATGTGTTTTTTTCTCCTGTGATTCTTCTATGGGTGGCAGGGCCTTCAGAGGCACCAAAATAACCCGATAACTGAAAGAAAGAGATGAAGCCAGACAGATTGTAGTAAAGTGAGTAGATGGATTATGTGCTTGCACATGCTATGGTAGCACTTTGAAAGAGTTAGTGAGGTGCTATTTAGCATACAGGATCTGCAAATGCTGTTCTGGCTCATTCAGCACTGAAACTGTGAGTGAGATCATTGGTGCCATCTGTACTCAGCAGGAACTGAGCTGCTGAAGAAAAGTAGTGATGGCAGGGAAGCAGCCGCAGTCGCGGCAAATGAAAAGAAAATACGGGCCACTGAAATGAAGCCACCGGGACTCATTTCATACTCACAAAAACTACTGGACCTCTGCACTTAGACATGTGTTCCTCAGACGATTGTCATATGTCATGGCAAGATAAAAGCACGGCGTATAAACTGCTGTGGGCATGTAACCAAGGTAAGAAACTAAATGCAGAATGCATGGTGGCCATCGGAGCTTGTCTGTGAGGGCATTTCATCATGCCACACCTTGTACAATTGTAAAACCTTGCTGAAGAAGCACAGAAGAAAAATGTTTTTTTTAAATAGATATATTAAATCACGCATTAACCCCCTAATACTTTCTTTTCACAACACTTCTCTATGTATGTCCTCCTCCTGTTGTTCTCCTTTTCTAATCATTCAGATGCCAAATTCTCTCCCTTCCCACCTTTCCATCTATGCACAGGCAAGCATTATGGAAGAGTAGCTTACTGCTTAGAGTAGAAAGCTGTAATCCAGGGAAACCAGGGTTCAAATCCTGTTTCTCCCACAGATGCTCTTTGTGATCTTGGGCAAGTCACGTCACGCTCCATTGTCTCAGAGTGCAAACTTGTAAGCCCTCTGTATGTAATTACTGAAAAAGATGTGAGCTAGATTTGAAAAAAAAGCCCAGCACCGGAAATCTCAATGCTAGAAACATCAAGTATGAACAGGTTACAAAATGTAATGATATGGTGAAGAGGTTTTAAAAACTGAAATGTAAGTTGTCTTTTGGTTTTGCAATGAGGGGGTGTAGAGGATGCTGCTGCTTGCCCAGACACTCCTACTAAAGCTGTCCTCCAGCCCAGAACTGATTGTGTTTGGAGAGCAAAAGCTCCAGGCCTTATCTTTTTCCAGGAAAAGAGCAATTCTTGAGATCTCTTTGTCCTGCGAAAAGATGTTATATAGGGCAAGGATTCTCAAACCTCTCTTGTTGACACCTCACCCAGCCAGGTTTTCTGGATATCCATAATGAATATGCATAAGTTAAGCAAAGAAACAGAGGGGGGCATTTTCAGTGCCAGGGCCATATCCTGGAGAAGAAAGAAGCTAATCAGGCAGTGCCCGGTGAGCATTACGTGGTGAAAGTTAGGCCACACTTTAAGGTGCCTAACTTTCATCGTTTAGGAATAACCAGACAGTGGCGATATTGAACCACTGCCTGGCTATCACTGGGTGCCACCTCTGTCCATGGAATGCCCTGATGTTAGTGCTGTTGAATATTCCAGTGATAGCAACTAATGCAGTTAGCAGGTCTACTAACTGTGTTAATTGCGTTGAATATCTCCCCCATAGAAAACGATGACAGATGAGGACTATACAGACAATCCAGTCTACTCATCTGTAAGCACTATTACCTGAATATAACTTGCCTTGAACTTCTGAGAAAAGGCATAAGCTAAATCCAATTCCTTATTCAGTCCCATTAAGTTCTAGTAAGTTCTACAATCCCTTCTTCCTCCGAAATCCTCTGTACTTGTCCCATGCTTTCTTGAATTCCAATAAAGTTCTCGTCTCCACTGCCTCCACTGAGAGACTGTTCCATGCATTTACTGTACCACCTTTTCCATATAGAAATATTTCCTCAGATTGCTCCTGAATATATCCCCTTTCACCTTCATCCTATGATCCCTTGCTTCAGAGCTTCCTTTCAGCTTGAAGAGGGCCGTTGTAATATCGTGGAGGTATATATTTCTACAAATTGCATGCATTTTCATTGTGGACAACCTAAAAATCTGATTGACTATAGGGTCATAGGAATGAGCTTGGAAAACCCTAGTATAATGTCTGTGAACAGAAAACACTGATTGTACAAGAACAGACAGACCTGCTCCTGACCATGTTGTGGCCTTACGTATCTCTGTTGGGAGAAATTTACAAATTATGAGTGGATGCAAATGTTAATATATCTTTTCTGATTTTGCTAGTGAGGGTAGGAAATGAGACAACTTGTTCTAGGAATTTAAAGCACTGTAATTCAGAGTTTAATCTTTGTATTGCATTTCTGCATAGATGCACATGGAGCCTGATCCCAGATAGGGCACGTCCGGGCCATCTGGACGGCCCTGAACAGGACAGGCCTGTTAACACCCGATTCTGCCCCGTGGGAGCAAGACATTCCCGTGGGTGCAGGATCAGGCACTGAGAGACGACCCAGCATGCCCCTGCATTGCCACAGGGACATCCTCCCCATGGCACATCCAGCCTTCTGCCGTGGAGACCCCAGTTTCCCCACCACCTGAACCCAGTGGGGGCAGCCAGGGCCAGATCGGATGGCAGGGACTCACCTTGCTTGCTGTTGTTGCTGCTGGGGGGGGCAGCCCGATCGATCCGGAGGGACAGCCGGTGCTTATTCCACCTCAGAGGTAGAATTAGTTGGCTGTCCCCCCCAGTGCTCCCTGGACATACAGGCCATGACTTGATTCAGCCCTGTACATCCGGGTGCCGGTCCAGCCCACGCTCCGCCCACTCTCTGCCCCCATGCTGCTCCCATTCCCCGCAGCATGCACAGCAGCTCTGTGCGTGCAAGGGGCCTGGAGGTGGCATGTGGTGCAGGCGGCTAGCGGGGAAAGAGCTGTTTATAAATACTGTACTACATTCACATGTAAAAGTATGCATGAACTATGATACAATGTGTACTGTTATATGTATTGAAGGCATTCCCAGGAACAGAGCCAGGTGGAGTTTTGGATTTTACAAAATGCATATTTTTTATAACATCAGCAAAATTGTCCCTTCCTCTCATAACACACTACCAAGACCCTTATCCGCTCTTTCATCACCTCTAGACTGTTGCATCTTGCTCCTCACTGATCTTCCATTGAATCTTCTATTTCCCCTTCAATCTCTTCAAAACTCATAGAAACACAGAAACATGATGGCAGAAAAAGACCAGATGGCCTATCAAATCTACCCTTCCATACCAATTACTACAGTCCTTTGTTTTCCTTTAGAGCGGTGCTTTTCAAATTTTTATTCAATATGACCCCATTTTAACAACTAAAAATTCATGTGACACCAGCTGATAGTGAAAGCAAAATAGCAGGTGTTCAGCCTCTTTCTCCTCCAACCACTCATCAAATAGCAAGAAGGCAGCAGGAATCAGCACAGGGTCCCTTGTGTCAGTGTGCAGTGTGCTTAAAGACCCCAGTACTCAGGATGGGTTTTCAGCCTAAAAGGAAAATTGCCCAGGAGAGGACAAGGGCCTATCAATGTTCATTGACTCACAGGCCACATGCTGACTTTTTAACTGCCACTACTTGGCATAGGTCACAGTGAAAGTCCGGAGAGGGGAAGTGGCCCTGTTTATGTTTATTAGATTTGATATACTACCCTTCATTGCAAAAAAGCAGAGCGGTGTACAATTATCAGAAGTCACAACGAATGGCCAAAGGCCTAGAAAAGGAAAGGAAGTTACAATGTTAATAGGACAGCAGAGAGTAAATCATGCATACCAGACAGGGGAAGTGGACACACTGAAGGACAAAAAAAAAAGAGATCATATAGAAGGAGTGAGAAGGTCAAATGCAGAGGAAAATAAGTGGGTTTTTAGGCGTGATTTGAAGGTATGGTAATTTTGTTCAAGTCTGAGTGAGGTAGGCAATGAATTCCAGAGTGTGGGTCCAATAAAGAAAAAAGCAGAGAAGCGAGTAGATTTCAGATGGACCCGGGAAGGGGAGGAGAGGTGGAGGCAGTTCACATGGAGTGAACGGAGAGTGCGACCAGGTGTGTGAATCTGAATGAGGTCTGCTAGATATTGAGGGGTGTGTGTGTTTCTGTGACCCCATCCATTGATGATGTAACCCCACTCGTCCCCCAGATTGGGAACCATTGCTTTTGAGATTTATGTTTGTCCCATGTTTTTTTTTAATTCAGATACTGTCCTTGTCTCTATTACCTCCACCGGGAGACTATTCCATCCATCTACCACTCTTTCTGTAAAGAAATATTTATGCATATTATTCCTGAGTCTATCCCCTTTCACCATCATCCTATGCCCCATTGAAAAGCTTTCTCTAAATTGAAAGAGGCTCGCCTCCTGTGCATTTATTCTCCCTCCTTTCACCCTATCCTTAATTGCCTGATGCAACCATTTTCATCTCCCCATCAAGGGAAAATCATCAATTTTGTCCTTACCCCCTTCCCTGTGTAATCATATATCCTACTCCTTCTTCCCTGTATAATCATCAATTTTCTCCCCACCTCTCTAATTCTCTCAGGTTGGTAGGAATTGGTGAGCTGCACTTCTTACAGTACATGTGAATCCATTTCATGTACTGTATATTTATTGTGGATTTCCTGAACATCCACATTGGCTGGATGTGTCCCAAGGATTGGGTTAAGGACCTCTGCCTTAGACTGATCACATCTGATGATCTGTCAGGTCATCTATTGCTAAGTCTTGAGCTGAGGCCCTTCTGAGATGAATTGCCTGGTCAACCCATAGGAGTCAGAATGGAGTGGGCTACACGGACCCTGGCCACACAAAACGTTTGCTCGTCAGCTGCAACCTGCATCAAGGCCATGATTGTGGCCTTTCCCCTCCTGTTCTGCCCTTGGGGATCCATTTATTGCAGGCAGAAGAGAAGAGAGTAGTCATGATCTTGGCAAAGACTCCTGTCTGCCCGTGGGAGTTGGATCCTCATGGGCACAATAGGCTATTGGAAGCTAGGGATGAATTTAGAGCGGAGCTTAGGAAGGAGTCAAGGCAGATTTAGGGAAGAGTTTCCCCCTCCCCCAATCAAATAGGTGTTCTACTGCCCCTGGGTCAACCACAGCCATTTCTCTTGATCTTTCAGCAGCTTTTGACTTGGTAGACCATTCCATCCTTCTTTCTTGGCTACATGATGCAGGTCTCTGGTGCACAGTCTTCTGGTGGTTGCAATCCTTCCTCTACTCGTGTTCTTTTTCTGTGACTTCTGGCAGCACCTTCTCCATACATGTTCATCTTTGCTGTGGGGTTCCACAAGGTTCTGTCCTAGTGCCCCTCCTATTTAACATTTTTCTCACCCTGCTCACTTTTTATTTTATTTATTTTATTTATTTATTTATTTACAGTCTCTTTTATACCGTGCTATTCAACATCAGTGCAGTTTACATGAAACAGAACGACTAGCACACTCATACAATACTCAAAGTATCCCAGAACAATCAAGGACCAAAATAGAAATCAAAAAAATAAGTCCTGAAAGGTGACAGCAATCAATTAATCCTTTTTAATCTATTTTTGTCAGAGCTGTACACACAAAAGGGGATGGAAAATTTGCCACCACCTCGCTGTAGTCGCTCAAGGATCATTGCTTTGAACATCTGGATTGGCGTGTTTTGGACTTTGTACCACCTGACCCGCGAAGGGATGATTGGGTTTCGAGGCTTCAATTTAAGGAACAGCGTTGGATATTCCAGTTGGGAACAGTGATCCCCTGTGGATTGAATGCAGTACTGGAATGGCATACTTTGCTCTAGTAGGTCCTCGATCCTGCTGTTATCTACCTGTGTACCCAATAGGAATAGGGGTTCCCTTTTTCAGTGGGAATTACCTTACTCAACTGGCTCTAAAGTGTTTGTTGACCTTTGTTTGGCTGGCTTTGCCCTTCAATTATGATATCAGACGCCATTTTTTAAAGCGTTCTACCGACAGCTCTGTTCTTTTGTCAGATGGTGTTGAAGAGAACGCATGCACAGTCTTTGATTTGGAAGAGAATATAAGTACATGTTCTACCTGATGCAGGGTTTGAAATGTTCAACCTGAAACATGGCACGTTGTGGTGTTATTATTCTACATAAATGCTGAAGTCTTGAGACGTTTCTTGAAAAAAAGAAGAGCTGTGGATGGCTTCTGGTATGCTTTTCAGATAAGAGATGTTGTTCTTCTCACTTTAAACACTTTATTAATACAAGTAAAAAGGAGTGGCTACAGCGAGGTGGTGCCAAATTTTCCATCCCTTTTTGTGTATACAGCTCCAATAAAAATAGATTAAAAATACAGGGTGGCCCCAAAAAAATGAGAACATCTCGTAGCATATAAGTTATTTAAAAATTCAAAAAGACAGATGTAAACGATTGACAAATTAAAAAAAAAAGATGGCAACCAGAAATTGTCAAAATAAAGACATTATATAGCTAAAAAAGGTAAATAAGTAAACTATTTAAGCTTTTAATTTACGAGATGTTCTCACTTCTTTTGGGCCAACCTGTAGATTAAAAAGGATAATTGATTACTGTCACTTTACTCATACAGCAATCCAGCCTATCTGCTTACTACTATGCTGATGATATACTCCTGTTATACCGCACCACTCCCCAGCAACTAGACCTCACTCCACTAAACCACTGTTTGGCTAGAGTCCCTGACTGGCTCACCTCCAACTGTCTCCATTTGAATGTCTCTAAGATGCTAGCAGTCTGGTTCACCTTTGGCGCACCATGTCCCAGTCTGGTACTAGCCCTCTCTAACTCTACCATACCACTGGTACCCTAGCTTCACTATCTACAGTAGGTGTAACACTGGACACCACACTTTTTTTTCATGAGCATATGTCGCTTCTTACTCACCAGTCTTTTTTCTTCCTTTGTCAGATATGTGCCATCCATCCTTCTTTATCCACACCTGTTTTAACCACCCTCCTTCTGTCTTTAGTTATACCCAGACTTGACTTTTGCAATTTAGCCTTCACTGGCATTTATTTATTCATTTATTTATTTATTTAAAGTCTTTTCTATACCGCGCTCTTCAAAATCGGCTCGGTTTACAGATAACGGTTGCTTTGTCCCGACACGGGTAACGCCCGTAATGGACTTACAGATAACAGGGTATTCAACTTGGATTAACTGGGGGAACTATATACAAGCTTTGGCATCACCTAATCATAACTTCATTGGCTTCAGTTAATGCAGAATACAGCAGCCCGGATCATTACTCATACCCAGTGTAGAGGCCACATTACCCCTATCCTGATTCATTTACACTGGCTTTGCGCATCCGTTGTAAGGTTCTCATCCTTACTCATCGTGCCATATATACCTCTACACCGCAATATTTATACATTCATACACCCACCCGCAGTCTTCACTCACTTCATGTTAGCCGTCTGGTCCTCCCGTCCCCGTCACGTGCACACCTTCAGTCCACTCGCCACTCTGCCTTCTTCTTTTTGGGCCCCGAACTCTGAAACTCCCTCCCTTCAGTCTTATGTTCACCAGAGAAGCTAACCGGGCAGCTGTTGGATATTGCTGCCGCCTGGTTCGCTTCCAGGTTCTGTGGCTGGCCTGGGATATTGAATACCAGTGCCCAGATATGGTGCCAGCATTGAGTATCTGGGTCTAAGGTTCAGCACCAGCAGCTAGCCACTGTAGGATTGCTAGCCACCGGCACTGAATATCGGACCCTTTTTTTTTTTAGGTTGTACAGTATTAATCTATTGGTTATATTTCAGATTATTTGAAAATTATAAATACTTTTTTCTTTGTAGATATTTCATTTGTGAGTTATTTTATGTTTTGCCTACATATCTTGCTCTCTTTTATATATCTATATTATCACCAATGTTCCCTCTAATTTTCTGTAGGCTGTGTGCGCATAAAATATCAGCTGTGCAGCTTTTGAAGGAAGGTTAAATTTTTGTGCGCCACATAACGACACTCGGAGTTATATAATTTAAAATTTGACTACACGTCAGAATACAGTATGTACACCACATTGATTGTAATCAAATTAAATGAAAATAGACGATTACTAAATGAAGCAGAAAATTTCTAGTAATTACAATCACAACTTTTAAATTTTAAGATGTCTGTGTTGTTTTCTATCAGAATCAGAACCATAATTTTTGTGCGCTCTGTTGTAAAGTAAGTGCGCTCACTCGGCGAGGTGTGTGCGCGCGCACACGCGCACAGCTTAGAAGGAACAGTGATTATCACCCACTTGCAGCAACCTCTGGATTAAAAAGCAGAATATAAATATTAAATCAAACCCTAGGCTCACATTTGTGAGTACCAACACGGCTGGGGAACCTGGCATGATCACAAGTAGCAAAACATGTGAAAAGGCAGTGGCCAGAATCAAAAGGTTTCTAGGGTATGCAGGGAAAGGCATAACCAGTAGAAAGGTACGAGATAATAATGCCTCTGTATAAAGTTTTCGTGAAACTCATCTATAATATATGGCAGAGATAAGGTCGGGCTTGCTGGAGAGGAGTGTGGAAGACTCTTCCCTGCCTTCCGATGTTGACATCTCTCTCTCTCTCTCTGCACAGACTCCACCCCCACATTCAGAGTGAACCCCTTCAGACCAATCTAGCTCAAAACTTGCTGTGTTGCAAGTAAGTGCAGATTATGTTTCCTCACAAGGGGAACTGGCAGTCAATCTGTTTGACACCTGGAGCCTCCGCAAGTTCTGCAGAAGAGGAACCAGCGGTGAGTGCTTCTCGGCTTAGCGGTTTGACAGATGGGCGTAAGCAAACTCCTTCTGTGGCTGATATGACACTCTCTTTTCTATCTCTCTGAGATCTAAAAATGTCACACTGAAATCTATTTGCTTACAGAGGTTGTTTCTAAGCAAACGATGGAAGTATCTCACGAGATACAATTGAATACCGAACGAACTAGGCAAGTTGCAAGTGATATAGAGACTCTTAAAGTGTCCTCACAAGAACTTTCACATAAACCATCGGATGTGATGGATGTTAATGCTGCACTGTTGAAGGATAATACAATGTTGAAAGCTAAGGTAGAGGTGCTAGAAAATGTGTCTCCATTTAATTAACTTTCCAAGATCAGCAGGAGTATTATCTTGTGATATGTTCAGAGGGTATAACTGAGGCACTTCAGATATCCTCGGAGTTAATTCCACCTATTTCTTTGATTTATTATTTGCCTGCATTCAAGAAAGAGTCTATAATAGTGGCTTCTGAGCAAATATTTGACGTTCTAAATGTCTCCCAACTTTTTGAGTCTTCAGCCTCAGAGGATTGTCATCCAGCAACATTACTGGTATCTCTAGTCCTTGTTTCTGATAGAGATTGGTTGCTTTGAGTTTATTTTAAGAATAGAAGGCAACACTTCTTAGGTTTAAATGTTCTAATGTTTCCGGATCTCATGAGAGAAACTTAGAAACAGCGTAAACAATTTATGTTATTAAAACCTGGGGTTCTCCAAATAGGTGCAATGTATTATTTGAAGTTTCCCTGTAAGTGTATAATAACCTATAGAGCAACCCATTATGTTTTTTCTTCAGCCTTCAGAGTTGGTAGTGTTTTTTTAATGCAAAATTGGTAGAAACTTCTGTTGCTGTTAATTTTGTAGAGCATGCTTGAACATGCATATATATTAGCACCTGAAGCAGTAGTAGATATCCTTTTTTTTGCATTATGTTTATTATTTATTGTTAGATCCTGCTTATATGGAGTGGAGGAGTGGCCTAGTGGTTGGGGTAAGGTACTGAAGGCCAGGGGTTCAAATCCCACTAGAGGACAGCAACCTTGGGCCGGAAGGACTGGGGTTTCCAGTCCCACAGGTGCTCCTTGTGGTCTTGGGCAAGCCACTTAACCCTCCATAGCCCATGTTCCCTGTAAAATAGTTATCTCCAAGTTATAATGCCCTGTTCAATGTAATTTTAGTTTGTTCAATGTAAACCGCACTGATGCAGAATAGCACGGTATATAAGAGAACATAAATAAATAAATATATAGTTTCTGCTTCCTGCGCGTTGTGGACTAGTGGATGTCCTATGTGTGAATGGTTGATCTAACTTTTTCTTTTGTTATTTCTCATGCATGTCAAATTTGATTGAGAATCCCTTTCTGTATAAGTTTAAATTGATTGATTTTTATTTTTTGAAATTTTCAATAAATATAAAATTAAAAAAAGAATATTCTGACTTTTTGATTTGATGGAATGTGGTGCATTACTTTACATATCAATACACAAAATTCTTCAGTTGAAAACAAAAAAATAAAATCCATAAAACCCTATGTCCCCCCCTCCAAATGACACCATACTTTTCCTGTCTATACTTATTTTATAAAGTTACCAAATTTCTATAATTTAATTGAATTGAATTTAATATAGGGACATTTAAATGCATCAAAGATATGTATTCACAAGAAAGCCAATCTCTTTCCTAAGAAAGAATTCTCTAGAACTACATCTCACAGTATAAGGCTCAAGAACAACATTAAGAAATACAGAAAGGGTGCTGAATACATGAAATGACCTGGAGGCAGTGTAGACCACAATGACAGAATTGAGAAAACATGGGATCAATAGCTGCAAAGAAGTGGAGAAGCCAGAAATCAACTGGTGTTTATCACATTGTGTTGTTAAGTGCCATCAAGTCAATGCCGACTCCTGGAAACTCATGGCAAGAACTATAATGTCTAGCTAGCCTGCTCAGTGTAATAGATAGTACCAGGGATTAAATTTATCAGACTAGCTAGACATTACAGGTCTTGCTATGATAGTCTTTGTTTCTATGTTCCAAATTTTTCATTCACAGGACTCCCTGGAATATCTCTCTGCATACATTTTTGTACACATCCCAATTTAGCAGTACTAAGCTTAAAGGAGCAAAATGTCTGTCCAGTTCTTCTGCCTGTGAAGGAGATCTGTATATCACGCCAATGCAAATGGATTTCTTGTTCCCTCTTTCATGTTTAACCCACAGTGCCTCCTCTCTCCATTGTAAGCCCTGAAATTCTGTAGCTTTAATGTTATTTTTTACATATAGTGCCACTCCTCCTCCCCTTCTTCCTACCCTGTCCGTCCTGAATAAAGTATAGTCCAGTATAATTAAATCCCAGTCATGATTGCCGTGAATCATGTCTCTGTAATCATTACTAAATCACAGACAGCTTTTTCCATTAGAATCTCAACATCTGGGATCTTATTTCCCATTTATGGGCATTTATGCACACTGCTTTCCAGATCCTGCCCCTTTCACCCATTTCTATAGAGATAGTTAATGTTTTTAATGTTTCACTTACCTGAGGGCTCCTACTTACCTTTGGGCTTTCTTCACCCATCGTTCATTAGATCTTTAAAATGGACATTTTGAAGAAGAAATGGAATGATGGATGGGTTAAAGACCAAACACGATTTTAGTAAGTATGATGAAAACAGAAGAGTTCTGTTGTGACGTATACAATAATAAAGAACCCATTTCCTCTTTGCAGGCATCTGAAAAGTACTTTATAATTATTAACTAATAACAGACACTTGTACAGTACTCAGCTTTTAAACTGTGAATAAGAGAATCTCGCAGTGAGAGAGGTACTTACAGCGTTTCCATGGATACTGGAAGATGCCAATCAGGTTTATGTTTCTATCCAAAAGTGGTACCCCTGCGGAGAAATAAGGACTGTTAAGAGACTGTTTATGCATACCAAGTAAACAGAAACTTTGTTTACTGGACAAAGGGTTTTTGACCCAGATTTTTCTCATCACCCATCAACAGCAGCATACTGAAGCACACACTCTCAGCTATTTACTAGACCATTGCACAACTAGCCAAGGAGAAACTGAAAGGTTTTACATGAATACGAGTCTCTTAGTGCCAGTGTCATGCATTTATTACTATCATGTCAGAAAGAGAAAAAGAAGTATTCATACTAATCAGCACCTTTCTTGAGTTCAAACTCTCAGTATAGATGTAAAGAAAGGTGCATAGCAGTAAAAAGTGCCTTCTCTTCCCCCACCTAGGTATTAGAGTCACCATTTTTGCAAGCTTCAGCAACACCGTGGCAGCATTTGAGCAAACACCTCTCGTTCCCATCAGCAAAAGCTTGGAAAAATTAGCAGCAAAGATTTAGATTGTGTTTTCTATGGATACTTTTTCTGACAAAATAATGCATGCAGTTTTGAAAATACCAAACTATGCTTGTTGTTGCCACGTGTCTACTCCACTTATGAGAATGTATCAACAGTATGCAAATTAAAATCCATGCATGGCTGAACTATGTACAGATGTTTACTCACATAGAGAGCAGACGATTTATGCAGTTCCTTTGCTGTGCTTTAATTAATTATTGCTTTTGTGCTGTTTGAGATTCTGTTACTTGTCAGAGTTTGTGCACTTTGGAACCACTGTGGCTGGGAGGCTTTGCTGTTCTGTACCATTGAATTGCCTGCCTTGTATTACTTTAGACTCCATTTTATTTTAATCTTTTCCTTTTACTTACCTTCTTCTCATGGCCCTATCTTCTTATTTGTTCTTCATTCTCTTCCCTAACCTTCTTCCATCTTTTTGCATACCCCTCACCGCTCCTCTTTTTTACCCTTTCCCTCTCTCCCCATCTCCTCTAACCTCTCCTCGTCTCTTGAGCTTCTCTCCTTCGTCTTATTCATCCTTCTCCTTCTTCACTTTTACAACCACATCCTCATTTCCATTGTACTGCCTCATCTCTCCCTCCCACTCTACTTCTTCTTCTACATTTGTCATCCAGCGATATTAATCCCAGTCCTGGTCCCCTGCCATCTACTTCTCTCCACCACTGCTATCTAATCCATATTCCTCTCTTTTCCCCCCTCTTCCCTTCTCTTGCACCTTATGGAACGCTCATTTCATCATTAACAAACTGGCATTCATCCATGATCTCTTCATCTCTTCTGCTTTTAATTTCCTGGCTCTCACTGAAACCTGGCTCTTGCCAGATGACACTACCACTTCTCTCACACCTCTCGGCCACATGGTCACAGTGGAGGTGTTTGGCCTTTTACTTTCTTCTTCTTGCAAATTTCAACCTCTCTTGTTACCTCAGTCCCATTCCTCTCCCTCCTTTGAGGTCAATTCCATTTGTCTTTTCCATTCCCTTCTACTTCAAATTGCTGTAATCTATAGACCACCAGATAAGTCTGTTTCCACATTCTTCTCTGACTTTGACGCCTGGCTCTCATTATTTTTTGATCCTTCTTCACCTTCTGTCATTCTTGGTTATTTTAATTTTCATGTTGATAATCCCTCTGACCCATATGCTTCTAGGCTCCTTTCTTCCTCGTATAACCTCCTTTTCTGCTTCTCCTCACCTACTCATCAGCTTGGTCACTGTCTCGATCTTGTCTTCTACTCTAATTGTTTACCCTCTAATTCCTGCTCCTTTCTTCTTCCTTTGTCCAATCACTATCTCTTAAGCTTCACTCTCCATTACTCCCCACCTCAATCTCAGCCTATTTCTTTTTTTCTTTTTAGGAATCTGCATGCTATTGACCCATTAACTCTATCACCTCTTCGCTTCTTCATTCCACTTTGTCCGCTCTGTTGATGAGGCCATTCTCCACTATAATACTGCTCTTTCCTCTGCTCTTGATGTCATTGCTCCACCCATAGCTTGTCCTGTGAGGCATACCTCTCCTCAGCCCTGGCTTTCTCCTACTTCCAGCTTTCTCCATTCCTGTGCCCATTCAGCTGGACACACCTGGCTCCCTTTCTGACTTCCTTCACTTTAAATTCATGGTTTTCTCTTTCAAGTCTGTTCTTGCCTTTGCTAAGCAAAATCATTTTAGTCATATGAATGACCATCTTGCCTCCTATCCCCATCATCTATTCTCTTCCTTCAATTCACTTCTTATGCCTCTACTGCCACTAATCCCTCCTTCCCTCTCTGCTCAAACCCTAGCTAACTTTTTCATGACAAGGTCTCTAAGATTACTCTTCTATTCCCTCCTATGTCTTCCTCACTTCCCCTTCCTCCTCTCCTTTATCAGCTTTTCCCTTCATCTTCCCCTACCCTTTCTTCTTTTTCTCGGATGAAGAAAATTCCCTTCTTTCAACTTCCAAACCCACCACCAGTTCTTCTGATCCTATTCCTACCAGTCTCCTCAATTCCGTCTCTTCCTCTGTTACCCCTTCCATCTCATATATCATTAATCTTTCATTCTCTACTGCAACCTTCCCTGAAGCCTTCAAACATGTTGTGATTACTCCTAGCCTCAAAAAATCTTCTCTCAACCCTTCAACTCCTTCCAGTTATCATCCTATTTCAATTCTTCCTTTCATTTCTAAACTTCTTGAGCAAGCTGTCCTCCATCATTGTCTTGAATTTCTCACCTTTCCTACATTCCTGGATCCACTCCAATCTGGCTTTTGTCCTTTTCATTCCACCGAAATGGTTCTTACTAAAGTCTCTAGTGTTTTGTTTTTTTTAGCAAAGTCCGAAGGCCTCTATTCTGTCCTTATTCTTCTTGACCTGTCTGCAGCTTTTGATACTGTTGATCACTCTCTCCTCCTTGACACATTATCTTCTCTGGATTTTAGACTCTGTACTGTCTTGGTTTGCTTCTTATCTTTCAAATCACTCTTTTAGTGTTTGTTCACATGGTTCTTCCTCTTCTGCCATTCTTCTCTTAGTTGGTGTACCTCAAGGATCTGTTCTAGGGCCTCTCCTTTTCTCTCTCTATACCCAGTCCCTTTGTGCCCTCATCTCTTCTCATGGATTCACTATCATTTTTGTGCTGATGATTCTCAAATCTATATTTCCGCACCTGATATTTTGCCTGTACTCCAATCCCGTATCTCCACTTGTTTGTCTGACGTCGCTGCCTGGATGTCTCTCCACTGTCTGAAACTGAACATGGATAAAACTGAGCTTCTTATCTTTACTCCTAAGCTCTCCTCCCCCCTTCCTCCTTTCTCTATCACTGTCAATAATATTATACTACAACCTGTCTCTTCAGCCCATAATCTTGGAGTCATTTTTGACTCCTCGTTCTCCTTCTCTCACATTCAACAGAAAGCTAAAACCTGAAGTTTCTTTTTGTTTAACATTAGCAAAATTCAGCCCTTCCTCCCTGAAGACATTACTAGGAATCTTATTCACTCCTTAATTACCTCCTGTCTTGACTATTGCAACCTCCTCCTTGCTGGTCTTCCGCAGTCCCACCTATTTCTTCTTCAATCTGTTCAGTACTTTGCAGCATGACTGATTTTCTGCCAGCCGTGTTACTCTCATGTGACCCCTCTGTTGAAATCACTTCACTGGCTTCCCATTTGGTTCCGTATTCATTTCAAACTACTTCTTCTAACCTTTAAATGCATTCACTCTATGGTGCCACATTATCATTTTTCCCTCCTCTCTCCCTATTCTCCCCTTTGTGAACTCTGCTCCTCCTCCAGTCTCCTTCTCTCTATGTCCTTCTCTTCTAATGCTAACTCCAGACTTCGATCCTTTCACATTGCTGCTCCTTCTGCCTGGAATTAGTTTCCCCTATATCTACGTCAAGTCTCTTCTCTCTCCCTTTTCATATCCTTACTAAAAATGTACCTCTTTGAGTCCACTGTTTTCCTTGTGTCTCCTCTTCCTTTTGACCTCATGATTCTTGTATTGTCACGTCTGTTTGTCTTTTTGATTGTGAGCTCTTTGAACAGGGACTGTCTTTTTTTGTGTTTGTGCAGTGCTGCATACGCCTTGTAGCACTTAATAAATGAATAATAATAATAATATTATTATTATTTTTAATAATAATAATAATAATAATAATAATAATAAAACATTGCCACAGGTGAAAAACATCCTTTTGGGTCTTCCAAAAACCCAGGCTAGCAGAGAGAAACAGGAACTCGCACTAGTTTAGGCTGAGAACTGAGCATTCACTAGGATGATTATATCAGAGCAGAATGCCAGAGGAATCCATATGCCTGCTTCAGCTGATAATTCCCTTCCTTTTGCCTCTGATTGGCCCTGGCCAGCACAATGGAGGTGGGGAAATACTTTCTCCAGCGCCTGCAACAACAAGGGATTGTGGCACAGACATAAAAATGCAAGAGAGTAATTTGATTTGATTTGAATTATTAGTATTTGTTACATCACCCTTTAGCTATAGCCATCAGAGTAGTTTGCAATCCATGGTAAGTACAGTTAAGATTGAACAGAAAGTAAAAACAATACATAAACAATAGCAATCCAAATACAATAATTGGTTGATAGCAAATTAAAACAACAAAAAAACTGGGTGGAAAAATTGCTCCGGATCGAGAGCTCAACCAGTTACCCCAGTGAAAAAATCTTTGTGAAAAGCCACTCTTTAATGGCCTTTTTACATTTTTTTAGCAGAACTTTCTATTCATAACTGTAATTGGAGGCTATTCCATAGAGTGGGAGCGAGGAAGCTGAAAGTTCTGTGTCTACTTAGCTCCTATCTTAATCTAGAAAGAGGAATAACTAGAAAATGTTGTTGTGATGAACATAGTTGTCAAGCTGGTTGGTATGGGATGATTAGTGAGTGTAAGTATAAATAATAAAGAGGCGCAAGAAAGCAAAACAAAGAAATAGAGACTGAGCCAGAAAATCTAGCCAGAGACATCAAAGGTTGGAAATACATATTTTCTGACATTGTTAAGTAAAAAGTAGAGAAGGATGTGGAAAGCAGTTCCCTGAGGTGTGGTAGTGAAGATAGAGTGAAGATCTGTGCAGCCAGGGCCATCCTCTACATCTCTATTCCTCTTCTTCAATCTCTCAAAACAAATGAGTCGCAAACCACCTGTTGTTCAAAACGTGGCTGTAGAGACGATCTTTACGATAACTCAGAGATAATGCTTTACAGTTCTTAAACTAATGCCACCATTCTCCTTTAACCTTCTATATTGTTGAAACTTTTGAAAAGCTTATATTTCAGCTCAGCTGGAGAGTAAGGAGAATAACAACAGCTTCAGTGGTTACAATTATGTCAAAATACCGCTGCCCAACTCATTTTTGGGGTCTCTAGATGTGTAGCGGTAATGCCTTTACTTCGTGAGCTGTACTGGCTCAAGATCTCCAAACAGATTTGTTTTGAATTCTATACAGTACTGTACACATTTTTTTATGATAATGTTTCCATGCGGTTTTCTTTGTTATTACTTCCGCTTCTAGCAGTTAAGTCCAAACGGTTACAGTCATCCTGTGCCTTTTTATTCCCATCTAGCAGAGGTGTTAGCTCAAGAAAAAATTTGCATACACTATTTCATATAAGGCAAGTAAGCTCTGGGCTTTTTGATTAAGAACCTTTTTTAATCTTTCTTCTGTAATCTTACCTTTTATTGTAATCTGCACTGAACAGCTTTGGTTTTGGGACTGTAACGGTATAAAAGAACATATTAGATTGGATTAGATTAGAATAAGTGTCAACACTTGCTTCATATCCTTAAGTCTTTTTGTGCACCATCAATGTCTAAGGAGGTAGGTTCATTAGGCTTTGCTGCAGAGCATTCTAATGTGCATTTTGATACCAATATTTGATAAATCAGACAAAACTAGAAATTGTGAAAGAGCCATATGATGTGAATATACCTGTGTGCACTTCCAAGGGTAGAGGGAGAAGGACTTAAAGAGTTATCCCCAGTATCACTGAATGAAGCAATGGATTTGTTGCAGAGTTCTCAAACAAAAACTAATTTCAGACACATGCCAGATCATTGACAGTTTAGAAAAAGTCTCATATCTTGCTTTGGTACTCGGCGGATTGAATAAGAACTTAGGTTGTTTTTTATTACATTCTGATTATTTTATGGGTGAAGATACGATTCTAGATAATGCATTTTGGGGCCGTTTTATTAAAGTTTGATAAGTTGTTGCTTTATCGTGCTTTAGCAACATAAGTTGACACATATTAAATGCAAAGGTTGTGCACTAAATGTTAGAAGCATGTCCAGTATGTCACTTGCAGTTACCGCACACAAATGTTCTATCATTTGCAATTAGCAACAATGCATTAATGCCTAAAATGTATTGTTAGTCCAATAAAAAGATACCACCTTATTTTCCTTTTTGTTTCTCTTTTTATTTAACTACCATTAAAGTGGACTAACATGGCAATCATAATACTTTATCTTCTGGAGGAAGCATAAAGTGCAGTCATGATAATTGTACAAGTGATAACACAGGTACACTACCAAAAAACTGCCTCCAGTTTTGCAACTGATTCCTATAGATTTTGGGGTGCTGAATCCAGGAAAAATAGCCAAAATGTTCCATCACGTCACGTTTTCTTGCAAAATTAGATTTCTTACCCATATAAGGAATGTTCACATAATTTCTTTTTAGCCGACTGCAGTTTATTTTCTTGGCCCAAAATAGAGGTTGTAACGGTTAACTAACTAGAAACACTCCCTCATGATATTTTAGAGTGTTTTGTATTCATTTTATACATTAACAGGACAATTGGGAGGCGGGGGGCTAAATCCAGTACTCGCGCTGGCGCATGTTCTTTGCTGTTCGCCTCGCCTCATTCGCTCGCTCAAACACGGTGGTTGCGACATGAACGTTCCTGTCAAATTTCAGTTTCTTGCAAGTTCATTATTACCTTTTGTTTGCTCAGTCGTAATCCAGCTTTATTCCGAAGTGGTTCACTACAGTTGTAGTTTGCAGTGCTGTGTATTTGTGATGGCTCACAGAGCCAGAGGTTGCGTCAACTCTCCGGACAGTTTATGTTTTATTTGTGGGGAATATACCGTGAAAAAGCGGCAGAGGAACATTTCTGCATTTATTAAAAAAGTATATTTCGCCTCTTTCGGTTTGAAGTTAGGCGATCAAGACAAACCGTGGGCTCCTCACAAAGTGTGCAAGACATGTGAGGAAGATCTACGCTTATGGATGAAAGGTAAAAAACAAGCATTTCGTTTCGGAATACCTATGATGTGGCGTGAACAAAGAGACCACAGCAGTGACTGCTATTTTTGCTCTTGCATTGTGAAGGGATACAACTTAAAAAATAAGAACGTAATAAGTTACCCCAACCTTCCCTCAGCAATTAGGCCTATGCCTCATAGCAACGAAGTACCTGTGCCTGAACCACCAAAATCTTTGGATCATATTTGTGTGGACGGTTCTGATCATGATGAGACTCATCAGATGGCTTTTCCCGATGAGTCCAGTACTTCCGAGTTTGAAACTGAACCAGATCCGAAACCTGAACTTTTCTCTCAAGCTGAATTGAATGATTTAGTCCGGGATTTAGGACTCCCAAAAGATGCTGCCCAACTGCTAGGTTCTCGGCTTAAACAGAAAAATCTATTGTCACCAGGAACAACTTTTTATTGGTACCGCAACCGCAAGACACAATTTTTGAAGTATTTCAGCAAAGATGAAGATTTGGTATTTTGCAACGATATATACGGAGTGATGGAAAAGTTTAAACTCAAGTATGATCCTGCTGAATGGTGGCTGTTCATTGATTCATCAAAAGACAGCATAAAAGGTGTTCTTCTTCATAATGGCAACACATTCGATTCAGTTCCTATTGCTCACTCTGTTATTCTCCAAGAAAAATACGAGAATTTGGCCCTGATTCTTCAGAAGATTCGTTATGATGAGCATAAGTGGATGATTTGTGGAGACTTTAAAATTCTATCCATGCTATTAGGGCAGCAATCCGGTTTCACCAAATATCCCTGCTTCCTTTGCTTGTGGGATAGCCGGGCCCGCGACCTACACTGGGGGAAAAAAGACTTGCCAATTCGGGAGTATTTGAGACCCGGTGAGAAAAATGTTCTTCATGAGAGCTTGGTACCTCGTGATAAAATTCTATTACCACCTCTCCACAATAAGTTGGGTCTCATTAAGCAATTCATCAAGTCCCTTCCAAAAGATGGTGAGTGCTTTCGGTACCTTTGCTCAAAGTTCCCCCGACTTTCTGAAGCAAAGCTAAAGGAAGGAGTGTTTGTTGGCCCTGATATAAGGAAACTCATTTCAGATGGAGCATTCGCTGAAACGATGTCTGAGAAGGAAAAAGAAGCCTGAGATTCCTTCAAGGATGTTGTTCTCAAATTCTTGGGGAACAGGCGGGATGAGAACTATAAGGATATTGTTGCCAGGATGCTCAATGCCTTCAAAGAACAAGGCTGTAACATGAGCCTGAAAGTCCATTTCTTGCACTCCCATGTGAACTACTTTCCCGAAAACTTGGGGGCGTACAGTGAAGAACAAGGTGAAAGGTTTCACCAGGACATCAAGGATGCAGAGAGAAGGTACCAAGGAAGATGGAACACCACTATGATGGCTGATTTCTGCTGGTTGCTGCTGCGTGAAACCCCAGATGAAAAATACGCCAAGCAGCGCACCAAGAGAAGCATTCGGGGGAAGAAGAAACGGGCCCACCAGGAGATTGATTAACCCAAGAATGACTTTAAAATCTAAACTGTGTTGACAAATATCGTGTTTTTACTAAACTTTGAAATAAAAATTTGCTAGTTATTACCACAGTGTCGGATCTCATTTATTAGAATTTTATTTTCACACCATCGGGTGTTTGTCTTCATGTATTGCAATGGTGTGGTTTGCGTTTTCTATTCTTACATACATACCTGTACAACATTTTTTGCACATTTCTTTGCTTTGCTTTGTGTCTAACCTCGCTCTTATATGCTCAATGTTTGTGCACATGTATGTGGCTGTTTTAAGTGCAGACAATTTTGCTACCATCACAGTGTGTTTTGTTGACATTACTCTATTCTTATGTGCTGCCTTGTTACAATTTTCTTTATTCTTATTTGAATAACTACTAAACAATTAGTATAAAGAATTTATCCGAGAAACTTTTATCTCGATCGCACTCAATCTGAAACGTTCACCTCAAACTGCTAACCCAATGTAGCAAAAAATCTGTACGTGATGGAGCAAATTGGTTACCAGATTTGGATTCAGCGCACCAAAAAACGTAAAAATCAATCGAAACATTAGAGGCAGTTTAAAAAAAAATTGTTTTAGTGTACCTGTGTAATTATTGCACAACAAGTGCCATGAGCTAACTGAGATACGCAGTCCATACCCATAATCTACATAGTCCCTGCCCCATAACTAAGCAGCTCATAAGGGATTTTTAGCATGCTGCCTGTTTATAGTGAATGGTAGCCATTAGCATGGACTCATGCTTACAGTTAGCATTCACTAAATCCAGCGCAAACTGCTCCCCACTATCTCTAGGAGAGAAATTTTTATCAGGGATTGATGAGGTTTGCACTTATCCTTCTGAGTCATTGAAACCAAAGTACTAACTGGTATAGTAACATAGAAATACAGTAAGTGATTGCAGATAAATACCAACATGAATTATTTATTAGGAAAAACTAGGCAGTCACCTAGAGCAGAAGCTTCTGGATTGGGGGGGAGGGACAGCTAAGAGCAGCAATATTAAAAGCAAAACAATAGAGTCTGACAGACAAATAAACTCAAAGAGCCACCAGCAAATTTTTTTGTCTACAGTGAGAGTGGGCACACACATATTTATTTTATTTATTTATTTAACAGTATTTCTAAACCGTCTTATCATAAAAATCAAGGCGGTGTCACAACAAAACAATCAGAAGATGTGGAGGGGGTTCATGCAGTGTTGGGGGAGTAAGGTGCGGGGGGGGAGTTCATGCAGGGAATGCAGGGGGGGTGGTGTGCATGTGGGGGGGAGTTCTAGATTAGGGGGGCTATGTACAGGGTGCGCTATGATACAGCATGTTCTATAATACTAGGTACTGTCCAGATAGGTCATGAGATAAATCCTGTGCCGATATACAATCTCTCGTCAGGGTGGGGGGTCTTTGTTGATCAGACCTTGTTGATTAAGTGACGTATCCATAATGTTCTATGAACAGAGCTGTCTTCAGCTGTTTGCGGAAGTCCTTGAGGTCCATTGTCGCTCTCAGCTCGTCTGGGAGGGAGTTCCAAATGGTTGGGGCTGCCAGGGAGAGGGCTCTCTCTGTGGTGTCCTTTCGTGTTTTTCTGAAGTCCCTCGGTGTGTTGACTCTGTTGGAGGTTCCTTGTCTTCTCGGGCGGGTGCTGGTGTCTGGATGAATGAGGGTGTGCAGGCTGTTGGCTGAAATGTGGTGTTTGATTTTGAATATGTTTATTATTGTTTTGTATTTAATGCGTGAGCTGATTGGGAGCCAGTGTAGGTCTTTGAGAACCGGGTAATGTGTTCATGTCTTGTTGAGCCAGAAATGATGCGTGCTGCGGTATTTTGGGCTAGTTGGAGCGGTTTGAGAGTTTGCTTTGGTAGGCCAAGGTAGATGGGGTTGCAGAAATCCATTAATGGGGTGATGAGAGCTTGGCATACCGTGCGGAAGTGTTCTGCGTCGAGGAGGGGTTTAAGCCGTCTGATGATTCTCATTCTATGGTATGCATTCTTGACCATTTTGTTAACGTGAGACTTGAGATTTAGTTCGTTGTCCAGGTTACTCCAAGGTATTTTACTTCGGATTTCATTGGAATGGTTGTGTCTGCTATTTTGATGTCCGGTGGGTGGATGAAGTCATGGTTGCGAGTGATTATTAGAGCCTCAGTCTTGCTGTAGTTGATTGAGAGGTTGTTGTTCGTGCACCAGTTTGTCATTTGTGTTAGGCAGTCAGTTATTCTATTGTAGTCTGGGTTGTCGGTAGAGATAGGTGTGTATATCATGATATCGTCTGCGTAGATGGTGTATTGAATGTTGTTCGCTTTCAGGATGTCGCATATCGGCTGGATGTATATGTTGAACAGGAGTGCCGAGAGGGCGGATCCTTGAGGTACTCCTTGGCGGATTTTTATGGGTTGAGAGGTGTTGTGGCCTATCTTGACTTGTAGCTGCCTGTCGGTGAGGTAGGATTGGAACCATTTTAACGTGGTACCATGAAGTCCAATTTCCTTTAGTCTTTCCAGGAGGGTTAGGTGGTCAACCGTGTCGAAGGCGGAGGAGATGTCGACGAAGATCATTAGGATGCCTTTAGTGTTGTTGTCTATGACTCTGAGGATGTTGTCTATGAGGTAGATCAGCAGTGTTTCAACTCCATGTTGGGGGCGGAAGCCGTGCTGGTTGTCATCTAGAGGAGCGTGGTTGTCAATATGTTCCTGTAGTTGTTGTTGCACTGCTTTTTCTATAATTTTTGCCAGAAAAGGTATGCTGGATATTGGTCTGTATGCTGCAGGGTTTTTCTTGTCGAGGGTAGTTTTCTTCGGTATTGGGCGTACTGTAGCCAGTTTAAGTTGAGCTGGCAGGAGACCCTGGGTGAGTGAGTTGAGGACAATGTCGTGTATGATGTGGATGAGGCTTGATTTGGTGGCCTTTATCCATGATACTGGGCAAGGGTCCGTGGGGGCGGTGCTTGTTCTGATTGCTGAGATGATGTGGGAGAGCTGTTCTGTTGAGGGCGGGTAGAAGGTGTCCCATGTCTTGGGGTGTGAATCAGGCTGGGTAGCAGAGCTGGTTGCAGTTGGTTCTGTGGAGTGAAATTTGTCTTTGATGTGATCAGCAAATTTTTGCGGGTCTATTTGTATTTCCTCTTCTGTTTTCTGCTCCTTTGTGAGGATTTTCACTATGTCGAAGAGCTCTTTGGGTTTGTTTATGGAGGTGTTTATCATGTTTGTATGGTATTCTTTCTTGGATTGGTTGATGTGTTCGGTGTATAGTCTTTGGTTTGTTAGGTATATCTGCTGGTTTTCTGGTGTCTTGGATTTTCTCCATCTCCGTTCGATCTTTCTGAGTTCTCTTTTCTCTTGTATGGTTGAGGAGTACCAGGGCTTGTGATGTCTCTTGTTGTTGCAGTGTTCCTTTGGTCTGGTAGCAGTAGCTGTGGCGGCGTTGGATAGTGTGTTGTTCCAGTTGATTATTTGAGTCTCCAGGTTGTCTGTTTCTGTTGACAGTTGATTTAACGTGTCCAGTAGGAAGGTGTCTCTGTCAAATTTCTTGAATCGCCTTCGTATGTGGGAATTGTTGGTTTGTTCGTTGTGATTGTCTTTTTGAAGTTGCAGTGTGATCTTGATTATGTGGTGATCGGACCAGGGGACTGGGGTGATGGAAGGTGTTGAGATTAGTCCTCTTGAAGTTAGGGAGTTGGTTGCGAATATGAGGTCAGGTGTAGAGCCGTGTCTGTGTGGGGGCGTTGATGATTTGGGTGTATTGAAGGGATGTCATTGCTTGGAGGAAGGCATCTGCATCTTTGGTGTTGGTGGACTTGAGGTTGAAGTCACCTAGCAGGATGGTAGGTTTGTTAGTTGCTGTGAGGGCGCATGCTGTTTCGAGCGTTGCTGCCAGTTCATCAGGAGTGGCTCGGGGTGCTCTGTAGGTTAGGCAGAGTGCCATGTGTTTGTTCATGATGCTGAGCGTGTTGCTTTGTGGTGTGTCGGTGGAGCTGTGTGTTTTGAACTTCATGTTTTTCTTTGCTATTATAAGAACCCCTCCTCCGCGTTTGTGGGTGCGTGGGCAATTGTAAGCTGTGTAGATGTCTGGTACCAATTGATTGAGGAGAACTGTGTCGGTGGGATTGAGCCAGGTTTCTGTAATGCAGAGAATGTCTGGTTGGTGATATTCTATGTGGTCTGCTAGTGTGTGTATCTTGTTGCATATGGACCTCGCGTTTATGAGCTCTATGGCCATTTGCTCTGTAGTGTTGTGTGACTCCGTTGAAAATTGAGCGAGGGGGTATGATTTGTGTGCGTCTTTTCTTCTTGATGTTGATGTGCTGTGTGTGGCGGGGTGATTGTATTGTGGAACTGTGTAATGCCAGTTAGAGGGTGGGTGCCATTGTGGGTTATGGTGTAGGTAGTGGAGGTGGGGGTCTGGTGAGAGGATATGTGTGAGGAGGAGGCTGAATGGTAGGAACCATGTAGTGATCATGGTGGTATGCTGTGGTGTTCTGTGTGAAGTTTGCTTGCAGTTTCTGATGTAAGATGAGGTGTGCACAGATTTCATACAGTTCGCTGTCCTTGTTGAATGAGTTTGTGAGACTCACCTGGTCGGTTTTGTTGGTGTTGCTGTTCAGAGTTGGTGTGCTCTACCCAGCTTGTGGAGCTCGAGGAGCGTGGGGATAGTAGTTGGCGAGCTCAAACCCGTCCTGGGGAGCTCAAGCCGGGGCTGCCTTTCACAGGTGTGTTCAGCGATGTGGGGGGTCCGTTCCCGTGGTTGGCGGAAGCGACGCAGCTTTATCGGCGTGTTGGTGGTGAGGCACTTCTTTTTTTCACCGCCAGTGGCCACCGCCTAAGGGCCACGCCAAAGGGCCCTCTGGCGAGGCCCTCAGGCGCGGGCCCGCCAGGCGCGGGCGCGCCCTGTAGGGACGCCGCTATTTGAAGCGGATTTCTGGGCGGGCTTTCTCCCGCTCCCACTGCCCGGATTGGGCAGGAGCACTCCCACTGCCCCGATAGGGCAGGAGTACAGTGGGGGAGAAGCCGGGCTTGCGGGCAGCACAGCGGGTCCCTCTCGGTAGGGACGCCGCTATTTGAGGCGGATTTCTGGGCAGGCTTTCTCCCGCTCCCACTGCCCAGATTGGGCAGGAGCACTCCCACTGCCCCGATAGGGCAGGAGTACAGTGGGGGAGAAGCCGGGCTTGCGGGCAGCACAGCGGGTCCCTCTCGGTAGGGACGCCGCTATTTGAAGCGGATTTCTGGGCGGGCTTTCTCCCGCTCCCACTGCCCGGATTGGGCAGGAGCACTCCCACTGCCCCGATAGGGCAGGAGTACAATGGGGGAGAAGCCGGGCTTGCGGGCAGCACAGCGGGTCCCTCTCGGTAGGGACGCCGCTATTTGAGGCGGATTTCTGGGCGGGCTTTCTCCCGCTCCCACTGCCCGGATTGGGCAGGAGCACTCCCACTGCCCCGATAGGGCAGGAGTACAGTGGGGGAGAAGCCGGGCTTGCGGGCAGCACAGCGGGTCCCTCTCGGTAGGGACGCCGCTATTTGAAGCGGATTTCTGGGCGGGCTTTCTCCCGCTCCCACTGCCCGGATTGGGCAGGAGCACTCCCACTGCCCCGATAGGGCAGGAGTACAGTGGGGGAGAAGCCGGGCTTGCGGGCAGCACAGCGGGTCCCTCTCGGTAGGGACGCCGCTATTTGAGGCGGATTTCTGGGCGGGCTTTCTCCCTCTCCCACTGCCCGGATTGGGCAGGAGCACTCCCACTGCCCCGATAGGGCAGGAGTACAGTGGGGGAGAAGCCGGGCTTGCAGGCAGCACAGCGGGTCCCTCTCGGTAGGGACGCCGCTATTTGAAGCGGATTTCTGGGCGGGCTTTCTCCCGCTCCCACTGCCCGTATTGGGCAGGAGCACTCCCACTGCCCCGATAGGGCAGGAGTACAGTGGGGGAGAAGCCGGGCTTGCGGGCAGCACAGCGGGTCCCTCTCGGTAGGGACGCCGCTATTTGAGGCGGATTTCTGGGCGGGCTTTCTCCCGCTCCCACTGCCCGGATTGGGCAGGAGCACTCCCACTGCCCCGATAGGGCAGGAGTACAGTGGGGGAGAAGCCGGGCTTGCGGGCAGCACAGCGGGTCCCTCTCGGTAGGGACGCCGCTATTTGAGGCGGATTTCTGGGCGGGCTTTCTCCTGCTCCCACTGCCCGGATTGGGCAGGAGCACTCCCACTGCCCCGATAGGGCAGGAGTACAGTGGGGGAGAAGCCGGGCTTGCGGGCAGCACAGCGGGTCCCTCTCGGTAGGGACGCCGCTATTTGAAGCGGATTTCTGGGCGGGCTTTCTCCCGCTCCCACTGCCCGGATTGGGCAGGAGCACTCCCACTGCCGCGATAGGGCAGGAGTACAGTGGGGGAGAAGCCGGGCTTGCGGGCAGCACAGCAGGTCCCTCTCGGTAGGCATATATACAAAGCAAAGAAGGTAACAACCCAGAAACAATATCACATTCATTATTTGTGGATGACCTGAAGCTCTACAGTTCCAGCGACCAGCAATTAGCAGAGCAACTTCATGTGGTGAAAAGCTTTTCTGATGAGATCAGAATGACTTTTAGCCTTGACAAATGTGCTAAGGCAACCTTTTTTAGAGGAAAATTGAGCAAAATGAAAGCTATCTCCCTGGCTGAGGGCTGTGACATCAAAGATCTTGAACAGGAAGGCATATATAAGTATCTCAGAGTAGAGGAAGAAATGACACTGAAGCAGAAATTACTGAGAGAAAAGATCAGTAAAGAATATTATAAGAGATTACAATCATTATTGAAAAGTGTTTTAACATCACAGAATAAGATGCAGGTCTTTAATCTGTTGGTGATTCCTATACTCTCATACAGCTTTGAGTTTGTGGACTGGCCTCTCAAAGATCTTGAAAAACTGGATATGTGAACAAGAAAACCCCATGCCCATGAATTAATTTACAAGAATCAGTGTACAGCATATACGCAAATACAGTGGGAATACAGAGTATTACTCCAAAAACTCTTTGTCGATCAAGAGCAGATACATGAATGATTGAGGAGAGGTGAACTGAAACCAAAGGATGAGAGGTTGATAGTTGCAGTCCAGAACAGTGGCTTACAGACCAGATGGTTTACAGTGAGCATTGAAGAAACTGGCAAAACATATCTCAGTTCTATGGGAAAGACCTGGAAATGGTGACTCACCTCATAGTTGGCTGTGAAGCTCTGATGGCAGAAAATTTCTATACAGAAAGACACAATAAAGTAGAGCGCCTTTTCTATTGGAAACTCTGTAAGCACTACATTACTGTGCCCAAAAAGCATTGGGATCATGACCCTAAACAAATTACAGAGAATGAGGAGGTTATGATCAACTGGGATACTCCCATTCCGACCAATAAAAAGCTGGATGCAAGGTAGCTGGATATAGTTGTTAAGGAGAAAAACACCAGAACGGCATTGATTATAGAGGTGTCAGTTCCAAGAGACTACTCTGTGAATCGTGTTGAGAGGAAGAAAATAGTCAAGTACCAAGAAATGCAGTCGGAGACCAAGAAAATGTGGCAGAAAGATACTGAGTTATTTCCCATCAGGCTAGGTGCTACAGGTCTAATTTAGAGGAATTCCAAGCACACCTTGATAAATTTCTCAGTTTCATTCCCTTCACATCCCTCAAATTAACCAATATACGAAAGCACCGAACTGCCATTTATAAAGGCAAGTTCCTCACACCATGAGCTAAAAATGTAAATATTCTGTAAATAGTTAAATGAAACTGAACTATATTGAATTGTAAATAGTTTGAGGCTTCCCCCACCAACCTTTTTATGTGCATAGTTAAAAACCTGTTATATGTAACTGTTCTGGTTGAGTTTTACTGTTATAATGTAAACCGCTTCTGATCACTGGAAGTAGCGGTATAAAAATGTAACCAAATAAATAAATAAATTACCCATAAACATAACATCTTACAAACTCCAGGAGGAGGGTGTCTTTGGCACGATGCAAGTACTACACCAAGAATTAGCAGTAAATTTGAGAAACTAAGATCATACTCCACATACCCTGGCTTAGAAGTGAGGTTCATGACTGTTATGGTATATGCAAAACGCACCCATTTGGAGAAATTGCTCCCAAAGCAAAGTTTATTATTTAAAAGTATGATGTTTAGCTATGTAATTTTGTTGGAAGGCTGGTGTTCAGATGGTCATGATTATTGAGTTTAATTCAGAAAGGAGGAGGCAGAAGCCTGAAGGTTTGCCTAGGGCACCCAATACCTTGCAACTGACCCTGGGGCTGGCCATGGGTAATCCAGTCTGCCCAGTAAGGTTCTTAGGGTTATAACTGCTGCTCCATACAGGTTACTCCTGAAGTGTGAAAATCATTTCAGTTTTGTTTTCAGTAGAAATAGAAATCCCCTGTGTTAATCCCATGCCTTTTTCAATATTGTCACTGTTTTTGTCCCTGCCACCTCCAGTGGGAAGATATTCCAATCATCCACCACCGTTTCATAAAAAATATTTTGTGATATTTATGTAGACGAATGAGAGGAGACTCAAAGACCTGTATACCCTAGACAAAAGGAGAGACGGAGGAGATATCATACAGACTTTTAAATTACCTCTTTTCAGTTTCATTTTATATCCTCTGGTTCTATAATTTCCCCATCTTTGGAAAAGGTTTGTTTGTTTATTTAATACCTCTCAAGTATTTAAAAGTCTGTATCATATCTCCTCTGTTTCTTCTTTTGTCTAGAGTATACAGGCCTTCGAGTCTCCTCTCATACATCTTCTGGCACAGATTCCATAGTATTTTAGTTTCTTTCCTTCAAGTCTTTTTGGAACTGATTTTCTAAGCGAAAGTTATGCACTAGCTACATACATAAGTCCCTGTTTTAAAGGACTTCTGCATGTGAACGGGACTTACTGTACACAGACGCTTTAGATGGTTGCTGTTTTGTAAGCATGTGCATAAGTCCCATAGTGCATGCTTTCAGTTTGGGTGTTCACAGGGGCAGAGCCTGGGGAGAGCATAGGAGGGTCCTAAATTTGCACACATAAACTATAAAAATTACAGCATATGCGGGTTTCTGACCAGTTTAGGAATGGGCAGTTAAACCTGCTCTAGAGCAGGCATAACTGCCGCAATTAGATTAAAGCTCATCTCCATTTCCAGTTTTATAAAGTATGCCCCAAATATGTGTCTGACAATGTGTGCTAAATGCATGGGCATTTACAAGATGACCTTCATTCAGCACTGTAACTAGCCCTGTGCGAGTGGTACGGTTGCATAGGGCGCAAAGAAATAAGGGCACATTTGAGGTTGCTGGCCTCGGCTCCCCCCACAGGGCCTGTCCTTGCTTCACTGCCATTTTTTATCTTTCTGCGGAGGGAGCGATGGCAGCAGTGGAGCAGACATCAAATTGAAAAAAAACCACACGGGTCTTTCCAACTCCGCGCTTGCCTGCATGACTGATCCCTCCCTCTGCTGACACATGCCCATATCAGAGGAGCAAGGGACCAGACCAGCCATTCAAGTGCAGAGCTGCAAAGACCCACTTTTGAATGGCTGGTCTGGTCACACCCTCCTCTAATGCTGTCATACGTCAGAGGAGAGAGGGATCAGACATGTAGGCAAGCACGGAGTCTGAATGACCCACAGTTTTTTTTCAATTTGATGTCTGCTCCGTTGTTGCCATCGCCACCCGCTACCACCAAGGAAACATAAAAAAACGGCAGTGGTGCAAGGACAGGTGGCACAGGGAGCCGCTGAACATGGAGTTATAGGATAAGGCACGATGGGAAGATGTTGGGCAAATAGCAATCTTGTGATGATTGGGGGGCGGAGCACGTCAGAGGTGCAAATCACTTGGTACATCCTTGCCCTCATTATATCCTTAGTAGATACAGCCTCCAAAACAGAACATACTGTAGTACTCCAAGTGAGGTCTCACCAGTGACCTGTACAGGAGAACTCCCACCTCCTCCTTTCTGCTGGTTATGTCCCTCTATGCAGCCTAGCATTCTTCTGTCCTTGGCCACCATCTTCTTACATTGGTTTGCCATCTTGAGGTCCTTAGGCACTATCATCCTGAGATGTGTCTCCTGGTCTGTGCACATCAATCTCTCACACCTAAGAACATAACATAAGAACATCAGATATGCCATACTGGGTCAGACCAAGGTCTATCAAGCCCAGTATCCTGTTTCCAACAGTGGCCAATCTAGGTCATACGTACCAAGCAGTTTCCCCTAAAGACACAGGTTCCACAATGCTTGTAGTGGGTCAAACAATGATATCCTGAATCCCTTTTTAATAATGGTTTATGGACCCTTTCCTCCAGGAACTTGTCCAAACCTTTTTTAAACCCAGCTACACTAACAGCTTTTACTACATCCTCCGGTAACAAATTCCAGAGTTTGATTACATGTTGAGTGAAAAAATATTTTCTCTTATTTGTCTTAAATAGTTTACCCTGTAGCTTCATTGCATGTCCCCTAGTCTTTCTATATCCTTTCCTATGCCCTCCTGTGTCATTTCTGGTATATTCGCTGTGTCCTGCACAATGGTTTTGGGGGACAGTGTTCCCACTCCTTGCTGTCTCTCCCCACCCCCTACTTGTGTTTGGCCCCGCTCCTCTATCTCTGCTCCCTGCTCATTTGCCACTTCATTTATTTGGCTGATTTTGCACTCCTGTACCTGCTGCTGCCCCTGTTCCATGACCTCTGTTAAACTTACCAACTGGGCATCTGGCAGCTCATGAACCTCCAACTGGCTTACTCGATGCCCACAATGTGAGTATAGGTGCTCCTCATTCTGCAGCACCAGGTGTCAGAGGTGCTTTGTCTCCACACAGGAGAAGTTGGATAGTCTCATTGCCATCATCCCAACTTCTCACCGTTTCCTCATGCTTTGTCCGTGTGTGCCTATACGTATCATTGCTGGCACCTGGATGTCCATGAGCCTGTGTTTGTGAACGGCACCTTGGCTGTCTTCCTCGCTGTATTCCGCAAGATGTGAGCGGGTGGCTGCCTCATCCAGTCTGTGTATCCATTCTCTTGCACTTTCACATTGCTATTTTGCATTCGCACTGCCCATTCCTGGTTCCAGTTACAAGATCGCCTACATTTTCTGCACATCCCCATTTGGACATTCACCCCATGACCAGGATGTCCTATGCAACGGTTTGTCTATGATTTTCTTGTTTTCATAATACACATTTGATATACTTTTGTTTATGTTTTTAATTATTTATTTAATTATTTATTGATTCATTCATTAAGGGTAACTTTCTATAACATTTCATTCTTTTATTTGTTCATCATTTAATGTTCTTTTTAATGTCTTTTTTTAATGTTTCTTAATGTCTTTCAAGGATGGCTATGTTATATCTTTTACCAAATAGTTTTTTATGTGTTTGGTATTTATTTTAGTTATAATAATTATTTATGGTTATATTTATATTCTTAGTGTGCCATAAAACCGCTGGCAAAGGCATTGCCAAAATACGTCTGTGTTCACAGATTTGTGAATTTTATGAATAAAGTATATTTTGTTAATACCACGCTCTGGACTGGTTCATACAATCAACTTGTGGTAGGCGAAGGCCTATGATCCATGGTGTCTGAAATGAACAGACAGGCCTAAACAGCTTGACCTGTAAATGAAGCCTGTGGAGAGGCCCATAGGAATTGCACATCCCCCAATATGCTGCTATCGTACAAATGAAGCTTAGCTGAGCAGAATTGAAACTCAGAAAATATAGAAAAATAAGTTTAAATACCACTGATAAGAAAGTACAGCTGCAAAGAATTTAATTAAAACTGCTGACAGAAAGGTTACAGTGCCCTGCTCCCCACATGTGCTAACTAGTTAAATGGCCTTGGAGGAGAAAAGTAACGAAGTTAGTGAACTGATCATTGTAATTGGGACTAGAAGGGGGGTGAGCAGGTGCTAAGCCCAGTCAAAGGACATAATTGGATAGCCTTATCAATACCGGGACCAATAGAAGGGGTACGGGAGGTTACCGGGACCAATGAAATGTTTTCCTATACCTAGAATGGAGAAGAAGTCTATAAAAGTTGTTGTTTTGCTAGAAACCATTGCTCAGCCATTTTGAATTTGATTTTGCTTGAGACTTGTGCGCAAATAAATCATTTGGACCTTCTGAACAGACTCCTGATATCATTGGTTTGTCTGCGCTCTGCTGCTACATATTCTTGGTGCGTTGGCCGGGAAGGTGTGGTATTAGAGGGTATATAGGGCAATATACCACGACTTTCTGCCTCTACAGGTTTGGTCCTGCCGGGATCGCGCCCTTTCGACGGGGCTCGCTCCCTGGCGCCACCGGTCCCTTGCATCGGAGGGAGCTGGCCGGACCTCGGCGGGTGCTGGACCCAGCTGGAGCCAACACCTCGAACCCGAGTGAGGGGAGTCCGAGGTCCAACTCATGCGCTTGCTTGGGAACTTTGAGGACCGGATCCGGTGAGTAGAGTTTTGATTTTGTAAGTCTAGACAGATGAGTCAGAGCAGTACTGCCACTTGAATTTTGAATCTTGAACTTGGAACTTGGAACTTGGTAAGAGAGCTTGATCACCTCTCAAAGACGGGCCGATTAACCCTGCATGAGTATTCGCTGGGCGAAACCCCCGTCTTCTTGTATTTTGGAACTTGAACAAGACTAGTCAGAATAGACAGGATTGGATTGCATTCCTGGGATACGTTGCTAGCATGATTGTGTGAATGAATTGTGAATGAGAGGTCTGGCAGCACGAACCAAGCGAAGGCAGACCCCTGAGTAATGCAGTTCCTGACCGGGCGACCGCGTTCAGGTCGTAAAAAGGGGGAAGCGACTGTCGTCTTGTCTTGTTATTTGTTTTCCTTATATGTTTCTAGGGCCGTGAGGACCCCTTACCCACGGTCTGCCCTCCTTTTCCCTTGTGTCTGTTGTTGCGCGCACACATCGAAATGGGAGGGGAGGGGTCTACTAGGAACACTCCATTAGAATGTATGATCGCACATTTTAGAGAAGGATATTCAGGAGACTATGGTATTAAAATGACTGCATCCCGGTTACAGATTTTGTGTACTAGGGAGTGGCCCGATTTAGACCCCACCTGGCCCCGAGAGGGAACCCTTAATATAGGAATTATCCAGTCAGTTAATCAGAAAGTGCGAGTATCGCACCCCGATCAGTACCCCTATATAGATTCCTGGTTAAGTATTTGTGAAAGCCAGCCCCTTTGGGCAAAGCGTTGTTACGAAGAACAGTGCAGAATAATGTTAGCATGGACAGATCATAGTCAGAAAGTAGAACAGCCTAGAAAGAAAGGGAAAGGTGAGAAGTCCAGACGGAAACCTGTCTTGGCAGATCCTGATTCCCCAGAAGTGATCACTCGACAGCCCCAAGCTCAGCGCCCAGTAAGGGTAGCCCCGCGTCCTGCCCCAGAACCCCAGAGACAGCGGGAACGGGACCCAACCCCTGAGCCATCACCCGAAGAGCAGGTAGATGAGCTCCCTCTAAATGAAGAAGAAGATTCTACTGAGACCGAAGAGAAAGGTGAATCAGAGACAGAAACAGAACAGGAGGAAACTGAAATTTCCCAGAGCGATACTGACAGTGTAAAAGCGGCTGCCAGTGTTAGCTCGTCAGTAAAAAGTAAATCTAAAGCAAAGCACATAGAGAAAAAGACAACTCCTGACAGGACAATTACGAAAATATCCCTCAGATCCCAAAAGACATCTACTGCCAAGATGATGCCTTTACGGCAAGTCCCGGGAATACCCATAAGGAATGAGGAGAATGAAGTGGTGGCGGGACCCCTAAGTTATGTATATGTGCCCTTCTCTACCACTGATTTGTTAAACTGGAGGACGCATTACGCTTCCTATACCGATAAGCCCCAGGAGCTCACAGAATTAGTGCATTCCATTATGGAAACCCACCAACCTACCTGGGCAGATTGCCATCAGCTCCTGTCCACCTTATTTACTACGGAAGAGCGGACACAAATTAGAAAGGCAGCCATTGACTGGCTGGCGGATAATCCCGCAGCTCCCAGAGAAGAGGACGATGCCAGAATAGATAATCGATAAGCGGCCCAAAGAGAATTCCCAAATGAAGACCCCCGGTGGGATCCAAATACAGAAAGAGGATCCAGAGCCCTAGCCCATTTTCGCCAAGGTCTCATGCAAGGTCTGAAAAGGGGGGGCCAGAAAGCTATGAACCTTTCTAAAGTTACTGAAGTTATTCAAGGCATAGATGAGAGCCCAGCAGTGTTTTATGAGAGATTAACTGAAGCGTATAGAATGTATACCCCCTATGACCCAGATGCGCCAGGAAGTTTATGCATGGTGAATTCTGCTTTTGTAAATCAGTCACAACCAGACATTAGACGTAAGCTACAGAAATTAGAAGGGTTTGCGGGCATGAATGCAACTCAGTTACTGGAAGTCGCTCATAAAGTGTATGTGAATCGTGATAATGAAAGACAGAGAGAATGTGATCGAAAGATGAAGAAGAAAGCTGATTTTTTGGCTGCGGCCATAGTTGGACAGAAAAGGGGAGGTTTCCCTAGTCGACGGAGCAGAGGAAGAGGGAGGGGCCGAGGAGGAGGTCACCCCCAGCTAGGCGTGAACCAATGCGCCTACTGCAAGGAAGAATGACATTGGAGAGATACATGCCCGCAACTCGAAGACGCCCACCAAGATGACGAAAATAATCAACAATGGAGAGAAAGAGGAAGAGGCCGTCCCCGGAATCGCGGAGGAGCCAATCGAGAACAATTCCAGTGAGAAAGAGGAGAGGCCATTCAAGCATTGGCTGCAACAGCCAATGACGAGGATGATGTGGATTAGGACAGACCGGGCTCCGAATTTGCTTTAGGTCTCCAGGAGCCTATGGTCGGAATACAAATAGGAGACCAAGTTATGAATTTTATGGTTGATACTGGAGCAGAACATTCAGTAGTAGACAAAAAGATTGCCCCATTTTCCGCAAGAGCAGTCACCATCGTGGGAGCAACTGGTGCCAAAGCTACAAAACCTTTTCTTCAAAACCGTATATGCAGTCTGGGAGGACAGCAGATAACTCATCAATTCCTCTATATGCCTGAATGTCCAGTGCCATTACTGGGACGAGATATGTTAGCCAAGTTACAGGCCCAAATATCATTTTCTGAAAAAGGAGAGATGCAAATGACAGTAAATCCTCAAACTAAGCCTGCAGGAATAATGCTGCTTACTGTACCCCGAGAAGAGGAATGGAGGTACTACAGTGATGAATCCACCCAGGATACCTATTTTGAGCAAACTTTAAAGAGCATTGATGCCCCGCCCGGAGTATGGGCAGAAGGCAATCCCCCAGGCCTAGCCAAGCATATAGCTCCAATAATTGTGAATCTTAAACCCAGTGCTACACCAATACATGTCAAGCAATACCCGCTCCCAAGAGCAGCAATTGAAGGCATTCACCGCCACTTGTTAAGATTACTAGAGTATGGCCTACTAAAGATATATCAGTCCTCATGGAACACTCCACTCTTGCCAGTGAAGAAGCCTGGAACAGATGACTACCGTCCAGTGCAGGACCTGAGGAGAGTGAATGAAGCAGTTGAGACCATACATCCAGTTGTGCCAAACCCTTACACACTTTTAGGACTAATTCCTGCTGAAGTTACCCATTTTACTGTTTTGGACTTAAAAGATGCATTCTTTTGCATAAGATTAGCCCCCATTAGTCAATTGCTGTTTGCCTTTGAATGGCAGGATCCTGTCTCTGGAAGACGGGGCCAACTTACTTGGACACGATTACCCCAAGGATTCAAGAATTCACCTACCATCTTCAGTGCTGCATTGAACCAAGACCTTTCTAGCTATCCAGTGGCCCTGGGGAAGAGAGTACTTCTCCAATATGTGGACGATCTGCTGATAGCTGCTGTATCAGAAAGTGAATGTATACAAGCCACCAAAGACCTTTTGCAGTTACTAGATGAAGCTGGATACAAAGTTTCCAGAGACAAAGCACAGCTATGCCAAAAAGAAGTGAAATATTTAGGCTTTCGTCTGACTAAAGGAAGCCGCCAATTAGGAAGGGAAAGAAAAGAAGCTGTGTGCAGGATCCCAACCCCAACTACCAGGAAGCAAGTCAGAGCCTTTCTGGGAGCAGCAGGATATTGCCGAATCTGGATTCCCAACTTTGCTCAAATTGCCAAACCACTGTATGAAGCAACGAAAGGAGAAGAAAAGTTGCCACTAGTGTGGGGACTTGAGCAGGATACAGCCTTCAAAACATTAAAGGAAGAATTGATGTCATCACCAGGACTTGGACTACCAGATGTCCACAAGCCTTTCCATTTGTTTGTACATGAGACGCAAGGGAATGCTTTGGGCATGTTGACTCAGAAATTAGGAAATTGGGAACGACCTGTAGCATACCTGTCGAAACAATTGGACACTGTGGCTAAAGGATGGCCACCTTGCTTGGGAGCAGTTGCAGCTACAGCCCTGTTAGTAAGTGAAGCAGACAAGCTCACATTAGGACAGAATCTACGAGTCACTGTGCCCCATGCAGTACTTGCTCTCATGGAACAGAAAGCAAATCATTGGCTCACCAATTCTCGAATGTTGAAATACCAAAGTATGCTATGTGAAAATCCACAGATACAATTAGAAGTGAGCCATGCCTTGAACCCAGCTACATTGTTACCTGTCAGTGAAGAATTACCAGAGCATGATTGTATAGAAGTCATGGAAACTGTCTTCTCAAGTCGACCAGACCTAACAGATGTGCCCCTAGAGAATCCTGATCAAACCTACTTTGTGGATGGAAGCATTCTCATCATCAATGGACGACGTTGTGCTGGGTATGCAGTAGTCACCCAGTATGAAGTAGTTGAATCATCAGCTTTAGCATCAGGCACATCAGCCCAGAAAGCAGAATTAATTGCACTTACCCGAGCATTAGTATTAGGAGCAAAGCTCGTGTTAAACGTATACACAGACTCTAAATATGCCTTCACCACTCTGCATGCTCATGGAGCTCTTTATAAAGAACGAGGGCTCATCACGTCAGGAGGAAAATCAATTAAATATGGCCCGGAGATATTGATGCTACTAGATGCAGTATGGGCCCCAACTCGTGTAGCTGTCATGCACTGCAGAGGACATCAAGCAGGCAAAGGAGATGTTGCCAAAGGAAATAGGCTTGCTGATGCCTCAGCACGACAAGCAGCCATGACAGGACAAATTGCATCGCAAGCCATGCCAATGCAGGCAGCATTGTTTCCAGTACCCCTCAATTTATATGACACCCCGATATACCACCAAAGAATTGGAGTACTACTTTACTAAGGAAGAGGGAGTGCTGAAGGATGGGTGGATTGAGCTGCCACCAGCAGAGGGCAGTCAACCCCCAGGACGAATTGTAATTCCTGAATTGTTGGGACCAGCCTTTGTCAAGGCTTTCCATCAAGCCACACATAATGGAAAAAGTGCTATGGAAAAAGCACTCAGACCACATTTTTGCATTACTATGTTGGCAGCCCTATCAGCTTCAGTAGCATGCCAGTGTCTAATTTGTGCCAAGAATAATGCCAAACAAGGCCCCACACCACCACCCCGAGTTCAGTCAGGAGGTGTAACCCCTATGAACCACCTGCAAATTGACTTTACTGAAATGCCAAAAGCAAATGGATACCGCTACTTGTTAGTATTAGTTTGTACCTTCTCTGGGTGGGTGGAAGCTTTCCCCACCAGGACTGAGAAAGCCAGAGAAGTCACCAAGTCTTGCTGAGAGAGATCATTCCCAGATTTGGAATCCCAGCAGTAATAGGGTCAGATAATGGGCCCTCATTTGTTTCTCAGATCACTCAACAGTTAGCAAAAGCCCTACAGATACAATGGAAGCTTCACACTGCATATAGACCTCAGAGTTATTTTATTTTATTTTATTATTTTTTTTATTTATGCTTTTCTTCTATACCGCTTTTTCCCAAGATCAAAGGCGGTTTACAAGTAACACAATGAACAGTTTACAATTAACATAATGAACATGGTTTTACATGGAACATCTTGTTTTTTCAAACTACGTACAATTAACTTTTCGTAAACAACAACAACAAGTAACATGGAATATATAATTATGCAGATGTTGTAACTATTTACATTAGTTAAATATTTACATTATTCAATTGTTAATCGTGGTTTTTAATATACTAGGGATTTCTAGGGATTTTAATACACTGAGGATTCTAGGTTGATTTTTCTAAATGCGATGTGGTTTGTGGCTTTTTGATCTGAAGTTATGGAGGATTTTTTTGGAGGTGTGGTGAGGGTGCTGGAGGGGGTTCATTAAGATTTATAAAGTATTCTTTAAACAGATATGTTTTTAGTTCTTTCCGGAATGTCTGTAGGTCTTTTATTTTGCGGAGGCTTAGAGGGAGTTTATTCCATATGGTGGGGGCTGCATATGAGAATGCTCTTGAGCTTGTGGTTTTTTTTGTTTTTCGAATTGATTTTTTTATGTCTAGTGAGTGAGTTGCGTTTTGTCTGCGGGTTCTATGTTCTTTTGGAGTATGTAGTAGAGTGGTTAGATGTGAGGGTGATATGTCATTGATAAGTTTAAATGTAGTTAATAGTATTTTGTATGATATTCTGCTATTTATGGGAAGCCAATGTAGTTCAGCGAGGATGGGAGTTATGTGGTCAGTAAGGCGTGCTTTTGCTGTTACTCGAGCACAGATGTTTTGAGCTCTTTGGAGTAAGTTGGTGCTTGTGAGGGGGAGGCCGATAAGTAGACTGTTACAATAGTCAAAGTGTGGAGTGATGAGTGTGCTGATAACAGATCTGAAGTCATGTGTGTCTAGTATTGGTCGTAGGTGTTGAATGGTCTTAAGTTTATAGAATATGGTTTTTACAGTTTGCTTTATGTGGGGGAGCATACTAAGTGTGTGGTCTATTATGATGCCTAGGTATTTTACTTCCTTTTTGATTGGGATTGTTGTGTTGTTAATTGTTATTGTTTCAGGGAGAGTAGTATCTGGTTTTCTTGTTACGAACATTGCTTCAGTTTTTTTTAGGTTGATGCTGAGGTTATTATTTTCTAACCAGTTATTTGCTTCGTTGATGCAGTCCAGTAAGTTCTGATAGGTGGGATTATTTGTGCTTATTGGTTGAGTGAGCATGATGTCATCTGCGTATATGTAGTGGTTGACTTTATGTTTTTTAAATATATTTGTGATGGGTTGCAGATACAGGTTGAAAAGAAGGGCCGATAGGGCCGAACCCTGTGGAATACCTTGTCCTTGTACAAATGGTTCAGAGGTGTCTTGTCCTAATTTAACGCGTATTGATCGATTTGTGATGTATGATATAAACCATTGTAGAATTGTTCCTCCTATTCCTAGACTTAGGAGTCTGTTAATGAGGGTGTTGTGGTGGACATTGTCAAAGGCACCAGCTATATCAATGAATATGAGGATGTAGCCTTGGTTGCATGTGTCAGTGCCTTTTATGAGGTCATCCATGAGTGTTATAAGCAAAGTTTCGACCCCGTGGGATGGGCGGAAGCCGAATTGGTGTGAGTCTAGTGGTGCATGTGAGTCAATAAAATCTTGTAGTTGGAGCTGTATGATTTTTTCTATTACTTTGGCGATAAACGGTATGCTGGCTATGGGCCTGTAGGAGTTTGGGTCTGTAGGATTGAGTTTATTATTTTTTATTATTGGGCGTAAGGATGTGAGTTTCAGGGCATCTGGCATGATGCCCTGGGATAGTGATTGGTTCACTATATTTTGTATATGGTTAGCTAATTCTGTTTTGGTGTTTTTTATCCATGATACTGGGCATGGATCTAGGGGGGAGGTGGTGGTGTTGATCATTGATATGATATTGAGGAGGTGTTTTTTTTCAATGTCATGAAAGGTTGTCCATTTAATTGTTGGTTTTAAGTCTGTGGATATAGTTATGATTGTATTAGATGATTTGTTTTTTAATTTGTTAGCAAAATGATTTGCAAGAGTTTGTGCGCTTATTGTTGACTGTTCAGGCTCTGATGTTTGGGTTTTTGTTAGTGTTTTTATAATTGCAAATAATTCTCTCGGTCTATTGAGTGCCATATTTATGACTTTTGTGTGGTATTCTCTTTTCGATCTGTTAATAGTGTCTTTGTATTTGTTGAGAAGATTTAAGTAATGTGTTTTATTGTCGTTGGTTTTAGATTTCCTCCACTCATGAGGGAAAGTTGAGCGAATGAACCGCACCTTGAAAGCCCAAATGTCTAAGCTTTGCCAGGAGACTCGCCTGAAATGGCCCCAAGTACTCCCAATAGCTTTACTCAGAATACGCTCAGCTCCTGTGAAGTCAACAGGATTTTCCCCTTTTGAGGTTTTGTATGGTAAACCCCCACCAATAGTGCAGGGAATTAAAGGAAGTTTAACACAGATTGGTTCAGAAATAACCAGACAAGAACTTCTAGCTCTTAGTTTTGTTCTACAGACTCTCCATACGTGGATACAGGACCAGTTGCCTATCAACTTGACGGAGCCCCTGCATCCCTACCAGCCTGGAACCTCGGTGTGGATCAAAGATTGGAGAAAGACACCGTTGGAACCACATTGGAAGGGGCCATATACCGTCATCCTGTCTACCCCAACTGCAGTAAAGGTAGCAGAGATCGATTCCTGGATCCACCATAGCAGAGTCAAGCACGCAGCCGTTCCAGAATCCGAGCAGTGGACAGCAGAGCAGCATCCTGATGTACCTTTGCGACTCACCCTGAGACGGCAACCAGCAACCTAGATACTTTTGGGATCATCCCAACAACCACAGTGCCTTGCAGTAGCCAAGTCTTTCGAAGAGGATTGCTGTATCCAATGCAGCAAGAGTTTGCTTAAATGAACCTCATGAGTGTGTGATTTCACACACTACTCTGATACTATATTGATTGACAATATTTAGAGCCAACTAAAGTTGATAAGTTGGTTGACACACGACGAACATTTTGAGGATCTTCAATCAACACTCAGCGCCCGTTGAATTGCTTCATTAGCAAACGGGACGAAGAAGAGGACGTCGAGGTCAAGATTTTCAAATTGAGGATTCAGAAGGACTCCAATCAACATGCATCTTTACTTTTACCTTTCCCTGGTTGCCTGCCTAGGAGGCTTTGAACTGACTTGTGCCTTGCCTCCATGTACGGCTTGCATTACGTCCACTCGGACTGGAATGAAAGTAACTCAGACTTTGCTATATCATTCTTACTATACTTGCACTTGTAAAGTGACTCGGTGTATTTATAACACCACTGAACTAAATGTTTGCACCAAAGGGAAAACTAAAGTTTGTTTCAATCCACATCAGAATCCATCCTATTACACTTTAGAAATACGATGGAATGATGCGGATGGACCTCTGCTTAATGCCACACCCCCATTCACTGATCCTACGCAGCTTGCTTTTCTGTATTTTGATGCTTGTGATGCCATAAATAGAGATAGTCGTTCCAAGTGTGGTGATTGGGAAAAAACCTACTCACACAATGACAAATATATGTGTCCGGAAGGAACCACTGGATGGGGAGAGTGTACAGGTAAAAGAGTTCTAGCTAATGAATATAGTACAGCCCCGGAAGCAGACTACTATTGTCCAAAATGGGAATGTGTTTTCTATGCCACATGGAAAACTGGAAATATGGTAGAAAATACCAGAGACAATCGAATGGCTTCCCTAACTAAGCCATACGTCAAGGATATAGCAAAATGTAAGAAAGGTGCCTGTAATCCATTAGAGTTGTTTATACGCAACCCCAGTGCATGGAAACAAGGATATAAATTTGGTCTACGAATTGCAGGATCTGGATCAGATCCAGGAACCATAGTATATATAAGATTAAATACCCAAGCCCATAGATCATCCAGGTACCATATCCATAACACTTTCTATGAAACCATGCATGAGAATAAGTTTGATATTCCCCATCCCTCCCAGAATTTATTCTTAGAATTAGCTGGAGCAGTAGTATCCAGTCTCCATATCTCAGACTGTTACTTTTGTGGTGGGACACAAATGGGTGACCAGTGGCCATGGGAAGCCCAAGAGTTGAATTATTCCATGACTTACAACCATACTGAATTACATAAGACTACCAGCGAATGGGTATTAGCACACCCAATAGTTGGACGTCTCTGTTATGCCAGAACTGGACCTCAATTCAATCTACCAGTGGGACAGCTGGTCTGTCTCAGCCAAAAGTTTTATAATGAACCACGAAAAAGATGACCTGGGGGTCAGGGGCCAAAGAACCTGAACCCCCTAATCCACTAGCAAAATTCCCTGAGCTTGCTGATTTATGGACTAATCTTGCCAAACCTCATGCCTGGCAAGCCCCACCTGGCCTATATTGGATCTGTGGAACCCGAGCATATGCCAGACTCCCTATACACTGGGGAGGGGCGTACGTCTTGGGGACCATCAGACCTTCTTTCTTTCTCTTACCCGCAGAACATGGAGAACAATTAGGATACCCAGTGTACACTACTCACCGAGACAAAAGAGCGCTAAGACAAAAGAGAGCACCCTTACAGATAGGCAAGTGGGAGAAGTGGAAGGGTGATGATTGGCCACCAGAAAGAATCATTGATTACTATGGGCCTGCCACTTGGAATGATGATGGTATGTGGGGCTATCGAACCCCTGTATATATGATTAACCGTATTATTCGCTTACAGGCAGTAGTTGAATTAATAACCAATGAGACTAGCCAAGCAATCACACTTTTAGCCAGACAGAGCACACAGATGCGCACTGCCATATATCAAAATCGCCTAGCACTAGATTATCTATTAGCAGCTGAAGGAGGAGTATGCGGAAAATTGAATTTAACCAATTGTTGTTTGAAGATCGATGATAAAGGTCAAGTAGTTGAAGAAATTGCTGAAAATATGCGAAAACAAGCTTACGTGCCAGTACAGACTTGGCATGGATTGCATTTTCCTAACTGGTTTGCCTATATATTCTCGTGGCTAGGAGGACTTAAAACTTTCCTGATACTAGTACTAATAATTGTTGCTGTATTTTTGCTATTACCATGTATAATTCCATGTTGTATGCGTTCTATCAACACTGTTAATGAAAATACAGTCGAGCGGAAGACCGCATCTAAAAACATGGCCTTATGGCATCCTAGTCCTCCTGCATATAGTCGGGATCCTCCGACCATGGTATGATCCAATTGAATGATTTAACTCTCACACCTTATTAAGTAATATGGTGAGATTAATCAAAGGGGGGAATGTGGTAGGCGAAGGCCTATGATCCATGGTGTCTGAAATGAACAGACAGGCCTAAACAGCTTGACCTGTAAATGAAGCCTGTGGAGAGGCCCATAGGAATTGCACATCCCCCAATATGCTGCTATTGTACAAATGAAGCTTAGCTGAGCAGAATTGAAACTCAGAAAATATAGAAAAATAAGTTTAAATACCACTGATAAGAAAGTACAGCTGCAAAGAATTTAATTAAAACTGCTGACAGAAAGGTTACAGTGCCCTGCTCCCCACATGTGCTAACTAGTTAAATGGCCTTGGAGGAGAAAAGTAACGAAGTTAGTGAACTGACCATTGTAATTGGGACTAGAAGGGGGGTGAGCAGGTGCTAAGTCCAGTCAAAGGACATAATTGGATAGCCTTATTAATACCGGGACCAATAGAAGGGGTACAGGAGGTTACCGGGACCAATGAAATGTTTTCCTATACCTAGAATGGAGAAGAAGTCTATAAAAATTGTTGTTTTGCTAGAAACCATTGCTCAGCCATTTTGAATTTGATTTTGCTTGAGACTTGTGCACAAATAAATGATTTGGACCTTCTGAACAGACCCCTGCTATCATTGGTTTGTCTGTGCTCTGCTGCTACAAACTTAGTCCATACCACCGGCACCAGGGAAGCAAACTTTGGTGTACTGTTGTTCCTTCTGCTTCTGAATCAGCAATCTTGTTCCTCCATCTCTCCTCAGTAGTTAATCAATCCGTTATGATGACCTACTATCCTAACTGTAGGAAAATAAAAGGGAGCAAAAACCCTGTCTATTCTGACAAAGGGCTTTATAATGTAATGCAATAGCATGTCAAAGCTTACATTTTTCCTCAGTGTAAATGTCAGGCTTTCCTTATACGTTTCCTAAGTCAGAGTTAAAAAATGAAATTCAAATGTCCCTAACTTTTGGTTTGGCTGTTTTTCTACCCACATCTCACACACAAACTCAGGCAACTCAGTATCCTCTTTTACCCTTTATCTCAGCCATCCCCTTGTCACTGAATCTTGTAACAGGGGAATTCCACTTTAGCGTGAACAATTTAAGCCTATGCCACTCCTTTCTGGATCTGGCTTCATCACTTCTAGGTTTGCAGCTTTCAGGTTTATCACACCTGATGTTATTCAAGGAAGAACCACTGTCAGTAATGCTCCAATATTTTAGAGCAAGCTCTAGTGGAACTTTGATTCATGGGAGTATGCAGTTTCATCCTAATTCACAGTGATTATGCGGATCACCATTTTAACACAATCACTCATCATACATACCATTCCTGTATTCAAAACAGTCCTGTCAGACCTTTACATTAGGCTTACTTAAGGCCTAGACTAGAGCCTCAACCCCTTTAACATAGCTCGGGTCTCTTCAAATGCCTGGTGGTCTCTGACAACATTAACTGCAGGTATCCTAGGTGATACTACCTAGTTACAGAATGTATCCAAGTTGTTACCTAGATGTTTCTATGGTGTGACCAATCAGGCGTTGAATGTAAGGCTTCCTTCTAGCTTGGGATTCCACACCTGGTCTAAGGTGGACGTTAGCCAGTTTGAATGATTACTATGATGTTAAACTACATAGGAAAATCATATTTTAAAATAAATTGTATTCAAGATAATGTTAAAATCACCTAAAACCCCTTTAAAAATTATCCCCATGCCCTATTTATACTCCTAACTTTTTTGTGTCCCGAATGCTGACAACTCATCCTAAACCTTTTAAACCATTTTCTCATAAAATAAAATGTTTCCTCACCTCCAACTCCTCACCACTAACATAAATATATATCTGTGACTCTTTACTATATCCCCCATGGCACTGAAAAATCTATTTTATATCTTTATTCCGCCTTGTAGTACATCGTCCAAATTAAAGTACTATCTCTTTAAATTTTCAGGTACAAATCCACAAACAGTCCTTCTCTAGGTCCCCTCTTACCAATACATCATAAAAGAAACTTTCCAAAGTCCCAATCCCTCTCAGCTGAACTACCTCAAATACAGTAATTTGAACGCTGTCATTTTAAATTTAAAAATAAACATAGGGTCATATTGCCCTAAATCCCCTTACCTGAACTCTAACCTCAAATCCCACTTTTGTTAAAAAAATTAACCTTTATTTTTAAAAGTAGCGACCCATTTAAATTCACCAGAGCTTCAGCAGAGCACACCTCTGGAGCTTCACTTCATCTTGCGGTTTCATCGGGTGAGGAGTTCTTGCCCCCAGCTCCTCCCTGAAGCCTCAGACCAGCCCGGTAACCCCCTGAATCGGGTCCCCAGCACCCCAAGACACCCAGGGACCCAGCAGGCACCACTCTTAATCTTTAAATGGGTGCCTTGACCATGGGGTCCCTCGGCAACCTTCTTTTTTTTTTTACTTTTAAACCTGCCAGTCTTCTTTTTTAACTCTCCCAATGCTATCAATCAGCACAGGACTGTCCCAGGACGCCAAGGGAGCATTTTTTAAAATTGTTTAAATGCGGTCTGGCTCCTTCTCTGCCATGTTCTATCGTGGCCTAATCTGGAGGCCTAATCCTGCCCCCAGGCTCCATCTCCTGGGTCGCAGACCATCCTGACACCACAGGACACCAGGTAAATTCTATTTATTATTATTTTTATATTATCCACATTAAGACTATGCTCCTTGATCAGCAAAGCTAAGGTTGTTGATGAGTCTTCCACCAATCTTCACATCTTGGTTGTGTTCATACAGTCCTGCTATAATTTGTTCTGCATATAAATCAAACAACTATGAGGAAACTAGGCAGCCTTGCCATACATCTTTGAGCTGATTTTAGACCATTCCATTTCTTCTTGTTCTGTTTCAACTGTTGTTTCTTGATTAATGTAAAGTTTGTACATAAGAACTAGTTGTTTCTTGATTAATGTAAAGTTTGTACATAAGAACTATCAGGTGTTCTGGTATACCCTTGTTTCTTAATGTGGCCCAGAGGTTTTAATGATTTACAATATCAAATGTTTTGCTGTAGTCAATAAAATACATATGTATTATTGGGGGCTGGAGTGAGATTGATTGCTGCTATTATTTATTTATTTAGACCTTTTTGTATACCACTTTATCCTTCAATCAAAGTGGTCACAACACAATTGGGGATGCATATAACACGAGGGGATATGAGACACATACACTAATACTTACAGGGAACATGGGCAATGGAGGGTTAAGTGGCTTGCCCAAGACCACAAGGAGCTTGATAGTTGTATTGAATGATTTCACGATCATATCTCAGTTTCTGTGTAAGATGTATTCTTGATTTAATATTGTAAACTTGCATAAATATAAAATAACAATTAAAAAACAACAACACATAGAGATATCCTTTTTGGTATACTTTTGTCTTTTCAAGGATGTATTTCACATCTGCAATGATGTGCAAAGAGTTCCTACGAGACATCTGCAAATGCAGAGTAGGGAGGAAGGTCATCGGTGTTTCCAGATGCTGCAACACGTCAGTGAGTCACTGGACAGATTCCCGATGCAGTTTGGCCACCTAGCCTCCCAGGGAACCCAACAGCTACTGTGTCTTCCAGTGTTTCACCTACCTCTGCACCAACCGCTATGGGTCAAGCACCCACCAGCAGTGGTGGCTGAGATTCTAGGTTCAGACAGCTTGGGTCACAGGGTCACAGGAGTGGAGGAGTGGCCTAGTGGTTGGGGCAAGGTACTTCAGGCCAGAAGGTCAGGGGTTCAAATCCCACTAGAGGACAGCAACCTTGGGCCAGAAGGACTGGGGTTTCTAGTCCCACAGGTGCTCCTTGTGGTCTTGGGCAAGCCACTTAACCCTCCATAGCCCATGTTCCCTGCAAAATAGTTATCTCCAAGTTATAATGCCCTGTTCAATGTAATTTCAGTTTGTTCAATGTAAACCGCACTGATGCAGAATAGTGTGGTATATAAGAGAATGAAAATAAATAAATGAGTTGGTTCCAAAGTCTCTCTCCTTGTTTGTATGGCTGTTCCTGCTCATCTGGGACAATGTCGGTGCCCTCCTCCATGCTGGCACCCTCCAGTGGGTTCTCTCCTCTTGGAAGGGTTGTACAGCATGCAACATGCCATGAAATCTTGCACACTTTCTGGAGGTTGTATAATACTTCATCCCTGACCTGTCTGGGTTTTCAGGTGGCCAAATGTTTGCTCAATGATGGGCTGTGTGGTCTGGTGAGCCCAGTTGTAGCGCTCATCTGCCTCATTGTTGGATGAAACAATGGGGGTCATGAGTCAGCTCCTACAGAACAAGATGGAGGAGAGTAGTCCATGTCACAGACTGTGCTATCGTTGTCACTACTGCAGCTCACATCCATTCCTATACCTCCATTCCTCTCTACGAGCTTTAGACAGTTGGAGACTGCCATGTAATTCCACTGTGCTCACCAACCCAGGATGCTGCAGCTGTTGCCTGCCTTGTACCCAGGTGTTCCCAGTGCCTCCATGATGTCTGCCCTTCCATTCCCCAAACTCCCCCCTTTCCTTCCTCCATGAAATCCCTGTGACCTTCAGGCCAAGTACTGTTCAAGGCTGTGCCACCAGCTGGGTGCTCTCCCACCCCCTTACCTCTCTCTGTGGTAGGTTTCCTGTATAGCAGCTTCCCTTCCCTTCCCACCCACCTAACAGCATACTGCTGGCCATCCCACTCAAGCAGCACAATTCCACTGGATGCAGATGTATTCTTTGCTTCCTTACTAGTGTTGGAGATGGGATTTGCACTCTGCTTCTTGGCATCTTGGCCTGTGGGCACACATCTCCATGCTACCATTTCAATTCAGATGGCACGATTTACTGCCAGCATATGGTGCTCCATAAAGTTACCAATCTCTGGCTGCCATTTTGTTAGATTCGGGGGCACATTTAGGGACAGAAAAGAGGTGTACACTTACCAAGGAGCCAGGCACCCATGATTTCTCCACTGCTGAATCACTCATGGATGCCAAATTGTGCCAGGATATGGGTAAAGTGACACGACCCTAAGAAGTGAGGAACCACATTAGTTATTTCCTCTTTGGCACTGCAGACACCTGCATGTTCACGGAGTGGTAGGATTTTCTATTCCTGTTTGGCTCATGGAAAAATGATCTGCAGCATCCTTATTAAAAGAAGCTCAGTATACATCCACCCTTCTATCACTTCTGTATTAAAGGGGCACAGAGGTGCAGGGCATCATTAGTCCAAAAAACTCCTTAATAGGGATTTATTAATAAACAATGCATTGGGGAAAAATAACTCAATATTTAATCCAATTAATTACTTTAGAGTATTTATGTTGTTGTTGTTGAGTGCCAGCGAGTCAGTGTTGACTCATGGCAACCCTCTTAATAGTTGTCTTAAACTGTATTCAGTCTTCAGTCAGGCGGCTCATAGCTGCTGTTATTGTATCAATCTATCACACTGATGGCCTTCCTCTTTTACGTTGACCTTCAACCTTGCCAAGCATAATGTCTTTCTTTAATGATCTCTCTCTTTACATTATGTGTCCAAAGTATGAAAGCTGAAATCTTGTTATCTGAACTTCTAAAGAACGCTTAGATTTGATCTCCTCTAGAACTGACTGGTTTGTTCTTCGGGCAGTCCATGGTATACACAGTATTCTTTGCCAGCACCATAATTCAAAGGCATCAATTTTCTTCCTGTCTATCTTTTTCAGTGTCCAACTTTCGCATCCATATAACGTTATTGAAAATACCATGGAGAGAGATATCTCTGCTCTTGAGAATCTTGTCAAGGTCTTTCATAGCCATTCTGCCAAGAGCAAGGCGTCATCGTATTTCTTGACTGCTTATTGTTTCTTTATTGATTATCCAAGCAGGTTAAAGTTTTTGCTATTTCAATTTCTTCTCCATTAATGAAGAATGTAAAAAAAGTCTTATTTTTTAAAGACAACATAAGTTTCTTCTATGTGTTTTTCTAAATATGCAACCAGAACCAGCCCCGATAACACACTCTGAAGTAGCTATAAATGTGTGCATGTTCTCTATGCAAGTGCACATTTATTTTATAAAAATATGCACCTCAACTTATGTTGTACAGCTAAGTGAATTAAAGTTCTTTGCATTGGAAATTTGAGATTGCTGAAGGAGTAAGAAGAAGGAATACTATATATAAATACATAAATAATAAATATTAAAAGACTATTTGATTTAATAAGTTAAAGGCATCAATTGCATTAAATACCAAGTGTTTTTTTTCCAGTGCATTGCTTAGTAATAAATCTATAGTAAAGAGATTTTTGGATTGACAATATCCTGTACTCCAGTGACCCTCTGATATAGAAGAGATATAAGAACATAAGATTGGCCATACTGGGTCAGACCAAAGGTCCATCAATCCAAGTCCTGTTTACAACAGTGGCCAATCCAGGTCATGAATACCTGGCAGGATCCCAAAATGTAGACAGATTACATGCTGTTTGTCCCAGGAGTAAGCAGCGGATTCCCCCAGTCCATTTTAATAATGGTTTATGAACTTTTCCTTCAGGAACTTGGCCAAACCGTTCTTTAAATCCCAGCTACATTAACAGCTTTTATTACATCCTCCAGCAATGAATTCTGGAGCTTTATTATATATTGAATGAAAAATTATTGTCTCCCAGCAGTCTTAAATGTACTACTTTGTAGTTGCATGTCTCCTAGCATCTCATCTATGGGGGGTCATTTTAAAATAGATGGGCATGCGTTAGATGTTCAAAATTGATGATGTGGATATTTGAAAGGCAGGGATGTACAAAGGGCAATTACAGAACTGGGTAGATTTGAATGACTCCATGGACAGAATGTCCAAGTCTAGGTATCCCAACATGGGTATATCTTGGGGCAATTCAGAGCACGGTCAGGACAGATCAATGGTGCAGATATCCTAGGAGTATTTTGTATAGAATTTGGGACATGCCGGGCATGACAGCCAGATGTCCAGGACTAGACCACCTATAGAGCACAGACAGGTATGGGATTTTGTTGTCCATGCTGACCGTGAATATGATTGAGATAGGAGGAACAAAAAGTCGAGAGAGAAGAGTCTGTTTGTCATTCTTGTCTGCTGAGTACCATGTTGTGCATCCCCCAGTGTCTCAACCACCTTCCCAGTGCATCTGTCGCTATGGCTCATCCCCAATAGCTCCCCCCCCCCCCAACAATTCCCATACATCTAACTGTCCACAGGCCCATGGCCACTCCCTTCTACAACCCAGCACCTTGACCCCTTGGACCCCCTCTTCCCCATGTCTTACCACCCACCCCATCTTTCTTCCAGCCATAGCAGTGGGAGTGCACAGGTTTTGTATGTGTCAGAGTGAAGGAACTGAAAAGGGTGCATGACCATCATAAGTGCAGGTATGGGTGTCTGTGTGGCTGTGCATGAGAGTCCATATTTGTCTCTATCTGTGTCTCACAGAGCACAGAGCACTGCATGTTGGTGGAGGTAAGACAAGGCTGCTAGTGGTGGGTTTGAGGGGTATAGGTGGCAGTCCTCACAGGTGTTGGTGAATGGAATCAGTAATGCAGAGTGTGAACTGGTGGTTTGCAGCAGTTATAGAGGAGGAGCTGGACAGAGAGGGTACAGAGAGGGCACCCCATCAGACCGTGTAACGGGCGAGGGCCCAAGACATGGGGCTTATGGATGACCAGCATCTGATGCAATTCAGGTGGCTCCAGCTCTTGACATAAGCTATGTCAAGAGCTGGAGCCACACCTCAGCACCGGCACACAGAGGGGCCATCCCTTCCCTGTTCACATCCAGATTACAATTGCCCTTGCATTCCTGTCCAATGGCAGCTTTCAGACTGTGCTCGCTGCCACAGCAAGCATCAGCCAGTCGGCAGTATCACTATGTTTGATACAGATCCTGGCAGTGTTCCTCCCCAAAGGCACAAAATACATAAGCTTCCCCAGCTCAGTACACGAGCGGCAATTCCACCAGCTAGTTGGCTTCCCTATGGTGCTGGGTGCCATAGATTGAACACATGTAGCTCTCGAACCCCAAGAATGTATACTGAGCTCCTTTTAATAAGGATGCTGCATATCATTTTTCCATGCACCAAATTAATCCATTTCAAAGCCCTATTTGCAGGGTAGTTGCCTAGGGTGTCAACTTCTGTAGGCAAGCAGGAGCAAGGCATTCAAAGCTAAACAATAGATTTTGACAACCAAAGGGTGTGTAAGGCTTAAAATCTGCCTAGGGCACCAACACCTTGATCCAGCTCTGTGGCCAGCCCTGCCTATTCATACTTTGGACATTTAAAAATGAGCATAGAGACACACAAAGCACAGAGACATCTCCAGAGCCATTTTAGAAGCTGGGTCTGTGAATGCCCCCAGCGTGAGGATGTCCAAGTCTTAATGGGGGCGTGGTGGAGGCATGGTTGAGTTGTTCCCAGAGATCTGAATGGCACTGCCTGATCTCAGAAATGTCCGGTGTTGCATCTAAGTTTAGACCTGGTTAAGACATGTATAAGCACTAGGAAAGTGCTTGTTTTCGGTGAAAAACAGTCAGAGGGTATAGAGAAGATAGTACTCCATCATCCCCACTATTCATCACAATCGCAATGACAGCAGCAGTGGGATTTGAATCATGGCTTCCCTGGTTCTAACCCACTTCTCTGACCGTTAGGCTATTCCTAGATGTCTTGGTACTGAAATACTATTCTGAGGATGTGTATGTAGACTCCTACACAGATGTCATATCGGACACGTCCACATTTGTGAAATTGTGTCTACACCTGGACGTGCCTGCTTTTTATCAGCTGCTCTGGTTAGACATCCCAGATTGCACTAGGTTGTCCATTATAAAATGCCCCTCATTGCCCACAAGATGGTCCTCAGCATTTTTCAGTATTATAATGTTATTTCTAACCTTCTTCGTCTCCCCAAATTACCTGACAAAAGTCTTGCCACCTTGCTTTACATCTTTTTTTTCTTTTTCCCAAGCTTCTGCTATCCTTATTTCTTTCTTTGCCTCTTGGAGCTTTATCTGGTATTTATTGAAACACAGAAACATAGAAAACTGACAGCAGAAAAAGGCCATACTGCCTATCCAGTCTACCTTTCCATAGCAACTATTATAGTCCCTTTTTTCCTTTTGAGATCTTCTGTATTTGTCCCATGTTTTCTTGAATTCAGATACTGTCCTTATCTCTACTATCTCCACTGAGAGATGATTCCATTCATCTACCACTCTTTCCATAAAGAAATATTTCTGCATATTACTCCTGTCTATCCCTTTTCATCTTCATCCTATGCCCCCCTCGTTGCAGAGCTTTCTTTCAATTGAAAGAGCCACTCCTCCTGTGCTCTCCCACCTTTCCTCCAAAGTATACATATTGGGCCACATTCTGTACAGGATGTCCATGCCCCTATGCACCCGATTGGAATCGGACGCACAGGGGCAGATGTGTTTCTGATCCTGCAGGGCACGTCTAGCCCTGCGGGACCAGAATGGCAACTAGGCCTGTACATGCAGGCTGGGACCTGATTCTGGTCAGCCTGCAAGTACAGGCCTCTACCTGGCTACCCCAGTCAAGGCTCCTAAATTGAGCCATGGTGTCCAGTTGCCATGGCACCACGGCTCCATTCAGGAGCTGCGATCCCTGGCCGTCAACCTGTTCTGCAATTCTCTGCAGCCCAACTCCCGATCTGACCTCCCAAGGCCAGGGTCAGGCTGTGGGGAATCATCTGCGCCCCCTCCGAGCCCTTCCGCTGCCCAGGCCAGCCATCCCCCGCCATCTGGGGAACTTATTCCACCTCAGAATAAGTTCCCCGTTCAGCCCATCGGCCCCGGACGTACAAGGCCAACATCAGAATCGGCACTGTACGTCTGGGGCCACAGACAGCCCAATGCCTGCCATAACTCCGCTCCCTTCCCACCCCCATCTAGCCTCCCCATACAAACACCTTGTTCATACAGGGAGGTTAGCCGGGGATGCAGAGGGGGCCGAATAGCGGAATAACCTTGATTGAGATTTTTAAGCCTGGCTCCATATGCCTTATGATGAAGTCCACTGACCATTTTAGTAGTTACCCTCTGCACCGACTCCATCCTGTTAAATACTTTTGAAGGTGTGGTCTCCAGAACTGCACACAATACTCCAAATGAGATCTCACCAACAACTTATACACCTCCTTCTTCCTGCTGGCTATTCTGTTCTGTGTTTCTCTTTTTATGATCTTCTGAATTTTGTGAACACTACCTTCATGGCCTTTTCTTTTTAACCACTTCCTTGGACAACCATATCAGTTTCCTTTTCTTCTTGTTTCTGTATACTTTCCTTCATAAAGATCTGTTGCCATTTTTATAGCTCCTTTCAGTTGGTCACTGCATTTTCCTTATGTCCTTCCATCCTACCATCTTCTTCTTCAGGTACTTCTCTATTTTACTAAAGTTAGCATGTTTGAAATCCAGTACGTTAGGTTTTGTTTGTCTAGACTCTGCTTTAGCTCTTATATCAAACCATACTGTCTAACGATCACTGCAGACCAGCTCAGCACCCAGCCAGATATTACACACACTTTCTCCATTTGTGAGTACTAGATCGAGTGTCACCCCTTTCCTTGTAGATTCTATTACCATTTGTCTGAGCAAAGCGCCTTGAAAGACATTTGGGATCTCTCTACGTCCTTCTGAATTTTCACCTCCCCCTTAATCTTCAGCTTTTGGATATCTATGTCAGATCTCTGTCCAGTTTCCTTATGTGAGTTGGAGATCTACAGATGACACCTCTGTGGATGGAACTTCCATCTTCTCTTTACAAGGTGGTCAATATTGCTTCCTCCCTTCTCCAAGCCCCCTCCATTGCACTGTCTTTAAAAGTGGCTTTCACTTAAAGGGCTACTCCTCCATCTTTTCAGCCATCTCTATTCCTCTTAAAGAGAATATAGCCTAGTATGACAATGTCTCATTTATGAAACTCAGTGAACCATGTCTCCATAATAATAATAATAATAATAATATCTAAGTCTACTAGACCACCTTTACGAATAGGACTTGCAGATCTGGAACTTGGTTGCTTAGACTTTGAATTTTTGTGCACATTACTTTCTGGTTATTTTTTGTTGGCTTTTTAATCTTCTGAATAGCCTTTTGCCCAGGGCTGGCCCAACCATTACGCAAACTAGGCAGTCACCTGGGGTGACATCTTCTGGAGGTGCAGCAAAGAGTAGGGCATTTCATGCAAAACAATTGATTCTGACAGCCAGGGGGCATAAGGCTTAAGGTCTGCCTAGGGTACTTTCTTGTTGAGATTTAAGTTGCTAAAATGTTTGACAGTAAATATTGACTGCCAGTTTTAGCAAAATTTTCTGTAGATGCACATGAGCTCCTCATTCATTAGCATCCAGAGCAAATTTTTGAAGAAATTTGGACCCTCCCTTGCCATGGCTAGGCATTTTACTTATTCTCAGATAAGAACATAAGATATGCCATACTGGGTTAGACCAAGGTCCATCAAGCTCAGTATTCTGTTTCCAACAATGGCCAATCTAGGTCACAAGTACCTTGCAGTTTCACCAAAAGATGCAGGTTCCACAATGCTTGTACTGGAGCAAGCAGTGGATTTCCCTGGTCCCCTTTAATAATGGTTTATGGACCTTTTCTCCAGGAACTTGTCCAAACCTTTTTCAATCCCAGCTACACTAACAGCTTTTACTACATCGCCCCGGTTACAAATTCCAGAGTTTGATTACGTGTTGAGTGAAAAAAAAAATTCTCTTATTAGTCTTAACTGTAGTTTCATTGCATGTCCCCTCATTTTTCTATATTTTGATGGCGTAAACAATCGATCTATGTTTACCCATTCCACTCCATTCATTCATTTATAGACCTTTATCATATCTCACCTCAGCCGTCTCTTTTCCAGGTTGAAGAGCCCTAACTTTTTTTGGCCTCTCCTCATAGGGGTATCCTTCCATCCCCTTTACCATTTTGGTGGCTCTTCTCTGTACCTTTTCTAATAACGCTATTTCCTTTTTAAGATACAGCGACCAGAATTGCACACAATATTCAAGGTGCGGTCGCACCATGGAACGATACAGAGGCATTATAATATCCTTTGTTTTATTTTACATTCCTTTCCTTATGATACGTAGCATTCTATTTGCTTTCTTGGCCGCCGCTGTACACTGGGCAGAGGGTTTCAATATGTTATCCAAAATGATGCATAAATCTTTTTCCTGGGTGATGGTTCCTAATTTGGAACCTTGCTTCATGGAACCATAGTTTGGGTTGTTCTTTCCCAGGTACATAACTTTTCACTTGTCCACATTAAATTTTATCTGCCTTGTCGGGTACATCTGGAGCCAGTTGGCAACCCCACTCCCATATCCTCCCCCAAGTCCCAAAGGTTTGGATGGGATAATTGTCTCCATGAATCCTCTCAGCCCCTTGCTTACTCAAAATGCTATGGAAATCCATCCTGGTACGAAACCCTGAACCTTTTGGATCCCTACCCCATTTTAAAATAAAGGCTACCAAATCTCTCTGGAACCTTGCTCCCCTCCCCCAAACTTATCCTTACATCTGCCTTTCAGTAGAGAGCAGAAATAATTATCACTTACTCCTCCCTTGACAGCACCACCTTGGTAAATGATGTCATCTGACCCTAGCATTATGTTATAGCACAGCTTTACAGTTCAACCAGCACAATTTTCCAAGATGATGCCAATAGGGAAGAAAATAGAAGGGATCACTACTACCTTTTTTACTGGAAGCATAATTGTGTGTAAGCTTGGGGGACTGGAGTAGTAGCTTTAGCAGACTTTTATTAAAGGTTGTGGTTCCAAAGAGAGCAAGCTTTCACACAGCATTTTAGAATGCCATAAGGCCATTTTTGCTAATTTCAGCATTAATGAGCTCCTTTGCCCAATTTTGCATACAGAAACTTATTAATGTGGAATTTAAATACATTTTTAATTGTAGTAGACTATGGGGCCTGTTCACTAAAGTGAAGTAAGCAGTTACTGTTGGAATTAGTGTATGGTAACAATTACTGCATGACAATGGAAACCATTATCACACATCTTTCGCACTTATCTCATACTAATTTGCACGGCAATTGCTTGCTACAGCTGACGGAAGGAAATGAACAGAGAATGGGTGGGTTATGAGCGTGGTGATATGTGGAGCCACTTGATCCCAATGCAGCTACTGCAACAACACACCCCAGCACCCTCAACAACTATAGCATCAAATTTAAACCCCGCAACGCACCCCTGAACGCCACAATATCTAAACCACGAAAATCAAACCCCCTGATATCCCCAGACCTTTTCCACCCACTGACTTCCCCCCTGGCCTTTGTCAGGGGTCCCGGTATCTAGTGTAAAGCAAAAGTGATCCCCAGTTGCACCTGTTCCATCAGTTACCTGGATTCAAAAAGTAGAAATAGTCTCAAGGTGCTACCGCTAGGGTTCAAACTTCCAAATAAGGAGCATGCTCCATATTTGGAAGTTTCAAACCTAGCAATAATACCACAGACTACCTCTAGGTGTCAGAGCTGCCATTTTGAACCTGGAGAACTGACGGGAAAGGAGGGGCTATGGAAACTTCCTGTTCTCCACTAGATGGGGAGACAGGGAGTGTGAGGATGTCAAGGAGTTCAGAGTGTATTGGGAGTTCTGGTTTGATTATTTGGATGTCGAGGGTTCAAGAAGTGTCATGGGGTTTGGGTTTAATGATTCGGCGTTCGTGGTATGTCAGGGGATTGCTTTTCAAGGGTGTCCGGGAGATTTTGAGCTATGTTAGGGGGTACACCATCTGTGTTGGGGGCTGGTTTACAAATGACCAATAGTGTTGCTGCACTATACTATCAGCATTGCATTTTTATGTATGGTAAATGTCTTCTTAGTATGAGAGCTTTTCAGGACAGATATTGGCCAAGCCCTCAAAAGTTACCACACAGGCTTTAAATGTTTTGCACCAAATGCTCAGCAAGGGCAAAATTTACTGCACTTTAGCAGACTCCCACTCATATATCACCTCTTCCTGTATGCCCCCACTTTAATACAGCCAACATGTTTTGAAGTTCATAACTCTGGCTTTTTGAGACCCCTCTCTTACTTTGATCTTACATTATACAAGATACTCTAATCTCTTGAGTTCAGGTGACGTAGCTGAGGATTAGAAATACTTTCCCTGCTTCTTTCCTTTTTTAAGTACTAGATCTGGTATTGTCTACTCTCTTCTAGCTTTTGTTACCATTTGCTATTGGAGAGCCACTTGAAGGGAGTTCATGATCTCCAGCTCTTCTGCCTGTGTTGGAGATCTGTAGAGAACTCTGGTGTACATGGACGTGACATCTGCCCTGTCACAGATAACAAATAGCAAAGCCTCCCAATAACCCCTGCATTTGAGTTGCTTTAATATAAATTTTGAAATATAAAATGCCATTTCTCGTCCTCTTCTGCTAACATATTGAATTGATTATATATATTTTGATATGACCTCTCTTAGTCATGGGGCCCATTAAACCATGTCTCTAAAGCTGAAACAACTGAGAAGTTAGTCACATGCTTTTTCTGAATATATATGTTTTAGGGGCTGGCCATTCCAATAAAAATGAACAAAGGATCATGTTGGACAGAGCCATCTGTATTATCATGCTTAAAAGAAATAACCAATTTCCAGTGAATTCTTGACAACAAAGCAGTCCATCAATATGGTTGAATGTTCCTTTTTTTCTACAGATTTGTCAACATATTTTGGGAATTCATGCCCACTTAATTGCTTTTAATTATTTCAGGAACTTTCATACAATCTGTCTCCACAAGAGAAGTTACATCTATTCCTCCTACATTTGCAGGCTTCTCCAGTCTAAACAGTCAAGGCAGCATGTGAATAATCCTCATAAGGAAGGGATGTATAGTTGTGGTCAAAATTATTGCCACCTTTGCATTTTAGATATGTTATGTACAATATCTTGTGAAATAATTGGAAATATTCCAGCTGTATGTCATCATAATCTTTTAATAGTATGTTCAAACATATGCTACATACAAAAGATGTAATTTAGATGTAGTAATTTCTGAGGAATAACAAAACAAAATATAACTTGGACAAGATTAATGGTACCCTTCATTAATATTTGGTTGCACAACTGTTGGCAGTGATGACAGTCTCCAAACATTTCTTGTAGTCATCTATAAGTATCATACAACTGTCCTCTGGTAGTTTCTGTCACTCTTCAACTGCAATTTGTTCCAGCTCATAAATGTTTCCAGGATTCCTTTTACCAGTGGCAAATTTCAGCTCTTTCCAAAGATTTTCAATTGGACTGAGATCAACACTCATTTTAAAATAGCCCATTTGTTCCTTTTTAACCATTCTTTTGTCCTTTAGGATGTATGTTTTGGGTCATTGTCCTGCTGGAGAACCCATGATCTTCAATCCAGACCTAGCTTTCTGACACTAGGTAGACCATTTCTCTCCAAAATACCTTGGTAGTCCTCTGACTTCATGATTTCTTTAATACGTTCCAGGCCTCCAGTTCCTGAGGCAGCAAAACAGCCCCACAATATTATGGAACCTCTACCACATTTAACTGTAGGAAGGGTGTTTTTCTTTTTTTCCTTATAAGCTTCATTTCTTCACCTGTAAATGTATCACTGATTTGCATTGCCAAAGAGCTCAAGTTTGGTTTCAACTGTCCACGGAACACTTTCCCAGAAGGATTGAGGTTTCTCAAGGTGGGTTTGGGCAAAGATCAGGTGTGCCTTTTTATGTCTATCTTTGAGCAGTGGGGTCCTCCTTCACCTTCACCCATAAAGTCCTTCTATATTCAGTGCACAGTATATGGTACGGGTTAAAACCACCACTCCAGATGGCTCCAGATCAGCCTTAAGCACTTTGGATGACACTTAAGCACTTTGGCATTTTCCCAACAGTTCACACTAATCTTTGAAGACTTCTTGGATTAATTTTCTTCTTTCCACCACATCCTAGGAGGTTCTTGACAGTTCCATGAGCAAAAAACTTCTTAATAAAAGTGTGAACTGTAGACATGAATCCCAAGGTCTTTGGAGATGACCTTGTATCCCTTTGAAGTTTGATGTTGGGTGATAATGGCTTTTTTGATGGTCTCAGGCATCTCTCTTGTTTTTACCATTGTGAAAATGGAACGGGGAGTAAATGTGGCCATTTTAAACATGAGCGCCATCATTCATTGCTTGATTCAAGTCATGTGAGTAATCCCGTGGTGCCACTGGACTCGGTCCCTAGGCCGGCGGAGTAACCGGGTCCCCGGGGGCCGAGCCCGCTGGTGTTCGTGCTGGGGGGGCAGCTGAAGCGTGCTGGCGCCGCTGGCATCGCACCCACGCTGTGACGTGGGGCGAGCCGATTGGAGCCGGCAACTGGGGAGGCGGAGCTGACCAGGAAGCGTGGGAGATCGCCGGCGTGCGATCTCCCTCTTCCTGGAGTGGCCGGCAAGTTAAACAGGTGTGTCTCGGCTGGGCTCCTTCGGCGCCGGGGGGGGTTATTTCGGTGTCTGAGGTCCGGGGGTCGCAGAGCTTGGTAAAATCAAGCGCCTTAACGGCAGTTGCGGTTGGGGCAGAGGGGGGGCCATGGGTTTGCCGAGAGTGGGACACACACGTTAATTTTTAAAGGGAGCGGGAGAGCGATGTTTGGGGGGCAGGGGCACGCTGCGAGGCAGACAACTAGCGGGGCGTCGATTATAAAACAAAAAAAAAAACAAAATAAAACAATTTAGAAGGAAATAAAATAAGGAGACAGAGGGGCAAGCACCGTTTAAAATACAAAAAAAAAAAAAAAAGGAGGTAGGTGGGGGCAGTTGAACTAAGGGTGTGCAGGCCTTAGCTGGGGGCCCTGAGCCTTATCTTCCCAGGCCTTGGGGGGTGGGTGGTATTTGGAGTGGGGGGGGCTGGGGTTGCGGTCTGTGAAGGGAGTTGGGGGTTTGGCATCCATGGCCCGCACTCAGAAGGGAAAAGGGGTGGATAGGAGGGCTGGCCCTGCTGGAGCAAAAGCCAGCGGGCGGGGGGCTGGTCAGCGTGGGAGTTCGGCAGCAGGGGCAGGTAGGTCGGAGTCTGGGGGCGCAGCGGTGGTGGGGGGTCGAGGGCGAATTCTTCCAGATGTGTGGCAGGGGGCAGCAAGGGTGGGCGGAGTCCCGTGGTAGATCCCGGGGTAGATCGGGTAGGCCCCCGGGGGGTAGTGACAGCAGAGTCCCTCGTGAGGCAGGGTTAGTGGCACAAGGGCCCGCCTGGCCCACGGGTGTCGGGGAGGAGAAGGTCAGCCCCCCTGTACTGCCCAGTGCTGAACTTTGCGGGGCGGTGCTGGAGCCGGTGCAGGCAGACAGAGCAGCCGGCAACTCACGTGGTCAGGTCGGGGGGCCTAGGGTCAATCCCGTGGCATGTGGACCATTGGGGATGCCCTTCCCCCCCTGTGTTATACACCAAGCCTGATGGACGGGCGTTTCGTCCACAGTATCACAGGGTCCCTCGGACCATGGGCCTTTGGGGCCAGTCCCTATGGGGTAGCAGGTCCATGGGGGAGTGGCTGGGGTGGTTGGTCCGGCGCGGGGTCAGTGGGGTCAGGAGTGCTGCCCGGAAGTGGGTTGGCAGGTTGGGAGGCTGGTGGCCAAGGTTCATCTACCTGGAGCTGGAAGGGAAGGCCGAGTGTGGCGGCTAGGGCTCCTGGGGCAGTTGCTGCTGGCTTCTCTCCGTCCTTCCCTATGCAGGTACCTGAGAGCTCTGGGTGTCGACTGAGCATGTCCGAACACGAGCGAGTCAGCGGAGCAGCATCCACGGGGCAGGTGGCGGAACAGGCCGACAGGGCAGCTGGAGCGGCAGCAGTGCTCCCGCCTGTGACGTCCAATGCGGAGACCGGTGAGTATGCGGGGAGTGGGGATACTGCCCTGGGGGGGGGTACATGCTTTGGGGCCTGGTATCGTGGATGGTGGAAAGGCGAAGGCGAAGCGCAAGCGTGGTCGACGCCGTCGGCGCGACTCATCTTCGTCGTCAACCTCGACATCGTCTGCGGAGTCTTCGGGTGATTCCGCGCCAGAGGGGGGTGAGAGGGGTGAGGGGGTGGGTACCACAGTTGTGCATTGTTTGGAGTTGTGGGAAGGGGTACCAAAAAAATTGCGGCATCGCATTAAGCAGCGACAGTATATTGATTTTTTTCATCTGCTGGAGGGCAGAAAACGCTCAGGTGATAGCAAACGGAAGCGCAAGGAGGACAAAAAAGCAGGGAGGGTGCGGAAGGCTTCCCGTAATACTCTTAATTGGACTCGGGCTTTTTTGCGCTTGGCTAGTGTATGGGGCCATTATTTTCTGGAGCAGTATGGCGTGTTGCTGGCTTACGCGGATGCAATTTTGGCGGCGTCTCAGGGCCAGCAGCCACTCAGTCAAGAGGGGAGGGCAATGGGGGGAGACGTCTGTTGGCGTTTCAACAAGTCATCATGCCCATTCCCCGACTGCAAGTTTAAACATGCCTGTTCCTTGTGTGGAGGTGGTCATGCCACCACGAAGTATAGCTGCAAGAGAGTGGTTGGAGCCCCGGCGGGGGGTAAGTGATGCAGCATCCGGGGCTTTGGCCCCCACCCCCGTTAGGGTTGACGTTATGCGGCCGTGGCTTGTCAGGAACAGGGGGTCCCGTCGGGGACAAGCGGGAAGACTGATTTTGTTGGGTTTTATGGAAGGTTTTCGCATTCTGTTTCGGGGGGCACCAAGAGGAGTATGCTCTAAAAACGCCAGTTCAGCTGCAGCCCTGGCGGAAGTCGTGCATCGGAAGATTGCGGATGAATGCGCGTTGGGGCGGGTAGCTGGCCCTTTCCATGATCCCCCGTTTTCTCCTTTTGTCGTTTCACTGCTGGCGGTGGTCCCCAAGAAGGAGCTGGGCAAATACAGGCTGATTCACAACCTATCTTGCCCCCCTGGGGACTCTGTGAACGATCACATTCCTCGGGAGCAGTGCTTGGTGCGTTACGCGTCTTTTGATTCAGCTGTGGCATTAGTAAGGCAGTGTGGGGCGGGGGCCTTGCTGGCAAAAGTGGACATTGAATCTGCATTCCGGTTGTTACCGGTGCACCCTTCTGCTTTTCCGTCGTTGGGCTTTCGATTTGATTCACAGTTTTACTATGATAAGTGCATGCCTATGGGTTGTGCGGTGTCGTGCGCTTACTTTGAAGCCTTCAGCACCTTCCTCCACTGGGTTTTGGAACAGCAGACAGGTGTGTCCACTATCGTGCATTACCTGGACAATTTTTTGTTCGTAGGGTCCGAGCAGACCGGGATCTGTGCCTGGCTGCTGGGCGCCTTTCATAGCCTTGCTGGCGATTTCGGTATACCCATAGCGGCAGGCAAAACGGTGGGGCCTGTCACATGCCTTACCTTCCTGGGAATAGAGATTGACACAGACAAAATATTAGTGCGTTTGCCGGCACAGAAAGTTGAGCGACTCCGGAATTTGGAGCGGTGGGCAAAACCACCCTTCGAGTTCTGCTGTCTTTAGTCGGTCATCTCAATTTTGCTTGCAGGGTGCTGCTGATGGGGCGCCCCTTTGCGCGGCGGTTGTCCTTGGCGATGGCGGGAGAGAAAAGGCCACATCATCTTATTCGGGTGTCGTCCGGCATGCGTGAGGATTTGCGGGTGTGGGATGCCTTCTTAGCGGACTTCAATGGCTGCAGGGTTGTGCAATGGCTGGAGCAGTCGAATGCGGATTTGCACTTGTTTACTGACGCAGCGGGCAGTTCTGGTTTTGGGGCGTACTGTCAGGGAGCTTGGTGTGCGGAGGTGTGGCCTAGCGAATGGGTGGCATCCGGGTTGACCCATAACATTACCTTCTTGGAACTCTTCCCCATAGTGGTTGCGCTGTGGGTATGGCCGGAGTGCTTACGGAATAAAAGGGTGTTGTTTTGGTGCGACAATGCTGCGGTGGTCGAGGTCATCAACCGACACGCGCCCAGGTGCCCAAGGGTAACGGCGCTGATGAGAGTATTCATCTTGGCTTGCTTGCGCCTGAACGTCACCGCCAGAGCAAGACATGTGCTGGATGTGCAAAATTCCATTGCTGATGCTCTGTCCCATTTTCAGTGGTCACAGTTCAGGTTATTGGCTCCAGAGGCGGACGTGGCTGCCTCGGCGGTGGCGGGCCATCTTTGGCGAGTTGGGACCCTGACATGATGGCGTTGCTGTCCGTGTCAGTGGCGTGTGGAACGTGGGCGAAGTATCAGCGAGGTTATTCTCAGGTGAGTGAATTTTTGGGCGCGAGAGGGTGGAAAGGGGGGAGTGTTCACGACAGGCTTGTGAGCCAATTCGTGTTGTGGGCGAAAAGGGAAGGCTGGGCCCGGTTGGCGGTCGTCGCGGTGTTGGCAGGGTTTTCCTTTTTCTGCAAGGCGGCCAGTTGGGGTAACTCTCGTACGTCCTTTTTAGTCAAGCACTTGCTGGCTGGGTGGGCCAGGGTGTACCCCAAGCTGCAGGATTGGCGGCTGCCAGTCTCTCACGATCTGCTCCTCAAGATTTGTGAAGTGTTACCGCGGGTCGCGGCCTCGACTTTCAAGGCGGTTTTGTTTCAGGCATTGTTTGCGACTGCTTTTTTGTGGGTTTCCGCATTTGTGAGCTCGTGCCCAGGTCCGCGAGGAGGGGCGCTTGCAGTGGGCTGGATGCCAATTGCGTGGCGGTGGAGGCGGCTCAGGTACGCATCCTTGTCTCGCATTCCAAAATGGACCAGTCAGGTAGCGGCACATGTGTGATCCTGAATGTAATTTCCCCCTTGCCTTCCTGCCCGTTTTTTTGCCTGCGGAGTTACTTGCAGCGGAGACCGGAGGCCTCGGGCTACTTTTTTATCCATGCGGATGGAAAACCAGTAACGCAGTTCCAGTTTACTGCGGTGTTGCGCTTGGTATTACGTTACCTGGGCTGCGATGAGAGGAGTTATGCCTCGCACTCCTTCCGGATTGGTGCTGCCATGAGTGCGGCCGCAGCGGGACTCGAGGGCTCGGTCATTCAACGGATTGGTAGGTGGTGCTCGGGTGCATACAAGGGATACGTGCACCCGTGACCGTCCCGGGTCAGATCTCTGGCACCACGGGAGCTGGCCTTCATTGCACGGGGGGGGGGGGAAGGGGGTTATAATCCCTTTTGCTTCCTGTTGCAGACGAGGCCGCTGGTTGCAGTCCAATTTGTCTCCTTGCAGATGGCTTGTGCTCCAGAGAGTGGTGGATCATCGGGCATTCCTTTGTGTATTGGGCTGAGCGCAGGGCAGCTGTGCGGCCGTTGGGCATCCACCTCGGGCTGGCTGCTTCGGGAATTTGGCTTTGCTGGATGGGACAACGTGGCATGTGATGGCAGCAGCTGATTGCCTGCGTTCAGGCGAAGATCGAACAGCAGCAGCGGCCAGTCAGGCTGCTAATCCACTTGGGTGGCAATGATCTGTTGGGCAGGTCATGCCGGCAACTTATCAGAACTGTGCTGAGGGACATCGGACTGTTGCATGAATTGCTTCCGGGGGTTGCCATTATTTGGTCTGACATCATTCCACGCTGTGATAAGGAAGCTTATCATAGCTCAGGAAGGAGCTATAGTAAAGGTGAAGTGACTCTGAACAAGCAACCTGTCAGTTCTGGTAGAAATAAGAAAACAGAATTTTTCTATAAAAGACTACCAGTCCCAGAATGCACCAGGTTTCCAACAGCCATTAGAGGAGCTGACGTGGAGAAACGTGTGTTCAATAAGGAGGGCTATGAGGTAATCCCCAAGCACTCATCTCAAAGGGCAGGGCCTGATTCAGCACAGCTGCGCTATGCTAGGGTGGAGCACTCATCAAAGCAGAATAAAGGTAGAGTTTATTCTACAGAGAATTATCCTCATCTTCAGTTTCATCTGAGAGATCCTCAGAATCAGCTTGGATATCCTCAGCTTGGACGTCTTCATCATCTGGAGGATCATCAGGAACAGAAGCCAGACCGGACGGACAGAGAGGGCAAGAAACCCTTTGGAAGAAAGAAGAGAAAAGCATTTGGGAGGTCTAAAGGAGTCCAGAGCAGTATGTATACTGGAAGGTATTCCAAGGGCCAGCATACACCATTGGACTGGGGAAAGCCAGAGGAATGGTGCTGCAGAGCTAGGAATCTCCAGAGGGTACCAGTGAGGGAGACGGCTGCACTTGGAAGGGACCCTAGAACCCGTGCCAGAAGGTATGTGAAGAGAGATCCAGTGTCCAGGGATCTGGATTGGAAGGCTGGACATAAGAACTGGACTACATACTGGCCAGGCTATTTAGAGAGGAACTCTAACAGCAATGGAAGCTCAGGTATGAACACTGATCTATGCCCTAGCTATAACCTTGAAAGACAGCAGGGAAACAAGTATTCTCCTGAGAGTGCTACATTGAGAAATTCCTCTGTGCCAATCCATGATATTGAACCCATGATTGTTGAAGAAGGGGGAGCGGTCTTAGATACAGGCTGTGAATATATGGATTGCTCTCTGTCTAAACTCCTTTGGTAATTTTCTGTTAAAAAGTACATCAACCATCACAAAGAAATACAAACTTGTTCTTTAATCTACTCAGAAAAGCTCCTGAAGTAGGATTTGAGCCACGCAGTAGAAAGCAAGCCAGCTAAGGGGTTTCAGCTGGATAACTGCTAGCAATTGAGCCTTACCTAATTGCTTGTGAGCTCTGATGGAATAACTTCTGAGTCTATGTGTGAAGATATAAGAAGTTAACCTGAAAAGAACAGTTTTTCCCTTCTTTGTGGGTTTTGCTTGTTGTTTGAAACACTGCTAAGAAAATATTAGCTAAAGCCTACAGAAAAGACCAGTTTGTTACCAACCAGGTCTTTATTCTTTTGCTTTGATTGCCTGACAAGTTCAACTGTTGTTTTCCTGATTTTGTTTTTCCAAGTTTAACACTGAAAGCAAGTATCCTGTTTTATGTGCTACCAAGCATATCTATGTTGGGAGAAATAACCCCATAAATAAATATCTTATTGGCTTTACACTCAAGCACAACTAATTATTGTGAGCAGCTGTGTCTGGTGTGAATGGACTGCATTTCCCACAATCCCTTGCAAATCATATTGATATATGCACTTGCCAAGACTGTGAACCTTCTCACCCAGGCAGCCGTCTGACAAATGGCGTATTTTTTGGATTGCTTTTGCGCAAAGGGATTTACTTGATGAGGATTACAACTCAAGTCTGAAGGAAAAGACAGTTCAAGCTTAAAAGCTGAAAGAAAAGATTTTCCCTCAACTACACTTTGGAGGAGAGGTGGCTGTTCCAGGTAGCTGTTCCAGGAAGAAAAGACCCTGTGCAGAGCTGGATTCATCACTGGCATAAGGTAACAAGTACCTGGGCATGTCTAGTGGTGGATGGGAGTAAGGCACAGGGGTAATTGAAGAAAAAAAAAGTAGAAAAAAACACCTGTTTGGAAGGTGGTGCACTGTGGGGGGTTTTTTTTGTGTGTTTTCTTGCAGGGATCAAGATGGATCCAAGGGAACTAGCTGATTGGATGGCAGCCCAGTTTAGCAGGCAACAGGAGCTAGCACAGCAGGCTCAGGACACTGCTATGAAAGCCTTAATGGACCAGCAGAGGCCAGTGCTTGATCTGGTGCAAGCCCTAGTTCAACTGCAGAACCAAAGTGGACCAGATGCAAGACCAGCAGTAAATACTGGTACACCACATGTGGACAGTGTGGGACTCAATCAGGGAATTGGGGCATTTAGTTTTGGGAAGCTAGCTCCAGATGATAATGTTGATGATTTTCTAGAGTCTTTTGAAAGAGTGGCACAAGCATTAGCATGGCCAGAGACCCAGTGGGCAGTAAGGCTGGCAGCCTCTTTAACTGGAGAGGCGCTTGCAGCTTATAGAGCAATGCCAGCAGCCCAGGCTTTGAATTATAAGGATGTAAAGGCTGCTATTAGAGATCGCCTAGGGTTGTCTATTTCAGAGTATAGGCGAATGTTTAGAGCTACTACATTAAGAGTGGGTGAAACACCCAGGGCTCTGAGTCAGAGAATCAGAGGATTAGCTGTAAAATGGTTGGAGCCTGAGCAAAAGATGGTAGAAATGTTATTAGACATTATTATGCTGGAACAATTTATGTCTGCTGTGCCTAAAGATTTGCACACTTTCCTTATACAGCAAAATTGCCAAAATCTTGGAGAGGCAACCATGCTAGCAGAGAGATTCTTGGAAGCAACACAGGCTTGCCATAGAATGTGTTGCCTCTGAAGATGGGTGCTGAGGCAAGCTGTGCTGTATCAGAAAAGAAAATGATTAAAAATGTTTCTGGAAATAAATGTACTGTGCCAAACCAGATGACACAGTGAAGTAGAAAGAAATGTTTCAAGTGTGGAAAATGGGGACATTTAGAAAAGGGATGCCAGACACACACTAGCTTAATGGGTGTGGATTTAAAACAGCCCAAAGAAGGATTTCTTTTGATGGTTGATGTGCAAGGAATTACCACAAATGCTTTGTTAGACTCTGGGGCAGACCAGAGTATGATGTCAAAAAGGCTTTGGAAGAGAATAGAGGCCCATGAAGGATTTGTGCCTAGAACCCCTGAAAGCCAAGTTCACATCAGATGCATTCATGGTGCTGCAACATCATATCCCATCTATAGGCTAAAGGTTAAGTGCCTGGGGGAACAAGAGGAAGTCCTGTTAGCAGTGGTGCCTAGGCTACCCTTTGATTTGGTTCTAGGAAAGGACTGGCCAAGATTTAAGCAGGGTCTAGTGGAAGGGCTAGGAAAGAAGGAGGGAGAAGGAATAATGGAAATAGCTCCCGGGCCTTTCTTTGGAAGTCCTCAGTCCCTAGCTAAAAAGATGGTTAAGCGGGGGGGCGGAGCCTGATGTCCAGCGGGTTAGACGCTTTGCGCTGAAGCTCCCGAGGGGCCTACTCAGAATCCTGACTTAATACCTACATTAACTTAATATTTTGCTCCGAACTTACCGGGGTGCCTCGGGGGAGATGGCGGCCCATAAACCAGCGCGCTTAGACTTCGGATCTCCCTCTTCTTCACACGGAAAACGTTCCAAGACAGAGCTGCCTTCCCCACAAAAGATGGTGCCATTTCGGGATAACCCCGAAATGCAACAGGAGATCTTGGAGGAAATACGTGGTGTGAAGGAACTGGTGCAGTCCAACGGAGAAGCGCTCCGAGCCATGAGAGAAGATTTTGGTGTACTTCAGGATCGTTTTGAAGGTCTTTCATTACGGCAGGACAATATGGCGGGGGTCCTCGACTCGCACGTGGTGCGCTTGGTGAAACTGGATGAGGCTGAGCGTCAGATACAGAATCTACAAAAAGAGTTAGAGGATAGCAATAATCGCGCCCGTCGCAACAATGTAAGGCTCATAGGTGTACCGGAGGGCGCGGAAGCAGGAGATATGAGAGAATTCCTGGTCAAAACTCTTCCCTCCTTGCTGAAGATTACTTTTCACAGAGATCTGGAAATTGACCGAGCACATCGTGTTCCTACCAGCATGGCGCTCAATCGGTCGACCCCCCGGCCCATCATTTTTCGTCTACTGAGATATCAGCAAGTTGAGCAAATTCTAAATGCTGCCCGGGCGAATCGTCATTTGGAGTTTGAAAATCATAAAGTCTCCTTCTTCCCTGACTTGGCTAAGCCCACAGCTGACCGTCGGAAGAGACTCCTTGCTTTTCGACCTAGACTTCAACAATTACAGGCTCGTTTCGGCATCTTATATCCCGCGAAGCTCAGAGTGACTCTCCATAACCAAACTCGTACCTTCGAAGATCCTGATCTGCTAGCAACATTTCTAGCTTCTAAAGAAGCAGACCAGATGCGCTAATCCAACAGCTTGGATGGAATCCGCTGGAACGGTCCGCCATTTTGAATGGCCCGATGTGGTGATCGCTGCCTGAAACGGAGACTGCCTGGACTTTTCTTTCTCTTTATATATACCTTGTTGGTCTCCTTTCTTTCCACGATGAGATCCTTGGTTAGTCTCGGAGCCTGTATAGCATTGTAGGATTTATGTTTCAATTCAGGCCTTCTCTGGGGTTTCTTCTCCCCGCAGACATCAGGCCGCCAGTAATTTCTGGGGTTTTGCTTCTTCTCTAAGGCACTCCGGTGCTTATTTTGTTATAAGGGGCGCTTCATGGTTTTCCTTAGTTTAATTTCTATCATGTTGTTTCTGCAGTCATTTACTGGTACTATGAGCGACATTGTGTACCTCTGTGTGCTATTATGTTTCTTTTTCAGATTGTTTAACTATTTGGCATGGCTTCATGTACGTTATCATTACTGACTGTAAAAGGCATCAATAGTCCATTCCAAAGAAGGACAATCCCTAGCTCTCTTAATCATGATTATTCTGAGTTAGTATTTTTTCAGGAGGCCCATTTACTGGGCATAGCTATTTCCTATCTCCTTCATTACGATATACTGAAATTGGCTTCCATCTGAACCTCAATGATTGGTGGAATTATGTCCATTTTACTGTAATTATGAGCAACTACCTCGTATGTCAATCTCTTCCACTCAAGCCCTTCATTGCTTGTTTAAAAGGAAGGTGTTTCATGATTATGTTCTAACTGCTAACTGCTCTCCTTTGGCTGTTTACTTTTGTATACATTTCTGTCACAGGATCAGCCTGTATCATCAATACCATTTTTGCTTGTTTGCTGTACAATAACTGATGTGTGTAAGCGCTTATGTGATGACTCTTATTAGCTTAGAGAAGAAGCATAGGGTGGGGGGTAATTGGGGTTGTTTTCCTTATTGTATGTGTGTATTTGTATCTTTTGGTGTGTTGTTACTTTTGTTTGTTGTAAAATGAAAATAAACGTCTTAAAAAAAAAAAAGATGGTTAAGCTTCCAGAAGGCCAAACTATAGGTAATAAGAGGGGCCTTGTATCCACTCGTTCGCAGGCTAAGGTAGAGAGCCAGCATAAGGAGGAGGGGGAGCAGGCAGAGCTATTGGGAGACTTACCCTCTCATGATGATTTAATAACTCCATCATCTGGTAAAGTAAGAAAGTTGAAAGCACAAAAGCGGCGTGAGAGACTTTGCAGAGCACAGGGTAGGGCTGAGATGTTAGCTGGTCAAAGTTTACCCTGGGTGCCAGCTGAGTTAGTGGCAAAGTTTCCTAACTTTCCACAAGAGCAGGGAGCTGATCAAGCTCTCACCCGAGCTTTTAAGTATGCTCAGGAGGTCAGGGAGGAGTTGCCCAGATTCAGACTAGATAATGAAATATTATATAGAGAGAGTCAGGACCCCAGAAATGGGACCATACGTAAACAATTGGTGGTACCCACAACTTTCAAAGGGCTAGTACTTAGATTAGCACATGATCATCCAGTTGGAGGTCATAAAGGGATGCAAGGAACGCTGGATCAAATACTTATGCGTTTTTACTGGCCAGGTATTTTCAAAGAAACTGCCCAGTTTTGTGCTGCATGTCCAGCGTGTCAGCGAGTTGCAATGGCTCACCCACCGCTGGTGCCATTGATTCCCATTCCAATTATCACAGACCCAATTGGTCGCATTGCCATGGATATTGTAGGCCCATTAGTCAAAACGCCCCGAGGTTTCCAATACGTCCTAGTTATGGTAGATCAGGCAACAAGGTTCCCCTGGGCCATACCATTGAGGAATGTTTCTGCAAAAACAATAGCTTTAGAGCTAGTAAAATTGTTTTGTGAAGTGGGATTCCCAAGAGAGGTGTTGACTGACGGAGGGTCCAATTTTGTATCCAAATATTTGGCCCAGGTCTGGGATGCCTTTGGCATTCATCACGTGAAAACCTCAGCCTACCATCCACAATCAAACGGTTTGGTGGAGAGATTCAACCAAACTCTCAAACAAATGTTGAGAAGGGGGTTAGCAGGAGAGGTAAAAGAATGGGATATGTTATTGCCCTTTGCCTTATATGCCTGCAGGGAAAGAATTCAGGTGTCCCTAGGTGTAACTCCATATGAATTGATGTATGGTAGGGCTCCACGGGGTTTGTTAGATATTTTGAGGGAACAATGGATTGATCCTGAACCAGGGAGTCAGGAGGTGCCACAGTTTCTACGTGACTTGAGAGCACGTTTGAAAAGGACCTCGCAGGTTGCTGAGAGGAAACTGCAGGACAGTCAAGTGCGCCAGAAAGGGTGGTATGATAGGAAGGCCAAAAGCCGCCAATTAAGCATTGGTGAAAAGGTTTTGGTTCAAGTAGCAGGTACAGCCCCAAAATTTGAAGTACAGTGGAAAGGGCCATGGATGGTTGTTAAACAAGTGAGCCCAGTGTCTTATATGGTAGAAAATGCAAGAGGGCGTAGGCAGACCTACCATATTAATGTACTTAAGTCTTGGAAGGAGAGGCCTGTAAATAATAATGACCCTGAAGCCAGTCAGGAAGTAAGTGAGCTTCAAAAAGAAAACACTCTCGTAGGTATTACGGACTGTAGAGAAGAAGTTTCATCAGTTAAACCAGTCCGTAATAACTTAAGCAGGGGGGTATGTGATAAGGAAGCTTATCATAGCTCAGGAAGGAGCTATAGTAAAGGTGAAGTGACTCTGAACAAGCAACCTGTCAGTTCTGGTAGAAATAAGAAAACAGAATTTTTCTATAAAAGACTACCAGTCCCAGAATGCACCAGGTTTCCAACAGCCATTAGAGGAGCTGAAGTGGAGAAACGTGTGTTCAATAAGGAGGGCTATGAGGTAATCCCCAAGCACTCATCTCAAAGGGCAGGGCCTGATTCAGCACAGCTGCGCTGTGCTAGGGTGGAGCACTCATCAAAGCAGAATAAAGGTAGAGTTTATTCTACAGAGAATTATCCTCATCCTCAGTTTCATCTGAGAGATCCTCAGAATCAGCTTGGATATCCTCAGCTTGGACGTCTTCATCATCTGGAGGATCATCAGGAACAGAAGCCAGACCGGACGGACAGAGAGGGCAAGAAACCCTTTGGAAGAAAGAAGAGAAAAGCATTTGGGAGGTCTAAAGGAGTCCAGAGCAGTACGTATACTGGAAGGTATTCCAAGGGCCAGCATACACCATTGGACTGGGGAAAGCCAGAGGAATGGTGCTGCAGAGCTAGGAATCTCCAGAGGGTACCTGTGAGGGAGACGGCTGCACTTGGAAGGGACCCTAGGACCCGTGCCAGAAGGTATGTGAAGAGAGATCCAGTGTCCAGGGATCTGGATTGGAAGGCTGGACATAAGAACTGGACTACATACTGGCCAGGCTATTTAGATAGGATCGCTAACAGCAATGGAAGCTCAGGTATGAACACTGATCTATGCCCTAGCTATAACCTTGAAAGACAGCAGGGAAACAAGTATTCTCCTGAGAGTGCTACATTGAGAAATTCCTCTGTGCCAATTCATGATATTGAACCCATGATTGTTGAAGAAGGGGGAGCGGTCTTAGATACAGGCTGTGAATATATGGATTGCTCTCTGTCTAAACTCCTTTGGTAATTTTCTGTTACAAAGTATATCAACCATCACAAAGAAATACAAACTGCGGAGGACAAACCACTAAGCCTGATCGGTGTATTCACTTCCTTCCAGCTCTCTGCTCTGTTGCCGGGCCTGACTCTGGAACCACTGTCACACTACCTCTTCGCAACACTTCCAGCTCTCCTCGGGCACACCACGTATCAGTCTGCGCTCCTCCACTTTTAATTGCTGTCTCTCCTCAGCTTTCTACTATGTCCTGTATACCAGTCCTTTGGGGGCGCCGCCCAACTGCTATTTCTCGTCGGCGCACCCGCTCTCCTTCTAACCTTATCCTTTGCGTCCCTTCTAGAGCTGCTCTCCTTTCACCCACAACCTCTGCTCTTGCCCCCCTCTGTCTCTCCGCGTCTCCCGCCCCTTCTCTGTTCTCCTTTAAGGTTGGCCTTCTTAATTGTCGCTCTCTTAGAGCCAAGACAATCCTGGTTCAGGATCTCATTACTCAGGCTTCTTTCGACTTAACTCTCCTCACCGAGACCTGGCTAAAGGAAGGGGAGGATGCCCTCCTCGCCCGCTGCCTCCCACCCGGCTTTTCAGCTGTATCAGTCCCTCGCATTGGTCGCTCCGGCGGTGGTGTGGCCGCCATCTTTGCCTCCTCTCTCTCCTTTACCCAGGTTTTCTCTCCTTCCCTCTCATACCCTGAGGCCCTTCTCCTCCATCTCCACACTACTCCATCCATTCACGTTCTTCTCGTCTATGCCCCCCCTGCCCTCCGCTCAGACCTCTGGGACTCACTTCTTCATTCCATTTCCGACCTGTCCCTGCTCTTCCCCCACCTCTTAATCGCCGGCGATTTCAATCTACACCTAGACTCCCCCTCAACCCCCAGAGATCAGACATTTCTCTCCCTCTTAGAGGACCTGTCCCTCTTGCAACACGTTCCCTTCCCCACCCATTCCGCGGGCCATACCCTTGATATCTTCCTGACCCCCTCCTCCTCCACCTCCACACTCTCCCTCTCCAACCTATCTTCTCTCTCTCTTCCCTGGTCTGACCATTTCTGCCTTTCAGCCTTCTGCTCCCAACCCATAGCACCTTCCCCTCCCCACAATTCCCCCCCCCCACCCCACGCCTCTACCGACCCCTCTCCCAGTCCACAGCTCAGCGCCTTCCTCCAGCCACAGATCTGCTTCCCTCTAATTTCGCTTCATTATCTCCTGACTCTCAGGCCTCGGCCTGGTTTTCTTCCCTTTCAACTGCCCTTGATCTCATCGTCCCTCTCCGCCCATGCCCAGCTGCACGTCGACCCTCCCACCCCTGGTACCACCCTGGTCTTCTTCTCCTCCGCTCCCAACTTCGCAGAGCCGAAAGGCTTTGGCGCAAATCCCCTTCTCCAGACACCCTGTCCTCTTTTAAAGCCCAACATTCTTACTATCGTTCTCAAATTCACCTTGCTAAATCTTCTTTCTTTTCCACTGCCATCGCCAATGCCCCTAACCAAACACGTCACCTTTATTCCACCCTCAAATTTCTGACCTCCCTCCATCCCTCCGCCCCCTCCGCACCCATTCACCCCACCCCCACCCCTTCTCTTCTTGCTTCTGCCTTCAGCAACAAAATTTCTTCCCTAAGAGCTTCCCTTCCCTCTCACCCTCTGCCCATTGCTCCTCCCCCCCCCAGTTGCCTCTCCACCCCCAGTCTCTCATCTATCCCATACCTGGTCCTCTTTCTCCCCCACTACAACTGACGAACTTCACCACCTTATCTCCTCCTCCAATAAAACCTTCTGCACCCTTGACCCCATTCCTTCTGCCTGGCTACTTACTCCATCACAGTCCTTCCTCCCTCTTATTCAGACTATCATCAACACCAGCCTATCCACTGGGACCTTCCCCTCCCCTTGGAAGCACGCTTTAATTCGCCCCCTCCTTAAGAAACCCTCCCTTGATTCCCTTGATCCTAACAACTATCGCCCAGTCTCGCAACTTCCTTTCCTTTCCAAACTTCTCGAGAAGGTTGTTTTCACCCAACTTTCCCACCATCTTGACTCTACCAATTTCCTTCACCCCCGTCAATCTGGCTTCCGTCCTGGGCACTCTGTTGAGACTATTCTTCTCGCTTTCACCAATGCCCTGCATGTAGCACATGACCACGGTGAAATTTCGGTGGCGGTTGCACTCGACCTTTCTGCTGCTTTTGACCTGGTCGATCACTCCCTTCTCTTATCACGTCTTCGCGACGCCGGCCTCTGCAGCACTGTTTTTCGATGGTTCCACTCTTTTCTCTCTTCACGTTCCGGCACTGTTCTCCCTTCAACCCCATCTTGCCCTCCCTCTGACTCCTTTCCCCTATCTTGTGGTGTTCCACAGGGCTCGGTGTTAGCCCCTCTTCTCTTTAATCTCTTCCTCACTCCTCTCACGCTACTTATTCAGCAATTTGGCATCTCCGCTTTTTTCTACGCCGATGATATTCTCCTTCTACACCACACATCCCCCGTAAACCCCGACCTCACCCCACTTAACTCCTGTCTGGCCGCCGTCTCCACTTGGATGTCTCAAAATTGCCTGCACCTTAACCCCTCCAAATCAACAGCAATCTGGTTTCCACACGGTCACCCCCTCCCTTCAGTCGCCCCTTCTTTCCCCGGCCTTCCTATCTCTTTGGTCTCCACTTTTCGATACCTCGGCGTGCTCTTCGATTCAGTCATCTCATTCTCTGCTCACGTCTCCCATGTTTCCAAAACCTCTTTCTTCTACCTTAGACAAATACGCGCCATTCGCCCATTCCTCTCTCCTTCTGCTCTCGCCACCCTCCTGCTCACTCTTGTTATCTCCCGCATTGATTTCACCAACTCGATCTTTTCCGGTATCTCTAAATTCCAATTATCATGACTTCAGCGTATCCAGAATACTGCAGCCCGCCTCATATCACACTCATCCCCTAGAGACCACATTACCCCTCTCCTTTTCCGCCTTCATTGGCTTCCCGTTTCCTTTCGTATCCGCTTCAAGCTACTTACGCTCACTCATAAGGCTCTCCACACCTCCACACCTCAGTACCTATCCGACCTCATCCACTTTCACACCCCTAGGCACACCCCTCGCTCCTTCCATCTCAACCGTCTTACACTTCCCTCCCCTTCACTTGCTCATCTCCAGTCTACCCGCTCCTCAGCTTTTTTTTTCACAGGTCCAGCTCTATGGAACTCCCTACCTACCCCTCTCCGTCTAGAGCCCCACCACACCACCTTTAAACAAGCCCTGAAGACCTACCTCTTTTCCCTCACCTTCAACTTACCTCTCCCTTAGCCTCCCCTCTTCCTTGCTGTCTACCCCTCCTCATGTTTCTGTCTTCTTACTTTTCTCTCCTCTCTCTTTCATGAAATTGTAACTTCTTTTTCTGCTTCCAGCCCTCTACCTGCTGTACAATGAATTTATTTTAATTGTAAACCGCTCTGCTTATTATTGAAGGGCGGTCTAGAAAGTTAATAAACATAAACATATATAAACATACTCAGAAAAGCTCCTGAAGTAGGATTTAAGCCACGCAGTAGAAAGCAAGCCAGCTAAGGGGTTTCAGCTGGATAACTGCTAGCAATTGAGCCTTACCTAATTGCTTGTGAGCTCTGATGGAATCACTTCTGAGTCTATGTGTGAAGATATAAGAAGTTAACCTGAAAAGAACAGTTTTTCCCTTCTTTGTGGGTTTTGCTTGTTGTTTGAAACACTGCTAAGAAAATATTAGCTAAAGCCTACAGAAAAGACCAGTTTGTTACCAACCAGGTCTTCATTCTTTTGCTTTGATTGCCTGACAAGTTCAACTGTTGTTTTTCTGATTTTGTTTTTCCAAGTTTAACACTGAAAGCAAGTATCCTGTTTTATGTGCTACCAAGCATATCTGTGTTGGGAGAAATAACCCCACAAATAAATATCTTATTGGCTTTACACTCAAGTACAACTAATTATTGTGAGCAGCTGTGTCTGGTGTGAATGGACTGCATTTCCCACAATCCCTTGCAAATCATATTGATATATGCACTTGCCAAGACTGTGAACCTTCTCACCCAGGCAGCCGTCTGACAACGCCCAGCATGCTGGATCCAGCAGCGGTGGTCGCGGGATCTGGTGAAGATTAACTGGCAGATAGGGCATTGGGTGATGCAGACCGGGGGTGTCAGGTGTTGCACTCTTGGGCTAAGGTTAAGTGTGTGGGTTTGTATCGATTGGATGGTGTGCAACTCGCTCCGGTGGGGCAAGATCTGTTACCGAATGACTGGCAAGAGGCGCTCGAAGGTTGGCATTGGTCGCAGCTGGTTTTGGGGGGGGCGGCACAAGGATAGGTACCTACCTTGTGCCGGTGGCGGGGTAGCGAGCTGGCGCTCGCCGACCCGGCGGTGCATTGGCGGCTGATGCCACTTTGCAGGGGAGCGGTGTGCTCCTTAGGTTGGGAGAGACATCACTGTTGGGGTCTCTGCCCGGAGGAAGGCAACTGGAGCCGGCCTTTGCTAATAACACGGCGAGGCGGGCGGTAGGGGGAACGGGGGGTGGATGATGCACCACCTTGCTAAAAACGGCTGGTGGCAGGCATCATCCCAATTTTTGTAATATTTCCTACTTTTTCCTTTTTAATTGGTCTTGTTTATTTGATTCTTTTATGTGCCAGATATGTGTGCATATAAGTGCATATAACTGGCACTGGCCACTTTTTTTTAGTTGATATTGGACATTAAGGGGTTGAACTGCAAGAGTGCCAATAATGTTGACCACAATTGTATAACGTAAGTCATTGAAAACTACTAAAGGGTAATTTATTTGTTTGCTTATCTGATTAATAACTCACCTGACGGCCAAAGGTACCTAAAAAAAGGAACAGCTGTGATATCACAGCAGCACATGGCCAGAGGACTCCTCTGCAGCTTGGCAAGAATTTTGGTCAGAATGGGAACACCAAATAATGGATCTAAGGAAGGTCAGGTGTCTCTGGCTGGAGAAAGAAGAGGTTAATTTAATAATACAGCATTTAAGATATTTTCACTTCTATTATATTATGATTCTGCTGGTACTTTCATGTCATATATCATATTTCATTTTCCTCAAGAGGTTTCTTTTTAAAATTTCTTTAAGAGGTTTACTATTGTTTACTTTCATACTGAAGAAAGTTTGCTTTCATAGGAAGGGTTTTTTTTTAGACTTAGCAGAGTTCGATGCCACGAACCATAGTATCTTTGTATTGGCAATATGGGAGACTGAATTAGGTGGAAGAGTTCTTCAGTGGTTTTCATCTTATTTGATTCAAAAGTCACAACAAATTAGGTGATGTGTATTTTTTAATCTGAGCCCAAGGTTATGAGATATCTCCGTGTTCAGCCCCATCGCTGAATTTATTCAGCCAATATTTGATCTTGTTATGTTAAGTTATATGTGAAGCAGGCCACAGAATTTATATTTTTGCAGACAATGGGAAGATTTTATTCCCTATCCTGAAAAGTTAAACAGATGTATTTGTGTATATTATCAGGCCATTGGAGCTTGTTTCTCTCTGTTTTTTTGATCATAAATTAAAATTGAACTAAAGTCAGTGGCCTTATGGGTGAAAAAGAATAGCTTGGGTTTAAGCCAAATTCTAAAAGTTGGGGGCACTTGTATACCAATTAGATTGATGTCCTGCAATTTGGGTGTTTGGATAAATTCAGAACTAAGATTCAAAAATCATAAAAACATAAGAACTGCCATACTGAGTCAGACCAATGATTCATCGAGCCCAATATCCTGTTTCCAACAGTGGCCAATCCACTTCATAAGTACTTGGCATATCCCAAAAGCAGCCAAATTCCAATCTACTTATCCCCAGGGATAAGCAGTGGGGTTTTTTTCCTGGTCTAACTTCATAACAATTTATGGACTTTTCCACCAAAAATTTGTCCAAACCCTTTTTTAAACCCAGCAACACTAACTACTTTTACCACGTCCTCCAGAAAAGAGTTACAAAGCTTAATTAAGCATTAAGAGAAAAGTAATTCTCCTATCTGTCTTAAATATACTACTTTGTAGCTTCATGGCATATCCCCTAGTCCTCATACTTTTTAAAATACTAAACAATCGATTTGCATCTGCCCCTCTACCATATCTCTGTCACCCAAGCTGATGAGCCCTAACCTCTTCAGCCTTTACTCAAAGGAGAGTTATTCTAACCCCTTTATCATTTTGTTATTCTTTGTTTACCTTAACGTGATTAAGCACCTACAGTCTTACCTGTCTTGCTCTGATCTGATCTCGGAAACACAACCTTGGACCTTATCAAGGCTGATTATTGCAATTTGGGTCTTAACAGGAATAACTAAGATGACAATCTGCTACTTACATATAATCCAGAACTCTGCAGCAAGGATCGATGGTTAGTGACTATTTGGGATAATGGTTCTCCACTAATGTAGGAGCTTCATTGGCTGCCTGTGTGGTCCTAACATTGATGTTTAAGATCGTTGGAGCAAGAGCCAACTTGCCACTAGCATAAGAGGTAGACTAAGGGACCGTTAAGGACACAAAGGTGCCATGCATGTGCGTTATTGGCGCATGGATGCAATTACAGCTGCGGAAAGTGGTGATAATGCAGGCTTAACAGGCAGTAATATGTTACCAGCTGGTAAGTTGTAAAGTGTGGAGAAGGGTGTTAACTGAGCGGAGAGTCGTTGGAGACAGTGTATGCCATTCCAGTACCATGTTTTACTGGCACAGCCGCCAGGAACCTTAATACCAGCTTGGGCTCCTTTTGAAGACAGAGAGCCATTCTTGGACATTAAACATCACACAGTGAGCCCACTTACGTGTATGCAATGAAAATGGACCAGACTGGAGCCCTGATATTAGTGATAGTAGTAGTCTATTGGCAGTCACAGCATGGTGCCCTTTCAATAAAGGGCACTAAGTTGCTGGTGCCAAAGTGAGTGATTGAGTGGGGCCAGTTATTCTGCTAAGTGGACAAGGTGGCAGCCTAGGGTATATGTCTGCAATGTCTGTTGCGACTCTGCTGTGACAGCTGTGGCACACATACATGCCATTCTGTCACAAAGGAGTCATGCCACCACCACTGTCACCATGCAGCCATATTAACAGTGCAAAGGGTGGGGGTGGCAGTGGCAGTGGCAGCGGCTTCTGCCTGGTGCATAAGATACCTTAGTCCCTGCCCTGCCTGTCAGGTGCAATGCTGCTGTGTCTACTGTCAAGGGCATGGCAAGCATATCACTGGCAGGTAAAGTGGATCCCATGGTAATTCCTCCCTTCTGTGGTGGTGAGGCTTAAGACAGCAGCCCTCATGCTCATGGTATGCTGCTCCTGCCCCGCTCCATGTTGGAGGGGGGCAGGAGCAGCATGCCATGACTAGCCGCATGTGTGCCACTGCTTTAAGACTGCCCACAGCAGTGAAGCGGCAGCTGTGGCTTGCTTGCAGGGAGGGAGGGATCAACCGGCATGCTGTCCACCATGATTGATACACCTAGGCACCTGCTTAATTTGCCTAGTGGATGCACCAGCCCTGGGTACTGTGAGCCATGAGCAGCTGAGTTAGGACTGATCATGCATTTCCTAATGAGAGTCAACAGTGTGTGACCCGTAACCTGCAGTGTGAAAGAATGCATAAGAAAGGACAATTAATGGCACCTATACATAGCACACATGTGTCACCTGGAGCACCCAGAGACTGAGAAGTGGTGTCTGCCAACTGCTATCGCCTTCATGCCTGATTGTGCATGTGGTGTTTCCTGGTTACATAATCAGTCCCAAAGTGTCACAGCACTTCAATAGGGGAGAGTTGGATCAGGATGACCCCACATGCACACATTGAGTGAATATGTGCTCATAGGAAGAAACATGTCAGTGAGGCAGGGAGATTAGACAATATCATAACACCCCATTTCAGAGGAAAAATAATCACACTGCTTTCTCAGTTGCCAAGTAATGACCAGAGACCAGGGTGTGAACTAGTGGCCCTTTCATGAATAAGCACTCATTTAGGTGCCACATCCATCTGAGCCACATGGGAGGCCAAACTATGCAGTGTGGCCTGTCAACCATGAGATTATTAAAGGAATGGCCCACACGCATACTCTATGAAATGGTTACATTCTTCACTCTGCTAGATCACCCAGGGTCATGCATGTGTGTGTTCATGTATTATGCCCTGTCCCACTGGCAGGAGAGATCCCATATGTAAGACATGAAAGTCAATTTTACCAGCAGCATATCAGTGCAGTTCTATATACAAACCTAATAATATGTCCCTTTTCCACAGCAGTCTCACATACCTTGTCAGACAAGTATGGCACTTAGCCTACAGAGAGCTATGCAGACATACAGTAGGTATACCCTAGCATATGCCCTTATACAGCTTGACAATGACCACTTATACACACATGAATTGATGCACCCACACTCCCACATGGCTACTCTGTGGCTCCAAACACACGGCCCCTGTGTGTGAGGGAAAAAAGTGTCACAGTTTCAATACCAGCCTGTGGATCCAGAATGATACGTCCAGGTTTGTTAACTTTATCCTACAATTCTAGGGCTGTATCTGCATGTGCAGCCCTTTCAATCTGGTCCAGTATGAGTCCTCACATCGAGAAACTGCATCAACACGGCTGGATGGCAGAGCATGCTGCTAGCACCCACACACTGTGCCAGCACTACTTGCCTTCGCACACAAAGCTCAGGCATTAGCAATGTCCAAACATTAAAAGAGGCCTAAAGGCCAAATTAGAATGCCAACTGACACCGATTTTGGACAGTGGGGTCATAGGTGTGTGTGTATGTCCAGAGGGCTGTGAACTGCAGTAACTCACGGCATGTGATGCCCAGGCTTTATGGCTGAGCATTCAACATGCTGCATGGTCAGTTAGACAGCAACTCCATAAACTGTGTGAGACATCATTTATGGGCAGAAGGTTGGTTTTCAGTAAGTAATTGCAACCTGTTGGAGTCACTGGCTGACTAGTTGTGCCTGTACACATTTTGTCCCTAAAGCTGTGACACTCAAATTCATTCCCAGTTACAGCATCCTCAAGGCCCATCCCCCAGCATGACCCTTCACTTACCTCCCAATATGATACTGCTGTACAACTCCCATATCACCTGCTGGTTTGACTGAAGTGAGCTGGGGATACACAGTCTCACCAGGGAGAGCTCCATCACATATGTTTGTGCAGCAACTCTCATCTCTGACTGAGCCTCCAGTCCTCAGGACACACCTGGCTGCACAGGTGAGAAACCTGATTAAAGCCAATAGCTGTATTCACGGCAACACTGTCAGCTCCCTTGGTGCACCTGCAGCCTATTGGGAGCTAGACTCACGTGGAGGGCTGACCTCTGTAAATGTCCAATGGAGTCACTGAGTTGGTGAGACAGTAAAAAATCGATGCTCTTTTCCTAAGCTGCAGTCACAGAGTGAACTCTGGAGGTCTCTTAGTTCCATGCACATATATATGTATGTCTGTCTCAGGCACATCTGCGCACAATATAGACTATCTCAGCACTATCTATCAGGCTGCAGGCAAGAAAGTGGCAGCAAAAAGCTGCCACCTTTGGAAATACTGCCTCTGCCACTGCCTGCATTCCCTGCTGAGACAAAATTGGTGGCAGCCGATCACATGTACTGCTATTGTAACCACCGCCCATCCATGCAGGCTTCACCTAGGTGGCTGCCTAGCTCGCCTAGTGGATGGACCAGCCCTGATTGTGTATATGGAACAATGGGCTCTGAATGGTGCATGCACAACTCCAGTTGGAGGAATGTGCCACAGAATGTCATGGTGGTCTCTGCATCACTGACCATCATGTGAGAAGGTAGTGCCTGAAGGTGAATGTTGGGGCAGAGGTGGGGGGAACAGTCCCATACATATTTTGAATGTGGCCCTAATAAGTGGAATAGACAGCCAGAGGCTTTGTTCAGATGTGCAGAAGCTCTGAGGGCTTATTCAGTCTGTATATCTTTCACATCAGAGGCCCTGCATGACAGCCTGCCCTACTCTCCATGGGCACCGAGTGTAACACCCACAAGGATGTTGATAGAGTACAAATCACGGGCACAGAGTGTAACACCCACAAGGATGTTGGTAGAGTACAAAGAGGCTGGGGTGGCGGGGTATGTGTAGCCAGCAACTGTACCAACATCTAACCCCATGCACAACTTGCCATGCTTCCATGTGCTCTTGGGGTGGCATATGTGCTACACTGGCCATTTTTGCAGTGTCTATGGCCAGGAACATGACATAATATGGGAGTATGAGAATATCACTATTTTCAATGCTGACTGCCACAAGCTGTGTAGGGGGATACAGTCCTCTGGTATGTGACAGACGTAGGCCATTTTGGGCCAACATGCACTTGCAGCCTGTTTCTGGGCCACTTTCCAGTAATCTTTGCATTGTATTAGCTGTCCCCAAGTTCAAACTAAAAGGATACACAAATGAAGAGCAGAGGATTCTGGGTATTAGCAAACCAGAGCAGTTTGCACAGGATGTATATGAGTCAGAGGCAGGTAAATGGCTATTTTAACGTGGGTCTTGCATGAGCATGGCCTGAGTACACACATCTGTTCATGCTGAGAGGCCACTCTCACCCTGACCGAGCTTGGACCATCTCATGTCTATATATCCACATAGTACTATTTACGGTCAAGCTGTAGTAGCATAGATGGTTTTTTATAGCGGTTTAGTCACTGTCCCGGCTGTTTGTATGAAGCCAACATCTTTGTGGTGGCTATATAAGCCCGCAGTGGGTCGTGACTAGCAGACCAGACATAGATGGTATGTGAGTAGCTGATGCAGCTCACTGTTGCACAGCATATGCACAATTACTGGGATTGATCTGGCTGATTAGATGTCTTAGAAAGAGAGGAGAGTAACTTTTATTGGGCAGTTAGTAACGTGATGCTGCTTATGGAATTGTCAGGCCCTGCAGGTTGGGATTGGCACCCCCTCCCCCCTTTCAGCCTCAGCACCACATGCAAATTTTCCTTTAACAGGTGCAGGACACAAAAGCCAAATAGTACATACCATTCCAACATGCTACAGTTGTGCAGTGTAACAAATGACTAGCATCACACACTTCTTTCAAGAGCTACAGCATTCTGGCAGTGAAATAAACCTTTTTCAGAACCTGGAGAGACCATCTATTGCAGCGCATAGGCTGGAGAACAGATGATGTGTGCCCTTCCTCACGTTAAGGGTGGCCGGTGAAAAAGGACACTTGTACATGTGACGGCTGTTATGTGCATGAAGCACACAATGTGCCTGAACATTACAGAGCTCATGTGATGGATCGTTGAATTCTCCATAGGGGCAAAAGTATCATATAGTTGCTCAGATTGTGAGGTGCATCCTGGGAAATAAAAGGGCTAACCAATACTGGCACAAAATTGCAGCCATAGTGGCAACTCTGATTACTGGAGCATTGCTCAGTACCTGCATGTGTTTTATGACGAAGGAGCAAGTATGCATAGCCCCCTGGAGAGGGCAGGATGGTCTGGGATGGACCTCATGGGTCATGAATGAGATTTGAGTTTGGTGTATGTGCAAAAGTGTTTTTCTTGTTGTGAACAGCAGATCACAAGGGAACGAACACCCTGTATATGCCACACTGCAGCCCAGCAGACCTCTGTGTGGGAATTTTGTTTGACTTAGGAGGTACAGTGGAAGTCAGGGCATTTTGCCCTCACATGTCTTTGGACAGAAGATTGATACTGCTGCTTTGTGTCTGTTATGCAGATGCAATACTGAGTGTTTAGTGCAATCCGTACTGCATGTGTACCGCTGCAGGCAGGCCCTAAGTGTGGTTTACAACTGTCTCAGAATGTGCCTGCAATGTTGTTTCAAGTCCTGGGTTTAGGCCATTTCAGGCAGGGACCTGTAGTCTGGTTTATTCTAGAGAATGCTGCAGAGACAAAAGTGGAGGTGAAGCCAAATGGTTAGAGCACTAGTTCAGTAAGGAACAAATCAGGATTCAAATCCAATTTGTGGCCTTGAGAATGTCACTTCACCCTCCATTGCCTTGGAAGAAAGGCCTGGCCATCTACTTCTGGTCTTGCTGCTGGGTTGCCAGGGGTCAGCATTGACTTGAGGGTATACTTTATTATTAGTCTGTTTTTATGTGTTATGATAGCACAGTGAGTCTGCAAGCATGCACATTACAATCATACCCATCTGATGGCATGACTTCATTGGCTGTGCTGCAGCACATAGCAAAGGATCATACAACATTACCATGTAGATGCATGACACATGAGTTGTGCATGACTGGAAGCTTTTGTGATAACTGTGAATGAACACCTTTTTCTCCATCACATATATGAAGTACATGCAAGCATGTCACACTCCTGGGATGGCCACCTGCACAGATCATCACAGGTCCTTATTTGCTCCATATGGCCAATGTGGAAGACATATCAATTCAGAGACATGAATGGATGCCAGGTGTGTAACATCATATGATTGACCTTGTTCTACCAGTCAGTATGAGTGTAGACCTTATCTGTACAAGAGCACTATGTGTTTGCATGCAGCTTCTACAGATGTGTAGCAGTTCTGTCCTTGGATCATAGCCTACTTACTTGGCCAGTTGTTATATGCATATGTGTCAGGAAGATTGTATGGTGTTTAGAGCAGCTGTGACACCCAAATAGATGGTAATAGACCTTCCCTGTGGCACAACAACTATTTTTTCTACACACTGCAACTGAGGTTAGCTGCATTTGTGAGGTCACATCGGGTACCTTGAGGCGGCAAGGCCATACAGCATTCTCCATCAACCCCCATCCATTCTTCAGCCTATCCATCAGCATATATCCATCATGTTCACTCATATATTCTCCTACCAACTGCTACACCATGGTCCACATGGTAAAATTTTACTCATTAGGACATATCAGTCACACCTCTCCTGTGGCTGATATGCACCCCACCACTCCTGCCAGTCATTGTGGCCCTGCTAGCATCTCCAGGGCACACTTCCACCCAATCCCAAGGCTGAAACCAAGAAGAGTTCATGATTATGTTATAATTTGTAAATAGTTACCCCTGTTATCCAAGTTACTTTTGCCTGTTCAACTGTAAACACAAAGTACCATCGGAAATGTGTAAATTCTTTGTTCATTGTAAACCGCGCTGATGCTGAATAGTGCGGTATAGAAGAGACTATAAATAAATAAATAAATAAATAAATAAATAATCCTATACCACTCTATGATATCACAGCAGGTTACATGAGCACCCCTCACTGATACAGTCAAACTGCCTCCCACATTATTCTCACACTCACTGTCTAACACATAAGGGACATATGGATTGACATGTCCATCAGCTATTACCTTTGCTCCCATCCAATTCAATGTGACTAGCAGATAGGCTCCTTTATCCTGTATTAAGACAACTGGCCTTATCGGGCATTATGGTGCATGCTTGGCACCCTTACCATCCAATAATCAGCCACTAGCGCCCTTACCACCGGAACGCCTACTCCCTGCCCTGGCCTTTAATACACGTTAGGGCCCTTAACAGTGCCGTTTTGCACTCGTAAATGGTGCATCCTTAACGGCCCTTAGTAAACATATCACTAAGAATTTGCCTGCTTGTACTTTAGGTCAAGGAATGCAGAGGTTTTTATGTCCCTTCCTTGAAAGTGATTTGGCTAGTACAAACTAGGGGTAAATAATTTTCTATTATTATACTGATGTGGTGGAATAATCTTCCAACAGAGATGAGGTTCGAGAGAGACATCATTCTGGAAGAAGTTGAAGGAGCTTATTTTCACTAAAGTACTGATTTTCAGTTCCATTTTGCTAGTTCATTGTGTAGCTATGTGTCTTTCCATCTCTCAGATTGAGCTAATGTTTTACCATATATCCAGCTTAGACACCACTGCAGTAAACCCTGAAGAAATACTTGCCTAAAGCAGACTAAGATGACATCCATAGCATTTTCCTATAACTACAGATGAAGTATTCGCGGGTGGAGGAGGAAGAGAATACTGACTGCTAATATACCAGCACACAACCATAAAATTAAAGCTTAACTCAACCTCCTGATCTCTCAGCACTATAGTATAAGTAGTCTAATTCTGGGAGCAGAAGTAATGTCTATTCTAGAAGATCTTCAACAGTCTTCTAATGTCTTCAAATAAACAAGGACAAAAGAGTTAGTGAAAAGAAAGGCAACAAAATTGTAATATGTAAAGCTCTCTTTCCATTAGAAAGTTTCCAGTCATAATAAATAGCACAAAATACTGGGGTGGGGTGGGAGGGTTTCTGGGATTATTCCTGTAAACAAAATTTCCAAGCAGTGTTAGAGAGGAAAGCTTCCTTTTCCATCTGAAAGCAGGGTTTTTTTAAAGGACTGATATCTGGATTAGACTACTGATTTGATATTTTCCATTTAAACTAGCTGCATACTTTTGGAGGGAGTGAGCTATAATCTTATGTTCTTTCGCCAGCGCTGACAAAGGTCTGGCTGTCAGTGATACCTTTTACAGATAAATTTAGCACAGAGTGACAAGAACAGATGCATCCAGGCCTGCCAGACACTTGTTCGGGGGATCATGCATCTTACGGGTCAACAACTACAGGGAAAAAAAAGTTTCTCTCTTATAGTAGAGGAAGGCTGAGGCCAACACAACCCAACCTGGGGGGTTTCTCTTCAAAGCCAGCTGGTCTGGCTTTATTCTACAGGAATTTTTTTACCTGTCAGATTTTGAGCAACAAAATCCTCAGCAGGTGCTGCAGGGTTCAACTTCCTGGAGAAGCAGGGGCACTGGTGAGTCTCTTTTTTTCTTCTTTTTGTAATGGAAAAATGGAATTATGTTGCTACAAGTTAATCTGTTATCTAGGAAAGAGCAAATGCCCGTTTTCTTATCATGTGTGCAGATTTTCAAAACTTTGTTTAAAGCCTGTGGTGTTTTGCCTCTGTTGTACTGCACATTGAGCATGTGCACAATATTTCCTAAAACAGGGTGCTAGGGGTCTAGGCATAAGGTCATCAGAAAAGGGTCTTAAAAGGAAAGCATGCTGTATGCGGATATATATGATGTCACTGTGACTAATAGAAGAAAATCTATGGGAGTAAACAGGGAGTTCAATATAAATCTATAAACATGCTTCTCTTCCTTATAAAATATAAACATATATATATATATATATATATGTGTGTGTGTGTGTGTGTGTGAATCTTTCTGTTTGTATGTGTGTATTTCTTCTTATTCTTATTCCAACAGAAAACAGGCTGACTGCAAGTCAGCCCCACGAAATAGCACATCAGAACCACTTTGATGTAAACATTGTTTTTCTTTCTAGCAAATGTTTATCTCTTCTAAATAGGAAAATAAATATTTTAGATAACTTTATTCTCTTATGTTTTCCTTTAGTTCCTACATGAGCAGATTGTTTTGTTGAAAACCCTAAAGAACATGAAATCTTTATGAAGATAGAACTTTCTTTATATTAAACTGAGTTAATAAGCATGTCCTGGATTTAAAACTAAATTATATGTTGAATACCTTTTTTTCACAATACAGTGACTGCTATTTGTAGGAACAAGTTAATGAATGCCTCGCTTTTATGTTTGAGTTTGACATTTTGGTTTTCCCAATCAGTTTACGGACGTGAAAATGAAAGAAGGCTCCATACAGACATTTTTGTTTATAAATTTGAGTTCATTACACTTCATTTATCTGGCTTGTGATATGCCCTAGTAAATGTCGCATTAAATTGAAGGCCTGTAGTAAAACAAGCAAGCAAGTAGGTAATTTATAGTAAAGAACCTGAAAGACAATATAACAATCAGATCAAATAATTAAACCTTAGCTTTATTGCAATGCAAGCGCTCTTCAGCTCAGGAATGTCAAATACGCATAAACAAATCTGTGTATTAGTATTAATGTGTTAATCATAATACAAGTTAATACACACATTGGTTTATATCTCATAACTGAGACTCTGTTGTGCATGAAAAATTAGAATCATGTAAGTTAGGCACCAGGGGCCACCCATCTTTCATGATTTCATTCTGAGTTTTAGATAGCATAGCTGAATTGTGCACATTAGCAAACCTCAAACTTTCTGCGCAACAATCCTGGCTTTCTAGGAACTTGCCTGAATAGTTTTGGCTATGTTTGAGAGAAAATGAGTTACAAGTCATATAGGGCTGGCTTTGTGATTTGAAACAAAATGCTGAAAATTAATGAAGGTACAAAGTCTTAAGGGCATGTTTACTAAAGGTTTTAATGCACGTTAATAAAATTAACATGCAGTAAGTGTTCACAGTTCTTTTATTTCTATGGGTGCAGTGGCACTTAATGTGCATTAACTTCATTAACATGCTTTAACCTCTAGTAAACATGCCCCTTAATTTATACCCTGATACTACTGGCAGAATGTAACAGCATGAAAAGCTCCCCATAGCGGAGCAACAACCACAAAAAGTAGGGAATTTGAGAACTCCACAGATTTCCACAACATGTTTTTCAAAAGCGGATTCATTTGCAGACTGGAACGTTTTGGCAATCAGTAAATTCTATATAGTATACAGTCCACTGCCCTTGATACAGGTGATTCATGCTGAAACACGGCTGTGTCAGGCTTCAATAAAAAAGGTTTAGTGAGATTCTGTGCAGTTCTGAAATTCCCCCGCTGCGGTTTTCGCACAGTATGAAAGAGTACAAGCTCAGTATCGAGATCATATCCCTGTGCCCTTTTTTTTCCATTAGTTCATTTAATGTATTGAGAGAAGAGGACAGAAGACAGGAGTATATGTGTATGTGAAAAGGACTAGAGTAGAGGATAATCTATTGTAAATATATGGTGATGGACTGAGATTACTCAAAATCATAAATAGCACATCCGTTGTTCTGCACATTCATTTTTATTTGGTAGTCCAGTAGTCTTTCCACTTTCTTGCTACATGTAATAAGATAAATATATATCTGCTAACTGGCACTTAAGTTGCTTGAACGGTGAGAATGTGTGTGATTGCTACTGTGAATGTTTCATTAAAAAATATATATAAATGTCCAGCCCTCAGGATCCCTACTTGAAGCTGCTCAAGAAATTGAACACAGATTGTGAAGGATTATTATGTTGGATGCTAAATTTCCATTAATGCCTTCCACTTTTGTGTACTTGCCAACTCTCCCACCTCTAATAGAGCACTCATGGTGTCCATAAAAGCCCAGGACATGTCCAGAACCTTTGCTCAAGCAGTGCTTCTTTCCATTCCAAGCAAAGTGCTTGTATTTCATCTAACCATCTTGAAAAATAAAAAGGTTTTCTCTGCTTCAATACACAAATGAGTATTGTAAGTGTATCTAGGTTGGGAGAACATTATGCTTTGTACAGTGTAAAGCATAATCAACAGTAAAGCTGTACAGTGAATTTGTATGAGAAATAGAAATAAATTGGAATGTTTCTTTGTGCCTAGAGAGATATTTTACGTCCTGGTTCATGTAATAAAATGGTTTCTTAAAAATGCATAGAAGCCATTTGTCTTTCAACCGCCAAATTAATTTTAAATCCAACTGTCCTTGCCATTTTGTCTACAGTTCACTCAGTAGCATTAGTCTACTTCCAAAATCTCAGCCAATGAAAGCCACTTTGATACTCAGAGTCTAAATAATTTTTCAAAGCTCTTGACAAAAGCCTATTGTTCCTCTAGAAGTGATGCCCGAATCACAAATTAATTAGTACGTTTGATCCAAAATCGAGAAAGCACTCCTACTGAAAAATTCACTATTCATGTTTTTAAGTCTAGCACATTTGAAAACAGAGCCAAGAAGGACGGCTGTTCTAGAAAACCTCAGGAATAGCTATCTGGAGCTTATGATGAAAGAGATGCCAACACCTAGATACGCATAACTGAAAAACGACTGTTTTCAAAAGTTATCTCCTGTTCTCTGTTCTTGTCAATAAAGTGACAATTCATTTCACATATCCCTGGCTTTGCCAGCCAGTAAGACAAATGAAAATATATAAAGATTCAGCCTGCTGTAGTGAAAGAAGAAATCATTTTGGATGTTCTGAACTTTGGGGGGGGGGGGATTGTTGTTATTGTTGTTGTTCCAGGCTGTTTTAATAGTAATGTGGGAAATTTTAAAAAGGATACTAAGGGAGATGTTCATAAAGGTGCATATTTTATATGGGCAACATGAGCCGCGATGGCCCCAAGTCTATGAGGCGAATAGCAGGGCTGCACGTCCTGCAGGGACATGCAGCCCCATTAAACGCCTTGCCAGTAAATTGCCGCCATTCCCTGCTTCACGCACAGAACCACTCTGCATGCTGCAGGGGATGGGGGCATGACCGGGGCAGAGAGTGGGAGGGGCATGGGCAGGACCGACCCCTGGATGTACAGGACCAATTCCACTCATGGCCCTGTACGTCTGGGAGTCACTGGGGGGACGGTCTGCTTATTTCACCTCAGAGGTGGAATAAGCAGCGGCTGATCCCCCCCCCCCCCCCCCAGATCAGCAGCTCAGGACACTGGGGCCAGCGATGGGTGGGCCCCACCACCCAATAGGTGCACTGACAGCCCCCCTCAGGCTCAGGTGGCAGTGATTCGGGGTCCCTGGAGCACAGGACATGTGATGCTGTGGGGAGGATGTCCCCAATGTTTTGCTCCCGTGGTGCAGAATCGGGTGCTGATGGCCCTGTCTTGGTCGGGGCCATCCAGACGGCCTGGACATGCCCCATTGTGGATCAGGCTCCACGTATCTTTATAAAATGGGTTCCTAGGAATAGTCCCCTGCAGCACATAAGTGTAAATGTGTGTGTGTACTCTACATGTGTAAGTACTAGCGACCCAGTACCCACACAGTTTTTAAAATATGCAAAAACATCACAACTTTACTCCAGCTGCAACTGAACTATAACCCTCCCCCTTCCCATGGGAATGCTTATACATGGCACACATCTAAGTAAGCGTTATCTGTCACTGCGCATATTGATGCATGTGTATGCAATAATTTTATAAAATGCCTTTTCTGTGTGAAAAACTGCTTTAATGTGAGGAAAACCCTTTATAAAATTATTTATTTTAACAGTTTTGTATACCACCTTATCCTTCAATCAAAGTGGTCACAACACAATTGGGGAATACATTTAACATGAGGGGATATGAGACACATACACTAATACTTAAAGGGAACATGGGCAATGGAGGGTTAAGTGGCTTGCCCAAGACCACAAGGAACACCTGTAGGACTAGAAGCCCCAGTCCTTCTGGCCCAAGGTTGCTGTCCTCTAGTGGGATTTGAACCCCTGGCCTTCTGGCCTGAGATAACTTGCCCCAACCACTAGGCCACTCCTCCTTCACAATGGGAGAGATTTTATAAGGATGGCATGGAAAGATCTGCACCCTCCTATGCCTGCATGTCTATATTTTTCAGGAATTATCCATGCACATGAGAACTTCCGGGTACTTTTTGCCTGGTTGGCATTCCATAAGCATGCGGAAGAAGTGCCCACCATGCTGATCTTCGGTAGGGGCATGCACAGGTGCATATCCTTGGTAGAACATAGGTGTAGCCTCAAAGGACACATGAACATTATAGAATATTATGATATATGCATGTCTCTGCACCGATCTAGGCACCGCCTGCTCTACTGCAGGTGCAACTGTTATCAAAACATTCAAGATAGCTTCACACCTTAACCACCTCTGTAAAGAATTTCCACAACATCTCCACGCTATATCAACCCAGCTTCTTCGGGAATGCAGAGGAGTTTCTTTATGAAGTTTACAGAGCTTGCATTGTGCAGGAATTATTTTGTGTTTCAGGGGCAGATCTATCACCAACTGCAGGGGTTGCAATGGGGGCTACCTTTGCCCAATCGATAGCCAGTTTGTTTATGGGACTGTATGAGCAACAAAGGCATTTGAATTCCTGTATTCTTCTCAGATCAAATTATGGTGTCAGTATATCAATGACATATTTTTGATCTGGGAGGAATCAGTGGATTCCTTAATCTCATTTATGAATGGTTAAATAGCTTGGATTCTCATATACAGTTTACCCTAAATTTATCATATGGATGAGATAGTGTTCCTAGATGTAAGGGTATTTCAGCAGTCAGATGGATGGGAAACATCTGTGTATAAGAAGTGTATCGATAGAAATACTTTCCTGCATTATTTAAGTGCTCATCCTATGTGGCTGTTGCAGGGGCTGCCATTTTCACAGTTTATTCCATATCATAGGAATTGTTCTGTCTCGGATGACTTTAAAGTTAAGGCTAGGTTGTCGAAAGCCAATTTTGTGGCCAGAGGTTATCCAGATAAAATCGTAGATCGTGCTTATAGACGAGCTTTGTTTAATGATAGGGCATGGCTTTTATCTCCCCATGGTAAGTTACGGGTAGATGATGAATATGTTAATTTTATTTCTCAATTTTTCCCCTTAAGCTCTGCTATTCAGCGTATAAGCATGCTAATGTTTTGCAAACAATCCCAGGACTGCAAACTAGACGTTCCCATTGTGTATGGCAGAGAAATTAGAACCTGAAGGAGATATTGAGTCCTTCATGTTTGCGTTCCCTGATGTCCCCGAGTGAGAAACTGGTAGGTCATGTAAAATGTGGTAATTGTTCTTTATGTGTGGTATCTTGGGAGACTGAACACTTTTTGTATGGGGACAAGACATATAGTATGAGATTTAACACATCTTGTGGGTCTGATTTTGTTGTGTATGGGATATTTTGTCCTTGTGGATTGTTATACATTGGAAAAACCATTTGTCCTTTTAGGATACATTTGGTAGAACATAAGAGTAGGTTACACTGTAAATGTTGGGAGGCTCCAATGGTTGAACATTGTTTAGAGAAAGGGCATGGTTTTAATGATTTATGCTGTTTTTGTATTGAGTGGGTGATGATGGGAAGGGGAGTGCGAACGTGAGAACAATATCTCCGGGAACAGCAATGGATTTTTTTGCTTCAGACTGTTATCCCTGGTGGGTTAAATTCACAAATTGATTGGGGAACTTGCTGTTAGAGTTGTTTAAATGATAATTAATTGTCCTTGTAGAGAATCTGTTGATGTTTAATGAGGGTGGAGTTACTATATATGGGTTTATGAGCCTGCGTAGCATTTTTTGGAGGGGTTGCATGAGTGATCATGGTTGTAACTTGAGATTTTATGGATAGTGAAGTTTTGGTAAGTCTTGCTTAAATGATGGTGTAATGATTGTTGTATTGTGGGGGTGGTTCTATGAAGCTATAGTGCTTTTGTACAGAGTTTTTTGTTTGTATTTTATTGTCTGTGGTCAGTATGATTCATATCCCCCTGAGGCAGCTGGAAGTAAAATGCTGATGGGACGTCCGAGTGGGCGTTGGGGTTAGTCCATCTTGAACGGTTTGGTGGAGAGCGGTACTTCATAAGTTATGGATTAGAAGAAGAAGATTTACTGAGTTCTAATTAAGTTAAGTTTATTGTGATTTCTTTTACCGTTCATTTCACTGATGGTTAATAAAAGGAGTTTTTGGGCAGGTCATTGATGTATTATTTGGGGTGATAACTATGGTCGTTTTCATTATGGCCTGATTATTCACCTTTTGAATTCTGAGACCTGCTCTTTCTCCTTTTTTGTTTTTTCCTAAAGAACTGCACTACAGATGTGGTTAACGTGCGGAGCTATCTTGAATGTTTTGATGAAGTATTAGCTCTGAAAGTGACCATAGTATTATAGGTGTAACTGGCATGCCTAGAGCATGGTGCATTGGTACACTGCTATTATATAAAATGAGGCACGTGCATGTGTCACTTTATAAAGCAGGGCAGCTATGCGCATGTGGTGACATGTATTGCCTGTGTGGGAGGTTACAAAATTACCTTAATATTTCCAGCTTGTGGAGTATAAACTGTATTTTATGAATGCACAATTTATTTATTTCCTCAAAATTTCCATTTCAATTGCTCGACTGATGTTTTAGATACTTGAAAAAATTGTTTCTTCAATCATTTTATTGCGTAGGAGCTGAACATTTTTATCAGAATATTTTTCATGTTGCTATAGTTAAAATTTGGAAATCACTGGAACTAACAGGAATGTATACAGCATCTCTCTAAACTAGCACTATAACCAGGGGCCGTGCAAGAATATAAGGTGCACTGGGTAAACCTCATCCCTTGCACCTCTCTGCCCCCACTCTTGTCCTCTTCCCGGCCTCCATTGCCGCTGCTGATGCCTCTCTCCGAGAACTGCAGTGGCAGCAATGGCTTCAATCAGCCCCACAGCACTTACCTAAACCTCCAGCACTGTGAGACTGTTTGACTTCCACTCCCTCTGGAAAAAACATAAGAAAAACAGAGAGGTACATAGACGAGACCTACAGGGATATAGTCCTGAAGTCCCACCTCAAGTCTGGCAGCATCCCTGTCGCCATGGAGGAGAGAGATCACGTGACAGGAGAGCATCACCCTGGTGTGGCAGGAAGTGATCCTGTAACTAGGACCTGTCCTCCAGGTGATGTAAAACCCTCTCGCGCCGAGGAAGTTTCTCCAGGGCCATGTGCCCATGAGGGAAGGGTTAGGACAGCCGTTATAGTTGGTGATTCGATCATTAGGCATGTAGATAGCTGAGTGTCTGGTGGACGTGAGGATCGCCTGGTAACATGCCTGCCTGGTGCGAAGGTAGCGGACCTCACACGCCACCTAGATAAGGTTTTAGATAGTGCTGGGGAGGAGTCTGCTGTCTTGGTACATGTCGGTACCAATGACATAGGAAAATGTGGTAGGGAGGTTCTGGAGGCTAAATTTAGGCTTTTAGGTAGGAAGTTGAAATCCAGAACTTCCAGGGTAGCGTTCTCCGAAATGCTTCCAGTTCCACGCGCAGGACCCAAAAGGCAGGCAGAGCTCCGGAGTCTCAATGTGTGGATGAGACAATGGTGCAGAGATGAAGGTTTTGGATTTGTTAGGAACTGGGGAACATTCTGGGGAAAGGAGGGGCTCTTCCGAAGGGATGGGCTTCACCTTAACCGGGATGGAACCAGGCTGCTGGCATTAACCTTTAAAAAGGAGATAGAGCAGCTTTTAAACTAGATAATAGGGGAAAGCCGACAGTCACCCAAGAGCGGATGGTTCAGAAGAATGTATCCTTGAAGGATACTACCAAAAGCAGAGAGGTTCCAAAAAAGAGTAATGTAGCCCAAATGCCCTCGAGTATGGAGCAGACAGAGCTTAAAGATCCCAAATTACCCATATCTACCAATAACCAAATTAATATGAATAAAATACAGTCTCTAAAATGCTTGTATGCAAATGCTGGAAATCTAAAAAATAAGATGGGAGAGTTAGAATATATAGCACTAAATGAGAGGTTAGATATTATTGGAATATTAGAGACATGGTGGAAGGAGGACAACCACTGGGACACTGTGATACCTGGGTACAAACTATATCATAATGACAGAGCTGATCAAATTGGTGGAGGGGTTGCGCTCTGTGTTAGAGAGGGCATTGAGTCAGAAAGGATTAAAGTTTTGCAGGAAACAAAATTTGCTGTAGAATCTCTATGGATTGAAATTCCATGTAAAAAGGGGAAGGCGATGGCAGTGGGGGTGTACTATCGACCGCCAGGCCAGAATGAACAAATGGATGATGAAATGCTCAAAGAAATCATGGAAGCTAACAAACGTTACAGCGCAGTAATAATAATGGGTGATTTCAATTTCCCCGGTATCGACTGGGTCAGTGTCACAGCAGGACATGCTAGGCAGATAAAGTTCCTAGATGACATAAATGACTGCTTCTTGGAGCAGTTGGTTCATGAACCGACCAGAGGGGAAGCCATATTAGACCTAGTCCTTAGTGGAGTACCAGATCTAGTGCAAAAGATAAGGGTGTTGGGGCCACTTGGCAATAGTGATCATAGCATGATTGCCTTTGATTTAATTAGTGGAGGAGGGATAGTAAGGAAATCCACAGTACTAACTTTTAACTTTCGAAATGGAGACTATGATAAAAGGAGGAAAATAGTTAAGAAAAAACTAAAAGGAGCAGTTGCAAAGGTTAAAGACTTACATCAAGTTTGGGTGTTGTTGAAAAATACTATCTTGGACGCCCAGACCAGCTATATTCCACGCTTTAAGAAAAGTGGAAGGAAGTCCAAAAAACTGCCAGCATGGTTTAAAGCTGAGGTCAGACAGGCAGTTGTTGCCAAAAAAGCATCTATCAGGAAATGGAAAAAAGAGCCAAACGACGAAACCTGGAAACAGCACAAGCACTGGCAAGTCAAATGCAAGGCAAATGGAGAATTTGAGAAGAAGCTTGCTGCAGAAGCAAAAACGCGAAATAAAGATTTTTTCAACAACATTCGTAGCAAAAAACCTATGAGAGAGTCAGTTGGTCCATTAGATGATAGAGGAGTTAAAGGGGCATTAAGAGGCGACAAGGCGATAGCGGAGAGACTGAATGAATTCTTTGCTTCGATCTTTACTGAGGAAGATGTAGGGATGTTACCCATGACTGAAGTGGTATTTAAAGGTGCAGAAGAATTGAAGGAAATATCGATACATCAGGAAGATGTATTACAACTATTAGATAAACTGAAGAGTAGCAAATCACCTGGGTCGGATGGTATACATCCAAGGGTGTTGAAAGAAATCGCGTGGCGCCGCAGGGCCCGGTCCCGAGGCCGGCAGAGTAACCGGGTCCCCGGGGGCCGGGCCCGCGGGAGTTACTGGCGTTGGGGGGGGGGGGGCTCGTGGGCACGGGCCGGACCGTCGGCAGCGTACCCACGCCGTGACGTGGGACGTGCTGATTGGCCCGGCGGGTGCTGTAGGGGCGGGGCCTGCAGGAAGCGTGGGAGATCGCCGGCGTGCGATCTCCCTCTTCCTGTCGTGGCCGGCGGACCGAGTGGTCGTCTTTTTGCGGTCGTCGTGGTGCCAGGTTTGCGGGGGGCTGGTCGGTGGGGAGGCTTTCTTCCACTCCCGTCTGCCGTTTTCCGTGCTTGCTGGGCACCTTTAAAAAAAAAAAAAAAAAAGGGTTAAAGCAGGGCACGAGGGAAGAGCGGCGGTTAAAGGGGGAATAGGGCCTGCATCCGGGGGGCTCGGGGTTTCCCTGCGTTGGGCTCTGTTCACTGGGGGTGTCCAGGTATTATCTGGAGGACAGGGGGGCCTGCAGGCTCTGGTGTGGGTCTTGCTTAGGCCTTGGGCGAGTGGTGCCTGTTGACGCCCGTGCTTGTTGGAGGCCTGCCCTTGCGTTCAGGGCGGCATGGCTCGTTCCCAGCGGGGACTGGGGGGTAGGAGGGGGTCGGGCACTGCTCCAGCGCGTGTCGGTGGGCGCGGAACCAGCCGGCGCGGAGGTGCCCCGGCAAGGGCACGTGGGTCTGCTGTTGGGGGCCGGGGTGGGGCCCGGGGGCGTGGGCGGGTTCACCAGCAGCACGGCGGGGGCGGCAGGGGCGGACCGCGGTACGGGGCAGTGTGCGGTCGCCCCCGGGCGTTTCAAGTACTGGGCCCGAGGAGGGTTTGGAGGTGCGGAGTTCTGACCTGCGAGTGGCTGGGGTGGAGTCAGTTGCCCCCCCGGCTTTGCCTGGTGCCCCTGGCGGGGTCCCGGGGGTGGATAATTATGATGTTGGCCTCTCTCCTCCGGCGGTAGGGGTGCTTGGGGGGAGTACTTGGCAGGCGGCTCGTTGGGCGCCCCCTTCTCTCTCCTCTTGGCTATGCGTCCGGCACGATCGGCGGGCGCTTCGCTAGGGGGGCGATGGGGCCCCCGGTGCCGTGGGGTTTTGGGGTCCAGCCTTCCGGGGCGGTAGGTCCTTGGGGGAGTGGCTGGGGGGGCTGGTATGGTGCTGGGCCGTCAGGGGCGCAGGCCCCGGCGGGTTGTGGGTTGGCTGGGTGGGAGGCTGGTGGTCAAGGTTCTTCTGCCTGGCGATGGGGAGCAGGGCCTGGGTCTGGGACGGCTGGGGCGTCTGGGGCTTTTGCTGCTGGCTTCTCTCCGTCTTTTCCTCTGCAGGTACCCGAGAGTTCCGGTGGTCGCCTGGACATGTCCGTGCAAGCGAGTGGGGCGGCATCGGCTGGACCTTCGGCGGAGCAGATGGATCGGGTTGCGGGAGCGGTTCCGGCCCTCCAGCCAGCGGTTTCCACGGCTGAGCCTGGTGAGTATGCGGGGAGTGGGGATGCTGCCTTGGGGAGTGCTCCTGCTGTGGGTAGCGGTTGCGCTGACGGCAGGAAGGCTAAGCGCAAGCGTAGCAGGCGGCGGCGGCGCGATTCTTCCTCGTCGTCCTCTTCGTCCTCGTCGGCGCAGTCTTCGTGCGACTCCGCACCAGATAGGGGAGATAAAGGGGACAGGGTGGGTACCCCGGTGGTGCAATGCTCGGAACTGTGGGAAGGGGTGCCCAAAAAGATGCGGCATCGTATTAAGCGGAGGCGGTATATTGACATTTTTCGTTTGTTGGAGGGCAGGAAACGTTCGGTCGGGCGACAGTAGACGCAAGCGCAAGGAGGATGAGAAAGCGGGGAGGGTGAGGAAGGCTTCGCGTAACACTCTTAATTGGACCAGGGCCTTTTTGCGCTTGGCCAGTGTATGGGGCCATTATCATCCTGATCAGTACGGTGCTTTGCTGGCGTATGCGGACGCGATCCTGGCGGCATCCCAGGCGCACGAGGGGTGGGCCTGGTTAAATTACGACGAGGAGTTTCGTGATATGATGGAGGAGAACGGTCGGTTGTCGTGGGGTACGAAGGACATCAATCTGTGGCTCACGCAGATGTCTGCCAAGAGTAAGGCGGGCGGTGCCGGGACCGGCGGTGGCAAAGTGGGGGTCGGGGCTACACCTCCCGGGGTGCGGTCCTTTCGGGCTCCCGGGCCCGTTGCGGTGCAGCCCAGAGGGGGGGGAGCGGAGGAGATGTCTGTTGGCGTTTCAATAAGTCGTCGTGCCCCTTCCCCGACTGCAAGTTCAAGCACGCTTGTTCATTGTGCGGAGCAGGTCATGCCGCTGCGAAGTGTAGCCGCAAAGGTGTGGCTGGGGCCCCTGGTGGGGGCAAGTGAGGCTGTCCCTGAGGCTTTGGCCCCCACCCCCGTGAGGGTCGACGCTATGCTGCCCTGGCTGCGTTTGTACGGGGGGGCCCGTGGGGGCACGGCGGGGGGACTGATTTTGGCGGGTTTCCTAGAAGGGTTTCGCATCCCGTTGCGGGGTTTTCCCCGGGGGGCCTGTTCGCGGAATGCCGGTTCGGTTGCAGCCCTGGCGGAGGTTGTGCGCAAAAAGCTCGGCGACGAGTGTGCTCTGGGGCGTGTCGCCGGTCCGTTTTCGGACCCCCCCTTTTCTCCGTTCGTCGTCTCACCGCTGGCGGTGGTTCCCAAGAAGGAGCCGGGTAAATACCGGCTAATTCACAATTTGTCTTGCCCCCCCGGGGATTCGGTCAATGATCACATTCCACGTGAGCACTGTTCGGTGCGCTATGCGTCCTTCGATACGGCGATAGACTTCGTGCGGCAATGTGGGCCGGGGGCCTAGCTCGCAAAAGTGGACATCGAATCCGCGTTTCGCCTGTTGCCCGTGCATCCGTCGGTTTTTCCGGTGCTGGGTTTCCGCTTTGAGTCACAGTTCTACTATGATAAGTGCATGCCTATGGGTTGTGCGGTGTCGTGCGCTTATTTTGAGGCCTTCAGCACGTTCCTGCACTGGGTCCTGGAACAGCGGACTGGTTTGTCCACTATTGTGCACTATCTGGACGACTTTCTGTTCGTCGGTCCCGGGTCGTCGGACACCTGTGCTGGGCTGTTGGGCGCTTTCCTTGCCCTGGCGGGCGACTTCGGTATACCTGTCGCGGCGGGCAAAACGGAGGGCCCGGTCACGTGCCTTATTTTCCTGGGTATTGAGATTGATACCGTCCGGATGGTGCTGCGGTTGCCAGCGCGGAAAGTTGAGCGGCTTCGGCAACTGGTCGCGATAGTGGGGGCTGCGGGAAAAGTCACCCTTCGGGTTCTTCAGTCCCTGGTCGGCCACCTTAATTTTGCGTGCAGGGTGCTGCCGATGGGGCGCCCCTTTGCGCGGCGGTTGTCTTTGGCGATGGCGGGAGTGCAACGGCCGCATCATCGTATTCGCGTATCGGCTGGCATGCGAGAGGATTTGCGGGTGTGGGACGCCTTTTTGGCCGACTTCAACGGCTGCAGGGTCGTTCAGGGGCCGGAGTTGTCTAATGTGGATCTGCACTTGTTTACTGATGCTGCGGGCAGTTCCGGTTTTGGGGCGTACTGTCAGGGATCTTGGTGTGCTCAGGCGTGGCCTTCTGATTGGGTGGCGTCTGGATTGACTCGCAACATTACCTTTTTGGAGTTATTCCCTATAGTGGTCGCGCTGTGGGTATGGCCTGAGCGTGTAAGGAATAAGAAGGTGTTATTCTGGTGTGACAATGCTGCGGTGGTTGAGGTTCTGAATCGCAACTCCCCGCGGTGCCCGAAGGTGGCTGCGTTGATGCGGGTATTTGTCCTGGCTTGCTTGCGCTTGAATGTCACCGCTAGAGCTAGGCATGTGCCGGGCGTACACAACTCCATTACTGATGCTTTGTCCCGTTTCCAGTGGGCGCAGTTCAGGATTTTGGCTCCGGCGGCGGACACAGTGGCATCGGTGGTGCCGGACCATCTTTGGAGGATTGGGACCCTGACGTGATGGCTCTGTTGTCCTCATCGGTGACGCGTGGGACCTGGGCGAAGTACCGGCGTGGATATTCGCAGGTGAGTGCTTTTTTGGGCGCGTGTGGATGGAAGGGGGGTTGGGTGCACGCTGGGCTCGTCAGTCAATTTGTGTTGTGGGCAAAACGGGGCGGATGGGCCCGGTCTGCCGTCGTGGCTGCTTTGGCGGGGTTTTCCTTCTTCTGCAAGGCTGCTGGCTGGGGCAACCCCCGCACATTATTCTTGGTAAAACGGTTGCTAGCGGGGTGGGCCCGGGCGCACCCCGCGCCGCAGGATTGGCGGTTGCCGATTTCGCATCCTCTTCTTCTTGGCATCTGTAGGGCGCTGCCGCGAGTTGCGACTTCTGCAGCTGAGGCGATTTTGTTTCAGGCATTGTTTACAACGGCCTTTTTCGGCGCCTTCCGCGTTTGCGAGTTGGTGCCCCGGTCCGCGCGGCCGGGTGCGGGTGGCGGGCTGGATGCCAAGTGTGTTGTGGTGGAGGCTTCGCGAGTCCGGATCCTCGTCGCACGTTCCAAGACGGACCAGGATGGCAGAGGTGCGTGGGTGGTTCTGAACGCCATTTCCCCTTCACCTTCCTGTCCGGTGTCCTGTTTGCATAGTTATGTGCGGCAGAGGCCGGAGTCCTCGGGATATTTCTTCGTGCACGCGGACGGAGCCCCGGTTACCCAGTTCCAGTTCACGGCGGTTTTGCGCCTCGTGCTTCGTTCCCTGGGCTGTGACGAGAGGGGTTATTCTTCGCACTCCTTTCGGATTGGTGCGGCCACAAGTGCGGCTGCGGCGGGACTCGAGGGGTCCGTCATTCAGCGTATCGGGAGGTGGCGCTCAGATGCGTACAAGGGGTATGTGCGTCTGTGACTGTTCCCGGGTGGTGCTAGGGCGGCACGGGTGTCCACTGTACCAAGGGGGTAAAACGGGGGTGGGTGGGGGCGGGGCAAGGGGGGTTTTCATTCTTTGCTTCTTGTTGCAGGCGATGCCGCCGGTTGCAGTTCAGTTTGTTTCCTTGCAGATGGTGCGTGCTCGAGAGAGTGGTGGATCATCGGGCATTCCTTCGTCTATTGGGCGGAGCGCAGGGCAGCTGTGCGGCCATTGGGCATACATCTCGGCCTGGCTCCGGCAGGGATTCGGATTTGCTGGATGGGGCAACGTGGCATGCGATGGCAGCAGTTGATAGCCTGCGTCCAGGCGAAGATAGCACTACGCCAGCAGCCGGTCGGGCTGCTTATCCATCTGGGAGGAAACGACTTGTCCGGCTGGCCCTGCCGGCAGTTTATTCTAGCGGTGCTGGCGGACATTGGTTTTTTGCGGGAATTGATCCCGGGGATTGTTATTGTCTGGTCTGACATCATCCCGCGCCCTGCGTGTTGGTCCCAGCGACGGTGGTCGCGGGGTCTGGTGAAGGTAAATCGCCAGGTAGGGCGTTGGGTGACGCAGACTGGGGGGATGCAGGTCTTGCACCCCTGGGCAGAGGTGCAGTGCCGAGGACTGTACCGGTTGGACGGTGTGCACCTTGCCCCGGTGGGGCAAGATCTCTTGCTGAATGATTGGCAGGAGGTGCTTGAAGGTTGGCATTGGTCGCAGCTGGTTTTGGGGGGGGCAGCACTAGGATAAGGGGTTTACCTTGTGCCGGTGGCGGGGTAGCGAGCTGGTGCTCGCCGACCCGGCGGTGCATTGGCGGCTGAGGCCACTTTGCAGGGGAGCGGGTGCTCCGGGTTGGGGAGAGACATCACTGTGGGGTCTCTACCCGGTGGGAAGCAACGGGAGCCGGCCTTTGCTATAGCACGGCGAGGCGGGCGGAAGGGGGAACGGGGGGTGGATGATGCCCCACCTTGCTAAACGGCTGGTGGGCGGGCATCATCCGGATTGGAGCGGGGGGGGGGGGGGAGTTGATATACGGATTTAAAATGTTAAAATTGGCCTGTTTTGGCCGGTATCTGTTTGGTTATGTAGCTGCGACCAATAAAGTAACAGTATTAAGCCAACCTCAGTTTGAGTGTATTTGTGTTTGGGCGTTAGAGGTGAAGGCGGGATGGTGGAGGGAATGGGGGGGGGTCATGTGTGGGGTGCGGGGAGGCCCTCCGGATACCCCGGTTAATCGCGCGGCGCCGCAGGGCCCGGTCCCGAGGCCGGCAGAGTAACCGGGTCCCCGGGGGCCGGGCCCGCGGGAGTTACTGGCGTTGGGGGGGGGGGGGGCTCGTGGGCACGGGCCGGACCGTCGGCAGCGTACCCACGCCGTGACGTGGGACGTGCTGATTGGCCCGGCGGGTGCTGTAGGGGCGGGGCCTGCAGGAAGCGTGGGAGATCGCCGGCGTGCGATCTCCCTCTTCCTGTCGTGGCCGGCGGACCGAGTGGTCGTCCCTCCCGCCCTCCCTTTGCTCTGGTGTGGGGCATGGGTGGGAGCGGATTGGGGTAGATTGTCGCAGCTGGGGGGGGGGGTGTTGTGTGATGTGGAGCCTAGTGGGTAAGCGGGGTAGCGAGCTGGTGCTCGCCGACCCGGCGGTGCATTGGCGGCTGAGGCCACTTTGCAGGGGAGCGGGTGCTCCGGGTTGGGGAGAGACATCACTGTGGGGTCTCTACCCGGTGGGAAGCAACGGGAGCCGGCCTTTGCTATAGCACGGCGAGGCGGGCGGAAGGGGGAACGGGGGGTGGATGATGCCCCACCTTGCTAAACGGCTGGTGGGCGGGCATCATCCGGATTGGAGCGGGGGGGGGGGGGGGGAGTTGATATACGGATTTAAAATGTTAAAATTGGCCTGTTTTGGCCGGTATCTGTTTGGTTATGTAGCTGCGACCAATAAAGTAACAGTATTAAGCCAACCTCAGTTTGAGTGTATTTGTGTTTGGGCGTTAGAGGTGAAGGCGGGATGGTGGAGGGAATGGGGGGGGGGTCATGTGTGGGGTGCGGGGAGGCCCTCCGGATACCCCGGTTACTGAAATATGAGATTGCAGACCTGCTGTTAATAATCTGTGAACTATCATTAAAATCATCTCTAATACCTGAAGATTGGAGGATCGCCAATGTAACACCAATTTTTAAAAAGGGTTCCAGGGGTGATCCGGGAAACTACAGTCCGGTGAGCCTCACGTCAGTACTGGGAAAAATAGTGGAAACCATCATAAAGAATAAAATTACTCAGCATGTAGATAGTCATGGCCTAATGGGAGACAGCCAACATGGCTTTAGACAAGGAAGATCTTGTCTTACTAATCTGTTATGTTTTTTGAAAGTGTGAATAAACAAGTGAACAAAGGTGAGTTGATTGATATAGTGTATCTGGACTTTCAGAAAGCCTTTGACAAGGTCCCTCATCATAGACTTTTGGCAAAACTAAAGAGTCAAGGCATAGGAGCTAGTGTACTACTGTGGATCAAGAACTGGTTAAAAGATAGAAAGCAGAGGGTTGGGCTAAATGGCCAATTTTCCCAATGGAGAAAGGTGAATAGTGGTGTACCCCAGGGATCTGTGCTGGGTCCGCTGCTTTTTGACATATTCATAAATGACCTGGAAAGTGGAATAACGAGTGAGGTTATCAAATTTGCAGATGACACAAAACTATTTAAAGTTGTTAAAACCCAAGAGGATTGTTGAAAATTGCAAGAGGATCTTGATAAATTGGAAGACTGGGCATCAAAATGGGAGAGGAAATTTAATGTGGACAAGTGCAAAGTTATGCACCTAGGGAAGAACAACCCAAACTATGGTTACACGATGCAAGGTTCCACATTAGGAACCACCACCCAGGAAAAAGATTTAAGCATCATTGTGGATAGCATGTTAAAACCCTCGGCCCAGTGTGCAGCAGCAGCCAAGAGAGCAAATAGAATGCTAGGTATCATAAGGAAAGGAATGGAAAAGAAAACAAAAGATATTATAATGCCTCTATATCGTTCCATGGTGAGACTGCACCTTGAATATTGTGTGCAAGTCTGGTCACTGTATCTTAAAAAGGATATAGCGTTATTAGAAAAGGTTCAGAGAAGAGCCACCAAAATGGTAATGGGGATGGAAGGATACCCCTATGAAGAAAGGCTAAAAAGGTTAGGGCTCTTTATCCTGGAAAAGAGACGGCTGAGGGGAGATATGATAGAAGTCTATAAATTAATGAACGGAGTGGAACGGGTAAACGTAGATCGATTGTTTACGTTATCAGAATATAGAAAGACTAGGGGACATACAATGAAGCTACAGGGTAAACTGTTTAAGACTAATAAAAGAAAATAGTTTTTCACTCAACATGTAATCAAACTCTGGAATTTGTTACTGGAGGATGTAGTAAAGGCTGTTAGTGTAGCTGGGTTTAAAAAAGGTTTGGACATGTTCCTGGAGGAAAGGTCCATAAACCATTATGGCATAACTTATGTTCTTATGTTCTTATGTTCTCTGACACCCAATGCCAACTGCCTTTTGCATGGGGGCAGAAGCGGCTTCTACATGTAATTGCTGTCACTTACACATGTATTTTGACCAATTTGTAAGCCTGCATGTGTGGAGGGGAATTTCGAAGAGACGTTCAGTTCAATTGGGGACATCTAACCAGAATGTCTGAAAAATAAAGCAGGCGCGTCCAGGTGCAGACATGATTTCACAAACCGTGGACATGCTTGATAGGGACATCTGTGGGGGCGTCTACATAGACATCTTCAGAACAATATTTGAGAACCCAGATGTCTAGGATAGCCTAATGGTTAGAACAGTGGGCTGCTATCACTGCTGAAATCCCACTGCTGCTGTCATTGAAATTCTGCTGAGTACTAGGGATGATGGAGTGCTTTCTTCTCTACAACCTCTGGATGTTTCTCTGCCAAAACAGGTACCTGGATCAGTTCTAAACTTAGACATGACTCTGGATGTCCAGGACATTTCTGAGATCAGGTGGGAACATCCAGGTTCCTAGGAACACCCCAGCCATGCCTCCATAATGCTCTGTTCAAACTTCAACATTCTCAAGATAGGGACAGCCACAAACTTGGCTTCTAATATGACTCTGGAGACATCTTTGTGCTTTGGATGTCTGTATGCCCATTTTCAGACTTCCAAAACTGATTATGACTTCCAAAATGACCCACATAAATTCTGCCAATTAATTACATATGCTGCTATCTTTATGTAATTTCAATTTGAGGGGGGAAAAATAAACACTGGGGGTTAAGGAGAATAACCCTCTTAATCCCTCTAGTAAAGAGCTGGCCCAAAAGAGCACTTTTTAACAAACTAAATATGCCAGGGAGCAGCCATAAATCCCAATGTAGACAACTGCAGTCGCCTATATGCAATGGGAAATACATGTGTAGATTTTTTACCTGCTCAGGCCATTCTCTAACCAAGTCCTGACATGATCTCCTGCAATTTCTGCATATTATGGACAGCCATATACAGGGTGGCCCAAAAAAAGTGAGAACATCTCATAAATTAAAAGCTTAAATAGTTTACTTATTTACCTTTTTTTAGCTATATAGCGTCTTCATTTCGACAATTTCCGGTCACTTTTTTTTTTTAAATTTGTCAATCGTTTATCAGTTTGTCTTTTTGAATTTTTAAATAACTTATATGCTATGAGATGTTCTCACCTTTTTAGAGCCACCCTCTATAAATTTAGCTCTTTCTAAATTGTCATTTAAACATGGCTTCCATTTTCATATGTAAAAGCATGATTTTACACATATAAATATGAATAAAACTTCTAAAATACATACATAATGTCACACCTTCTTTGGAGCAGGTTTAAATTTGTGCAAGAGCATTTGTGTAGTACTACGTGCCATTATGCAAGTCTTTATAAGAAATAAATAGTATATATATCCCCTAGGAGTTCAATGACAAAAACCATGTGAAAGCATACTGTGGTTTTGCACATAAGACGTCAATATAGTGCATGTTAAGTGTAAAGCCACCATGTTAACTGTTGAGGATATGGACAACATTTTCCTGGCAGTTCATGGGCAGTGCCTTACTGTTCTGTGGCCAAAAAAATAAGTATCCAAAATACTGAAGGTCAAAAATAATCAAACAATTTATAAAGATCCCGGCATAATAAAGAATCCAAACTACAATGCAGAAAAACGTTTTTTCCAATAATAGTTTTTTTTGTTGGGTGCACTGTCAAAGGTAGAGGAAACAAACCTCTCTCCCCCACAGCAGTGTTCCCATTTTAATCAAACTATGAAATAAAATTTAAAAAAAAACAGCTACTTAGCTGGCGAAGACTATCCTTTGGTCCGCTGAAGAAATTGTTAAAGAAGCCCTGCATATATGCAACGTGACACATTTTGGGTTGAAACAGCAACCATGCTTCAGGCTTTGCAGGACAGCATTCAAGATGGCAATCACATGTTGTCGGATTCAAAAACTTTAAGAAAATTGGCGTCTGACGTTGCAAAGCAAATGCCAATCATAAGTGAGATGTTAGGAAACCACCCACTTCACAGAGAGTTCCAAAAGCTGATTGGACAGCATGGTGAAAGAGATTTGATGGAGCAATGTCACAAGGACCGCTCTCTGGATAGGCAATCCCAGATGTGATTGGAAGATGTCAGAGTATACTAGACCAATCAAGTGCCAAATTTAGACCCTTCGGTGAAATCGTGCCCAAATTGAAGATCCACTTTTGTTCACAACACTGAAGTTTGTAAGTGTGATCACCACCTCTAGGGTCAGCAGGAATATGATCAATAATCCTCCAAGATAATTGATGAAAAGCATGGCCTTTCTCCAGGCAATGGTCCACCATCAGTGCTGATGTGACAGCTGATTGCATGTTCATTCAAACGTGTCCTGCATTGTCGGACAGTCCTACCAACATAATATAAATTGCAAGGATAGATGATAAGATACACAACAAACATAGAAATGCAAGATGTATGCCATTGGTTCTTCCTATTCAGTAGAAAATTATGGGAAAAATCAGTAAATATTGCATATAGTCTTAATATATGCCAGTGTTTCTTCATTATTCTAACAAGCCAGCCGTAGAGGTAAGCACAATTGCCACCTCAATCACTGGTGGGGACTCTGGAGCAGACAGGGAAATTTTTTAAAACAAGAACCCAATATTCAGAGGCAGCCGCTAGCACCACTACTGAGGCTAGCCATCGTCGCTGAACACTAAACCCAGTTAGGATGAATGTGTCCAACACAGAGCAAGAAGCCACATCAGATGAAGCACACAGTCAGAAAACATGGTGAGGAACGACCAAGGAATGAATTAAATAAAAAACTTTATTTGATTTGCCAATAAAACCCGACACAGGCCGTGTTTCATTTAAAAACGTCCTCAGGGATAAAAGGCAAACTGGGGTCAAGGAAATAAAAACAAACAAACCGTTATAAACAACATAAATAAACATCATAAAACATAATACAACTTAGTTATAAAAGAAAAATGTATGAAAAACACATTTAAATTTGTGTCAGATACATAAAAAACATGCATAATATATATATATATATTTTTTGTTATGCAAAAAATGTTGGAACGCTATATTATAAAATATATCACTAATACTTATAAGAATTAAAATAATATAAAAAGAACAAAGTGATAATGTAAACATGAATATTTTGAAACCACACAGTAAATAAGCATCAGACCAATTAAAACATAAGGTTAATGATTTTGAATCAACTAGAAGCTAAACATACATTAAAAACTAGATGGTAACAATAAACTAAACTGAACCAGACGCCATGCACATAAAAACATGAAAAATCTTTTACCTTACCGATGGAATGAAATTCCTGTACTAAACAATCGATGAGGGTGGGAAAGAAAATAAAAAGGCAAGAGGAGTGAGTCTATTTGAGAAAAATGGATTATTATAAAAAACATCTAGAACTGTTTAAATTGAAAAACAATAACAATCTATACATATATATGTGTTAGAGTCATAACATACAAAATAGAGAAACCCAAAATTAAACGGACCACTTTTAAACCCTGAAGACAAAAAAGAAGCGAGGAACAAGAGACTGAATGTAAGGAAATGAAATACCGGTAAACTTTTATTCAAAAACAGATAAAAACAAAAAATTTTAGAATCAAGGGATATTGTCAAATAATTACAGCAGCCCCAAACCGTACTGCAAATTGAACAAAAAATCCCAAAAACAACAGCCATAAAAAAGGCACCACAAACCATCAGACCATATTAATTACAAGGCAAAGAAGGGGGAGGTGGTTTAAAATAAAAGCTATATCAACGCAGCAGCAAAAAGCCAAAGAAACGCTGCCGTTATTTTTTGATGAATAAAACCCAAATCAAAATGGGAGCTAAATCGGCACCTTGCAAATGTAAATGTAATACTAAAAATATTTAGAGAAAACAGTAGCCAACCAGGCAAATCATATTACAAAAGGAAGACAAGATGAATAGAGAATGAGTGCTAAATCGACACACACTTCTCAAATATAAATACATCATCCAATTGATAGACCGTATCAATGGCCAAAAAAAGGTGACAAACCATGCCACACATTAAAATTATCAACGAAATAAAATTACCTCGAGGGCTGCAGTTTCAAACTACTTCACAAGTCCTTGTACCAAACCGCAATGAAACTCAAACCAGTTCAGCAAGCACGGTACCAACAGACTAGCAGAGCACTTTCACTTTTTGTTCATGAAGAACGCCGGCACATGTGCATAGTGTTAAAAGGCAGTCAGGCTGTGACGTAATCAGGGAAGGTGACGACCTCTCCCAATGTGAACTAGAATTTAGTATGTAAAAGTTAGACCATTTGAAACGTCTTAAATCCAATCTAGACAATCTTTATTTATAAAAAAGGAGATCCTGAATGGCAGTGTAACACCTATTTGGAAAACGGGGTTAAAAAAGGAAGAAACAGAAAGAGCTGCTCACGGGGATCACTTAAAACTTTATTAGAGATTTTCAAAAGACCATATTGTAAAAGAGAAAAAAACAAAGTTAAATATATAAAAATATATATATATATCCCAAAAACGGTTGTGAGCCATTCAATTTGCATCAATCACACCATACACTATCTCCTTGTAAACCATAAATTCCCAATAATGTAAAAACGGGAGGAAGGGGAAGGAAAAGGGGGGTGGGGATGGAAGGGGGGAAGGGGGAGTGGGAGGGAAGGGACCACTTAAGACTTCATTAAAATTGAAAAATGAAAATACCTGCAGTTGAAAAGAATTTTCATAAAACCATGTTTAAAAGAGAACAAAGTAAATGTATAAAAGTGTAAAATTATATCTCCTAGAAACTGGGGAGAACAATTTGGTATACCCCGATCATGCCATTCACTATCTCCTTTTAAACTCTATATCCATAATTAAAAATTAAAAATAAAAAATGGGGGGTATACAATGTACTATTAAATAAAAAACCTTAAAAAACATATAGCGGGCTTGACCAGGAAACCTATCAAAGGAAAACAAACAAACAAAAAAAAACAGTGTTCCCTGAGGAAGTTTTTAAAAGAAACACGGCCTGTGTCGGGTTTTATTGGCAAATCAAATAGTTTTTTATTTAATTCATTCCTTGGTCGTTCCTCACCACGTTCTCTGACTGTGTGCTTCATCTGACGTGGCTTCTTGCTCTGTGTTGGACACGTTCATTCCAGCATGTTTTCGCCTTGGAAGGATATACTCAGCTTTGGAGAGGACGCTTTAGAGAAATTTTCATCTCAAGAACCACTAATAGATCACACTATGGAAGACACTGATGGGGCTTGTGCCCAATGGGAAGAAGTTGTCTTACACAAAATTTGGTCAAAGAAGAGATGCATGCGTCCTATCTCTTGGAATGTTGTAAAGCCAAGATCATCCCTAGGGGTTTGAGGATGAATAAAGTTCCTGGTTTATATCATAACGAAGAAGGTTTTATTAAATGTTGGAACGCTATTTTAAACAAATGCTCACTTGATCTCATGATTTTACTGATACTACAGCGAATAAGAAATCAGAATTCTTAAAAAGTTAAATAGATGGTAAACTAGTTGCTCTTAAAGAGTGTGACAAGAATTTTGGGAAGGTACTTATAGACTATGAGAGAAACATCCAACTTTTCTAGAAAGAGGTAAAAGGTAAAAAAATGTTGATAAGTTTAAGAGAGACGAAGACGATTATAGAGTGGGTTATGTTTACTATTGGAGTAAGAAATTAGACAATGATTGATTATGGTTTAAGAAAAGACCCTCTCTGTTTGACCATAAAGATAGTGTTGTACATGATCCCGATTTAGATCAGTCCCCTGGACCTAAGAAGAAGAGAAGTAGGAGTGAGTCTACAGAAGGCTTTGATCCTTCTGCATCCTTGTTTTCTACACACAAACAAAAAAAATAGATCCAATACAGTACGAGAGCAAGGTAATGATTAAAATAAGGGCCATTTTTTCAACATGGACAATTTCTGGAAGGGAGGTGGCCAAGACAATTCACGTACTCAACAATCACATTTAGATCAAGATCTACATCATGCCCAGCTTCGAGACAAGACACACAATCGGTTCCCCCCCCCCCCCCCTAGGGAGAAAGACAGATTACGGACTCGCCCACTGCCAATAGATCAGGATTGATATTACAATCAGAATCAGGACCGGTCATACAATCAGTACCCCCTCCCCGCGGCCACGGTCGGGGACGCAGCAGGGGTTATTGGAACAGGGATTGGTCCAACGAGGGAAGGATGTAATAAATATTAAACACAGTAATGTGATTAATATTTACAAATATTCGCTCACACAAGAGGAGGAATCTTTATTAAACAAAGGGTTATCTTTTGTACCCGTTAGGAAACCAGATCTGTTTGAGATTAATATAGATTTGTTTAAGTTTTTCCGTAAGATTCGTATAAAACATTTTTTTAGTACACAAGGGAGCAATTCGACTGATACCTCTAGTATTAGTAGAAAATCTACATGGATGCCACCTGCACAAACTGATCCTGTTATAATTGTTTTTGAAAAGATAGTTTCACGACAGGTTAATCAGATTTGTATTGAATCTGCCCCCACATATAGTAATCTTACGAAAGGAGAATACTTCTTTGCAAAAGAATAATGTGATTATTATTAAACCTGCCGATAAAGGTGAGGCAGTGGTCATTATGGACAAAAGAATGTATATAGATGAGATAGACAGACAACTTAAAGATTGGACTTTTTATCATCGCCTTACAGGGGATCCTACTGCAAATTTAAAAAGTAAGATTGATAATCTGGTACAGACAGCTTTTGAGATTGTATATTTTACTAAGAAGGAAAGAGATTTTCCATCGCCGGTTATTCCAACAATTTACATCCTTCCAAAGATTCACAAATCTCTGACAGCTCCCCCTGGTAGACCAATTGTCTCTGCAGTTGGTTCTCTCTTAGAACCCCTTTCTCAATTTTTAGATTTATTTTTATGCCCTTTTGTGCTTTCAATGTGGTCTTATGTGAGTGATTCGTCCCACGTTATAGAGTTGTTGTCCAAATTTTGTGATATAGATTCTAATATCATTTTAGTTACTCTGGATGTTGAATCTTTATACACTAATGTTCCTCAAGCAGAAGCTTTGGTGATCCTTGAACAATATTTTCTTAAAAGGTCGGTGCACAGACGTATTCCTACTGAGTTATTACTCACGTTGGCTAGGATAGCCTTATGTGAGAACTTTTTTTGTTTTAGAGATTTGTTTTACCAACAAGTCAAGGGAGTAGCTATGGGCTCATCGATGGCCCCCGACATCGCTGATCTGTATGTGTTTGAATTTGAAGAGAAATTTTTAAAGGAACACCCATATAAGGATAATATTAAACTTTGGATAAGGTACATCGATGATATCTTGATTTTGTGGGATGGGACTGAGGATGTTCTTTCTAGTTTTAATCAATTGATTAATGGGATGGATGCCAATTTGAGATTTCAGCTTACATATGATTACCAGCGCATTCCCTATTTAGATTTATTAATTTAAAAAGAAGATAATTGCCTAGTTACATCTTTGTACAGAAAGCCGATGGACCGCAATCATTTGTTACATTTTAGCAGTTTCCACAATCCGGCACTTAAAAGGAACCTTCCTATTGGTCAATTTCTTAGGGCTAGAAGGGTCTGCACAAATGACCAGGATTTTAATTTACATGCAAAGGATATGGAGACTAGGTTTGCAGCAAGACAATATCCTTCCAGATATATTTCTCACACACACAGAAGAGCACAGTCATCCACTTGCAAGTCCCTTCTTAAACCCACTCAGAAAAAGGAAGATGTTGGGATGGTGTGTCCCCTCTTCTACTCAACTGTTTCCCGTGATATTGTTAAGATTTTGAAAAGTGAATGGCATCTCATCCAGTCCCTTGAAGGATTTCATGATACACCCCTCACTATAGCCCATAGAAGGAATGTTAATTTGAGGAATCTTCTGGTACCCTCAGCTTTGACCGAGCGGCCCTTTTTATCTAAATATAAGGGACAATTCCAATGTGGCCAGTGTTCTGTCTGTATTCACACATTACCAGTAAGGGACTTTTTTATTCACAATTAAAAAATGTTTTTGTTAATGACTATTCTAACTGTGAGACTACTCACGCTGTATATGTCATACAATGCCCATGTAAGAAGCTTTACGTGGGGAAGACCATACACAGTATCCGAGTCAGGATCATAGAACACAAGAGTGCTATCAAAAGAGGTATTACCGATAAATTCCTTGTAGGACATTGGCATGAAAAGGCACACAAGATATCAGGTTTAAAATTTTTTGTCATTAAAAAAGTTAAAATGAATTAGAGGGGTGGTGACATTGATAAGACAATAATGAGGCTTGAACACTACTACTACTACTACTTAGCACTTATATAGCGCCTCGCACCCAGTGCTGCACAGTTAGCCTACAAGAGGTGGCTAACATACAAGAGATAATCCTTGTCCGTCAGAGTCATGCTCATCAGAGCTTACAATCTAGTTAGAACAGTACAGAGCATTAGTCAGTTCAGCGGAGGATACGGTGTGGTACAGTTAGGTACAGCTTGGTCTATGGTTTGGTCATAAATGTAAATGGGGGTTGGGCAGTTCAGCGGAAGGCATGGTGTGGTACAGTAAGGTACAGTTTGGTCTATGGTCTGGTCATAAATGTAAATGGGGGTTAGGGTAGGATGAGGATGGAACTCAGGATCTGAATGCAATGGTGAAGAGGTGGCTCTTCAACCTGGATTTGAAGAGGGTCAGGGAGGGCGCCTGGCGCCCAGACGCAGGAAGGCTATTCCAGGCGTGTGGCGCAGCAAGGTGAAAGGCGCTCAATCGGGAGTTCGCAGTGCGGGTGAAAGGCATTGAAAGAAGCGATTTGTTAGCGGAGCACAAGTTTCGTGAGGGGACATAGGGAGAGATAAGAGATATGAGGTATTGAGGGGCCATAGAGTGAATGCACTTATAGGTCAGCAAGAGAAGCTTGAATTGGATGCGGAATTGGACAGAGAGCCAGTGAAGTGACTTGAGGAGAAGAGTAATGTGGGCATTGAACAAAAGTACATTTTTATGTTGGACTCTATGGCTCCTAATGGGTTAAACTTAGATAGTGATTTGTCTGTTTTTCTTTGATAGGTTTCCTGGTCAATCCCGCTATAAGTTTTTTAAGGTTTTTTATTTAATAGTACATTGCATACCCCCATTTTTTAATTTTAATTTTTAATTTTTTAATTTTTTAATTTTTAATTATGGGTATAGAGTTTAAAAGGAGATAGTGAATGGCGTGATAGGGGTATACCGAATTGTTCTCCCCAGTTTCTGGGAGATATAATTTTACACTTTTATACATTTACTTTGTTCTCTTTTAAACAGGGTTTTATGAAAATTCTTTTCAACTGCAGGTATTTTCATTTTTCAGTTTTAATGAAGTCTTAAGTGGTCCCCTTCCTCCACCTCCCCCCTTCCCTCCCTTACCCTCCCCCTTCCTCCCCCCCTCTTTTCCTTCCCCTTCCTCCCGTTTTTACATTATTGGGAATTTATGGTTTACATGGAGATAGTGTATGGTGTGATCGATGCAAATTGAATGGCTCACACCCGTTTCTGGGAGATATAAATGTTTTATATATTTAACTTTGTTATTTCTCTTTTACAATATGGTCTTATGAAAATCTGTTTCACTTGTAGGTTGTTTCATTCTCTAATAAAGTTTTAAGTGGTCCCCATGAACGTCTCTTTCTGTTTCTTCCTTTTTTAACCCTGTTTTCCAAATAGGTGTTATTTATTTATTTATTTATTTAACAATCATTTATATCCCGCATCTTCCAGAGTTCAGATGCGGCTTACAATTGAACAACAGTCAACAAAGCAAGGGCTTGTTTTACATGGAACAATTTTTGACCATTCAGGATCTCCTTTTTTATAAATAAAGATTGTCTAGATTGGATTTAAGACTTATGTTTCAAATGGTCTAACTTTTACATACTAAATTTTAGTTCAGATAGGGAGATGACGTCACCTTCCCTGATTACGTCACAGCCTGACTGCCTTTTAACACTATGCACATGCGCCGGCATTCTTCATGAACAGAAAGTGAAAGTGCTCTGCTAGTCCATTGGTACCGTGCTTGCTGAATTGGTTTGAGTTTTTTTCATTGTGGTTTGGTACAAGGACTTGCAAAGTGGTTTGAAACTGCAGCCCTCAAGGTAATTTTATTTCATTGATAATTTTAAAGGATTTAGAAGTTAGAATTTTGTCAATGTGTGGCGTGATTTGTCCCCTTTTTTTGGCCATTGATACTGTCTATCAATCGGATGATGCATTTATATTTATTTAAACATATTTCTATACCGCCTTATCCTGCAATCAAGGTGGTCTGAACAGCAATCAATAAAATACAGGGTGTGTGTGTCGATTTAGCCCTCATTCTCCATTCATCTTGTCTTCCTTTTGTAATATGGTTTGCCTGGTTGGCTACTGTTTTCTCTATATATTACTAGCAAAGACCGGCAAGGGGTCATCCAGGTTGGGGGCAACCGCCCCTGCCCCAATTCCATTTAAAGGCTCCGGACCCCGTAAACCTCTGGGATCCCGCCACCCCCTCCCAAGCTGCGACAACCCTTAAATTATATACCCACCACACCCGAAGAAAGGGCGGGAGGGCGGGCAGCAAAAATCCTGCTCCTTCCAGCTGCCTACACGCCCGAGAGAGAGAGACGCAAGGTGCGCCTCTCCCAGAACCCCCCAGGACCGGCGCCTCTCATTGGCTCGCCCAGCTGTTTTCTCCGGTGAGCCAATGATTTTAAATAATGCTCCCCCCAAAAGAACCACCCCACACAAAGCCGAGAGCAGGGTACCCGCGCCGGGCCTCGTGCCCGGTTACCGCCGGCCGCCGGTACCCTGCCCCGCGGCCTCATCATAACCGAGGCAGGTCGGACCCATCGCAACCCGCTCGCACCCCCACTCCCCTCCCTACACACCCCCCCCCCAACTCCCGTACCTCCAACCACCTCCGCACAAAATACACCGACACATATTCTTGGGCTTATATGGTCGCAGCTTTATTAACAATCAGGAAATTCCAAACATTTTCTTGTAACATAACTCCGTAACAATAACCCCCGAGCGGAACGAGCCATCATCCGCCATACCACTAGCAAGATGACCTCATTCCACTCCCGCCGCGGCCGAGCCAGCGGCAAACACCAATCCCCCTTTTCCCTGGCCTCGCCATATTACTAGCAAAGACCGGCAAGGGGTCATCCGGGTTGGGGGCAACCGCTCCCGCCCCAATTCCATTTAAAGGCTCCAGACCCTGGAAACCTCCAGGATCCCGCCACCCGGCATAGGAGAAGCTTGCGCCCCTACGCCGCCCCCCCCCAAGACCAAGCTGCGACCATTTAGCCTCCCACTGCATGACCCACTCCAAGGCCTCCTGCCAGTCATTGAGCAGCAAATCCAACCCCACCGGGGATAAATGCACCCCATCCTGACGGTACAAGCCCTCACATGTAACATCAACCCAAGGGTGCAAAACTTGATATCCCCCGTGCTCACACACCCATCGCCCAATCTGGCGATTGATTTTTGCTAGCCCCCGCAACCAACGCCGCTGATGCTGGCAGGTAGGCCTCGGAATTATATCCGACCATAACACAATAACTTCCGGAAACATCCGAATAACTTCAGCCAAGTCCCTCTTTGCTGCTCGGATCAGTTGCTTACACGTCCATCCAACCAGATCATTTCCTCCCACATGCAGAAGAATCACTGCCGGTTCTTTCCGCACACGCTGATGGTGGCGAAGCAAAGGTAATAGCTGTGGCCATCGAAGACCACGCTCCCCCAGCCATTTTACAGACACCATATCCGGGTCTAGACCTAAATTACACCCCAACGGTCGTTCAGCTGCCTGCAGTCCCGCCCAATGCACGAATGAACGTCGATCATCCAGCATCCATGCGGGCACCGCACAGCATCTGGAAAAGAAAACAGAAGTTAGCCATCCCCACAGCATTCCCCCTTATAGCCGCACATAACCCCGAAAGGCCTTTGATCTCCATCTGCCAATGCTCTGTATCTCAGCCTCTGTTAGCCCCGCCGCACTGGTGGCCGCTCCAATACAAAATGAATGTGGCGCAAAATGCCGAGGATCCAAGCCCATATGACGCAAAACCATCCGCAGCACAGCCGCCACCTGGAAACGCGTCACCCAACCCGAATCCTCATGCAGGAAAAACAGCCGGCCCGACGCTGGGCGCTCTAACATGTAGCCTCTCACGGCCGACACCGGGCAAGTAGGCAGCGAAATTGCCTCATTCAAAACCACCCAAAGCCCCTTCCCCAACTGGTCTGTCTTAGACCTTGCTAACCTTACCCACAGCTGCCCCTTACGGACCTGCACATGACTGCTCAACAAGCCACCAGACGCAGAGGCCTGACTGGAGCTCGCTACCAACTCCCCCATCCGAAAGGCTCAGAAGAAAGCCACACAAAAAACTGCCCGGAAAAGTATAGCCTCGTAACGTGACTTGGCCACACCCGGCAAAGCCGCTCAAAGCCGGACCAGCAGATCATGTGTAACGGGCAACCTCAAGTCCCGAGGAGTCGGGCAAGCATACTCCCATCCATGTAACAACTTCTGAGCCAAAAACCCAAGGCCTAAATGACTCCAACCCGCTGCTCTGGCGAAAAAGGTAAAGCCAGCCAACTGACTCCTTACCGCCGCCCTGGAAGCTCCATCACTCTTCGTCTGCACTCTATAGTGACTCAAGAAGGAGTCCACGGCCATTCCCGGCTGCCAACCCCGAAACAGCAGATATTCCACCACTGCGTCGAAACCTCTCTGATACGCCGCCCAGGTTGCAGGCACCACTGAATTCCTCAACAACCGTACCAATTCCGCTGGCCAATCCGCCATAAGCTCTCTGGAACTGCAAACCCGTCGACTTCCGCTTCTGGTGCCAAGGTCCGGAACAGCTCCCACTTGGAACGAGAAAGAGCATCAGCAATTCTATTAGTGCAACCCGGAATATGCCTGGCCTTCACATACACATTCAAACGCAAGCAGGCCAAAACGATGTCCCTCATCAACCCAGCCACCTGCTTACAACGCAGTGTATATCGGTTAATTACGGCAACCACAGCCTCATTATCACAATACCATACAACTCTACGGTTCCGTAGCTTGTCAGGCCACAAATGCAAAACAACCAATAAAGGAAACAGTTCCAAAAACGTAATGTTACCAGTTAGCCGGGTTGAGTGCCACGCCTGAGGCCAACCGGCCGCACACCACTCCCCCCCGAAATAAATGCCCAGCCCTGCACTACCAGCCACATCTGTATACAACTGCAAATCGGCACTGGAGATCTCCGCCTCCATCAAAACCGATATCCCATTAAAACCCTCCAAAAACATACCCCAAACTCGCAAGTCCGCCTTCATGACCTTGGACATTCTGATGCAATGATGCGGCTTCCTAACCCCAGCAGTAGCCACAGCTAGGGTTCGCAGAAAAATCTGGTCCATCGGTATGACCCTGCACGCGAAATTCAAAGAGCCAATCAATACCTGCAACTCCCACAATGATAATTTAGTGGACGCCAACCCGTTAGCCACCAATACTCGCAACCGAACCACTTTGTCCACTGGCAGGCACGCCACCATTTCATGAGAATCAAGCTCCACCCCCAGTAAAGTAATACACGTGGCCGGGCGCTCCATTTTACCAACAGCCAATGGAAGCCCGCAAGCACCGGCCATGTCAACAAAACCACCCAACAACTGTTGACACTCCCCCGACTGCGCCGCCCCCACAAAGAGAAAATCATCCAGATAATGCACCACATTGTCGCAGCTGACCTTCCGGACCAAAATCCAGTGCAAGAAGGAACTAAACATCTCAAAATATGAACAAGATACAGAACACCCCATAGGCATGCACTTATCAACATAGAACTCAGTATCGAAACAGAAGCCTAACAAATAAAAATCAGCTGGATTCACTGGCAACAGCTGAAACGCCGCTTCCACGTCAACCTTCGCCATCAAAGCTCCCGGACCACACTGTCTAACCAGCTTAACCGCCTCATCAAAGGAAACATAATGAACCGCACACAACTCACTCAGGATAGGATCATTGACTGACTCGCCTATCGGAAATGACAAGTTATGGATCAGGCGAAACTTCCCCGGCTCCTTCTTCGGTACCACCCCAAGCGGCGAGAATACCAAATTCACGAAAGGTTGATCTGCAAAAGGACCCGCAATTCTGCCCAAACTCAGCTCGACCGCCAACTTATCATGGACTACCTTCCCCAAACGCCGAACCGAAGGCGAATTGCACGCTAGCCTGCTTAATACAGTCCCTTGCACCGGGATCCGGAAACCAACCTGAAACCCCCGTTCCAACACCTCCCTAGCCCTCCCCCGCAGGTACCCACGCAACCATTCCCCAATGATCTCCCTCCGTATCGGAGTGGGAGCCATACTCAATATATCCAAATTACTTGGCAGCCGATGGGGGGACACCTGGACCGCCTTTTCTAACACATTTACTGGCTGAATGTCCACCCCCACAGGATGAGCAGGCATGACGGAATTTACAATCGGGAAACGGGCATGAGGACTTATTGAATCGCCAACAGACGTCCCCCACTCCCCCACCCCAACCTTAAATGGGGGATTACCCCCCGCTGGCCGAAAGGGCCGACCCGCTCCCAGCCCGCTACTGACCAAGGATCTCGCCCCCCCCCCCCACCCCCAATGGCACCAGCCTGGACCGACATTTGGGTCAGCCATAAATTGATATCTTGTGTACCCCATGTCAACCACTTACTCTCTTCCATCTTGTCCCTAAACTTCTCATCATAATTCAACCAGGCAAAACCCTCATGCGTCTGCGCAGCTTCCAAAATGGAGTCCGCATACGCCAACAACATTCCATAATCCTCCGGAGACTGATTGCCCCACACACTTGCCAAACGCAGAAAGGCTCTAATCCAATTTACAACGTTATGTGACACTTTCCTTATTCGCCCAGCCTTCTCATCCTCCTTTCTCTTCCTTCTGCTCTCTCCCGAGCGCTTCCTGCCATCCAGCAGTCTGAAAATGTCAATTTAACGCCTCTTCAAAATCCTATGGTGTAAACTCCTGGGGACCCCCTCCCACAGCTCCGCAAAAGATACCAACGTAGGCCTGCCCAACCCAGAAGAAGAGCCAACCTGCGCCTGGCCAACCCCATGACCCGAACGTGCGGTTCCAGATGACGATGACGACGAGGAAGTAGCGGACAACGAAGAAGACCCAGACCTGCACCTACACCTCCGAGAGTGCCTCCTCTTCTTCTTTGCCTTACGCCCACCCCCTTCCGGCATGCCCATCTTCTCTAACACGCCCCCCCCTCCCCACCTACACGAGACTCACCTGCCAACGCCACGTCACCAGCCTGTGCCTCCACTGGTGAAACCTCCACTGGCCGAATCATCAAGTCCACCTGCTGTGTCCCATCGCCATCCACCAAGCTGGCCTGCAGCTGCTGCGTTCCTTCGGGTGCCGGTCCAGCCCCTCTACCCACTACGACCTGCTGCCCTGCAGCACTCCGCACCGCAGCCTGCGACATTGATGTATCCTGTGTAGAAACAAAAGGAAAGGAAGGGGGGGGGAAACAACAGGAGAACCGGCTGGCTGCCAAGCCGCCAACCATTCAGCCCTTGAAGAGCCCTGCCCCCCTCCCTGCCAATGGTCCCAGGATGGAGAAGCACCCGGCCCCGCAACACCTGGCAACCCACCGGCCCAACCCAGCTGAACAGAAGGCCCTAGGCCAAAGTTATGAGCCCCACACCCTGGTGTGGTCCAGCCCTCCACCCCCATCCCCCCATCCCCTTAACGCCTGCCCGCCCCAACCATGCACGCCAACTTCCCCCCGCTCGGTCACAGCACTCCCCTGTGACGCACCGGCACCCTCACCATTGTCAGCATACATTTCATGCAGCTTTGTACTCTGGTGATTTCAGTCTCCAAAGGTAATAGGACAGTTTACAAGATGAGATTACCTCTGACCCCCTGGTGATTTCAGTCTCCAGGGCCTGTCTGCAGCCCCTCCTTGCTAAATCAAGAATGGCAGACCTCAAGGGGACGTGCTGGAGAGGATTCAATTCACTATAAAGGACAGAAACACTTCCTCTTGCTCTCTCTCTCTTCCACTGTTCATCGGAAATGAAGGACAGGAGGCTCTGATAATCAATTCTCTCCACCCCTCCCCCCCCCCTCTCTCTCTCTCTCTTGCCATGAGGCTCTGACCCACATGTTCTGGCCTCTCTCTCTCTCACACTTCACACATGCACATGCACACACAGATTCATTGATGCACACTGAAACAGCTCTGTAACAATCACTATATACCTCTGTTCAATACCTATGTAATAAGCCTATTTCTACATAAAAAACCTTTCTCCAAGCCACACCTGTTTGGTTGTTTTATTACAAACCCTACTGCCTCTGTGAAGTGAAATGAACCCAGGACCTACAGGAGAGTAACTTGACCACATCTTACACTTTATGGGTGCTCGTCTTCTCGGATTTCACAGCAGATCACCAGTTGGGTAAGTAATAATTTTGTATAATACATTAAGTAGATTTCAGACAGAATCAAAAGTCCTTGTGACCATTTACAATTGACAGACTGGATGACACTTAGACACTATTTAGTGAACATTTCCAGTGATAAATTTGTTTTGTGGGTTAGACAAGGTGAGATTTTTATTGTCAAAAGGCTCTGTAAGCATCTAGAATTTTAAAGACATCACACAGAGTGGCTTGCAATTGTCTTATTATGATGTATAGGCTTGCTATAGTATTTGAGCTAAAAATACAAAAGAATTACCCCAAACTGAAGCCAAAAAATAACTAAAACTTCATTATTTCACAAGGGAACGGGTCTCAGACTTTATTGGAACAGGGTAGAACCCAGGAGGTAAACCTCTGCTGTGGTTCGTTAACCCTTTCTTTGCATCAATGACCCTAATGTTCACCTCGTTTTTTTTTAACGTTTTTTTTTTTTTATAACCAGACTTGCAATACTGATATCAAAATCGGTGTATCTTCCGTAACATGACGATGATGAGTGACAGTACATATAGAGTAGGTCTGCTTAGCTCTTAACTACTTCATTGTTCTATACACAGTCCATTCCACTCATCATTCTGTTAGCAAGGTATCAATCCAAACAATCAAGACTTATCTGTAGTCCCGACGCCAACCCGGCGCGCTCATGCGTTTCACTGCTTGAGCAGTTTCATCAGGGGATCTAGCTTGAATGTTGTGCTCAGTTCTGATATCGTCTTACTACAGCCAAAACTGTCATACGCTGTGTTATTCAAAATTTCTAAAATTAAACAAATATATTTAAATCAATGCTTCATTTTTACAACCATGAAAAGATTACTTATCTACAAATATGTTGCTTCGACGAGAAATCCATATGTACCACTGGTTCTTGTGATCTCATTCTTTTCACAATCTCTTCAAAGGACGCCAGCGCATGCGTATTCAGTATGATACTACTCCATTTATATGTTCATAGTGCTTGCGTCATAGGAAAAAGAGCTCAGCAAACACCTTTGGTTCTCCAATCGTAATGATCCTACTTACTTGCATCATAGAGAAAAGAACTCAGCAAACACCTAATGTCCTCCAATCGTAATGATTCTACTTACTGGGTCCAAAGTCAGTATCAAGCTCTGATGGCTCTGCCGCCACTAAATGCAATCTGTAAAATGCATGACGATAGTGATGCAGAAGTATCGAATCCTCTAATAGTAAATTGGCCCGATGATCACTCCCAGTAATGTCATCTATACATGTTTCAATAGATCCGCTGATTAGACACAAACTGACCAGTCGATTTGTGCATTCAAGCCACCAGGATACACCATATTAAGAGAGTATATCCATCGTTGCTCTGTCCTCAGCAATCGTTGCTCTCTGGTAATGTTAGCTGAACCCGCCAAAATCTGATCTATACAAAAAACCTGGAGCTGATCAAAGCTGTGAGAATAGTCCATACAATGTGACACTATCGGCGCTTCTCTTTTCTGGCAATGAAGCCTGCTGCGATGCTCATTTACTCGCACTTTAAAAGGATGGATGGTTTTTCCAACATAAAGTAGAGAGCACGGGCAGCGGAGCACATACACTACAAAGCTGGAACTGCAAGTGGTATAATGTTTTAACTTATAGCAGACGGCTTTATGAACAAATTCAGACAGCTCTACTGTTATTCCACAGATGTTACATTCCCCACATTTAACATGTCCCCGTCGAGCATGGGACCCTATTTGAACCAATGGCCGCAATACTGTAGGACTTAGCAATTCTTTAAGATTCTTGTGCCACTGCCACACACAGCGCAGGGCTTTATCTTGTAGGCCCGGAACACCTTGTAATACATTAGAATGGCGTTTCAAAATTTTTTGGAGACCCCCACTGAACACCGAATATTTTGTAATCAGGTTAACCTGGGTGTCATCCACGATGGAATTCTTTCTCTTAGAAAATAATAAGTGGTCTCTATGATTAAACCGGGCTCGGGTATATGCCATTTTAACAATATGGGTGGGATATCCTCTTCGCTTAAAATTATTAATCAACCTTTTAGAGTGTTGTTTAAAATCAGCATCTTCAGAGCAGTTACGGCGATACCGTAAAAATTGTGATAACGGTAAACTATTTTTTAGTGGAACTGGATGTGCATAGTATTTGAGCTGCTAAGAAAAGACAGAGAGATAGTCCAGATTTAGTTTGGAAGTGGTACACAGGTAAACAGTCCCTCATTGAATACAATATACATCTTTCCTGATAAAGCTATTACCTCCTGTCCCTTTTAACTGTTATTTCTCTGTCTCCTGTCAGTAACTATCTTAGTGAGAGCAGGCTTAAAGCTGGCTGCAATTGATACAACAATTCTGTTAATCTCCTAACACCCTTCTTACTATAACTTCACCCTAAACTTCCACCCTGTTAAAAAGGTGACACTTTTTATTCAGGTATAATTTTAAGGCGTGGTCTGTATGCCAGTACTCTTTACTGAACACCCATAAAATTTATACTATTCCAACTATAATTCTAAGTCTCACTTCTTCATAAAAGTGAGCATTCCTCCTTCTAAGGTTACACATTTGAGATAGTCCAACTACAGCCTTTCTGCAGTATCAAATATGGAAGCCTTTGATTTTAAAGAACTTAAAGAAATTGTAATTTCATACTGTAAGAGGAAAGGCGGTCCCTTTGAAGGTGAATTCCCTGAGTCATCATGGTATAATATTCAAAGACAAATGTTAAACCATGATCAAGAATTCAAAAAGAAAACAAATAAAAGAAAATGCCTTTTTATCCAAGGCATGTGCAGGGTACTCATTAGCATGAAACAGGACAACTCTGAACTGACTTCTCAGTGCACACAATTAAACAAAGACCTTGAGGAGGCACAAATTTGCATCTCTATGCAAAGGACTCAAGTTATACAAGCCACAAATTCTTTCATAACTGTTAGTGAGCAATTAGAAGCACTTAAACTTGAATTGAGGCACGTTAAGGATCAATTGGCCTCTGTAAGACAAAAGCCAACACCCACTCCTCCCTCAGCCCCTTATGCCTATGACACACCCTATGAGCAATGCATACAAGCTACTGACAAACAAAAGAATACTAAAGTATGCAAAGTTGGACTTAGGAATGGGAAGAATACAGATGAATCACAGGAAGATAGTTTATCTCAGCCAGAACCCAGCAATAATCAGGATCTCTGTCAGGAGGATAATTCAGATGACTTAGACATGGCACCCAGTACTGAACTCAAAGCACCAGTTAAAGTAATGTTGCAGGAAATTTTAAAAGATAGAGATATAGAAAAAATAGTTGAGAAAATTGGCCCTATGCCTCTTAATGTAAATCAGTGGTGTAAATGGGCGACTGATATTCTGATTCACTGGGGTCTAGGGAAATACAGAAGAAAACAATCAGACTTTGATAGACTTATGCATTTGGCTCTGGGGCCACACTATTATAGAGATGGCTCTCTCACTCACCCATACCAGTTGGTTAAAAGGGGTACTGAGAAACTATTTCACTGTTCCCCAATGCAAGTATTTAAAATTAGTTCACCTCTACCAAATGATACACTGGAAGAGTTTGCATATAGAGCCTGGATTTTAAAAGCAGTTCTTAATGAGCAGGAGTCCTGGCCCAATGCAGAAGATTATGGGGAGAACAAGCATGAGGCATTTTTATTAGAATTGCTATCCCCTGAGATTACAAAACACCTTCTGTTATTTTCTGAAGACCCTGAAGCAACCCCTTTTGATACTTTAATGCTCAGAATTGGGTCTGTTTGGAAGACCCAGCCCTCGCAGGTCATTACAGTATCAGAAGCACGGAAGTGGCAAGCCGAAGGATCCTCTCAGTACATAAGAAACACAGACAGAGGACACACACCTAAGTGGCAAGCCGAGGGATCCTCTCAGTACACAAGAAACACAGACAGAGGACACACACCTTGGAGAGGACAAAGCAGAGGTACTTTTAGAAACTCCTCAGGTTACATCCCCTTTCAAGAGCTCAAAGCACAGAGAGATGGGCTAGAAAAGGAGAAAACTAAATGGGAACAAGACAAACACATACTGCAGATAGAACTAGATAAATTAAAACAGGATTTACAAGCAGCTCAGGACAAACACAAGGCTAGTGCATAGGGGTGTCCTGACCTTCTGGGTTCAGATATCAAAATGTCTCAAGCCTTCATAGCCCAGCCTGCCTCCTTTATCTCAGCAGAGGACTCAATTCCAGAGCCTCTGGATGATGAAATGGATATAGGCCCAGGACACAATTTAAGGCTTGTAACACCCTTGATACTGGACTCTTGTGCACGCCCCAATGTTATCAGCAGAATAGGGGGTCAGGATAAATTAGCTTTGATTGACACAGGGGCTGGAATTAGTTTTACTAACAGAGCTTCTCCCACTGCAGAGCAGAAAAATATGGAAATTTATGAAATTCAAGGAATTAATGAAACAGCTTCCAAGTGTGTGGCTATCCCAGTTAAATGGGGTATCCCTGTGCACAGTGAACAAAACAAGGAAATGTTAGAAACCACTGCCTCCACTATAGTGAACACACCAAAAGAAATAATTGGAATTGATGTTCTCAACCAGTTAAATTTGGTGTTGGATATGGCTAAAATTGTGAAAATACTGGAGGAGAGGGGTCTGATTAGACCTATTTCTTCCACATGCAATTTACCAGCCTGGCCGATAGTTAAACCGTGGGGTTCCTTCAGGCTCACTATGGACTTCCGTGCCCTGAATCAAGTTTCAAAATCTCTAGTGCCCGTGGTAGCCTCATACCCTGAAATGATCTCTAAACTGAACCCCAAATGTAAATTTTTCTCTGCTTTAGACATATCCAATGGGTTTTGGAGTCTGCCCCTGGCCCTTGAATGCCAGTACAAAACAGCCTTTCAGTGGCTGAATAAACAATATGCATGGACTGTGCTTCCACAGGGATATAAGGATTCCCCATCAATATTTCATGAATACATGAAGGAAGCCCTGTCACTAGTGTCTTGCAGAGATGAGACCTAGACCAAACCTCCCCTTTGGAAATGCACAGTGGGAGGGACCGTACTTAGTTACTGATACCTTAGGCCCAAGCCTATACCAAATCCTAATGCTTGACAACCAGCAGTACTGGAAACACATCACCCAGTTAAAACCATATGGGTAATACGTGTTTTATCAGTCTTTGTTTTCAGATACCACCTGAAGACAGCACGGACAGCTGCTTTCTGAAGACAGCACGGACAGCTGCTTTCTGAACAAAAGTCGCTTGAGGACGGTAACTATTTACTCCTGCTGTATAGTTGACGTGTGTTTAATAGTTATGTAAATAAGTAGTAAAAATTATTTTTTTTTTTTTTTGTTGTTGTTGTTACATAGTATAAGTGGGGAGCATTAGTTTACTCCCTAGTAGAGGGAAACAAGTTAGCTTTTATTATGTCTCGGTTTCCTGTTGTTCTTGTATCTGCTCTCTTCTACTCAAGTCTCATTACAGGAACTATCATCCGAATAAGCACGATTGGCTGGGCTAACTCCACAGGTGGAGTGTATCGCTACCAAGAAATACCCCCACCTTTCCCGGAAGGAAAGGATCTGGTCATCCTGAGTTTCTGTTCGGTACAGGACAAGCCAGTGTTCTATTCATTAAACATCACTCAAGTACAGTGGGAGCCACCAGTTTCCACTTCTCTAGAAAGGACACAAGAATTGAGGGCACGCCCAGAACGTTACTTTCTAGGTCCTCCTGCTTTGATTTTGTACAATATTTCCTGTCAGGACAGAGGTACCTGGAAAATAACTTATACATGGGTTGTGAGTGATCAACAGCACATCACTGAGACTTCATTCCTTTTGGATGTATCTTGTTTACCTACCACCCATCATCCCACCCCTCCCACCACTTCTGCTCCTCCTGTACTCTACCTTTCTGATATCCACCCATTTCAGGAAGGACATCCCTTTCAGATTAAATATGATGCACCACACAATGTTTTATATGATGTGGAATACCATTTTCTTACTTGGCATCTATTTCCCAAATTGTTTTCAGTTTGTTGCCAACCACATACAAATGCTCAATACTTGGTTTGATATGCAGTCAGTAACACCCCGAGCCAAGCAATTTCGACACAAGCATGAATTAATTGATACAATTTTAGGTGGCACAGGGACTGCACTGGGTGCCCTTAATATAATTGATATAGAGGTGCTCCATAATAAAATGGGATCCACTGCTCAGCATGCTGCTGATGGTTTTACCTCACAACATATTATTAATGAAGCTTCCTCTAAACTGTCCAATGTAGTTGTAGATACCTTTGCTCTTATATCTTCCATTATAGAACAGAAAATTGTTACCTTAGCACATGCAGAATATAGATTGGGAAAGAATATTTCCTGGGTTCTTGCCTGTGATCAAGTACAGATCAAGCTTATTACTATACTAAAGGAAATTCTGATCACTGCTAAGTTAGGACACTGGCCACCATCTCTCATTCATATGGCTAGTACCAAAATACCTGAATTTGCTATAGCTCACCTTGATAGGTGGACAGTTAGTGTTCCCATTTGTTCACCACAAGGCTGCTCTATCTGTACTTTGATCCCATGGTCAGGACAACACACAGTTATTTATCCTATTGTTAATATTGGGGTGCAGTTTGATAATATGCTTATGTATCCTGTGGACCATCTCACATGGGTGCAGCCACTGGACGACACCTGGACTTCATTCAAGCCGATGGACCCCAGTTTGTGTGAGCAGACTACATTTCAGTTCAAGTGTCAACCTCACCAGTTTAAAGAGGCTGACACCTCCTGCTGGAACAATTCCTCCTCTTGCTCCCTGACTGTTAAGCTCTCATATTCCCTGACTACCTCACACAGTTTGTATTACCTTGGAGCTGGACACTTTTGTTTTCATCTGTTCTTTCCCCAGAATGTTTCTTTTTCGATTGCTCCCAGAATGCATGACATTCGCCTTCCCAAGAACACTTTGTTGTACAGTTCAAACTATTTACCAAACAATACCTGGTGCAGTTATACACCACTGGTCTCCCTCACCATTAATGGGACAATTTATTCCACACCGCTGGTTACCAATGACTCTATGGACATTCCAGACTTTATCTCATATGCTGTGCATCCCTTACCACTTGGCATGGGAGAAGAGACACTACATAAACTGCTCAACTTTACAGAACTCCATGCCTATATTGATCACCTTAAAACAACATCCACTGAAGTGAATCACACCATCGCTTATGAGAATGGACACATTCAACAAATTGTAGGACACTTGCTACAAGATGCTCATGTGTCTGTGTGGGAATTGTTATTTGGTTACTCACCTACTGCTGATCATGTCTTTAATGTTTTTATTCACCCTATTATTATTTTAACTGCTGTACAAATATTGCTATGCATTATCGTAATTTTCCTGTGCTGTAAGATGAAACAAATGTACATTTCCTTTCAGCGCATGTCCTATAGAACATCAACAACATTTTAAGGTAGTTACACTGAACTTCTCCAGCATCCAACCCTACATCCAGGCTAATTTGGCCTGCTAATTTGGCTAATTTGGCATTTCCTATTACACTGAATACCAGAGTCAGCTGCAGTCTAGTATTGCTTCCTATCCTCACTCATAGCATCCTGGTACCTTTTTGCTTTAGCCTCCTCAAAAATTCCTGCAGCCCTTATGCACTGTTCACTCTCTCTAAGACGGGCACGGAGGTAGCATATTGGGTTCCCCCCTCCCAGTAGTGGCTGCTCTACCTAAGACACGAGGTTTGGACTCATAAGGAGACTTATTTATCTCTAGAACAGTAGAGACAGTACTGTGCAGGACAGGGGACCTGCTAGACATAGCAAGGTATTTAATACAGGAGGTATTAGACAAGCTGCCTACTATCATGTAATGGCAGCTGGGACAGGTACCACAGGTTTGCTTTCACCATTTCCAGGCACAAATAATAAAGAAAAATAAAAAAGGTGTGGGAGATGTCAGCATACATTTCATGCAGCTTTGTACTCTGGTGATTTCAGTCTCCAAAGGTAATAGGACAGTTTACAAGATGAGATTAACTCTGACCCCCTGGTGATTTCAGTCTCTAGGGCCTGTCTGCAGCCCCTCCTTGCTAAATCAAGAATGGCAGACCTCAAAGGGAGTGGCTAAAAACAATAGCAGACCTCAAGGGGAAGTGCTGGAGAGGATTCAATTCACTATAAAGGACAGAAACACTTCCTCTTGCTCTCTCTCTCTTCCACTATTCATCGGAAATGGACAGGAGGCTCTGATAATCAATTCTCTCCACCCCTCCCCCCCTCTCTCTCTCTCTCTTGCCATGAGGCTCTGACCCACATGTTCTGGCCTCTCTCTCTCTCTCACACTTCACACATGCACATGCACACACAGATTCATTGATGTACACTGAAACAGCTCTGTAACAATCACTATATACCTCTGTTCAATACCTATGTAATAAGCCTATTTCTACATAAAAAACCTTTCTCCAAGCCAAACCTGTTTGGTTGTTTTATTACAAACCCTACTGCCTCTGTGAAGTGAAATGAACCCAGGACCTACAGGAGAGTAACTTGACCACATCTTACACCCATCACCAACAATCCCCTCCCCCGCACCCCCATCGACAGAATTACCCGTCTCTTGTGTCTGGCTATCTCTCCCCCCTACCTGCTGCCCCACAGTGCCAACCCCATCCCCCTTGTGCCCCCGCTTAGAAAGACCCCCTGCCCTCATCCTGGCCAGGGCCACCACCTCCTCCCATCCAGCTCTGGCCCCCCTGCCCCGAACTATACCCCTGCCCCTGACAGCATGAGCTGCACCAGTCCCTGAGCCACTCACCGCAGCCCCCCTACAGTTCCCTCTGGGCTCCCCAGCTGGAGATGCAGCCCGCCCCCTCTCCTGCCCACCGCAGCCTGTCCCCCCCTACCCGAGGGCTTAACTCTGCCATGACACAACAGCTGCAATGGCATCTCATGAACAACCCAAAATTAGCAACAGAAATAAAAGAGCATAAAACGTTGTCAGACGGCTGCCTGGGTGAGAATCTTCACAGTCTTGGCAAGTGCATATATCTATATGATTTGCAAGGGATTGTGGGCAATGCAGTTCATTCACACGAGACACAGCTGCTCACAATAATTAGTTGTGCTTTTGGATAAAGCCAATAAGATATTTATTTATGGGGTTATTTCTCCCAACACAGATATGCTTGGTAGCACATAAATCAGGTTACTTGCTTTCAGGGTTAAACTTGGAAAAACAAAATTAAGAAAACAACATTTGAACTTGTCAGGCAATCAAAGCAAAAGAAATAAGACCTGGTTGGCAACAAACTGGTCTTTTCTGTAGGCTTTAGCTAATATTCTCTTAGCAAGTATCAAACAACAAACCAAAAGCCACAAAGAAAGAAAAAAAACTGTTCTTTTCAGGTAAACTTCTTATATCTTCCCACATAGATTCAGAAGTGATTCTCACAGAGCTCCCTAGCAATTAGGTAAGGCTCAATTGCTAGCAGTTACCCAGCTGAAACCCCTTAGCTGGCTTGCTTTCTACTGCGTGGCTAGAAATCCTACACAGGAGCTTTTCTGAGTAGATTAAAGAACAAGTTTGTATTTCTTTGTGATGGTTGCTGTACTTTATAACAGAAAATCACCAAAGGAGTTTAGACAGAGAGCAGTCCATGTAAACAGATTCTTCATCTGCTATCACCCCTCTTCTTCAACAAGCATGGGTTCAATATCATGGATTGGCACAGATGAATCTCCCAATGGAGCACTTTCAGGAGAATACTTGTTTCCCTGCTGTCTTTCAAGGTTATAGCTAGGGCATAGATCAGTGTTCATACCTGAGCTTCCATTGCTGTTAGAGTTCCTCTCTATATAGCCTCGCCAGTATGTAGTCCAGTTCTTATGTCCAGCCTTCCAATCCAGATCCCTGGACACTGTATCTCTCTTCACATACCTTCTGGCACGGGTCTTAGGGTCCCTTCCACGTGCAGCCGTCTCCCTCACAGGAACCGTCTGGAGATTCCTAGCTCTGCAGCACCATTCCTCTGGCTTTCCCCAGTCCAATGGTGTATGCTGGCCCTTGGAATGCCTCCCAGTATACGTACTGCTCTGGACTCTTCTAGACCTCTCAAAGGCTTTTCTCCTCTTTCTTCCAAAGGGTTTCTTTCCCTCTCTGTCCATCCAGTTTGGCTTCTGCTTCTGATGATCCTCCTGATAATGAAGATGATCAAGCTCAAGCTGATTCTCTGTAGAATAAACTCTACCTTTATTCTGCCTAGATGAGTGCTCCCCCCTAATACAGCGCAGCTGTGCTGAATCAGGCCCTGCCCTTTCAGATGAGTGCTTAGGGATTACCTCATAGCCCTCCTGATTGTACACACGTTTCCTCACTTCAGCTCCTCTAATGGCTGTTGGAAACCTGGTGCATTCTGGGACTGGTAGTCTTTTATGGGAAAATTCTGTTTTCTTATTTCTACCAGAACTGACAGGTTGCTTGTTCAGAGTCATTTCACCTTTCCTATAGCTCCTTCCTGAGCTATGATAAGCTTCCTTATCACAACGTGCACAACTAATTGTGCACAAACCGCGTCCCCCAAGAAGAGCAAATAAGTATGCCACTGAACGTGTCCCCCACAACGGAAAACTTTTCACTTGCCTCCTCCTCCCCCGGCGCCGGGCCAAAACGTCCTGTCACCTGCGTATCGCCGCGAGAATCCAACCACTCCGACCCCCGCTGCGCCGCCAACGATGCCCCGGAGCAGCACAGCAAAAATCCTTCTCCTTCCAGCTGCCTACACGCCCGAGAGAGAGATGCAAGGTGCGCCTCTCCCAGAACCCCCCAGGACCAGCGCCTCTCATTGGCTCGCCCGGCTGTCTCTCTCCGGCGAGCCAATGATTTTAAATAATGCTCCCCCCAAAAGAACCGCCCCACACGAAGCCGAGAGCAGGGTCCCCGCGCCGGGCCTTGCGCCCAGTTACCGCCGGCCGCCGGGACCCTGCCCCGCGGCCTCATCATTAGTATTACATTTACATTTACAAGGTACCAATTTAGCTCCCATTTTGATCCTGGTTTTATACATCAAAAAATAATGGCAGCGTTTCTTTGGCTTTTTGCTGCCGCGTTGATATAGCTTTTATGTAATCCCCCCTTTTTGCCTTGTAAGTAATATGGTCTGATGGCTTGTGGTGCCTTTTTTATAGATGTTGTTTTGGGGATTTTTTGTTCAATTTGCAGTATGGTTTGGGGCTGCTGTACTTATTTGACAATATCCCTTAATTCTAAAGTTTTTTGCTTTGATCTGTTTTTGAATAAAAGTTCATTTCATTTCTTCATTTCAGTCTCTTGTTCCTCGCTTCCTTTTTGTCTCCAGGGTTTAAAAGTGGTCTGTTTAATTTTGGGTTTCTCTATTTTGTATGTTATGACTCTGACACATATATATGTATAGATTGTTATTGTTTTTCAATTTAATCAGTTCTAGATGTTTTTTATAATAATCCATTTTTCTCAAATAGGCTCACTCCTCTTGCCTTTTTCTTTTCTTTCCCACGCTCATCGATTGTTTAGTACAGGAATTTCATTCCATCGGTGAGGTAAAAGATTTTTCATGTATTTATGTGCATGGCGTCTGGTCCAGTTTAGTTTATTGTTACCTTCTAGTTTTTAATGTATGCTTAGATTTTAGTTGATTCACAATCATTACCCTTATGTTTTAATTGGTCTGATGCTTATTTACTGTGTGGTTTCAAATTCATGTTCACATTATCACTTTGTTCTTTTTATATTATTTTAATTCTTATAAGTATTAGTGATATATTTTATAATATAGCGTTCCAACATTTTTTACATAACAAAATATATATATATATATTTTATACATTTTTTTATGTATCTGACACAAATTTAAATGTGTTTTCATACATTTTTCTTTTATAACTAAGTAGTATTATGTTTTATAATGTTTATTTATGTTGTTTATAACTGTTTGTTTGTTTTTATTTCCTTGACCCCAGTTTGCCTTTTACCCCTGAGGACATTTTTAAATGAAACACGGCCTGTGTCGGGTTTTATTGGCAAATCAAATAAAGTTTTTTATTTAATTCATTCCTTGGTCATTCCTCACCACGTTCTCTGACTGTGCACTAAACCCAGTTATTCAGTGCTGGGGCCATATCTGGCCACGGGCATTGAATATCCGGGTTAGCTGCTCTTGCCAATCGCAAACCGGTCAGCGATGATATTGAGCTGATGTCCAGTTAACGATTAGTGGCAGAAGTCAGGCCAGGGTCTCCTGCGCCTGGTTTTCACCACATATTGCTAACCAGGTAGTGGCTCAAGCTTGCTGCTGACCGGTTTACAATTGGCTCTTCTTCCGCTGCATCCCGGAACGCCCCCAACATGCCCCGATGCTAACCGCTTAGCATCAGGACGTGTAGCAGCGGTTCCCATGGATACTCAGTGGTACTATTTTAGTGCCGCTGAATATGCCGCTTAGGGACAATTACATGGTTTACAGGTCTGTAAACCATGTAAATGCCTTTGCATATCGGGCCCTATATGCACAGTGTCATTGTAAAATGGGAAAAACGCATACATTTTTTGGGGCCACCCAGAACACACTCCCTTTGAATCACCTCATCCCATTTTTCAACTGAAATCCACAAAATAGTGAAAATCAAGGTCCGCCAAGTGAACCCAAAATGAATAGTCATTCAAATATTAAAAAATAATTTTTGTCAGACTTTAGTATTGTGATAAGGAAGCTTGTAGTGATGCTATGGAAATAGGAGAAACTAATGATTTTGCTTTTAAGAAAAGTGACATCACTGCAGTGCACAGGTTTCAGCTTTTGCCTAAAGAAAACAAACAGAGAGAAACTGAACCTAGGCTGCCACACCCAAGCTCTGCTGACGTAGTTGCAGGCTTGGAAGAATTGCAAGCACCTGTCCAGAGAGGGAGAGACACTGCCCGGGAAGCAGGGATATAAACCTTGGCTAGAGAGAAAGCAAAGGAGAGAGCCCGGGAGAGGAGAGCCCAGAGAGGGAGAGCACTGGAGGAGAGAGCCCAGAGAGAGAGAGCCCGGAAGGAGAGAGCCTGGGAGGAGAGAGCCTGGGAGGAGAGAGCCCAGGAGAGGAGAGCCCAGAGAGGGAGAGCACTGGAAGAGAGAGACCAGAAGGAGAGAACAGAGAAGGCTTCAAACTAGGGTTGCCAACTGGCCGGTTTTCAGCCGGCCTGGCCGGTTTTTCCATGGCCAGGCCGGCTGCCGGCGCAGAGGCAAAACCGGCCCTTGAAAAGCCGGTTTTTTTGCTCTGGCCGCAAGATCGGGAGCGACCAGAGCAAAAAACCAGGCTTTTCTCCCAACCCGGAGGGCTTCAGAGGGAGCCGGGGAAGCCAGCGCAAGGCCCCGGCTCCCTCTGAACAGCCGCCAGCGTGAAGAGCCTTTACCTTCACGCTGGTGGCTGTTCCTGTGAAGCCGCGATTGGTGGGAAAGGTTAAAGGCAATGCCCTTTAACCTTTCCCAGCATTCGCGGCTTCACAGGAACAGCCGCCAGCGTGAAGGAAAAGGCTCTTTACGCTGGCAGCTGTTCAGAGGGAGCCGGGGCCTCGCGTGGGCTTCCCCAGCTCCCTCTAAAGCCTCAGACAGCCGCGGTTTTGGGGGGGGAGGCCAAGGACTGCCTGGGCTGTGAGGGGGGGAGGGGGCCTGGACTGGAAAAGGGCTAGGAGGGGGAAATTTGACTGGAAATGGGTTGTGATGGGGGGGGGGACCTGGACCGGAAAAGGGCTATGGGGGGGACATGGACTGGAAATGGGTTTTGATGGGGAGGGGGACCTGGACTGGAAAAGGGCTATGGGGGGGACATGGACTGGAAATGGGTTGTGATGGGGAGGGGGACCTGGACTGGAAAAGGGCTATGGGGGGGGGAACTTGGACTGGAAGAGGGCTTTGGCGGGGGGAACTTGGACTGGAAAGGGGCTATGCCGGAGGGAGGGGGAACTTGGACTGGAAATAGGCTGTGATTAGGGGGACTTGGACTGGAAATGGGCTGTGAAAGGGGGGGACCTGGACTGGAAAAGGGCTATGGGGGGGCATTGGACTGGAAAGAAATGGGTTGTGATGGTGAGGGGGACCTGGACTGTAAAAGGGCTATGTGGGGGTGGGGGACATGGACTGGAAATGGGTTTTGATGGGGAGGGGGGCCTGGACTGGAAAAGGGCTATGGGGGGGGGAACTTGGACTGGAAATGGGCTATGGTGGAGGGAGGGGGAACTTGGACTGGAAATAGGCTGTGATTAGGGGGGCTAGGACTGCAAATGGACTGTGATGGTGGGGGGGGGGGGTAGGACTGGAAATGGGCTGTGATGGTGTGGGGGGACTCCGACTGCAAATGGGATGTGATGGGGGGGGCCTAGGACTGGAAATAGGCTGTGATGGGGGACTTGGACTGGAAATGGGCTGTGATTGGGGGGGGGCTAGGACTGTAAATGGTCTGTGATGTGAGGGCTAGCACTGGAAATGGGCTGATGAAGAGCTGGAATAGGACTGGAAATGGGCTGATGTGGGGCATGGGAGAATGGGATTAGAAGGGAGTGGATGCTGGGTGGGTCTAGAACTATAAGGGAACTGATTTTGGGGGAGGACTAGAATAGATGGGGAATGAGTGGAGAGGGGAAAAATATTTTGTGTGGAAGAAAAGTCTATGATGGGCTGGGTATTGGGAGAGTGAGGGGCTTGAGAATGGAAGGATGAAATTTAAATGGATGATAAAGGAATAAGGAAAGAATTGGGGGAAAGAGCAAAAGGGAAACAATCAGTATGTTAAAGCAGAAATAGAGAGAGAATGGAAAACATCTAAAAGAGAAGAAAGGACAAATGGATAGCTAGCAGAAGACACGAAGAAACCAGAAGAAAGTGACTGGAGCAATTGCAACTGAAAAATAAAACGCCCAAACAGAAGGTAGAAAAATACTTTTTATTTTGAATTTATTAGCTGGAATATGTTTGGTCTGGGAAGTGTGTATTGATAACATCTTTGCGTTTTTGTTTAGTGCAAGAGGAAATTACTTTATAGTTTTATTTCTCCAGTGTTGTACATTTCATGTTTGGATTTTGGGGTTCCCAGTTTAATTATTATCTGACCAAGGAAGTTAGCCTACACGTATCCTCAGTAATTTTTGTGGGTGGGGCTGGGGCGGGGCTGGGGCGGGACTAGGGGCGGAGAATGGGTGGAGCATGGCGAGCCACAGGTGTCGGGTTTTTCTCGGTGAAAAAGTTGGTAACCCTACTTCAAACCCCAGTGCCTGATCAGAAGGTTTAGAGAGGTCAGAGGTGGGAGCCCAGGACTCAGCACAGGAGTCAAAGGAGCCAAGCCTGAAACAGGGAGCCATGGCAGAGCTCCAGGAAGGAACTCAGGGAAATGAACCAGGGACTGTTTCCCAAAAGCTGGAGGGAGACTGGTGAACACAGCCAGGGAGAAGTGTCCACAGCTTCAGGTACAATTTATCCTTACCGGGTGGAGCTGTGCTCAAGAGAGACACAGGGATCCTCAGAGAGAGTATACCCTGAGACATACGTTAAAAGCTCAGAGCAGGGCACTGCATTACCGGAGCCAGAGGAAATGCAGGTTGAGCCTATTGAGCAGGATTTATTGCCTCCAGAAGTACTCATAGACTGTACTCTATGTCAAGCTGTTAGCTTTGAGTCCCTTTGCTAAAGAATAGCTGAAAAGATAAAGTCTCCTGAAAAGTAGAGTAATGAAACCTAGCCTGAACTGAAGGTAGGAACTTGCTCTTTTAATGGGAAGATACCTGTTGCATGTACATTTGAATGCTTAATGAAGACAAAGGTAAAAAGAAGATATTTTTACTTTGTTGAATGAAGAAGCTGTGTTTACTTTATCCGTTATATTGATAAACAGCTGCATATAATTAATGACTGTGAAGCTCATCCAGCCTAAGTTGTAAATAACCTTGAGCGAATGAATGGAGAAGTATCCTGTTACAATCTACATGAACTTTGTTTGTGTTTGGGGAATAAATTTTGTCATTTGCCTTTACTTTCGGTTTCATGACTACACTTCATCTTAGAAGGCCAAAACTACAACTCCCAGCATGCTTCACTGGAGAAAAATAGTTTATTGAACCTTTTATAAGAGAAGTTAATGGCAACCCTATCCCTCTAAGCCTTAGGCAGAGGGCTGGGGTGTGGCAGTATATAGACCATGAAGTAGTCAGTTGCAAGACCAATTTACATCAGTTCCTTATATTCTATATCATTTTACATAAACACCATATCCCAAAGGTGTAAATTCCATCCAAGCAGCCCCCACAATGCAGGGAGGGAGGCCCAGGCAGAAAGACTCACATACAAAACCTTACTGCTGACATTCAAGGCCGTCAAGGGGCTCTCATCCACATCACTAGCAGAGCTGATCCAGACTATGCCCTCCAATAGGTCCAGAAGATCGGTAGGAGTTAATACACTAATAGTACCGAAATCAATAACCCAATGCACCCGGTCAACAGCAAACAGGGCTTTCAAATTTTGTGCGCCCAGATGCTGGAATACCCTACCTCCCAGCATCCGAGCAATCCCTGACCTAACCCAGTTTAGGAAGGCTTTGAAGCACCATCTCTTCCTCCTGTATTACCCGGTAGACAGTGCTATAATAGCCCCATCCACTATCTAGCCGGTGCAGTTTAAGTAAGCCTTACCACACAAAACAACCACGACTATGTCCAGTGAGGTAATACCTATCTTGTTGCATAGATGTAAATAGTTATCCCAAGTTATCCAAGTTTTAATACCTGTTCATTGTAAACACGGATCAGCCAATGAAAAGTGTAAGTTCCTATGATCAATGTAAACCGCACTAATGTTGAATAGCGCGGTATAAAAGAGACTGTAAATAAATAAATAAATAATAAATAAAGGGGGCTCACACAGTTGCAACAGCAGCTGTGCCACATACATACTTTATCAGATTTGCCACTCTGTTCCACTCTTGTAAGTCTGCCATGGGTCCAGCAGTTGTTCCTCGCTAGGCCGAAGTCTCATGGTAACAACACCTTGAGACAACGGCCCAGCAGAGAACAGCCACCGGGCCCACAGTGCACTTGCAGAGCGGAGCAGCCCAGCAAACACAATGAGATAAGTTTGCTGCTGCTGCTGCCATTGCCGCATAGGTGGGGCCGCACAATGGGGGGGACATGCCACCACTGTGACAATAGGGGGCCCTCAGCAAAAGTTTGCTTGGGGGCCCCTCATTGTAATTTATGCCACTGCCGTATCCTGTTTCTTAATCTTTCATTTCTTAAAACATGTTGTTGAACTATAATCAAGGCGAATCTATAGCCATCCACCCCCAGGGGATTCAATAATACCTAACCGGACAGCAAAATCCAGATTCAGCAATGGGATACCAATCCAGAGACATTTGAACATCATCCTCAATCTCGCCCTGCTGTTCAGCCCTTTGGGGAAAAAACCTCAGTGTTCCCTTTTGAAAATGCTCTTTTTGGCATCTCCACTGTAGCCTCTTCTCTAACATGCTTGACCTTTATTGTTGCATCCCACAACAATTCAGCATATAAAGAGCCACATTCTAAAACTGGCATTTACACGTATGCACTCAAGATGTGTAAATGATGATATGGTCACATACAACTTCTGTTCCTGGTGTCTAAAGTAACTGATGTGGCATACTGATAAAAGAGAGAAATCAGCAGCTTCCATTTTTACTATGCCCACAGTGTAGTAGTGAGTGAGAGTAATGAGTGAGAGGGTAGTTCAGTAAAGATTCGTGTATAGACAAAATGCATTATTGTTTACATTTTAAGATTTGTCCTGAACGCCCCAAGAAGAGCAGAATATAAATAAAAAAAAATAAAGTGCTATAAAATATATCTTCCTGGACATTCTCTGAATTGCCATGATTTGAAGATTATCAGCAAGATTCAGGATGTGTTGCCCATTTTTTTGTATTTCCACAAGCATTTCATGGTACTGTGGTTTCAAAATATGACCTACAATAACACAACCTTTTGAGAATTCTATGTACTTAGCAATATGAACCTGTCTTCTTTGTTTTATTACCATTTTTACATTTTGCATAGCCGTATTTCAACTGGTTCAATATATTTCTCAGCTCTTTTTTCTAATAAAATTCCTCACCTAAATTAACCCCAATGTGCCCGCATATTTCAGTCACTACTGGCAGTTTATGCCAACACTTATGAAAGGACCACTCTTTGCAACGTGCTTGGTATGTTACAAAAATACCTTTGAAGGCACATAATGAACAGAAATTTAGTGCTACCCCATAAGCCTGTGAACTTATAACTATTTTAGGCCTTAAGAAATCCCCTATTCATCTTGTTGGGAACTATTCCACTTCGGGCCCCCATGAGATTAAGATTGAGCAGAATTTGCTATATGATTCTAATGATGCCTGATGTTACAATATTTTGACTAGTTGCTTATGTGTAGAGTCAAACATCAAAGCCTGCAAATAACAAATGACAGTTGTCATGGAAACTATAACTTTGGGCATTTTCCCATGATTTGACGTGAAATTTTAAGTTTTCCATTCTTTCCTTAGCATTCTCTATAGAAATTTTCAACGATGCCACTCCGCCATGAGCTTCTAAGGAAGAAAGGGCTTTCAGAACATTCATGCACCTTGTGATCTAGTACTCAGACTACTTTCCTTTTCAGATTCATTCTTCATTACTTTAAAGAGTTGCTACATTTTTAAATATATCTTTAATGCAAACACTATGTGGACAATTTGCGGAGTTAATGCATTAGTTGAGGCTTATTTTATAAAGTGAATGGTGTGCATACCTTACATTATAAAATAGGGGAGTAAGTGATGTAAAAAGGTGCACAAGCTAGGCATGAACACTTACGCCACTTCTGTGGCAGGCGCAAATGCCCATGCCTAGATTTTTCATGTGTAAGTTATAGTACTTTGTAAGTTGCACACATATATTTAGGTTCCGCTCACTATTCACCCCTGTGTACATCCACACTGAAAGTACGCACAATTGAACTTAAGTGTGCACATACAGAATAGTGACCACCGAAGTGTGTCCATAAGCACACATTCATGCATATCAGTCCTTTAAAATAGTGACACACACATGTAAAGGATGCGTATCTTTATGCCTTTCACCTTGCAGCTCCTTATGCTTGGAACTCTCTTCCTAAAGCTGTTCATCAGGCTTCATCACTGCCCCTCTTTAATTCTCTGCTAAAGGCTCACCTCTTTGGTTCCTAATCCTCTGTTCCTTGTATCTCCTTTGTTGTTTGTCTCCCTCCCTTACTCCTTCTTTTCTTGTTTGTCTTAATTAGCTTGTAAGCTATAATGAGCAGGGCCTGTCTTCATTTGTGTTTGAACAGTGTTGTGTGCAGCGGGTAGTGCTCTATAAATGTTTAATAATAATAATCAGTAACAATCAACCCCAGTTCCCACTTTTCTTTTGTGGACAGAAGTGCTTCACCCCATACAGTACTGCAGCCCAAATGCATGACCCTGAATTTTTTAGCATTAAATCTCAGCTGCCAGATTGTCGACCATTCTTCAAGCTTCACTAGATCCTTCTTCATATTACCTACCCCTTCCTCAGTGTTTACTCTATTGCAGATTTTGCTATCATCTGTAAGGAGGCAAACTTTACTCGATAGCCCTTCCAATCACTTACAAAAACATTAAAAAGAATTGAACTAAGGAAAGATCCTTACAGCACATCACTGGTAACATCCTTTTCCTAAGAACATAAGAACATAAGATATGCCATACTGGGTCAGACCAAGGTCCATCAAGCCCAGTATCCTGTTTCCAACAGTGGCCAATCTAGGTCATACGTACCTAGCAGTTTCCCCAAAAGACACAGGTTCTGCAATGCTTGTATTGGGTCAAGCATTGATATCCTGGGTCCCTTCTTAATAATGGTTTATGGACCTTTCCTCCAGGAACCTGTCCAAACCTTTTTTAAACCCAGCTACACTAACAGCCTTTACTACATCCTCCGGTAACAAATTCCAGAGTTTGATTACACGTTGAGTGAAAAAATATTTCTTTTATTAGTCTTAAATAGTTTACCCTGTAGCTTCATTGCATGTCCCCTAGTCTTCCTATATTCTGATAATGTAAACAGTCGATCTACGTTTACCCGTTCCACTCCGTTCATTAATTTATAGACTTCTATCATATCTCCCCTCAGACGTCTCTTTTCCAGGTTAAAGAGCCCTTACCTTTTTAGCCTTTCTTCATAGGAGTATCCTTCCATCCCCTTTACCATTTTGGTGGCTCTTCTCTGAACCTTTTCTAATAACGCTATATCCTTTTTAAGATACGGCGACCAGAATTGCACACAATATTCAAGGTGCAGTCTCCCCATGGAACGGTATAGAGGCATTATAATATCTTTTGTTTTATTTTCCATTCCTTTCCTTATGATACCTAGCATTCTATTTGCTCTCTTGGCTGCCGCTGCACACTGGGCCGAGGGTTTTAACATGTTATCCACAATGACGCCTAAATCTTTTTCCTGGGTGGTGGTTCCTAATGTGGAATCTTGCATTGTGTAACCATAGTTTGGGTTGTTCTTCCCTAGGTGCATAACTTTGCACTTGTCCACATTAAATTTCATCTGCCATTTTGATGCCCAGTCTCCAAATTTATCAAGATCCTCTTGCAATTTTCCACAATCTTCTTGGGTTTTAACAACTTTAAATAGTTTTGTGTCATCTGCAAATTTGATAATCTCACTCGTTATTCCACTTTCCAGGTCATTTATGAATATGTCAAAAAGCAGCGGACCCAGCTTTTCCTCAGTGAGCTCCATTTACCTATACCCTTTGTTGCCTCCCACTCAACCAGCATCTAACCCAGTGAGTCTCTTTAAGGCAGGGGTTCTCAACCCTGTCCTCAGGACCCACCTAGCCAGTTGAGTTTTCAGGATAACCACAATGAATATGTATAAGAGAGATTTGCATACACTGCCTCCATTATATGCAAATCTCTCCATGCATATTCATTGTGGTTATCCTGAAAACCCGACTGGCTAGGTTGGTCCCGAGGACAGGGTTGAGAACCCCTGCTTTAAGGCTCATCCCTAAGGTGCTCAATTTGTTTATAAGTCATCTGTGCAGAACAGTATCAAATCTATGTACACCACGTCTAGGGCACCCCCTTGGTCTAACTCTGGTCACCCAATCAAGAATTTAATTAGATTTGTCTGACAAGACCTGCTCTAGTAAAACAATGTTGCCTCGGATCCTACATTCCACTAGATTTCAGAAACCACACTATACTCAGTTTTAGCAATGGTTCCATTAATTTATTCAACACAGCAATCAGACCAATCAATCTGTAGTTCCCAACTTCATCTTTACTTCACTTTTGTAAAGGAACCATGTGTGCCCTTCTTCAGTCCTCTGAGACCACTCCTGACTCTAAAGTAGCATTGTAAGGGTCAGAGAGTGGATCCATTAAAGCTCCTCTAAGTTCTGTCAGTATCTTATAGGCGCCAAGGCTAACCTTGCAGCATCCATATCGATGCTGCACGATTAGCTTTGGTGGCTTCCGGTCAGCGCAGCCATACCAGGATATTCACTTCCATTGCCGTGAAGTGAATATCTGGGGTTTGGGGGTTGGCTATGGCGCTTAGCCCTGCCCAGTTGGATTTCAGGCCAACGTAACTCCAGGTGATGAGCTGGTGGGCTTTTCAGTTCTTGATAAGATGTCTCAGAAGTCTTTTCCCCTTGATTTTTAAATTAAGTGTAAAATACAGCATTGTGTGAAATAAATTTGATTAGTGATTTCTTTTTGTATGTTTGCTTAATTTTGATCACTACAGGTAGCCCCTGGTTTTGGTGGTTAGTTTTACGCATGCCATGATAGCCATGAACCTCACTGGTTAAGGAGGTCTATATATCACACCAATATAAATGGATGCTCCAGTCCCTCTTTCTAGTTTAACCTACAGTACCTCCTCCTTCCCTTGTAAGCCTTACAATTCCATAACTTTAATATTATTTTTTATATATAGTGCCACTCCTTTTCCCTTACTTCCTACCCCGTCCTTCATGAATAAATTACAGCTCAGAATAATTACATCCAAGTCATGGTTCTCCATGAACCATGTCTCTGTAACTGCTATTAAATCCAAGTCAGCCTCTTCTATTAAAGCCTCAACATCTGGAATCTTGTTTCCGATACTATGCACCACTTTCCAGATGTTGCCCCTTTTACTCATTTCTACAGAGCTATTTCATGTTTTTAATATTTTACTTACCTAGGCCGCCCTCCAAAGTTTGGAACTCTAGGCAACCACCTAATTTGCTGGCAAATACAGCGACAGAATTCCAAATGGCATGGGACAGACACAGTGGATCCCTTTACAGCAACAGGAGAAAATCAAAATAAACTTAACTATCTAATTTCTCAACAAACAGGGGTGTCCTATACGGAGCGGTGCGTTCACCCCTAAACAAAGACATGGGGAGAGGTGGCCTTCACGGAGCGGCAGGTGCACCTTCTCTTGCCATCTTACTGGGCAGACTAGATGGACCATACTGGTCTTTATCTGCCGTCATTTACTATGTTACTATGATAAGCCTCAAGATATTTTGAATGTGGTTAATAGGACTTTATATTTTTTTCTTATTTTTACAGGCAGCCAATGTAGATTTTTGAGTTTAGGGGTTATATAGTCGGATCTAGTGGCATGGGACAGTATGCATACAGCAGTATTTTGTGTGAGTTGCAAGGGATGGAGTATGTAGTCCAGTAGTTCTTGGAAGAGGATGTTGCAGTAGTCAACGTGGGGTAGGGTGAAGGCTAGAAAGACCATGTGGAGAGGGTTACCTTGCTGCTATTGGTGATATTCTTCATACATGCAACCCATGGAGAGGGGAGGGACTGTGCAGCTGATGTCATCCCTCAACTATTTAAATCTTTGGCCCACCACAGAATGCAGCAGCGGGCACAAGCCCGTGCCTGAAGGGGCATGTCCAAAGGGGCATGTCCTGCCCCTTCAGAGCTCAGAGGAGCTAATGGCTGAGCTTGCATATGGGAAAGTGTAAGAAAAAGGCCCTGTCTGAGGTCATAGCTAAGAATGTGAAGGTGGTGGGCCCTATGGATCATCATTTGCAGATGGCTGCTTCTTGTGTGTCTTCTTCTGGCTTGGATGCTTCTATTGGGTCTATGAGTACTGTCTCAGAGGTTTCTTCTCCTTTAATGGGTTCTACCCCACTTAATTAGGAGGACTTAGTTGAGATTGGAGCCCCCCTGAGAGATGGTAATCGGGAGGAAGTAAGGTGTCTATTATTCCTGATGAATTCCTTGCAGTCGGACAGTGGTCAGATTTGTGATGTAATTAAGATGCCGGTTCCATTGAAGTTTTCTGCCTCAGTACAGAGTATGGTTGTTCCTAAAGATGTTTCATTATGAGATATTTGGGAAGTAGTGATGCACATAGAGGTATCTTTGCAGTCCTCACTCTTCCAAGCCTCACAGTTCTCTATTGAGGTAGTTGCAAAATTAACTGATCATGACACTTGCATTTCTGTTTGTAATTTCTCTTTATATAAATTGGAGAGCCAAGTTGTGGTTGCCCAGTCTGCTCTCTACTCTTCTATTCATGACAGTACAGTGGTGCATCATCAGTTAGAATCTTTGGAGAATGCAGCCAGGGCAAAAAATCTTTGCTTTATTAATTTTCCTTGTACCCACTATTTGACACCCTATAATATTGCTTCAAAAATATTTCAAGCAGATTCTTATGATACAGGATGTTGATGCTATAAATTTTCTTATGTTAACTATATCCTCCAAAGGGCTAAGACAAAGGGTCCTTCTGAAGTTGATGCAACTCAAATTTCTCAGCCGGAGACTCTAGATGTTTTGGTTTTTCTGGAATCTTCGATTGATACTATTTCTACTTGGGCTACCTTAATTGCCTCTTTTCTTTCAATGTCTGATAAATGATTCTTAAACTTTATTTTATTAATAAGAGTGCAGATTTTTGTGGTAATCCAATACAAGTTTTCCTGATGTGAGTAAGCTTACTCAGAAACGTAGAAAGACATTTTTTGTTTTGAAACCCAGGGTCCTGGCCTCTGGGGCTACTTTTTTCTTAAAATATTGATGCAAGTGTCTTGTATGTTACCAAACTGTTAAATTTGTTTCCTTTAATCCTGTCCATCTAGAGCCTTTCTTGTTTGGAAAGGATTAATTGGTGTGATTTTTTTATTCTTATGTTTCTTGATTTTTCTAAAGTGGTTACTGAGTAGTTTATATTTCACGGGGGTTCTGTGAATTGTTCTATATGTTTATATTACCTGGTTTTATTTATTTTATTTTATTTTTGTGATGCTGGCTTCTTCTTGATGGGGGCTTCATTGTAAATTCCTGACTTTATTGTTAAATAAAGGTTTACTTTTTTTAAAAAGACCGTGCGGTAGTCTTTGAAGTCCAGTAGTGGGTGCAGGTGTTATATTGTCTTAATCTTGAGATATAAGGCTTTGGTGATGATGCTGTGGGGTTGCAGAGTTAGATGTTGGTTGAGCATTATGCCGAGGTAGCGTACTTCTGATTTTACTTTAAGCTGGGCTCCTGGAATTTTTATGGTGGATGGGGCATGTAGTTCATGTCACCGAATAAGAAGAGGGCTTCGGTCTTGTCAGGGTTGATGATGAGATTATGTTTTGCTAGCCATTGTGTGACATTGTGGAGGCAATTTATCAGAGGGGTGTAGCTGGGTTTTGCGGTGGAGAATGGCGTGTACAACATGACATCGTCTGCATATATGTGGTAGAGTATGCTGTGGGATTGTATTATCTTGCAGACGGGTTGTAGGAAGATGTTAAATAAGATTGATGAGAGAGTTGATTCTCGGGAGACTCCTTTTTGTTGTGTGTATGGTGTGGAGGTATAACCATTCACTAATATCTGCTATTTCCAGTTGGTCAGGTATGACTGGAACCATTTTAGTGTGGTGTTGATTATGCCAATTGCCTGTAGGCATTTTAGCAGCAGGTTGTGTGGTATGGAGTCAAAGGCAGCTTTGATGTCCAAGAAGATGAGTAGAATGCCCTGGTATATGTTCTTAGTGCCTTTGATGATGTTGTCCATGAGTGCTGTGAGCAAGGTTTCAACACCATGGTTGGGCCTTAAACCCTACTCGTGATAGTCGAGTGGGGCATGTGCCTCAATGTGCTGTTGGATCAGAGGTAAGATGGTCTTCTCAATGGTTTTAGCAAGGATGGATTGGCTGATGATGGATCTGTTTGAGCTGGGTAGCTTTGGATCCAGTATACTGTAGGGTTCTTTTTTGGGTGGGTAGATGAATGAAATGTTTAGATCATGTGGCATGAATCCTTATGTGAGTGAGAGTTGTGTGATCTTGTGTATGATGGGTAGCAGGTTGTCTTTGGTAGCTTTGATCCAGCTGGTGGGACTCGGATCCAGAGGGGATGTTTTGCAGTGTTGACTTTTATTTTATTTTATTGTACACCGCTTAATGCCTTGGCCATAGCGGTCTATCAAATGTTTTAATAAAGATAAAGATAAAGATAAAAGATAAAGATGTGGTTATGTTGAGGTTCCTGATGATTGTTTGTAGGTGATCTAGAGATATGGGTGCGAAGGAATGCCAGGTGGGTGTGGGGGGGGGGGACATCCGTCGTCCTCTTCTGTTGCCATTGTTAGTTGTGTGATGCCTGCGGTGCTGGCTAGATTTTGGAAGGGGCTAACTAGTGTCTGTAGGGAGTGGTTGTCATCCAAGGCCTCTTGGGAGGGGGGTTTTGTTAAGGATTTCACTATGTCAAATAGTCTAGGGGCCCGATATTCGAAAGGCATTTACATGGTTTATAGCCTTGCAGACCATGTAAATGCCTTAGGCCCGGATATTCAATGGCACTTACATGATTAGTGCCAATGAATATCTTCTTCTAAGTCCTTATGTGTCCCGATACTATCCGGTTAGCATCGCAGCATGTTGAGGACATTCTGGGGTGGAGTGGAGGCAGAACCTGCCATTAACCGGGTAGAAACATAGAAACACGACGGCAGAAAAAGACCACATGGTCTATCTAGTCCACCCTTCCTTATCAACTACAATAGTCCCCTTTTTACCTTTGGAGATCCTCTGTGTTTGTCCCATGCTTTTTTGAATTCAGATACTGTCCTCGTGTGAACTACCTCCACTGTGCGTCCACCACTCTTTACGTAAAGAAATATTTCTACATCTTACTCCTGAGTCTATCCCCTTTCACTCTCATCCTATGTCCCCTCATAGCAGAGCTTGCCTTCAATTGAAAGAGACCCTCCTGTGCATCTATGCCAAGGAGGTATTTAAATGTCTCTATCATATTGCTCCATACCACCTTTTCCTCTAAAGATCTTTATGTCTGTCCTCATATACAACATAATGAAGATCACAAACCATTTTAGTAGCCACCCTCTGCACCGACTCCAACCTGCTTATATCCTTTTGAAGAAGCAGTCTCCAGAATTGCACACAATACTCCAAATGAGGTCGCAAAAGAGACTTATACAGAGGCATTATCATCTCCTTTTTTCTGCTGGCCATTCCTCTCCCTATATGATCTGCGGCTAAAACTATGGCCTCATTTGGCTTGCCTAGTTTTAGCTGTGGGTGCTAACCGGGTAGCAGTGCAATATCACCGCTCCCTGGTTAGGCTCTGCAGTGGTTTTCTCTAGGTGCCAAAACTGGATATTCAATGGTGTTGCCGCAGCACTGAATATCCAGAGTTAGGGGTGAGTGGGCAGGGCTAGGCGTCATAGTGGTGCATAGTCTGCCTAGTTGAATAGCGGGCCCTATATGTCCAAGAAAGTAAAATGTGTATGTTGGATTATGTCAATAACCTTATAGATATCTGATAACAATTATTTTCCTTCAGAATATAAGATTTGGCATACTTGGTCAGATCAAAGGTCCATCAAGCCCACTATCCTGTTTCCATCAGTGGCGAAGCCAGGTCACAAGTGCCTGGCAGCCAAGGCAGAAGAAAGGGGTGGACCACAAGGGCCTTGGCCCCACCAATATTTTGCCCGACACAGCATCAGCAATAGAGAGCAAGGAGAGAGAGCTAGAGATTGGTTTGTTTGCCCCCTCCTCCCCACCAAAAATGTGTTCCGCTGGTCCTGCCTGGCAGGATCCTCTTTGATGACATTATGGAAGCCTAATTACTCAGACATTCTAAGGTTTTTCATTCTACATGTATTAGCTACAAAGGTTAATGCACATTGGAGGTAATTTTATAATGAGCTACATAAAGTTACGTGTTATCAAAGCACATAGGTCACCTATGTTCAATAATTTATGCATGGGAATGAGTACTTTAACGTATAGTTTAGACAAGCGCTATTCTATAAGCACATTCTATATGATAGAGGCAGTTAGACTGTTTCTCCTATCCTCTTCACACTCCCATCTTGAATCTACCCGTGCCTCTGCTTTCTTCTTTCTTGTCCTCCTTCTCTGGAGCTCTCTCCCATCTGACCTTCCCTTCAAACTTTCATTTCCCCATTTCAAGACTATATTAAAAACTCACCTCTTCTCTCTCGCCTTTGACCTTCTCCCCGCTTCTGCATAGGTCCCTGTTCTTGGGTTTATCCCACCTTTGCCCTCCTCCCTTCACCCCTGTCAGTCTAAAGCTTTCCTTCTCTTTCCTTTCCTATCTTGAAACTGGTGTTCTTAACAATACCACATATAGAGGGTCTGGCCTTCTTCCTTGCTCCTTAGTGTCCTTGTTCCCCTTTTTCAGGGACTTGTGCCTGATTTGGACTCCTCTCCAATGCTAAGTAAGAACATGATCCCAGCAGAACAGGCCCCCCATAGGCACCTATCCAAACACTTCCCCTGTACATTGGGCCATTGGAAAGACAGAAGTCAACAGCGCAAGCACCACACAGACATGCCCAGAGACACCAACAGCGTTCCCTACAAATTTGCATATTTGTAGAGACCAATGTTGGTTCACCTGGGAATGGCATACTGTGGTTTGCACCATTGCACGCCCACCCTCTGAGGTCCCCTGAGTAGTGACAGGTAAGTGTCTGGACAGGGAAGTGATTGCAGAACCATCCTGCGTACTCTTGCCTGTATGCACTGGCACCTGGTGAGGATGCAGACAGTCCTATGGTCCAGGTACTTGCCAGACATACCTGCCCCCCCCCCCCCCCCGGATATGTAGATGAACAATCTAGACCCCCCTCACGCACACACATGCACTCTCACTTGCAGCCCCACAGAAACAGTCAGCTGCCAAAAGATTTCCCAGCACTGAATGTCTTAGCTGATGGATAGGGAACCATAGCAATCAGTACTTCCAATCCAGCATCATACCTGCTCACTACATTTCTATTTGGCTTCCTACATACACAATAACTACAATGGGGGACCTCAATCTGCTACAGAGCTGCAGTAGGCCCAAACAGCCCTTCTAGTATATCTGCCTCAAGGAACATCATAGGCCCTCATAAGTAACCAATCGTAACAGTGATCACCGGCATAAGATATCCCCAGTATAGTGTTCCAATAAGAGTTACATAAGACCTTATCTACACCAGGGGACTGTGCACATTGCATAGAGCATATTGTAGAAATCCACTGTGTGCAGCACAGCACTCCAGCTGACTGGGTGCTGCAGATATTACCGATGCCTGGGCTTACATTTTCACATGGCGTCCTATGACTCTGTCACCAGTATCATATTCAGGATGTGGGCATTGGTAGGGTGCCTTAGCTGTGCCCCTTTAGCTCACACAGCAAATGCCAGCATGGCTGGATTGAGCACCAGTGCTCTACTGCATAAAGTTGTGGGGGTGTTTATTTCTGCTACTTTGACGTACATCCTCCCTCTCCTCTGCTTTCGGTTCTGTAAAAATGCATGCTGTGGTTTTCAAGACTGCAGCACACCAGTGCACAGCATAGGTTAGTTATTCATTCATCACTATTGGCTGCATTGGGATAAGGAGCAGAAATATTTCTAAGTCCTACCTTTATTCCACATTTTTGCAGGTATAGCTTGGATGTCTGCGGGGCCGCCTGTGGATGAACATGGGTGTGACTGGAATACGCTTCATATGTCTCTGTAGCTGGCCACATCCCCATTTCACCCCTTCCTGTCCATGTTCTACAATCCCCATTTAAATGCCGTGTACATTTAAGGGCCACTAAGGTTCAAAATATGGTTTTGGACATTTTCATGAGATACACATTGATCCCGCACATACAGGCGGCTTATCCATGGTTCAGAATGACCCCCATAGCATATAACATGAGTGCTCTATTCACTAAGAGGCCAATTCCACCAGGGGCACGTCTGGGCTATCTGGACATCTAAAAAATGGACAGACCCAAATTGTACCCGATTCTGCAACCGCGGGAGCTAGATGTTCCCACGGTTGCAGGATCGGGCACTTCGACAGCACAGCATGCCCTTGAGAGATGTCCTCTGCTCTGCCCAGCCAGCCAATCCTAAGCCTTTCCCACCTCCCGACCCTCGGCAGTGTCTGCCAGGGCCAAGATCAGTTGGAAGGGCATCATCTGCCACTGCCCCATAGGTCTGGGGAGTTGCCTGCCCGGATTGCCACCTTTGAAGGGACTTAGGCCACCTCCAAGGTGGAATAAGTCCCATGTCCATCTTCTGACAACTGGATGTACAGGGCCCTGAATTGAATAGGCCCTGTAAATCCGGATGCTTTGGCCTACCCCCGTTCCACCACACTTTGCCTCCAGACCTCCCCTCCTGCTCCCATCCAGCGCTCCCTGCATTAACCCTCTGTGCATGCAGGAAGAGCTGGACACAGAATAGCATGCCGGTCCTGAACGGGGGTTGGTGTCGAACCAGGATGTCCAACCCCGCTATTTGCATCACTAAGTCAGGCCCTAAGCTGCATTAGCTGGTAGTTCTTGTGAAGTGCCATATTAACCATGAATACGATTGCTGCACTAATAGTTAACACAGTACCTTATCAATTAGCGTGCATTATCTGCTGTGTTAACAGCTAACATGGAAAGGTAAGAGTGTGTGGAGAATGGATGGAGAATGGGCAGTTAATATTGCAGATAAAGAGGCATAGTTATCATCACTTGAATAGATGTAGATAACTGCAGCACCTTTTCTGTCACATTGGCCGTTAACACATGATAACAACCTCCACGTTTACTGCAAGGTGTCTTCCCTGCCCATTCCTCACCAATGCCATGCCCAAAAATGGAATTTGCTATATAGCAGTTTAGCTCAGCAATTAGCATACTGTTAATATGGCACCCTGATAACTTATAAGTAAGTGTGTTCCAAAGATTTTCAGGCTTGCTTTTGTTTGTCAGAATATACTTGTTTGGTTAGTCTTCAGGAGCCGAAACATTCATGCACTTGTCCCATTTGTCTCCATTAAAGTCTATAGGGGAAGCTATTTTACACTGGACAGGGCTGGTGCCACCAGTAGGTGAACTAGGCAGTCACATAGAGCACCAGCTCTCTAGGAGCACCCACTGTTCCTCATTTCAACCTCTGCCTCCCCTCTCCAGGCAGTGGTAACAATGGCCTCAAAATCACAAAGCAGCACTTACTTACGATCTCCGGGGCTACATCTTCCACTTCTGTTCCCCTCCAATGCGACAGCTCTCTTCATGTTGTTTATTGTAATTTATTTTGTACTTTTAACTAGCAAGCTCTTCCTTAGTGCCCCAAAGTAAGGCTTCAAGTTCTCTGTTTTATCAATCTTTTTGTTTCTCCTTTGTAAGCCTAAACCCCAGTACCCCTTCCTGACTCTCTGGGGAAGTCAGAAAAAATTGGTTCTCTGGGATTTGGGCTGGGCTGTTTCTTACAGTCCGCTGTGATCTCATGGCTCATGGGATTTGCAGAAACGAGGCAGAGAAATATTTCCCGGTCAGCCTGTCAAGAATTTGCAGCATGATTAGCTGAAGTACCTTATATAGCTGCTGATCACTCTTCCTTGATCTTCTCCCCCTCCTACATTGGCTTCAGTGTGTCTGGCTGTGTGCATGTGCACAATGGAAACAAAGTTCATGAATGGTGATTCAGGGACATTTTCTGATCATTTGCTATTGTTTTGTTAGCCCCAAAACAAACCAAAATCATGATTTTCATTGATTTTCCCATTCATACGAAAACTAATGAACATGACTACTAAGCTACATATTAGTTCTCATGCTAAAGAGCTAACATGGCTTAGTAACTAGGCACTTAACTGTTTGCTAAGATGACTCTCACTAACTATATAAAAATAAAATTTCTCCTTCACTTACTACGACATTTTTACCAGGCTCCTAAATTTAGGTATCTAAAACGTAGGTGAGACAAAGTCATGGAAATGAATTTAGGAAAACAGCACTGATGTTCATAACTTAAGGGTTTAACCCTTTAGGTGAAAAAATAGCTGTTTTAAATTTGAAATCCTCAGTTTTAGGATCAAAAACTTCAATATAATGTTTAATGAACCACTCCTTGAAATTCTAACATCAAAGCAGTGAACAATCTAAGAATAAGTGATGAGATAATCTTCTAAAATAATATGAAATAAGTAATAAATAAAACATAACACAAAAATTGTAAAACAAAGATTTAAAGAAGGTAGGACTAGTACAGAGTGTATGACATGGGATAAGGCAAAAATGGATACTCAACCCTTAAGAAGTAGAGGTCCTGAAGCCAAAGAGATTTAAGGCTCTGTAGAGAAGGCAAGGGTGAAATACCAAATTTTCAGGCCAGCTTTGTACTTTATGTATGAGAATTTAGACCTAAGATCAGCTAGGTAAGGTCCACACAAATGACTGAAGAAGTCAAGAGGTTGCTCTCTAAGCAGACCTTATAGACCATAAAGGGGAATAGGGATGTGCATTTGTTTCAAACAACATGGGAAATAAACTATATTTTCTATGTTGTTTCACCCGAAAATGCTGAAGTTTCAGGGTTTTTTGGAATATTATGAATGATTGCTGAATAGTGTGTATTATTGCTTCTTTTTTTTTAGTGCCATCAAGTCAGTGTTGACTCATAGTGACCCAGCTGCCTCTGGGTTTTCTTGGCAACGTATCACTGGAAGTAGATTGCTAGTTTTTTCTTCTGAGGCAATGGAGGGTAGAATGACTTGCCCAAGGTCACAAGGAGTGCCAGTGGGAATTGAACCCTTAATCTTCTGGGTACTAGGCAGTTGCTCTAACCACTAAACTACTCCTCCATGCTGTGCTGCTGCTTAATAGATGCTTATTGAAGCACTCAGTAAGCACCTGTAAATACCTATGGTATGTAGTTTAGAGACACTTGATATACTGCCCTTTACTGTGTGTATCAGAGCAGTTTACAGGCATCTATTGATAAATAGTGAGCATTATTGTTTAATGGTGCACACTGTTAATGAAACTGCACAAAAATAAACATTTAAAAAATCGAAGCCAAACAAAATAAAAACAAGATGCAAACAACACAGGAAGTTGCAAACTACACAGGAAACTAAACAAAACAAATTTATTTATTTATTTATTTACTTAACATCTTTTATATACCGCGCTATTTGTTGTCAGTGCGGTTTACATATAACAAAGGTTGCACATTCGGAGGACAATTGTGTGCTTACATTATAACAGGAAACTTAAACTTGGAACAACAGGGTAAAACTGTAACTATGTACAAAACATATTAGATTCTTTAGTATTCACAAGGAGGGCTAAGGCAAGACCGCAGAGAACTTGAGGCGGAGTTGCCTATGAGGGAATTGGGAGTGGAGATTGAGAGTTTTTGGGTTTTGGAGTGCTGGAGAAGGAAAATGTGGTGCTTGATTGCCTTGCAGAATTGAGTGAGGTCTTTAATTGCTCTTATTTCAGGTGGGAGGTCATTCCAGCATTTAGGTGCATAGAAGGCGAAGGTCCTTTTCTTGGTTGTCTGGGTGCATTTGATGGACTCTTTGGGGATGATCAGGGTGTTGTCCATTAATGACCTTCTCGTTCTGTTTTTTGGGGTGAGGGAGATGAGATCATTGAGGGATGTGGGGGCAAGGTTGTTGATGATCTTGAAAGTGATGAGGAGGATTTTATAGGTTAACCTGCAATGAATTGGTAGCCAGTGGAGTTCCATGAGAATCGGGGTGATATGGTCTGATCTTGCTAGACCACAGAGCACCCTAGCAGCCGCATTCATAGCGAGTTGCAGCAGATTAATGATGTTCTTGGGGAGTCCGTATAAGACGATGTTTGCATAATCAAAGTGAGGTAGTGTGAGGGCCTGGAAAATGGTCCGGAAGTTGTTATGAGGTAGCATGGGTCTGAGGTGCCTTAGCGTTCTGATTTTATTGTAGACAGATCTGGTGGTGTTCCGTATGTGTTCCTTAAAGTCAAAATGCTGATCCAGTGTAATGCCAAGGTAGCGAATAGATGGTTTACTAGGGAGTTCCGCATCTCTTACTCTTAGGGAGGATGGGGGGGAGAATTCTTTGTTTCTTGATATGAACAGAACTTCGGTCTTCTTGAAGTTTATATGGAGGTTTTGAGATAATAACCAGTCTGTGATGGCGTTGAAGCAGTGAATAAGGTTGGTGAAGTCTGGTTGTTTGACTTTAAATGGTGTAAACAGTAGGACGTCGTCAGCATAGATTAATGTGGAGATATCGAAGGTGCGTATGATGTCACATATAGGCTGTATGTATACATTGAACAGAAGCGCAGATAAAGAAGATCCTTGCGGAACACCTTGATGTTGGTGGAAAGGTGTGGAAGTGGTGGATCCGACTCTGACATGCTGCTAACGCTCCGATAGGTAAGACCTACACCATTCCCAGGTGAGGCCACGGATTCCCTTCTCCAGGAGGTGGGCGAGGAGTTGATTATGATTAATGGAATCGAAGGCAGCGGAGATATCTAGGAATATTAGGGCGAAGCCGTTTTCAGCCTTATCGAGACCTCTGTTCAGTGCGTTAGTTAGGGTGGTAAGGAGAGTTTCTACACCGTGTGATTCCCTGAAGCCATGTTGACAAGGATCAAGCGGTGAGGCTATATCGATGTGATGTTGTAACTGTCTCTGAACAACCTTCTCTATTATTTTGGCTAATAGAGGTATGCTCGAGATTGGTCGGTAGGAGTCGGACTTTAATGGGTCGAGTCTAGAGTTCTTCAGGAGTGGTCTTATAGAGGTTTGTTTGAGGAAAGAGGGGAACGAGCCTGTTGCAAAGGATAGCCCGATGATGTTGATTAGGATTGGACTCAGTTCAGTACGTAGAGATCTGACCCAGTATGCTGGGCAGGGGTCACTTGGTGCTGTGGAGGTGTTGATGGAGGTGATGAGATCTTGAATGTTTTTCTCATTTGGTGTGGTGAACATTGTGATAGAAGGAAGTGGGGTGTGAGAGTGGGGGAATGCTGTAACTGAGACTGTGTCAGTTAAGGAGGTCTTGGATTGAAGGTAGTCGGCGTAAGACTGGGGGGAAATAGGAACAAGTTGTGTAGGTGATGGTTCTTTAATTAGGGATTTTGCTATGTTGAAAAGGTCTCTAGGTTTATTTAGTGAGCGGAGGAGAAGATTAGCGTGGTATTCACTCATTCTGAGATAAATGGTTTCACGGTGGAGTTTGAGGTGGTTCAAGTATGTTACTTTGTCAGATTCAGAGCGAGACCTTCTCCATTTCCTTTCAAATTTCATGAGGGAGAGGAGGGATGACCGAAGCTCTGCTGTGAACCATGGCGATGGTTGTCTATTGTTTTGTTTGTTCTTATTGCTTTTGGTTGAGGCTGGTAGTTGTGCAAAAGACTTTAATGTGGCGTTCCAGTTGGTGATTGCTTCGCCGAGGTCAGAAGGCATTGAATTGAGTATAGGTAAGGCGTGCTTAATGAATTCTTCTTTGTCCAGTGGTTTGAAGGGAGAGGTAAGTTTGGGTTCTATACTGGAGTCGTTAGGTGGGTATTTAGAATGAAGAGTGGGCATCTGGAACATGATTAGTTTATGATCTGACCAGGGGATGGGTGTGATAGTAGTGTTGAGGTTGGAGTTCTGGCTGATAGCAGCGTGGGGAGCGAAGATTAGGTCCAGGAGGTTTCCTTTATTGTGGGTGGAAGTGTTCACCAGTTGATCAAAACCAAGTGTTTGCATGGCTTCTAGGAAAGCATCTGCTTGGTTGGATTGTAGGGAGGGTAAGTTAAAGTCTCCAAGCAGCCAATTGGAACTGCGCGGGTCGGCTGGGTTGCAGGCTAAGTAAATAAAGGTAGAGATGACCTCAGGTGGAGAAGAGGGGGATCTGTAAATGAGGTTTATGGTGATGTCCTTATTGGCAATGGTGATTATGTCCGCATGGATGGAGCTCTTGGATGTGAGAAGTCGAAATTCTAGATCTGTTTTTGAAAGGATAAAAACTCCACCGCCTTTTCGGTTAGTCCTGTGGCAGGTGTGGATGGAAAAGTTGGAAGGGATTATTTGGTTTATGAGAGCTGTGTCAGTATCCTTGAGCCAGGATTCAGTCACCATAAGGAGATCCAGGTTATGAACAGCTATCAGGTCCGGTATCACAGGCCATTTCTTACGCACGGAGCGTGAGTTTATAAGGGCACAATTGAGGGAGAGTTGAGTTTTAGGTGGGGCTTTTTTGGGATTGTCTGATTGATTGAGGGCCACATATAGCAGGTGTGAGCGTCGCGGGTGTTGTGGGAAGCTGGTTGCAGAGTGATATGGGTTAGAGTGGTTCCTCCTACCCAGATAGGGTAAGGTGGTGATGTGGTATTGCCCGGTAGAGAGGGCTATGGAGCATTGTAAGGTGTTTACAGCTAGGAATATAGTGGTAAGGGTAAGTAATGGGATGGCCATGATGGCTTGGTGGCTGTTGCGTTGGTCTTGATGTGTGGCTGTTGCGTTGGTCTTGATGAGTGTGGGTAGGGTACTACCTATTTGTGGCCCAGTTGTGGCGTGTGTACGAGGGTGTGTTATAGTAAAGACAGAGTAGTCGTGGAAGCAACAAGAGCTTAAACAGAGCTTTACAGGTGCTAGGAGGATTAGCACTACGGTATATAAGAATGAATATGTATTGTTACCCAGAGATAATTACATTTAGCAAGTTACCAGAGCTGAACTGAATGACAGCATAGACAACAGAAACAACAGTCTTAACACTTCTATGGCTTATTAGCAATAGGAAAACACTGATGCAACAGTGTGTACTAGTGGATTCTCAGTGTATCATTAACATATATTAATATTGTAGGTATCACATGGCAAGTTGTAATTATCCCGTAGCACTTTACTCGGGGATGGGGATGTGCACAGGAACAGGCATTAGAGTCATAGGCAGATGTAAAGTACCTTAGGTAGAATGTTGCAGACTGCAGGGATTGTGCAGCCACAGGGCATACTAGCTGCTTTCAGTGCTTGCCCTTAGTGATGCCTTCGTGCCGCGCCTAAAGGCCATGCCAAAGGGCTCTCTGGCGAGGCCCTCAGGCGCGGGACTGCCAGGCGCGGGCGCGCCGGATGGCGCGAACCTTTAAAGTCCTGCAGTCAGCCCCGATTGGGTGCAGATGTTGCCGCCGCTCCTCCCGCCGCCTGAGGCTCGATCCCCCGACTGGGGAGAGCTGATGAAGGCGGTGGGTGTAAAGGGACCATGCGCCGGATGGCGTGAACCTTTAAAGTCCTGCAGTCAGCCCCGATTCGGCGCAGATGTTGCCGCCGCTCCTCCCGCCGCCTGAGGCTCGATCCCCCGACTGGGGAGAGCTGATGAAGGTGGTGGGTGTAAAGGGACCACGCGCCCAATGGCTCGAACCTTTAAAGTCCTGCAGTCAGCCCCGATTGGGCGCAGATGTTGCCGCTGCTCTTCCCGCCGCCTGAGGCTCGATCCCCCGACTGGGGAGAGCTGATGAAGGCGGTGGGTGTAAAGGGACCACGCGCCCGATGGCGCGAACCTTTAAAGTCCTGCAGTCAGCCCCGATTGGGCGCAGATGTTGCCGCCGCTCCTCCCGCCGCCTGAGGCTCGATCCCCCGACTGGGGAGAGCTGATTAATTTTAATTAATTAATTAACTAATTAATTTTGCTTGCACAAATCTACAGGATAGTAAGAAGAAAAAATCTAGATAGCTTCAATAAAGCCCCAGCATGAAGAGTACAGAGAGTCCGAAGGAAAATCTTAAACTGGATCCTGAAAATAATAGGGAGCCAGTGAGCCAAGGGGTAGCATGATCATACACCACACACTAGCTAGAATTTTAACCATAGTGTTTCAAAGTCACTATACTCTTTTTAATGGAGTACACTTCAGCCTATTATAAACTGAGTTGCATATGTAATTATTTTCAAATCATCAACAGATATTGTCTTAAAGACCATATCTTATGAAGAGTTAAAAAACAAGACCCGACATCAGAAGAGATATACATAATAAATGTTAAATCAGGATGCACCTGTATCCAGAGACTTATTCTTTAAAGGGATGAAGTTGCCAGCAATCACAGATGTTGGATGATGAAGAGTTTTCTTCCTTGAAAACTACATAAGATCTGATTTCAGAGGGTTGAGGAGCAATCTATGTTGTAGCAACCAATGTACAGCAGCATGCAGGCAGGCATTAACAGGGTTAGGATAAATTGATCTGGGTCCACCTTGCCAGCAACTGGAAGTCATCAGCATGGGTGAAACAGCTACCATCAAAACTTCAAATGATGGCGACTAAAAGAGAAAGGAAGGTGTTAAACAATGTGGGGACTAAGATAGATTCTTGAGGTACACCACTTTTAAGTGAGACTGATACTGAAAATCGAGAATCATGCATGATCAAAAAATATCTACTCGAGAAAAGAACAAATCCAGGGAAAAACTATGCTCTCGATACCCAAGCCTGTAGGTGACATAAAGCTGTAGTCAACATTGTTGGCACCCTAGCAGTTTAATCCCTTAATGTCCAATATCTGCTAAAAAAAAAGTGGCCATCGAAATGGCTTTGGACTATATATGCACACATATTTGATATATAAAAGAATCTAATACAACAAGGCCAATTAAAAAGGAAATAATAGGAAATGGTATAAAAACTGGGACATAGCCAGGACATGATTATTGGCATCCTTATAAACTATTCAAATCACTTTGAACAGAAGAACCACATTCCCATTGCAGTAAAATTAGACATACCCCTGATCAATTGTCAGTATTTACATGACTTGAATCAACCAATGAATGATTTATTTAGTATACATTTGTATACCGCTACTTCCAGCGATCACTCGATGACTCACATGATGACTCTAATGTTTAAAATGGCCAAATTCACTACCTGCTCCATTTTCACAATGGTGAAGACAAGAGAGCTGCCTGAGAGCCATTATCACCAAACATCAAAGGGGTTCAAGGCCATCTCCAAAGACCATGGGATTACTGTTTCTACAGTTCTTACTGTTATTAAGAAGTTTTCTTCTAATGGAACTGTCAAAACCTCCCAGGACGTAGTGGGAAGAGGAAAATTACTTTAAGAAGTCTTCAAAGGTTAGTGTGAACTGTTGGAAAGCCACCATGTACAACATCCAAAGAGCTTAAGTCTGGCCTGGAGCAATCTGGAGTGGCGGCTTCAACCTATACCATACGCCACACACTAAACAAAGAATGACTTCATGTCGAAGGCCAAGGAGAACCTCATGGCTCAAAGACAGACATAAAAAGGCACACCAGATCTTTGCCCAAATCCAACTTGAGAAACCACAATCCTTCTGGGAAAAAGTTCTGTGGATAGATGAAACCAAACTTGAGCTCTTTGGCAATGCAGACCAGCGATACATTAACAGACAAAGAAATGAAGCATATAAGGCAAAAAACACCTTTCCTGCACTTAAATATGGTGGAGGTTCCATAATGTTGTGGGGCTGTTTTGCTGCCCCAGGAACTGGAGACTTGTACGTATTAAAGGAATCATGAAGTCAGAGGACTACCAAGGTATTTTAGAGTGAAATGTGCTACCTAGTGTCAGAAAGCTGGATCTGGGTTGAAGTTCATGGGTCCTCCAGCAGGACAATGACTCAAAACATAAATCCAAAAATACAAAAGAATGGTTAAAAAGGAAAAATGGACTGTTTTAAACTGGCCAGCAATGAGTCCTGATTTCAGTCCACTCGAGAACCTTTGGAAAGAGCTGAAATCTGCCATTGGTAAAAGTAATCCTGGAAACATCATGAGCTGGAACAAATCACAGTTGAAGAGTGGGAGAAACTACCAGAAGACAGAGTATGAAACTTATAGATTACTACAAGAAATGTTTGGAGGCTGTCATCAGTGCCAAGGATTGTGCAACCAAATATTAGTGAAGGGTACCATTAATCCTGCCCAGGTCATATAATGTTTTTTTTTTTATAATAGTTTATTTATAATCCACCAAAAAACAGTACAACACAGCACACAAAGGCAAGCAATGGAGGCCCGGGAGGGCGGGGTGTACTCTGATCCTCTCCCCCCCGGGCAATACAGAAAGAATATAAGGTGGCATTTAACACAGTTGTTTCCCCCCCCCCTCCTTGCCCCCCCCAAGGCCCTCCCCCCCCCCCAAATTACCTACCCCTCCCGACCATCCCCCCCCCCCCAATACGACTAGTGGTACTGCACTTCTCAATCGATCTTCCTTGCTTTCCATTGCGGTGTCTCAGCTTCCGCATTGCAAAATCTCATTCCAACTTCGGGGCCCCAGTTGGAGAATGTAGGGCTCCCAAACTGCCATAAAGGCCGGCCACCGTTTGACACTGCCTCGCGCCCAGCGATGCTCCATTTGCATCAGTTGGTGGAAATTGTTCCTCCACTCCCCAAAGGTGGGGGGCTGGGGGTCCCTCCATAATCGAAGTATCGGCGCCTTCCCCACCAGACAAGCCTTACGGACCAAGAGCCGTTCCCCCTTCTTTCCCGGGCATGGGGGGGGTATGCAGTCCAGCACCACAAGGGAGCCCGACCAGCGGACGCGCTGTCGAAGAAGCCCCTCCAAAAAGGAAGAGATTTTAACCCAATAGGGCTGCAAGGATGGACACTCCCACCACATATGAAGGAGGGTCGCCAAAGGCTCCAAGCAGCGGGGGCAGCTGCCATCTGTAGTAAGGCGGCTCCGCAGCGCCCGTCTTGGGGAAAAATGAACTCTAGTAAGGCACTTAAACTGCACCTCCCTCCAGCGCATCCCCCCAGCCAGGTCAACTATGCGAGAAAGCGCCGCTCTTAACGTACCAGGCGGTACCTCGCAAGCCAGTTCCCCCTCCCAAGCCAACTCTACCTCCCGATAATCGGGAGGAGGGTTCAGGTCAGCCACTCGGGCTTTAAAAACAGATATCGATACTGGGGTGTCACCCCCGAGTCCAAGAAAATCCAGAATCCGTTGAGCCCGCTCCGCACACAGCGCTGTTCGCGGCAATGAAGATATATAGTGGGTTACCTGAATATAAGCATAGGCATGCCGGGGGGAAAGATCCCACTCCCGGCTCAACGTCCTGAAGGATTTGCAGGCTCCTGAGGGTTCTATCACATGGCCAAGAAGCTGGATTCCACGGCCATGCCAATCTTGAAAAAGTTTTGACTCCGAGCCCGAGGAAAAGGACAGATTCCCTCGCAATGGCAACCAACTAGAGGTCTGCCATGATTCCCCCCATCGGACGTTAAGATATTGCCAGGTCCGTTTCGCCGGGGTTATCAACACACTCTGCCGTATATAACGGGGAAGCGCTGAATCGGCTGCATGCAGGACCCCTAATAAAGTAAGCGGGGCGACAAAACATTCCTCTAACTGCCGGGGTGTGTAGTAAGCAGTGTCGCCAAACCAGTCTGCCAAATGTCGCGCTTGGCAGGCCAGGGCATAAGCTCGCAGATCCGGGAAACCCATCCCCCCCGCACGCCACCCGCCCAGCAGCCGGGACCACGGAATACGTGCTCTCCGCCCCTTCCAAAAAAAGGAGTGAAAGCAGATCTCGATACGGCGCAGATCTTTGCGGAGCAGCCAGACTGGCAGGGTCTGAAGCCAGTAGAGGAGGCGGGGAAGGTCCACCATCTTTACCGCCGCTATCTTCCCGGAGAGGGACAGTGGGAGAGCCCCCCATGCCCGCAGCTGCGTTTGCAATCTCCGCAGGATCCGGTCGAGATTACGGCTATACAGCCTGGCGGGGTGGGTGGGCAAGACAATCCCCAGATATAGGAACTCGCCTGATGCCCATTTGAGCGGGAACTCTCCGGCCCATGCGCCCCGGAGGGTGCCCAACACATCAAGGGCCTCCGATTTCTCCTTATTAATGCGCAATCCCGCCACTTTGCCAAATCTTTCAAGTTCCAGCATCAAACAGCGCAAGGACCGCTCCGGAGATAGGAGATGAACAAGGAGATCGTCGGCGAAGGCAGAGAGCTTGAACTCCCGTGGCCCAATGCGTGCGCCGAGAATCTCTCTGGAGGCCTCGATAGTCCTAATCAAGGGGTCGAGAGAGAGGACGAAAAGAAGGGGGGAAAGAGGGCACCCCTGTCGAGTTCCGCGTCCTAAGTCAAAAGCTTCCGAAGCAACGCCATTACATACCACCCCCGCCGTCGGCTGGGCATAGAGACTTCGCACCATCCGGCAGAAGTGGGGACCAAGTCCATATTGAGGCAGGAGTGCCCAGAGATATTCCCAGTTCACCCGATCGAAGGCCTTTTTGGCATCGAAACTAATCAGCAAAGAAGATAATTGGTGATGATGTACCCATTCCAAAGAGGCCAGAATTTTCCGCAGATTCCGCACAGCGTAGCGGCTCTTAACAAAGCCCACCTGAGAGACGTGCACAAGGTGACTCAATACCTCCGCCAGCCGAGTGGCCAAAATCTTAGCTAAAACTTTCAAGTCAAAATTAAGCAACAAAATGGGCCTATAGGAGCCAGCCTCTAAGGGGTCTTTGCCCGACTTGGGAATTAGTACAATATGAGCATGGTTGGTCCCCCAGCGGAAAGCCCCCTGCTCAATTCGACGGTCATAGACCGCCAGCAATGTTGGGGTCACAGTGTCTCCTAGGATCTTGTAGAACTCAGCTCCCAGGCCGTCCGGACCAGGCGACTTGCAACAACAGGCTGAGGTGATTACCGCCTGGACCTCCTGAGCCGTCAACGGCTGTTCCAGGGACTCACGCTGGTGTAGTGTCAGCTGGGGGAGGTCAAGGCCCCTCAAATAGTCACAGAGGTCAGCCGGAGGCATACTCTCGGCTTCGTACAGAGACTGAAAGAAGGTCCGAAAAAGTTGTGCAATTTCCTCGTTTCCTCTGCGGAGTCTCCCCGTTTCATCGCGCAGGGCTGCCACCAGGCGGGAGCCACGCTGTCCCCGCAGACAACGGGCAAGCAGCCGCCCCGTTTTGTCTCCGTGACAATACAGTTGGTAATGATAATAAAGGTGGGATTTCTTGGCCCGCTGGTGTATTAGCTCATTTAACGCCACCTGAGCTTCCCACAAACGTTTTTTATTCGTTGCAAGTGGGGCCCGAGCACAGCGCCGGCGCAGACTCACCACCTGTCTTTCCAAGCGTACGATACGGTTAGCGATCGTCCGGCGCTTGCGGGCCGCGAAGCCGATAATATCCCCACGTAGCACCACTTTCGCTGTCTCCCAAACCAGTTCCGGGTCCCCCTCATGGCACCGATGGTTGTCCAAAAATTCGTGCCATCGCTGGCGAAGGAAGCCGTGAAACTGAGCATCATGGTAAAGATCGAGCGGGAAGCGCCAGAGCCGACACCCAGAGGATGAGGCTTTTCCCCAATGTAGTTCCAACCAGACCCAGGCATGATCGGAGATCTCCACCGGGCCAATCTGAGTCTCTCCCACCCTGGCAATGGCTCCCCCCGAAAGCAGTATGTAGTCAATACGGGCACTTGAACCATGTGCCCGGGATTGATGGGTATAATCCCTCTCCAGGGGATGGAGTAAGCGCCAGGGGTCTACCAAATCCAGCCGTTTCCGAAATCTCTGCAACATGCGGGTCGTGGGGATCCTGTCTCGGTTCTCCCCTGTCGTCGATGTATCCAACTCGACATCCAGAACGCCATTGTAATCCCCCCCTATGAGCAGGGGACAATCGGGAAGCTGTTCAATCCGGGAAGCCAAATCACAAAAAAAAGTGGGGTCAAACGTGTTAGGCCCATACAAGTTACCGATAGTGATTAATTTTCCATCAAGGTGACCATGCAAAAGCAAATATCTGCCAATGTCGTCCGCTGCAAGGGTGGCCAGCGAAAAACGAACTCTCTTGTGGAACAAAACCGCCACACCTCCCTTCCGCCCCTGTGCCGGAGAACCCCAAACTTGGCCCACCCATGAACGGCATAGTTTAGCATGTTCCTCGGTTGTCTGGTGGGTTTCCTGCAGGAGGGCGATGTCGCATCTTTGGCGAGCAAGGGCCTGCAGCACCTTATATCGCTTGATCGGACTCCCCAGACCGCACACATTCCAGGTAATAATCTTTAAAGGCATGAGACAGTGTCAAAGATCCGCCAAAAAGCTAAACGCACATATATTAGGGAGGTCCTCCCAGCCTGGGACCCCCCGCTCTCCAACATGTTGAGGGTGCAGCACCACAAATCCCCGGTGAAGAACCTTCCCCTCCCCCCCTGCAGCCCCCCCCCCCCCCCCCCTGCATCCCCCTCCTCCCCTCCTGCCCTTCACCCCCATCTCCGCCTACCACACTCCCGCCTGGACCTCCCATGGGACCAGACTAACTTCCTATGGCATTCGGCCCCACCCCGCCACCCACTCCCCCCAGATCCCATTGTACCTAATGTCTGCCATTCCCTCCCCGTAGCTTCAACCCCTGAAGGCACCCTTGAGCCACCAAAACACTCCCCCCCCCCCTTGGCCCCAAGCCTCGTTCCACCCACCTCGCTCCAGCAGAGCAGAGGGTGGGAACCCAAAATACAGGGCCCCAATAACAGTGACTCCGCTAACAACCTCCCCCTCTTAACTCGGGGTAGAGGAACATCAAGTACCCCCCCTTCCCCCCCCTAGGCAGAACTCCGTTAGCCTGCCAGTGAGCCCCATACAATAGGAAAGGGAATGCAAAGTCAATACAGGCTACAGAGTTATATTTAAAGCATTGTAACAAATGGAACTATGTGAAAAAAAAAGGCAACAAAGAAACAAAAAGAATCAGGCATCTGAATGTATCGAAATGTGTCCATGGTCCACAGTCCCAGGCCAGCTAACATTCTGTCAGCTTGCGCATTGCCCATACTGCTACAGGCTCCCATCAGTGGTTACCCACCGGGTGCAGCCAGGATACTCTCACCTTCAGGCCTGTTCCGGGGCCCTCTCTTAGCCCCCCGCAAGCCAAAGGTTCATCCGGCAGTGTGGGCACTACCACCACCATCCGGGTCTCTCCTTTTCAGCGAGCTGTGCCTGCTGCCTCAGCCAGTGTGTCCAAGAAAGATTGGGCCTCCTCTGCAGACCGCAGGAACCGGATCTGTCCCTGGTGCTCGACGCGCAGTCTCGCCGGGTAGAGCAAGGAGAAACGGACTCCCTGGTTTAGAAGCTGTGCACAGATGGGAGTGAAAACGCGCCTCTGTTGGCTCACCAGGGCGGAATAGTCCTGAAAGACCAGGATGGGCGTCGAGTCTCCAGCCGCAGCTCTGCGACCACGAGCGGCCCGTAGCACTGCCTCCTTTTGCTGGAAGTCCAGGAAGCGTGCGATAACCGCACGAGGTCGTCGGGCCTGGTCTCGTTTAGGGCCCAGGCGGTGAACGCGTTCCAGTCGAATGGGTCCTCCCCCCTTGCCGTCGAGCAGCTTCTCTATCCAGGCCGACAGGTAAGCAGACAGGGCATTGTCACTCACACTCTCCTCAATGCCAATAAAGCGGAGGTTATTGCGACGGCTTCGATTTTCGAGGTCGTCAATTTTTTCTCCTTGCTGCTTCACCAGGCGTTCCAGGGACTCAACCTTTGCCGACCAGGATTGCTGTGTATCTTCCACATCGGAGATGCGGGTCTCCGCCTGCTCGAGACGCCCCGTAAATTCGGTGAGCCGTTGGCTGATTGTGGAGATCTGCGCTGTCAAATTTTGGAATTTAACATCCAGCGCCTCCACCACCGCGGCGCTGACCTCCGCCACCAGATTCTGTTCGCCAGGTGATTTAGGGCTCTTAGGTGTCCCCTCCGCCATCTTAGCCTCTGGGGCACGCGGCTTCTCCCGGCGCTGCGGTTTTGCTGCCATTCGCCTGCTTCTCGCCGATAGATCCTGCCTTGTTGCTAGCCGGATAGTTCCTCGGCCCGTAGCCAGTGAAGATTTTCTGAATTGGTCACTTAGGTAATGAAACGTTGCCGATATTCGGGGTGGGATGGCCGGAGCTGATCTTCCCCCTGTCTGATCAGCTCATTGCCAACCGGAAGTCCCCCATATAATGTTTTTTCTCTGAAATTACTATGTCTAAGTTGCACAGACATCTTTTTGTTGTTGCTGTTGGATACCTTTGAACATACTATTAAACTATTATGATGGCATACAGTTGGAATATTTCCAATTATTTCTCAAGATATTGTATACAACACACCTAAAATGAAAGGGTGCCAATAATGTTGACCACAACTGTAGGGGCTGCAAATCATGATCCATCTGTCAAATGCTGCAGTTAGACTAAAGGAAACCAGAAACAGACAAGCAGGGGGATGTGGGCACCCTCCATTGGTGATGTCTAAGACAGAACTGGTGTGCCGGGATCTCTATATATGTTCCTCTTTCCGACCTCAGGTCCTGCACAGCATCAGTCAATTTATTCTGACCACAGCCAGAGTCAGAGGCAGCTCTCCCCTCCTCCGTCGGGATTCACACTCTTCAAGAAAAAAAAATTAACTTTAAATCCTGCTTCTCCACTGTACTTTACAACCATGACTGGTGCTGCTGCCTCTCTGGAGCTATTTAAAAATAATACCTCAAACTTCCTCTCAGACGTGAACACCATAGTCTTTGGCACCGCTCAGAGCAGCTTCCTGCCGGACCCTGCAGTGCTCACAACTCCAATGGCAGCTCTAGGTTTCTTCTCCCATCGAGCCCAGTCAAGCATAATTGAGGACTAAAGGGGCAGCTGCACAGCTGGAGGGAGACTTCCTCCAGGTGCCGGCACAATGATCTGCAGTTCAGAACCTGCGCTTTCAGGCCCGCAACTCCGCCCTTCGCCCCTGAATCCGGAGACACTCTCCTTAAGCCCACGGACCAAAGCAACCACTGCAGCTGGAAAGCACAAGTCAAAAACAAAGCTCCAGGGGGCCAGCCAGCCCATAGTCATAACAACTTCTTAAACACAAAGCTGTAGATGAGCCTCTGGACAATGAGGAAACTCCCAGTAAGGCAGGAGGGCACCATGAACATTCCATGCCAGTACTTTCATCAGCTGCTCCAAATCAAGGTATAAGAACTTCTAATGACCATCTGCTGTCTCTGTTATGTAAGTCCCTTCTTCTAAGTACCTCACCTGATGCAAGCCAGCAACCTACCTCACTTCCCCAGGAATCACCTTACTAGGAAGCTCCCATAGACCCCAGAAGGACCAACCAAGGGTCCCCCTCCCTATCCACTGACGTCCTCCTCAACCCCTTGGAAATGACACTTGTTCCCTTTTGAGGTCCCCCTGCTCCCATCACTGTGGATCAGACCACTCCCTCATGAGCTCAATGTTACTGCTCTTTTCCTGCTGTATAGTCGTTGACTCGAGTTTCGCCTCTCTCTACAGGCAGCTGCAAACCATAAACCCTTTTCAGAATGTGACCGCCCCTCAATTGGAGGCTTTAAAATAGGAAGCAACAGGAAACAGACAAACAAACATCCAACCAATGATTGTTCAATCTCAAAGATCAATAATTGCTAAGGGGAAACATCCCACTAGCAGCTGCTTGAGTGAGTCAGCAATTCAAACTGCGGTCATCCAATCCAGGGATTCATTTAGTCCTGCGGGTTGGATGGCATTCAGCCTGAAGATCCACTTTTGCTCCAGCCAAGCCAGGTGCTGTTCTGCCTGGCCATCTTGAAAATCATTAAGTCCATCAATGACCAACCACTGCAGGTCTTGCCAACGATGAAGATGATCCACACAATGCTGGACAATGGGTGCTGTCAACACCTCATTGTTCAGATGGGATTTATGTTTGCTAAGCTGTATTTTTACAGGACGACAAGTTCTACCTACATGCACATGTACACAAGGGCAAACTATAACATAATTAACATAATCACCTTGGTATGGTTTTCTGCTTAGTTCTAGTCCTGAAGCAGCCTGTAGAGAGAGGTGAAACTCGAGTCAACGATTATACAGCAGGAAAAGAGCAGTGACATCGAGCTCTGAGGACTGGGCATTATTACATACCAGCTAAGTCCTTTTGAGATTTTAAATGCATTTAGAAAATTATAAAAAACTAGTTGGTGGCCTATGATTGAAAGTGTAGGGGTTTTAAAGTCAGAAAGTTGCACATGAAAACATTCTGCAGGTGCATTTCTGCCCCCCCCCCTCCACTGAGGCCTATTCCCATTACCTCACCGGAAGGGTGGAAGACTTATGTTCTGAAAATAAAAGAGTATGTCTCTGGCGCCCTGTTGAAATTCCCTCTCCCCTGTGTTGGATAGATAGAGTGTTGTTCACCTTGTCTCTCGGTATATTTGGTTTAGGAGCCTCAGGAGCATATGTGAGGAGATATTCTAGACCTGTGATACCTTGGCACTGTATTGCCAAAGAACATGCGCCCTGTCATTTGGTAGAAAGGCCCTGGCATGTATGGTGTCCAAGCATGCTCCAATGAAACAAAGTACTTGAGGTTCTATTTTGGACTTTTCGGTATTGATGAGGAAGCCGAGTGCTTGCAGTGAGTCAATAGTGCTGTGTATCAAGCAAAGGGCTCAGTCCTTGGAAGGGGCTGAGATCAGCTAGTTGTCTAGGTAGGGATAAAAACAATACCCCTGGCATCTTAGATGTTGCTGCTGCCACCACTAGACACTTCGTGAAAACACATGGAGTAGCGGAAAGGCCGAAGGACAGCACCCTGTACTGATAGTGGTTGGATTTGAACTGGAACCAAAGGTATTTCCAATGATGGGTATGGATGGAAATGTGAGCGTATGCGTCCTTTAGGTCCTGAGAGGCTAGCTATGGCAGAGCAACAGAAGGATGGTACTAAGTGAGTCCATTTTGAATTTTTCCCATTTGATGTGAAGTTGAGTCCATGGAGATTGAGTATGGGATGAAGGCTGCTGGACTTCTTCAGGATAAAGAAAAACTGGGAGTAGAAGCCTTGATGAACTCTTCTGTGGGAACTGCCTCAATAGCCCTGCTGCTGAGCAGGTCGGTGATCTCTTGAACCAAGATGGGCAGGTGGAGAGCCAGTATTGTGCTCACCGAAGGAGGGACAGGGCACAGAGAACACCACAAAGTTGATCTTGTCCCCTGTTGCAATGATATTCAGGATCCACTGATCCATCGTGATGGAATGCCAAGCCTTTCTGAAATGTAGGACCCTGCACTCTATCAGCAACTAGTCAAAAACAGGGTGCAGCCTTGGTGGTTGGCGCCGAGGTAGCCAAAAGTTGCTGTCTTTCCCTTTGCCTGGAATGCTAGCCATAAGCAGGGTCCAGCAGGTGCTGAATCAGTAGCCTGGAGTAAGGCTGTAATCATCAATTGGGGTAGAATTACTGGAGGTATTTATAGTGGTATGCTCTGTGGTACTGAGAGAACTGCGGTCGATGAGGTTGTTGAGTGAGTGGTTTCTGCAAGTTGAGCTTCTAGATCCCTGATGGTAGAGGAGTATTCCTTCTCCTCTGAAATTGCCTCCTGTACTTTGGGTCCAAACAAGCTGCCTCCAATGATCTGCAAGGTGATTGTACTGTACAAGTCTTCACGAAGGCCTGAAATGTGTAGCCATGCTGTGCATCTGGCAAAAATGGCTGTGTCCATAGACCGTACGACTGAGTCAAAGGCATCATAAGTTGCCCAGATGATGTGATACAGAGATTCCTAAAGGTTATCCTGCAACTGGTGCATATCATCTATTGCAAGGCTGCTTGGGTCCTCAAATTGCAGAAGGAGATCATGGTGACAGTGGAGAATCTGAAGTTGATGTGCTAGAATTATCATGGCTAATAGCCCAACTTAATATGATTTTCTGCCAATAGTCTAGGGTCCTCTTGTCTTTCCTGGGCAGTCTTTAGGATATGGACTTAGTATCCTTTGATTTTTTAGGACTACCTCACTGATTTGTGTGGTACAGTAACTGTTGATATTCGAAACCAAGAGCTGGTATCACTTTGAATTTGAGATCTAGTCGGCATGAGGTGACGTGAATCGAGGCTCGTGATTTTCCAAATGATGATTGAAGATTCTGGAGGATCTGTGGAACTGGTAAAGCTATGATCTCCATGGGTGTGCTACAGGCTTGTAGGATGGACTGGAAGTCATGTTTGTTGGTTGGGGTCTGGTAGTCACTGAGAGCAAGAGCGTGAGAGATCTTTTGAAGAAATTGAGGATATGAGAAGTCCTCAGTAGGTTCCTCCATGGTCACCTGGTCAGGGGATGGAGAGAACCCCTCATCCCTCATGAGGGAGTGGTCTGGTCCACAGTGATGGGAGTAGGGGGACCTCAACAGAGAACAAGTGTCATTTCCAAAGAGTTGAGGAGGATGTCAGTGGACCAGGGAGGGAGACCCTCGTTTGGTCCCTCTGGGGTCTATGGGAACTTCCTGGTAAGGTGACTCCTGGGGAAATGAGGTAGGTTGCTGGCTTGCATCAGATGAGGTACCTAGAAGAAGGGACTTACAAAACAGAGACAGCAGATGGTCATTAGAAGTTCTTATACCTTGATTTGGAGCAGCTGATGAAAGTACTGGCATGGAATGTTCATGGTGCCCTCTTGCCTTACTGGGAGTTTCCTCATTGTCCAGAGGCTCATCTACAACTTTGTGTTTAAGAAGTTGTTATGATCTCTTCACCTCAGTCAAGAATGCAAAATGCCTCCTCTTCTGCTCTATCTATCCCAGCGCCGCCCCCCCCCCCCCCCCCCTCCCCCCCCCCCTCCCCCCCCCCCCCCGGTAGATGTTCTTTGGATTCCTTCATGATCTCCTGGAATCATGGACTACTGCATGGTTTTTCTCCATTCCACTCGTAACGTGAGTCCTGTTCAAGATCCAAGAAGATAAGGCCAAAGTCATTCTCATAGCTCCACAGTGGCCCTGACAAGTGTGGTACCCACACCTCTTGTCCATCATGCAAGATGATGGTTGTCTGCTTAACCCCAATCTTCCAATGCTGTCCCTAGCCACATGGAAGCTGCACAGACACTAATTACACAAGAGCACCTCTCAAACAACTTTCGGGCTGTCATTCTGGCATCCAGGAAGCCAGCAATCCAATGTTCTTATGAGCGGAAATGGAATCACTTTGTTCAGTGGGCTACACTGTGGAAACAAGATCCCATTTCTTGCCCCCTCAACCATATTCTAACCTACCTTCTACATCTTTCAAATTCAGGTCTCCAGACTTCCTCGTTCAGGTATCACCTCTCTGCCATAGCAGCTTCTCACGAACCGTATGATGGCAAACTGGTTTCTATGCACCTTCTGGTAGGTCATTTTATGGTTCGGAAGAATGTATCCTTGAAGGATACTGCCAAAAGCAGAGAGGATCCAAAAAAGAGTAAAGTAGCCCAAATGCCCTTGAGTATGGAGAAGACAAAGCTTAAAGATTCCAAATTATCCATGCCTAACAATAGCCAGATTAATATGAATAAAATACAATCCCTAAAATGCTTGTATGTAAATGCTAGAAGTCTAAAAAATAACATGGGAGAGTTAGACTATATAGCACTAAATGAGAGGTTAGATATGATTGGAATCTCAGAGACATGGTGGAAGGAGGACAATCAGTGGGACACTGTGATACCTGGGTACAAACTATATCATAATAAAAGAGCTGATCAAATTGGTGGAGGGGTTGAACTCTATGTTAGAGAAGGCATTGAGTCAGAAAGGATTAAAGTTTTGCAGGAAACAAAATTTGCGGTAGAATCTCTATGGATTGAAATTCCATGTAAAAAGGGGAAGCCGATGGCAGTGGGGGTATACTATCGACCGAATGGCCAGAATGAACAAATGGATGATGAAATGCTCAAAGAAATCAAGGAAGCTAACAAAAGTTACAACACAGTAATAATAATGGGTGATTTCAATTACCCCGGTATCGACTGGGTCAGTATCATGGCAGAACATGCTAGGGAGATAAAGTTCCTAGATGAAATAAATGACTGCTTCTTGGAGCAGCTGGTTCATGAACCGACCAGAGGGGAAGCCATATTGGACCTAGTCCTTAGTGGAACACCAGATCTGGTGCAAGAGATAAGGGTGTTGGGGCCACTTGGCAATAGTGATGATTGCATTTGATTTAATTAGTGGAGGAGGGATGGTAAGGAAATCCACAGTACTACCTTCTAACTTTCGAAAGGGAGACTATGATAAAATGAGGAAAATAGTTAAGAAAAAACTATAAAAGAGTAGTTGCAAAGGTTAAAGACTTACATCAAGCTTGGGTGGTGTTGAAAAATACTATCTTAGAAGCCCAGAACAGCTGTATTCCATGCTTTAAGAAATGTGGAAGGAAGTCCGAAAAACTGCCAGCATGGTGTAAAGGTGAGGTCAGAGAGGCTGTTGTTGCCAAAAAAGCATCTTTCAGGAAATGGAAAAAAAAACCCAAATGACAAAAATTGGAAACAGCACAAGCACTGGCAAGTTAAATGCAAAGCATTGATAAGGCAGGCAAAGGGAGAATTTGAGAAGAAGCTTGCTGCGGAAGCAAAAACGCATAATAAAGACTTTTTCAAGTACATTCGTAGCAAAAAACCTGTGAGAGAGTCAGTTGGTCCATTAGATGATAGAGGGGTTAAAGGAGCACTAAGAGGCGGCAAGGCGATAGCAGAGAGACTGAATGAATTCTTTACTTCGGTCTTTACTGAGGAAGATGTAGGGATGCTACCCATGACTGAAGTGATATTTAAAGGTACGGAAGAATTGAAGGAAATATTGATACATTGGGAAGATGTATTACAACTATTTGATAAAATGAAGAGTAGCAAATCACCTGGACCGGATGATATACATCCAAAGGTGTTGAAAGAACTGAAATATGAGATTGTAGACCTGCTATTGGTAATCTGTGAACTATCATTAAAATCATCTGTAATACCTGAAGATTGGAGGATGACCAACGTAGCGCCAATTTTTAAAAGGGTTCCAGGGGTGATCTGAGATACTACAGATCGGTGAGCCTGACATCAGTACCCGGAAAAATGGTAGAAACCATCATAAAGAACAAAATTGCTGAACATATAGATAGTCATGGTTTAATGGGAGACAGCCAACATGGCTTTAGACAAGGAAGATCTTGTCTTACTAATCTGTTATTTTTTTTTGAAGGTGTGAATAAGCAGGTAGACAAAGGTGAGTCAGTTGATATAGTGCATTTGGACTTTCAGAAAGCCTTTGACAAGGTCCCTCATCAGAGACATTTGGCAAAACTAAAGAGTCATGGGATAGGAGGCAGTGTACTATTGTGGATCAGGAACTGGTTAAAAGATAGAAAGCAGAGGGTAGGACTAAATGGCCAATTTTCCCAATGGAGAAAGGTGAATAGTGGTGTACCCCAGGGATCTGTGCTGGGTCTGCTGCTTTTTGACATATTCATAAATGACCTGGAAAAGGGAATAACGAGTGAGGTTATCAAATTTGCAGATGACACAAAACTATTTAAAGTTGTTAAAACCCAAGAGGATTGTGGAAAATTGCAAGAGGATCTTGATAAATTGGAAGACTGGGCATCAAAATGGCAGATGAAATTTAATGTGGACAAGTGCAAAGTTATGCACCTAGAGAAGAACAACCCAAATTATGGTTACACGATGCAAGGTTCCACATTAAGAACCACCACCCAGGAAAAAGATTTAGGTGTCTGTGGATAACATGTTAAAAACCTCCGCCCGTGTGCAGCAGCAGCAAAGAGAGCAAATAGAATGCTAGGTATCATAAGGAAAGGAATGGAAAATAAAACAAAGGATATTATAATGCCTCTGTATCATTCCATGGTGTGACCGCACCCTGAATATTGTGTGCAATTCTGGTAACTGTATCTTAAAAAGGATATGGCATTATTAGAAAAGGTTCAGCGAAGAGCCACCAAAATGATAAAGGGGATGGAAGTATACCTCTATGAAGAAAGGCTAAAAAGGTTAGGGCTCTTTAACCTGGAAAAGAGACGGCTGAGGGGAGATATGATAGAAGTCTAGAAATTAATGAATGGAGTGGAACAGGTAAACGTAGATCGATTGTTTACGTTATCAGAATATAGAAAGACTAGGGGACATGCAATGATGCTACAGGGTAAACTATTTAAGACTAATATAAGAAAATATTTTTTCACTCAACGTGTAATCAAACTCTGGAATTTGTTACCAGAGGATGTAGTAAAGGCTGTTAGTGTAGCTGGGTTTAAAAAAGGTTTGGACAAGTTCCTGGAGGAAAGGTCCATAAACCATTATTAAAAAGGAACCCAGGATATCCATGCTTGACCCAATAGAAGCATTGTTGAACCTGTGTCTTTTGGGGAAACTGCTAGGTACATATGACCTAGATTGGCCACTGTTGGAAACAGGATACTGGGCTTGATGGACCTTGGTCTGACCCAGTATGGCATATCTTATGTTCTTATGTTCTTATGAAATGATTAATGAATACTGAACCCCATTTCAAACCACCCATGCCAGCATGGGCTCTCAATATCGTCTTGTCAGATCTCATGAAGACACCCTTTGAACCTTTAGAATCCACTTCCTTAAAGCATCTCACCTGGAAAATGACCTTCCTCATGGCTATAACATCAGCACAGAGAGTTAGTGAACACCAAACTCTCATTCACTACTCTCCCCACACTCATTTTATACATGGCAAAGTAGTTCTTCGCACTCATCTTGAATTCTTGCCTAAAGTTATCTCAGACTTTCATCTTAAGCTGTATATCGTGCTCCTGACATTTTTTTCAGGTCCCCACAGGGACTTTCCAGAAAAGGCTTTTCACTCTTTGGATTGCCAACAAGCTCTTTTGTATTATCTCCATGAAACAATATACGTTTTCAAATCGTTGCAACTCTGTCACTTTTAATCCCAACAATCCAGGCCAGCCAGCTTCCAAGCAGACAGTTTCCTCCTGGATCTTGAACTGCATCACTTCCTGCTACTTCAAGGCTAGGTTGAAATCACCTGATCATATTGGGGCTCAACACCTTTGATCTACATTGACAACTGTCACTAGTCTGGCATCTGTCTCTACTGAAGATATTTGCAAAACTGATACTTGTCCATCAGTACTCACATTCACAAAACACTACAGTTTGGACGATTCTTCAGCACAGGACTTTACTTTCGGCCAAACTGTCCTCAGGAACCATTTCACATGAACCTTCAGTCTCCCATGTTCAGGCACAGGCCACATCATCACAATCAACACACGGTGGCCCTCAGCTCTGGACTCACCATCGGAGTGTGCTTGCATCCCCTTGCTTTTCACCAGAGAAAGCATAATTCTCTGTAGAAAGCAGGGGTATGCAGCCACACACCCTCCCTCCTTCCCCTCTCAAGGAACCCCCCCCCCCCCCACAAATTGACATTGCAGACTACACCGTGCATTAAAGATGCAATACTAAATAGACACCAGTCTAGCACGAGACGTCATGAAGGACTACTCTGTTATGAACTTACTGAGGACAGGAAGAGGCATGCATGCTCAGAGAAGTCCAAGAGACTTTTGGACTTCTATGAGCTAGGGGAGAATCTGGCACTATAATTCTGTCTCAGACATCACCAATGGAGTGTGGCTGCATACCCATGCTGCTGTCTACAGAGTACCCCCATTTCAGATAAACAACTATGCTTTCTCCCAGCATCAAGTCTTTTCATAATTTCATTTAGGAATGCAGTTAATAAGGATGTGCAGAGGCAAGAAAAAATTGGTTCATTTGTGTGGGGTTTTCATGAATTCTACCTGATTTTTGTGTGGTTTCAGGTTATTTTCATACTAGGGAAATTTTTGGTGCATGCTAAATTGATTTAATGTGTACTAACCATCGAGGAGTAAAGATGGTGATGGCTAGGCTTAGTTGAAGCAGGCATTTTCACTATGGGGAAGAAGCGTAAGAGTAAGGGGATTTTGCAGCCTTCCCAATTCCTGCTACCTCGACGCTGATTTCTACAGTGGTCTCTGGACCTTTGGATTTTTTATTTTAGGTGTCTGCCTCAACATCCGGCAGTATAGGGGGAGGTTAGCCGGGCTACACTTTCACTGGGGTCAGAGGGCTTGGCAGCTGCTTCGACTTCATCATCTCTGTACCCCAATTTGAGGCCAGAGTCAAAAGCAGTGTGCTGCCAACATTCCCCTAAAGGCAGCCTGAGACTGGAATCCTCTTTGATGCAGGAGCCATGAAGATCAGAATCAGAAGCTGTGTGGGCTGATGACTCTCTTGTCCTGGAACAACATTATCTAGCTGAGCCCGTGACATTGACAAGTGAAGTTTGGCGGCGTTTGAGTCTGCTATTTTGAGAGGAGGGAATTAACCAGCAAGAATGGAAGCTGTTCCAACCCAGCCAGATGATATAATGACATTTTCTTTGGAGCAACCAACTAACTTTACACTTGAATCCATATGGCACGCCATCATTTCGCTGAGAGAAGTGTTGCTACTCCAGGTTTCTTCTTTGGCTCTGAAAGTGAATAAAAACTTGGCTGCAACTGAGCAATTAATGACTAAGGTTTCAGTGGTTCAAGTGAAGGTTTCTGAAATTCAGGCAAGAGTAGCTACATTGGAAGAGCAGTCTACAGCTTTTACCAAGAATTTTGCCTTGGTACATGCCAAATTGGAACTTTTAGAGAATCTGTCTAGGGCTAATAATTTGAGATTAATCAATTTTCCTTGAGTCCCCACAATATCTGCAAGGGATATATTTAAGACGTACTTGTTAGAAACTTTAGCTCTTCCTAGTTTGATGATTCCACCTCTTGTGAAGGTAGACTATCTGTCGCTGGGCAAGAAATCTGCTGCATCTGTGAGACCTGTAGGTCAACAGGCTGATGTCTTGAATGTAACAGAACTGTCGGGGTCTTCATTCAGAGTAGTTTCTCCAAATGGGTTAGTTTTGTGCACACTATGGCAGTAGTGAACCTCACTTTTAAGCCAGGGTATGTGGAATATGATCTTAATCTCTCAAATTTACTGCTAATGCTCGGCCTAATACTTGCATCGTGCCAAAGAGAGTCTCCTGCTGGAGTTCATAAGATGTAACATGTCTGGGTGCTTGGAAATTCTTCTTTATCAGGCCTGTGGCTCCCAGTACAATGGGAAATATTTCTGTATCTTTCTGCCACATTTTCTTGGTCTCTGATTGCATTTCTTGATACTTCAAGATCTTCTCCCTCTCCACGCAATTCACAGAATAATCACTCGGTACAAACACTTCTATTATGGTCTTCCCATGAGGAATCTCCAATGCTGTCTACTTTGATTATAACTTTTGTTCTCTTGTCTGATAAAGAATAGCTTCTTTCATGAAAGGAATTTTTTGTTTTGAGGTTTACTAGTTCATATATATCTTGATTTGGCTAGGGACACTCAGAGGCGTCGCAGGGAGTTTCTCCTGTCACGTCTTGGGGTTCTGCAGCTGGGAGGGCTCTTTTTCTTTAAACACTCTTGTAAGTGTTTGGTAAAGTATCAATCTATTTCGTATACATTTTATGAGTCCTTCCAGCTGCTTGCTTTTGTGAATGTTAGGCATTTGGAAACCTCTAAGATTCTCCACCCGAATCCCCATGATTATTATGTGCTGGACTTTTGCCTAGTTGTGAGGTCACGTGACAGGAGAGCATCACCCTGGTGTGGCAGGAAGTGATCCTGTAACTAGGACCTGTCCTCCAGGTGATGTAAAACCCTCTCGCACCGAGGAAGTTTCTCCAGGGCCATGTGCCCATGAGGGAAGGGTTAGGACAGCCGTTATAGTTGGTGATTCGATCATTAGGCATGTAGATAGCTGGGTGGCTGTTGGACGTGAGGATCGCCTGGTAACATGCCTGCCTGGTGCGAAGGTAGCGGACCTCACGCGCCACCTAGATAAGGTCTTAGATAGTGCTGGGGAGGAGTCTGCTGTCTTGGTACATGTCGGTACCAATGACATAGGAAAATGTGGTAGGAAGGTTCTGGAGGCTAAATTTAGGCTTTTAGGTAGGAAGTTGAAATCCAGAACTTCCAGGGTAGCATTCTCCGAAATGCTTCCTGTTCCACGTGCAGGACCCAAAAGGCAGGCAGAGCTCCGGAGTCTCAATGTGTGGATGAGGCAATAGTGCAGAGATGAGGGTTTTGGATTTGTTAGGAACTGGGGAACATTCTGGGGAAAGGAGGGGCTCTTCCGAAGGGATGGGCTTCACCTTAACTGGGATGGAACCAGGCTGCTGGCATTAACTTTTAAAAAGGAGAGAGAGCAGCTTTTAAACTAGATATTAGGGGAAAGCCGACAGTTGCACAAGAGCGGATGGTTCGGAAGAATGTATCTTTGAAGAATACTACCAAAGGCAGAGAGGTTCCACAAAAGAGTAAAGTAGCCCAAATGCCCTCGAGTATGGAGCAGACAGAGCTTAAAGATCTCAAATTACCCATGTCTAACAATAGCCAAATTAATATGAATAAAATACATTCTCTAAAATGCTTCTATGCAAATGCTAGAAGTCTAAAAAATAAGATGGGAGAGTTAGAATATATAGCACTAAATGAAAGGTTAGATATGATTGGAATATCAGAGACATGGTGGAAGGAGGACAACCAGTGGGACACTGTGATAACTGGGTACAAACTATATCGTAATGATAGAGCTGATCAAATTGGTGGAGGGGTTTCTCTCTATGTTAGAGAGGGCATTGAGTCAGAAAGGATTAAAGTTTTGCAGGAAACAAAATCTGCTGTAGAATCTATATGGATTGAAATTCCATGTAAAAGGGGGAAGGCAATGGCAGTGGGGGTGTACTATCGAGCGCCTGGCCAGAATGACCAAATGGATGATGACATGCTCAAAAAAATCAAGGAAGCTAACAAACGTTACAGCGCAGTAATAATAATAGGTGATTTCAACTACCCCGGTATCGACTGGGTCAGTGTCACGTCAGGACATGCTAGGGAGATAAAGTTCCTAAATGAAATAAATGACTGCTTCTTGGAGCAGCTGGTTCATGAACCGACCAGAGGGGAAGCCATATTAGACCTAGTCCTTAGTGGAACACCAGCTCTAGTACAAGAGATAAGGTTGTTGGGGCCACTTGGCAATAGTGATCATAGCATGATCGCCTTTGATTTAATTAGTGGAGGAGGGATAGTAAGGAAATCCACAGTACTACCTTTTAACTTTCGAAAGGAAGACTATGATAAAATGAGGAAAACAGTTAAGAAAAAACTAAAAGGAGCAGTTGCAAAGGTTAAAGACGTACATCAGGCTTGGCTGTTGTTGAAAAATACTTTCTTGGAAGACCAGACCAGCTGTATTCCATGCTTTAAGAAAAGTGGAAGGAAGTCAAAAAAACTGCCAGCATGGTTTAAAGGTGAGGTCAGAGAGGCTGTTGCCAAAAAAGCATCTTTCAGGAAATGGAAAAAAGAGCCAAACAACGAAACCTGGAAACAGCACAAGCACTGGCAAGTCAAATGCAAGGCATTGATAAGGCAGGCAAAGGGAGAATTTGAGAAGAAGCTTGCTGCGGAAGCAAAAACGCGAAGTAAAGACCTTTTCAAGTACATTCGTAGCAAAAATCCTGTGAGAGAGTCAGTTGGTCCATTAGATGATAAAGGGGTTAAAGGAGCACTAAGAGGCGACAAGGCGATAGCGGAGAGACTGAATGAATTCTTTGCTTCTGTCTTTACTGAGGAAGATGTAGGGATGTTACCCATGACTGAAGTGGTATTTAAAGGTGCGGAAGAATTGAAGGAAATATCGATACATCGGGAAGATGTATTACAACTATTAGATAAACTGAGGAGTAGTAAATCACCTGGGCCGGATGGTATACATCCAAGGGTGTTGAAAGAACTGAAATATGAGATAGCAGACCTGCTATTAGTAATCTGTGAACTATCATTAAAATCATCTCTAATACCTGAAGATTGGAGGATCGCCAATGTAACACCAATTTTTAAAAAGGGTTCCAGGGGTGATCCGGGAAACTACAGACCGGTGAGCCTGACATCAGTACCGGGAAAAATGGTAGAAACGATCATAAAGAATAAAATTACTCAGCATGTAGATAGTCATGACCTAATGGGAGACAGCCAACATGGCTTTAGACAAGGAAGATCTTGTCTTACTAATCTGTTATGTTTTTTTGAAGGAGTGAATAATCAGGTGGACAAGGGTGAGTCGGTTGATATTGTGTATCTGGACTTTCAGAAGGCCTTTGACAAAGTCCCTCATGAGAGACCTTTGGCAAAACTAAAGAGTCATGGGATAGGAGGCAGTGTACTATTGCGGATCAGGAACTGGTTAAAAGATAGAAAGCAGAGGGTAGGGCTAAATGGCCAATTTTCCCAATGCAGAAAGGTGAATAGTGGTGTACCCCAGGGATCTGTGCTGGGTCCGCTGCCTTTTGACATATTCATAAATGACCAGGAAAGTGGAATAACGAGTGAGGCTATCAAATTTGCAGATGACACAAAACTATTTAAAGTTGTTAAAACCCAAGAGGATTGTGGAAAATTGCAAGAGGATCTTGATAAATTGGATGACTGGGCATCAAAATGGCAGATGAAATTTAATGTGGACAAGTGCAAAGTTATGCACCTAGGGAAGAACAACCCAAACTATGGTTACACGATGCAAGGTTCCACATTAGGAACCACCACCCAGGAAAAAGATGTAGGCGTCATTGTGGATACCATGTTAAAACCCTTGGCCCAGTGTGCAGCGGCTGCCAAGAGAGCAAATAGAATGCTAGGTATGATAAGGAAAGGAATGGAAAATAAAACAAAAGAGAAAATAGTGAGGTTTCTGGAGTCCAGCAGATTACAGGATCTGAGGCAGCATGGATTCACCAGAGGCAGGTCTTGTCAGACAAATCTGATTGATTTCTTTGACTGGGTGACCAGGGAGTTGGACCGAGGGAGAGATCTAGATGTGGTGTATTTAGATTTCCGTATAGCCTTTGACACTGTTCCTCACAGGCGACTTATAAACAAACTGAGCACCCTAGGGATGGACCCTAAAGTTACTGCTTGGATTAGAAATTGGTTGGGTGGGAGGCGACAAAGAGTACAAGTAAATGGAGCTCACTCTGAGGAGAAGGATGTTACCAGTGGTGTGCCCCAGGGATCTGTCCTTGGTCCGATTCTTTTTAACATCTTTGTTAGTGATATAGCGGAAAGGCTGTCGGGTAAGGTTTGCCTCTTTGCGGATGATACCAAAATCTGCAATAGAGTAGACACCCAGGAAAGGGTAGATAACATGAGGAGGGATCTAGCTAAGCTTGAAGAATGGTCTAGAATTTGGCAGCTGGGATTTAATGTTAAAAAATGTAAGGTCATGCATTTGGGCTGCAGCATTCCAAGGGAGCAATACAGTATAGGAGGTGAAGTACTTTTGTCCACTAAAGAAGAGCGGGACCTAGGCGTGGTTGTGTCTGATGATCTTAAAGTAGCTAAACAGGTAGAAAAGGCGACGGCAAAAGCTAGAATGATGCTTGGGTGCATACGGAGAGGAATGGCTAGCAGAAAAAAGGAGGTAATAATGCCTCTGTATAAGTCTTTGGTGCGACCTCATTTGGAGTATGGTGTGCAATTCTGGAGACCGCACCTTCAAAAGGATGTGAACAGGATGGAGTCGGTGCAGAGGGTTGCTACCAAAATGATTAATGGGCTTCATTATAAAGCATATGAGGACAGACTTAAGGATCTTAATATGTACACCTTAGAGGAAAGGCGGGATAGAGGTGATATGATTGAGATGTTTAAATACCTCCGTGGCATAAATGTTCAGGGAGAGAGCCTCTTTCAATTGAAAGCAAGTTCTGCTACGAGAGGACATGGGATGAGGGTGAAGGGAGATAGATTCAGGAGTGATATGCGGAAATATTTCTTTACAGAAAGAGTAGTGGATCCGTGGAATAGTCTCCCAGTGGAGGTGGTAGAGATGAGGACAGTAACTGAATTCAAGAAAGCATGGGACCAACACAGAGGATCTCTAAAGGTAAAAAGTGGACTGTTGTAGTTGTTATGGAAGGACAGACTAGATAGGCCATGTGGTCTTTTTCTGTCATCATGTTTCTATGTTTCTATATTATAATGCCTCTATATCGTTCCATGGTGAGACCGCACCTTGAATATTGTGTGCAGTTCTGGTCACCGTATCTTAAAAAGGATATAGCAATTTTAGAAAAGGTTCAGAGAAGAGCCACCAAAATGGTAAAGGGGATGGAAGGATACTCTTATGAAGAAAGGCTAAAAAGGTTAGGGCTCTTTAACCTGGAAAAGAGACGGCTGAGGGGAGATATGATAGACGTCTATAAATTAATGAACGGAGTGGAACGGGTAAACGTAGATCGATTGTTTACCTTATTTGAATATAGAAAGACTAGGGGACATGCAATGAAGCTACAGGGTAAGCTATTTAAGACTAATAAAAGAAAATATTTTTTCACTCAACGTGTAATCAAACTCTGGAATTTGTTACTGGAGGATGTAGTAAAGGCTGTTAGTGTAGCTGGGTTTAAAAAAGGTTTGGACAAGTTCCTGGAGGAAAGGTCCATAAACCATTATTAAGAAGGGACCCAGGATATCAATGCTTGAACCAATACAAGCATTGTGGAACCTGTTTCCCTTGGGGAAACTGCTAGGTACATATGACCTAGATTGGCCACTGTTGGAAACAGAATATTGGGCTTGATGGACCTTGGTCTGACCCAGTATGGCATATCTTATGTTCTTATGTGTTTCTTTTGTGTTGTTGTTGTTAAGTGTCGTCAAGTCGGAGTCGACACATGGCGACCCTCTGGATAGCTATCCTAAATTGTGTTCAGTCTTCAGTCAGGCGGCTCATTGTTGACAGACTGGTACCCATAGCTGCTGTTATTGTATCGATCCATCTCATTGCTGGCCTTCCTCTTTTGCGTTGACCTTCTATCTTGCAAAGCATGATGTCTTTCACTAATGATCTCTCTCTTCGCATGATGTGTCCAAAGTATGAAAGTCGAAGTCTTGTCATCTGAGCTTCTAAAGAAAGCTTAGGTTTGATCTCCTCTAGTACCGACTGGTTTGTTCTTCGGGCAGTCCATGGTATACACAGTATTCGCCGCCAGCACCATCTTTCAAAGGCATCAATTATCTTCCTGTCTGTCTTTTTCACTGTCCAGCTTTCACATCCATATGATGTTATTTAAAATACCATGGCTTGAACAAGTCGAATCTTTGTATGGAGAGAGACATCTCTGCTCTTGAGAATCTTATCTAGGTCTTTCATAGCCATTCTGCCAAGAGCAATGCATCGTCTGGTTTCTTTACTGCTTGTTGCTTCTTTATTGAGAGTTGATCCAAGTAGGTTAAAGTTATTTTGTATTGAGATATAATCTGATTGAATACTCCCACCACTTGTATTGGGGGCTAGATTGAGCAGACATATTTTCTACTTGTAGGGTCCGATATTCAGCTGGGCAGGCTATGCACCTCTATAGCGCATAGCCCTGCCTGCCGACCCTTAGCACCAGATATTCAATGCCGTGGCAATGTATTGACTATCTGGCATTGCCACACATGCCCTGGAGCCACCGAGATTAATTGGGTATTGGCAATTTTGCACTGCTACCCGTTAACATCTGCGGCTAAAACTAGGCGAGCCAAAAGCTGGTCTAATTTTAACCACGGATCGCTAACCGGGTAGCAGTGCAATATTGCCGCTATCCAGTTAGCAGCAGTCTCTGCCTCCGCTACACCCCGGAGTGCCCCCAACATGCCTTGATGTTAACTGCAGAGCATCGAGGCATGTAGTAGGCTTTGAAGAGAATATTCAACAGCACTAATTGTCTAAGTGCCATTGAATATCCCGGTTTAGGGCATTTACATGGTTTACTGGGCTGTAAACCGTATAAATGCCTTTCGAATATCGGGCCCATAGGTTTACTATTTGTTTTTATTAATGACATTTTCTTTTCTGTTGTCTCTGCTCTTTTTCTGTGCAAGATTGTTTTTGCTAACTTTCTTGGTATTAATGTAAAAATTGCATAAAGATAAAATAAAAATATTAATAATAATGTGTGCTAGCCATTATCCAGATAACTGCCAAGTCCATCAATTTTTCAGCAGCACTATCTACTTAAAATTATTACAGAATGCCCTGGCATTGTCCAGATAGTGCCAGGGCAGTGTGCGGGCAGAGTTGGGGAAGAGAAGCAAATTACCTGTATTGCAGTGATTTTCATCACTGCTATGCTAATAACTATCCACATAACTTAGGACAGCTATGTGTATGGTGATACACAGTGATGTTCCCAGTATCCTCAGCACCTCTGGCGGGTGAGCGCCCCCCCCCTAGCTGCCAGTGCCCACCCCCACCCCCAACCGGGCCCACTTCGGCCAGGAGAGACAAGCTGCCGGCCTTGGAGCGCAAGCCAGCACAGCAAGCCATCTTAATAGTAAGTTTGCTGCGCTGCCTTCATGGGCCCAGCAAGGGTGCACCCTTCTCCCAGGGGGCACCCGGGGTGGGCCATACTCACTGCCCACCCCTTGGTACGCCACTGATTCTACAGATAAAAGCACTGAAAAATACAAACTGCTGGTCATCATTTAATGTTACTAGTAATTGTTGTTCATCTTCTAAAAGGATATATGTGATTTGTGTGGTATAATAGGCAAAATGTATTTATTTGGCAGTGTAGGATGCTATGAGTGGGCAGGACACAAACCCCCATGAAGCCAGGTGGAGGGTTAAAGGAAAATGCTTCATTTACAGGGAGTTCACAGCAATAGCAGAGAAACAGTTCTCCCCTCCCCCAAAGTTCCTTCACTCTGGGTTCCACAGCATTAGCAGAGAAAACGGAGTTACTTACCTGTAACAGGAGTTCTCCGAGGACAGCAGGATAAGTCAGCCACACCTGGTGATGTCATCCGATGGTGCCGAGACGGAAGTACTCTCCATAGCTCAGAAGGGCTTTTTGCCCTTCTGAGCATGGGCCAACTGGCCCTGCCCCCCGGCCCGCCCCTAGCTAGCCAGTTCATCACTAGCTGAGCCTTAGCCGCTAGGAGGCGGGCACTGTTCAGAGGCCGAGACCTTTTCCAGGGGAGGAGGGTGGGTATGTGTGGCTGACTTATCCTGCTGTCCTCGGAGAACTCCTGTTACAGGTAAGTAACTCCATTTTCTCCAAGGACAAGCAGGATGAGTCAGCCACGCCTGGTGCCTCCCAAGCTGTAATGTGATGCGGTGGAAAGGGGAAGGCCGAGATCAGGTTCAGAAGACACGATATCCGGGCTGGATGTCCAAGATGTGCTCTGGATACCTGGTGGCGGCGTCAGCTCGCCAAGTGTCAACCTGTAATGAGCACACGGGACAATGTGCAGTGCCAATGGGCGTTAGCCCAGTAGAAGTGAGCAAGTAGCAATACTTGACATGCGGACATGGATATTAGGGCTGGATGTTTCAAGATTTGCCCTGGATACCTGGTGGCGGCGTCAGCGCGCCATGTGCAATACGCACACAGAACAACGTGCAGTGTGTAGTGCTAATGGGTGTGCGCCATTAGAAGTGAACCAGTAGTAATACTGAACGTGTGGACGTGCAGTCACAATTTGCGCCTATGCGGCAGCAGTGGTTGTGAGGGACAATGGTCATCAATGGGCAGCTGCCGAGAAGGTCTAATGGCCGAGATGCAGCAGCAGAGGGCGCCCTCGAATGCTGAGTTACCCACTGCGAGCGGGAATAAACACGATAGCAATGCTGGAAGCGCGGCAAGAGTGGCGCGAGACTGATGCCTTGCTGCAGCTACGGCGGTGAGGAAGTCGCTGCGGTCCGGGCTAGGACCAGCAGCAATCCCAACCATGCTAACAGAGTTCAGTACTGCCAAAGGGATTCAATTAGAGTAATAACACCGTCCAGGGCATGAGACATGACAATTCCATGACTTGGTTAGGAGCGTCCGGGCCGGAGGTAGCAGCCTAGAGCCTAAGACAGCTAGGCAATGCATTTATCCAGGTGGTATGCCGTTATTTTGCAGGTGTCCCTGCCCAAGGTATGGGACAGAGGCTGTCGATGCATCCTTTGACAGGCTGTCGACGGATCCTTTGGCACAGCTAGAGATCTGTGCTTGCCCTTTGCATGGTTTGAGCCCCTGTGTGCGCCCATGCCGTTCCATCCTACGGTGGAGCAATGCGGAAGTTCTAGAGGTGGAGGACGCCGTGACCGGTTGCTAGGATTATTGAAGGTCACCTGAGATGAAAGTTGGGTCCCCTTGATGTCTCTGGGCAAGAGCGGAGATGGCAGAATTACGTGTGGTAGGTACGCCATGTAGCCGTAAGGATGTTGTGCGCAGTCGTCAAGGATGCTGGCGCAGTCATCGGGGCCGCAACCATCCTGTCTGGTTCCCGAGGCTTGCGTAAGCGCGACCGCCCCGGCTGGGCCAAGAGGCTTGTTTAAGCCTCGCAGGATTGAATTCCATTCGTATCAGAGAAGGAGATGACGAGTCTTGGCAGTTGCCAACCGTGTCAGCCTCTGGAGTAACTCCTTGCCCACCCGCACTTGGTGGGGGGAGGAGGTACCCAGGGGTCCTAGGGCCATAGTTAGGGAAAAACGCTCTGGTGCTGATGGCCTGGCCCTGATCTAGTGCAAGAGATAAGGGTGTTGGGGCCACTTGGCAATAGTGATCATAGCATGATCGCCTTTGATTTAATTAGTGGAGGAGGGATAGTAAGGAAATCCACAGTACTACCCTTTAACTTTCGAAAGGGAGACTATGATAAAATGAGGAAAACAGTTAAGAAAAAACTAAAAGGAGCAGTTGCAAAGGTTAAAGACGTACATCAAGCTTGGATGTTGTTGAAAAATACTATCTTGGAAGCCCAGACCAGCTGTATTCCACGCTTTAAGAAAAGTGGAAGGAAGTCCAAAAAACTTCCAGCATGGTTTAAAGGTGAAGTCAGAGAGGCTGTTGTTGCCAAAAAAGCATCTTTCAGGAAATGGATAAAAGAGCCAAATGACGAAACCTGGAAACAGCACAAGCACTGGCAAGTCAAATGCGAGGCATTGATAAGGCAGGCAAAGAGAGAATTTGAGAAGAAGCTTGCTGCGGAAGCAAAAACATGAAATAAAGACCTTTTCAAGTACATTCGTAGCAAAAAACCTGTGAGAGAGTCAGTTGGTCCATTAGATGATAGAGGGGTTAAAGGAGCACTAAGAGGCGACAAGGCGATAGCGGAGTGACTGAATGAATTCTTTGCGTCAGTCTTTACTGAGGAAGATGTAGGGATGTTACCCATGACTGAAGTGGTATTTAAAGGTGCGGAAGAATTGAAGGAAATATCGATACATCGGGAAGATGTCTTACAACTATTAGATAAAATGAAGAGTAGCAAATCACCTGGGCCGGATGGTATACATCCAAGGGTGTTGAAAGAACTGAAATATGAGATTGCAGACCTGCTATTAGTAATCTGTGAACTATCATTAAAATCATCTCTAATACCTGAAGATTGGAGGATCGCCAATGTAACACCAATTTTTAAAAAGGGTTCCAGGGGTGATCCGGGAAACTACAGACCGGTGAGCCTGACGTCAGTACCGGGAAAAATGGTAGAAACCATCATAAAGAATAAAATTACTCAGCATGTAGATAGTCACGACCTAATGGAAGACAGCCAACATGGCTTTAGACAAGGAAGATCTTATCTTACTAATCTGTTATGTTTTTTTTGAAGGAGTGAATAAACAGGTGGACAAAGGTGAGTCGGTTGATATTGTGTATCTGGACTTTCAGAAAGCCTTTGACAAGGTCCCTCATCAGAGACTTTTGGCAAAACTAAAGAGTCATGGGATAGGAGGCAGTGTACTATTGTGGATCAGGAACTGGTTAAAAGATAGAAAGCAGAGGGTAGGGCTAAATGGCCAATTTTCCCAATGGAGAAAGGTGAATAGTGGTGTACCCCAAGGATCTGTGCTGGGTCCGCTGCTTTTTGACATATTCATAAATGACCTGGAAAGTGGAATAACGAGTGAGGTTATCAAATTTGCAGATGACACAAAACTATTTAAAGTTGTTAAAACCCAAGAGGATTGTGAAAAATTGCAAGAGGATCCTGATAAATTGGAAGACTGGGCATCAAAATGGCAGATGAAATTTAATGTGGACAAGTGCAAGGTTATGCACCTAGGGAAGAACAACCAAAACTATGATTACACGATGCAAGGTTCCACATTAGGAACCACCACCCAGGAAAAAGATTTAGTCGTCATTGTGGATACCATGTTAAAACCCTCGGCCCAGTGTGAAGCGGCAGCCAAGAGAGCAAATAGAATGCTAGGTATGATAAGGAAAAGAATGGAAAATAAAACAAAAGATATTATAATGCCTCTATATCGTTCCATGGTGAGACTGCACCTTGAATATTGTGTGCAATTCTGGTCGCCGTATCTTAAAAAGGATATAGCAATTTTAGAAAAGGTTCAGAGAAGAGTCACCAAAATGGTAAAGGGGATGGAAGGATACTCCTATGAGGAAAGGCTAAAAAGGTTAGGGCTCTTTAACCTGGAAAAGAGACGGCTGAGGGGAGATATGATAGAAGTCTATAAATTAATGAACGGAGTGGAACGTGTAAACGTAGATCGATTGTTTACGTTAGACTAGGGGACATGCAATGAAGCTACAGGGTAAACTATTTAAGACTAATAAAAGAAAATATTTTTTCACTCAACGTGTAATCAAACTCTGGAATTTGTTACCGGAGGATGTAATAAAGGCTGTTAGTGTAGCTGGGTTTAAAAAAGGTTTGGTCAAGTTCCTGGAGGAAAGGTCCATAAACCATTATTAAGAAGTGACCGAAGATATCAATGCTTGACCCAGTACAAGCATTGTGGAACTTGTGTCTCTTGGGGAAACTGCTAGGTACATATGACCTAGATTGGCCACTGTTGGAAACAGAATACTGGGCTTGATGGACCTTGGTCTGACCCAGTATGGCATATCTTATGTTCTTATGACTGTCTGAAACAGTTGCCCTTGCTGCTCTCCGCAAGGTGGGCAGGGCGCTTACGGTCAGGCCGCCGAAGGGAGACGGAATTAGTGGGAATTGGACCTTGGTATCCAACTACTTGGCTACTCCTCCACTCCTGCAGTCGAGTCGGGGGCCCGCCTGGATGGATGGGATTTGAGTCCTTCTCGCAGGGAAGAGGGAACCTGTTTTCCTTCTGTGAAGGAGCCGGACTACGGCGGCATGGCAGCCTATGTGCGTGCGCGGTCCTAGATGTGGAGTCATAGCTATGCTGTGGCCGTGTACTTGCATCCCCAATTGGGCCTGCAGTCCGGTGTAGAATATGTGAGCGTTTATACAATGGGGATCCCATGATCAGCCGCGACCTCACCACCTTGCACTCATGACCACAGAAACCTGGGTCTAGTGCCGCAGGACTCTGTCGCCATGCACTAAGGGCCACAGTAAGCTGGGTCTGGTGCCATAGGACTCTCGTGTTCAGGCCACAGATTCTACTGGTGGGGCCTGTGTAGTGCAGGATTCTCTCTGCAAGGGAAGCAGGTGGTGGCAAGAAGCCCGGAGGACTGCAGCCATAGCCTGGAGCTCTAGAAGGTTAAAGGTTTTAGGGGGTTTTTTGTTGTTGTTTTTTTGGACATTCTTCGCTGGTGCCCCACTGTCCTGGTGCAGAGGTCACCACAATGGGCTCCGCCACCCAACGTGGAGGCAGCCGTTGCGAGGATCCCTTACGGTGTAGGGGTCTGAAAGGGGTTCCAGCCCGTAGGTAGGCTGGTGTGTATCACCCTGTCTCGCAGGGACCCTATCGTCTGGGACCACTGAGAACAGAGTGCCCACTGGACTACTCACATAGGCAGAGTACAGGGTGATGTCTACCATTGATGTCATATGTCCCAGTAGAAAGAGCATGTGTTGGGCAGATGCAGGGCGACAGTGCCCCTGCAAGCGTCTGGAGATGCAGGGCTCTGCCTCATGTAAGAAGCCTCGGCCTTGATGGTGTCCAGCTTCCCTTTGCGAACGCCATGTTTCGGGTTTGCCGGAGAGGAGACCTTGGGCAGTTGACAAGAACCGAAGTTCAGGGCAAGGATAGGGCGTCCTGTCGCTTGTTCGTGTTAAGATACAGTGGGCGGTATTCGTGTTAAGATACAGTGGGCAGTAGTGCCCCGCACTGTAGCCCCTTTGGTTCTGGGAGGCGCCCTGAGTCAAGGAGATGTCTCAGGTGCCGCGGTGCTGATGTTCAGTCCAACAGCACCCAGTTGGTTCTGATGCGTGCTCCCACAGCGCCCAGCCGATGCGAGGCTTCTGGGCACTTACGGATAGGTATATTTTACGGGATTGGCCTCAAGGAGGCAAGGCAGAGGTCGGTTCATTTTCAAGATGGGTGAGACACCAATAGCTGTCACAGGAGTATGCTGCAACCACCCGTTGTGAGGTATGCAGCATGGACCTCTGACCATTCCTGAGCTGTAAGCGAGGATGTGCCGGGGACGCAATGTGCCACCCGACATATAGAATCGATAGGTCTGGCAGTAGGGCCAAGTCTGTTGAGCTAACGGTGCTGCCGGGTGCGAGGGATTGGGGCAGGTTCCCGATCTGCTCGCCAATCTGCGGATATGAGTCCTTCACATTGCAAAACTTGGTTCTTGCAAAACGCAGTGGAAGCTGGAGGGGTCGAGGGGTCTGTTCATGTTTACAGCTCCAGCTGGAAGATGTCACATTGATAGTCCTTGATCTTTCACTAAATATAGGAACATGGTCTGCAGGAGCCACCGCTGGGACTCAAACCTGTGACCTTCCGCCCCGGAACACACTGACTGTATGTACTGCACCAAATTGCCGCCAATTTGGAGGGTGGCGCTGGCCGGGGCTCAGTGGTTGTTAGCCGAAGACCATGATCAGGTCCAAACCTTTAACAGGACCCAGCCTTGGCTGGAGCAAGAGTATGACTCTAGCGGAGGGCTTGCATCATTAATTGGCCAGACTCCTACCTATAGGAGGGAAGAATGGAAGGAATGAAATCCCTGTCCCCTGCATAGGAGCAGTGCCTGAGCTACACCTCCATGAGAAACAGTGCCGAAACTTAGGCTTAGAGTTCGGTGTAGGCTCAGAGTAGGGGTAAGCTGATGCGGAGGTTAAGGTGCTGATATCAGGAGAGTCTCCAGTTGATATTGCCCTGCCCGTGGGGCAGCGAGTGTGAAGGAGACAAGTACCTTCCACTGGGCAGTGAGTGTCAAGGAAGAAGTACCTTCCACTGGCTAAGCCATCCGGTCCTTCCTCATCAGGCCTGGGAGTGATCCTGATGCCCGAGGGAGGGGTGTGTCTCCCTAACACGGCTGTAGATCATCCCACGCAGACTCAGTGCTGAATATGGGGACTGGGTTGGCAGGAGCCACAGCTGGGACTTGAACCTGTAACCTTCTGCTTCTGAACACTGTCTATGTGCACTGCACCACCGTGTTGCCACTATGTGGCAAGAATTGATGCCTCGAGATGCCGGCGAGGATCTTTGTCAGGGCCGAAGGTCCATGTGGAAGGTCGTCAAGAGGGTGTTTTTTTGGGTTTTTTTGCAAGGGAGAGACCAAGACGGGCTCCAAATGTTAGGGTTCTGGTGAGCAGAAGGGTTTCCCTGCCGCCTCTCCGCTCATGGACAATGAGCTCCCCACCAGTGATGGGTGTTGGCCTTGGAGCCTGACCGCCAAGAGGGAGGGGGAGGGCGCCCTCGGCGGTGCTGGGCTTCAGGGCGCCGTTGCACTCCTCCAAGTCTGGGGAGGGCAGCGAACAAATGTGCCTTTTTAAACTGTTCCTGAAAAACTGGGGGGTGCAGCTGCTTTCTCCTCAGTTATCTCTACTGCAAAACTGCAGTATTAGTGGTTGGTGCCGTGCACATCAATTTAAAGTGGGGAGCCGTCGGTGATTCCTCTCTGCGCCGACGGCGGGTTCCGATGCGCTGTTTCTCGGCGTGGTGAAGGCTCCGGTGCCATCTCTGCAGCAGCCAAAGGGGCCGAGGGTGAGCATGACCCTATGCTCAGCCAAGGCGCCATGGACAGGTTCGACGGCGCCAGCCAATGGCGCTGCCGGGGTGCTGAACAATGCAGACCAATCCTGCAGAGGGGCATGCCTGTAAATTTGCTCAATCCTGTAGATGGGGGCGGCGGCCTGCAGAGCAGCCTGGCTGGGCAAGATGGCCGCCCCCATGGATTACACGAGGGATGGAGGCCGGAAGGAGTTAGACCTGTCCCGATGACCTAGCGCTGCTGCCTCACCTCTAGAGAAGAGTTCTCGGATCCGGCGTAGAGACACCTCCCGCGAGTGGCAGCATCACAGCAGCAGCAGCGAGCCGTGGGGCAGCAGAGATCGGGGGCATTTTCCTGCCGGGCCAGACTGAGGAGGCAGTAAGTAAACTACGGGAAGGCGTGCCTGTTCTGCTTACGGCCATGCAACCTGCTCTGCTGAAGACGCCAAGCACATGGCGGAGGCCTTATAAGGCACGTCCTGGGCTGCTGCGTTCTCCGGGATCCGTAGTTTCTGCCGACCTGGGGAGAGAGGCAGGAGGCTGGCCGGGGACGGAGGCCTTATTTAGGCACGTCCTGGGCTGCCGTGGGCTACCGGAGTTTTTCTTCTCAAGCCCATTCTTTCAGAGTCCTCTGCTTCTAGGCTACTGCTGCCTGGAAGTTTTCCTCTCAAGCCCATTATTTTTAGAATCCTCTTCTTCTGCACTGGAGAAGAGGGGACTGGTATTTCACCAGGCATTCCCGAATTGGTTCATCCTGGATCAGGAGGAGTTGTTCTTTAATTCCAGGTTTCTGATGATATATAAATTAGGAATCTAGAAGAGACATCAGAGACAGCGTTAGAAACTTTAAAGCAAGAGTACGTAAGGAGGATTATGTGTAATTTCAGATGGAGAGTAGAAAGGTCCGTCTTGCTGGCAAGGCGGAAGAACTGAAACTGGCTAGCTAGGGGCGGGCCGGGGGGCAGGGCCAGTTGGCCCATGCTCAGAAGGGCAAAAAGCCCTTCTGAGCTATGGAGAGTACTTCCGTCTCGGCGCCGTCGGATGACGTCACCAGGTGTGGCTGACTCATCCTGCTTGTCCTTGGAGAAACAGTTCTCCCTTCTTCCAAAGTTCTTCACTCTAGGTTCACAGCAGTGCTACCACAAGCCTGCTGACCAACATGGAAGCACCCTAGTTCCTATCTCCCCGTAGTGTCTCCTTAGAGGTATATGGCCACTCCATACTCTGGAAAACCTTGGGCTCTTCTCTCCCTCTCACTCCTCAGGTTCCTTGCTTCCTGGAATAAAACGTGGAGCCTGGCCACACTCTTCTCAGGCATTCTCCAACCTTTCTTTTTAAAGGAATAGGGGTTTACAGTGCAATACCTCACATGTGCTTGACTTAGCTGGGGAGTTTCCCTGTTGGGGATGGGGTGTTTCACAAACAATCTATCACATACCCTCCCCCCACCCCCCTCAGCTCAACCCTAGACAGTGGAGCATCTGGCACTCCCAGCCTCTTGGTAATGTCATTGGAAGCAAAATGGGTACGTCCCGGAACACAAGAGAACCAATCTTTATTCCGTCACACTCGGCGAGTCCAATTCTATTTCTGGATATTTGATATGGCTTCCCCAAACAGAACCTGGTCTGCATTTGAAAACCAGTCAGGTTTTCATGATGTCCCTAATGAATATTCATGAGATTTATTTGCATCCACTGCCTTCCATTGTATGGAAATAGGGACATGAATATTCATTAGGGACATCATGAAAACCTGACTGGTCTGCGGCTCTCCAGGACCAGAGTTACCCACCCCTGCACTAGGGCACACTGTAGCTGCTGCTTTTGCTGCTATCCTTCCAGTAGAGCATGCTGCAGCTGTTGCTGTTGCTCCACAAGAGTTTGGAGTAATCTCTCCATTTTGGTTTATTTCTTCCTTCCATCCCACCCTGGGTAGGAGAAAGAAAACAAAATTCCTGCCTGTACGGCTTCTAACTAAAGTGAAGTTTCTTCCCTAACTACAGCTGGGCTAACCCCTTTAGCCGTGTACCAAAAACAAAAAAAACCACTTCCTTTCTTTCTTTCTTGCCTGTGGAAATGTCAGCGCACAGGAGGTACGAGGGGTTTCCTCTAGTCTATCCCTTGGTTAAGAAGGATCCCCCCATTGCCACCATATGTAGGATGCTGTGAGTGGACAGGACACAAATCCCCACAGAGCCAAGCAGAGGGTTAAAGGAAAATGCTTCATTTACAGGGAGTTCACAGCAGTAGCAGAGAAACAGTTCTCTCCTCCCCCAAAGTTCCTTCACTCTGGGTTCCACAGCATTAGCAGAGAAACAGTTCTCCCTTCTTCCAAAGTTCTTCACTCTGGGTTCACGGCAGTACTACCACAAGTCTGCTGACCAACATGGAAACACTCCAGTTCCTACCTTCCCGTAGTGTCTCCTTAGAGGTATATGGCCACTCCATACTCTGGAACACCTCGGGCTCTTCTCTCCCTCTCACTCCTCAGGTTCCTTGCTTCCTGGAATAAAACGTGGAGCCTGGCCACACTCTTCTCAGGCATTCTCCAGCCTTTCTTCTTAAAGGAATAGGGGTTTACAGTGCAATGCCTCACTTGTGCTAGACTTGGCTGGGGAGTTTCCCTGTGGGGGCTGGGGTGTTTCCCAAACACTCCATCACAGGCAGCTTGACCCCTAGTAGTAGTAATGCAAGGTTACCATTTTGAACATAGGCCTGAACAGAACAGGAATAATTGGGAATTGATCCTACTGCCACTAGACCAACATGGATTCCCTGTAAGAGCTGGGGGAGGGGGCTAAGATGGTGGGTGGAGGGTGGTAAGATGATGAGTGGAGGACACTTTCTTCCTGTTAGTGGAGGTGTTGGGGCTCTTCTTGATGTTAGAGGGGTTGTCGTGAGTAGGGAGAACATGCTGTTGTCTGGGAAGTGGGAAAATGGGGGAGACATGCTGCTGGTATAGGAGAGGATCAGGAGCTGAAGGGGATTGATGCTATCAGGATAAAAACTTTAAAAATCGGCTCTCACATACAAATGTGGAAGAGCAGGATGCTCTTTTTTTCCTCCATTGCAGCTTTTTAAAGTCACTTCTTCTGTTGGATCTGCTGGATGTGAAGTATAGTATTTTACAAAACGCTTCATGTTTGGCAGAGTTTTTCATAAAATACTTGGGGAATTGTAAACATCTGACTTGGAAGTCTCATTTCCCATCTCAACATGCTATGTGAAATGGACTTTTTTTATGCACCAGCATTCATAGTGCCTACTGCATCAAAGTGATCTACAATCAAATAAAAACAATCTAAAACAATAAAAGCCACTTGTAATAGTTGGTATATGATGTGTTATTTGCTTGACTCTTATCCTGATTGTCAAGGGCTCTGGAGGAATTACTCTCCCCATGATTACACAGTATCATCCACAAGTGTGCCTCTTCCCTAACTCAGTGATTTTCAACCTTTTTCATCTCAAGGCACACTATCAGGACCTTAAAGCTGTCAAGGCACACCATCATTTTTTTAAGGATATGTTTATCATTTGAAAAACAAATATTAAGATTGTGTTTAAAGTTCAATAATTACAATTTTAATCATTGTGTTCTTTTTTAAATACTAAATCAGTGGGAAATCTGTGCTTGGTGTTTTTTCACGATGTCCCTTGTCCAAGGGTGGATGGTCAACAAGCATATCCTCAAGTCCTCCTGCAACCTGTTCTTGCTGTTCATTGTGTTCATAGGAGCTTTATTGCACCAGGTCTCATCACTACACAGGTCAGACAGCTGAGATTCTTCTCACAGAAATCCGAACAGCTGACTGAAGAATGATAGTGGTTCCACCCTTCCTCAAACTCCCTCAATGCCCCTACTAAAAAATGACCCTCCCCCAAACTCCCACAGCACACCTGTAGACCATTCACAGCACACCAATGTGCCATAGCACAGCGGTTGAAAATCACTGCTCTAGCTAGCCTGGAAAAAAGGAGATATGCAAGCTAGGTACAAATTATGAAAAACTAACTGCTATGAAATAAAGCAAGATAATATATGAGAGTAACTCAGGGGACCTTGTTGGAAAAGAGATAGTGACACTATGATAACATAATATAACATAACATAATATATGATGGCAGATTAAGACCAGTATGGTCCATCTAATCTGCTCAGCAAAGCGGCAAGAGTAGGTGCACCTACCACACTGTGCAGGTCACCCCTTCCCATGCCTTTGTTTAGGAGTGTACCCACCGCTCTGTGTAGGTCACCCCTATTTGGTGAGATATAAGAGATAGTTATGTTGTTTTGATTTTATCCTGTTGCTTTAAAGGGATCCATTATGTCTGTCCCATGCCATTTTGAATTCTCTGTATTTGCCCCCACCACTTCCATCGGGAGGCATTCCAAGCATCCACCACCCTTTCAGTGAAATACTACTTCCTGATATTGCCTTTTAGTTTACCCCCTTGCAGCTTCATGTCATGCCCTCTAGTTTTACAGCTTCCCCATCTTTGGAAGAGGTTTGTTTGTTCATTAATACTCTTTATTTAAAGGTCTGAATCATATCTCCCCTGTCCCTCCTCTCCTCCAGAGTGTACATATTTAAGTCTTCAAGTCTCTTCTCATAAGTCTTCTGACGCAGACTCCAAATCATTTTGGTCACTTTCCTCTGAACTGTTTCCAGTCTTTTTATATCCTTTGCAAGATATGGTCTCCAAAACCGAACACAATATTCCAAGTGAGGCCTCACCCGTGACTTGTACAGTGGTATTAGTATCTCTTCCTTTCTGCTGGTAATTCCTCTTTGTATGCAACCCAGCATCCTTCTGGCTTTTGCCATCGCCTTGTCACAATGTTTCACCACCTTGAGATCCTCAGAAGCAAATCACTCCAAGGTCCTTCTCCTGGTCCATGCACACCAACCTTTCACCCTCTATCGCATACAATTCCCTTTGTTTTCTGCTTCCCAAGTGCATGACACTGCACTTTTTCACATTAAATCTTAACTGTCAAGCATTCCTAAGCGTCCCTCAAGTCCAGTCCCTTTCCTCTGGGTTGTGTCCCCCTTCTAGCAGCTTGGAGACTGAGCACGTCATCTTTTTGATGACCCTAGGAAATAAATACCACTGGTACCTCCCACCAGCTCTAGTATGCTCAGTCTCCAAGCAACTGGAGGGAGTCAGTAAGCCAGGGGTTAGGCTTACTGGAGAGGCTTTTAGGAATTAGGCGTTTTTTTTGGTGTTCCTTTAATTCTTTTATTGCATTTCTGCATTGTTTTCAATGGTACATGTACAACCTTTATTAAATAAGGGCTCGATATTCGAAGGGCAGTTACGTGGTTTACGGCCCTGTAAACTGTGTAACTGCTACTGAGAGGGATATCTTGAATATCCACGATTATTTCCCTTACACACACCAATACTAATTACTTAGCATCAAGGCATGTTGAGGGCATTCCATGGAGGAGCAGATGCGGCGACTGTCTCCAACCGGTTAGCAACTTGCACATAAAAGATAGGCAAGAAAAACCCTCACCTATCTTTAAGGCATAGGAGCTAACTGGGCAGCATGCAATATCGCTGCTGACTGGTTAGCTAATGTGATTTCCGGCATGTGCAGCAAACCCAAGATATTCAATGTTGGGGCCAATATCACCTTGACATTGAATATCCAGGGTTAGGGGATGGTGGGCAGAACTATGTGCTGTAGCAGCGCATAGCCTGCGTAATTGAATATTGAGCTTTTTTTTAGGGCACCTCAAAGGAGTTCCAGCACAGAGTATTGGCACCTTTTTTATTGCCTGCTAAAATTGTCTCATTGGTCCTCATGTTTCAATGAAAGAGCCCTGAACATGAGTACTCACCCCTTTTTGGCTAGGAAAAATGCACTGGTCCACATGAGTCACGTACTGGTAATTGGTGGCAAGAAACTAATACCCGGGGCCATAATTGCATAAAAAATAGATAGCCGCAACAGCACTGAGTATATCTTGCATTACAGTATGTTTTCTGAAGATTAAACAGATTTTCACAAAAAACAACCTAATATATTTTCTTCTGTTGTGAATATTTTGCATTATGTCTAGAAATGTCAAGCCCAATTTTAGAAAGGACATGGAGATGGAAATTCCAAGGTCCATGTCTAGCCATGCTCAGTTATACAGTCAAACCTCGGTTTTCGTATGCCCTGGTTTTCGTATGATTCGGTTTTCGTTGATTTTTTTCATCAAGATTGTGTTTCGGTTTTCGTACGTTGTCTCGGTTTTCGTACAGCATTTTACCCCCCCCCCCCCCCGTACCTGCCATGGATTAGCGTGAGCCAGCGATCTCCCACGGAGCTTGAGCCAGCGATTCTGCGGGACCTCTGGGGAGCCGAGGAGTTCAACGCTCCAGCGTGGCCTGCCCGAAACTGCTTCCTGCCCCGGACTCTCCCCCGATTGACGTCTGCCTGCTGCCTCTTCCCCTGCACATCCCTTGAACTGGGACAGGAGCTGGTGACCGAATCTGCTTCTCCTTGGCGGCCCAGTCTCCCGCCGGGGCCCCTGCCCTCCCGATTGGATTCTGGGTGTCCTGCAGGCCTGCACACGCGGCCTCTCCTTGAAACCTTGCAGTCTGCAGCTGCAGGCTCCTGCTGGCACAGCCCCACGCTGTTCTCTGACTCTCACCTGTGTCAGGCTGCTACCTTAGGGGGGCCGGAGGCAGCCTAAGACTCTCTGTCCCACTGTTTCTCAACTGCCTGCTGCTTGGCTGACACTGCCTCTCCACCTCTCCCGACACTGTGTATGCCAACAAAAGTCTTCAATAAAGGTAAAAGTGATGTTACATGCTCATTTATCCATTTCATTAGTCATTTATATGTATTTCTCATTGTTTTCTGTATGTAAAAAGATAGTTATTCTCTATAAAATGTATTTTTTGTCAATATTTTTGGGTGTCTGGAACGGATTAATTGAATTTACATTATTTCTTATGGGAAATCTTGCTTCGGTTTTAGTCCGTTTCGGTTATAGTCAGACTTTTTTGAACGGATTAATCATGAAAACCGAGGTTTGACTGTACTGGTATTTTACAAAAGGCTCAGCCAAATGTAGAACCTCTTGCAAAATGCATACAAGGTCATGTAGGAATGCACATGACTGTAGTGCTATAAATTAGATCCCATTCTTTCATCATAGATTACTGAACCATTACTACTAAATCTTTTAACTTTTGCCCTTTCCATCATAAATTCCAGTCTTGTTTCTAGTTTGGTCCCATCACCCTGGAAAAGAGCAATAATGTGGCCCCTAATGAAATCAATCCTCCGATCTAACAGACCTCAAACTACTGACCAGTATCTACCATACCTTATCTTTCCAAACTGACAGAACGACTGGTCTTTCAATAGCTATCTGATCACCTTCCTTACCCTAGATTCTGGCCCGGTTTTAGCACTGAAACTATTGTTACATTTCTTCTGAATGAAGTACATATAGCACATGACTGTGGGAAATTCTCTCTAGCAGTCTCATTAGATCTTTCATCAGCATTTAACTTGGTGGATCACTTTACCCTTCTTTCCCATCTATCACAGGCCGATATCTTGAAGGTGTTGGATTGGTTCATTTTATTCCTATCAGACCATTCATTTCAAGTCTGCACTGGCCACTCCGCCTCTGTGGCACAGCCATTTCACTGTGGCATGCCACAAGGCTCTGTTCTTCCACCACTTCTCTTTAACTTTATGTTAATCCTCTTGCAAAATTATTTCAAGACTTCATTATTAGTACCTATTTCTATATGGATGATATCCTGCTTCTAGCTCATGTTGACTTGTCTACCATTGACCAAACTGACCGCTGTCTCTCCTTGGCCACATAATAACTACCTCAAATTAAACTCTACTAAACTTTGGCTATCTGGATTATGGGAAGTTCCTGCTCTTCGTCGTTAACTCCTTGCATCTGTGATATGCAGATTCAACTCTCCCCCTCCTTGAAATACCTGGGGGTTATCCTTGACACTGAGTTATCATTTTTCCCACACATCAACTCTATTATGAAAAAAGCGTGCTATGCCCTTTGTCAGTGCCATTCTCTTCAACCTTTTCTGGATTCAGATTCTCTTGCCACCCTTCTCCTGCAGTACGTAATCTTGTGATTAGATTACTGCAATGCTATATACACAGGTTTTTCCCAGCCTAAGCTCAAATGCTTACAATCAGTACAGAACACTGCAATTTATATTCTGACCCATACTAAAAGACAGACCACATTATCCCCCTTCTTAAAAATCATCACTAGTTACCTGTTGCCTTCTGTATCCAGTATAAGCTCTTGATTCTAGCAAGATAAACTCACCTGCATATCTTGCTGCTTTCTTGACATTTTAAACTCCTGCCCATGTACTCTGATGCCTTCATGATAACTGTCTATACATTTCCCCTCCTTCCCGCACAAGACTGGACTCTACTGGGAACTCAGCCTTCTTCTTCTGTGTAACCACTCTTTGGAATGCTCCATCATACCATATCAGCCTTGAGCTTTCATTCTGCTCCTTTAAAACTCAAGTTAAAAATCTTCTATTTCAGTAGGTCTTTGGGGCCTGAATTGCCTGGTACAGTTACTGGGGTCTTTGGAGTCTCTAGTCTTACTAGACTTACCTGACGACATTTTGTGATTTCTCTCTTTCTCTTTCCATTTCTGTTATTATTTGGCGTGCCTTTCTTTCTTAAAAAAAATGTAACTGTTGTAAACTGCTTTGTCTTTATAAGAAAGGTGGTAAATGAAATACCCATAAACATAGATATTTTAGAAATATACACATTGAAAAACTGAGCATCACCAACCTGGCCATTTGCAAGTGGTGATTTTGACATTTCTACATGGAAGTGTTGGCACTTACATGCGTATCTGGACCATTTTAGAAACCTGTACATAAAAGTGCTGTCCAATGGCAACTTTCACATTTTGTTTGAGGAAATGAATAAGAGGGGATGAAGGATAATTATTTCTTTCATCCCATCTGTAAATCCCTGGTTAAAATGAGTGATTTTTAAAATGTATGAGTGTAGAACCCGATGTGGAAATTTTGGGCCATATACATGGATTCACTTTATAAAATAAGGGTTTATGTGCTTTGCAGTACATGCAAATCACATAAAAACTACCAATTCCAATATTCAGCAGCACTATCCAGATAGTGCCGCTGAATATCTCCATGAACTGAAGTAAAGTGGTCTGAGGGTGGAGCTAGGGAAGTCCCACAATCGGGTTAGCGGCAATTTTCAGCTGCCAATTGGATAGCTGAACTACATAAAGTTAGGACAGGTTAATGGCTGTTCTGACTTTATCTGGTTTTGCTATTTGGTTAGCAGCTAAATATTAGTGCTGAATATCCAGGTTCTGTTAAAGTGGAAGCAATCGAGCACTTTAGAAAACATAGAAACATAATGGCAGAAAAAGACCACATGGCCTGTCTAGTGTGCCCTTCCATATCAATTACAATAGTCCCCTTTGCTTTTTTGAATTTAGATACTGTCCTCATCTCTACCCCCTCCATTGGGAGACTATTCCATGCATTTACTACTCTTTCCATAAAGAAATATTTTTGCATATTACTCCTGAGTCTATCTCAGCAGCAAACAACAACAATAACCTCCAAGACAAACCACCCACGACAAGAAGATTCAAAAGCTTCAAGAAGGAACAATTCCTACAAGACACCCTACCCTTCCTCAAAAACAGCTCAGAGGATATAAATGAACAAATAGAAAACTGGAACAACACCAACTCAAACACTGCCAGACCCACCACCTCCAACACACGGAAACAACAAAGAAACAGACCCAGCTCCACCCCTTGGTACTCTAAGGAAATCCGCAATGTAAAGAGAGCACGAACGCCGATGGAGACGCTCCAAGTCAAACCCCATACAGAACCTATACCAGTCAAAACAAGAGGAATATAACAAACTCATCAACCAACACAAGAAGGACTACCATACAAACCTCATCCTGAAGTCTACCAACAAATCCTGCGAACTCTTCGAATTAGTAAAGACTCTCACCAACGAACCCCACAACAGAAATGAACAGCAAATAGATCCACAGACCTTCGCAGACCACCTTAAGACCAAATTCACAGCCTCCGCCAAGGACAACAGAGAGATCAGCAGCAACAAACCCCCTCATCCCAACCAAAGATGGGACAAATTCAGCATCCCAGCCAAGGAACAGATATCAAACATCATCTCCACTCTCAACATCAGCACCGCCCCCACCGATCCATGCCCCGTAACATGGATCAAAGCTGCAAAAAAATATCTGATCCAGGACATCTGCAAAATAATCACAAGCTCTCTCACCACAGGAATAATGCCAAGCGCACTCAAACTAGCTACAATACGCCCCATCCCCAAGAAATCCACACTAGCCAAAAATGACCCTGCTGCATACAGACCCATCTCAAGCCTCCCCCTACTAGCCAAGATCATTGAAAAAGCAGTCCAATACCAACTACAGAGTCACATAGACACCCATGCTCCCCTGGACCCAAATCAACATGGCTTCTGACCAAACCACGGGGTAGAAACGCTACTAATCCAACTCTTCGACAAGCTGATCCGGACTATCAATAACATCAAAATGGGAGTCCTCCTGATATTCATAGACGTCTCTGCAGCATTTGACACAGTGAGCTACACAACCTTGCTAGCGAGACTACAAGAAATTGGACTACATGGTACCACCTTGAACTGGTTCACATCATACCTAACCGACAGACAGCTACAAGTCAAATACAGCTCAAACACCTCTCTGCCCCTGAAAGCCAACCAGGGTGTCCCACAAGGCTCATCCCTCTCCGCACTGCTATTTAGTATATACCTACAACCAATCTGCTCCATCATCAAAAACCACAAGATTCAATACACCATCTACACCTACAACATAATGATATTCACCCCAATAAACCTGGATGCCCCAGACTACTCCAACCTAACATAAGATATGCCATACTGGGTCAGACCAAGGTCCATCAAGCCCAGTATTCTGTTTCCAACAGTGGCCAATCTAGGTCATACGTACCTAGCAGTTTCTCCAAGGGACACAGGTTCCACAATGCTTGTATTGGTTCAAGCATTGATATCCTGGGTCCCTTCTTAATAATGGTTTATGGACCTTTCCTCCAGGAACTTGTCCAAACCTTTTTTAAACCCAGCCACACTAACTGCCTTTACTACATCCTCTGGTAACAAATTCCAGAGTTTGATTACACGTTGAGTGAAAAAATATTTTCTTTTATTAGTCTTAAATAGTTTACCCTGTAGCTTCATTGCATATCCCCTAGTCTTTCTATATTCTGATAAGGTAACAACATCAATCTACGTTTACCCGTTCCACTCCGTTCATTAATTTATAGACTTCTATCATATCTCCCCTCAGCCGTCTCTTTTCCAGGTTAAAGAGCCCTAACCTTTTTAGCCTTTCTTCATAGGAGTATCCTTCCATCCCCTTTACCATTTTGGTGGCTCTTCTCTGAACCTTTTCTGAAATCGCTATTTCCTTTTTAAGATACGGCGACCAGAATTGCACACAATATTCAAGGTGCGGTCTCACCATGGAACGATATAGAGGCATTATAATAACCTAGCCAATTGTCTCCAGTAAATGACAACCTGGATCTTAGAAAACAATCTATCCATAAACCACAACAAAACAGAAGCACTATTCATATCAAAAAAAACCACCTCCTCAATGACACCCACCATAAAACTAAACGACATCACAATATTAGTAAAGCCAGAAGTGAGATACCTCGGAGTGACTCTCAACAAGGACCTAAACCTACAAGCCCACATTCCCAGAACCACAAGAAACGCCTACCTCAAAATGAGAACCATCAGGCGCCTCTTCAGCCCAGTCCGCTTCACTTCATTAATCCAAACGGGATCGATAACCCCTCTTTAGCCAGTAACCACGAGGTTCATGCGCGACACTAATCAGTGTCTCAAGCTGCACACCAGCTTCTCAGCTCTTCCTCAGGCTCTTCCTCAGCTCTTCCATTTGGATTAATGAAGTGAAGTGGACTGGGCTGAAGAGCTACTCTCGAGGGATTGAGTGTGTCTAAGACATGAGGACAGTCACGCTGGAAACATGGGATTGGAATGGCTGATGGAACTCCTCTTTGGCATTGGTCCAGCTAAGTAATTTTTCCCTGTATATTTGTTTTATCGCAAGGAATTGAAGTTTAGGTACTTGGATTGGACAATGGTATGGACAGCAACATGTGTTGTGTTGTCCGATTGAGGGCCGGTTCACGGTCACTTTAAAATTGAGAAAAACGGAGGACTCACCTCGAGAGAGGAATTGTTTCTTCTCATGGTGAGCGATCCAACAAAAAATATTAACTTACGGAATTTTGATCCCCTTAGGGGTATGTTTAGGGTATTTGGTCAGTTCCTATAGAGAGACTGGTGTGGGAAATCAAGAGTATATTTAGGATTAATGGGGTTAATTTCCATGGGTGTAATTTTATAGTAATTTGATGAGCTCAGATATCTTCGGCAGCTTCCAACTTTGGCAGTGATCACTGGATATTCAATGCTGTCGCTGTGTATAGAGTTCGGCGGGGAGGGCTATGCACCTGTGGGCACATAGCCCTTCGAAGATCCGTGCAGCTGATTATCAGGCCCTTTAAATCTTTCCTCATATGCTTTATAACAAAGACCACTAACCATTTTAGTAGCCACCCTCTGCACCAACTCGGATCTGTTTATATCCTTTTGAAGGTATGGTCTCCAGAATTGCACACAATACTCCAAATGAGGTCTCACCAGAGACTTATATGGAGACACTATCACCTCCTTTTTTCTGCTGGCCATTCCTCTTCCTATGCACCAAAGCATCCTCCTGGCTTTCGCAGTCAGTTTTTCTACCTGTTTAGCTACTTTAAGATTGTCAGACACAATCACACCTAGGTCCTGCTCTTTTGTGGACAGAAGTACTTCATCCCCTACACCAGTGGTTTTCAACCCAGTCCTCTGGGACCACCAGGCCAGTTAGGTTTTCAGGAAATCCACAATGAATATGCATGAGATAGATCTGTATGTACTGCTTCCATTGCTTCTGGGGGTCCCAAAGGACTGGTTTGAGAACCACTGCCCCACATTATACATGCTACCTTGGATTTTTGTAGCCCAAATGTATGACCCTGCATTTTTTAGCATTAAATCTCAGCATCCAAATTTTAGACCATTCTTCAAGCTTAGATAGCTCCCTCATCACATTATCTACTCCTTCCTAGGTGTCTACTCTATTGCAGATTTTGGTATCGTCCACAAACAGGCAAATCTTACCCGACAGCTCTTCTGCAATATCTCTAATAAAAATGTTAAAAAGAATCGGACCAAGGAGAGATCCCTGTGGCACACCACTGGTCACCTCTTTCTCCTCAGACTGAGCTCCATTTACCTGTACCCTTTGCTGCCTCCCACTCAACCATTATCTAACCCATCAGTAACTTTAGGGTTCATCCCTAGGGTGCTCAGTTTGTTATTAAGTCACTGTGTGGAACGTTGTCAAAGGCTTTTCTGTCAAAGAAATCAATCAGATTTGTCTGACAAGACCTGCCTCTGGTAAATCCATGCTGCCTCGGATCCTGCAATCCATTGGACTCCTGAAACCTCACTATTCTCTCTTTTAGCAACATTTCCAATAATTTATTCACCACAGAGGTCAGACTAATCGGCCTGTATTTTTCAACCTCATCCTTATTTCCACTTTTGTGTAAAGGGACTACATGTGTCGTTCTCTAAGACTCTGGAACCACTCCTAATTCCAAAACAGCATTGAAAAAGTTAGTCATTGGAGCTGCTAGAACGTCCCCAAGTTCCTTCAGTATTCTCGTATGTATTCCATCCGGTCCCATTGCTTTGTCTACTTTTAGTTTAGCTAGATCCTCATGAGCACGATCTTCTGAAAATCATTCAAGATCCCCGTCACTCCTGTTCCTATTTGTGGGTGTTTTCTGAGATCCTGCTCCTGGCCCTTCATCTGTGAACACAAAACAGAAATATTTGTTAAGCAATTCCTCTTTATTTATTTATGTATTTGTTTTTATTTATCAAGGTTTATATATCATGGTCAAGGTGGTTTACATTGAACAACATGAGAAATCACATTGAACAATTAAATTTATTTACAGCAACAAATTAAAACTTATATACAGTTAAGTAAATGCTTCTTAACATTGCTCGTTATTTACATGCAGGTGACCTTATGTACAGTATAGGGTACAAAACCTTTGGTGTTTGTTTTGTTGCTGTCCATGGATGTTGTTGTTGTTCTTTATAGGGGAGGGGTTAGGTAGGGGGGGCAAAGAATCTATAAACAGGTGGGTTTTCAGGTGTTTTTGGAATGTTGGTAGGTCCGTGATGGTTCGTAATGAGTCTGACAATGTATTCCATGCTGATGATATATATAGTTCAAAGGATCATGCACATGCTTATTGGGATGATTTTGTTCTTGCATGGGGGATGATTAAGGTGTCCTTGGTGGATTGTCTTCTTGTGCGGTTGTGTTTTATCCTCATCAGCTTCTACATATTCCTCCTCTTCACCCTTGAGTCTGACAATACCACTTTTGCCCTTCCTCCTCTCACTAACATATCTGAAACATGTCTTATCCCTCCATTTTATTGCATTGGCTATTTTGTCTTCTTTTTGCATCTTTGCTTTCCTGACTACTTTGCTAACTTCTCTAAGATTTTTCCAAAAATAGATGCCTGTCTTCCTTTCTCTGTGAACTCTTGTATCTCCTTAAGGTCTCTCTCCTTTTCTTCACCTTTTCAGCTATGTCTTTTGAGAACCATAGGAGCCTCCTTTTCCTTTTATATTTATTGACCTGTCTAAAAAATAGGGTTGTTACTCTTAATATATTCCCTTTAAGTTTTGCCCACTGTTTTTCTACATCTCCTAGCTATTCCCATCCCGCTAACGACTCCTTGAGGTATTGTCCCATCTTGGCAAAGTTAGTTTTCCTAAAGTCTAAGACCCTCGCTTTTGAATGGATTTTATCAGCCCTATTCCTAATACTGAACCACACCATTTGGTGATCACTGGATGCGAGATGATCTCCCACTATAACATCAGAAACACTTTCCCCATTGGTAAGCACTAAGTCCAATATGACCCCTTCACGTGTGGCTTCTGTTACCAGTTGCCTAAATAGTTCTACCTATAGAGAATCTAAGATCTCCTTACTTCTAGATGACACTTCAGCAGGGATGCGCCAATAAACATCCAGCATATTGAAATCACCTATCATTAGCACTTCTCCTTTCATGGAAATGTTGCATATGTCTTCTATTAAATCTCCGTCCACTTCTTCTCCCTGTAAGGGGGATCTGAATCACTCTAATGCAAATGGATTTCCCTTTTCCTCTTTTTAGTTTAATCCACAGTATCTCCTCACTCTCTTTTAATCCCCTTCTTCCTATTCCTATCCTTCCTGAATAAAGTATAGCCCGGTATAATTACATCCCAGTCATGGTTGTCCGTGAACTATGTCTCCGCAACCATCACTAAATCCAAATCAGGCTCTTCCATTAAAGCCTCAACATCTGAGATCTTATTTCTCATGGTACGGCTATCTAACACCCCAAAAATTTGCTTTTCCCACAGACCAACCCCCGATTGGGCCTGCCTTGGCCAGGGTCAGGCTGTGGGGAATCCCCTGCGCCCCCTTACTTTGCTTTGCAGCCTGACTGCTATATGCCCTGCCGTCCAGGTGGAATAAGTCCCCAGTGCAAATGGCCGACCTCAGCCCTGTATGTCTGGGGTCAGGTTCCCACCCACTGCCCACCCTCGCTCCACCTCTGCCCCGTCCCCTCCTGCCCATGAACAGAGCTCCCTGCACATCTTGCCTGTACGTGCGGGGAGCTCTGTCGGCTCTAGAGGCACCCCAGCATTTAGTGGAGATGGATTCTGAACCGGATGTCCAGTCCTGCTAAATGCAAACCAGAATCTACCCTAGTTGTTGCAACTGCTGATAGCACAGCTGCACCTAATGTCACCTCAAGAGGTAGTGTTATGTGCAACCACACTACTGGCACATTTCTTTGCCCACAGAGAGGGCGGGCAATTTTCAGACAGCCAAGTTACAGTATGCTGGCAAATATCAATGAATCACAAACAGATCCACACCATAGCTTCAAAAACCAAAAAGCAAATTAAAAAATTGCAGCAACTCCTCCTCTGCCCAAACTTCACATTATTTAAATTTATTCATAGCACTTTAGGAACTTTTAAATAAATAAATATTAATTATCTCAATAATCCACCATGTTTCTCACAAAAAGCAGCAAAAAATCTTGAACTACAAATACATAAAAAATAGAAAAATGAATCTCGCTCACTCCCAGGACAGTAAAGCATTTCTCATCCACATGTGAATGAGGGTTAAGAGAACATGTTGACTGCATGCAGTAAGAGAGTATGCTGACTGCATGATTCATTGCAGAGGATTTACTGGAAATACCTCAACATTGGGATAAGACAAGTGTTTATTTTCATAATATTCTTATCGGGAATTGACTAAACCCAAAACTTTTTGTCAGACTTTGATGGGGTGGAGAGATGATGATATTTGTTATTTTCTGGATGAGAGATGTTTTACTCTCCCTGGAGTGAGTGAGCTCCATTTTCCTATTTTTACATATTTTTGGCTCATGATTTTTGCTGCTTTTTGCGAGAGACATGGTGGATTGGTGCGATGATTCATATATATTAATTTATTGAAAAGTTCCTAAAGTGTTATGAATTATGAGTGTTATGAGTATATTTAGATAATGTGACATTCTGACAGAGGAGGAGTCACTGCAATTTTTTGGTGTGGTATACGTGCATAAATAGCCTTTGAAATTTGCCCTCTGGTTGTTGGAATCCTGTGTCATAGTTTTAGCCACATGCCACAATGTTCTGCCAATAGGTAGGATTACACAAAGAAACCACTTTCTAGGCACCAACCATCTTCTGTATTCAGAGTAGCCATAAACCTTGGCATTGCTTATGATTCTTGCAGCATACAGTACTTATGTTTTCATTTAAAGTAGGTCCATTGCGTTGCAAAAAGCTTTGTAGAACTGTTCAACCTCCAGTGTAAATGTGGTTGCTGAGGATTAATGAATTAGTTTGAAAAAAATCAGTCTTGGCATTTCTCTGCTTTTAAGTTGAAACCTGCTTTGTTGGTGCTTCAGTAGGTTGGCAATCTGACACTTAGCACTCTCTTATGGGGTAAGCATGTTTTGAGCCTGCATCAGTTTTCTTTGCATCCTCTTCACTGGCAAAGAATGCTTTTTAGGCCTCATCTCTGTCCGATTTCAAGAGATGTACATAGTAAGAGTTAACCAGCATTTTCTGTAAATATTGGTTAGGCATTCACTGCAGCCAAATGCAAGCTCCCACTTTTTGTCCTCCCCAGTGTACAGACACTGATTTATCCAATACCAGGCTTCCACCACAGTACACCCACTTTAAAAGCATTTCTGACCCCGCCAATTCAGTGTTTAAGTTAGTCCAAAAAAAGGCATCACCTGCAATTTGTTTTGTAGACCTTTATTTGTAAGTATCGAGGTAGACAAACACAGTAACCACACTACTTTTTTCAGAAATGATTTGAAACATCTGCAATCAAAAAAGTGACTCATGAATCTCTATCTGCCCTTTTATAGAGACACCACTTTATTGGGAACATATCTGGCAGATATGCTCCTACACTGTGTGCTGTGCTCTAACAGAAGTGAGCCTTCTAAGTGGTTTTGCAATGCTACCCATGTAGAAGCACTGTATGCTATGAAAAGGTGCGCGTTTTCTGTTCATTGCTTGACTGATGAAGGAGATGGTGACACAGCCGCCCTGCTGTTAATCATTCATCCCAGCCTTCTTTCAGTTCATCCTCCCAAGTATCTTCTGAAAGGTCAAACATATACCATGATGGGTCCTTGTTCCCCAACCCCAGTAACATGAAATGCTGGATATATAACTTTCGTTGAAGCTCTGGATACTTAACACATTAGCGCCAAGGTGGGGTAGGTAGATAAGAGTGAGCATTAATGAGGGCTTTGTATGTTTTGTTCGTCTTTGTTAGCCTGTCAACCAAAATGAATTCCTTATCATTTTTTGCTTTTCAAAATGGCCAAGGACCCGTAACAGTCATCTTTGTGATTTGGTGTCACAGAAAGACTCCCTCTCCTTCCCCCTGTAGATATGAGGGTGACCCAGTGGTTGAAGGAGGACCCCAACAGGTACTTTGGTCTGTATTGTAGGCTACGGTAGATAGCATTTGAAAGGGATCTGCACACAATGGAGGCAGTGCATGCAAATCTCTCTCATGCATATTCATTGTGGCTATCCTGAAAACCTGACTGGCTATGTGTGTCCTGAGGACTGGGTTGAAAATCCCCTGTTAAGCCATTAAAATGTGTCTTTACATGCTTTATGTTTTCTTTCATGGTGATTTGCGTGTGGCTGAAAGAATGCTGTTATGTGTCATGTGTGATTTTTGGCATGCTGATATGCTTCTTATTTGTGCCACAGCCTCTCCTTCTATACTGTGTATGCTTACAAGTTATGTTTATCTTTTTCGCCTATGTGTGTGTGTGTGTGTGTGTGTGTTTATTGCCATTCTGAATTTTTCCACTAAGAAAACAGACCATTTAATCCTACTTTTAGTCAGTTCTCAATCCACCAAAGAGTTTTGCCTCCTCCTATCACATTACTATTTTTTTTTAATTTTAATTAACATAATAATAAGAGAGGTGGATCACAGATACAATACCATGGGAAAATGGTTAAGGAAATAAAGACACAAGAAACAGAGTAGGTTACAAAGCCTGACGCATTTTTCCCTTACAAATCTACTGGTTAGCCTTGCAATGGTTTGGCATTTAAAACGTAACTGTGAAGAAATGGTAATTCTTATTCTGATAGGAGAGTACACATTTACAAGGAAACTTCAACTGGAAACTCACGCCCATGGCCAAAGCCTCAGCTCAGAGCTCCAGAAATTATTTTCTCTTGGCCTGTGTCCACTTGGACACGTCTGGAAAAATCTGTATCTTCCCACCCAAAAACGAAATGCTAGACTTTTTTAATATATATATTTATCAGTTTTGCAATAAGTTACAAGTAGATGCACTTGTTACAGAAAAGGTAGGGTGGATGACATATCAAAAAAAGTAAAGGAAAAAAGACAAGAAAACCAGGAAAATTATTACCACCCAAAACCCTCTAGCCCCTCATAAATAGGGGAAAAGTAAAAGTAAATTCTGAAACATAAAGGAAATAAGACAGTAAACTGCAAACATATTACTTCATATGCTGACTTTCCTAACCAACATCTTGGGAAGTTACAAAAATATGGGTACTAACAAAAGCAACTAGTTGGCAGGGCTCCAGGAAAATATAACTTGCTGACTGAACTTTTATCAGGTACTTACATGGAAAGTTCAGAAAAAAAGAGCCACCCCAACTGTAATACACCCGTCTTCAGAAGAAGAAATTTGCATTGTCTCTTCTGGGTTTCCCTACTGAGATCTGGAAAAATATGAACTGTATATCCTTTAAAGGAAGCAGAGTACTTTCTAAAATACATCTTTAACAATCAGTATTGGTCTGAGGGAAGAGCCAGAGACACCAACAAGGTAGAAGGCATCACAGATTCCACATCTGATGATTCCGAAATGGCTGAGATACTTAAAATATGTATATGTTGACCATCCATTATAGCCTGTGAACCAACTTCGGCCAATGCTTTTTTATGTCCAGGAAGATAATATACCTTAGATGTTGGTGGATGGGATTCGGAAGGAACCTCCAAAACTTCCTCCACATATCTTTTGAACATATCCTTGACAGATGTTACTGGTAACATGGGAAAATTAATGAACCTCACATTGGTAGACCGAACCTGATTTTCCAGCATTTCCAATTTCAATTTCAAAACAGTCAAGTCCTAAATAAAAAATAGCTGACTTAGTATCTTCCAACCTCTGTACTCTCCCGCTCATAGTATCCATGAATCCTTTTATGGCAGAAATCTCTTGCTGATTCTGACATAGCATTCCCTTGAACTTGAGCTGCAAATTGATAGAATTGCAGCACCAACAGTTCCCCTCAGCTTAGAGATCGTGCTCCAAATAGTTTCTAATATAAAGTTTTCAGGCCATTGAAGAAGAAATAACTGACTGAAGGGAGCCATTCCCATCGAAGAGGAAGAGCCGACTTCTGAAGCTTGCAGTTGCAACATCATAGCCAGCACCTGAACTTTTGAACCCAAGGGTTAAAAACCTCCTCTTGCTGACCCAGATGGTTCCCAGGGTGTCTGCTCCAGAGCTGCAACTGCCTCTGACCCTATGTCCTCCACCAACACAGCCGACTGAACCAACTTGGGATCCAGCTGGATGGGAGCATCCTTATCAGAAAATGCAGTGGGCAGAGTGGGAGGAATAACAGCTCTAGTGAGAGAACACAGCCTGAAGACATCGGACTACCCAGTCCCGGCGTCATAACAGCAGGGCACCCACCGGAAGATGAATGCTGGTGCTGTGGTTGAACTAGGAAAGTGTCCAAAGGACCAAAATTTGAGATAAGAGAAGATGCAGGGGTGCCTCCAGGAAGGGGGGTTGCTTCTTTTCATGCTTCCTCTTGCGTTTAAGCATTTTTAAGGAGCAACTCAGAGCAAATGCCATCTAAGCCACCATCTTGGATCCTGCTTTATCTCTCCCAGAAACATTAGACTTTTTAAAATACAAATGTAACAGTGCTTCTTTCTCTTGAAGAGAAACAAATGAAACCAACAAAGTGGCCCTAACTTTCATCTCATCAGTGGACTGCTCCAGAATTTCAGTCAAGTCAACAAGTCCAGGGAATCAGATGAAATGTGCACCAAAGAGGATTCCACCTTCAGCAAAGAGTCCTTGTCTACCAAGGGAGGAAGATAGTAGATTTCCTGGAAAGGAGGTATACCAGATTCAAGATAACTAAACGTCCTTTTTAGAAACCTAGTAAATCGATCCCTAGGGGAAACCAAAGCCGCATGTGGAAAATTCAAAACATGAAGGTTTAAGTTCCTATGCTGGTTTTTCCAAGTTCTCCATTTTCCACTGGACAATCATCCAATCCTGAGCCACAGTTCCTTGCACCTCCTGTAGTTGCTTAGCAGTAGACTGGATCTATCAGTTGCCTCTGTTGGGCTTCCAGGTTATTCTCTGCATTTTCCAAATGAGGAGAATGAAAAGCCGAAGCCTGGAAAGTTTCGGCACATACCTTGTATGCAGATTCCAAGGCCTGCCGGAGTCCAGGATAGCCTCATTTGGATGATTCAGCGGTGGTAATACTGAAAGAAATTGCAAATAAGGCTAGCTCCACAAGATTCCTGGAGATACACACCAACTCCTGCATGAGAAAAACCTCCTCCCCGAGAGCTGGAATCCACAGTCACAGCGGCAGCCATAGCAGCAGACACCGCTGCTGGAACCACCTGACTCCCTGCACCTGACATCAGACAGGCTGACCCTGGAAGCTGAGGGAGTAGGAAGAGTGGAAGGACCACAAGGCTGATCAAGACATCGCTCCCCAGACCAAGGTTCTCCCCAGTCCCGGAACCAGGTGCACCCATCAAGGGCTTCAACAGTGCGAAAATTTCCATTGTTCGCTACCTTGCAGCAACAGCCTCGAGTTTCAGGGGAAGATCTCCTTTACTCTTGGCTTTGCACTTCGGCAGCCGAAGAAACGAGCAGGTAGGAAACATTGAGGAAAGGGCAGGAACCAATGCATCCTACTCAGAAGCCATCTTAGATCCTCCTGTTGTTGTTTTCTCCCATTACTTTTTAATTTCATAAGGGATATTTCAGGAGGATCTTACTCAACTACCTTCTGAAAAATTGAATGCACTATATTATGTGGCTTACCCTTATCTATGCTTATTAATAGCTTCAAACAATCTCATAGATTAGTAAGACAAGATTTTCCTTATTAAACACATGTTGGCTCTGCATTATTAAGTCATTATGTTTTTATCATTTTATCTAGTGTCAACAACAAGCTCACTAGCCTGTAGTTTACTGGATCACCTCTGGAGTCCTTTTCAAGATGGACATTATATTGAACACCCTCTAATTCTGATGGTACCATAACTGATTTTAATAGCAAATGACAGATTCCTAGTAATAGTTCTGCAATTTCATTTTTGAGTTATTTTAGATCTCTGGGAGGCATGCCATCTAGTGCTGGTGACTTGTTACCTTTTAGTTTGTCTCTTCATCTTCTTTTCAACTTGAAATGACAAGAAAAATTAATAAACTTCAGGGGTTTTAATTTTGTCATCAATAGTGCATAGTATTTATCAATGAGTGCAGTGTTGAAGAATAGTGCATACTTTTGTGCAATAGACTATTGAGCAATAAGGTACTCTACTGTGCCATACGGTACACTGTCGAGCAATAGTGCACATCATTGCACAGTGTGCACTATTGACAACATTGTTCTGAAAGAAAGAAATTTAAAAAGACAGAATATAGTGGGAAACTAAACAGAATGAAAATGTTTGGCCTGTATATCACTAATGTACCTACTTATAATTGTTTATAGTTCTATCTTCAGTACTTTTCCCCTTGTTCTGCAATGTCTTTTGTTCAGTGTGGACAGACTATGCATATCCCTTTCTAAAAAACCTGATTCCTATAATCCAGGTGTTTCTCTGTAGAATGAATGCATCAAGGTCATGCTGATCGCATTCTTCAACCAGAAGGGAGTGGTCCATCATGAGTTTGTGCCTGAGGGTCAGAAAGTCAACCAGCACTTCTACCAGCAGGTCCTCAATCACCTCCATTACGGGGTTTGGCACAGCAGGCGGGCTCTGTGGAGAGACAAGTCGTGGCTGCTCCACCACGACAACGCACCCACACACACCGCGCTCAGTGTGAGGCAGTTCTTGACCAACAAACAGATCACAATTCTTGACCACCCTCCTCATTCTCCCGAACTCACACCGTGTAACTTCTGGCTCTTCCCCAGGCTGAAGACTGTGCACAAAGGAACTCATTTTGCCTCTGTAGAAGAGATCAAGGCCACTGTGACGAGGGAGCTGAGGGACCTCAAGGAGGAGGATTTTACCGAGTGTTTCCGTACGTGGCAGAAGCGAATGCAGAAGTGCATTAACTCTGGGAGTGATTACTTTGAAGGGGACAATGCATAATTTCTCTGTAGATTTTATAATAAAACATTTATGGGACAGTCTTGTTTCTTTTTTCTCACAACTCGTATTATAGAACAATAGTTCCTAAATCTGTCCTAGAGCTCCCTCAGTCAGTCGGGTTTTCAAGCTATCTTCAATGAATTTGCAGGAGAGAAATCTGCATGCAATGGAGTCAGTACATGCAAATTTATCTCATGAATACTTCTTGCAGATGTCCTGAAAACTGACTGCATGGCGGTCCCTGAGAGCAGGTTTGGGATCTTGTGCTCTACATTATAACCTGGAGTGGAATTTAAAGCTGTTTTAAAGCTGCATGTGTACTACTACAGGAGTACTTGGTTTGTACTGTGATGCAAGTCTGTTGAGGATGCTTTCTTGATTGCTTTGAGGCATAATAAAACGTGCAGCTCCTCTGCCAGTAAGACTACTCAGCAGAAAGGCCAAGACCAAGGAAGAAAGAAAGAAGGCTACCACCAAGGATACAGAGAGGGAAACAGAATCTCACACCTAGGAACCAGGTCCCAGGAGGGCTGAAAAAACACAATTGAAACCTTCATATTTTGGGCTGCTTTTCCATCAAGATTTTTTTAATGTGATTGTGATGTTACTTCTGTAGATGTATGTGTGTTTGCTTGTTGTGTGAGAGAGAGAGAGTAAGAATGATGGATCTAAGTTGAGAATGCGTATGCATAGTGTATGCAGTGTGGAAGTATATATGACATGAAAAATGTAACGATGAGGAAAGATTGCAAGGGAAGGGCACACAGTATGTGATGAGAGTGCTGCATTGGTTATTATGTTGCAGAATCTGACAGAATGCTTTTAGAAAACCAAAACCCATGATCTCCTAAAAAGAACATAGCGACTCTTTCAAAGTGTCATATTTTCCACTGTGTTCTGTGACAGAATAAAATAGCCTGTGAGTGGAGGACTAACCTAGTGATTAGAGCACCCACCTAACAACCAGGAGCCTGGGATTCAATTCCCACTGATACACCTTGGGCAAGTCACTTTACCTCAGAAGAAAAGACCTGTAATCTACTTCCGGTCATACCTTGCCAAAATAATGCTGAGTTGCCAGGAGTCAGTATTGACTTAGTGACTACTTGTTTCAACTACAGTTGTCAATTTTGCCATAAGAGGAAAAGAAAGCAAAAGTTATAAAATTCTTTCCATAGACTAGAATGAGATCTAAGTGTGTTCAGTCCATGGTGGGATTGCACCTTCAGTATCGTGTGCAGCTCTTGTTACATCATCTCAAAAACAATAGTGAAACTAGAAAAGCTTCAGAAAAGAACAAAAATGATAAAGAGGATAGAACACCTCCCTTATGATGAAAGGCTAAACAAGTTAGGGGTCTTCAGTTTGAGAAGAAGAAAACTGAGAGGAGATATGATAAAAGTTTATAAAGTCATGAGTAAATTAGCATGGATATAGAGGAAAACTGTTAACAAATGTGTTAAATTAGTCCATAAGAAATGTATTACCTACATCTTTGGGTATGGAAGATTCTCAGGTACCTCTATTTCTTTAGCTGACTCTGGCTCAGACTGATGAAAGGAAGTAGTGGGTCACCAGCCTAAGTGCTACTAGGCTTGGAGAAGGAGGAGAGGAGAGGGAGACTGCCAAATTAGCTACCTGGAGGGGAGATGGAGAGAGAGGAAGGATGGTTGGTTAGATGGTGGGGGAATGAGAGAAGAGGGGAGATGGGTTAGGCTAGTGTGGACAGAGAAAGTCTGGCTGGAGGAAAGGCTGATAAGGAGGGGGGAAATTTAGCCAATGTGGGTAGAGAAAGAGAGAGAGAGAGAAAGGCTGGCTGACTGAGAGAGGGCTAAAGGAGGGAGATGGAGGAAAGCTGGCTGGATGACTGGAGAGTGGGTTGAAGGAAGAAGTAGCTGCTTGTCTGTGTTGATTTGACTGTAAGCTCTGTCAAGCAGAGACTTCTCTTACATGAACATCTACAGCACTGTCCACGCCTAGCAGTGCTATAAAAATGATAAGCAGTAGTAGTAGTTTAACCTTTCAAACAACACAAGAGGACAGTCCATGAAAATAACCATCAGACTGCAAGACATCATGAACAGCAGTTTCCTATGTGGCACAAACACTGTGCAATCTGTTGCTGGAGAATGTGGTCAAGATGACATAGAGGTTCAAACAAGTTAATGGAGGAAAAGTCCTTGAAAAATTATTATTCAGTTAGCCTTAGGAAAGCTGTTGCTTATTTCTGGAAATCAATTATAACCAGTGGCTCTGCTTTTTCGGAACTGCCAGCTACTTGTGGCTCCGACGGGTTACTGCTGGAGACAGAATGTTAGACTTGACGGACCTTGGTCTGATCCAGTATGGCTAACATAGTAACATAATAGCATAGTATATGACGACAGATAGAGACCCGCATGATTCACCTAGTCTGCCCAGCAAGGTGGCAAGTGAAGGTGCACCTGCCACTCCATGCAAATCACCCTTCCCCGTGCCTTTGTTTAGGAGTGTACCCATCACTCCCTGCAGGTCACCCCTATTTGTTGAGATAGCAGAGGCAGTTAAGGTTATTTTGATTTTATCCTGTTGCTATAAAGGATCCACTGTGTCTGTCACATGCCATTTTGAATTCTGTCACTGTATTTGCCCCACCACTTCCATCGGGAGGACATTCCAAGCATCCACCACCCTTTCAGTGAAAAAGTATTTCCTGACGCTGTCTTTCCGTTTACCCCCCTGCAGCTTCATGTTATGCCCTCTAAGTTTACAGCTTCCCCATCTTTGAAAATGGTTTGTTTGTTCATTAATACTCTTTTAAGTATTTAAAGGTCGGAATCATGTCTCTCCTGTCCCTCCTCTCCTCCAGAGTGTACATATTTATGTCTTCAAGTTTATATTCCTTTAAGAAGGGACCTCCTGGAAAAACATTTGCCACAGGTAGAATGAAAGTGATATTTGAGTTGGAGGGGTCTAGGAGGACATTATAACAGGGTGGGTGATTACCTGTAATGGGCTGTTTTGTGGGTAGACGGATGGGCATTAATGAAGCATCTATAGAGGCACTTCCAAATGACTTTTTTAAAAATCTTGCCAAATAATTTTTTGACTCCCTAATTGTCTTCTGCTCATTCCCTTTTAAGACAGTTGCTATTTGGCAAAACCCGAGCATCAGGAGTTATTGAGACTCTGGAGGTCAAAAATATTGGAACTATAGTAAATCAAACCCTGAAACAGCAGTCTGGATTGAAATGCTTGGAAAATCTGAGTTGATCAACCAGATCAGATGATTCTTTTAGCAGAATAGATTGTGCTTCCTACATGTCAACTGCTTTCTTATAGCAATTACTTGATTGTACTTACAGCTGCGCACTCTATCATGAGATAATTGTTCATAATTTTCCACACTGACAGGTGACATAAAAAAGCAATAAGACAAGGGCAATTTCCTAACAATGTCGGTTGTCAAGGGCCCTGGCACTATTTGAATGAGAAAACAGAAAAAAATTTGAAAAAAAATTTGAGTCAAGATTCAAACGCCACAGTTGGCATTTTTTTAAATGCTAACCTTCGCATTAAAATGATCTCCTTATTTTCTGAGCTGCTGTCTGGATAGTGAACAGCATGAATATATGTAGACAGCGGTATCTGCCACTGCTCTATGGATAGTGCTGATATTCAGTTCGCTATCCATTTGAAGGCACATTTTACAAAGGACGTCCAAGCGCAATCTGGGACGTCTAAGCCAGAATGTCTGAAAGAAAAGCAGGTGCATGTCCAAATTCAAGTGCAATGTCACAAACAGCCTGATAGAGAAATCTAACGGGATGTCTACATTGACATCCCCGGAAGGGTATTTGAGAATGGGGATAGCCTAATGGTTAGAGTAGTGGGCTAAAGCCAGGCTTCAAATCCCACTATTGCTTCTTGTATTCCTGGGCAAGTCACTTAACCCTCTTTCTTCTCTGGATGTTTGATGGCCAAAACAAGCACTTTCCCATGCCCGGAGCAGGCCTAAACTTGGATCTTCCTAGAGACATCCCTGACGTTCCTCATATCCATTACACCATCACAGGCATGCCTCTGCCATGCCTCCTGCCAACCTAGATATCCCTGCACTTGAGACATTTTTAAAAGCCATTTGTAAAATGGCTCCAGGGATGTCTCCTTGATTTGAATGTCTCAATCGCAACTAGGGCTTTTAAAATAACCCTCATAGCTAAGCAACTTAATCCGAACAGCTATTGTGCTGTATTAAATTGAACTGCATAGCTATACAGAGCGGCTGAACCATAGAGTTAGGCAGAATGTCCATGTTCTACCCCTGTTCTGTTCCAGTAGCATTATCTATATAGTGCTGCTGAAAATTCACAGAGAGGGGACTTATCCGTATGTCAGCAGCCACAATATGGAAAAGTTCTTTTCATTATCAACCTGATTATCTTCAATATTTTGCATATGTTGTTTTTTTTAAGCCACTACATCAGAGTCAAGATATTGCAGGTATCTGATGTTAATTAGTGCCCACAGAAGTTGTATGCTGATTGACCAGTTCTAATGGTCCATGTGCTAATATTTTTGGAAAGCTTCTAGACCAAATGCTGCATGTGCTTATGCCTTCAGACAAGGAACCAATTCATTATGACATTAAAAACATAGGTAGCCTCTACTTCGTTCTCTGGACACAGAGGCACAGCTGGGAGCTATGAAGCCATTATGCACCCCATAAGGGTTCTTGAGTTTCACTGACAGAAAGAAAGTTGTAATGTCCTCAAGGATCCAGGTTTCCTCAGTTTTCTCCAGAAAATCACACAGCCACACTGGTTTGGGAGGGGGATTGTTCCAAAATCCAAATGTTTACTGAAGCAATGCCACAGAAAGAAAAAACCCAATAGTCATAGTACAACACATCAACAAAATCACTAACGGCAGCAACAGGAGTTTTCTCTAACTAAAAACCCACCTGTGGATTACAGGCATCAAAGAACTTCATGGAAAGGATCCCACCTTCCAATTCCAAGTAACAGTAAAATGTTTGGAAACTACCAACAGATGTAAGGAAACATAGACCATATTCAACAAAGGACAAACAGCAACAGACAAAAGCAACCTATATGTATAGAGGCCAATTCCATTGGGTGCCTCTCCCGTCTGTCCGGCCAGTCAGAATCGGGACGTGCTCTGGTGCACCCAATTCTGATCCTGTGGGGGCTAAAGATGCCCACAGGATCAGAATTGGATCTTCCTGCCTGGATGCACAGGCCGTGCTCTGATTCTGGCCACCCAGACATCAAGGCAACTCCCCAGCTAGCCCAACCTGGTTCCTGCATGGAGGGTAGGTGGCATGGCATCTTGTTGCCATGCCATCATGACTCCATGCAAGAGCCACGAACCCTGGCAGTGACAGAAACATTCTTTTCCCTGCAGACCGAACCACGATCGGGCCACAGTGGCCAGGGTCGTGCTGCAGGGGACCCCTTGAACCCCTCACCTTTTCGGTAGGCCCCATATCTGGCATCCTCCTATGTCTAGGGAAATTTATTCCACTTCCAAGGTGGAATAAGTCCCCCGCACAAATGGCCAACCCCAGATGTCCAGGGTCAACCTCAGAAACAGCCCTGTACATCCAGGGTCATGGTGCCGCCCACAGCCTGCCCTCGCTCTGCCTGTGGCCCACCCCCTCCCGCCCACAAACAGAGCTCTTCGCACAGCTCAGATCTACATGTAGAGAGCGCTGTTTCCCAGATACAAGCCAGGCATTTAGCAGGTCTGGACATCTGGATGGGACATCCATACCCGCTATTCGCAGTTCAGAATAAACCTCATAGTGTTTAAAAGATCTGAAAATAAAACAATAGTGATAAGCTGATTCTTATGGAACAGATACAACTTCTGAACTGGTAGACTTGTAGATAATTAACCATATTGATTTAGATGCAGGTTTTTAAAAGTGACATCCCACAACCTCTGGTTCATATAGAAAAGTAATTGATTCAGGGAAATTACATAGGCAGAGAGTCTGTTACTGCCTTCAAAACCTGGCCACAATCCCTCAACCTCTATTCCATCTTTCTTCCAATGGGGGTATACACTGGAGGCCAATTCTGATGGGGGGACATCCACATGGCTTTGCACCCGATTCTGCACCGGCAGGAGCTAGACATTCCAGTGGGAGCAGAATCAGAGCACTTGGATGGGACAGATGGGCCCTGATTCTGAGGGCCAAGACATGCAGTGCTCTCCCCAGCTAACCCTCCCTCTGTTCCTGCATGGAGCCCCGCTGCTGTAGTGTCTTGTTGCCATGGCAACAAGATGCCATGAATGAGTGTGGAATGGCTCAATATCCCCTGCTCTCCTTTTCCCACTGCCAGGCCCTCAGCAGGGACCACCAGAGTCTAGATCAGGTAATGGGGACTTACCTCATTCCACCCTGTGTCTTCAGTAGCCCTGCATGCTCCAATCTCAACTGTGCATGGTTCATATTCCACATCTGAGGTGGAATAAGTCCCACGTCTGTCTTGCATTACCAAGACGCACAGAGCCGTTACCTGAATCCACCCTGTACATCCAAGTTCATGGTCCCACCTCTGTTCTGTCCACTCTCCACCTGTCTCTGCCCCTACCACCCCCATCCAGAGCACCTGCAGAAAGGCTTTATACATGCAGGGAGCTATGGTGCCAGAATCGGGTCCCTGCGAATAGCGGGGTTTGGACATCCAAACCAGGCATATATCCCCACTATTTGCAGTTTGGAATGACCTGCATACTTCATAGAATCCTCCCAAATTCTCAATGATGTGGTGAGGAAGTCATGGCTATGCCTCCTCCAGACAGAATTTACCATTATGTAGTGGGAGTCAAGCTAATAACCTAAGAAATGACAACTAATCATAGGATCTCATTTCCCTCTCCATTAGGTTAGTCATTAGGACCTACACAGCTCAACAAATCACTAAGAAAGTCATTCCAGAACATGAATAAGGGAAGTTTAGCTGCCGAAAACATCTCCGACCATATTCTGAAACACTGCTGACGTGAACGTCCATGGCACTAGCACAGGGATCTCAGAACATGCCCAGAAGGGAAGGAACTGGGCCATGGTCAGCCACGGAGACATATAAAGCATATTCAGCAAAGGCCCGTGTATGTTTTTATTGTTTCCTGCAGAAGTCCCCATTATTTCTGCGGAAATGTGGAATAAGGCCGGGACTTAGAAAACTTCTGCTCTGCTCTTTAGTACATCCCATATTGATGAATGGTTGTAACAAGTATGTTTTGAAATGATGTGTCTGCAGTCTGGAAAAACACAAGATGCCGTTTTAAAGAACAGAATGCAGAGGTGAGGGAAGGTTGTAAGGTAAAGAAACATTAATAAATACCCCTACAGAAATATTAAGAAAGCCAGTGTTTATTCTGGCTATGCTAACGTTTGCTGTTTGTACTAAAGAAGCTATTCTAGGATTCCCTAACTATTCCTATGTTCAGAAAAATGGGACTGTTGATGTAGGGATAGTATGTGAGTGAGTATGTAAAAGATTCTTGTTTGGGTGAGAAATGCAGATCAGCTATCCTTGATAGGTGCAGGGCATCTTTCTGGACAGAAGTTTTTTGTGACTGCAAATGAGAGAGTGTGTGTGTGTGTGGTTTGAGCATTGCATGGGGGGATCTGGTGGGGTCATCCACAATTTTGGGGGGACATGAATGCCTGGCCAGTAGCTGGACCATAAGGATGACCGCAGCATCACCAGGTGCCAGTGTGATGGGGCAGAATATATCAGCAAAGGTTCTCTATAGCGAAATGCAAAATATATTCCTGTCAATAATAAGGGATCCTCAGAATGAGAGCATGCAGTAGTACAAACAGCACTAATACATGCCCAAAAGCACCATCATCAGTGTCCAAAAATGTGCACTTTTTTAGAGACCAATGATGGTGCTTTTGGGCATGTATTAGTGCTGTTTGCACTGTTGCATGCTCTCATTCTGAGAGTCCCTTTTTATTAACAGGGATATGTTTTGCATTTTGCTATAGTGAACCTTTGCTGTGTTGTACTGATCCATACTAATCATTGTAAAGACTGTTATCAGAGATGCCCGATGCAAGCATAACTAAGAAGTTCTTCTACTGTCTGTATGCTTTGAGGCAAGCAATATCAAAGACAAACATATCACCTTCTACTTGCTTTTAAAATATCATTGCATGCACTGAGATTACTTTGCAGTGTATATATTGTCTGGTTGACATCACCATTTATGTATCATTAGTAATCATATGTAGCTTGAATGAGCACAACACTATTAGTAAGCACAACACTGTTAGTGAGAGAAGGAGCTGAGGAGATGCACGTTTTAACAGTGGAGGCGTGGTTGCACGAAGACAGGTAGGATCGGAAACATGCATCTTTTCAGAATACAGCGAGAGCGGGGAGGTCCAAGCTGTTTGCTGTGTCTACCTGTGTCCCATTATAACAGCGAGGACCCGTATTTCTCCATAGTGGTCTGTACACGCTGCGCCAGAAACGTCTATGTCCCTATTCTGGAATTGTGGGCACATCTATACCCGGGATTGCAAAATTGGGTTTAAATCGGGCTTGTCTTTGATTTGGACATGCCTGTGGACATGCATGTTATGGAATTGGGTTCTATCTAGAAGATAGAGAGCTCTCAAAACTGGAAACAACCTGAAATATGAATAGAGTCTGAAGTAAGAAGGACACCTTCCTCCTTCCTCTAATGTCAGCCATTTATAAGTAACCAATACAACAGATTAGTCAAGACATTACCAGATAGGCCATTTAGTCAAGTGGATATATTTGAGCTGACATCACTATGGAATGAAGGCATCACTCACACTACCTAAGAGTCATGTCCCAATGGCACAAACTCATCATAAGCCCCATATATTTGATCATGAAGAAAAGAGATTCCCTTCACAGTATCTAAGGGTCTGGGGTTCCCAGCTTTGATGTCTTGTACAGTCTGGAGCCTTCATCTCCTTCTTTCTTCAATAGCAGCAACTGATCACAATGTATTGCAGACCACTGTAGCTGGTGCAAACATTTCCTCCCATATGCTACTGGCTCCCAGAGAACTCCCAGTATGGCTTCCCAATGCAACCAAAGACAGGTAGCTCCTAGCAGACCTGTGTTTGCAAGTTCCACCATTCCATGACAGAGGAAGGAAAAGGAGCTGTGGATAAGGCCCCACTGGAGTCCATTGCTAGCCTAACCTCTTAGGTTCCCAAAGCCCAGGTTGTTCCACTTGAAAAAAGGATCCCCATCTACTACAGCGAGTAGCTGTAGAGGGATGAATGAGAGATGGTTATGGGTACGAGAGGGGTGAATGGGTAGGGATGGAAAGATTGTGCTTAATAGAGGGGATTTTTGGAGAGGAAGGGGGCTGTGTGGATTAAAGAGATTAACGGTTGTGGGAGTGACAGGGCTAAGTGATGAATGTGAACTGAGCTTGCATAGCTTGCAGATAGCTCACTTCTAACAGAATTATGGGTTTGAGGGGAGGGGTGGGAGATTTTTTTTGAAAGGGATTAGGGTTGGAGGGAAGTTGGAGTGGTAAAGGAAGATGTAGGAGGTAAGAGGGAGGACAGTAGGGAAAGAGGAAGAGATGGGCGAGTACAGACAACCGAGGGCAGTTTGTAGTATTTGAACTAGATGGAAAACTAATTGTAAGAAGAGCTTTAAAGACATTTTGAAATATGGCTAATCAGAATTTTGAGTAATTGTTTTTAATATGAGGGCAAGGAGGTTAGAGGCTTTAGATTTAATAGTAACTAGTATAAAATATCATTATTTGCAGATGATGTGCGCTTTACTGTCACTGAACTGGAACTAACTTTGACTCAAATAATACAGGAATTGGCAGTGCATGGGAATGAATCCAGTTTTAGAGTAAATGTAAATAAATCAGAGATTTTGAATATTAATGTTTCAGCTGCTGAAGTGACTAAGTTAAAGAAACACTTCCTCTTTTGTTGGGTGTCCTCATCCCTGCGATATTTAGGAGTATAGCTGAGAACAGATTTGAATAGGTTGCTTCAATTGAATTATGGGTCCTTATGAAGTACAGTTGAGTGAGACTTGGGCAGGTAGAAAAAGGTTAATATATCCTGGTTAGACATTATTGAAACAGTCAAGATGGCTTTGTTACCTAAATTTCTGTATTATTTCCAGATGTTGGCAGTAAAAGTACCTAATAGATGTTTTCAGAGGGTTTGGGGAAAGCTTTTTAATTTTATTTGATAGGAGAGGCTCCCAAGAATGGCTAGAGAGGTAGTACATCTCTCTAAAACAAAAATGAGCATTTCACAGTCCCTAAGCTTCAGAGGTATTTCTGGTTAGCCCAGTTTAAGGACCTATGGAAGAGGCAGGAGGAGTCAGCTAAGCAGTGGCTTGAGTTGAAAGAGGGCAGTGCGAGGGATCCTCCATTAAAGACCAGGCCATGCTTGGTGATAAGTAAGGTAATAAAAGGAGGGATGGAGAATCCATTTGCAGGATTAACTTTGAAAATGTGGTGCTCCCTAAAGTGCATCCTTCTGCATAAGAGGAGGCATTCTTATTACACTCCTATTTGCTATAATCCAGAGTTTACTTCTGGGCGTGAACCATCCATCTTTCAAAGATGGTCAGAACAGGAGCTGAGTTGTTCAGGTCAATTGAACATGGAGTCATTCAACCTTTAGAGAATTGCATGAGGATTAAAAGTTACTATCTAAAGATATCTTCCCATATCTTCAAGTCAGACATTATGCTGCACAGCCTCTAGTGTGGCAGGATCTGGCAGGGGAGTTGACTCCTTTTGAAAGTCTTTTGGAGTGAAAACAAATCTAGGGAGTTGATTTCCAGGATTTATAGCGTTCTGAATATCAGGGGTGAACAGAAGAGTAGGACTATGTTGGCATGGGAAAAAGATCTGGCAAGGGTATTAGACTTGAAGGAATGGGAACAAATTTCTGAGAGGACAGCAAACATTTCATTGAGAGTTAAGTACTGAAGAATGGACATAAGGTCCTCTTACGGTGGCATTGTACACCATAAAAGATGCTAATGATATTTAAGACAGGAGACAGGAAATGGAAGGAATTTGAGGCCCAGGGAGATTTTCTCCATGTATGGCGGGAACACATAAAGATTCAACAATTTTGGGATCATGTTTTTATATTTTTAGGTACATTGATGAAAAAAAAACTGTGCTCAAGAAGGTAGAGCTGGCACTCTTGAATTGTTGGATTGCAGGGGTGGTAGGGTCAGAGGCTAGCTTGGTGAAGCTGGGGATGGCAGCTACCAGAATGGTAATTTCAGCAAACTGGCAGCAATTACAAATGGTGAACATTAAACAAAGACCCTCAAACTTATTAAATATATTTGTTTTTAGCCTGGCAACTTTAAGTAACTGAATGACTTTAAATAACTAAACAAATCATTATAACTAAGATGCAGACAGCAATGATATTGGAGGCTATCCAGCCTTTTGCACTAAGTGTCACATGAATGTTTATCTACCAACTGGTTAGGGGTTCTATGTGTGACCTAGGTGCAAAGAGCTCCTTACTCTCAGGGAATGAGTCCAATCTCTGGAGACTAGAGTAGCAGACTTGGAGGAGCTGAAGTAGACCAAGAGGTATAAAGAGGTGCTCTTCATAGACATAATAGAGAAGTCCCGCCTCCAGTCCAGCAGTCTCTCTGCTGCTATGGAGGAGAGAGGCCACCTGAAAGGACAGCATCACCTTAGTGTGGCAGTAAGTGATCCTGTAGCTAAGACCAGAGCTCCAGGTGTTGTACTGTAATATCCTCTTGCATCAAGGGTGCGTCTCCAGGGTCATTTGCATATGAGGGAAAGGTTAGCATGGTCATTATAGTTAGTGATTCCATCATTAGGCATGTAGGTAGCTGGGTGGCTGGTGGACATGAGAATCGCCTAGTAACTTGCCTGCCTGGTGTGAAGTTGGCAGACCTCACACGCCACCAGGATAAAATGCTGGGGAGGAGCCTGCTGTCTTGATGCATATTGTTACCAATGACATAGGAAAGTGGGGGAGGGAGATTCTGGGAGCCAAAGTTAGACTTTTAGGTAGAAAGTTGAAATCCAGAACTTCCAGGGTAGCATTCTCAGAAATGCTTCCCGTTCTTCGTGCAAGACCCAAGAGGAAGGCAGAGCTCTGAATGGATGGATGAGGTGATGGTACAAGGAAGAGTGTATGAGATTTGTTAGGAAATGGGCAATATTCTGGGGAAGAGGAAGGAGAGGCGAGGGGCCTTTCTGAAAGAATAGGTTCCACCTTAACCAGGGTGGAACCTGGCTGCTGGCATTAACCTTTAAAAAGGAGAGAAAACAGCTGTTAAACTAGATAATGGGAAAGCCAACAGTTGTCCAACAGTGCATGGTTCGGAATGATGTACGTTTGAAGGATACTAGCAAAACAGAGAAGTTAGGGTATCCTAATAGAGAGGTTCCAGTAAAGATAAAAGTAATCCAGGTGCCTTTAAGTAAAAAACAGATAGAGTTGAAAGATTCCAAATTACCACTGTCATCTGATAGCCAGACCCTTAATAAGTTCAAAAAACAAACTTTGAAATCCCTGTATGCAAATTCTTGAAGATGGGAGAGCTAGAATATACATATAGCACCGAATGAAAGTTAGATATAACTGGTATCTCAGAGACCTGGTGGAAGAAGGATAACCAATGGGACACTGTGATACCAGGGTACAAATTATATGGCAATGATAGAGTAGATCAAATTGGTGGAAGGGTGACACTATATATTAAAGAGTTCATTGAGTCAAACAGGATAAAAGTTTTGCAAGAAATAAAATACACTGTAGAATCTCTATGGATAAAAATTTCATGTAAAAAGGGAAAGGGAATGGCAGTGAGGGGTATACCTCCATCCTCCTGGCCAGAATGAACAGATGGATGATGAAATGCTAACAAAAATTAGGGAAGCTAATAAAGTTTGCAAAACAGTAATACGAGTAATGGTCATTTCAATTACTCCAGTATGGACTGTGTCAATGTCAGATCAGGACATGCTAGGGAAATAAAGGGCCCGATATTTGCTAATGTGTCGAAGGTGGCAAAAAATCACCAAAGAACACATGTGCAAAAAAGGGTGCAAATATTCAGAAAGACAACAGATATGCAGGCAAACATAGAATATACAGGTGCACGGCTGTGCATACATTGGTGTCCAAACCCTCATATGCAATGTGATATAAGAGAAACCCGCGCAACCCGTGGGCCTCCAAATATGTCCATGTAAGAAGACAAAAAACAGCAGAGGGGTGCCTACTCATGCACCATGCAAAGAGCTGCTGATCTATCGAAAATCCAGACTACCCTCACAAAACACAAACTTTAATGCAGTTATTGCCATCGAAGCCATGCAACTTGGAATGTGGACCAGTTCAAACTGTGTGACTGTGCAATCACACACATGGGTACCACAAGACCCCGCATGTGCCACTACCTGTGTACTACAGCACGGTCTCTGACTGGCACACTCTATGTGTTTGGGCCCCCCACCGTGTGGAAGTTATTTAAAAAAATGGCATCCTGGAGGCGACAGGACATTTTCAGCATGAAGGAGGCAGAAGCCTTGGCCTGCATAGTGCTGAGGTTGGAGGGGGTGCTGTACCCGAGGGGCCACCACAGGGCCAATCTGCAGCTATCCATGAGGATATGGAGGACAATCCAGTTGCGGTTGCATGGGTGAGTAAGTTAAGGGTGGCAGGCATTGGGTAGGGGAGGGGCATTGAGGTAGCAGCCAATGAGCACCTACAGCAGGCTTAGACAAGGGACAGTGGTGCTGTGTCATCAGGTGAGCACAATCATGCTACCATCGCACACCAGTGTGGCACAACATGGCACAGGGCCATGCACCCACACCCATGGTGGCTACATAGTCACATCCCCCATCAGCCATAGCATCTGTGTAGTGACATGGGGCAGCAATGACAAGACCTATGGCACAATGGCTCACATGTCACCTGACATGACACCATCCCTCCCCCCCACCCCTCAGATATCTATATAGCAGATGGAGAGAAAGAGGAACACTAATTGGCAGTACAAGAAAGAGGACCAAGAGCAATGAGCAGACACAGTCTGTGTCAAGGTGGCTTGTGTGCTGTGTTGGAGATGCTAGGGATAGAATCCGGGTCCATATAGCCTGCAGGCCTGTCATCCCATGCCCCATATGGGGAACTCATGCAGGAAGTGTCACCTCACAAACCCAGCACCCCGGGCCACCCCCAAGGATAACTACCTGTCAAGGGAGAACAGTCCCTGCTATGTCACACAATCCTGCACATCAGAGTCAAGGCCATGGCTGTCACTGTAGCAAACAGCCAACCAACCACCTAGACCCAATAGCTCATCCCAGAGGGGCAATGCTATCTGATAAAGAAGACACAGGTTCAAGTCTGACCCATAAGCCCCCAACCACAAAAATATACAACCAGTCCACACTAGCAATTGGCAGTTCAGCAATGCTAGTATCTGTCAGGCTAACAATATATGTTTTGCCCCTGAGAGGTGTGTGTCCTGGACAGCTGTATGGCTCCGTGTAAGGAGATCATTTTTTTGTTTGTTTGTTTTTTATTGAGTAGTATTTAGCTCATGCCTTTCCAGAAGTAAATCAAAGAGATCAGCTAGAGGAGAGGGCAAGCACTCATGGGTCTGGGGAGCAAAGGAGTATGTGTAGGTGTGCTATGGTCGGCCCCTGAAATGTGAGAAAGGGAGCCACACAGAAAGGTCATTAGTGGGCCACAAGCTCTGAAAGCAGAAAGTGGAACAAAAGGGGGAAGATGAAGGCTTAGGATAGCATGAGGGCTAAGGGCTAAGATTTGGGATTCTATTCTTCAAGCCATTCTGAGTTCTTCCACTCTTTACCCCCAACATATTATTCTCAGAGATTTCAATATCCATTTTGATGCTCCTTTCAGATCATATGACAAATCTTTCATTCAATTTCTGTCTGATCATGGCTTTGTGAAACATGTTTCTTGCCCTACCCACTCTGCGGGTCACACCCTGGATATCGTTACCACCAAATCTGAGGCTTCCATCCATGATATACATACTATATCTCTTCCTGTCCATTAGGTCAGACCACTATCTCATTTGCTTTACTCTTACTGTATCAAACACCTCACTACCTTCCCCTAATACAGATTTAATTCCAATCCAATACTATCAATCCATCACTTCAACTACACACTCCTGATTTCATAGAGTGGATTCTTTTTTTCCACTAGATTTCTTTACCTTTCCATTAGACATACAAATTAATCTCTGGTCCTCTATTCTGTCAGCACAGACGGATATCCTTGCACCAAAAAAAACCCTGCTGCCCCATCAGAGGAAATCATTTTCTTGGTACCATTCAGGCCTGCACTTGCTCAAGAAGCAGGTCCGAGCAGCAGAAAAATCTTGGAGAAAACTCAAAACCCCTTCATCTTTGGCCCTTTTCAAAAAATGCCATCGATACTATCAAGCTGAAGTTTTCGCTACCAAGAAGAAATATTATTCCGCTCTGATCAAACAATCCTCTTACTTAAGACCATTTTCTCTATTGCTAACACACTATCCTCTATCTCTTCCACTCCTCAGACTGATTCCCTTTCCAGTCCATCATCAGAAGCCTTTGCCACTTATTTCAGTGACAAGATCAGTATTATTTAACAGGAACTTTCTCAAGCCCCTGAATTCATCGTAGCCTCCTCCTTGGACTCAGCTCCTCTATGTATGATGTATACGTAGTCTGACTTTCGCCCCTTTCACTGTCCAAGATTGAGAATCTAATTTCCACAATAAAAATGGCCACGTGTCCACTAGATCCCATCCCTCTAACTGGTTGAAGGAACCTTCTCTTGGCTTGCTTCCTTTTTGTTTTGTTGTTGTTAATTGCCGTCGAGTCGGTGTCGACTCATGGCGACCCTCTGGATAGTTGTCCTAAATTGTGTTCGGTCTTCAGTCTGGCGGCTCATTGTTGACAGACTGGTACCCATAGCTGCTGTTATTGTATCGATCTATCTCATTGCTGGCCTTCATCTTTTGCATTGACCTTCTATCTTGCCAAGCATGATATCTTTCTCTAATGGTCTCTCTCTTCACATGATGTGTAGAAAGTATGAAAGTCAAAGTCTTGTCATCTGAGCTTCTAAAGAAACCTTAGGTTTGATCTCCTCTAGTACCAACTGGTTTGTTCTTCAGGCAGTCCATGGTATACACAGTATTCACCGACAGCACCATAATTCAAAGGCATCCATTTTCTTCCTGTCTATCTTTTTCACTGTCCAGCTTTCACATCCATATGATGTTATTGAAAATACCATGGCTTGAACAAGTTGCATCTTTGTATGGAGAGAGACATCTCTGCTCTTGAGAATCTTATCTAGGTCTTTCATAGCCATTCTGCCAAGAGCAATACGTCGTCTGATTTCTTGACTGCTTGTTGCTTCTTTATTGATAGTTGATCCAAGTAGGTTAAAGTTGTTCACGATTTCAATTTCTTCTCCTTCAACGATGAACCTGTTGATTATGCCAGTTGTCATGATCTTTGTCTTCTTTATATTAAGGTGCAGGCCCATTTTGAGACTGTGTTCTTTGATTGTGAGAAGCAAATGTTTCAGATCATCTTCACTTTCAGCCAGTAATGTGGTATCATCAGCATAGCAAAGGTTGTTGATGAGTCTTCCACCAATTTTCACACCTCTGTTGTCTTCATACAATCCTGCTTCTCTGATGATTTGTTCTGCATATAAATTTGTTCTGATGATTTGTTCTGCAGGTAGGGGGAAAGTATGCAGCCTTGTCTTACACCTTTGCTTATTTTAAACCATTCTGTTTCTCCTTGTTCCATTCGAACTGTTGCTACTTGATCAATGTACAGATTGTGCAAGAGTACGATCAGGTGTTCTGGTATACCCATGCTTCTTAATGTGGCTCAGGGTTTCTCATGGTTTACACAGTCAAAAGCCTAGCTATAGTCGATAAAGCACAAATAGATATCCTTTTGGTATTCTTTAGTCTTTTCAAGGATCCATCTCACATCCGCAATGATGTCTCTCGTTCCTCGCCCTTTACTGAACCCTGCTTGCACTTCAGGTAGTTCTTGTTCCAGGTATGGTTGCAGTCTCTTTTGAATAATCTTCAGTAGAATCTTGCCGGCATATGGGATCAGAGAGATTGTGCAATAATTTCCACAGTCAGTTGGATCACCTTTCTTTAGTATTGGTATAAACACAGATCTTTTCCAGTCAATTGGCCATAATGTTGTCTTCCATATTTCTTGGCAGAGCCTTGTAAGTACAGTAACAGCTGCATCAGATTGCTGTAATACTTCTATGGGAATGCTATAAATGCCTGGTGCTTTGTTCTTTGATAAGGCTTTCAATGCTGCTTCAACAACTTCTTTCATCACCAATGGTTCCCAATCATAAGGTACAGGTTGAAATGGTTGTTGGTCCACTTGATCTTTATTATATAAAAACTCTGTATATTTTTATTTATTTATTTAGACATTTTTGTATACCGCCTTATCCTTCAATCAAAGCGGTCACAACACAATTGGGGGATACATTTAACACGCGGGGATATGAGACACATACACTAATACTTACAGGGAACATGGGCAATGGAGGGTTTAGTGGCTTGCCCAAGACCACAAGGAGCATCTGTGGGACTAGAAACCCCAGTCCTTCCGGCCCAAGGTTGCTGTCCTCTAGTGGGATTTGAACCTCCGACCTTCCGGCCTGAAGTACCTTGCCCCAACCACTAGGCTACTCCTTCCTCCTTTTCTTGATCTTCTCAGCATCACTCAACATAGAACCTTGAGCATCTTGTAACATTCTAATTCGAGGCTGGAACTTTTTCTTTAACTCTCATAGCTTTAGGAGAGCCGATCTTATTCTTCCTCTAATAGTTTCTGTTTCTATTTCCTTGCATGCGTCATTGTAGTAGTTTTCTTGTCCTGTCTTGCTGCACGTTGGAAATCTCTGTTGAGTTCTGTGATTGTCTTTCTTTCTCCTCTGACTTTAGCTTCTCTGCGTTTCTGGGCAATTTTCAGAGTTTCTTCCGTTATCCATTTTGGCCATTTTTTCTTTTTCACCATTTGTAGAGACTTCTCGCTTTCTTCCAACACAATCTTCTTGATGTCATTCCATAACTCTTCTGGAGCTCTGCCATTTGTATCTAAAGCAGCAAATCGATTTTGCAGGCAGTCTTTAAATTCCAGTGGTATATTCTCAAGGTCATATTTTGCTGCATTCATGAGTGGTTTGCTCTTTTTCAACTTTAGCTTGAGTTTGCATACTAGTAGTTGATGATCTGTACCACAGTCAGCTCCAGGTTTTGTCTTTATTGATGTTATAGAGCTTTTCCATCATTGACTTCCACAGATGTAGTCAATTTGATTTTTATACAATCCATTGGGTGAAGTCCATGTGTACAGTCGCCGCTTGTGCTGCTGGAAGAAGGTGTTTGAGATGAATGGATAGTTGGTCTTGCAGAATTCTATGAGTCTTTCTCCAGCTTCATTTCTGTTGCCAAGTCCATATTTTCCAACTACTTTGCCTTCTTCTTTGTTGCCAATCTTTGCGTTCCAGTCACCCATGACTATCAGGATATCCTGTTTGCATGTTCTGTCAATTTCAGCTTGTACTTGTCCATAGAACTCTTCAATTTCATTCTCTTCTGCAGCTGTTGTTGGGGCATATACTTGAATTATAGTTGTGTTGATAGGCATTCTTCGTAAACGAATAGAGATTAAGAGTTCACTGACTGCATTGTATTTTATTACAGTTCTTGCAAGTTTCTTCTTTATTATAAATGCAACACCATTTCTTCTTTGTCTTTCATTTCCAGCATAGTAGACCATGTGATCATCTGATGCAAAGTGCCCGATGCAAGTCCATTTCAGTTCGCTGACACCCAACAGATCAAGTTGTACATGTTCCATTTCATTCTTGACCCACTCCAACTTATCTTGGTTCATGCTTCATACCTTCCATGTTCCAATGTGTAAGACATCTTTACAGCTTCTGACTCTCATTTCATGCACAGCTACATCAGCAGTCAGACATCCTGAGGGCTTTGATCCATCCACATCATAAATGCTGGCTTTACTCTGAAAAATCTTCAGCTCTTCCCCAGTAGCTAGTTGAGTGCCTTCTGACCTGGGGGTCTCATCTTCCAGCACTATAGCACAATTTGTTTTGTTGTAACTATCCATTGGGTTTTCATGGCAAGATACAGAAGTAGATTGCCGGGCCTTTCTTCCGCGTAGTTTAAGTTTGGTGTTATTGCCGTTGTCACAGAAATGTGATCCTCCACCATCAACACTAACCCATTCTGCTGCTGCCCAGATGGTGGTTTGTCTTGGCCTGGCACCTCAGCTGAGACCTGTCCATCTTGGGAGACCCTGCCAGTAGTTAAACTACCGATAGTTTAGCTCTCAGCATCACTGATTCACACAAGCCCTCACAGCACGACAAGCTGCAAACCAAGTGAGGGCTTGTGTGCATCAGTGACTGGTTTGTTCTTCAGGCAGTCCATGGTATATGCAGTATTCGCCACCAGCACCATAATTTAAAGGCATCAATTTTCTTCCTGTCTATCTTTTTCACTGTACAGCTTTCACATCCACATGATGTTATTGAAAATACCATGGCTTGAACAAGTCAAATCTATGTATGGAGAGGGACATCTCTGCTCTTGAGAATCTTGTCTAGGTCTTTCATAGCCATTCTGCCAAGAGCAATGCATTGTCGGATTTCTTGACTGCTTGTTGCTTCTTTATTGATAGTTAATACAAGTAGGATAAAGTTGTCCACAATTTCAATTTCTTCTCCTTCAATGATGAACTTGTTGATTTTGCCAGTTGTCATGATCTTTATCTTCTTTACATTAAGGTGCAGACCAATTTTAAGACTATGTTCTTTGATCGTGAAAAGTAAATGTTTCAGATCATCTTCAATTTCAGCCAGTAATGTGGTATCATCAACATAGTGAAGGTTGTTGATGAGTCTTCCACCAATCTTCACACCTCTGTTGTCTTCATACAGTTCAACTTTTCTGATGATTTGTTCTGCATATAAATTCTGTTTCTCCTTGTTCCATTTGAACTTTTGCTTCTTGATCAATGTACAGATTGTGCAAGAGAACGATCAGGTGTTCTGGTATACCCATGCTTCTTAACGTGGCCCAGAGTTTTTCATGGTTTTACACAGTCAAAAGCCTTGCTGTAGTTGATAAAGCACAAATAGATATCCTTTTGGTATTCTTTAGTCTTTTCAAGAATCCATCTCACATCCGCGACAATCTCTCTCATTCCTTGCCCTTTCCTGAACCCTGCTTGCACTTCAGGTAGTTCTTGTTCCAGGTATGGCTGTAGTCTCTGTTGAATAATCTTCTGTACAATCTTGCTGGCATGTGGGATCAGAGCAATTGTGTGATAATTTCCACAGTCAATTGGATCACCTTTCTTTTGTAATGGTATAAACACAGATCTTTTCCAGTCAGTTGGCCATGATGTTGTCTTCCAAATTTCTTGGCAGAGCCTTGTAAGTATGGTAAAAGCTGCATCAGATTGCTGAAATACTTCTATGGGAATGTCATCAATGCCTGGTGCTTTGTTCTTTTATAAGACTTTCAATGCTCCTTCAACTTCTCCTTTCATCACCAATGGTTCCATACAGGTTGAAACTGCTGTTGGTCCACTTGATCTTTATCATATAAAAACTCCGTATATTCTTTCCACCTTTTCTTAATCTTCTCAGCATCATTCAACATAGAACTTTGAGCATCTTGTAACATTTCAATTTGAGGCTGGAATTTTTTCTTTAACTCTCGTAACTTTAGGAAAGCCAATCTTCTTCTTCCTCTAATAACACAGGTACACTAAAAACATTTTTTTTTAAACTGCCTCGAATGTTTCGATTGATTTTTACGTTTTTTGGTGCGCTGAATCCAAATCTGGTAATCAATTTGCTCCATCACGTACAGATTTTTTGCTACATTGGGTTAGCAGTTTGAGGTGAACGTTTCAGATTGAGTGCGATCGAGATAAAAGTTTCTTGGATGAATTCTTTATACTAACTGTTTAGTAGTTATTCAAATAAGAATAAAGAAAATTGTAACAAGGCAGCACATAAGAATAGAGTAATGTCAACAAAACACACTGTGATGGTAGCAAAATTGTCTGCACTTAAAACAACCACATACATGTGCACAAACATTGAGCATATAAGAGCGAGGTTAGACACAAAGCAAAGCAAAGAAATGTGCAAAAAATGTTGTACAGGTATGTATGTAAGAATAGAAAACGCAAACCGCACCATTGCAATACATGAAGACAAACACCCGATGGTGTGAAAATAAAATTCTAATAAATGAGATCCGACACTGTGGTAATAACTAGCAAATTTTTATTTCAAAGTTTAGTAAAAACACGATATTTGTCAACACAGTTTAGATTTTAAAGTCATTCTTGGGTCAATCAATCTCCTGGTGGGCCCGTTTCTTCTTCCCCCGAATGCTTCTCTTGGTGCGCTGCTTGGCGTATTTTTCATCTGGGGTTTCCCGCAGCAGCAACCAGCAGAAATCAGCCATCATAGTGGTGTTCCATCTTCCTTGGTACCTTCTCTCTGTGTCCTTGATGTCCTGGTGAAACCTTTCACCTTGTTCTTCACTGTACGCCCCCAAGTTTTCGGGAAAGTAGTTCACATGGGAGTGCAAGAAATGGACTTTCAGACTCATGTTACAGCCTTGTTCTTTGAAGGCATTGAGCATCCTGGCAACAATATCCTTATAGTTCTCATCCCGCCTGTTCCCAAAGAATTTGAGAACAACATCCTTGAAGGAATCCCAGGCTTCTTTTTCCTTCTCAGACATCGTTTCAGCGAATGCTCCATCTGAAATGAGTTTCCTTATATCAGGGCCAACAAACACTCCTTCCTTAAGCTTTGCTTCAGAATGTCGGGGGAACTTTGAGCAAAGGTACCGAAAGCACTCACCATTTTTTGGAAGGGACTTGATGAATTGCTTAATGAGACCCAACTTAATGTGGAGAGGTGGTAATAGAATTTTATCACGAGGTACCAAGCTCTCATGAAGAACATTTTTCTCACCGGGTCTCAAATACTCCCGAATTGGCCAGTCTTTTTTCCCCCAGTGTAGGTCGCGGGCCCGGCTATCCCACAAGCAAAGGAAGCAGGGATATTTGGTGAAACCGGATTGCTGCCCTAATAGCATGGATAGAATTTTAAAGTCTCCACAAATAATCCACTTATGCTCATCATAACGAATCTTCTGAAGAATCAGGGCCAAATTCTCGTATTTTTCTTGGAGAATAACAGAGTGAGCAATAGGAACTGAAGCGAATGTGTTGCCATTATGAAGAAGAACACCTTTTATGCTGTCTTTTGACGAATCAATGAACAGCTGCCATTCAGCAGGATCATACTTGAGTTTAAACTTTTCCATCACTCCGTATATATCGTTGCAAAATACCAAATCTTCCTCTTTGCTGAAATACTTCAAAAATTGTGTCTCGCGGTTGCGGTACCAATAAAATTTTGTTCCTGGTGACAATAGATTTTTCTGTTTAAGCCGAGAACCTAGCAGTTGGGCAGCATCTTTTGGGAGTCCTAAATCCCGGACTAAATCATTCAATTCAGCTTGAGAGAAAAGTTCAGGTTTCGGATCTGGCTCAGTTTCAAACTCGGAAGTACTGGACTCATCGGGAAAAGCCATCTGATGAGTCTCATCATGATCAGAACCGTCCACACAAATATGATCCAAAGATTTTGGTGGTTCAGGCACAGGTACTTCGTTGCTATGAGGCATAGGCCTAATTGCTGAGGGAAGGTTGGGGTAACTTATTACGTTCTTATTTTTTAAGTTGTATCCCTTCACAATGCAAGAGCAAAAATAGCAGTCACTGCTGTGGTCTCTTTGTTCACGCCACATCATAGGTATTCCGAAACGAAATGCTTGTTTTTTACCTTTCATCCATAAGCGTAGATCTTCCTCACATGTCTTGCACACTTTGTGAGGAGCCCACGGTTTGTCTTGATCGCCTAACTTCAAACCGAAATAGGCAAAATATACTTTTTTAATAAATGCAGAAATGTTCCTCTGCCGCTTTTTCACGGTATATTCCCCACAAATAAAACAAAAACTGTCCGGAGAGTTGACGCAACCTCTGGCTCTGTGAGCCATCACAAATACACAGCACTGCAAACTACAACTGTAGTGAACCACTTCGGAATAAAGCTGGATTACGACTGAGCAAACAAAAGGTAATAATGAACTTGCAAGAAACTGAAATTTGACAGGAACGTTCATGTCGCAACCACCGTGTTTGAGCGAGCGAACGAGGCGAGGCGAACAGGAAAGAACATGCGCCAGCGCGAGTACTGGATTTAGCCCCCCGCCTCCCAATTGTCCTGTTAATGTATAAAATGAATACAAAACACTCTAAAATATCATGAGGGAGTGTTTCTAGTTAGTTAACCATTACAACCTCTATTTTGGGCCAAGAAAATAAACTGCAGTCGGCTAAAAAGAAATTATGTGAACATTCCTTATATGGGTAAGAAATCTAATTTTGCAAGAAAACATGACGTGATGGAACATTTTGGCTATTTTTCCTGGATTCAGCACCCCAAAATCTATAGGAATCAGTTGCAAAACTGGAGGCAGTTTTTTGGTAGTGTACCTGTGTAATTTCTGCTTCTATTTCCTTGCATGTGTCACTGTAGTACTTTTCCTTCTCCTGTCTTGCTGAACGTTGGAAATCTCTGTTGAGTTCTGCGATTGTCTCTGGCTTTATCTTCTCTGCATTTCTGGGCAATTTTTAGAGTTTCTTCTGTCATCCATTTTGTCCGTTTTTGCTTTATCACCTTTTTTAGAGACTTCTCACTTTCTTCAATAGCACATTTAAGACTATCAGAGAAACTATTTTTTTATGTAATGCACAATCATACTCTGGAATTTATTGCCAGAGGATGTAGTAAAATCTGTTAATGTAGCTGGGTTTAAAAGAGATTTGGACAAGTTCCTAGAGGAAAAGCCCATAAACCATTATTAAAGTCAACTGGAGAAATCCACTGCTTGCCCTTGAGATAAGCAGCATAGAATCTGTCTACCTTTTGGGAACCTGACAGGCACTTGTGACCTGGATTGGCCACTATTGGAAACAGGATACTGGGCTCAATGGATCTTTGGTCTAGTGGTTAGGTTTGAATCCCACTGGAACTCCTTGTCTTGGGCAAGCCACTTTATCTTCCATTGCCTCTGGTACAAATTTAGATTGTGAGCCCTTTGAGGACAGGGAAATAGATGCTATACCTGAATGTAACTCACCTTGATCTTCTCCTGGAAAAAAAATGGTGTGAGCTAAATACTAATAATAAAATGAAAAAAGTTACTGAATAATGACAAGCTAACAAATAAAGTGTGGGCTTCTGTTGCCCTCCCCTCACCAGCAACCTGCAGGGCTCTTGGAGTCACAGAAAACTACATTCAAAGCAATGAGAAGGTAATCTAAAGACAGCAATAAAATTCCCACACACTTATATATATATATATACACCAAAGCTTTAGTGGAGAGAAACAAATAGAAACAAGTTCTCTTTGTTTACTCTAACTGTTAGCCATGGTTTACTTTATTTATAAGGCTCTTTTGGATGATACAGCATAATTGCACTTTATTATTACACGTCAGGTATTACGTATTTATCACATCATAGGTCAATTTCTAATCAGCATAGGTCAGTATGAGGAGACATACATGTATTCCAAGACATAACTGTTTACTGCTGACTGCTTGATATCTAATAACCCTGAGACAGAAAGGCTGGAGTACAAGCTGCCCTTTTTTATTATTTACAGGACATGTACCTCTTCACCTACTTAGTAAGCAGATATATGAAGTTCATTTCTAAGCAAAGTTCTGAACAACTTTAACTCTTTCTCAGGTTTACTTAGACAGTCCGGTTGTGTACACCACCCTGTACAAACAAACATACTTTCAGTCCCTCCTCTGATTCTGTAAAGAATCATTTCTAAAGTAAGGAAACTCAGACATTGCCATTGAAGTGGAAATAAAACTAGTTTCTGGGTCAATCTGTAACATCATTGTAGGGGTCAGTGATTCCACTGATTTCTTACAGCAAGCTGATAGTACACAGAGAATTAATACTCCTAGAATGAGAATCTCCAGCAAACCAAGCAATGATGCTAACATGCCTTGCAAAGACCTGGATAATGAATTCCAAAATGAAGAAACAGAATCAAATAGAGCTGAAAAAGAACTTACATAACATAACTCTCACTTGAAACAAAAGTACGGTTGCTAACTTTATCTAATATGCTTTTTACTACTTCTCCATTATTATCATACTACACCATTTTCCTTTGCTAGGAGATAGTCTAAAGCCATTCGGTTCTGGGCTGCATAAGCTGTCACTTTGTTTACTGGACCTTGCAATACACTCTAATTGCCTCAGTAAGAAGCAGAGCAGCCACTATGACTTCATCCTGAGGGGAAACATCCCGATTTCTTCTTAAAGATTTCTTCAGGATTGATAACAAAGTAATATAGTAAGGTTCACTTCACCTTGGGGTATTCACCAGGGCTATATAGCAAGTACCTGACCAACCTCTGGGAAGCTCTGTATATACAAAAGTACCACACACACACACAAAATAATCTCCTTCTAAAGCCACTAAGCCCTCTTCCCAGATTGTCAAATTCTGAGGACAAGATATATTCTGTATACAATTATTCAAAACCCACTGAGTCATGTCCATTTCACTAAGCCCTCCAGACAAAGTATGTTTCCAGGGATGATAATACCCTAGTAAGGGAGACTCCAGTCAGGTATGTTTAGGTCTGAACTAGAGGCATTCAAAGGGTAGCCAGAACTATTATATTGTAGTAATTCATAGTCATGCACCTGGTTCCCCTGAACTGGCATTAATTGTAAATTACTGAAATATAGACACTTGTACATGGGATCTTTATACCTATATCTTTATAATTACAGATAATTATTCTAGGTTCTGTGTTTGTATAAGACCATATGTCACAAAACTCTTCAAAGGTCTTAGGCCTAACTCTTGGTAGAAATCCATGCTGTTTCTTTCTAGCAATATAATGTACATAATTTAAATGCAATCGCTTAAATAGCATAATACATACAGGATTCCCTAGGCTTTAAGAATAGGCAGGAAAATTGGATAGGTCACCAGGATCAAGGTGTGAAAGTTCTCATCAGTAGGGAAGACTAATGAACAGGCAAGGTCCATGGACTGGTTTCCCACAGGATGTAGCATCCAACATCAAAATCTTCTACCTGCAGTGGCCATCATCCATTTGAGTTGATCCCTCTGGTGCTGGTGACTACCAGGTCTTCACTGTCTGAACTAAGAACACAAGGTGAGTACCAGAAACCAGGGTAACCCTGAAAATAGACCAGCCACATAAGCACAGAACTCTCACCAGGGCAGAACAAAGCCAAGGCCCAGCAGGGACTGATGCAGACCAAAGAACATCCAGCAAAGGAAATCAGGACATGGAGAGAAGCAAGACTCGAAGCCCAAGACAACATCAAGAAATGCAGACCAAGTTCTGGGCAAAGAGTTCCAGCCAAAGTGATTGAGGTGCTGAAAATCAAACTTACAGTGTGCAGAATAGGACTGAGCACCAGGTAAAGTGCCACTTTGAATGCTCAGAACTAAGCTGTTACCTAAAAGTATTATCAGAAACCTCTAGTGTGTCTAAAGAAATGGGACACAATCTTGATGATAGGCCTAGAAACAAACCTGATCACATTATAACTGCCATTTTGGAAATCTAGTTGATAACATGAGATATCTCAATGATGGTCTGATATAATTAGTAGTAAACATGTATAAATAATATGCAACTATGTCTCAAAGTCCCTGAACCAGCCTATTCTATGAAAGGTATCTCTCAGCAAACTCCCTGTAGCTTGAGGTGGATTTGAGACTTACGGAACAAGTATTGGTATGAGTATTTATGAGATCTGAGAGAATAAGGAGAGGCTCTTCTCAAAAGCAAACTACTAGCCAGATTAGGGTTGCTAACTGGCTCCAGATCCACCTGTCAGGCTTGATCCAGTCATGGGTTTACCCGATTGCATGCAGGGACTTGTTCTTGTGGAGTGCAATAGAGAAATCGGAACTACATATCCCTGTATGCAGCGGGGGAAATATCTGTAGTCAGTTGGCAACCCTAAGCCAACTATCCTCTTACTTATCCAGTTCTCCCCTCTCCAGTGAGGGGTAGTTCAGAAATAAGCTCCAGCACATAGAGGTGCATAACCAAAATACCAGTTTTACTGAATAACAGGGCAATTAACTTGGTACACTTTGGCAAGTATTTACAGTTTCATCAGTAGTATTTTAAATAAACAGCTTTCTTTCACAACTCCTATTAAGTGTCATTTACGTTGTTGCACGCCTTCTCTTTCTTTTCCACATAAGGATACCTCTCTTAGTTCATTTGGAGGCTATCCCTCTTCCTCCTGTTCCTTTCCTGGATCCCAGTGAGAACCAATCACCCTTCCACTTGACAGTCTTTTGTTTGCCCTGGCCAAACTGCTCAGGGTAATCCTTGTTCGGAAGCCATCTCTACAGCTGAAACAGCAGGCTCTCCCATCTTGGTGTTACAAAGTCCCAATTCCTTACTCATTCCTTTGTCTCTGCAGTCAAAAAAGGGTAACTGCACACCACAAAATCTGGCACTTATCCCCGAATCATAGCCCAATGTGCTTCTTGGGAGGCAGGAACTCTAGAGCCAACAACCTCTAATGCTTGGAATGCCCTCCTGTCATCGGTGTCTTTGAGATCTGAGCTATTCCTCGGGGGCTAACCAAAACAAGGTTTGCTCTTGTTACCAGGTGGCAGAAAGGGCAAGAGGCAACAGAAAGGGCAATACTCCTCTCAAGGTGCTGCCCTTTTCCTTTGCCCAGACCCAGATGGTACTCAGGGATCTGCCTTACAAGACTCCAATCTGTTTTTTACTGGCTGGCATAAAAGTGACAAAGGACCCTTACTCTCCAAAACTGGGACCTCAATCATCTCAGGAGCCCACATGACTCTTCCTCTGGTGCATCCCAATTGGGTACCCAGGTAGAATTTTCTTAGGGACTTTATCCCTTGATACTGCAAGAACATAAAAAATAACTATATGGGAAACAAAGGCTGTCAGATACATCTGTGTCATATCTGTAACAGGTTAAAGGTTGGGGACATTTAGAAAGCCCGGTTACTAAGCTACAGAAAAATATCATATTTTACCATGGCTTAATTTATTGCAGGAGTCACTAACCTGCGATAATCAGTACTGCATGTTAGTAACTTCTGCAAAACTGAAGAGTAGCAAATCACCTGGACCAGATGGTATACATCCAAGGGTGTTGAAAGAACTGAAATATGAGATTGCAGACCTGCTATTAGTAATCTGTGAATTTTCATTAAAATCATCTGTAATACCTGAAGATTGGAGGATCGCCAATGTAACACCAATTTTTAAAAAGGGTTCCAGGGGTGATCCGGGAAACTACAGACTGGTGAGTCTGACGTCAGTATCGGGAAAAATGGTAGAAACCATCATAAAGAATAAAATTACTCAGCATGTAGATAGTCATGGTCTAATGGGAGACAGCCAACATGGCTTTAGACAAGGAAGATCTTGTCTTACTAATCTGCCCATGTTCCCTGTAAAATAGTTATCTCCAAGTTATAATGCCCTGTTCAATGTAATTTCAGTTTGTTCAATGGAAACCGCACTGATGCAGAATAGCGCGGTATATAAGAGAATGTAAATAAAATAAATAAATAAATAATCTGTTATGTTTTTTTGAAGGTGTGAATAAACAGGTGGACAAAGGTGAGTCAGTTGATATAGTGTATCTGGACTTTCAAGGTCCCTCATCAGAGACTTTTGGCAAAACTAGAGTCATGGGATAGGAGGCAATGTTCTATTGTGGATCAGGAACTGGTTAAAAGATAGAAAGCAGAAGGTAGGGCTAAATGGCCAATTTTCCCAATGGAGAAAGGTGAATAATGGTGTACCCCAGGGATCTGTGCTGGGTCCGCTGCTTTTTGACATATTCATAAATGACCTGGAAAGTGGAATAACGAGTGAGGTTATCAAATCTGCAGATGACACAAAACTATTTAAAGTTGTTAAAACCCAAGAGGCTTGTGGAAAATTGCAAGAGGATCTTGATAAATTGGAAGACTGGGCATCAAAATGGCAGATGAAATTTAATGTGGACAAGTACAAAGTTATGCACCTAGGGAAGAACAACCCAAACTATGGTTACACGATGTAAGGTTCCACATTAGGAACCACCACCTAGAAAAAACATTTAGGCGTCATTGTGGATAACATGTTAAAACCCTCGGCCCAGTGCGCAGTGGCGCCCAAGAGAGCAAATAGAATGCTAGGTATCATAAGGAAAGGAATGGAAAATAAAACAAAAGATATTATAATGCCTCTATATCGTTCCAAGGTGAGAGCGCACCTTGAATATTGTGTGCAATTCTGGTCGCCATATCTTAAAAAGGATATAGCGTTATTAGAAAAGGTTCAGAGAAGAGCCACCAAAATGGTAGAGGGGATGGAAGGATACTCCTATGAAGAAAGGCTAAAAAGGTTAGGGCTCTTTAACCTTGAAAAGAGACGGCTGAGGGGAGATATGATAGAAGTCTATAAATTAATGAATGGAGTGGAAAGGGTAAACGTAGATCGATTGTTTACGTTACCAGAATATAGAAAGACTAGGGGACATGCATTGAAGCTACAGGGTAAACTATTTAATACTAATAAAAGAAAATATATTTTTTTAATTTTTTTATTTATGAATTTCATAATTACAACCAAGTAAAAAACCTGTACAGAAAAACTACAACTTGTGCAGCAGAATATATTATGAATAAAGAAAAAATAAACAATAAAAACAAATCTGCTACAAGAGTATAATTAGCCCACAATATATGGGGGAGTAGCACAGGAAAAAAAGGAACGAGAGTAGGTGAACCACTCGAACCTAAACAATGTATTAAATAACAGGAAATACTCTTAGGCGGTGATAGTGAGCACAACAATCTAAGACAAACTCTTACTCAAGAGGCGAAGAGGCTATTATAACATGAGAAGACACAAAGGAAGACAAGTTCTCTGGCTGAAAAAAAACATACTTAACCTGTCTAAAGTAAATAATACATTTACATGGAAACCTCAATATGAAGGTAGCACCTAATTGAAGCACAGCTGACCTGAGAAGCAAAAAGGCTCTACGCCTCTTTTGCGTTTCTCTAGAAACATCTGGAAATACAACAATCTTTGTACCCATAAACATAACAGAGCGTCGCTTAAAGTATAGTTTCAATATCCAATCCTTATCAGACGGAATAGCAAAGGAAACCAACATTGTAGAGAATTTTAAACTTCCTTCCTTTGGAGATTGCAATAGGGCAGAGACATCTAGCACCTCCATTTCTACTGAGCCCACTGCTCTCTGATCCACCTTTTTTCCCTGAGGCAAAAAATATGCTTTAAAAATTGGAGGAGTTAAATCAGTAGGAACCAGCAAAACCTCATGCATATACTTCTTAAAAATTTCTACAGGGGAGATATCAGGCACAATTGGAAAATTCAGAAGGCGCAAATTTGACGCCCGAACAAGATTTTCAATGTTCTCCAATTTCATTCTCATTGCCATATTATCTTTCATAATAGAGTCAGTGAGCAAAGAAACCTTTTCAACTTTCTGCTCCCCTGCTAGCATCTTCTCACGAATATCAGCAAGATCCTTACGAAAGCCACCGGATAGGGTGTCCAAATGCTCCAAACAAGAAACAGTTAATTCCACATGTTGAGTCACCACAGAAGATAGTTGAGATAAAGCTTCCCAGATCACCTCCAAGGAAATAACTTTCGGTCGCTGCAGGGCAAAACCTTTAGACACAGGTAACCCCAAAGAGGACTCTTGTTGCTCCAAAACGCCTTCACCTCTTTGCCCTCCCTCAAACGCTGGCATTCCCACTTCGGGGACAGTCCCAGGCTGCAAAGTATAATCACCGTACTTCTCCTGAGGCGAGACCCGCTCCTTAGACGCCGTTTTCACAACCTCTGGTGAAACCGCGTTAATCCCCGCGAGAGGAGGCTCCGGCAGAGCAGTCCGGGAGGGAGGGAGACGTTCGTCGGGGGAGAGAGTAACCTCCAGGGCAGGCAGCTCCGAACTCACCTCCATCGAGGCCACAGCACCCTCTCGTATCTCCCCAATCTGTTGCTCCGAAAGATGGACAAAACGATCCATAGGACCCAAGGTAACCGCTGGCTGAGACTTCGCGGGAGAAGCCTTTCACCTGCCCTTCCACTTAGGCATAATGTTTAGGAAAACGCTATCGCCAATATTTTTTCACTCAACGTGTAATCAAACTCTGGAATTTGTTACCGGAGGATGTAGTAAAGGCTGTTAGTGTAGCTGGGTTTAAAAAAGGTTTGGACAAGTTCCTGGAGGAAAGGTCCATAAACCATTATTAAGAAGGGACCCAGGATATCAATGCTTGACCCAATACAAGCATTGTGGAACCTGTGTCTTTTGGGGAAACTGCTAGGTACGTATGACCTAGATTGGCCACTATTGGAAACAGGATACTGGGCTTGATGGACCTTGGTCTGACCCAGTATGGCATATCTTATGTTCTTATGAATTATGCAGCTTGTGATTAACCTCACAAGCTGCATTATTTTGTTCCCCAGAGCACTGGTCTGCAAACATGTGGCCCAATTTTCTGGAGAGCTTTCATAAAAGGGCCAGTGAGAACACCCCCCCCCCCCACCCACCCCAATGGAATCCCATATTTCCCAGTCAAGCTCCCTTCTCCACCTCAATAAAAGAGCTCTCCACCTACTAGTCAAGTCTCTGGCCCCCCAAAGGCACTACTCATCCCAGTCAAGCCCCTCACCTACTGAATATTCCCAGGAACTACCGGGGAGTTTCCTGGTATCTAGAGGCTAGGGCAGAAATGATCCCCAATCGCTCCTGCCCCATGCTGTCCTGGGTTCAAAATGGCATTGTTGTAGTAGTATCACCAAACTATTTCCAAGGGTCAACCAGCACTATTTGGAATCCAGAACTGGTCAGGGAAGGATTAACTGTATACCTAGTCCCTGAACACTAGGGAACCTCCAGCGGGGGTCTTTGGGGGTGGGGAAGCTAGACTGGGAGGAGATCAGGAGTAGCTTCAGGAGAATGGGATCTTTTTCAGAGGTTGGGGGGAGTCTCTGCAGGGAGGTGGATGCCTTTGCATGGGAATCCATATGCCAATACCTTTGTACAACCCCTTTAAGAAGACTTTCAAAATCCTTGAGCTGTGTCAGTGGCCCAGTGTTCCCACAGTAAAAATAACGCTAGCTCAAATTTGGCATTATTTTGCCATGAATAACACAGTTTGGAATATTCAACACAAGCTGTGTTGTGCAATTTGCATAATAATGTGGTGCTCTGCATGAATTTGCACATTTTCCACTTCATTCTTATTCATCATAACTTACAGTAAACTAACCTGTGTAAAGGTAAAATAAGGCACAATCTTGCTGTTTAACATGCATTAAGGCAAATATCATGTGCTCTTCCCTTCAATAACACACAATGTGTACCTGGAATAAAGTGCAATTATCAAAGTAATATAATCTTATAGACCTCAACTGTTCTTTCAAGTGATATAAATTAATATCATAAAGATGTAAGGCCCGATATTGAGATGGGCAGGGTATGTGCCCCAAGAGCACATAGCCCCGCCCACCAACCTTTAACCCCGGATATTCAATGCTGGGGTCATATACGTCCTCGGCATTGAATATCTGGGATCACTGCACATGCCAGAAGCCACAGTAGCTAACCAGGCAGCAGCTATATTGCATGCTGCCGGTTGGCTCCTGCAACTTAAAAATAGGCGAGGGTTTTCCTCGCCAATCTTTTATGCACAGGTCACTAACCAGACAGCATGCGATATCGCCACTGACCAGTTAGTGACAGTGTCCATCTCCACTCTGCCCCGGATCACCCCAACACTTCCTGATATTAACCGGATAGCATTGTGGCATGTAGGGGATTTAGAAGGGGATATTCATCAGCACTAACCATGTAAGTGCCATTAAATATCCCCGTTTAAAGCATTTACAGGGTTTGCTGGGCTATAAACCATGTAAATGCCTTTCGAAATTTGGGCCCATTGAGTACTATTTTATAACAGGCATCCTGGGCAGGCACCCACAGAGGTGCCCATGGAGATGTTATTTTATAAAGACAATTAGGCGCCTTCTTGTTTTTATAAAATACTCGCACAAGCGGCAGAGAGCGTACCTTGAATTAAACATAATTATTTACACCTGCTCACAAGCACGTGCAAAAGTTCATAAATGCTTTAAGCATGCACACTCATAGATTACGGCATTTTACAATCTACGTGTGTATATGAAAGCTCTGTTCTGTCCAAGCCATGTCCCTCTCTACGCCTTATGGCAAGATATATGCCTTTATGTCAAAATGTGTATTTTAACACCAGCGAGTTTTTTATAAGAGGTCATTTGCACATGTATATGGCCACATACACACGGGAATGACTTTCTAAAATTACTCCTATCACATCAGGCTCTGTGTGCCATATTCTCCCCTCATTCACACTTATATAATTCACCAAAAGATGAACAACCATTAATATCAACTCATCTGACTTGTCTGAGAAATGGACTGTTTGATGTGCTATCTCTGCTTTAAAATTCTTTGAGTTACTTCAGGTTCAGATTTAAAAATTTTACCTTCATAGTATTTAATGGAGTTGTGCCAAGCAAAATATTTTAGTCACATGGAGGTATATTCTAAGATGTGCATCCCAGCCCTCTATGCGTCCAGTCGGAACCAGACCCACAGAGGTAGACAGGATTCTGATTCTACAGGAGCAAGTCTAGACTCCGCGGGATCAGAATCCTATCTAAGCCTGCACATGCAGGCCCGGCCCCGATTTCGGTCAGCATGCATGTACAGGCACCTGCCTGGCTTACTCAGTCAAGGCCACCAATTTCATTCATTCCCCGCAGCCCGATCCCTGTTCTGGCCTTCCAAGGTCAGGGTCAGGGTGCAGTGAATCTCCTGCGCCCCTCCACCCTTTGACGTGCCCCGCTATATGCCTCGATGTTGGGGCATTCCAGGGCGGAGCAGAGGTGGAGCCTGTCGCTAACTGGGCAGCGACAATATTGCATGCTACTCAGTTAGCAACCTGCATCTAAATGATAGCTGAGGAAAACCCTCGCCTATCTTTAAGGTGCAGGAGCTAAATGGGCAGCATGCAATATCACTGCTGCCTGATTAGTTACTGCAGCTTCCGATGTGTGCGGCAACTCCCAGATATTCAATGCCAGGTCCACATATACCTCGGCACTGAATGTCCAGGGTTAAGGGTCAGCGGGCAGAGCTATGCACCCTAGGTGTGCATAGCCTGCGCAACTCAATACCGGACCCAATAAGCCTTTCTTACCGAAAAGATCTTTTTTGTCCCTCTGTTAAAGTTGTTATGTAGATTGATATTTTCCCATTGTTACTGTGTCCTTGTTATCAGAGAAATTCTGTTTTGTAATTTGGTAGAAGGCTTGCCCTTCACTTCAGAGACCAAAGAAAATAATAAATAAATCAGTGAAAATCTAATGATCTGTGTTTAAGCAATTAACAGAGGGATAATGTCTGTACAGTCCTCAATAGTCAATCAATACCCATTTCTCAAATTAAAAGGTTGTTAAGGTTTGATTCTCAGCTGCCTCTGGAGGCAACTGGGACCTGACATAACATGCACGAGAACCCCTGTGCTGCAGTTACCTCTGTCAAAGCAAAAACAAGTTTCAAAGTGAGAACAGATCCTCTCGTCTGTAATTAGTTATTAAAAGAATAGCAAGAAAAAATGGGGGCTAAAAGAGACAGACTCATTTTCTAGTGTGCATTTTTTTTTATTCAACAGGTATTTTTATACTTCTTTATCATTTCAATCAAAGCGGTTTACATTGTTACTAAAACTCTGTAATGTACATTAAACAGGGATATTGTTAACTTGGATTTCTTGAGGCAATGGAGGGTTAAGTAACTCACCCAAGGCCATGAGGAGTACCAGTGGGAATCAAGCACTGTTTTTCTTTTTTGTTTTTAAGCCAGTGCTCTAATCATTAGGCCACTCCTCCACTCCAACAGCATGTTAATGCGCTAACACACCTTCACACATGCTAATGCAATTTAAAAGCCCTATTCACATTTTGAACATTGATGTAAGACACATAAATATGTAAACTATATCCACATGCCATTTTAGAAGGGACTGATTTTGCATGTTTGTCCAAGTCACATCTAACTTGCATGGGGCGTGTTGGGCATGTTTCCCTATTTCATATAAAGAGGCATTGAGATGGGACGTCTAGGGAGAATCTGAGACATCCCGAGCACAGACCTCATTTGGAGTATTGTATACAATTCTGGAGACCGCACCTTCAAAAGGATAGAAATAGGATGGAGTCAGTGCAGAGGATGGCTACCAAAAAGGTCTGCGGGCTTCGTCAGACTTAAAGACTCAATATGTATACTTTGGAGAAAAGGTAGGAGAGGGGAGACATGATAGAGATATGTAAATACCTCTGTGGCATAAATGCACAGGAGAGTCTCTTGCAATTGAAAGAAAGCGCTGCAATGAAGGGGCATAGGATGGAGGTGAAAGGGGATAGATTCAGGATTAATATGTGGACATATTTCATTATGGAAAGAGTGCTAGATGCATGGAATAGTCTCCCAGTGGAGGTAGCAAACACAAGGACTATATCTGAAATCAAGAAAACATGGCACAAACACAGAAGATCTCTAAAGAAAAAAGTAAGGACTATAGTAGTTGGTATAGAAGGGGAGACTGGACAGGTTATATGGGCTTTATCTGCCATCATGTTTCTATGTTTGTATGTCCAAAAATCCTGGGAGTGGCAATAGTGAAGGGAGGCACATATAAGTGCCATCTGAAATCTTTCCATTCCTGCTGTGAAAGATGGATATCCCCGCAGCTGGATTTGGAGATGGATCTGAGCCGCTGGCAAGGCCAGGTACATGCACAGCTGGAGGCTATTTTGGGAATGTGGATGTCCCTGAATAGGACAGCCATTTCAGAAACTTAGATATATGGTGCAGTCCCACTAATACTGTATTTCTGGCATATATATTTACATGGGAGTTTCATTAGCCAGAAGATATTAACTGTGGCAGTGAAGGTTTATTTGATCTACCCCCTGGAAGCATAATAGCCATGAAACGAGCATTGTTTTGCATCCTGTTCATGGTCAAGAGCAGGTATAGGCATGGACACCTCAATAACCAAGACCAGATATCCTTGTGCCATTTTGAAATTGCACCACGATGTGCATCTTCGTTGCTCCACGTAGGCTATTCCTCCAGCACACCCCCGTTCTACTTGGTCATCCTCGCACTGGGGATGTCTACATACCCAGTTTCTAAAATGGGTCCAGGGATTTCCTTGGGATTTGGACATCTGAATGGCCATTTTCAGATGTCCAAAGCACAAATAGGGCTTCTAGAATAACCTCCAAAAGAGATGTACAGTTAAGGTCACAATCAACCACTTTCAAATGTACCCCTGTTCCCAGACAAGAACAGAGAACAGAGGGGTAGTCTAGTGGTTAGAGCAACTGCCTAGTAGCCAGAAGATCAAGGATTCAGTTTCCACTTGGGTAGGTCACTTTACTCTCCATTGCCTTGAAAGAAAAGGCCTGGCAATCTGCTTCCAGTGATACATTACCAAGAAAGTCCAGAGGCAGCTGGGTTGCCAGGAGCCAGCACTAAAAGAAAAAAAATATTCACCTGACCCTCTAGGGATTAAGGGAGATATTTATTTCTGCCCTCCAAATTTAAATGAGGTAAACATAAGGTCCTCTATCATTGCTTAAGAAGAGCTCCATGTCTGTATTCGCAAACTGGCTCTGCTACATGTGTGGCAGCATTTACAAGGATGTGTTGTGAAATGCCAACACTCGTACATACATATATTACCGGATTTCGCCAATCAATTTTTTGCACATACATGCTTCTGAAATGGCTCCTCCTACTGCATGTGGATAGTTCTTCCTTCCGTCTGGCCCGTTCTTTTTATCCATCTTCGAAGGTGGAGATATGCCAATTTTAAATTGCACTTACACATCCATACCCTCTCTTCTATAATTCCCATCGACTCCTGAATATTTTCACGTCTATGTCAAAGTTGGCATCTAAATGGATCTTCTAAATGGCATAATCAACAGGTTCATCGTCGAAGGAGAAGAAATTGAAATTGTGAATAACTTTAACCTACTTGGATCAACTATCAATAAAGAAGCAACAAGCAGTCAAGAAATCAGATGACGCATTGCTCTTGGCAGAATGGCTATGAAAGACCCAGATAAGATTCTCAAGAGCAGAGATGTCTCTCTCCATACAAAGATTTGACTTGTTCAAGCCATGGTATTTTCAATAACATCATATGGATGTGAAAGCTGGACAGTGAAAAAGATAGACAGGAAGAAAATTGATGCCTTTGAATTATGGTGCTGGCAGCGAATACTGTGTATACCATGGACTGCCCGAAGAACAAACCAGTTGGTACTAGAGGTCAAACCTAAGCTTTCTTTAGAAGCTCAGATGACAAGACTTCGACTTTCATACTTCGGACACATCATGCGGAGAGAGAGATCATTAGAGAAAGACATTATGCTTGGTAAGATAGAAGGTCAATGCAAAAGAGGAAGGCCAGCAATGAGATGGATTGATACAATAACAGCAGCTATGGATGCCATTCTATCAACCATGACCCACCTGACTGAAGACTGAACACAGTTTAGGACAGCTATCCAGAGGGTCGCCATGAGTCGACTCCGACTCGACGGCACTTAACAACAACAACATTATTTGCTAACTAGGCACTTAACTCGAATTAGCGCACATTAATGTGCATTAAAATGCATTACTTCATAAATGAGATACAGTATTGTATAGGTTCCACAGACATCGATAGTCTCTGAATCTGAAATAAATTAATGAGTATTATAATATTATATATCAGAATCTATGCATAGATAGATTTAAGGAATAACTAGAGAGTTCTATGACTTATGGCTAAATTAGAAATATAATTAAATAGGAAGTCCGGATATTTGGACTTTCTCATAACAGATTTTATGGTGCAGTCAGGTTTAGTTCAGTGAGAGCACTAAGCTCAGTTCTCCTTCTGAATCAATTTGCAACTAATATCTTCCAATCTTAATGTTTTAATTATTGTTCTTTGACAAAGTGGTGAATATTGATTGAACTAATTTTAAAGTTCCTGCCCTCCAAAAGTGAAGTCACAGGGTATGGTGAGAGGCAAGTCAATCATAAACAGTGCTGCCTGTGCCCAATGTCTGTATTATAGCCAGACACTCTGCAATGCTGAAGGGTTCCATCTGACTGGGGATTTGTATTATTTGGTTTTGATTTCTGTTGCTGTTTTCTTATTTTCTGTGTCCTGTCCAGGAATATTGTGACTTCATCATACAACTGTATGGTGTAGGCAGGAAAACAAGACACATCTCCATTAATAAAATATATGCCACACATGAATGCAGTTTTCACAAAACTATTTCAGACCTAGTTCTTGGTGGAACACAGAATTTGGCATTAGAGACAATGCTGTTGTGGCCCACTTTGCCATAGTGATCATAACATGATCAAATTTGACTTAGTAACTTGAGGGAGAACAGCAAGGAAATTTACTGCACTGTCTTTCAAAAGGGGGACTACGATAAAATGAGGAAAATGGTTAGGAAAAAGCTAATAGGAGCAGCAGCAAAGATTAAGGGGGTTATTTTAGGAGTTTTATTCACAATTTACACATTGATATGCCAGTATATACACCTGTAAATGGCATTCACTTGTAAAAAAAACTCATTGTACATGTGGATGGCCATATTACATCAAAATTGCATGGGGATATGTCAATGGTGTGCCAGGGGTTGGGCCTAGACAGGACAAAAATCTACATGTGTATTCCATGCTTCATATAGGGAATGCGTCTCCAAGCAAAGAATTGTCCACGACCGGATTTAGACCTGCTCCTCGACATAAACAGGGATTTTAAAAGTATTGTTTTTGGCCAACCCTTTACAGGAAGGATTAAGGGGGATATCCCTCAAGTTGGAAGGGGAAATACATTGAAATTGGGTCAAAATAAAATTTTCTATAATGAAGTAAGAGCATCTTCACATCTAGGTTTGAAAAATGGCCCTAATACACATAAAAAGGTAACATTTGTATGCGTTCATTGTGAAATGCCGGAATTTACATGTGTGAGTTGCCAGATTTCCTCCATCAATTTTTCCCATGTGTATGTTTCTGAAATGGCTTCTGCTGCATATAGATCTGTATTTTAGAAATGGCTCCACATTTGGTAGAGCTATCCCTAAATATCATCAGAAGAGAGTTCATCCTAACCCGAACCTCTCAATTCTGATCTCCTTGCAGGGACGCTGTCCACTAGGCAGATTAGGCATCTAGCTAGGGAAGCAGATCTCACAGGGCGGCTCTATTGCCCCTCCATGTTCTGTAAAGACAGAAGCAAAGCAAACTGCTGTCAATGCAATGCCAGGCTTTTAAGCACTCCCTAAGAGGCAGAGAGCCACGGCTGCATTAGAAGGAAGGGGGTGAGTTTGCCGCTGCCGAGAAGCGGACTCGGCAGTGGCAGCAACTTGTGCGCGCTTTAAATTTTTTTTTAACTTGGCGGAGACGAGGCGACCTCCGCTAAATCCTGTGGCAGCCCCTGTGGGGGTCGCGACTCACAGGTTGAGAACTGCGGCTCTAGAACGTCCCCAAATTCCTACAGTACTCTTGGATATATCCCATATGGCCCCCATCATAAGAGGAATGCGAAAAATTGCAAGATGACCTTGAGAAATTGGGAGACCGGGCATGCAAATGGAAGATGAAATTTGATGTGGACTAGCGCAAAGTTATGCACTTTTTGAAGAACAACCCAAACTGTAACGACACAATGCACATTAGGAGTTACCATCCAGGAAAAGGATCTATGTGTCATCATATATAATATGTTGAAATATAGAAAACATAGAAATGCAACAGAAAAAAAAGACCATATGGCTCATCCTGTCTTCCTTTCCATTCCAACTACTATAGTCCCTTCTTTCCATTTAGAGATCTTCTGTGTTTGCCCAATGCTTTCTTGAATTCAGATATGTCCTCATCTCTACTGTCTCCCCTGGGAGACTATTCCATGCATCTAGCACTCTTTCCGTAAAGAAATATTTCCTCAAATTACTCCTGAATCTATTCCCTTTCACCTTCATCCCATGCCCTTCATTGCAGAGGTTCCTTTGAATTGAAAGAGGCTCTCCTCATGTGCATTTATACCATGGTGGTGTTTAAATGTCTCTGTCATATCTTCCCTCTCCCATCTTTTTCCCAAAGTATATATATTGAGATTGTCCCCATATGTCTTATGAAGATGCCCACTGGCCATTTTGGTAGTAACCCTCTGCATCGACTCTGTCTTGCTTATATACTTTGGAAGGTGTGGTCTCCAAAATTGCACACAATTCTCCAAATGAAGTATCACCAAAGACAGTGATACTATCACCTCCTTCTTACTGCTGGCCATTCCTTTCTCTATGCACCCAAGCCTCCTTCTGGCTTTTGCCATTGCTTTTCCTATCCATTTAGCCACCTTAAGATCATCCAAAACAATCATCCCTGAATTCCTGCTCTTCTTTAGTGGGCAGCAATACTTCACCTCCTATACTTTACTGCTCCTTTGGACTTTTGCAGCCCAAATGCATGACTTTGCCTTTTTAGCATTAAATCTGAGCTGTCAAATTCTCAACCATTCTTCAAACTTTGCTAGATCCCTCCTCATGTTATCTGCTCCTTTCTGGGTGTCTACTGTATTGCAGATTTTGGAATCATCCACAAAGAGGCAAACCTTATCTGACTGCTCTTCCACAATATCATTTAGATAAATATTTTAAAAAATGAGACCAAGGACAGATCCCTGTGGCACACCACTGGTAATGTCCTTCTCCTTAGGGTGAGCTCCATTTACCTGTACACTTTGCTGCCTCCCATTCAACCAATTTCTAACCCAGTCAGTCACTTTTAGAGTCCATCCCTAGGATGCTCACTTTATTTATATGTTCCCTGTGATTAACAATGTCAAAGGTGCTCCTTGTTCAGTGTTTGATCAGTAATACTCTAGGAACAACAGTCTTTAAATTTTTGCGGAATTGGCTGGTTAGCTGGATTGATCATAATTGTGTTGGCAGCGAGTACAAAAGGGTGGGAGTGTAGAGTAAAAATGCCCTACTGCTGGTTCTTTGGCTGCATGAGGGTTTGTGTGTGGGTATTTCAATCCTGTTGATTGTAGCTCTTCTCTTGGGTCTTTCGGAGTTGTTACTCACTACTAGCGCAGCAAAGCTATCCGCTAATAGTTTGTTTAAAATTTTGTGGGTGTATAGGATTTATTTATTTATTTATTTAACAATTCTTATATACCGCGCTATTTGTTATCAGTGCGGTTTACATTCAACAACGAGAGCTCAGTGCAGTCAAGACTGTTTGAGTTTACATTATAACAGGGGTTAGAACTTGGACGATATAGGGTAACTATTTACATGTTGCGATATCTTTAAATGATACAAATACAGAGTAACTATATACACGCTGAGTTTGGTCAGGATAGATATAGAATACATGGTAAGTATATGCAGGTTGACATGGAGTAATAAATATTACATGTTGTGAATAGACGTGAAGTGTTTACGGGCATGAGTGTGATTGCTTAAAGCATGAGTGTTATGTTGTGAGTGAGGTGTTTGTGGGGGATGGGGGGAGATTTCTCTGGGGCGGGGTAGCTGATTGAGCAAAATGTAGCAGAAAGAGATGGTGCTTTATTGCCTTCCGAAAATGTAGGAGGTCTTTGATTGTTCTTAATTCTGGTGGGAGGTCATTCCAGCATTTTGGTGCGTAGTGTGCAAAAGCTCTTCTCCTGGTTGTTTGGGTGCACTTTATGGAGTCTTTAGGGAAGGTCAATGTGTTGGCTGTTGCTGTCCTTTTAGATCTGATTTGTGGAGTTGGTGTAATAAGGTTCTTGAGAGAATTGGGGGCTATGTTGTTGTTAATCTTAAATGTAATCAGCAGGATCTTGTATGTTAGCCTGCAGTATATCGGTAACCAGTGAAGATCTTTAAGTATTGGCGTGATATGGTCTGATCTGGATAGACCACAGAGGACGCAGGCAGCCATGTTCATAGCTAGTTGAAGGGGGTTGAGGGTGTTCTTTGGTAGACCATATAGAATTACGTTTGCATAGTCGAAATGTTGTAGTATGAAGGCCTGGAAGATGGTGCGGAAGTCCTTAGGGGGTAGCATGGGTTTGAGGTGTCGCAGTGTTCTGATTTTGTTGTAGATGGATCTGGTTGTAATTTTTATGTGTTCCTTAAAGTCAAGGTGCTGGTCCAGTGTGATTCCAAGATATCGTATGGTACTTCGAATTGGAAGATCTGCATCTCTTACTCTTAGGATGGGTGGAGGGGAGAAATTCTTGTTCCTTGATATAAATAGAACTTCAGTTTTCTTGAAATTTATGTAGAGGTTTTGGGTGAATAGCCAGTCTGTAATTGCGTTGAAGCAGTTGACAAGTTTGGATAAATCCGGGATGGTTTTGTTTTTGATCCTGCTTGTTATGGGATGCCAGTGAAGCTGTTTAAAGAGTGGGGTGATGTGAATCTGATGGGAATGGTTCTAGCTACTGTATTTTGGCTTATTTGTGGCTGAAAGTTGAGATTTTGCTTGAGTGTGATGCCCAGATAATTGACTTGGATTTTGACTGAAAGTGGGATATTGTTTATTATGATCGAAGGTGTAGGATTGAAATGCTTGTTTCTTGTGATGTGGAGTGCTTCCAATTTGTTCTGATTGATTTTGAGATTGTGCTCTTTAACCCAGAGTTTGATTTTGGTATAGTCTGGTGATATGGTGGAACAGGGGGTGAAGATCATTATTCATCTACATATATTAAGTAATTGACATTGTGGTTTTTGATGATTTCACAGAGGGGTTGTAAGCAGAAGTCAAACAGGAGTGATGAGAGCGCAGAACCTTGCAGTACTCTTTGGTTGAGAGGGAATGGTGCAGATGTGAAGGGGCCAATTCTGATATGCTGAACATGGTCTGATAAGTAGGAGTGGAACCATTTCAGGGGAGTTCCTTGGATCCCTAAATTGTGGAGTCGATTTAGTAAGAGTTGAATTGAGACAGAGTTAAACGCAGCTGATATGTCCAGGAAGATGAGTATAAAGCCTTGTGTTATGATTTCAGTGCCTTTAATCAGTGTGTTCAGCAGGGAAATCATGAGGGTCTCAACACTGTGTTTATTTATTTATTTATTTATTTATTTAACTTTCTTATATATCGCGCGCTTTACACCAGTGCGGTTTACATGGAACGCAATTATGCAGAGCAGGGGACTTCACTGCATTTACATTATAACAGGGGGTTTTGTACAGGAAACAAACGAACAGGGTAACTATGTGCAAATAAACTATCAACATATGTACATGGATCATTCAGCTATTTACATATTGGATCTATTGTGTGCATGTTGTCAGTGTAATGAGTGCAGTACTACTTATCAGGGGGGTTGGTGTTTGGTGGGCTAAGTTTCTGTCTTAAATGGCGGTTACATGGAGATTGTTTGCATGGGCTCATAGGTGTGGCAGGGGGTGTGTGGTGACCTGGGTGTGTGTAGTATTGTAGGAACAGGTGATGTTTAAGTGCCTTCCTAAATTGGGCAAGATCACTTATGGCCCGGATAGCAGGGGGTAGGGCGTTCCAGCAGGTCGGTGCATAAAAGGCGAATGCTCTGTTCTTGGCTGATTAGGAGCATTTTGTGATTTCCTTTGGGATGTTCAAGGTGTTGATTGAGGCTGATCTCCTTACTCTGTTTAGGGGTGTCGTATGGATGAGATCTGTGAGTGAAGTGAAGGAGTTTTTATTAATGGCTTTGTGAGTCAGCGTCAGAACTTTGAAGGTGATCCTGGATTGAACTGGGAGCCACTGTAGGTTTTTTAGGATTGGGGTTATGTGTTCCCTCCTTGATGCCCCGAGCAGCACTCTGGCGGCTGCATTCATTGCTAGTTGAAGCGGGTTTAAGATGTTTTTTGGAAGGCCGTGTAGTATGGCATTCGCGTAGTCAAAGTGCGGGATTATTAACGCCTGATAAACTGTCCGGTAATCCTCTGGTTCTAGTAGTTGTCTCAGGTGACAGAGTATCTTAATTTTGTTGTATATTGCCTTGATCATATTGTTTATCTGAGCCTTCATGTTGAGTTGTTGGTTGATCGTGACTCCAATGTACCGAATTGTATGCTTACTTAGTGTTGGGGTGGAATCCATGCTGGTGAATGTCTAGAGGATAATGTTCATCCAAGTGATCTTGTAGCTGCTCCTGAACAACGTTTTTGGTGATTTTAGTGATTAATGGGATGCTGGAGATTGGCCTGTATGATGTTGGACAGGCAGGGTCCAGGTTTGGCTTCTTTAGGATGGGACGGATGGAGTATTGCTGGAGTGGGAGGTGAGATCCTTGTATTAATTAGTCATTTATCATGTTGTGTATGTAGGGTATGAGTTGCATCTTCTCCAGTTTAATTCAGGACTCAGGGCAGGGGTCAAGTGGGGAGGTGGTTGTGTTGATAGCCGAGAGTGCTCGTGACTAATGAGATTGAAATTGCTCCATGTGTGTTCTTGATTTGAGTCGCCAGAAGAGGAAGGGAGCTGAAGATGAGGGTGTGTCTGGCTCCTGTGGATAGCTTGAAGGTACTGAGCCATCTGCTGTGGGTTTATTGGAGGCTTCATGTTTGATGTTGTGGGATTCTTTATGAGTGAGTTAGCTATATCAAATAATTCCCTTGGTTTGTTGATAGAGGTCTTAATGAGGTCTGTGTAGTATTCCTGTTTTGCTTTGTAGTTGATGTCACAGTATTTATTTAGCTCCTGTAGGTACAATGTTTGCATGCTGGTGTTATTGGAGGCTGCCCACTCGCATTCAGATTTTACATAGTAACATAGTAAATGACGGCAGACAAAGACCAGCATGGTCCAGCCAGTCTGCCCAGCAAGATGGCAAGAGTAGGTGCACCTGTCGCTCCATGCAGGCCACCCCTCCCCATGTCCCTGTCTAGGGGTGAACCCACCACTCCATGTAGGACACCCCTATCTGTTGAGATGTTAGATGGTTCAGAAGTTAGATGGTACCGCTTATTTTGTTTTTATCCTGTTGCTGTAAAGGGATCCACTGTGTTTGTCCCATGCCATTTTGAATTCCATCACCATGTTTGCCCCCACCACTTCCATCGGGAGGGCATTCCAAGCATCCACCACCCTTTCAGTGAAAAAAATATTTCCTGACATTGACTTTCAATTTACCAACTTGCAGCTTCATGTTATACCCTCTAGTTTTACAGCTTCCACGTCTTTGGAAGAGGTTTGTTTGTTCATCATTTCTCTTTAAGTATTTAAAGGTCTGAATCATATCTCCCCTGTCCCTCCTCTCCTCCAAAGTGTACATATTTAGGTCTTCAAGTTTCTTCTCATAAGGCTTCTGATGCAGGCACCAAAACATTTTGGTCGCCTTCCTCTGAACAGTTTCCAGTCTTTTTACATCTTTTGCAAGATATGGTCTCCAAAACTGAACACAGTATTTCAAGTGAGGCCTCACCAGTGACTTGTACAGTGGTGCGAAGGTAGCGGACCTCACGCGCCACCTAGATAAGGTCTTAGATAGTGCTGGGGAGGAGTCTGCTGTCTTGGTACATGTCGGTACCAATGACATAGGAAAATGTGGTAGGGAGGTTCTGGAGGCTAAATTTAGGCTTTTAGGTAAGAAGTTGAAATCCAGAACTTCCAGGGTAGCGTTCTCCGAAATGTTTCCCGTTCCACTTGCAGGACCCAAAAGGCAGGCAGAGCTCCGGAGTCTCAATGCGTGGATGAGACAATGGTGCAGAGATGAGGGTTTTGGATTTGTTAGGAACTGGGGAACATTCTGGGGAAAGGAGGGGCTCTTCCGAAGGGATGGGCTTCACCTTAACCGGGATGGAACCAGGCTGCTGGCATTAACCTTTAAAAAGGAGGTAGAGCAGCTTTTAAACTAGATAATAGGGGAAAGCTGACAGTCGCCCAAGAGCGGATGGTTCGGAAGAATGTATCCTTGAAGGATACTACCAAAAGCAAAGAGATTCCAAAAAAGAGTAAAGTAGCCCAAATGACCTTGGGTATGGAGCAGACAGAGCTTAAAGATCCCAAATTACCCATGTCTACCAATAGCCAAATTAATATGAATAAAATACAGTCTCTAAAATGCTTGTATGCAAATGCTAGAAGTCTAAAAAATAAGATGGGAGAGTTAGAATATATAGCACTAAATGAAAGGTTAGATATGATTGGAATATCAGAGACATGGTGGAAGGAGGACAACCAGTGGGACACTGTAATACCTGGGTACAAACTATATTGTAATGATAGAGCTGATCAAATTGGTGGAGGGGTTGCGCTCTATGTTAGAGAGGGCATTGAGTCAGAAAGGATTAAAGTTTTGCAGGAAACAAAATTTGCTGTAGAATCTCTATGGATTGAAATTCCATGTAAAAAGGGGAAGGCGATGGCAGTGGGGGTGTACTATCGACCACCGGGCCAGAATGAACAAATGGATGATGAAATGCTCAAAGAAATCAAGGAAGCTAACAAAAGTTACAGCACAGTAATAATAATGGGTGATTTCAATTACCCCGATATCGACTGGCTCAGTGTCACGGCAGGACATGCTAGGGAGATAAAGTTCCTAGATGACATAAATGACTGCTTCTTGGAGCAGCTGGTTCATGAACTGACCAGAGGGGAAGCCATATTAGACCTAGTCCTTAGTGGAACACCAGATCTAGTGCAAGAGATAAGGGTGTTGGGGCCACTTGGCAATAGTGATCATAGCATGATCGCCTTTGATTTAATTAGTGGAGGAGGGATAGTACGGAAATCCACAGTACTACCTTTTAACTTTCGAAAGGGAGACTATGATAAAATGAGGAAAATAGTTAAGAAAAAACTAAAAGGAGCAGTTGCAAAGGTTAAAGACTTACATCAAGCTTGGGTGTTGTTGAAAAATACTATCTTGGCAGCCCAGACCAGCTGTATTCCACACTTTAAGAAAAGTGGGAGGAAGTCCAAAAAACTGCCAGCATGGTTTAAAGGTGAGGTCAGAGAGGCTGTTGTTGCCAAAAAAGCATCTTTCAGGAAATGGAAAAAAAAGCCAAATGACGAAACCTAGAAACAGCACAAGCACTGGCAAATCAAATACAAGGCATTGATAAAGCAGGCAAAGGGAGAATTTGAGAAGAAGCTTGCTGTGGAAGCAAAAATGCAAAATAAAGATTTTTTCAAGTACATTCATAGCAAAAACCTGTGAGGGAGTCAGTTGGTCCATTAGATGATAGAGGAGTTAAAGGGGCACTAAGAGGCGACAAGGCGAGAGCAGAGAGACTGAAAGAATTCTTTGCTTCGGTCTTTACTGAGGAAGATGTAGGGATGTTGCCCATGACTGAAGTGGTATTTAAAGGTACGGAAGAATTGAAGGAAATATCGATACATCGGGAAGATGTATTACAACTATTAGATAAACTGAAGAGTAGCAAATCACCTGGGCCGGATGGTATACATCCAAGGGTGTTGAAAGAACTGAAATATGAGATTGCAGACCTGCTATTAGTAATCTGTGAACTATCATTCAAATCATCTCTAATACCTGAAGATTGGAGGATCGCCAATTTAACACCAATTTTTAAAAAGGGTTCCAGGGGTGATCCGGGAAACTACAGACCGGTGAGCCTCACGTCACTACCGGGAAAAATGGTAGAAACCATCATAAAGAATAAAATTACTCAGCATGTAGATAGTCATGGCCTAATGGGAGACAGCCAACATGGCTTTAGACAAGGAAAATTGTCTTACTAATCTGTTATGTTTTTTTGAAAGTGTGAATAAACAGGTGGACAAAGGGGAGTCGGTTGATATAGTGTATCTGGACTTTCAGAAAACCTTTGACAAGATCCCTCATCAGAGACTTTTGGCAAAACTAAAGAGTCATGGGATAGGAGGCAGTGTACTACTGTGGATCAAGAACTGGTTAAAAGATAGAAAGCAGAGGGTTGGGCTAAATGGCCAATTTTCCCAATGGAGAAAGGTGAATAGTGGTGTATCCCAGGGATCTGTGCTGGGTCCGCTGCTTTTTGACATATTCATAAATGACCTGGAAAGTGGAATAAAGAGTGAGGTTATCAAATTTGCAGATGACACAAAACTATTTAAAGTTGTTAAAACCCAAGAGGATTGTGGAAAATTGCAAGAGGATCTTGATAAATTAGAAGACTGGGCATCAAAATGGCAGATGAAATTTAATGTGGACAAGTGCAAAGTTATGCACCTAGGGAAGAACAACCCAAACTATGGTTACACAATGCAAGGTTCCACATTAGGAACCACCACCCAGGAAAAAGATTTAGGCATCATTGTGGATAACATGTTAAAACCCTGGGCCCAGTGTGCAGCGGCAGCCAAGAGAGCAAATAGAATGCTAGGTATCATAAGGAAAGGAATGGAAAATAAAGCAAAAGATATTATAATGCCTCTATATCGTTCCATGGTGAGACCGCACCTTGAATATTGTGTGCAATTCTGGTCGCCGTATCTTAAAAAGGATATAGATTTATTAGAAAAGGTTCAGAGAAGAGCCACCAAAATGGTAAAGAGGATGTAAGGATACTCCTATGAAGAAAGGCTAAAAAGGTTAGGGCTCTTTAACATGGAAAAGAAACGGCTGAGGGGAGATATGATAGAAGTCTATAAATTAATGAACAGAGTGGAACGGGTAAACGTAGATCGCTTGTTTACGTTATCAGAATATAGAAAAACTAGGGGACATGCAATGAAGCTACAGGGTAAACTATTTAAGACTAATAAAAGAAAATATTTTTGCACTCAACGTGCAATCAAACTCTGGAATTTGTTACCGGAGGATGTAGTAAAGGCTGTTAGTGTAGCTGGGTTTAAAAAAGGTTTGGACAAGTTCCTAGAGGAAAGGTCCATAAACCATTATTAAGAAGGGACTCAGGATATCAATGCTTGACCCAGTAGAAGCATTGCAGAACCTGTGTCTTTTGGGGAAACTGCTAGGTACGTATGACCTAGATTGGCCACTGTTGGAAACAGGATACTGGGCTTGATGGACCTTGGTCTGACCCAGTATGGCATATCTTATGTTCTTATGTTCTTTTAAGTACCTCTTCCTTTCTGCTGGTAATCCCTCTTTGTATGCAGCCCAACATCCTCCTGGCTTTTGCCACCGCCTTGTTGCACTGTTTTGCCACCTTGAGATCATCTGAGATAATCACACCAAGATCTTTCTCCTGAACCATGCATACCAACCTCTCACCCCCTATCGCGTACATTTCCCTTGGATTTCTGCTACCTAAGTGCATAACCCTGCACTTTTTCGCATTAAATTGTAGTTGCCAAGCATTAGACCATTCTTCCAGCTTTTGTAGATCTTTCCTCATGTTAACCACTTCCTCGGGGGAGTCCACTCTGTTGCAAATTGTTGTGTCATCTGCAAAAAGACAGTCTTTTCCATTCAGTCCTTCAGTAATATCACTCACAAATACATTGAACAGTGTCGGGCCCAGGACCGAACCCTGGGGCACCCCGCTAATCACCTTCCTTTCATCCGAGTGAGCTCCATGTACCATCACCTTCTGTTGTCTGTCAGTCAACCAATTTCTAATCCAGTTTACCATTTTGGGACCCTCCCCAAGCTACTGAGTTTATTGACAAGCCTCCTATGAGGAACAGTATGAAAGGTTTTGCTGAAATCGCATCCATTGCATGCCCCTGATCTAGTTCCTTGGTCACCCAGTCAAAGAACTCAATCAGATTTGTTTGTCAAGACCGTCCTTTGTTAAAACCATGTTGCCTCGGATCTTGCAACCTGTTGGTTTTGAGAAAGTTCACTATTCGCTCTTTCAGGAGCGCCTCCATTACTTTTCCCGTCACCGAGGTAAAGCTCACGGGCCTGTAATTTGACACTTCTTCCCTGTCACCACTTTTGTGTAGAGGTACAACATCAGCCATTCTCCAGTCCTGAGGAACCTCTCCTATTTCCAAGGATCTGTTGAAGACATCCTTTAACGGTCCTGCAAGAACCTCTCTGAGCTCTTTCAGTATCCTGGGATGTATCCCATCCGGTCCCATGGCTTTGTCCACTTTCAGTTTAGCAAGTTGTTCTAACACCTCATCTTCTGTGAATGGTGTGGTATCTACTTCATTCCCATTTTTATATTTGGGAGTCACAGCTGGTCCATCTCCAGGATCTTCTTTAGTAAAAACAGAGCAGAAGTATTTGTTTAGCAATTTCGCTTTTTCAGTGTCACTTTCCACGAGTTCTTTCCCAGCACTTCTGAGTCCTGCAATTCCAACTCTGATCTTCTTCCTTTCCCGAATATACCTGAAGAAAGTTTTGTCACCACCCTTAACATCTTTAGCCATCTTTTCCTCTGCCTTTGCTTTTGCTATCCTTATTTCTCTTTTAGACTCTGAGTTTGATCCTGTATTCATTTCTGTGTTCTTCTGTTTGCAAGCTTTTGAATTTTGTGAAAGCTGTGTTTTTTGCCTTTATTTGAGCAGCCACTTCTTTGGAAAACCAAATAGGTTTCCTTCTCCTCTTGTTTTTATTTACTTTTCTTACATATTTATCTGTTGCCCCTTTTATTGCCACCTTTAGTTTAGCCCATTGCAATTCCACTTTCCTTATCTCCTTCCACCCCGTCATCTCTTCCTTTAAGTACTCGGCCATTTTATTAAAGTCAGTGTTTTTGAAGTTTAGGACTTTGAGCTTGCTATGTTTGGCCTCTACCATGGCTTTTATCTCAAACCACACTGTATGATGATCGCTGTTGCTCACAGGGGCATTCACGCAGACATTTGACATGCTACCACCGTTGGTGAGCACTACATCCAGCGTTGAGCTTTCCCTGGTTGGTTCCATCACCATTTGTCTAAGTAATGCATCTTGGAGAGCATCCACAATTTTTTTGCTTCTTTCCAGATGTGCAGAAGGAGTAATCCAATCCATATCAGGTAGATTAAAGTCACCCAATATGATCGCTTCCCCTTTGTTGCTATCTTGGCAATATCTATAATCAATTTGTTATCTCTCTCTTCAATTTGAGTCGGAGGTCTGTAGACTACAACAATATGGATGATAGTGCCATCTCCTCTTTCCAATGCAATCCATAGCACTTCTTCTTTTCCCCATGTCCCCTGCATTTCAGTAGCTTTGATATTGCTTTTGACATACCAGGCTACTCCTCCTCCTTTTCCATTTTCTCTGTCTATTATGAATAGATTATAGCCAGCTATGGCTATATCCCAATCATGTGATTCATTAAACCATGTTTCTGTAAGGGCCACAATGTCTAAATCCATTTCCACTATTAGGGCTTCTAGGTCCGGAATTTTGTTGGCTAAGCTTCGAGCATTTGTGCTCATTGCTTTCCAGCATTCACCTGGCTTGTGTGTATTTTGCATTGATTTTGTTCTGCCCACTTCTTCCCACTTGTTTTTGATGTGGGGTTTAAAAGTGTGGCTGTTTCTGATGTTATTCTGCTATTGCAGGGGGTGGCATGCAGATGTTGACCTTCCACATCCGTCACCCCCTTTTCCTAGTTTAAATGCATATCCACATACTGCCTGAATTTTTCACTTAAGATTATTTTCCCTGTGACAGAGAGATGTAGTCCATCAGCACAGTATAGTCTCTTGTTGGTCCATCTGTTGCCCCAGTCGCCAATAAATCTGAATCCTTCTTGTTTGCACCAGGTCTGGAGCCATGTATTAAATCTATTAATGTGATACAGCCTTTTTGTCCCCTTACCAAGAACAGGTAGAACTTCTGAGAATGCAACAGTGTTGACAATGGGCTTGAGTTTCTCTCCCAGAGATTGGAAGTCCTTTTGGGCTGTAGAGGTACTGTTGGGACATCCCTGCTGCAATGTCATCTAGAGAGATCATGGATTCTTTACAAGGTGAACTGTTCTAGCAGCTGGTAATAGAACCCATGCAGTAGGAGTCCATACTAAACCCGATGCTTACAAATGGGGAGAGTGATTCTGATGTTATAATGGGTGATCATTTCATATCAGTAATCACCGAATGGCATGGTTCAGTATTACGACAAGGATGGAGATGGTTCATTAAAAAGTGAGGTTCTAAACTTTAAGAAAACTAACTTTTTCAAGATGGCGGAATACCCCAAGGATTTGTTAGCTGGATGGGAACAACTGGGGGATGTAGAAAAGCAATGGACACATCTTAAAGGGGATATTTTAAGGACAACAGACCTTTTTGTTAGGAAAGTAAATAAATGTAAAAGGAAAAGGAGTGTACTATGGTTCTTGAAAGAAGTAACTGAAAAAGTAAGGACAAAGAGATCACAGAAAGAGAAAGACAAGCAACAATATTTGCAAAAGCTAAGAGAAGATGGGGAGGTAGTTGAGAAAGGAAAGATGCAAATGGAAGAAAAAAATGACAATGCAGTATAATGGGGATGACAAAACATTTTTCGGATATGTTAGTGACAGGTGAAAAAGTGTGGCATTGGGTCAATACTGAGTCCTAGCTACCCAACTGTTGGGTTTTCTTCTCAGGTGTGCCAGCCCTTTCTTCCATACAATATGTCTACAGCACCTGGTATTCTAAGATGGTCACCCATCCAAGCATTAGCCAGACCCAATGCTGCTTAGCTTTATGAGATAAGTTGATATCAGGCTCATTCAGGGCAGCTAAATCATGCCAAAAGTAAGCGCAAATGTGGCATTGTCAGACTCAAGGATGAAGGGGATGAATATGTAGAAGCTGATAAGGATATAGCAGACTTGCTTAAGAGATATTTCTATTCCATGTTCACAAATGAATGGACAGGAGCGAGACCTCAGAAAACACACACTAATAGAAACAGAAGCAAGGTGGATCTTGAATTATTTTTGACTGTGTTCATGAAGAGCTAGCTAGATTAAAAGTAGATGAATCAATGGGATACATCCAGGAGTACTGATAGAACTTAGGGAGGTTCTGGCAGCTCCACTGTCTAACCTTTTCAATGCATTTTTAGAGTCAGAAGTAGCACCAAAGAACTGGAGAAGGGTACACGTGGTTCCTCAATACAAAAGAGAAAGTAATGAGATAGCTGTGAATTACAGGCCAGTTAGTCTGATCTTTGTGGTGAGTAAATTAAAGGAAACACTGCTATTCTTGAGGTGTTTGGAACAAACACCTGAAGAATACAAACCTCAATCAATGATCCCTCACAAACAAACAGATCTACATATATCTCCCTAAGTTCTTAATTATGCAAGCTCTATAGCTGATCAACCCACCTCACCCTACCCCTGTTCAATGTAATCTTTCTAGTTCATATGTTATTTGTAATCTATTTTGACTTAATGATAAAGCAATATAGGAAAACCTGTTAAATAAATAAATAAAACAGAGGATAGTGAGGTTTCTGGAGTCTAATGGATTGCAGGATCCGAGACAGCATGATTTTACTAGAGAAAGGTCTTGTCAAAATAATCTGATTAATTTCTTCAACTGAGTGACCAGAAATTTGGACCGAAGGAGAGCACTAGATGTGACAAACTTAGAAATCAGCAAAGCCTATGACATGTTCTGCACAGTTGACATAAATAAATTGAATAACCTAGGGATGGACCTTACAGTGGCTAGAAACTGGTTGAGTGGGAGGTGACAAAGGGATCCGGTAATTGGCATTCACCCTAAAAATAAGGACATTACCAGAGATCTGTCCTTGGTCCAATTCATTTTAACCCTTATGTAAGTGGTATTGTGGAAGGGCTGTCAGGAAACGTTTGCCTCTTTGTGTATGATGCCAAAATCTACAATAGGGTAGACACCCAGGAAGGTGTAGATAACTTGCAGAGGGATCTAGTGAAGCATAAAGAATGATCAAGAATTTGGCAGCTGAGATTTAATGCTAAAAAATGCAGGATCATGCATTTCTGCTGCAAAAATCCAAGGGAGTGATACATTATAGGGGGAGAAGTACTTCTGCCACCAAAGAAGAGCAGGACCTAGGAGTGATTGTTTCTGATGATGTTAAGGTGGCCATACAGGTATGAAAAGGTGATGGGAAACCCAAAAAGATGCATAGGAAGAGGAATGGCCAGCAGGAAGAAGAAGGTGATAGTGCCTCTGTGTAAGCCTCTAGTAAAGTCTCACTTGGAGTATTGAGTCATCTGGAAACCACACCTTCAAAAGCATTTAAACAAGATGAAATTGATACAGAGGACAGCTCCTAAAATGGTTGGTGATCTTCATTATAAAGCATATGGGGACACACTTAAAGATCTCAATATGTATACTTTGGAAGAAAGGCAGGAGAGGAGAGATATGATAGACATTTAAATACCCCATGGCATAAATGCAGAGGAGAGCTTCTGGAACAAGGAGGCATAGGATGAAGGTGAAAAGGAACCAGTATCCGATCAAGCAAACGATATCCACCCTCAAGACTTTGCTGACTATTTGCAAACAAAGATAAGCCATACCAACAAATCCTCAGTAACCGCAAGTGCAATAGTACAAAACAATATAACACCCTTGACCATGTTCTCTACCCCTGATAAGAAACAGATTGAAAACATCATTACTAAGATCAACACCACCACTGCCCAGACTGACCCATGCCCTGCCATCTGGATAAAGGAGTTACGGTCCGATCTTAGCCCATTTATAACCAAGCTCATGGAAAGATCTTTTACAACAGGGGTATTTCCTCAATCCCTCAAACATACTTCTATTAGACCTCTATTGAAAAACAGCAAGCTGGATAGCCTGAAAGTGGACTCATACAGACCGATATCGAGCATTCCACTTTTGGCCAAAATAATAGAAAAAGAGGTACAAAGACAAATTCAAGACCATGTCGACAATAGCTCACCACTTGACCCATGCCAACATGGTTTTAGGGAACAACATGGTGTAGACACCCTCCTCACCACACTTATAAACAACATATCTACAGGAATTGATAACGTCCGGCAGGGCGTTGTACTCATATTCCTTGACATCGCAGCTGCCTTTGACTCGGTATGTCACGAGATTCTTTTGGTGCGCCTCAAGGAAAGGGGTATTTCAGAAACGGCGATAACCTGGTGTAAATCTTATCTTACAAACAAATGGCAACATGTACGTTCAGGGACCTCAACTTCTAAACCTTTCCACCAAAAACAAGGAGTCCCGTAGGGATCATCCCTCTCAACCCTGATGTTTAATATCTACATGCAACCTATCTGTAACCTCATTCGCTCTTTTGGGGTAAACTGCCTGGTTTACGCAGACGATGTCCTACTTTATATGCCCTTCTCAACAGAAAACCCGGACCTTTCACCAATTACAGAATGCTTTGACTCAGTATCCAATTGGCTTCAATCACAAAACCTTAGAATTCAACACAAGAAAATGGAGGTGTTCTTCATTACAAGGAACCCAAATTTCATAACACCAACACATATAAAAGTCAAGGAAGCAGAACTCCAGGCTAAATCCTCGATCAAGTACCTTGGAGTCACTCTGGACCAACGCCTTGACATGAAACTCCACATAAGCAATGTAGTCAGAGCGATATACCACAAAATCCGTACCCTCAGGCATCTTCATTTCCTACTTGATCCAAGCGACTTCCGAACTATCTACCAGGCACTTATAATGCCTCATTTTGACTACGCAAATTCAATCCTGCATGGCCTCCCTCTGTCTACTTTAAACCCTCTACAGCTTGCAATGAACTCTGCAGCGAGAGTTCTAATCGGATCGTCGAAGAAGAACCATATTACACCCATTTTAAAACATGTTCACTGGCTCCCCATTCAGTCCAGACTATCATTTAAAATTTTGCTGCTCACTTTCAAGTCAATCAATGGTCTAGCCTCCACATCACTTGCGGAACTCATTCATACCACACTATCCAACAGATCCAGGAGATCAGCAGCGATAAACTCATTAGTTGTCCCAAAAGAATTAACCCACTGCACTCATGCGATTGCTAATAGAGCTTTCAAATTATGTGCACCGAGAAGCTGGAACTCTCTCCCTCCCAATATACGTGCAATCACCGACTTGGCACAATTTAGGAAGGCAGTAAAACACTACCTATTCATTCATTATTACAAGATAGACGAAGATATAGTAACGTCACCCACAGTCTAATATTGATATCATGACAAAGCGCATATATAAGACACTCATCAGTCTAGCTTGTACATCTTGTAATCTGATGTAAATAGTTACCCCAAGTTATCCAAGTTATATTTCCTGTTACCTGTAAACACTGTTTCATTATATGCAACGTGTATGTTTGATGTTCTATGTAAACCACACTGATGTTGAATAGCGCGGTATAAAAGAAATGTAAATAAATAAATAAAATAAATAAAAAAGAAATAGAATCAGGAGTAATTCGAGGAAGTATTTCCTTATAGGAAGAGCAATAGATGCATGTATAGCCTCCCACTGGAGGGTTAAAGATGAAGAATATATCTAAATTCGTGACTTCAAGGAAGCATGGGAAAAACACAGGAGATCTCTAAGGGAAAAAAGGGGATTATAGAGCTTAGTAGTTGGTACGGATGGGCAGATTAGATAGGCTATATGGTCTTTATCTGCCTTCATTTTTCTCTGTCTCTCTGTTTCTATATTTTTTTGTAAAATGAACAGAGAACAAAACAAAAAATATCATAATGCCTTTGTATCACTCCATGGTGCAACTGTACCTCGAGTATTTATTGCAGTTCTGTTCGCCACATTTATAAAAAGATATAGGAGAATTAGAAAAGGTACAGAGAAGGGTGACCAAAGTGATAAAGGGAATGGAAGGGTACCCCTATGAGGAAAGGCTTTTTATGGCTCTTCAGCTTGGAGAAGAGATGACTGAAGGGAGGTATGATAGAGGTCTATAAAATAATGAGTGAAGCAGAACATGTAATCAGTGGAGTAGAACAGATAAACATGAATCAGTTGTTTACAAAAAGTACAAAGACTATTGGGTAAGTTTACTAAGCTGGGCCAACAGTTAACCATGCCATTTGCAACTAGGTTCCATGTTTTTCAGTAGCATGGGTCAATCGTTAGCCTCGCTTAGAAAACATACCCTATGGGATATGCAATGAAGCTACTAAGCAGTACGTTTAAAACTAATCAGAGAAATATTTTTTCACTCAACATTTTAAGCTCTGGAATTTGTTACTGGAGGATGTCATAAAATCTTTTAGCATATCTAGGCTTAAAAAAGCTTTGGACAAGTTCCTGGAGGAAAAGTCTATAAACCATTATTAAAGTGAACAAGTGGATATCCACTGTTTATCCCTGGAATAAGCAGCATGGAATTTACATACCTTTTGGAATCCTGCCAGTTACTTGTAACTTGGATTGGCCACTGATGAGAAAAGGATAGTGGACTTGATGGACCTTTGGTTTGATCAAGTATGGGAAATCCTATGTTTTTAATTCACATAACTGAAATAGAAAGAGGCTTGATCATACAAATAAATCTAACTCTCTCCCCTCATAAGTAAATCACTCAGAGAAGAAAACTTCATTCAATGTTCATTCTTTTATTTCACATGATTCAAATTTTTCTACATTTTATTTCTTGTTTACAATTTTTATAACACTCTTAAGTGGATAATTTTATAAGGAGGTGCCTAATTATGCACTAGCAACACACATAAATGTTGGTATTTTAGTCATTTATGTACATAAGTGAACATTTAGGGGCATGTTTAAATGGCTAATCTTCCGCCAACCTCGTCATGCCCATATTACTCCTCAAGTCACTTCACTGGCTCCCTATCCGTTTCCACATCCAGTTCAAACTTCTCCTGCTGACCTATAAATGCATTCACTCTGCGGCTCCTCACTACCTTTCTTCTCTTATCTCTCCTTACAACCCCCCTCGGGAACTCCGCTCTTCTAGCAAACTGCTTCTATCTGTGCCCTTCTCTTCTACTGCTAACGCCAGACTTCGCTCCTTTCACCTTGCTGCACCTTACGCCTGGAACAAACTACCTGTGTCTGTACGCCAGGCACCTTCTCTAACCCTCTTCAAATCCAGGCTGAAACTCACCTCTTCGCTGCTGCTTTTGGATCTTGACTCACCTGATCTCCTTTTCCTTCCCCCTGTTTTATCCCTGCCTACACCTTCTGTGTTTGTCTTGACTAGATTGTAAGCTCTGATGAGCAGGGATTGTCTCTTATATATCTGTGCAGTGCTGTGTATGACTTGTAGCGCTATACAAATGCTCAGTAGTAGTAGTAGTATGTTTACTATGCATGCACTATTTGTAATGAGGTTCCATTGAAGAACACAGGACCTAATTATAAATTGCAATACTAAACATGCTCCTTGCGCTTATAAATGACCTTTTATAAAATACTGGCTAGCATGAAAGTGCATGTTTGGATTGCGTGTACTTTCACTGTAAGTGTGCATATGAGCAGAGTCTGCGTGGAGCATGGGCAATGTGCATTGACTATAAAACATTATAATTTGCTAAGGGTATGAAAGCAAAAAAATATATTTTTGTTTATTTTGCTGGGTCCGTTGCAGTTTTTATGTGTTGTTTCATTTTGGTTTTATATATTTTCTTTTTATTTTGTTTTTATAAATTTTCATTTCAGGGCAATTTTGTTAATTAAGAGGTGACTGTGGTTGCTGCCCAAACAAAAAAAAAGTTGAAAGGTTTTCAGGAAAATACCATAAAAGTCTTCTTTTTTTGCTTTTGTTAACAATTGTCATGGCTTGGCCTCCCTCTAGCTGCTGATTTCTGTGTTAGAAGGCTGTCATCATCCAAGATGAGCTATTATATCTCCTAGGAGACTGTTCCCAGCCAACCTGCTTTTAACTGTATCTTATATTTCTGGTGACATATGTTCCTGTTTTCTGGTTGGTCCAAAGCTTGATTGTTCTTGAACTCTGTGGAAAACCCTTTCCGGACATTTTGCCTTGAGAATCTATTGACCTCTGTTTTAGAGACTTACTCCAAAATTTTTATTTTGACATATTCTTGTGCTAAACATTCTGTGAAATCATGGGGTATGTTTACTAAGCAACATTAAGGGAGCACCTGTTAGCAAGTGGTAAAAGCAGTGGTAAGGGTGTTTTCATGTGGTAAAGACCGGGGTGGGCAGTAGGCGTCCAGTGGTAAAAGTGCTTGGCTCCACTTATTGGGCACTAAAAGGACATTGGGCATTAAGACAGGCTGCATAGACAGGGGCATAAGCAGCAGAGAAGAAGAAGTGATAATGTCCCTGTATAGGTCAGTGAGTTCTCAGTTGGAATATTGTGTTCAATTTTAGAGACTGTACTTCACTAAGGACACAGTATAAAAAGACTTGAAGCATTTCAAAGGAAGACAACTAAAATGGTGTGGGGTTTGCACTAGAAGAAGTATGGGAAGAGACTTGAAGACCTGAATACGTGCACACTTGAGGAAAGGAGAGATGGGGAGATATGATACAGATATTTAAATACTTAAACAAACACACCTTTTCCAAACACGGGAAAACCGTAGTACTAGAGGACATGAGATGAAGATGAAAGGAGAATATTTAAAAATAACATCAGGAAATATTTGTTCACGATATGGGTGGTGGATGCTTGGAATGCCGTCCCTGTGGAGGTAGTTGGGACAAAAATGGAGACTGAATTCAAAAAGGTAAAGGGGATAGAAGGATACTCCTATGAAGAGAGGCTAAAAAGGTTAGGGCTCTTCAACCTGGAAAAGAGACGGCTGAGGGGAGATATGATAGAGGTCTATAAATTAATGAATGGAGTGGAACGGGTAAACGTAGATCGATTGTTTACATCATCAGAATATAAAAAGACTAGGGGACATGCTATGAAGCTACAGGGTAAACTATTTAAGACTAATAAGAGAAAATATTTTTTCACTCAATGTGTAATCAAACTCTGGAATTTGTTACCGGAGGATGTAGTAAAAGCTGTTAGTGTAGCTGGATTTAAGAAAGGTTTGGAGACGTACCTGAAGGAAAGGTCCATAAACCATTATTAAAAGGAACCTGGGATATCAATGCTTGACCCAATACAAGCATTGAGGAACCTGTGCCTTTTGGGGAAACTGCTAGGTACTTATGACCTAGATTGGCCACTGTTGGAAACAGAATACTGGGCTTGATGGACCTTGGTCTGACCCAGTATGGCATATCTTATGTTCTTATGTTCTTATATCAAGTGTGCACCCTAACATCTGAAAATGGCAGTCACCTTAACACAGGATAAGGGAGCCCCTATGAAATTCACTTTTTAGCTGACGGATAGAGGAAAAGGTAGGAAGTGATGGACCTGTCAGATCCATGGGCAACCTACATGTCAGTCCAAAAGTGGGATGATCATGTGGGACTACATGTCAGACCGAAAGTGGGATGATCATGTGGGAGGCATCTGTACTATATCAGTGAGGGGTGCCCACAAAATAATCTGAAATATCAGTCAGTGGCATAGGATTGTGAAGAGGTTCCCCCCCCCACCCCCCTGTGGAGCTAGAATCGCCATAATGTGGGCATCAAAAGGATGACTGCGTAGGAGTGGTGATGTGCAGACCATGTACAGAAGAGGCGGGAGTAATACATTCAACTGAGTACAGGCTCTGCTTCAGGTTTTAGGAAACTCCCGACTTTCAACAAAAACTAACGGCGCTTTGAATAAAAAGTTAAAAACAGCCTGCCCAGCATTTAAAAGAAGGCTTCTGACGTCAAAAACAATGTCAGTCATCAAGAGCCAATTGGGAGTAAAGGGGGAATCCATTGAAAGGAGACTCCCTAACTGATTGGTCCACCTTAAAAAAGACTAGGCCTGTCAATTTCTAGATTCAATCCAGACGGGACCACAGTATGTAATTTGAAAATCCATAGTTGTTCCATCCTCTGAAGTTTAAATGTCCAATCACCACCATGCAGGTTTATTGTGACATGATCAATAACATGCCAGTGTAATTATGAAAATTGATGGCCATACTACAAGCAATGTTCCACTATAGATGCCGACAATGTAGCTGTACGGAGACATGAAGCATGCTCACTAAGGCATGTTTTTATCTGTCTGGTGGTCCACCCAATGTTAAAAATATCACATGGGCATATGATTAAATACACCACAAAGGTGGACAAATATATGGTACACCATCAGGATGTAGCTTCAAGTCACGTTTAGAATGATATCATGTATCATCCTCCAAGGGGAGTTCACAATATGGACAATTACCACATGTATAGTGACCTGGATTATCATGAAAGTGTAAGAGTCTATCAACAGGGGTAGCAGTGCACACCACACGGTCCCAGAGATCAGGGACATGAGAGTAAGTCATCATAAGTGATTTCCGAAATCATGGATGAAGTTGCAAAATAGACCAATGTTTGCGCAATACAGAGATGGCCTAATGTATGTTCTGCAAAAAAGGTAAAATACTAGTGATCCTCTCTTCATTGGATGTCTGGGTGGTATGCAAAAACAGCCACTCTCTGTGAGAGTATCGGGCCCTTTTATACGCCCGAGAAACAACCTTCCAAGGGTATTACCTAGCAAGGAGGCACTGCTGTAAATCCACTGCATGTTTATGAAACTCAGTAAGAGTGGAAAAAATATGTTGGAGCCGTAAAAACTGGCCATATGGAAGTCCACAACGTAAAGGAGCTGGATGATAGCTGTGATATTGCAAAAGGGTGTTACATTGAACTGATTTGTAAAAAAGAGTCGTCTGTAAACCTTCAGACATAGAGTAGATTTGAACATCCAAGAATTCAATAGTATGAGTCTCAATAAGCACTGTGAATTGGATATTGGGCTTGATTGAAATCAACCAATGTATAAATTGTTGTAGAGCTGGCAAAGAGCCCACCCATAAGAAAAAAATATATATATATCATCCAGGAATTGTCTCCAGAATGAAACAAATTGGAATCCATCAGAAAGATAGATGTGTGTTTCTTCAAATTTGGCCATATAGATTAGTGCTTTTGACCTCCCAATTTGTTTGGGTTTGTGATTTTAGTATGCTGAAATGAGCTTTCCACTGCCACAATGAGAACAAGTGGGATTCAAACCCAGGTCTGTTGTTGATGGTGCCTGTATTGCAACCATTAGGCTACACCTCCACATGCTATGCCATAGCACTACCTAGAATCAAAGAGACATCAGGTCCCTGCCTGCAATTAGCAAAACCCAGGACATGAAACACAGTGGCTGGCACAGTCTTTGACAGTGGTACATCACACCTAGGGTCTGCTAACAGCAGCGCACATGCAGTACACACTGCACTGCACACTCAGTATAACAGACACACAGCTGTAGAATACATCCCTTGTCCAAAGGTCAAGCCACATGTAAGATCAAGATGCCCATCCCTCAACTGTACCTCCAATGCCAAATAACAGTCACACGGAGAGGTCTGCTGAGCTGCAGTGTGGCGCTAACCCATGAGGCAGCACATATGTAGGGTGTGCAGTCCCTTGTCATCTGCTGTACACTGCAAGACAGGTACACCTGCACATACACTTAACTCAAAACATATGCATGACCCCTGTAATCCATTACAGACTATCCTGCCCTCCTCAGGGGGCCATGCACACGTCTCCTACCATAATAGAGGATAAGCAGGTACTGGGCAATGCTCCAGTGATCACAGTCACCACTATGGCTGCAATTGTGGCTCTGGCTGCTGGTATTGGTTAGCTACCCATTTACCCATGATGCACCACCCAATCTGAGCACATATATGTAACTGATGGCCATATGGAGAATGCCGCGAACCATCACATCAGCACTGCAATATGCAGGGGCAATGGGTGCTTCCTGCACATGACATCTGCAACATGTGCTAATGACCCATTTCTGCAGTCACCCTGATTGTGAGGGAGGGCACATAAAACCTTGTCCCCAGAGCAAATCCTACAGTAGATGGCCTCTCCAGGTTCTGGAGCAGGTATCCATCACTGCCAGTATGCTACAGGCATTGTCTGCAGTGTGTGATGCTAGTCAATTTGATATTCTGTATAAATGCAGTATGCTGGAGTACTCTGCCACTGTTGTCCTAGGACACTTCCATAACATCTCATGTTTGTCCGTAAGGTTGCAGCAGTTGTTGCTACAGAACCCAAATGCGGGGGTAGTTCTGACACCAAGCAGTGGTGCCTGCCAAGACCATAGTTATCAGCAGGTAACCAACAGCCCAAAACCAGCTGCTAGCCTCGCTGTCTGAGAAGTCCAAGCAACCAGCTCAATCCCAAGCAGTCTACAAATGTTGGGCAACAACATCCAGCATCAGCTACTCACTTACCATTTGTGCCTGGTCTGAGAGATACCACATACTGTCTGTGCACATAACCACCATGAACACATTGGCTTTGTGCAAACAGCATGGATAGCTAGCAGCCAGTCTAATGACTGGATAGCCACAAACATAATAGCCCACATATCACTACAGCTTGGCTCTATATAAGCACCACATACATACAGTACATAGCCATGACATGGTCAGAGTGAGAGCTGCCTCTCAGCATGAACAGGGGTGTGCATCCAGCCAATGCCCGTGAAGACCCATGGAAAGATGGCTCAGTAATCGAGCTAACCTCTGACACATCCACATCCTCTGCAAACCGCTCTGTTGTAGGCGATATCCTGAATCCTCTGCTCCTTTTTATGTACCCTTTTATCTTGGACCTGGGGACAGCTCATGCAATGCGTGGCATGGTGGAAAGCAGTCCAGGGACAAGCTGAGAGTGCATGCTGACCCACCGTGGCCTACATCTGTCACATACACAATTACTGTGTCCCTTACACAGCTCCTGGCAGTGAGCACAGAACATAGGTCCATGCCTATACACACATATAATCTCATGTCCCTAGCCATGGATGCTCCAAAACTGGCCAGTGTAGCTCATGCACGCTCCCATGTGGCAGATGCAGTGGCCCCCTCCCCCAGAGTGCATTGAATCATGGCAGGTTTGACATGGGGTTGGATGCTGAAACAGTTGCTGGTGACACATACACCACTAAACCCTGCCTCTTTCTACTCTAACACCATCCTTGTGACTGTCATACTTGGTGCCCATGCAGACACTGAATAGGCCCGCATAGGTTCTGGCCTTGTGAAAGTAGGCTTTGGCCAGCAATGCCATCTATGAAGGGCACAGTGGTTGGGGCAGGTTATCTCAGGCCAGAGGGCCAGGGGTTCAATTCCCACATAGGGACAAGTAACCTCAGGCATGAAGGACTGGAGACCCTAGTCCCATGGCAACTCCTTGTGGCCTTGGGCAAGCCACTTAACCCTCCATTGCCTCAGGTATGCTTAGATTGTGAGCCCTTTGAGAATGAGGGAATAAAAAGTGCCTGTTAGAATATATCTGTAAACTGCTCTGATAAACACAGTAAAGGGTGGTATATCAAGTGCCTAAAACCATAAAACCACATATTATACATATATGGTACTGTTCTCTGCATGGTTACCCTCACTCCAACATTCACCTCCAGGCACTGTCTTCCCAGATGGTGGCAGGAGGTGCAGAGAACAACATGACATGCTGTGCCACAGTTCGGCAGCTGGGAGTGTGCACACACACCATACTTAGGTCAGTATCTCAATCAGGCACATAGGTGCATTTGGAATCTCATTTGGAGTAATAGGTGATGTACCGCTGGATGCCTTTGACAATGATCAGTAGACAGTGTCGAGGTGGTGATTCTTGGGTGTGACTTTGCCTGATACCTGTCCATGTCGAAAGTGTGTCTTATGTCGAAATCATCATTGTTGCCCTCCCGGTGATGGCCCCACCCTTATATTTAATTTCCCCACCCTTGTATGTAATGCCGCTTTGACCCGGAGAAAAGCGGGATATAAATACAGTTAAATAAATTAAATAAATAAATAAACACCTCCATGTATATGCATATACTGCAAGGAGCAAAGGGTCCCTTGCTTGCACTTTGCAAATACAGCAATTGACAAGAGCAACATGCATGGATTAGACAGTGACAGAGGTCTGCCCTCCCCCTTTAGGCTGCAGCTGCATCAGGTGGGTGAACACTGTTGCCATGGATACAGCTGCTATGGCAGTTTGAATTAATCTGGCCACTTACCTGTGCATATTAGTGTGTCCTGAGGCCTGGAGACTGTGTCAGAGGTGAGGGTTGCAACACACATACATGTGCCCTCCTTGCTCACTCCAGTCAAACCTGCAGACAGATTGCGAGATGCACAGCAATGTCATTTTGGGAGTTCAATGTAGAGGAATGCTGTGTGATAGGCCTTATCAATGGTGTAACTAGGTATGCATTACAACATCACAATGATAGGTTGCAACAACTTGCTGGAAACTAACCTTCTGCTTGTAATTGGTGTCTCACACAATATGTGCAGTTGCTGTAGAACAGTACTGCAGCATGTTGTATACACAGCCATAAAGCCTGGGCACCATATGCATTGCTGAGGGTCACACATCTCTGGAGACACAATCAGACACGCACACACAACCCCGCTATCCAAAAGTGGTGCAAATTGGCATTCCTACCTGCCCCTTAGGCCTTCTTTGATGCTCTACCATTGACAAGGGCTGCCCAGTGTGCAGGTGCTCTTAGCTCCAGTGCTAGCAATGCCTGCTCAATGTGCTGGTGCTATTATAATCCTCTGCCATCCAGGCATGGGTGGTGCAGCTTCTCAATTTTGACAGCTGAGTGCGTAGACTTCTGCTGGAGAACATGCTGAGAGTTGCACATTGGAATTGACGATCCATTTCTTGGAAGGTTAGATAAAGTTAATACCTGGACATACCATTCCTGATCCACAAACTGGACTTGAGCCTGTGGCCCTTCTCTCATGCCCACACTGGCCCTGTGTTTGGAGACACAGAAAAAACATGTGGGTTCACCACTCCATCATTATATCTCTGGTCAGTGTCTGGATGCATGCAGGCATAGGTCTGGATATGCTTATGTCTGCTTGGATCTCTGCCGTCTCTCTGCCATACGTGTCTGACAAGGTATATCAGGCTGCTGTGGGAGAGGGACATTTTGTTAGGTTGGTATGTAGAACTGCATTGATATGCTGCTGGTAGAACTGACATTCATGTTTTGCATATGGGATCTGTGGTAGTGGTTGGGGCAAGGAACTTCAGGCTAGAAGGTCAGGGGTTCAAATCCCACTAGAGGACAGCAACCTTGGGCCGGAAGGACTGGGGTTTCTAGTCCCACAGGTGCTCCTTGTGGTCTTGGGCAAGCCACTTAACCCTACATAGCCCATGTTCCCTGTAAAATAGTTATCTCCAAGTTATAATGCCCTGTTCAATGTAATTTCAGTTTGTTCAATGTAAACCGCACTGATGCAGAATAGCACAGTATATAAGAGAATGTAAATAAATAAATAAATCTGTCCTGCCAGAAGGTCAGGGCATGATGAATGATATATGCAAGACCCTGGGTGACCTAGCAGAGTGACCAACGTAACCATTTCATGGAGTGTGCTTGTGGGCCAGGCCTTGAATGAACCCATGGTTGACAGGCCACACTGAGTAGTACAAATGGATCTGATACCTTTATGAGTGCTTACTCATGAAAGGATCACTTGTTCAAACATAGGTCCTGATCATCATTTGGCAAATGAGAAAGCAGAGAAGTTATTTTTCCTCTGTGTTGGGGTGTTATGATATTGTCTTATCTCCCAGCCTCAGTGGCATATTTTTCTCCCCAACTGCACATATGCACTCAATATGTGCGGGTGGGGGGGGGGGGCATCCTGATCCCAGGGCCAGCCCATCCACTAGGAGAACTACTGTAGCTGAGTGCCGGAGTCCAATGATCAGCATGAACAGCATGTTGGCCATTCCCTCTCTTCCTGCCATCATGGCACAGCTGCCACTTTGGTGCTGCAGGTGACCTCATTGACATTGCACACATACAGCTTGGCACACCTCCACTGGGGGCTGTGGGCATGCGTGTTGCTGCCTTTGGACTCAGTAGGGAGGGGTGCCCTGTGTCCTGCTGTATCTACTGCTGACATGCTTGTCATCCCACTCACAGTGACAAGTCAGTGTTGTAACTGGCACAGAGGGCCAGGACACAGATTTTGTCTGCATCAGGTTGCAGTTGCTGTGAATACCACCCCTACCCTCACACACTGCTGACATGGCAGCATGGTGGCAGTGGAGGTGGTGTGATGTCTTTTTGACTGCGGCAGCATATATGTCTGCTGTCACTTTCACAGTGGAGTCCTACCAGACATCACAGATGTATACCCTAGATTGCAGCCTTTTCAGCCTTGTGGACCAGGCAGCTCCATTGCCTCACTCATGTGACACCTCCATTGCCAATTTGGCACCCACAACATCGTGCCCTTTATTAACAGGGCACCATGCAATTGCTGCCAGTGGAGCACTACTATCACAATTTTGGGAATGTTGGTGGCAGAAGCACATTGCATACATTTAAATAGGCTCTCTCCCCTCAGAAATAGCCCTTTCCACAAGGTTTCAGATGGCGTTGTTTCCAGCACTGGGAACTCTAACACATGGTAACAAAACCCAATGCTGCGGGAGCACATGCTATTCCTGCCCACTCTCCACCCCATTAATGCCCACTCTCCACCTGCCTTTCTCTTAACGCTGTGGGCCCCACTTCCAATCATTAATCCAGTGTTATTGGTGCTTTCCACAGCATTAAACGCTCACAAGCACCAATAATGTGCATTAATGGAACACTTGCTCCCTTACAGCCCTTCAGTAAACATAACCCCACATCTAAGTATACTATCAGAGACACTTACCAAGCCCACTCCAGATCACTTATTGGACAACTAGGATCTGGAATAGACATGGTTTCAGAGTATCTTACCCCAAGATTATGATAAAAGAAACGTCTATGGATTAAGTCTCTAGAGCAAAAGTCAATAGATTCAAAAAACAAAACTTCAGGCATGGTTTTCCATAGAGTTCAAGAATGATCAAGACTGGGTCAAACAGAAAACAGGAATGAAGATCACTAGAAATACAAGGCAAGTTAAGAAAAGGCTGGCTAGAACCAGCCCCTTTGGAGACATAATAGCTCCTCCTGCTCACTGGTTTTAGACCAGGCTGTGACAATGCTGGAGGGAAAAAGCAGAACTTGATTTTTTTTCATGTCTTGTTCTAATTAAAAACAATATGAAATGCCATAGAAACTGTCGTTGATATTTCCCATGTCATTTCATAGAAATGCACATCCCTATAATCTGCATGTCTACTTGCAAAAAGTAGGCATGGTCATTTACACCAGCTCTAGGACCTTAATTTAAGACATGTTCTCTGCCACTTACACTAGTATTTTATAAGGTCAAATACACACATACTTGACTCTATAAAATTGATATAAAATATCCACATGAAAATGTGTTAGAAACATAGAAACATGATGGCAGAAAAAGACCACATGGCCCATCTATTCTGCCCTTCCATATCACTATAATAGTTCCCGTTTTACCTTTAGAGATCCTCTTTGTTTGTCCCATGCTTTTTTGAATTCAGATACTTTCCTCATCTCTACTACCTCCACTGGGAGACTATTCTATGCATCTACTACTCTTTCTGTAAAGAAATAGTTCCGCATATTACTCCTGAGTCTATCCCCTTTCATTCTCATCCTACGTCCCCTTGTAGTAGAGCTTGCCTTCAATTGAAAGAGACCCTCCTGTGCATTTATGCCACGAAGGTATTTAAAATGTTTCTATCATATTGACCCTATCTCGCCTTTCCTCTAAAATATACATATTAAGATCTTTAAGTCTGTCCTCATATGCTTCATAACAAAGACCACTAACTATTTTAGTATCCACCCTCTGCACCGACTCCAACCTGCTTATTTCCTTCTGAAATTGAAGTCTCCAGAATTGCACACAATACTCCAAGTGAAGTTGCACCAGAGACTTATACAGAGGCATTATCATCTCCTTTTTTCTGCTGGCCATTCCTCTCCCTATGCACCCAAGCATCCTTCCGGCTTTTGCAGTCACCTTTTCTACCTGTTTAGCTACTTTAAGATCATCAGACACAATTATGTCCAGGTTCCGCTGTTCTTTAGTGGACAGAAGTACTTCACCCGTTACACTGTTCCGCTCCTTTGGATTTTTGCAGCTCGAATGCATGACCCTGCATTTTTTAGCATTAAATTTCAGCTGCCAAATTTTAGACCATTCTTCAAGCTAGCTAGATCCCTCCTCATGTTATCTACTCCTTCCTGGATGTCTACTCTATTGCAGATTTTGGTATTATCCACAAACAAGCAAACCTTACCTGACAGTCATTCCGCAATATCACCAACAAAGATGTTAAAAAGAATCGGACTAAGGACAGATCCCAGCGGAACACTGCTGGTAACCTCCTTCTCCCCAGAGTGATCTCCATTTACCTGTTGCCTCCCACTCAACCAATTTCTAAACCAATCAGTAGCTTTAGGGTCCATTCCTAGGGTGCTCAGTTTGTTAATAAGTCGGCTGTGCAGAACCTTGTCAAAGGGCTTACCGAAATCTAAATACAGCACATCTAGGGCTCTACCTCGGTCCAACTCCCTGATAACCCATCAAAGAATTCAATCAGATTTGTCTGACAAGATTTGCCTCTCGTGAATCCATGCTGCCTCGCATCCTGCAATCCATTGGACTGCAGAAACCTCACTTTTTGTAGCCTTTCCGATAATTTACTAACCACAGAGGTTAGACTAACTGGCCTGTAGTTCTCAATGTCATTCTTAGGTCCGCTTTTGGGTAAAGGGACCACATATGCCTTTCTCATTCCTCTGGCACCACTCCTGACTCCAGAGGCATTGAAAAGGTCAGTCAGTGGAGCCACTAGAACATCCCCAAGTTCCTTCAGTATTCTTGGATGTATCCCATCCGGTTCTATCACTTTATCTACTTTTAGTTTAGCTAGTTCCTCCTGAACACAGTCTTCTGAAAATCGATCGAGATCCACGTCACTTCTGTTCTTATTTGTGGGTGTTTTCTGAGGTCCAGCTCTTGACCCTTCATCTGTGAACACAGAAAAGAAATATTTGTTAAGCAATTCCGCTTTATCCTCATCAGTTTTTATATATTCCTCCCCTTCACCCTTCACTGACAATACCACTTTTGCCCTTCCTCCTTTCACTAACATATCTGAAAGAATGTCTCATCCCCCCATTTTATTGCATTGGCTATTTCTTTTTCTTTTTGTACCTTTGCTTTCCTGACTGCTTTGCTAGCTTCTCTAAGTTTTTCCAAATGTAAATGCCTGTCTTCCTCTCTCTGTGATCTCTTGCATTTCATGAAGGCCTCCCTCTTTTTCTTCACCTTTTCAACTACTTCTTTGAGAACCATAGCAGCCTCCTTTTGGTTTGTAGCCCTTAAAATATCATCTTTCAGTTTTGCCTACTGTTTTTCTACATCCCCCAGGTGTTCCCATTCCACTAACGACTTTTTGAGGTATTAACAGGGGCATCTCTATAATGAGGCCAAGTGAGGCAGTGGCCTCAGGCGGCAACCTTTTCGGGGTGGCAAAATTGCCCCCAAAAAGACCGCCTCACTCTGCCTTCAAAATAAAAAAAATAAAAAAACAACGGTATAAGAATCAGCTGCCGCTGCCGCTCCAGCAGTGGCGGCAGCAGAATTTGGAGCCCCGCGGCGGCCCATTCTCCCCCCCCCCCCCCCCGCTTCTGGAGAGCCTGCTGATTTCCCCTCTTCGCCGGCTCCACTTTGCAGAGCCGTGGCGAAGGGACAGTGTTTCGCTTAACCGTGCGGCTCTGTTAAAGCTGAGCCTGTGGTGCCGATGGGAAATTTCCCATCAGCACCACGGGCTCAGCTTTAACAGAGCCATGCAAAAGGGAAACACTGTCCCTTCACTGTGGCTCTGCAAAGTGGAGCTGGCGAATAGGGGAAACCAGCAGGCTCTCCAGGGGGGGGGGGGCAGCCCAGGGCTCCTCATTCTGCCTCTGCTGGAGCGGCAGCAGCAGTTGCTTCTTACGCCAGAGGTTTATTATTTCTTCAATTTCCCTGGGTTGTGGGGGAAGGGGGCTAGGACTGGAACTGGGCTGATTGGGGGGGTTAGATCTGAAAATGGGCTGATTGGGGGGTTAGGACTGGTAATGGGCTATGGGGGGTTAGAACTGGAAATGGGCTGATGGGGGTTAGTACTGGAAATGGGCTGATCAGGAGAGGGGGCTAGGACTTGTAATGGGCTATCAGGGGGGTTAGAACTGGAAATGGGCTGATGGGGGCTTAGGACTGGAAATGGGCTGATCGGAGGGGGTTGGGACTGGTAATGGGCTATCGGGGGAGGGCTAGGACTGGAAATGGACTGATGGGGGTTTAGAACTTGAAATAGGCTGATGGGGGGTTAGGTCTGGTAATGGGCTATGGGGGAGACTAGGACAGGAAATGGGCTGATTAGGGTGCTAGGACTGAAATGGACTTATTGGAGGGTTACGACTGGTAATGGGCTGATTGGGGGGCTAGGACTAAGGTGGGCTGATAAAGGGAATAGGACTAGAAATGGGCTGGGACAGGAAATGGGCTAATAGGTGAGGGGAGGAGAGTGCTGCTGGCCCTCGAAGAAAACTAGGGGCTAGGGCTACAAATGGGCTGATGTGGGGGGGGGGTAGAATAGGACTGGAAGGGAGCGGATACTAAGAGGGTCTGCCAGGGGAAGGATGGGACAGGAAGGGAAGGAGGGGGCTGGAAAGGAGCTGACACCTGGGATGTACCTTAGGGGGACTGGAAGGGAGCTGACACTAGGGGAAGGGAATGGTAGGTGGCTGGGTAATAGGGAGGAGGCTGGAAGGGAGCTGACTGGGGGGTGGCACTGAGAGTGGACCTGAGCTGATAACTGGGATGGTATTTGGACTAGAAGGGGCTGGACAGAAGGACAGGAGGAAGACTAGTAGGGAATGGACACCAGTGGCAGTCGTGGGAATGCAAGGTGGTTGACATTGGAAGGTACTGGGAGGGGAGGACTGGAAAGGGGACTGATACTGGGGAGGGTTACTGGAACTGGAAATGGGCTGATGGAAGGAAGTGAAGAAAACAAAAGAAGAGATAAGAAATGGCAGATGGACCATGGACCATAGACCACAGAAAGAGAGCTAAGAGAAGACAGGAAAGCAGAAGCCTCAGATCGGGACCAGCATGATCAGAGAATAAAATGGTCAGACAACAAAGGTAGAAAAAAATAATTTTATTTGATTTTAGTGATTGGACTTTGTGCTATTTTTATATTTTACACAGTATTGGGGAACTGCATCTCTTATTTATCTGATATTGCACTGCATGTGGACTCTGGCTTCTTGGGGTTTCAGTTTAAATTTTGTCTACATATTTTTATTTTTACTTTAGATTGTGGTTACTTATTCTGTACTTGGTGAGGGTCGATGTTGTGCGTGTGTGACTGAGGTCAGGTGTTCTGTTAACATGGAGTTTGTATATAAAGATCTATACTATACTGTAGTAATTTGACTTGTTCAGCTTTTCAAATAAGTGTATGGATGTTCCAGGGCCCACTGTAGTATTTACAGTGATGCTTTTTTTGGATGGGTTCCTTATGTGAGTTTTGGAAGTTTGTGCTGATATGGTATGGTATGGTAGGTTTGCTCTTTGTTGTAGGTTTTTTTTATTAGTTCACAATATGCCTGGTACTGGAGAATAGTGCTTGTTGTTGTTAGTGAGATGATCAGAATCAGATTTTTTTTTAAAAATATTGAGTTCTGTGGGTGAATGTCCTGGTTCTGCTCTGCACCTACTGTGGATACAAAATATATGTTGAAAAAGAAAAAGCGAGAACCATAACACAGTTTATAACAAAATAAAAATGGGTTATAATTTAGTTTTATAAACTGTGCTATTGATTCTTGCTGTCTTTTAGTTCCTTGGTGTGCAAACAGGACCGTACCTAGCCCTGTGCAAGCAGTGCAGCCGCACAGGGCGCAAAGGCTTGGGGGGGGCGCATTTCGGCTCTCTGCTGTTGCCCTGCCACCTCTGGCAGGACAATAGTAGGCAGTTAAAATGTGCCCCCAAGCCTTTTTGTAGCACTTTAAGCAGGTCTGGTCCCTCCCTCCTCCAACACGATGTCAGAGCAGGGAGGGACAGATCTGCTTAGAGTGCTGGCGCCTTTCAGATCGGGTGCATGCCCCCCTCCTCCTCCCTATACCTCCATCCAGCGCTGCCTGCTCTTTCCCTGCTGCCGGCGCCACTGTGAAAAAAACAGAGGGTGGCAGCAGCAGGGAAAGAGCAGGTATCGCTTGACGGAGGTATGGGGGGAGAGGGGGGGTGTGCATCCGAGCTGCAAGTTACACAGGGCACGATTGCAGCTCGATATGGCCCTGTGTGCAAACATCTTGCATTTCCTCCATATAATCTAATTGGCTTTTTGGTTTGGTTCAGTCTCTGATTGGATTTCTGAAAAAGCCCCGCCCTCTCTAAGGTAGTGGGGAGGGGGGGCGCCATCTCATTCTTCGCCTCAGGCAGCAGACTGCCTTGAGCCACCCCTGGGTATTAACTAAGTGCGGCTTTATAAAATGACTATCTTAAGGCCTGGTTGACTAATGATTTGCTATTTTTTGCTGCATTTGGAGAAAGTCTTTAGTGAACCAGGCCCCTCATGGCATAGTGCTATAAAAATGAAGTGCAGTATATACATTAAAAACAATAGAACCATTTCTTACATGTTCTTGATCCTCACTTCAACATGTGGTACTTTTGCCTATTTTATATGGCCACTGTCTGGTTCTTTTATATTTTAGAGATAATGCAAGAAAAACAGCTCTGACCAGAAAGTAGGACCCTCTATTACTATCCATAGGCTTTTTGCAATAACTCATGAAAATGAGCACCCATTTTAACAAAATCTAGCTACAGGATGAAAAAGTGCTTCTGGCTCATCCTTACCTGCAGCTAAAGTTTGCAATAATTTTTTGCATGTTGTCACAGCCAGAAATTGTTACATTCCTAACTGTAGCAAATGTGAAAAATGTTTTCAATGGTTACTCTCTTTGTATGGCGATGGCTGGATTTAAAGGAGATAAGAACATAACATATGCCCCACTGGGTCAGGCCAAAGGTCCATTGAGACCAGTATCCTATTTCCAACAGTGGGCAGTTCATGTCACAAGTACATGGCAGGATCCCAAAAGGTAGACAGATCCACACTACCTATCCCAGGGGTAAGCAGTAGATTTGCCCAGTCCACATTAATAATGGTTTATGGGCTTTTCCTCCAAGAACCTGTCCAAACCTCTTCTATACTCAGCTACACTATAGTTTTTACTATAACCTCTGGCAATAAATTCCAGAGTTTGATTACGTGTTGAGTGAAAAAAATATATTTTCTGATTAGGGTTAAATGTGCTTTCTACATTTTGAAGGAGTAAACAACCAATCTATGATTACTCATTTCTTCCCACTCATTATCTTATAGACCTCTGTCATATATGCCCTCAGCCATCTCTTTTCCAAGCTGAAGAGTCTGACTCAAAAGCCTCTCATCTCCTTCCCCTGAGAGATTTCTGATCCTTGGTAGAGCAGCAGTCCACCAACTCTCTTACTTCAGCTCCCAACTCTAACAAGACATACATGTTAAAAAGGATATCTTCAAAACCCTACCTCTTAGGGGATGGTGCCTTAATATCCTGATGGTCTAGAGACCCCATAAACCCCTAGCCTTGAAACAGGGCTAAAATGGCCAAACCACCCCTTACCTTCCCTGCCCTCTTAAAGGTCCATCTCCTTTGCTTCCTAAAACCCTGGGATGCATCCTCAAACTGTCTGGGGTAGGAGTAATCCCAACTCATTTCTGCTCTATGATGACCATTTCCTATAATTATATAACTAACTTCTATTGGTATGTTTTGATGCACCACTAGAGATCGGGAACCTCATTAAACAAGATGGTTACAAAAGGGCAGGAATGAGTGGGAATTCCAATTGCTCTCCTACATCCAGACACTTTTTTGAATGAGTCGAGTGTTTAGGAGTTTGAGTGCTTTGTGGGTGGGGGACCCAGAATATCATGTTTTCATAGAGCAAAAAGGAGTGGGACCTTACAGGGGCAAAGATTAGAAATGTAGGAGATAATTTCAACATTTTAGCTTCATGTCGGTGTTGAGAGATAGGGGGGCACTAGATCAACCATCTATTAAGATTCCCCTGAAATGGGGGTGCTTCAGGAGATCCTTTATTTAACATATGCTTTAGCCAGGACTGAGGATAATATTGGGAGTTAGTGGCCCACCAGAGAATGGAAATCATGAGATCCCCTAATTCAGGCCATGTGGGCTTTTTAAATCATGTCATTGCCACAGGAAGAGACATTTTTTAAATTCTCAAAAATCACAATTTTTTTATGAAAATGAACCCATAAAGCCTTTTTTGTGGGGGGGGGGGGGTTGCAGCTGTTGGCATTAATGACCTGCTTTGTATGAATTAGCATTATAGCAACTCATTAATGTCAAACTTAAATAAACCTTTATACAATCTGGAGTTCACAAGAATGTTTACTATTATAAAGTGTGTTTTTGTGAAGTGGCTTCACAAAATACACTTTGTGGGAAAAACAGTGCAAAAAACCTGAAATTTGGTATTTTGCCATGTTTTCAGGCATTTTCTGCTATTTTCCTTCTGAAGTGTACTTTTGTTAAGTCATATAGGAATTTAGTACATGAGGAAAACTACTTCCTGAAGGAGAGCCGTATTTTTCATGTTGGAAAGGGCAAATCTTTAGGCATTTCAGCTAGTGATTAGAAATCAAATGAGCCCAGAAACATCCTCCTTAAATAACTAACAGTGTACACAGCCAACAAAATTCCTCTTAGCTTTTTTAGTTTTTGATTTTCTTGTGCTTTTGTCTTTTTTCTTCTAATCATTTGCATTTTTGCTCACATTGTATGTGTGCAGAAACTTTTTCACATTTTTGAATCAATTGTATGCACACTAATTCGTTGGTATATGCACTCACAAAAATGTTCTAGGTTCCTAAATGGACCAAATATGCACCACTTAAGGCCAGCCCAACCATTAGGCAGACTAGGCAATTGCCTAAAGTGGAAACGTCTGGGAGCAGCAAGAGCAGGGCATTCAAGGCTAAACAATAGATTCTGACAGCCAGGAGGGGGCGCCAGTGAATGCACACACCCATTAGTAACTGTAGCAAATTCAGAAATCACACATCCTAAAACAATTGGCAGGCTTTATCATGTCACAAAAAGAGGTTCTTTGGTTTACTTACAGGAGATCTTTTCTTAGTTTTGTTTTGTTTTTTCTTCCTCACCTTTGCACATACATAAATGCTTCATCAGAAGAAAACCCTTTCCTACAAGCCCGAAGTAGGAGTTGCCTTAAGAAACATTTGATTTAGCATCCCAATTTTATTAAGCATGTCTAAGTCCACTTATCTCACAGAGGGAACAGATAAAAATTACAGTTATGACAAACGGTTTGAATTAGAAGATATTAGGAAGTTCCTGTTGTGAACTCATTGAACATCCAGATTCTGGGTCAGAAAATTCCATTCCCCAATCTGAATAAACTATAATTGTGTTCTTTCATGATGCGACACGTGTTCCAAGCATGTTCATGGCTAATTATATTCCACAGACACTGCATTGATTCATTTTGATCCCAATGTAACTTCAAGCACATTACAAATAAATCTAGCAATTATTATATGTCAGTGAAGCATCTGTACTGTGCAATTACAGGTCAATAAACAAGTCCTCATCTGATTAAGATATAATGCTGTTGGTGTTTTACATAGTGAAGATTTCTGGGTGAATTGAAACACAAGCGATATCCTAATTGTTCTGCACTGCTTATGAACTGAGCTAACTCGCTCTGTCTGCAGCCCTACTGTGCCTGATGCCAAGAGCAGGAGGAGGAGGAGGATTATGGGAGGCGTACTTCCTCCCTCCCCTCCCCACCCCACCCCACCCCACCCCACCACCACCACCTGCTCCTCTTCCAGCTCCTCAGGGCTCCTTCAGATACACAAACAGGGCAGAGAGGCAAGAAAGATAATTGCAGAGTGATTAGGATGTACTGTAGGAAGCATTTTTCCCCACAGACACAGAGGGTAATTTTGTAGAAGGGGGGCAAGGATAAGGCTTACTTTAAGCCTATTTTGTAAAAACAAGTAGGTGACTACTTATCTTTAAAAAATACTAGCAGAAGTGGCAGAGAGCAAGCCCTAAATTCCGTCCTGTCCTAAAGAAGATGGTTTTAACCTTTTGTTTTCTTTTTATTTATTGCTTTAAATTCAGGGGCTGATATTTGCACCCGCTCTGTAGCAGACGTAAATGAGCACACATTACGTACACAAATACACAGGTAAATTGAGGTATTTTTTAATCAATGCAAGTGTTTGTAAACTCTGCCCATGATGTCTTCCGGCAAAGTAGTGCATTCATGTTAACATGCATGATATTTTATAAGAAGCCATTAGCACATGTAAACAGCCACATACGTGCATTAATGGCTCTATAAAATACCTCCTACAAGGGAAGAACCCTTCAGTACATCCGGTGAGTATTTAATGTGGTATAAACCATGCTATGTACGCTCACTCTCTATGTTATGTCAAGAAACCCTGCACAAGGATATTTGTTGTTTGTTTTTGATTCTGGTTGCTGTTTTCTTTATTCTTTCTTAGGTTATGTGTTCTGGTTAGTTTCTTCTTACCTCCCGCCCCTTCCCCTCATCTCCCAATTCAGAACTAATGTAGAGGACAGCCCTGACTGTTTGAACACATTAGTCCTCTGTCACTCACGCACAGCATATCAGCCTTGGACTGCTGTGGAGAGGGACAGAGAGACGCGGATAAACATAGACTAAAAGTCTCAAAAATGTGGCACTTCTCTTCAATAACAGTGCTCTTCAATGCTCTAATAAGAAAAACTAAGTTAAAAGCTATATAATAGATATCTAAGGGGCCCTTTTACTAAAGTGCGCTAAGCAGTTAACATGCGTATTAGCATGTGATAATGGTTAGTATGGGCCCGAGGTAGCGGCCAGCATGGTAAAAACCTATGTTAATTGCCTAACATGTAATAGGTGGAGTCTGGGTAAGTTATGGGTGGAGAGTGGATGCTGAATCATTGCAGTTAGCCTATGAAGCTTATTTTGTGCTGTGAATTTTGCATTTAATGCGGGTGCCCTTAATGCCACCTAAGAGGAGACATTGAGTGCACACACACTCACTGCGAATGAACTTAAAGTGTGGTAAGGAAATGTTTTATTTGGTAACTGTAAGGGATAGGCTTGCCACACCCCTGACAACATGTGGTCTTTGCACTTACTGCAGTATGGGTTTTGTTCCTAATGTGCAGTAAGTGCAAACATTTACACATTTTAGCAAAAGGGCCCCTAAAGGTTTATCTGGCAAGATCTGCACTGTTACTCTTTAGCAGTGCTCCACAGGCTGGCTGGAGGCATGTGTGAGAATGTTGCCTGCACACAGGGCTGTCCCGACCATTGAGCAAGAATGTTGTTTGCACAGGGCCCCGCGTTTCAGGGGGCCCCACGCAAACAACATTCTGCATCAGCCCAGTTAAATTTAAAAAAAAAAACCTGGCTGCTGCTGCTGCCACTGCCGCCGTGGCAGTGACAGAATCAAGTGTCCCACGCCACCCCCCCCCCTGCACTTCAGAGCCCTCACTGCATCAGCTCCCTCAGTGTGGGCATTTCCTGTTTCCCATCAGCCCCGGCAGGCTTAACAGAGCCACGAGAGGGAAACTCTCCCTTCGCGGCTCTGAAAAGCCGACGCTGAGGGAGCTGATGCCGGGGGGGAGCTCTGCCGGGCGGGGGACACTTGATTCTGCCACTGCCACGGTGGCAGCGGCAGCAGCAGCCAGTTTTTTTGGTTTTTTTAAAATTTCCCTGGGCTGATGGGGGGAGGGGGTTAGGACTGGTAATGGGCTATGGGGGGCGCTAAGACTGAAAATGGTGTGATGGGGGTTAGGACTGGAAGTGGGCTATGGGGGGGCTAGGACTGGAAATAGGCTGAGTGGAAGGGGGGCTTGAACTGCAAATAGCGGATGGGGATGGAGGCTTGGAATGGAAATGGGCTGAGTGGAAGGGGGGCTTGAACTGCAAATAGCAGATGGGGACGGGGGCTTGGAATGGAAATTAGCTGTGAGGGAAGGGAGCTAGGACTGGAAATGGGCTGAGTGGGGGGGGAGCTAGGACAGGAAATGGGCTGATCGAGGGGCTAGGATAGGACTGGAAATGGGTTGTTGGGGGATGCTAAGATTGGAAATGGGCTGTGGTGGGGGCTTGGATTGAAATGGACTCATGGAGGGCTAGAACTGGAAGGAGGTTCATGGGGGGCTTGGATTGGAAATGGGTTGAATGGAGGGGAGCTAGGATTTGACATGGGCTGATGATGGGGCTAGGAAAGGACTAGAAATGGGCTGATGGGGGGCTGGGATTGGAAATAAGCTAATGGAAGGACTCGGATAGGACTGGAAATGGATGGGGGAGCTAGGACTGGAAATGGGCTGATGGTGGGGCTAGGATAGGATTGGAAATGGGCTGATGGGGGACTAGGACTGGAAATGGGCTGATGCGAGGACTAGAAGGAAGCGGATGCTGGGTGGGGCTGGAACTAGAAGGGAGCTGATGTTGGGGGAGGATTAGAATGGGATGGAGCTGAGAGAGTGAAATGGAGAGGGGAAAAATATTTTGTGTGGGAGGGAAGACAAATCTACAATTGGCCGGGTATTGGGAGAGTAAGTAGGGATTGAGGATGGAGGGGTAAAATTTGAGTGGATGAAATAGGAATGAGGAAAGAGCAAAAGGAGAAAGATTAGTATGTTAAAGCAGATGTAGAGAGAGAATGGAAAAAAAACTAGAAGAGAGAAGAAAGGACAAATGGACAGCAGACGATGGAGAGTTAGCAGAAGACACAAAGAAACCAGAAGAAAGTGGCTGGAGCAAAAGCAACTGAAAAAAATGCACAAAAGGAAGAAAAATATCTCTTTATTTTGAATTTATTAACTGGAATATGTCCGCTCTGGGAAATGTGCTTCATTAACATCTGCACTTTGTTTAGTACAAGAGGAAATTAGTTTATAGTTTTATTTCTACAGTGTTGTTGTGCATTCCAAGTTTGGCTTTTGGGGTTCCCAGTTTAATTTTATTTATTTATTTATTTTATTTAACAGTTTTTATATACCGCACTATTTATCATCAGTGCGGTTTACATCAAACAACATACTACCTAGACAGAATAAACTGACATAGGTTTACAGATAACAGGGAATATAAACTGGGTATGAACAGGGGAAAACTATATACAATTAAACAGATAACATTTTGGTCCGCTATTTACATAAAAGCAGCACTTTCCGCAGTGCTATCATCTCTGTTCTGGATTACGGTTGAGTGAGAGGTAATTGATGGTGGTTAGGCAGAGGGTAATGCTACGGTCAGTAAGGTATGTTGAAGTGCAGAGTGAATAGGTAGTGCTTAATAGCCTTTCTAAATTGTGTGATGTCCCTGACTGATCTGATGCTGGGGGGGAGCTTGTTCCAGCAACTGGGAGCATAAGATACAAAGGCTCTGTTAGAAGTTAGTTGGGTCCATTTTGTGGAGTTACTGGGAGTGACTAGAGTGTTTTCGGTTACTAGTCTCCTGGATCTATTGTTTGGTGCAAGAGTGATGAGATCTGAAATCGATTCAGGGGATATTTTATTAATTGCCTTGAAAGTGATGAGGAGGGTTTTGTATAATATTCTGCAGCTTATCGGGAGCCAGTGTAGATCCATTAGGATCGGTGTTATATGATCTCTCCTTGAAGCTCCGGACAGGATGCGGGCCGCTGCGTTCATCGCCAGTTGAAGTGGACTTAGTGTGTTCTTGGGGAGGCCATGCAGAACGATATTCGCATAGTCGAAGTGAGGTGTGACTATTGCTTGGAAAATTGTACGGAAATCTTTGGTCTCCAGCATGGGTCTCAGATGGTGCAGTGTTTTGATCTTGTAGTAAATTGTTCTTACGGTGTTTTTTATATGCTCCTTAAGATTAAGATGTTGATCGAGTATCACACCCAGATACCTTATGGTGGTTTTGATTGGAAGTTCTGCATCTCGTACTTTGAGGGTCGGTGGAGGAGAAAAGCGCTTGTTTCTTGTGGCTATGAGGACTTTGGTTTTTTTGAAATTTATTCTCATGTTCTGATTGAGGAGCCAGAGAGCTATTGCATTGAAGCAGTTTATTAATGTTGAGTAGTCGGGATTTGAGACGTTGATCGGTGTGAAAATCAGCACGTCATCTGATTATTATTATCTTCCTGTTTCTAAATTGTGATTCCTTGTTTGGTGATGGTCTATGTTCTGCATGTGTAACTGAGCTGAGGTATTCTGTTTATGTAATTCCTATTTGACATTGCCACTTGTTCTCTTTCCCCAGTAGGTCATGTATTGTTATTCTCTGAAATGTATTGGTTTAATATTTGCAGTGTTGCCTTTTGATTGGTAGGGTATGGTGCTTTGTGAGTCCTGGTAGTGCTATTAAGATATGGCAGGTTTGCTATGGGTTCTAAATGGGCAGTGTTTGTAATAGTTCCTAATGTGCCTGGTGGTTGACACTGGATTATAATAATGTAGAAATCTTTTAGTCTTTATTTATCCATACACTCATTAAGAGGCATGTTTACTAAAAGTTAGTGTATGGTAACATTATGCAAGTATTTATGCAAACGAGGCCCCTTATGCAAATGAGGCCCCACACCGAGTTTCCGCACATGGCCCTGCACCTCAGGAAATGCCCCTGTTTAACCTCTATGTAGTGACACAGCGGGCAGCAAAGAACTTTACACAGCCGCGGGAGAAAAAAGAAACAACTCTGGCAGATCTTTACTCCCACTGCTGTGCAAAAGTGAGTCGGAGATCCAGGCTTCGGTCTTCATCGGCTCCCCCTCAAGGCAACCAGGCCAGCATGGGGCCCCCCCGAAGTGTGGGGCCATGTGTATGTATGTATGTGTGAGTGAGGGGGAAGGTGGGAGCAGGAACCGCTGGCACTGAGACTGATACTGGGGTTAGAACCCAGAAATGGGTTAATGGGGGATGGAGGGACTGGATCTGGAAGAATACTGATACTGGGGGGCTAGGACTAAGAATGGGCTGATGCTAGGGAATAGGGAGCCTAGGACTGCAAGGGAAATGATGCTGGGAGGGATTGGAACTGGAGGACAAATACTGGGGTGGGGGGAGGGCTAGCACTGGAAATGTGCTGATACTGGAAGATGTGGGGAATGGAAGGCAGCTGATGCTGGGAGGGACTGGGACTGGAGTACTGATACTGGAGAGCTAGGACTGGAAATGAGCTGATGCTGGTGGATGTGGGATTGGAAGGGAGCTGATGCTGGGAGGGACTGGGACCAGAGGAAGACTAATACTGGGTGGCTAAGACTGGAAGTGGGCTGATGCTGGCGGATGGGAAGAAAGGAACTGAAGGGGAGCAGATGCTGGGAAGTCTGGAACTGGAAGGGGTGGGGCTGAGACAGAGGGAGAGAAAAGAAACGGGGAGTGAGGACTGAGAGGGGAACAGATATTTTGTGTGGGAGGGAAGAAAAAAGATCATAGGGAGGGAAGAGTTGAAAGAGAGGGGCATAAGAGTGAATACTGGGGTAAGAAGGAGGAAAGGCAGAGTTAATGAATATCTAAGACAGAAGTAACTGGGTAGTGGAAGTGATTTAGGAGGCACAAAGGGGGATAAGAGACTAACGAAGGAGTGAGATGAGAAATGGGGGAACTGGGCTGGAGATTAGAAGAACAGATAGAAAGTTGCTAGGTGAAAAGTCTAAAGGGGATTGAAGACGGAGGGTTGCAATTGAGTGGATGAATGAGTAAAGAAAGAAATGGAGAAAAAAAACAAAAGATCAGTATGTCAGAAGCAGATGTAGACAGAAAATGGAAAAAAAAATAGGAAAAGAGAAGAAAGGACATAAGCAGCAGACAATGGAGAGTTAGCAGAAGACATGAAGAACGCAGAAGAGAGAGACGGGCAATTGTGACTGAAAAAAAAATGGCCAAACTACAAAAGGTAGAAAAAATGGTATTTTATTTTTAATTTATTAAGTGGAATATGTCCGCTCCTGGAAATGTGATATGATGTCTTTATGCTTTGTTCAGTATAAGAGGAAATTGATTTCATAGTTTAATTTTTCCAGTGATGTGGTACATTCAAAGTTTGGCTTTTGGGGTTCCCAGTTCAATTATTGTCTTCATATTTTTAAATCATGGTCCCTTGTTCTGTATTTTTTGGTGGCCTGTCTGTTTTGTGTGTATGACAAAACTATGCTATTCTGTCTGTCTAGTTTCATTGTAGTAGTCCCACTTATTCTCTTTTCCCAGTAAGATGTATTAGTTTAATATTTGTAGTGCTACATTTTGATAAATAGGGTTAGGTGCTCTGTGAGTCCTGGTAGTGCTGTTATGATATGGTAGGTTTGCTATGGGCTCTAAATGAGCAGGGTTTTGAGTAGTGCACTAGGCAGTTGGCACTGGAGGGTAGAAATTCAGAAATATGGTAGCCTGTACATGCAAATGTTTTTCAGACACTCATTAAGAGGTATGTTTACTAAAGGTTAATGTGCTTTCACAAATTTGAATGCATGCTAAGTGCAGAAACATCTATTTATGTCTATGGGCATTTAACACATATTAATGTTTAGTAAACATCACCCTAAGTCATTGTTAGAAGAAAAAAGAGGATTGTGAAGGATTCCTTTGAAAGCCACTTAAAATTTTAGATGGGCAGCATATACATTTTAAAGTAAAATAAATTAGATTTATACAAATGAGGCCCAGTAGGTATGCAAATAGTTATGCAAATGACACCCCGGTTTCTATAGGTGATATGATTGAGATTTATTTATTTATTTATTTTATTTATTTAACAGTTCTTCTATACCGCGCTTTTCAGATCAGTGCGGTTTACATTCAACGTCAACTATACAACACAGGCATTCTGAGTTGTAAACTTTACAATAAACAGGGAAATCAACACGGAAACAACTGGGGAAACTATCTACATTGTATTTACACTATTACCTGATATGATTGAGATGTTTAAATACCTCCGTGGCATAAATGTTCAGGGAGAGAGCCTCTTTCAATTGAAAGCAAGTTCTGCTACAAGGGGACATGGGATGAGGGTGAAGGGAGATAGATTCAGGAGTGATATGCGGAAATATTTCTTTACGGAAAGAGTAGTGGATCCATGGAATAGTCTCCCAGTGGAGATGGTAGAGATGAGGACAGTAACTGAATTCAAGAAAGCATGGGACAAACACAGAGGATCTCTAAAGGTAAAAAGGGGACTGTTGTAGTTGTTATGGAAGGACAGACTAGATAGGTCATGTGGTCTTTTTCTGTCGTCATATTTCTATGTTTCTATGTCTAATTAGTCTCCACACATGGCCTCGCAAAACCCTTGGGCCACCCTTGGTGCTCCATTCCCTCCCCCCCCCCCCTAAAATAATTGTGCTTATTTGTATGCATTATTTCTGCCCCTCACTTAGTGATTCTCTGACAGCACCTAGGGAGCATATCCCCCTGGCTTATTGGCCACCCAGGGGCTAGGAGAAAGCCCCATGCATATTTCTCACTCATGCTCAGCTGATATGTTTTTGGATGAAAGAACCTTTGAGCTCCTCAGAGGAGATAGTCCCAATATACCCCCTAATACACCTAATACCCCTTATTAATACACCTCAGTCACAAACCTCAGTAACTTCAAGGAGATGTCAAGAGCAGAACTCAGGATTTTAGCATTTATAGAAAGTACATTTATAAGTCTTTCCATGTATCCCTCTTTAAAAGGTAAGGAGAGGAGGGTCTTCTAAATGTGATTAACAAAGATATGAAACTAGAAACGAATGCTATGTTTTGTAGGGAAAGCAGGAATGTCACAAATTATACACAAGAGGTTCACCGTATCTTTTACCACTTATGTGGGCCTTTTTCGGTAAAATTTTCCATGGGTACAGAAAGGGGAAAAGTCTATTTGGAATAAAACTCAATGCACTGAAGGAAATCTTGTCTTTGGAATCTTGATTCTGCTTGGTAAAGACCGCTGTGCATGAGATCCCTTAAGATCAGATGACTTTTTAGTGTGAATGGGGTGTTAATTAGGCCTTTATGGAAATACTCCTAGAGCTGCCGGATTGGCTAAGAGGAACTGATAGCCAAAGAATTTTATATTCCTCCAGTGAAAGGAAATAATGACTAATCTGCTTGAACGAACACATTAAAATTAATTATGAAATGATGTATTTATTTGTTTAAATGATAGTGTAATTAAAAAACGGAATGAACTCTTGTTCACGCTCTGTCACTGAAAAGGGATCGGAAACATGAACATAGTCTTTGAGAGATAAACAGGGGGAGGGGGAAGGGTAATCTATTCTGAGTTTAGTATTATTTTATATTATTGATCTTATCAAGTTTTATGAACATTTTGGTGACTCAAAAGCTGGCTGAGTAATTTCTTGCAACCTGGTGTGCACGGAGCTGTAAATTTGTTCTTTAAATACATAATAATAGCGACCAAGAACAGTTTGGCAGGGAATTTCTTATAGGAGGTACTTGGAGCGTGTGTGTGCCAGCATTTAAGGCCTGTGCATTCTCTAACTTATTACTTTCTTTGCTTTAACATTTCAGGTGCCAAAAAAAGAGTCAGAAACTGTGAAGTAACGTCCATGATGCAAGACTAAGAGAAGAGTTGGAGGCAGATGATTTTGACAGCAAGGAGGTGAATGCGGTGAGTATTTCATATTTACACTGGTTATTGTGCAATATAACACATGTTAATCCATTTTACATTGCAGTCTCAGTTCACAGCTCTCGTCGCATTTGCACAATGGGGGAAGGGGTGACGGCGTCTCCAAATGAGTTAGTTTTGCACATACCATGACAGGAATGAACCTCACTTGAAAGCCAGGGTATGTTGGAGATGATCTCAACCTACACTCTTATGAATACCTAGGTGCAGAAAGACAGACGTTCACTTCTACTCTTATTTCGTATTTCAATGTAACCTCTCAGTGCCTACCTGTTTCGTATTTACTTTGCAATCTGTCTGTGACTGAGATTTATTGTGCATCGATTGTCCTGGACATAGACCACTGGAACACTTTATTTTCAGGTACACACCCTGAGACAACCGTCTAAGTTACTGAAAAATAAATCTAGCCCTCATGATGTTGGAGTGTCTTCTGGTTACAGTCATTTGTATAGCATTGCTTCATCTCAGGGTGAGTTGCTCTGGCAACCACCCCGACTCGCTGTGAAACAATTTTAAAGCTCCCTTCTAGAACTGTGCCTAGCGTGGGCCGATCTTATAGAAAAGCAGGCCACAGTGCCTCAGTTTCCCATCAGAGAAGTGGAAGCAGCCGAAAACTTTGAGTAGAACATGGAAATCACCAGTCCCTAGAATGGATTAAGGGTAGTGGTGTTGTTTCCTTAACATTAGGGTTCAGAATTATCTCTGAAAAAGTAAACTTTCAAATGTGTTGCCCCTTAGATTCAAAAAAATAAATAAATAAAGCTTTTCCATTAACGCAAAATGACCTTTAATGATACTAATTAACTTTGAGTGGTGGTGTGATACGATTATATCTGTTTTATCGCACTGCTAAGGGACTGAAGCACTTGGTTGCTGCATTTCAGACCTGGTAAGTGTCCAGGGATGTGATTATCACATGAAACCCACTCCTCCCATCACTCTTTCTGTTTGTTCACTGTCAGTTATCAGTGTCCGCTCCCAAGCACAGCCTTGAAAGCAATAACTGACAGTTGACCAGTGGGACCACAGCCTATCACTATCCTAAGCAGAGAAAAATGTTATTGTTATTAAATATCCGATGAATTTTTTTAGGAATGGTGTAAAATCATTCTGTGTTTCTGGAAGACAAAAGCAGTAGAAAAATAGAAATAGATATATTTATTTATTCAGCATGTTTGCATTCCACATTTCTGAAGCACCTAAAGCGCAGAACATCATCTAAAAGCCAATCCTAAATCAAAGTGCATGTAATAACCATAATATTTAAGGTTACGCACAGTCTACCGGATATTAGTGACTGAATATGGATTTCTAGGTAGCAGACCCTTCTCAAGGGCCAGAGGCATCCTTGTAGACTATGGGCTGCGCCAAGCAGTTCTGCTTTTTAGGTATGTTTCACTTAGGCATAAGTGTCTATTGTTGAGGGCTCAATGACAGGGAAGTTGTATGTCTTACGCGTGTGCAAACAAACATGGGTATGTGAAGCTACTGAAACGCTGCACTTCAGGCTTCTCCTGAATCTGGAGTCCCAAGGTGGAGGAAGTTTGGCTTATCTCATGGTTTGAAGTCTCGTGTGATGAGCCTGAACTTCCTCCACCATGCAGAGAGTCGATCGTGGTGAGAGGAAGTGTGAACTGACACGTTTCTGAGGGGCTGCAGCCAGAGACTTAGACAAGAAAGACAGAGTGAAAAAGGGCCTGGATAAGGGGGGGGGGAGGAGGGTGAGAGAGAGACTGGGTGAAACCTATGGGAGGGGGTTATGAGAGTGAGTGAGAGAGAGAGACATTAAGTGAAGCCTGGGTGATCATTAGAGAGATTGGGGGAAGGGTGGTGGGGGGTGATGAAAGCAAGAAAGAGAGACTGGAGGAAGCTTGGGAAGTGTGTGTGTGTTGGGGGGGGGGGTGTCATGAGAGAAAGATACACATGTGCACACACAGCCCCCAATACTCCCCATGACACACACACACACACACACACACACACACACACACACACACACACACACACATATGCTATATGAAGTCTCTGACATGCCCCACAGCACACACATGCATGAACCCATGCATCCCCGATGCTCTGAATTACATACATACACCCCTCGACTCACACACACACTCATGCAGTCCTCGACACACACACACACGGAACCCTACTACTACTATGCTGATCATTTGTATTGCGCTACAAGGCGTGCACAGCACTGTACAGAGACATGTAAGAAACAGTCCATGCTCTTAAGGGCTTAGAATCTAAAGGCAGACAACACAAGAAGTGAGGACTATATAACTCTTCCCGTAACACACTCATGCATACCTCCCGACACAGACACACACACACACACACACACACACACACACATGTGTGCACCCCCGACACATCCTATGAGACACACATATGAACCCCTCATGCCTGATTCTGGAAATGGGAGAAGCATTGTGTCACACTGCTAGTGTATACTTTTCTGTAGCTGAAGACTGGAAATGTTATTGTTACCTTATGTGTTTAGGTGGTGATCCAGGTTGTTATTATTAAATGTGGAACTAAAAACAGATATACAGGGTGGCCCAAAAAAAGTGAGAACATCTCGTAAAGTAAAAGCTTAAATAGTTTACTTATTTGCCTTTTTTAGCTATATAACGTCTTTATTTCGACAATTTCCGATGGCCATCTTTTTTTTTTTAAATTTGTCAATTGTTTACATCTATCTTTTTGAATTTTTAAATAACTTATATGCTACGAGATGTTCTCACTTTTTTTGGGCCACCCTGTATATTGGTCTCTTTAATTTCTATATACTCCATCTTGTTCCCATGGTCTCATTGGCTAACTGAGACAGAGGTTGCTTCTCCTTAAACAAATATTCATTTTAAAGTCAGGCAGCCTCAGTTATTTCAGCTGTAACAGAACAGTAAAGCCACCCTTACAGATAAGCCCTTTGCTGTTCTGTTACAGCTGAAATAGCGAATGCTGGTTTAAGGAGGAACAATCTGTGCCTAGTTTATTAAAGTTTGTTTCCATGTTGTGCAGTACAAAACACCTCGTTATCTAGAAGTTCTTGCACGTCTGTCGGGATGTATAGTTGTACGGAGAGGAACCGGGCTTTCTCAGGATCACTCTGTTCTACCAGTTTACATGTCATTAGGACAAGAACCGGTGCAATGGACCAGTGTTTTGCCCACTGGACCTGTCTATCTAATGAGCCTCTTTGTTTGCAGTTTGATCAACTTCACCATCACGACCCTCTTTCCTGTGTTGCAAGTGAAGCCCTCGGCAATTTTTTTGTGGGAGGGAAGGGGAAGAGATGGCTAATGAGTTCGGGAAGTCGGGCTGTTTTCCAGACCTGGGGCTAGGACAAACAAAGAGTTAAGCAAGGCGTGGGGAGGAAATGTCAGTAGTCTTTAGATAACCGGGAACGCAGATGTGCAGCTTTCCAATCTGTCGTCCACATCCTCTCCGAACAGCGCTCGGAACATCTATAGCCGAGGCACTGGACCTTCCCTTCTGACGTCACTGGGGCTCCCTCCCTGTACGTTCGTCTCACTCTCTTATCGATCGCGCCGTCGACGGTCTCTCTCCGCGCATTCCGGCCAAAAGTTGCAAAGTGCCAACCTGTGAAGAGCCGGGGTTTTGCGTCTGGTTTTTTTTTTTTAATTTGTGGAGAAAAGCAAAAAATGTAAAAAGTTTAAAAATAATCCCTTCTTCGATACAATTGTCTTGTCCTCTTCCCAAGGGGTTCTTCCGACTAAAAGCGACCTGGACTCGGTTCCCTCTCAGCACTGTCCCGTTGAGTTAAGGCAACTCGTCCAGGGAGTTTAGTTTGGGGGGGGGGGGGGGGGGGGGGGGGGGGGGGGAGATTCCTGAAGTTCATGGATGGTGCTTTTTAATTTTTTTTTAAATAATCGTGTTAAAAAAAGAATTGTCATTAGTGGGTGGGGGTGGGGGCTAGGTACGGCATACCATTACCACCGCAAAACTAAAATTAGCAAAATGTCAGAAATGAAAAGATTGATTCACCCAGACGCAATTATAATTTAAAAGTGCTTGATTGAGGTGCTGATGTTCGGTGATTTATTCTGCATACCATATCCATAATTAAAGCGGCGTAGTGGAGTAATTTATCAATCTAGCCGAGACTGGCAAGGTAAGGCGCTGGATCTGTTTGTTTTATTAAAATGCTCCGGCATCTGGCCCCGCCCCCTCTCTCTCTCTCTCTCTCTCTCTTTTTTTTTTCTTCTTCTTTTCCAAGAGTGAAACTGATTATTTCTCCAGTGCTGGAGGAGAGTCATTCGTGCCGGATTGTGGGAGAAGGAGAGACGGAGAGGGAGGGGAAGGAGGCAAAAACACGAAAGAAAGAAAGAAGAAGCAGCAAACAAAAACAAAAGGAGGGGGGAAACGACACCTCCGCGGGCGTTTCAGTTCTCCAGTCCCTTTACCTCCGCGGTGCTGGGGGAGTTGCGATCATTTTCTTTTCTTATCTTTTTTTTTTGCGCGCGCGATGTTACAAAGGCAGTGAGATCCCCCCCCCCCCTCCTCGCCCCCACCCCCCCTCCGTCTTCTGTCACTTCCTTCCTGGCTCGGCTGCAGGACGAGTCGCGTTACTTTTGCCGCTGCCGGCAGCAGAGCGCCCTGTGCCCCGGGACCTGCCGGCTGCTGCGCCCAGGCACCGATCGGCCGAGCAAGGGGAGATCGCTGGCGCCGGGCGCTTCCTTTTACAACTGTTCCTACTGAGCGAGGAGAAGCCGACACACAGCCCGAGAAATATTGATTTTTTTTCATAAGGTTTTGCTTGTCTCTGGAGGAGGCGCCGCACCCGCTGCTGCTTTCTGTAAGTACAGATCCGGAGTGGACGCTGAACCGAATCGAGCTCCGTCTCTACCCACTTGTCATTGCCTTTCTGGAAGGGCCGGTGCTCTAGCAGATGGGAGGCTGCCTGGACCTCTGTTTAGCCCCCGCTGATCAGTGATCTCAGTGTCCTTTTGCCCCAAAGTAACTTTTCAGTTGGGGCAGTTCACGTAAGTGAGATAATCAGTCTTCCCAGCCCTTGCAGCCCCCGCTCCATGTTGCCCAAGCTTTGCACCTCTTGTGTCTCGCTGGTTTAGGTTTGATATTAAGAGTGCCTGTAGCATGGTCAGCATTTAATATTTCACCGCCCCTTCCCCCTTCCCGTGGCAGTTTTGGATCCATGGGAAGAATTCCTTTAGTACGTACATCTGGCCGATGTTGTGAGCTGCTGGTTGTCAGAGAGGAGAGAGCGTGGCACATTGCAGGAAGGGAGACTAAACTTGAGCAGCTGAGTTTCCAGTCCTGGGATCAGGGGAAGATGAGCTGCTGTGTCTGCTGATGGACACTGCGGCTGAAAACTGGTAAATTCAGAATAGACAGGCTGACAATAACTATTCCAACATCTTAGGAGGCAGACTGGCATGCCCATTTCTTTAATGAAACGTGAATGTTTCGCAAGAAATAATAGCCCACAGATAAAACAGGAAAGAGTGTCCTTGAGGAAAGTGAAGAACTCTCCCACACTATTTTTGGGGTCTTTCTTCAGGGCTTAATAGTAGTTTAGGCTAGACCCCCACACCAGTCCTGAGAATCTTTACTGACTATTTTTCTTCTCTGAGCTAGACACTTACTACAATAAACTTTGGGGTGGATGATTTCTTGCACTCTGCACATCTGTTAGTGTGTCCTCCTGGGCATGTTTGCTTGGAGTTGTGATTCTTGGGCTTTTGAGAATGAGGATGTGTTGTAAAACTAAAGACCTTTTAGCTGCGATGTACTTGGAATATTTTACTCTAGAGCTGCAAAGAACTCCCTTGGCAGAGTGCACTATACATACATTTGCTGTTATGGACGGATTGGCAGATTTAATAGCAGTTGTCTTACGCACTTGATTTCCTAGCTGTTAAGAATAGAGGTCCGTAAGGTGCGCAGCCAGCTTCTCCATTACATTAGACAGAAAAGTGACTTTCTGTATTTTTTCTGGCACCTCCTAAGGTATTGTGGTTACAGAGTAAAGATGTTTATGTGGAGCATAATAATGCTGTCCCTTGAGGCTTGGCAAAACATGGAGCTGTAACCACCTGTAAACCTCGGTATTATAAAGGCCAATTTTGTTTCCAACAATCGGGCAATTGTGAACTTGTGGACATTTTTCAAATGGTAGCACTAGATGAGGCTAAGGCCGCATTCATTCTCCTGGCAACATGCTCTCTGGTACTTTATAAATTCTTGTTTCAAATAGTTTATTGCAGTGCGTCCTGTTCAATATGTTGCCAGCTTGTCATATAGACGTCTGTTATTGATTCGGTGCAAAGAGGGTCTGCACGCCTGTATCATATGTTTATCTGGCAATATGTTTCGCATGCATAACCATTATTTTCTTTGTACAGCAAATAAAGACACATCAGAGGATGTGTGTCAGATACCTGACAGTTTTCTTTTGCCAACTGTGAAGAGAACGCTTGCTTGCACTTTAATCGATACCTCGAAAAGCTGCAGAGCTATATGTTTTGCAAGTTTTGTTTGAAGTAGCACTCGCTTTAGCCAGGAAAAGAAAAGAAACTTTTTTTGAGGAGTAAAATGAGATGAATGTGTTCTAGACTTCTGAAGCCCTGGTCTCTGACAAAGACTTAGCATGAGATGTATAGTTTAGATCATTGTACTCGGAATTCGGAGCACTGGGGATAATTGAAGGTGAACAAACAATATTTCACAACAAAGTTGCATCCAATGCTTGGCAGGCTATGGTACTTTAAAAAGGTGTATTATGTATAGGCAAATGCGTCTGTTTGCCTCTTCCCCTTTTTATTTTTTGAGACCTTGACTCAATCATCTCTTTCCTGGGAGAAACTCTTTTTTTTCTGTGAGTCTCTGAGGCAAACACTTTTCTACTGGACTTGGGGCATCTCAGGGATGAATGTCATTTGTTCAGGAACTTGGAAAAATAATAATCATAAATGTCCCATTGCATTCGATATTTTTTGCTGCTGAAGAAATACATAAATGCCACCCCATTGGAAACTCAAGATTCACAATCTTTTCCTAAGTTTTATTTTGCTAGTTGCAATAATATCCCGGTTTGGTGTTAAATACAAGCCTCTTTGTTACATGGTAAGAGTGGGAATGGAAATTTAGAATTCTTCACTTTGCACTCCAAAGTTGATTGGCAAAAGGTAAAATAAAATTGTCATTTTACTGATTTAAAAAAAAGCAGCGGCAGTCCAGAAGTATGAGCGTTCATCAGTTGCATATGTTCATATTTTCCTGACTGAAAAAAATAAGCTACTGCAATATAATGGTAATCATTCCTCTTCAAAAGGTGTTTTGACATTACTTAGAATGTAAGTTTTAAAACTGTACAAAGGGTATATGCTTGGAAATATAGGAGATGAAAATGCCTGTAGTGTCCGAATCTTATAGAGGAAAACACTGCTGGTAGGATTGAATCTGCTTTATGCAATGTATGCTTTGAGTTCCATAACCAAAGTACCCATTTTCACACATTTATATAGAAAACAAAGTCTGCATTATAAAAAAAACCTGCAAAATGCAACAATAACTTTGTGCAACTTTGTAAATCAGGTATGCAGCCACCAGATTTGGATTTGGGGTAAAAAAAAAAAACCCCAGAAAAGTTGAGGGCAGGGGTTTTCAACTCAGTCCTTGGGACACACCTAGCCAGTCAGGTTTTCAGGATAAGCACAATGAATATGCATGAGATAGATTTGCATACACTGCCTCCATTGTATGGAAATCTCTCTCATGCACATTTATTGAGGTTATCCTGAAAACCTGATTAGCTAGGTGTGTCCCAAGGACTGGGTTGAGAGCCCTTGGTTTAGAAGCTATCTAGGTAGCAGTAATAGAATATATTAAGGGTTAATAGCAGCATACTAGCGACTTTAGAGCAAAAGAAAAAAAAGTAGGGCATGCATTGCTAGAAACATGGTTAACATATGAGATTGAAATTGTAGGGTAAAACTCCATAAGAATTCTAAAATACATCTACCTTTGAGTTATCAGTCTGATATGGTTCAAAGCTATTACCACTGAAAGAGGCTGAGGAAACTTTAGCATGTGGACAAGTGTTTAGAAAGCCCCATGTTCATCTGTGTGCTTTGGTCTCAGGGTTTCAGAGAGAGTGTAGTTTGGCTTTTCACCCGGATCTGTATTCTTTAGGAAATCAAACCAGCTTATGGAGACAATTTAGAAAAGAAAACAACAGTGACAAGAAAATCTTAGGTGCCTCACAAAAGGAGGATTTGGTGATTCATATGTCATTTTGATCAGCCACAGATAAAAGCTCCTTCACTGTGGCAGGGCACGCGCCAACCCCAATTGTTCATGGCACGAGGCTAATATATCCCCGTCTCTTAATCACTCAAACTGCCTGTCTAAGTTACAGAACAATTGCAGATTATTGTTCCGAAAGAAAAGTGGAAGTTCTTTATGCCCTTTCAGTATCATAAAGTTAGTAAAAGCAGATTTAAGATATTTAACTGGTACTTTTGTTGAGCTGTGACCTGCATGACTTTCAAATATCAACTACACAGGCAGCCTGCAGTGAAACTCAAGAGAATCATTCTTAGTGCATGGGCCATGTATATTAAAAAGTGACTACGGAGTCGACGTGCTTGAAGAATTAGGTGCCATCTTTCAGTAATGTAAAAGGTTTTGACACTTGCATGCAGCATATGCACTTCTGTTGCAAATAATTGTTGGAGAACTGACTCTTAAGGAATCCGTTTAGAAAAGCCTGTTTCTCCGTTGTTTTCATTGCTTTTAAAGCGAGATTAATAGTTTTTTTTTAAAATTGTACCCCCGTAATGCCTCACGCATGAAAAGGAACACTAGATTTTCAAAGGTTATCTTTTCCATAATGCATCATATTCATGTTTAATTTATTTTATTGTGAAATCTAGCATGTACTAGAATCAGGCCGAGGACTCCTGAAAATAATATGTTGGATCATGGCATGAGCATATTTAAAAAGAAATACATAAGCACAGCTTAATATTGAGTGCAGTCATATCTAAATAGTGGTGCATTGTTTGTTCTATAATATATCAAACACTGATGTGTTTTACACTTAGTTTAAACCTGCATGAGTGAATCAGTTATCATGAATAAGCCATGAGGTTTTCTTTGTCAGGTGCAGTAACCGATCTTGTGAGTTTCACTTTGGGGAGGGAGGAGAGATGAATAGGAATGCGTGTGTGTGATCAGAGTTTAAGGTTTTATTTTATATATATTTAAAAAATAAAGCCTTGAACTGTGATCTCACACACATTTCATTACAACGTTTGTAATAGTCGTTAAGCTCATTGCCATTACATGAATCCCGATAATCCTCTAGAACGTTACATATTCTGTTGCATTTATATGTCTGTATCGCAGAAGAAGGCTCTGTGCATATCCGTTTTATCTCCTCAGTCACAGTTAGCAGGTATTTTTATTCAGCACTCGGTGTATTTTCAAGAAATATGATCACTCCTAACAAAAGATAGATATGCATTTCCTCAGTGTTTTAGTATAAATGTGGATAGATTTCATCTGCTTTACTTTATGTTACTTCACATTTCTTTTTGTCCTTTCCTTAAAGGGCAGTACCGATGATATGGAGAGACTGGAAGCTCATTTTCAAAGGGAGAGTCATTATGAAGTTTCCCCTTTGAAAATGCAGCCGGTGCATATCGCATGCTTCTGTTTGGATTTCTGCTCTTTGCACCTGCATGGAAGCAGGTGCAAATATTGTGCCTGCAAAGTAGGGGCAGAGATTTGAAAAGGAAATCTCCATTTGTACTTTCATTCCTCTGACCTAATTCTGTCCCTTATTTTGGGCAGATGAAAGTACGCACGCTGCTTCACAGCACATGTGCTTTTACCTGCATAAGGGGGTTGATAATTTTGAAAGTGCTTTTTTGTTCAAGTAAACACAGAGGCAGAAGGGATACTTTGAATATCCCTTGCCTCTGTGTGCATGTAGCTCTCTCTCTCTCTCTATTACCTTCAGTACCTGATTGTAACTTGCCTTTACGTGCTACTGGCAAGACGAGCTAAATAATAGACCTAAATATATGTATACAGAGCCAGCCCAACCATCAGGCAAACAAGGCAGTCACCTAGGGCAACAGTTTCTGGGAGCAGGCCATTCAAAACTAAACAATAGATTCTGAGAGCCGGGGGGGGGGGGGGGGGACATAAGATTAAGATTTGCCTAGAGTGCCAACATCTTGAACGAACTCTGGGGCCGGCCCTGTTTATCTATCTACCTCGCTATCTGTATATGAGCTTTTGTGTTGCATGTGTGTGGGATAATGACGTACAAAAAGTCAGCATTGCATTATGGTAAAAATAGGACAAATACTAAAACCCAGCAGATAAGTGTATTTGCATAATTTGGACATCTTTTCTCCCAACGATTTAGAGGCATGTTTGCTTAATGCGCATTAACAAATGTTAACGTGTGCTAAATGCCACTGCACTCATAGAAATAAATGTCTATGCAGTAAAGATGCCCTTTAATGTCCTGTGCCTTCCAGGGGGGGAAAACATAGTCCACAGTCATGCAACAATCAAAAACTCTGCACCGTGGGATATTTTGGCTTAGGCCTTCGATTTTCTGCTTTCTGGTAAACATCCCACAGCACTTTTACATAAATTTGATTTTAATTTTTTGTTATTGTTTTTTTTTTTTTTGTCCTGCTTCTGTGAATTTGTGTTTCTCAGCTAAAGCTGTAAGAGAAAAAAAAGTGTGTAATTTTCCAAACTATGCACCCAAACAGACCGTAGACATTTTGCACTTTTTAAATCCTGCTTTTGCCCAAAACCTAATTTGCATACATGCCATTTATAGATCTTGGTCACATCATCATCACGTGAGGTGTCTGACTGAAATCAAGTCCTCTGTTGGGGCAGATTTGAATTATGGGTTTTGAACTGTAATGGTGTGGGGGAGCGGAAAGGTCATCACACCCTCCCCATTAGCCCTGGACAGATCATGCTGCCCTCTCTTAACATCCTTCCTCACCGATGCTTCTCTTATGTTGCTAGACCCAGTCCCTGACCAGCTGAGGCAATTGTGGTAACAGAATTCTGCGCAGCGCCTGTTGCAGGCCCCCCTATGTGCAGGGCTTATCGCTATGTTGGAAACTCTTGCAAGGGGAAGGGAGGAGCACCACAGGATCTGCCGGTGTGCGAGACCTCAGAGGCCCCCTGCTGAATTTTATTACTGGAATTGCTGCTGTTCCGTGGAGTCCAAGGCCTGCAAAAGGACAGCAGCACGGCAAGAGTAGGCCCAGGTTGAGTGAGAGATGTGCGCAGTCAAAAATAATTCTAATTCATGTTTTTTTAAAACAAATATTTCCTGATTTTCATGCATCTTTTTGAGTTGTTTCCTGTATTTGTTTTTTTAGGTATGCATTATATCCATACAGGAACATGTTAAGCATGTCCCCCTTGGACACTTATTAATTTATAGATATATGCTCCTACAAGCAATTGACATGCACTTTAAATTTAGAGATGCCCAGCGGACCAAATACACACGAATGCAGTAGGCTAGATTGAGGCATAGCAGTGGAGGCAATGCTCCATCTGCCATCAAAATTTGCTACTGGAGGCAATTGCCTACAATATCTGTTTCAAAATCCAGGCCCAAAATCAACCTGTGCAGGGTAAGTCTGTGATAACTGCATAGCCTTACTCCAGAAGAGCCATCTTCCTCTTTCTGCCTTGTTAGCTATCCCCTTTCCTTTCTGAAGAAATTAACTGGAAGGCTGCCAATACACTGAGATTCAGATCAAGGTTAAATAGGTAGAATGTTACGCCTTCAACTTTCAGTTCAAATTAATTGTATGGCTGCTAGTTATTCTGTTGTTGTGTTAGCAAATTACATGTTCAAAATATTTCAAATGTTATAAACTTTAGTCAACTTATTACTACAATTTTTTTTTTATTTTTATTCAAAGTGTACAATAAATTCACATTCATGAAATCAGAATATCAGGTAATAACTTTAGCCAACACAATTACAGATAAGATATAGGAAAATAAAAAAATCAGGAAATTCTGACAGAAACATTTAGGATTCTTACAAGAGAGAATTAAACAACGCAGCCAGCACCATCAACTTGGTTTGATTTCTAATCAACAAGAAAATCTAAGTGGTATATTTACTCAGGAGTGTTAAGGTAGCAGAGGTGCCGTTAACAGGCGTTATCAGCACCCATGAGCAGTTGACACTGCAGAAAGTGCCAACAATGTTGGATTAACATGCGAAAGCTGGGCCCGTGGCATTAAAGTAAAAGGAGGTGGAGAATGGGCATTAATGGGGCGGAGACTGGGCAGGGATAGTGTGTGCCCCTTTAACGCTGGTTAGTGCTACTGTTCATTTCAGTCCCTGGCACTGGGAAACCTAAGGCCATCTGAAAGCTCACGGTAAGGGCTATTTCTGATGGGGAGAGAGCCTATTTAAATGTATGCAATGTGCTCTTCCCATTGTAGCTCCCAAACTAGTGATAGCAGTACTCCATTGGCAGTAGCAGCATGGTGTCCTATTAATAAAGGACACTATGTTGTTGGTGCTAAATTGGCAAAGGAGGAGTAACGTGAGCAATGCAGTGGGGATGGCTGGTCCACTAGGCAGACAAGGCAGCTGCCTAGGGTGTACATCTGCGATGTCTGGTATGACTCTGCTGTAACAGTGGCAGCACACATACGTGCTGCTGCAATCAAGAAGGAGTTGTGCAACTGCCACTGCCACCATGCTGCCATGTCAGCATTGCGTGAGGGTGGGGATGGCGGTTGCAGTGGCTGCAGCCTGGTGCAGAAGAAATCTGTGTCCCTGCCATGCGTGTCAGGTGCAGTGCTGCAGTTGTCACTGTCAGTGGCATGCCAAACATGTCATCAGCAGGTATAGTGGAGCACATGGTGATCCCTCCCTTCCAAGGTCTAAGGCAATAGCACGCGTGCCCACATTCCCCGCTGGAAGGGGGCAGGAGTGGCATGCTGTGACTAGCTGCATTGTGCAACTGCAATAAGGCCACCTGCAGTACTGAAGTAGTGACTGTGCCACGCTTGAAAGGAGGGAGGGATTGGCCGACATGCTGTCTACCATGATTGGTGGACCCTGGCACCTGGCTAGTTGTCTAGTGGATGGGCTGGCCCTGGGATCAGGGTGCTCCTAACTTGCATATATTGAGTGCATATGTGCATGTGGAGCAAAAAATATCCCACTGAGGCAGGAATACTATGCAATATGATTACAGCCCATGTTAGAGGAAAAAAGACCTCCTGGAAATGATGACTATAATCTGTGTGTGAACAGGTGACCCCTCTGTAAATAAGTACTCGGTCTTCAAAATATGAGATTATTCCATTACTGCCCACAAACACACACCAGAAAATGGGTACGTTGGTCATTCTGCTAGGTCACCCATGGTCCGGAATATGTGTCTTCATATATCATGGCCTGCCCCTTTGGCTGGACAGATCCCATATGTAAGACATGAATCTAAGTTGAACCAGCAGCATATCACTGCATTGCAGCATACAGACTTAACAAGATGTCCCTCTCCCACACCTCTCTAACATACATGACTGCTGTGTGGCTCCAAACGCATAGCCAGTGTGGGTATGAGAGAAGGATCATGTGGTCAAGACCAGCCTGTGGATCAGAAATGGTATGTCCAGTCGTGTTAACTGTGTTTCCAAAACTGTATCATCATATGCAACCTTCAACATTTCCTCCAGCATGAGTCCTTACGCTCAGCTGCCACACTGAAAAGCTGCACCACCAACGGCTGTATGGTAGAGCACGCCAACAGCACCGTCACACTGTGCGGGCATTGAGAGCATTGCAGGGTGTGCTTATAGCGCCTGCACAATGTGCAGGCATTGACAATGGTGGAACATTAAAGGTGGTCTAAGGGGCAGGTAAGAATGCCAACTTGCACTACTTTTGGACAGCAGAGTTATGTGTGTGTGTGTGTGTGTGTGTCTGTGTCTGTCTCCAGAGGACTGTGAGTTGCAGCAATGCACTGTTCATACATGTGATGCCCAGGCTTTATGGCTGTGCATACAACATGCTGCAGGTCAGCGATTCAGCAACTCCACATAGTGTGTGAGACACCATTTACAAGCAGAAATTTAGTTTTCAGTAAGTAGAACCTGTGGCTGTGACACTCTAATGCATTCCCAGTTATACCATCATCAAGGTCCATCTCCACAACATTCCCGTATACTTACCTCCCAACATGACACTGCTGTTCAGCTCCCATATTGCCTGTTGGTTTGACTGGAGTGAGCAGGGCGGACACATGTGTGTGTTGCAATCCTCACTTCTGCCTGAGCCTCTAGGCCCCAGGACACATCAGTTTGAACAGATGAGAGGCCTGATTAATGCCAACTGCCATAACAGCTGTATCAGTGCAATCGCCATCCGCCCTCCAACGAACAAGAACCCAAAGAAGAGACCTACCGCCCCATGGTTCACAGCCGATTTAAAAACCTCACTAACCATTTTAAGAAGACTAGAAAAACGATGGAGAAAGTCACGTACCAGCAGTGACCAAGCAGCTTACATCCAACACCTGGCAGAGCATCGTAAAGCCATCTCAGATAAAATCAGACAACACCACACAGATACTCTGAAACGGTCACTGAATAAACCTCACGACCTGTTTAACTTAGTTAAAACACTTGCCAAAGAGCCAACCCCTGAGCACCACAGCAGGATCCGCCCACAGGACTATGCAATTTACATGCAATCTAAAATGTGCAAGACCAACAAAATATTAATACCAGACCCTCCTGATGAACAAGACTACCCAGTATCACTGGCATCCTTCTTTACTCCCTCGAAGAAAGCTATTGAAGACACCATCCTAGCTCTAAACACAACCACTGCACACACAGACCCTTGCCCTGCGCACTGGATAAAGGACCTGCGATGTGACATATCCTCAACTATAGCAAAAATCTTAAACTACTCCTTCACCACTGGCTCTTTCCCATCTACGCTCAAGCAGACCTCTGTAAGACCGCTGCTAAAGAACACCAAACTTGATCCTCAAAAAGTAGAATCTTATAGGCCCATATCTAGCATACCTATGCTAGCAAAAATCATCGAGAAAATAGTGCACAGGCAATTACAGGATCATATAGACACATCAGCCCCACTGGATCCAGCTCAACATGGTTTCAGAGAGTCACATGGAGTAGAAACACTACTCACAACACTCCTCAACAACATAACCTCAGGTGTGGATAACATACGCCAGGGCTTCGCTCTTGTCTTCCTAGATATAGCAGCGGCTTTTGACTCGGTATGCCATGAAATTCTCATCTGCCGGCTAAGGGAAAAAGGCATCTGTGGAACAGCACTCGAATGGTGCAAATCTTACCTGTCCGACAGATGGCAGCATGTCAGAGTCGACGGGGATACATCTGAACCTTTCCAACAAAGTCAAGGTGTACCCCAAGGATCCTCTTTATCTGCATTGATGTTTAATATATACATCCAACCCATCTGTGACATCATCAGATCCTTTAATGTCAGTTACATGATATATGCAGACGATGTGCTACTATATATGCCAATATCATTGGACTGCCTAGACCTTACCCCGCTGACTAACTGCTTTGACACCATATCAGAGTGGCTCCTATCACAAAACCTGAGAATACAACACAAAAAGACGGAAGTCCTATTCGTCTCGAGGAACACCAACTTCACCCCTCCTAGTTGTATTAACGTAAAGGATGCCCAACTCCAAGTTAAACCGGCAATACGCTACCTGGGAGTAACGCTGGACCAAAACCTTGATATGAAGAATCACATAGCCAACACAGTCAAGGCAATCTACTTTAAAATCAGATCCCTCAGACACCTACGCATACTACTTGAACCGGATGATTTCCGTACCATTTATCAAGCCCTTATACTCCCCCATTTCGACTTCTCAAACTCCATACTACAAGGACTCCCCCGGGCCACCCTGAACCCCCTGCAATTAGCCATGAATAGTGCAGCGAGGGTACTCCTCGGGGCATCCAGGAGAGATCACGTAACACCCCTTCTAAAGCAGCTACACTGGCTCCCCATTCAGGCAAGGATCAGTTTCAAGATCTTACTGCTAACATTCAAAGCGGCTAAGGGGCTCACCTCTTCCTCTCTCTCCAACCTCATACAACCACTTGCACCAAACAGGCCACGAAGAACAGCAGAATTAAACACACTAGTTATCCCAAATGACACCACAAGATGCACTAGATCAACAGCCAACAGAGCCTTCCAATTCTGCGCCCCATCTCTATGGAACACCTTACCAGCACAAATCAGAGCAATACCTAATCTAAGTCAGTTCAGAAAGGCTTTAAAGCATTTCCTCTTCCTTAAATATCTCAATGGCAGCTCCGAACATAACCCCCAGGTGAATAGCAGAAGTGGTCAAACAGATAGACCCCGCAACAGACCAACTTCACAATGTAAATAGCAAGTTGTTCCATATACTATTGTACCACTGTTGTATATAGTTAACCAGGATATCCTTCATCAGATAACCCTGCATTGTATTTAGTTTCCCCTATTTCGCCAAGTTATACTTCCTGTTAAATGTAACGACCAGACACGTGTAAACTGTCGGATGTTTTCTGTTCAATGTAAACCGCGCTGATGTCTAATAGTGCGGTATATAAGAATTGTTAATAAATAAATAAATAAATAAATAAATATCTGTGGCAACACTGCCAGCCCACTTGAAGCAGCTGCAGCCTATAAGGAACTAGGCTCAAGTGGAGGGCTGGCCTCTATGAATACTGTGATTTACCTGCATGCATGTTTATCTTGTCCTATGCTGCAGTCAGAGAGTGCAATCCGGGGGACTCTTTGCTCTATGCATAGTAGGCACATACAGGCAGGTCAGTATCAGGCAAATTTTCACACAATATATGCCATCTCAACACTGTCTACTGATCATTGACCAAAACATTCAGCTGTGATTCCAAAAGAGAGTCAAAATGTACTTTTTTGCCTGATTGTGACTATGGAACACTGACATTTGAATAGGGTGTGCACAATTTCAGCTGCCGAAATATGCCACAGGATGTCATATTGGTTCTGCATAGCCTGCCACCATAGGCGGAAGGTAGTACCTGGAGGTGAATGTTGGGGTGGGGCTAGGGATGGGGAGAACAGTACCATACATGTTGAGAATGTGCCCTTCGTAGGTGGCATTGCTGGCCACAACCTATGTTCACATGCTCAGAAGCTATGAAGGCCTACTCAGTGTCTGTATGTGTTACATCAGAAGACCTGCATGACAGCCTCACAAATTTTCCATGTGCACCGAGTGTGACAGTCCTACGGATGTTGTTAGAGTACAAAAAGGCAGAGAATGGTGGCATATGTGTGGCCAGAAACTGTACTAACATCTAACCCCGTGTCCAACCTGCCAAGCTTCCATGTGCTCTTAGGTGGAGGCACTGGGTCTGCGGCATAGGAGAGTGCATGTGCTGCACTGGTGAGTTTGGCTAAGGACATGACATTATCTGGGCGTACAAGCATGGCACTATGTTCAATGCTCACTGCCAGAAGATGTGTGGGGGACACTGTATTTAGATATGTGGCAGATGTAGGCCATTTTGGGTCAGCATGAACTCGTAGCCTGTCTCTGGCCCATTTTCCACTATGCTTTGCATTGCATGGGCTGTCCCCAAGTTCAAAATAAAAGCATACAACATGAGGAGCAGAGGATTTTGGGTATTGCCTGAAACAGATCGATTTGCACAGAATGTATATGAGTCGGAGACTAGGTAAATGGCTGAGCCGTCTTAACTTGGATCCGCCACGGGCATGGCCTGAGTGCAAATATCTGCTCATGCTGAGAGGCCACTCTCACTCTGACTCAGCTGTGACCATGTCATGGCTATGCATCCACGTGGTGCTATATAGGGTTAAGCTGCAGTAATATGGGAGCTGTTTCTTTTTTGGTAGTCCAGTTATTAGATGGGCTGCTGAATGTCCTTTCTGTTTGTACAAAGCCAACATGGTGTTGGTGGCTATGTGTACCTGCAGTGGGTTGTAACTAACAGACTGGGCACTGATGATATATTGGTAGCTGACACAGCCCAGTATTGCCCAACATATGCAAGCTGCCTGTGATTGATGTAGCTGATTGGAATTCTGAGAAAGAGAGACTAGCAGGTGTTTTGGGGCTATTGGTAACCTGCTGATAACTATGGTCTTGGCAGGCATTTCTGCTTGGTGTCAGCATCCCCCCCTCCCTTTGTGGCTGGACAACACTTATTGCAGTTGGGTTCCTTGGAAACAACTTCTGCAGCCTTAGGGAATGTCATGAGATGTCCATGGCCAATATGTGCAGGACACAATGGCCAGATAAGACAGGCTACTCCTACATGCTGCAATTGTACAGAATAGAAACATAGAAGCATGACGACAGAAAAAGACCACATGGCCTATCTAGTCTGCCCTTCCTTATCAATTACAATAGTCCCCTTTTTATTTTTAGAGATCCTCTGTGTTTGTCCCATGCTTTTTTGAATTCAGGTACTGTCTTCGTGTCCACCACCTCCACTGGGAGATTATTCCATGCTTCTACCAATCTTTCCGTAAAGCAATATTTACACATATTTTTCCTGAGTCTATCCCCTTTCACTCTCATTCTATGTCCCCTCGTAACAGAGGTTGCCATCAATTGAATCAGACCCTCCTGTGCATTTATGCCACAGAGGTATTTAAATGTCTGTATCATATCGCCCCTATCCCGCCTTTCCTCCAAAGTATACATATTAAGATTTTTAAGTCTGTCTTCATATGCTATATAATGAATACCACTAACCATTTTAGTAGCCACCCTCCACACCGACTCCAACCTGCTTATATCCTTTTGAAGGTATGGTCTCCAGAATTGCATAAATACTCCAAATGAGGTCATACCAGAGACTTATACAGAGGCATTATCACCTCCTTTGTTTTGCTGGCCATTCCTCTCCATATACACCCAAACATCCTTCTGTCTTTCACAGTCGTCATTTCTACCTGTTTAGCTACTTTAAGATCGTCAGACACAATTACGCCCAGGTCCTGTTCTTCTTTTTTGGACAGAAGTACCTCACCCACTACATTGTATCTATCTTGCAGTGTACAGCAGGTCAGAAGGGACTGCACGCCCTGCACATGTGCTGCCTCAGTGTTTAGTGCTACACTGCAGCCCAGTGGACCCCTGGGTGGGACTGTTTGGTGCTGGAGGTACTGTGGAGGGACGGGCATCTTGCCTTCACATGTGGCTTGGCCTTTGGACAAGAGATATATTCTGCAACTGGGTGTCTGTTATGCAGCTAGAGTACTGACTGTTCAGTCAGTACGTATTGCATGTGTGCCATTGTGGACAGGCCCTAAGTGTGGTTTACCACTGTCTCAGAATGTACCAGCCACGTTGTTTCATGTCCTGCATTTTGACCATTGCAGGCAGGGACCTGCAGTTTCTTTGATTCTAGACATTGCTGTAGAGCAAGGTGTGAAGGTGTAGCCTAAGAGTTAGAGCACTGGCTCAATAAGTAACAGGCCAGGGTTTGACTTCCACTTTTTCTCTTTGTGGCTGTGGGAAACTCACTTCAATATACTGCCAGAAACAGTCTAGGGTCTGCATTGACTGGAGGACACACATCAATGTTGTTCTTTATGTGTCACAACAGCACATTGCAATCATGCCTATCAGACAGCATGTCTTTATTGGCTCTGCTGTAGCCCATTGCAGAGGGTCAGACATGGTAACCCTGCAGATGTATGACACATGAGTTGTACATGATTGGAATCTTTCATCATAACTGTGACTGAACATCTTTGGCTCCATCAGATATATGCAGTACATGCAGGCACATCCCACTCCTGGGACTGCCACCTGCAGAGATCATCACACGTCCTTATTTGCTCCATATGGCCGATATGAGAGACACTCGTCCAGTAGTTATATGCACATGTGTCAGTAAGATTGTATGATGGTTAGAAAAGCTCGGATAGCTGTCATACCCAAATAGCTGGTATTGGAATTTCCCCATGGCACAGCTACTATTTGTTGACACACACTACAACTGCATTTGTATGGTCATATCAGGTACATAGGGGCTGCAAGGCCATACCGCACTCTCATTTGCCACCATCCATCCTCCAGCCCCTCCATCGGCATATGCCCATTATGTACAGTCATGTATTCTCCTGCCAGCTGCTACATCATGGCCCACAGAGGAACATTTTAAACATTAGGATGTATCACTCACACCTTTCCTGTGAATGATCTGCACGTTACCACTCCTGCTCAGTCATCCTTTTGATGCCCGCATCATGGCAATGCCGGCTGTGTCAGGGGACACTTCTTCCCAATCCTATGTCACACACTGACATTTCAGCAGATTGCGCGGACACCCCTCACTGATACGGTACAACTGCCTTCCACATTATCATCCCATATGTAGGCTACATATGAATCTGACATGTACATCAGTTCTTACCTTTCCTTACATCCATCACTTAAAATGTGATTTTTACAAGAGCTCCCTTATCCTGCATTAAGATGTCTACCATTTTCGGGCATTAATGTGAATGTTTGCCATCTTACTGCCCGTTGTCCTGTTAGCGGCCATTAAGTGGAACCAAGCACCCTTACTGATGGAACACCTTCTCCCCACCCTGGGCTTTATCGCACGAAAATACCCTTAATGCTGCCGTTTACGCTCAATCTCTGGGGCGCCCTTACCGTTCTTTGTTAAACATACCCCCAAGAACTGTTTAGGTAAAAAAAGGAGAGGAAAGTTCTTAGTTTCATAAGTCCCAAAACATCGACAAGCAAACTTTAGAATAAACGCAGCTCCCAAATTCAGGACCCTTGGCATCAAGGCTAAAAATTCCCTCTGCCATAGCTGAGAATAATCAGGAAAAAACTTCTATTTGCAAACCTAAGAACTACTCCATACGATTTAATTACAAATGGTTTTGGGATCTTAGAACTGTTCACTTGTTCAAAAGTCACACCTATTGCTAGTGCCCTCAGCAGGTTTAGTCACGTGACATAATTTGCATAATAACTTTTCAAGCAATGTGCGAGAGTAAGTGTAGTGAATTGCTAGCGTGACTCCCTTTGTGCTCTGTGAAATCTGACTGAAATGTTGGCCTGTCCTATCTTCCGCCAGGTTCAGGGGTTCACCATGAATGTTTTGGTGATGTTATTTAAAATCTAATTGAACCAAGATTCTTAAAGAGGAGATCTTTCAAGTTGCAAAACATGATACATAGAAACATAGAAATATGACGACAGAAAAAGACCACATGGCCTATCCAGTCTGTCCTTCCATGAAAAAGAAATTCCTTTAGATTGTAAGTCCCTTGGAAATTGTACTAATTTTCTGATGCTGCACTTGACAAATACTTTTAAATATTAAAGAGCAATAGCAATGAGATGTAAATTGGGAGATGACCTTCTCGGTTTCCAAGAGCCTCACAGTCCAGTACCTTGGTGTGGGTGATGATGTTGCGATGTGCAGAACTGAAGGTGGTTTGTCTGAAATGTCAGGTGGTGCAAGAAGAGAGACCCCTGGAGATACTAATTGTTTGAGTGTAGTAACAGACCTAGAAAAAGGTTGCACTCTAAGAAAATGGATGCGAGCTGCTGCCTGTGGAGAAAGAAACACGTTGCAAAGCTGAGAGAGTCAGTCATATCGAAGCCTCTGCAGTTTCTGGTGGCGGGCATGATGGCTAAAGTTTGCTTCACAATCATACTTACTCAATGTAAAGTCTTTATCAGTGGCATTAATGCCCTGGTGGACAATGACGGCCCTGCCTGGAATGAAGTCAGCTATTTTGGATATAGTTGGAACAGTAATGCAAAGCACATAAATGTGGGAAATATCAGGAAAGGAAAGATCATTTTAGTAAGGGAAGGGGAAGCGACTTTGGATTGCAGCAGTAAACCAAGGCGAGTTATATTCAGGTAAGGGCTCCCCCTTCATGTAAGGAAACAGAAATTTGGTTACACTTAAACTGCAAATCATATTCTGTGCATTTTCCTCACTTCTCTGTGGTTGAAAACGATGACGATTTTTCTCCTTTTTAACTGCAAAGCGCTCTGTCTAAGTGTGCATGTGTGAGCTTTCATGTCTCTGCTATCCATGTTTTCAGACTTGGTGATATAAAATACTTCTAGGTATTAATGCGAGATTGAGAGTAGGATTAAACCCATTGGTGAGCTCCGGGCAAACAAGTGTGTTGGACCCCATATTATAATATAAAAACATTTTAAAACTCCCTCCAAAGGAGCCACCTGTGGTTATGACTACACAAGTAAGCTGTCAGAGGAGGAAGTAGCAGGTAAACACTGCTAGTCAATTCCTTCTGTTAACTGCAAGGCAGTGCACTGGAGCTGGGGAAATAGACAGATGTCCCTGAGCGATTGAGGGCTGCAGCCCTTCCTCCCTGCCCCCGCTCTTCTTTCTGCCAGCAGCTAACTAACCAGCACATCTGGAAGGCCCCCTTCTAAACACCCGGGTCCTAGGCGTGCACCTAGTTTGCCTATCCCTTTACCCCGCCTAGACTAGATTCATAGGGACATTTATTCTTTCATTATGGGTAGTTTTTTTACTCTTATTTCCCTCTGATGTTTTTTAATGTCTCTGACTTCATATCTCCCACCTCTCCTCTTGCCGTGAATCATCAAAGAATGATCATGGAAAGATAAAGTGTCTCATCTCAGAATAACTGGGTCATCATTTGGCTGAGAGCAGCAGGAATCACAGGCCCCCTCAGCCCTCCCCCACTTCAGAATCTGACTGGCCCTTTCATCACTCCGTAGCATGGCTGCCTTGCAGAGCCACTTGGTCAGCCCTTTGGATTGCTTCATAAAATATGTTAGAAGAGTATGTGAAACGTTGATGGAACAGCAGTAAATAATCTACTTCCTCTACAAGCTTAGGAGTAGGGTTGCAGTTGTGATGATTACATATATTTTATCCAGCAGACCTTTTGATTCTATTTGTTAAGTACTGTATATAAAAAAATCTCTATCCACTATATATGATTAGTTAACAGGTAATACTGTAGATAGATGCTGTTATATGCAATTTTTGTCGTGCGATTGGTAGAAAGTCTGCCATGAGTCAGTAGGAGATTGATCTACCCCAGAATCCTGTTGGTACCCAGAGGGTAAATAGTGAAAAATATTCATGCTTCCTCAAGCATCAATAAAAAGATCCAAGGTTCCTGCAAGGCTGTGCAGTGCTCCTCTCGGCTAAAAAACGAGGTATTGCAGCACCTTCCCTACCGATAGCAGCATGGGCCGAGGATTCCCGTGTAGCTTCATGGGAATGTCATGTAGAGGGCATGTAGGAAAAGCCCTCTGCCACTCTCCACTGTTCCCATGGATATGGCCAAAGACACGGATTCACCCAAACACATATGCATTTGACTCCCAGACAGACCCAGATATATTTACACCTGCGGGAAAATGGCTTGTTTGGGGGGGGGGGGGAGCAGAGTGCTATTGCAGCTGCTTAGCTCCCTTTACTTATGGGAGTGGTTCTGGCACTTTTTTAACTCACTCTTGAGGGGGAAAATATGAAAATTAAGCTTCATTAAGTGGTTCCTAGTCTATCACATAATACCACACACACACACACACACAAAATTAAAGATACGTCTGCAGTGTTTAGGTCATAGCTAGAATTTTACATACATAATAAAAACATTTAGATGATCAGTGTCATTATTTTAGGTTGAGACTGTGGCATTTTCCTTTTTTAACTTTATCTTAGGTAATATACCAACCAACTCTTATATCCTACTGTCAGTCTGTTTTCCTTGCCTTTATATCTCTAATCCATCTCTCCCTCTTTCACGCTCCTTCAGTCATGTCTCCCACACTCATGCTAGTTCTAGAGGCATTTTCTGCTCGCTTAGAAACCCATAATATACTGGTAACATCTTTGGTACTGATAAATATTCAGAAATGCAAGGGGTGTACGCATTCCTCACATACCACTATCTAACTTACAGTACTTTGATATAGAGCAGTGGTTCTCAACCCAGATTTCTGCATACACACCCCCAGGCCAGTCAGGTTTTCAGGGTATCCACAATGAATATGCATGAGATAGATCTTCATGCACTGCTTCCGTTGTATGCAGATCTATCTCACGCATATTCATTGTGGATACTCTGAAAACCTGACTGGCCTGGGGGTCTTAGAGGTTGAGAACCACTGATAGAGAGTAATAATTCCACCAAACTTTAGATCAGGACATAGATAATGCTATAACTGGGCTCCCATTTCTCCTGAGGCACCGATGCTCTTCTCCTCCTCTTGGTGCCTTCATTTTCTAGTGGCAGCATCTGTGAGGATTGATCCAAAGGAAAAGGGTGAGATTGGGATTGGGGGTGAGTAAGAGAAAAGATTGACTGGGAGAGTGTGAGAAGAGGGCCTGTAGCGCTATACAAATGATAAGCAGTAGTAATAGTAGAGGTGAGAAATAGGAGATTATTGTCAGGGTATATATGATGTATGTGTTTGTATACGCGCCCGCACATGTGAGAGAGAAGGATGGGTTGAGTGAATGGAGTTGGGAGGGTGATGGGGTGGAATAGGAATGGGGAATGATTGCTGAAGGGGGGAGTGAGAGTGTAGATGTGAGAGGAAGCTTGTGATGCTGCGGACCCTCTGAGAAGAGAAGAAAATGTGTTAAACGCAGGAAAAGTCAAGCACAAGCTGCAATATTACGAGGAACCAGATAGGGGGAGCAAGAGGGACCTCCAAGAAACTGAGGAACCACACCTCCTAGGTCATGAGGTAATGCCAGCCAGCTTCCAATCAAGGAAGAGAGGAGTACCTCTTAAAGAGAGTCTGGAAGACTGGAGAGCAGGACAGCCCGGGGAAGGAGGACAGCCCGGGGAAGGAGGACGGCCAGGAGGAGAACGGCCAGAACAAGGAGAACCAGCAGAACCAGCAGGACATCCGAATGAATGGGCAGGATATCCAGAAGAAGCAGTAACCCCTAGACAAGGGTTTCGCAGGAGGCAGCAGCAGCCGCAGTGGCTGGAGGGAAGGAGCAACCGTGGAGAAGGTGGGTTAGCTCCATCCAGAGTGAGTACTTTTCGTCCAGAGAGGCAAAGGCGTGGCTGTGACTGCGGGCTAAAGCCAACAGAAGGACGGTTGGAGAACCTAGGGCCTATTGCTCAGGCCAGGCAGGATCCCAGCCGGAGCAGGCCTCAAACCTCACCGGGAGTAGACAAGCCAAGGAGAAAAGGTAACCCATGTTTAACTGAAAGCAGGTTGCAGACTGCTGGTGTATGGGGAGGACAAGGAGCAGACGAATACTATCCGTGTGAAACTGCCTATGAGATAAGGGGCAAGAAACACGTACCGAATAAGAGACTTGTTAATGACAAAGCTTTGCATGAAGTTAAGGTAAAACACTTGCAAAAGGAAGACGGTTCTCAGTATAGGAGGGCGCAGGACCGACGCCCTACATTCAACCCTGAGCATTGGGAGGTTGTACAGAGGATCTATAAAAAGCCTGATTACAATTTGCCAACAAATACTGATTTGGTTTCAGAGGCTTCAGAAGGGGAACCGATGCAGGTGGAATTTGTTTCAGATACCGAGATGGACTGTAGTTATTGTAAGACAGGAAGCTTGGAGTCCTTGCTTAGCACCTAAGCTCTATCTTGGGGGAATAGAGACTGTTTGTTTTGATACACCATTTATTGTGAGGATAACAGCTTTGCTTTAACGTCATGTTTTACTTTTCTTTAACCTGAAGTAAGGAATTTGTGTTGACGTTTTTGTCCAAGCATATGAACCTTTTTGCAAGAAAGGGAAATAAATGCCTTTGTTTTCCCTCCACTCGGACCTTTGTATTCTTTGGGATTTTGGTAACAAAGGAAGCTACCAGGGCTGAAAGTCCCTGGGCCCTGTAAGACATTAGCCAAACCCAACCTCATATGTTTTTATGTCCTACCAACCTTAGTCCATTACGCTGCCAAGGTAGGCCTTGTGACAAGCTGTACTGGAGGAGCCAATGGAAAGAGCACCCACTTCCCAATTCAGTTCATCTTCTACTGATCTCATCTCCTTTTCCCCATCCTATACCTCCGCTCTTCTACTCTTCCACCCTGAATTCTTCCCCTTTCCCTCCCCCTCCCAGATTCTAGATTCTTTTCTCTCTTATGTCCCTTCCCCTCCCCTGCACCCTCCCCCCCCCCCCCCCCCCAATTTCAGAATCCCTTCTTCTCAATCCTGGCACTTCTCTCTCTCCATCTCTCCCATCCCTTCACCCTCCCAAATCTCAGATCCTCCCTTTTTCTCCCTCCCTCATTTCACTAGAACTTTCCCTTCTTTCCCTCTTCTTTCCCCTCTGACTCCTCCCATTCCTCCTTCCCTATTCCCAGTCATTTTCCTTCTCTTATCCCTGGTCTACCCTCACTCTCACTTCCCTTCAGTTTCTCTCTCTCTCCCTTTCCTTTCATTCTCCATTCCTAGCTCCGTCTTCCTTCACTTTGCCAGTCTCTGAGATCACATTCCATGTCCCTTAGATTCACTACCTCTGCTAATCACCTCTCTCCCTCCCTGGCAAAGTTTGGGATATGCCACGTACTTGTGATATGAAATGGCCCCTGTTGGAAACACCTTTGGTCTGACCCAGTATGGCATCTCTTATGTTCTTATGCTCGCCCTCCCCGCCGTGATACTCAACATCTCTTTATGCTATGCCCTTATATAAATAACTTACATGGAACACAAGCAAGGTTGCAAACTGTTTTAATGTGAAATATAATTTGCATTATTTAATATGCAAATTTATTCAAATAGGCCTTGCATTTTCAGAAACTGAGCTCCAGAATTAGACTCTACCCTTCAGCTGCTGCAGGAAACTGGGGTTACAGCTACATATAAAATGTGTAGCAGCAGCTTCATATACAACCATAATGTGCCTGATCTATTTACTACATACCAGCACTTAAGGATTTATTGTTATGAGTTTTGTAGACTTTATCTAGAAAGTACAACTCCAGAATGCGTAGCATATATATTTTTTTATTTCTGTGCCCTGGCGTGTTGTCTGTCCACCTGCTTCCTGGTAGTCAGAGACTTCTGCTATTTGCCTGCTTCCTCTCGGCTGAACATGAGGGTGTCACTCTGTAGTTGAGAACAGAAAATCCACTTAGCACAATACCATGTTAAAGCTTTATGAACCAGCCTACCGTAGTTACAGTACGGAAACCGATAAGCTCAAGTCCTAAAATACAGTGGGATGAAGGTAGAATAAGAGGCAGAAGATGACATGCAATAATATTTCTGCCTCTTGAGACACTGAAAGCACATCAGCATACTGTTAACACTGCAAATATCAGATCTGGAAGTAAGGTCCAAAGAGATAGCTGCCAGGGTCAGCAAACATTTTGCAAGCTAGGTGGTTGCCTAGGATGGCAAAATGGGATTGGCAAAGAGCAGGGCGTTCTAGCTAAACAATAGATTCTGACAGCCAGGAGGCATAAGGCTTAAGGTTTGCATAGGGCGCCAACACCTTGAATCAACTCTTGGGCTAGCCCTGATAGCTATCCATGCTATAGGACAGAGGTTCCCAACCTTTTTGGTTGTGCTGACTCTTTATTAACCTCCAAAAGTTCAGGGACCCCCAGTTCATCCCCACCACTCTTCCCAGACACTCTCTCCTCAGCATAAAACCTCTTCTCTCTAGTCCTATCTCGCTTCTTTTCTCTTTCTGTTTCCACTAGTCTTTCTTGCTCTCTCAACATCTTCACCAGTCTCAGGTTTTCTCTTTCTCCCTCCTCCCACCAGCCCCTACCAATCTCTCTCTTCCCTACATCCAATTCCTACCATGTTTTCTCTCTTTCTTCTCTTTTCTGTGTTCTGCAGACCCACTTAAACAATCTTATGGGCTCTCAGGTTGTGGACCACAGGTTGGGATCCACAGCTATAGTTATTAGTCTATGGCTACTACAATAAACATCATATTAAAACCAAGATCTGAAATACCATGAGTACAAAAAGAAAACAGCTATGTCCCAAAAACCCTTAGGACTGCAACGCAAAGAAGACAAGAGGACAATCATATTTCTCTCTACAAAGTGGCATAGACTCATGCACAGATTGCCATGACAGTAAAGATGCCATTTCACAGCATGCTACAATTTAATTTAATTCCAATCATTTATATTCTGCAATTTTATTGCAATTGCAACTCTAAAGTGGATTACAATAAATTATAAAAAATTACAAACAATAAAACATCCAACATTTCAGTATAATAATATAATGTATAACATTTCAACGTAATACGTAACATAGTATATAAGAATGTAAAAAATAAAAGAGAAAACACTTAATCATGAGACTTTAAAACAAAAGCACTAACTGTGCATCTTGCAATTAGCATGGGTACAATTACTTCCACTTCAATAGATGAAGTTAACTGCACCTGTGGTAATACCGTCCCATGTTACCTGCCCCCCGGCAGGTAACATGGTGGCTTTGTGCAAAACGTGACTCAATTTTGCATGCTATTTGCACGTTAGGTGCAAAACCAAAGCTCGCTTTAATAAAGGACCCCAAAATTAGATTCAAGCCTGAAATCTTCTAGTAAAGAATTCCATTTGACTGCCATATGTAAAACAAATGACTTATTCATGATGGATTTCAAACAGTAATTGTTAGCGGACGGAATCTCCAGTGTTATCTGCTACTCCTAAAGTCCATTGAGAACAATAGATAGAAACCAAAATGGTTTCAAAAAGATGGAGTATTCGCATGGATCTACTCCTCGAAAGCAACACAGCATCCATACAGGCAGATATGCATAAAGCAAGCAAGAAAGAGAAAAGCAAGATTATCTCCTGAACCTATCCAGGGTGCAGCCAAAGAGGTACCTTGCCTACCAACTAGACCTCTCCAAAACGGGGAGGGAAGGAGCACCCTTTATTGATGTCCTGCATCAGAAGTAGGGCATTCCCATGGATAAAAAAAATGAAATTTAGCGTTTATTTTGTTTACTTAAAAAAAAAAGTCTAACATGCTCCATCTAAAATTCTGGGCAGGGTACCAAAAGCATATACAATAAAAAGAAACAGCATAGTACACCAATGCGCTGGAGAACAACATCATGCTGCATAAAACCCTACCAGGAACTTGAGAAAAAAAAGAGAAATTTAGGGCACATTGCTATAATTAAAATCAGAAAACCATAATAAGAATACCTGGCTTCAACAAATATAAAAATACAATATAGGACAGGTTTCCGTCATGTGTTAAATATACTAAAAGCATGAAAATGCCTGGGATTCCATCCAGATGGAAGACATTATGATCACCAAACAAAACCATTCAAAATATTAAAAGATAAAAATAAGGACCAACACCAAAACTTGAAAGCAGCATTAAGCTTCCAAAAAGCACGTAAAATTGAAGCAACTACTTCAAAAGCCTGTCTAAAAAAATAGTGTTTGAAGATTTTTCCTAAATGTGGAGCCACTAGCCTCGCTCCCTCATCAGACGAGAATTCCAGAGGTGTGGGCCGGACTAGCCACTGGAAAGGAGTGACAGCATGTCTCAGTGAGATGCAGATGTCGTATTGAAGGAAAATCTAATAGATTATGCCCTACAGATCTCAGTATACTATAGGATAGTTTATAGAGTTTCAGGATTGTACAAACAATAATGGCATATTGCTACTTAAAGCCTTATGGATGAATGCCTAGATTTTGAATATAAAACACCACTATACAGAAAGAGGCCAATTCTAATTGGGGCACATCCAGGCCATTTGGACGGCCCAAACTTGTACCGGATTCTGCAACCGCAGGAGCTAGACATTCCCGCAGTTGCAGAATCAGGCACTTAGACGGCCTGGATGTGCCCCGATTCTGCCGCCAGAGACGTCCTTTCCCCTACCTCGCCAGCCTGCCCCATCCTCCTGCTGGAGCGCCGGGTCCATGGCGTCCCATCACCATGGCTTTGGGATGCCCAGCAGGAGCACAGTCAGCCTGACTGGTCCCGCTTCTGTTTCCCCAATGCCTGATCCTGGGTGGGGGCAGCCAGGGCCAGGTTCAGGTGGCGAGGCCTTCACTGCTGCTTTTGCGACACTTCAGGGGGTCTGTGTGCCCCAATCTCCGCAGCCCCGGGATTTATTCCATCTTCGAGGTGGAATAAGTACCCTGTCCACCCTGGCCTCGCTGGATGTACAGGTTCATGACCTAAACAAACCCTGTATATCTGGGTTCGTGGGCCCGCCTACTCTCCACCTCTTGCACTCCCCGTCCCACCCCTGTTGAGTGCTCCCTGCAGAACGGCTCTGTGCATGCAGGAAGTTGAGGAAATGGAATATAGTGCTGGGACAGAACGGGGGTTGGACATCCAACTCGGATGTCCAACCCCGCTATTTGGGGTTCAGAATGACCCCTAAGCATATATTTATATTGAAGACAGCACTACATAATAAACTGTAAACCACTAATTAGCTACACATTCATTACCCTGTTCAATGATCAACTATCTGCAGTCTATTACCATTGCATAGCATATTGAGACCATCTTCGCCAACAGATCTTTGTCTAAAGGCTATTTATGACAGAGCAATTTGCTGTACAGCTCAACTTTTTTTATAATAATTTATTTGTTCAACTCAGATTTATTTATTTTTTTAAATACTGCTTTTCACCAGGTCAAAGCGGTGTACATTTAACGAGGGTTGCAGATTGTTACATAAACAATGAACAAAACTTACATATAGTAACTTATATACATTTTGCAGGGGTTAAACTTTGATACAGTGAATCAGCATTTATGTACAGCAGTGAACAGTATGAATGAGAGGATAACGGAACGGATGGTTAGTCAGTTGGTTAGTTGGATACAGTGGGTGGACTGTATAAATGAATAGACTTCAGGAGGTGGGGGGGATGGGTAATGAATGGGGAGGGGGAGGTTGAGGGGGAGAATGGAGGGAGGAGAGTTTATATGGTAGGTCCGAAGTGCTCGGGAACAGGCGGGTTTTGAGATGTTTCCAGAAGGTAGTCAGTTCATTGTTTCTGATTTTTTTTAGGTAGGGTGCTCCAGAGGTTTGGTGCTTTTCAAATGCTCTTGTGCATATGTATTGGCTGCTTTTGTTTTTCTCATGTGGTATGATCAATATGTTTTTGATGCTTTGTCATCTTGTCCTGTTGGATTTAGCTGTGTTTAGTAGTCTTTGTAGATGGGAGGAGGATTGGTTGGTGATGATTTTGAAAGAACCACTATTTTGTATTTGATGTTGCTTTGTAGTGGGAGCCAGTGGCGTTGTCTCAAGTTGGGGGTTACGTGATCATATCTTGAAGCTCCTTGAATGATGCATGCAACTGCGTGTAATGTGGTGTGTAATGGGAACAGGGAGGATTTTGGAAGGCCATGATAGATTGAATTGCAGTAGTCAAAATGTGGTGAGATGATGGCAGTTACTCAAATTAGTTGCTAGCTATCTATCTTTTAGGTGTAGTTTTAAAACTTGGCTATTTTACTACGACTACTACTACTACTGAACATTTGTATAGTGCTACAAAATGCACACAATGCTGCACAGACACGTGTAAAAGATGGTCCTTGTTCATCAAAGCTTACAATCTAGTCAAGACATACAACAGAGTAGCTGTAGTTATGGGATACATCTAGAGGGAATGGTAGGGAAACACAAAGGAGATCAGGTGAGTTTTAGAGATATTTATGTAGCCTATTAGAATTTGCCTATGTAGCCTCTTAGACTTTGGAGTGGAGGAGTAGCCTAGTGGTTGGTGCAACTGCCTAGTATCCAGAAGATCACTGGTTCAATTCCCAGTAGCTCTCCTTGTGACTTTGGGCAAGTCGCTTTGCCCTCCATTGCCTCAAGAGAAAAGGCTGGCAATCTACTTCCAGTGATACATTGACAAGAAAACCCAGAGGTAGCTGGGTTGCTATGAGTCAACACTGACTTGATGGCACTAAAAAAAAAATTAGAATTTGCTACTGTTCTGTCATTAATGGCTCCTTATAGCACTATATAAATGTTCAATAGTAGCAGTAATTTGTTCTATGTTTGACCAATAGTAGCAGTAATTTGTTCTTTGTTTGAAATTTTTATTATGTAAGAATGTAAAAAGTATTAACTGGGTTGAGTTAATGTATCAATTTTTTAAATTTGTATCTTATTGTGTTGTATGTTTTATTTTATTTTATTGTTTTTATTGTTATTGCATATTGCCTGGAGCATTTATTTGATAGGCATTTTATAAATTGAAATAATATGGGGAGTATTTTAGAAGCTCTATTTATGAGTTGGGTGTCTGAAAATGGGCATTAGACATGCAAATCACAGAGATGTTCTTGGAGCCATTTTGGAAAGCTGGATATGTAGACATCTCGTGTATGAGAACATCCATGTATCACGAGGGCATAGTGGCCTGGGCAGAACAAGGAAGTTGCATATGGCAGCATGATCTCAGACTGGCACAAGCACGTCATGCCCTGGTTGTTGAGGTGTCCATGCCTATACCTACTCCTGACCCCAAATAAGGTGCAAAAAAGTGCTTGTTTCATGGCTGTAGCATTTCCAGAGGAAAGAACAAAATACACTTCCATTGTCGCAACTAATATTTCCTGGCTAAAGAAACCTGCACATGCTCCAAATGTATTACTGGCCTGCCACTGCATATCTGAATATATGAAATGATAGGGCAGGGTGTACTAGTCTCAGAACATAGACACACCACTCCTGACTACCCAGGTCAAGATGTCCAAGTACCAAGATTACGGGCATGCAATTCGTTAACATCCACATTTGTGAAATGACCTACACCTGTGCAAGTACCCAGCCTTGCTATCTGCTTGGGGCCGGTCTTCAGAACTGGGACGTTCATTTTTTGGGGTGGAGACAGAGATATTTCAGATTGCACTCAGAGGTGCTTCCCTTCACACCTGTGCTCTGGCTCACATCCAGTATTATTAGACAAAGTCTGGGGCAAAATATGTGATAGGAGTGTTTTTGCAACCCGGTGGTGACAGACTAAGACAGCACTGAAAATTCACTCTGCTTTACACAAGCTTTATATCTTTTCTAACAGGCCTGCTTGAACATAATGGCACTTTCATGTGAAGGCACATTTTAGGTAGAATGTGGAGATAGGAACCAAGATGTTGAGGTCAGGATATACTCACTTCCATTGGCATTTAGGGAACACCTCTGCTAAATGTGGAGCCATTTCTAAAATACACATCCATGGGCAGTGGGAGAAGCCATTTCAGAAACATACACATGAGAAAAGAAATCAGCGGAGGAAACCTGGCAACTTAGGGGTATGTTTACTAATCGGTGGTAGTGGCTTCCGTGCGATATTGGAGCTGCGGCCCCATTAACTTCAGTGGGGCTGCGGCTCCTATATCGCATCTTGCAAAAGATGTAAAAAGACAGGAAACTGTTCAGAGGAAGGCGACCAAAATGATTTGGAGCCTGCGTAAGAAACCTTATGAGAAGAGACTTGAAGACCTAAATTTGTACACTTTGGAGGAGAGGAGGGATAGGGGAGATATGATTCAGACCTTTAAATACTTAAAGAGGAATGATGAACAAACAAACCTCTTCCAAAGACGGGGAAGCTGGAAAACTAGAGAGCATAACATGAAGCTGCAAGGTGGAAAATTGAAAGGCAATGTCAGGAAATATTTTTTCACTGAAAGGGTGGTGGATGCTTGGAATGTTCTCCCGATGGAGGTGGTGGGGGCAAACATGGTGACGGAATTCAAAACAGCATGCGACAAGCACAGTGGGTCCCTTTACAGCAACAGGGTAAAAACAAAATAAACTGAACCATCTAACTTCTCAACAAATAGGGGTGTCCTACATGGAGTAGTGGGTCCACCCCTAAACAAAGACATGGGGAGGGTTGGCCAGCACAGATCGACAGGTGCACCTACTCTTGCCGTATTGCTGGGCAGACTGGATGGACCATGCTGGTCTTTATCTGCCATCATTTACTATGTTACTATGGAAGCCGCTACCGCCGATTAGTAAACATACCCCTTAATTGCATTAAGTGCCAACATTTCACGGCAAGCACATGTAAATGTCAGTACTTAACATGTGTATCTAAACCGTTTTTCAAACTGAGATGTGGAGCTGCTCAACTACAGAGGACCCTATCTTAGGTCATGTCAATTTGGAGGGTGGAAGTAAATATTTGGGATTAATGCAGATATCCTCCTTAATGCCTCCTGTAAAGGAGGGGCAAATGGTGCATTTTTTCTAGACCTATTTGTGGCAGGGGGTAGATGTACATGTACGTGGGCAATTTCAGCCTTGCAAGTACTGTATATTCCCTATAGGAATTGTCAAATACACATGTAGATTTTTGTCTCACCCAGGCCAATCCCCCAGCACTCCCCCATCAGTCTTTGACAGGGCATGGTCATCCACGGAAAATTTGAGTCTTTTCTAAAATGCTTATTTATACATGGATGCAATTTATACATATAAGTGGTTGTACCGATATGTGTAAATCATGAATAAGGCTTCTAAAATTAACCTGAGTGCATGGGCTTGGTTGCCCATGTATTTCCCCTTTCCTTACCTTTCTTTTGGCTGATGACTCATCATCACTATATGCCGCATTAATGGAGAATGAAGCTGTGCTATGGGATGCAGAGCTATGCTGTTTGTGAAGAACTGGCCCAACCATCAGATAAACCAGGTGGCCACCTAGGGTGGCAACTTCCTGGGGGAGGGGGGGCAAAGAGCAGGGAATTCAAAGTTAAACAATAGATTTTGACACCAAGGGGGGAGGTGTAAAGCTTAATAAGGTCTGCCAAAGATGCCAACATCTTGAACTAACTCTGGGCTGGTCCTGGAAGGGATTGATGCCTTCTGATATGCAGTGCTGCTTGCAAGGGAAGGATTGCAAAACAAGTTCTGCCATGGAAATGAGAGAGAATATTTTTCCTTTTTTTAATGTATTAAAACTGAGTCTGTCCTAAACTATGTGGAACAATCTTTATTGTGTCATAAACCTAGAAGTGTTTTTATAGCCTTCTCAACCATTCTCATTTACTTTTTTCCTATGGATTACTCTTAAAGTTGGGCTTTTGACCATATTAATGAAGCAGTATGGTGAGCAAAGTGAGGGCAAGTCTTTTTGGTCTCTTGCCCTTAGTTTTAGCATGCGTTGTTTACAGATCATGCTCACTGCGGCTTTTCCATCCATCTTCAGTAGTTAATGATATCAGGGGAGCAGATCTGCTCAGTGGGAAAGGGATAATAAGTATTATGTATACTGTAGTGAAGTAGATATTAGTCTATGAGTGAAGGGGGGGGGGGGTGAAAAATCCAAATATCAGAGAAGTATGTGGTCTTGCCAATTAGCACAGGGCCTCTGAGCCATGTTGCAATAACACAGGCTACAATTATTTTTATTCATCCTAGTTGTTAAAAATCTTTTCACTGTAAATTATTCTAAGATCCAAATATAGGTGAATGAAATCCTAGGAAGTTTTTTAAACACAGTCCTTCAAGCCAGACTATTGTGTGCAATGTACATATTTAACTGATTTATATTCTACTATAAAGTCACCTTTGGTCAATGCGAATGTGCAACTTTGTTCTGAATATGGATTTTAGATTTAATTACTGGCCATTTCCAAATTTGAGCTCAAGGTGAGCGACAAGCAGGTACACAATGATCTCCAGGAACAAGCAGGAATGTAGTTTTCACATATGGGTGACATTGGTACCGATGGAGCCCTCACAGGAGCGCTCCCCAGCATCCAATAGGAGCATCCCACTGTGCCTGCGTAACTGCCTTTCTGTCTTTCCAACTCGCCCTCCTCAGTTCTTCGCTTTCTGCGGAGCTGGCAGGAAGCAAATCCTGCCACCGCAGAAAATTCCTGTTTTTCATATTTCTGTGGTTCGCGTCTGCCTTCCCGTCGACGCTGGTACCAACTCCCTGTCGATTCTTTCTTTCTTTCTTCTTCTAAAAAATTAAAAAAGAAGAAAGTTTTACTTTCTTCAGGCACATCAACACCATTTTAGGCCCAAACCTTCCATTTTGTCACCGACACAATGGAAAAACCCACTAGTAGTTTTAAGAAATATTCTATGTGTGGCAGTACCATCTTGGCCACCAACACCCATGACTGGTGTCTAAAATGCCTTGGTCCTGACCACTAACCATCAGAATGTCCCCTCTGCAGGAAGATGATGAAGAGAGGCCTACAGAATTGGGCTGAGAATTTAGGCATCCTCTTTGCCTCCAACGCCAACTCTCTAGCATCGATGTCATCGCCTTCCTCCCATGGATCTCAGGTATTGAAACATAAGTCTTCATCAAAGACTAGTCGTGCCCCCCCCCCCCCAAGGGTAGATCTCCTTCTAAGCATTGAGATGCCTTGAGCATTGCCCTGGAGGGGGATACGCCGGCCAAACAACCCTGGTAGGAGGACCCTTCCTCCAAAGCCATTGAGAGGTCCCAGGATGCTCCCAAGGCCTCCACTTCCAGAGAGCTCCTGGTGCTGTGCTCAGGGATTGTGGCCCGCAGTTCTGGTACCAGTCCCCAAGCATCGGCAAGCTCCATAGATCAGCGCATCCTGGTCATCGAGCAGAGCTTAGTGGCCTTACTGGCAGCCTCAGTTCCAATAAAACCTTTACAGTCGGTTCCACAAACCCTGGCACCGTCTTCGGTACCGATGCAAACCACATCAGGTTACATGCCACTCGCTCCGCTACCGCCCATGCCTGCCCTTGAGTCCTTTTCTGGTACCGAGGTTCTGGCTGAGCAGATTCCAAGCACCAACTTCGATCAGCATTGAGTTCTGGCAGAGCGTGAACATCCGTCTCGTCAATAATTCAGGTTTTCGGAATTGGATTTGTCAGATGATGAATCAGCCGATACTCGAGGCCTACAAAGTCTACCAGAGGACTTGTCTCCATCTCTGCAATGTCTCATGTCCCCGCCAGAGGACATGTCTTTTCAAGATTTTATATACGATGTTGCAAGGGGAAAAGAGCCTAGGGCTGAAGAATTGGAAATTCTCCAATACCCAACAGCTCCTAAGGAAGTGGCTACACCTCCCATTCACTGCATTCTCTATGACCTCATGCTCTGTATGTGGGAGACATGCCTTACTATTTCTCTGCATACTCAAAGGCTCGATACCATGTACCGGGTACTGGAATGTCCCAGTTTTCAAAAGATACAATTGCTGCACCATTCAATGGTAGTAGAATTGGCAATGCGTCGAATCAAAAGTGCAAAGACACATTCTTCTAACCCTTTGGGTAGGGAATCGAGAAACCTTGATGCTTTTGGTTGATGTTGCTTTCAGGCTTCCATGCTATTAGCCAGAATTAGCGCCTACATACTATAGTGTACATGGGTATGTTTCTTAAAGAGGTAACTAGAGATTTGGAATCAATGGCTCCTATTCTCCCTGATGACAAGAGAGCAGATTACCTCACCCTAGTCAAGCATGCTCAGAACGTCTCAAAGTTTGTCAATAGGGCAACTTTTGATTGCTTTGAGTGCACCAGTAGAGCTATATCGATCTGCATCAGTGTACGCAGAATTGCATGACTGCAAGCATCGGATCTTGAACAATGGGTTCAAGATAAATTGGGTAATATTCCTTGCACTGATGAAAACCTTTTTGGAAAGGATTGGCAAGACAAAGTGTCTCAGTTAGAATCTGAGTACACTACCCTGAATAGGCTCTCTAGATCTACTGCCAACCCAGTTAGAAAGAAGGCAGAAGCAAAGAAAGCCTTCTTTACTAAAAAGTAGAAGTATTATTCTTCTTATACCCCTGCTTCTCAATGTCAGTATCATGCTCCTCAAAAGGGACAGCAGTCTCCAAAACAGCAAAGGAAGACTCCTAAGATACAGCCAGCTCAGCAGACTCAGGCTATTTATTTATTTATTTTATTTATTTATTACAGTTGCTTATATACCGCACTATTCGGTATCAGCGTGGTTTACAATATAACAAAAACAACCTAAACACAAACTGTTTGGTTTTACATAGAACAGGAGTACCAACTTGGATAACAGGGTTGAACTATATACATGAGGGATAAATTCAATAAAAGGGTTGGACTATATACATGAAATATTAGTTGCAATGAGCTATATGCAACACAATGCTTACTTAAGACGGTATGTGTCTGATCTGCAGGAAGGAGGTTGGGACTGTAATAAGACTAAGAATGGGTGTTTCTTAGGTGGGGTTATTTAGATTCCATTGCTGGCTGGGTAGAATTGTCAGAAGAGGTGAAACTTGATTGCCTTCCTGAATTTGGTTAGGTCTGCAATAGCTCGAATGTCAGGTGGTAATGCATTTCAGCATTTGGGGACGTAAAGACTGAAGGCCCTGTTTGCCGTTGTACAATTGCATTTAGTCAAAGTCTTCGGTGTTATTAGTAGATTTAGGGCTGTTGATCTCCTGGATCTGTTGGGTGGCACGGTATGGATAAGCTCAGTAAGTGCAGTGGAGGAGAGGCGCTTGATGGCCTTGAAAGAGAGAAGTAAAGTTTTGAAGATAATCCTTCCATGTATTGGTAGCCAATGAAGCTGTTTTAGAATAGGAGTCACATGGTCACTTCTGGATGCTCCATGGAGGATCCTTGCTGCAGCATTCATGGCCAGTTGTAACGGGTGTAGTGTGGATTGAGGGAGACCTTGTAAAATGGAATTGGCAAAGTCAAAATGCGGCAGGATCAGTGCTTGGTATATGGTCCGGAAATCATCTGGGTCCAGTAGGGAGCGCAGATGCCTGAGTGAACGGATTTTGAAATATACAGCTTTGACTATGTTGCTTATATGAAATTTCATGTCCAGATGTTGGTCTAAGGTGACCCCCAGGTATTTTATTGTTTCTTTGGTTTGAAGTTCCGCTTCCTTGACTCTAACATGGGATGGTGGAATAAAGTCAGGGTCTCTTGAGATGAACAGTACCTCCTTTTTCTTGTGCTGGATACGGAGGTTTTGTGATTGTAGCCAGTCTGATATTGCATTGAAGCATTCTACAAGTGGTGTGAGGTCCATTTGAACAGTCGAGAAAGGCATATATAAGAGGATGTCATCCGCGTATATCAGACAGCTCACGTTAAATGATCTAATGATATTGCAGATGGGCTGCATATATATGTTGAACAGTAGAGATGACAATGAGGATCCTTGAGGCACACCTTGTGTTTGATGGAATTGTTTTGATTCTTCTGAACCGGATTTAACGTATTGCCACCTACCATCTAGGTAGGACTTGCACCAATCAAGCGCAGTATTGCAGATTCCCTTTTCTTTCAGCCGCCCGAGGAGAAGCTCATGATGTACCGAGTCAAAGGCCGCAGCAATGTCTAAAAAGATGAGCACAAAGCCTTGTCTGATGTCATCAATGCCTGTGATTATGTTGTTGAATAGGAATGTGAGAAGGGTCTCGACTCCATGATACTCTCTGAACCCGTGTTGGCAGTGATCTAAAGGAGCTGTGGAGTCTATATGATCCTGAATTTGTCTTTGGACCTCTTTCTCAATTATCTTTGCTAGTAGGGGAATACTAGCTATTGGTCTGTAAGAATCGACCCTTTGGGGATCAAGTTTGGGGTTCTTCAATAAGGGCCTGATTGAGGTTTGTTTGAGTGTTGTGGGGAAGGAACCAGTAGTGAAAGAAAGGTTTATTAGCTTTGCGATGAATGGGCTGAACTCCTTGCGTAACTCCTTAATCCAAAATGCTGGGCAAGGGTCAGTTTGCGCTGTGGAGGTATTGATAGAGGCTATTGAATCTTCTACTCCTGGTTTTGGACTCCTTCCTAGAGAACATAGCTGCTCTGCCTCTGGAGAACCCCCATCCCCTCCACATAGCTGACAGACTGTGCCATTATGCCCATAGGTGGCATCTGATCACCTCAGAACAGTGGACATTAAAAATAGTGAGAGAGGGGTACAGGCTTCATCTGCAAAGCCTGCCTCCTTTCACCTCAGCAAGAGAGTATTTTTCTCAGCCCCTCTCACTGCTCTGCTACTCCAAGAAGTCACCTCCCTTCTACTACAGGGCACAATAGAGGAGGTTCCAACATCCCAGCAGGAAATGGGCTTCTATTCTCCATACTTTCTCATCCCAAAGAAAACAGGAGGATACAGGCCCATTCTGGACCTCAGAAACCTAAACAAGTTTCTCGTACGTGAGAAGTTAAAAATGGTCTCTTTAGGGACCCTTCTCCCCTATCTGCAGAGTCAGGATTGTCTCTGTTCTCTAGGCTTAATATCCTTATTCATCCAGATCACAGAAAGGATTGGCTCTGTTCTCTAGGCTTAATATCCTTATTCATTCAGAACACAGAAAGTTCCTACTCTTTATGTTCCAAGGAAGACACTATCAATACAAGGTCCTTCCATTCGGACTGCCTCTGCCTCAAGAGTCTTCACAAAGTGCATGATGGTCATAGCCGCATTCTTAAGAACTCTGAGGATATTTGTCTTCCCTTACTTAGACGATGGGCTTATAAGGACAAGCACCTCTCAGGAAGCTAGCCTGTCTCTCTCATGCACCATGAGGTGTTACAGCACTTGGGATTTGTTGTAAATCTTCCAAAGTCCCAACTAGTTCCCACTCAGACTCTAGAGTTCATAGGAGCTCTTTTAAACACTCAGCAGTCAAAGGCATTTCTGCCCCAACTCTGCTGCACTTGACTCAATCAACTGGCATCTCAGGCACGTCTCAAGAACTGTCTTACTGCCCAGGAAATGCTGCAAACTCTGGATCATATGGCACCAATGGTGCATGTAGTGCCATATGCCCGTCTCCACATGCGCACAGCCCAATGAACTCTGGATTCCCAGTGGAATCAAGCCTCAGGCCGTCTTAGGGACAAGATACTAGTATCTCCCCCTCTGACTGCATCTCTCCAGTGGTGGTGTTCCCTAGAAAATCTCCTCATAGGGTCACCTTTTCAGATGCCTCCACATCAATAAAGACCTTATGGATTTCAGAAAGAAACTCAAGACACATCTTTTCCAGTGTCAATACAATCTGATATAGTCCCGGGGGTAAAAAGATACCTCCCAATGAAACTTGGGTGCAGTTATGTAAATATGTAAATATGTGCATATGTAAATTCTGTTTTCTCTCCGTAAGTCCTTTCACCGTGTGCTGTGCTTCTCCCTTCAAATCAGTGTGTGTATACCGCAAAAATTCCTGTCACGATTGACAAATTCATATCTGTAATCAAACCGCTACTGATCGCTGGAAGCAGCGGTATACAAATGTATGCTAAATAAATAAAATAAATAAATATACCCTAATGACGGATGCATCCAAATTGGCTGGGGAGCCCATCTAGGGCATCTTTCCACTCAGGGCCTCTGGTCACCACAGGAGTCACAACTCCAAATAAATCTCCTGGAACTTCAAGCCATCTTCAATGCTTTCAAGGTATTTTAGGAACATCTTTATTACCACAGAGTTCTGGTCCAAATCGACAATCAAGTAGCCATGTTCTGTGTGAACAAGCAGGGAGGGACAGGCTCTTGGTCCCTCTGCAGGGAAGCTCTACATCTCTGTTCCTTTGCCATTGCTCATCACATCCATATACAAGCGGTGTATCTTCCAGGCAAACACAATGTCTTAATAGACAAATTGAGTCGGATCCTTCTTCCCCACAAATGGTCTCTCCATGTAGACACAGTATCTTACATCTTTCAGACCTGGGGAACTCCAGAGATAGACTTCTTTGCCACCCCATAGAATGCCAAGCTCCCACAATCCTGCACCAGGACTCTCACGTCAGACAGTCAGCAGGTGGATGCTTTTCACCTCCACTGGGGGCAAGGCTTACTTTACACCTTTCCCCCATTCCCCTGATTCCCAAAACTCTGTTCAAACTCCAGGCGTACAGGGACTCCATGATATTCATAGCCCCATGCCACGTCAACCATGGTTTCCTCTCCTGCTACGTCTCTCTCAGACTCAGCTGATAGATCTTGGATCTGCTTCAGACCTACTCTCTCGGAGGGAGGGGATGCTGCTCCATCCCAATCCGCAGTCTCTCCACCTCACAGCATGGCTGCTGAAGGCATAGATTCTCAGCACCTTAATCTCCCTCAGAAGGTTAAGGACATCCTTTTAGCTTCCAGAAAGCCATACACCAGATGTTCCTATGCCTTTAAGTGGCATAGATTCTCACTCTGTGGTTCAGAGGGATCTCAATCCCTTCTCGACTCTGATGGACGCACTTCTCCAATTTCCCCTCCACCTTTCCTCCTCTGGTTTCAAAACCAACTCTGTAAGAGTGCACTTAAGTGCAATTGCAGCATTTCATAATCCCTTGGATGGGCAGCCCATCTCCTCACACCCACTCATCTCATGCTTTATGAGAGGGCTTCTGTTAACCAAGCCTCCCATCAGACCACCACTAATAGCATGGACCTTAATGTTGTTCTGGGGCAACTTCTCAAACTGCCCTTTGAACCTTTAGCCACAGCCTCACTTAAGTTTCTAACCTGGAAGGTCATCTTCCTCATTGCACTCACTTCAGCAAGATGCATTAGTGAGCTTCAGGCCTTGGTGGTTGACTCATCTTATACTCGGTTCCACCATGACAAGGTTGTCCTTAGGACTCATCCTCACTTCATGCTGATAGTGGTTTCACCCTTTCATCTGAATCAAGCAGTTTACCTTCCTGTCTTTTTCCCTAGAGCGCATTCATCTAGGGCAGAAGCAACCCTCCACACTCTGGATGGTAAACGTGCTTTAGTATTCTACCTTCAGAGGACTCGAGAACATCGAAAAGCTTCTCAATTGTTCGCCTTCTTTGACCCTAATAATTTGGGGTTGCCAGTATCCAAGTGTACCCTCTCCAAATGGATAGCAGATTGCATCACTTTGGTTTATGATGTGGCAGGCCTATCCCTTGAAGGTCATGTCACTATCCATAATGTTCGAGCCATGGCCACCTCAATGGCAAACCTACACTCTGTGGCTATTGATGAAATCTGCAAAGCAGCAACTTGGTCTTCGGTCCATAACTTTGCTGCTCACTGCTTTCCAGACAAGTACTCTCACCGGGATGCCATGTTTGGCCAGGCTGTTTTCCAGCATCTCTTTCAGACTTAGAGAAACCTTTACCCTCCGTTCTGGAATTTTCAATACCAGACATCCATGGAGGATCCATGACTTCTTTTAGCCTCTCCTGAGGCAAACCACTACTGGTTCCGAGGTCTCTGTTTGGTATCTTCCAGCTAGGGAGTCCCATATGTGAAGACTGTATTCCTGCTTGTTCCTGGAGATACCGTAGTTGCTCACCTGTAACAGGTGATCTCTTGGAACAGCAGAAATTTAGTCTTCACAACCCACCCTCCTCCCCTTGGAGTTGTAGGTTTTCTTTTTCACTTCTCATTTTATCTCAGCTACAAACTCGTCCGAGGAAGGAGAGTGGGAAAGATGGGAAGGCAGCTATGCAGGCGCAGTGGGATGCTCCCAAAGGCTTTCCTATTTGACGCTGGGGAGCATTCCCGTGCAGGCTCTGTCGGTACTGACGTCACCCATTTGTGAAGACTAAATTCCTTCTGTTCCCGGAGATCACTTGTTACAGGTGAGTAACTATGCCTAACCTGTGTTTAGTTCCTACATTGTCCTCCATGTTGCTTGGCAGATAGTGGTCACAACCATCCAAGAGAAATGCAATCTTTCAGTTTCTGCTCCTGGATAATAACTTAGTGGGTGCTTTGAATGGGACCAGTATACACTGAGAGGCGTTGGCACTTAAATTCCACTCATTCCTTTATCCTTCGCAAAAAAACAACTGAGTCCAGTCCATATTTTGTGCTTTGAACAAAAGGATTTACTTACAGAACTTTAGTGCCTCTGATACTTTAATAATAACTGGCAGAGATAACAAAAACAGAACTATATTACAAGCAGTTAACTCATTTCCTTTCTCTCAAAATACTGTATGTTGCAAACAGATTAATTCTTTCTCTTCTCACTTTGTTATGTTACCCCACTCTCAGTACTCCTTCCTGGGTACTGGAATATTACTCCAAAGTTCTTCACTGCTTCCCTTTTTTACTCCGTGTGGATATGTGAGTGGGAATCCTCTTCCTGCTCTAGTAATCTTGCTCAGTGTTATTTGAGCTAGTAGCTGTGCAGATTCAGGTCCCTGATATTGCTGTATGTTCACTCCTAGTTCTGGTGTCATTGATCGCTGATGGGTGCCTGTAGTTCTCCCTCTGGAAGGAGATGGCTCTCCTAAGGTGATTGCCTTTGCCTTTTCTCCTTCTTTTTGCTACTGGCTGTTCTGCTCTCCTCTTGAGTAAATGAGGGATTGCAGAGTCATTCTTCATTCTTTCCTCCTGAGGTTTTAGTCTTTGTGGCCCCTCTTGCTGGAATGAGGGCCTTGGGGTAGCTACAAACTCCTCTACTTCTCATGGTACAATGGGTTGCTGCCAAAGACATCGTCCCCTAAGGGCGAAATTCTCCACAACTCCATGGTATAATGGCTGGCTGCCAAAAGACAGAATTCTGCTTTTGGGAGTGATTTCAATAGGAGCTGGATTTTCCCTCCCAGAAGAGTCTCCTTCCAGCCTGATGTAACTGCATAGAAGGTAATCTCCCCTCTTATGGAAAATTACTAGGTTATCTTCAGGCTACATTGTAATTTAGTAGGGACACTGGAGGTCTCTGTTTCTCAAAGCAGTGACATCCAAGGGATCTCTACAACACATTCTCCCCGTCCACATTGACTTACAATCTCAGTTGTGCCTGAATCAGTGAATGGTGAAGTGACTTGCCCAAGATCATAAGGTGCATCAGTGGGAGAAGCAGGATTTGAATCAGGGCTGGCTCAACCATTAGGCAAACTATGTGATTGCCTGGGTTAGCACTTTTGGGGGGGTGTCAAAAAGCAGGACTTTCAAAGCTCAACAGTAGATTCTGACAGACAGGAAGGGCATAACTAACTCTGGGGCCAGCCTTGATTTGAACCTAGGCTTTCCTGGTTTTCAACCTGCTGTGCTAACCACTAGATTATTCCTCTGATCCTCAGCAAACCACTCTTTGAAATTCAAAGTGATAATCATGAGAGAACTTTGTTATTAGATTTCATCTTTTGGAATACATTAACATTTTTTCTTATCTTGAATGCCATCTGATATTATTTCAGTATCTGCTAAAGCAGCCTTTCTACAGAGGAGAGAAAAAGGTTGCAAATGTTGAAATAGGGTGGATAGGATGATAATATAGTTGTATGAACCCTTCTACAGAGCAAATCATTTAACCGTGTGTATTTCCTGCATTAGATTAGGCTCTGCATGCTGTAGAAACTTGCTCTGTCTTGAATTTTTGATTCTTGATTGGCATAAAAGGCATGAATCCTGAAGAATTTGGCATGGTAATGTATTGTAAATATTGCTTTCCCCTGAGAAAGATGTTCATCACAATATTATATTTTGGGATGGTTTTCCTCCTGTGCTGTACCATGGAATCATCTGCCCTGCAAGCTCTTCTAGTAGTGAACTACAAACAAGCTTAAAATATATTCTAAAACTTTTCTTTAATCAATGGAGACTTTTATAGTCTAGGGGGCCTGTCTGCTAAAGGATTTTTTCCATTTTGTGCCTATGGGGAAAATGCTTAGTAGACATACCCCTAGAAGTCTCTTTTCCTTCAAAGGATGGTCATGCAAGAATTTTGCTTTAGAGGTTCAGTAACTATATTTTGATATTTTTTTAAGTGCCTTTAAGTCAGTGCTGACTCCTGATGACCCAGCAGCCTCTGGGTTTTCTTAGCAAGGTATGACCAGAAGTAGATTGCCAAGCCTTTTCTTCCAAGGCAATGGAGGGTAAAGTGACTTGCCCAAGGCTACAAAGAGTGCCACTGGGGCTGAACCCTGGTTGTTTGGGTCCAAGGTTGTTCTGCTAATCTCTAGGCTACATCTCCGCTCCACTTTGAGAGGTTAACAAACTTTTGAAATTGTAGTTGTTATATTTTTGACCCTGCAGCTTCTTATCTCTCTGTCCTTCAGGCCTTTCAGCTCTAATGGCTCCCTTCAGGTTTGGACAAAGCCATCGTGGGTTCTGCACAGCTATCCATGATTTCTCTTTAATCCCATCCTAGCATTTGATTCCTCATGCAACCCAGCCATGGCAGTGAAACTTTGTAGTTGAAAGAAGCAGATTGGGATCCCAGGGGCAGTGTTAAGAGGGGGGCAACCAAGGCTCCAATGCCACAGTGGGCTCTGAGCTAAGGTTATCAGATGTCCTCGATTTTAGAGCTGGGTCCCCAACCTGCTTGGCAGCCAGCAATGGGGACAGAGAGTATAGAAACAATAATAATTTTCAATTTAGTGATTTGCATATGTGAGTTTTTAGACTTTATATCCATTATCTTTATACGTGTTTTGCTCAGTAGGGGGGAAGTGCGTCACTGTTTCTATGTATCTGTTGATTTGTCCGCTTGGACGTGATATTGTTGCTGTCATAGGATAGATGGGGAGGGGGAAATGTGTCCCTTTCTCTCCCACTCCCCCCTTCAGATAAGTGTCCCAGATTCGCTGTCTGAAGCTGAAGAAAATACAGCTTGGTGGTGGACTTTGGAGCCCTCTCCCAAATTTGGGCCATGACCCCCAGAATTCTGACACCAGCCCCGCGCAGGCCATTCTGAACCTGGTACGAAAGCATTCTGAGTCTAGTCAGTATCATTGTAAGGCAATGCCAAGGATCCCTCCTTTTCGGGGCTTTCCAAACGGCTGTCAGTCCAAAGGTCACATTGGGATATCGCTTGAACAAACATGAATTTCTGACAGAAGTTAATACTGCATAGTGTTGAACAATTCCAGAAAAGTAAGCGCAGGAAGTAGGGGTCACTCCGGCGGTGACACTGGTGATGCTAATGAGGAAGATAAAAGGGCGGCACATACCTTGCATGAAAGGGCACCCAAATTCTTACATGCTCCTACTATATATTTTTGTCGACCAAGTTTATTATTATGTCAATCGAAGAAGAATTGCTTTAGATTTAAGATGATTCTTGGTAGAGCTCAGGATCATCTTTTTTTTAATGTTCTACACTTGTTATTTCTCCTGCCAAGGTGTACACGTGCATTTTTTTTCCACTGTCATCTGGCTTATTCCCAGCAGATGCATGCAATCTGTTGTGCTATCGCTAGAAGGGTTTAGTTTGTGAAAAGAATGTGTCAGAACATGCTGCTGTAGTCACCGTCAGGACTTTTTTTTTTTTAATCTTGACTGAGTGTTGGAGAGGAGGCATTACCTTTTCCTGTATTCACACGCTCAATCCTAAGGAGAATTCTGTGAAAGTCCTGAAATCTATGTTACACATTCTGCCCTTCTGGGGGCAAAGAAAGCAAAAAAAAAAAATCACATGGTCCTTGTTGGAAATATCGTCTAGTTATTGCCATAAGAAGCATTGCTTTCTAATTTTAAATTAAGAAGAGACAGACACACGTGTGCACAAATTGCATAGCCTGTTCCTGCAGGAAAGCTAATGAACCTTGCTGTTATAATAATGGTGTTGAATATAACAAGATAAAATATACCTGAGGATGCAGGAAAAGGGGCTAATTCCATTGAGATGACTGTCACACGTGAGCCGCAGAGGAGCTCCGGTGATTAATTATTGTCACCTGAAACCTGAAGTAGTACACTTTTGCTGTGTTTTGTGTTCTGGATGAAACGCTTGGAATATTTCATACATCTGAAGTATCTCGGCAATGCTGCTGTCTCTCTCCCTGGCCAGGCAGTGTCTCTCAGTAGGGCATCTGAACTGTGAAATGAACCAGCATTCGGCAGCCTGTAAGGCAGTGAACATGAAGTCACCTGGCTCTTGTGAAGTGCTAGTCAAAGCTGGGGGCGGACAAGTAGTCTGGTTAAAAAAAAATCACATGTTTTGTATTTCTGGCATCTATGCAGCTGCAGCAGTTACTCATGTATTTGTATCAGCTGATAAACTTTGCACTTTTTCGCTTTCGGAGGCTTTGAGTCTTTTGTGCTTGCCAATCTTTGCACAACAATGAGGTGGCCTGCATAGCTGTGCCTTTCTAACAAATGTGAACAGTATCACTGCAGAGTGAAATATGGAGGCCAACAAAGGAAACGCTAAGGGGTATGTTTACTAAAGAGCATTGAGGGCGCACTGGTTAGCAAGCATTAACGGCAGTGGTAAGGATGTTATCATGTGGTAAAGGCCTTGGTGGGGAGTATGGGTTTCGGTGGTAAGGGCACTTGGTTCCACTTACAGGGTGTTAACAGGATACTGGGCGTTAAGGTGCCAAGTGTGCACCTTAATGCCCCAAAATGGCAGTCACCTTGATGCAGGATAAGGGAGCTCTTATGAAAGTCACATTGTAGGTGATGGATGGAAGGAAAGGTAAGAGCTGAAGGACATGTCTGATTCATATGTATCCTACATGTTAGTCAGTAAGTAGGATGAGCATATGGGAGGCATCTGTACTGTATCAGTGAGGGGTGTTCACATAATCTGCTGTAATGTCAGTGTTGGCATAGGATTGGGAAGAAGTGCGCCCTGGCGGAGCCAGCATCACCAGGATGTGGGCATCAAAATGATGACTGAGCATCAGTGGTGACACAGATCATTCACAGGAGAGGTGTGAGCGATACATCCTTATGCTTAAAATGTTCATTTTTGGGCCATGGTGTAGCAACTGGCAGGAGACTACATGACTGTACATAATGGGCATATGCTGATGGATGGGCTGGAGGATGGATGGCAGCAGATGAGAGTGCGGTATGGCCTTGCTGCCCCGATGTATCTGATGTGACCGCACAAATGCAGCTGTAGTGTGCGTGAAAAATAGTAGCTGTGCCACTGGGAAGTTCCAATACCAGCTATTTGATTGTGAGAGCTGCTTCAGCTTTTCTAATCACCATACAATCTTCCTGACACATGTGCATATAACAACTGGACGTATCTCACATATTGGCCATATGGAGCAAGTAAGGACGTGTGATGATCCCTGCAGGTGACCATCCCAGGAGTAGGATGTGCCTGCATGTACTGCATACATGTGATGGCGCCAAAGATGTTCAGTCAACAGTCATGATTAAATATTCCAATCATGTACAACTCACGTGTCATACATCTGCAGGGTGAACATGTCCAACCCTTTGCGATGGGCTCAAGCAGAACCAATAAAGTCATGCTGTCAGATGAGCATAATTGCACTGTGCATGTTTGCAGACCCAATATGTTATCAAGACACATAAAAAAGTATAAGAATGTGTGTTCCCCTGTCAATGCAGACCCTGGACTGTTTCTGGCAGTATGTTGAAGTGAGTTTTCCACAGCCACAAAGAAAACAAGTGGGATTCAAACCCTGGTTTGTTGCTTACTGAGACAGTGCTCTAACCATTAAGTTACACCTCCACACCTTTCTGGAAAGCAATGTCTAGAATCAAAGAGACTGCAGGTCCCTGCCTGCAATGGCTGAAGCCCAGGACATGAAACAACATGGCTGGCACATTCTGAGACAATGACATACTACTCCTAGGACCTGCCTTCAGTGGCACACATGCAGTACGTACAGTACTGGACAATCAGTACGGTAGCTTCATAACAGACACACAGTTGCAGAATATATCTTATCTCCAAAGACCAAGCCACATGTGAGGTCAAGATGCTCGTCCCTCCACTGTACCCCCAACAATAAACAATAGTAGCATGCAGAGATTTGCTGTTCCGCAGTGTGGCACTAAGCCCAAGGCAGCACATGTGCAGGGTGCAGTATATAGCAGGTGCAGTCCCTTGTAACCTGCTGTACACTGCAAGATAGATACATCTGCACCTACACTTAGCTCAAACCACATTCATGACCTATGAGGTCCATCACAGACCATCCTACCCTCCTTGGGGGGGTCATGCACATGTCTCCCACCATCATAGAAGTCAAGCAGGTATCAGGCAATGCTCCAGTGATCACAGTCACCACTGTGGCTTCAATTGGGGCTCTGGGTGCTGGTATTGGTTAGCCCCTCCATTATCCATGATGCATCACACAATCTGAGCAGATATATGCAACTGATGTCCATATGGAGAATGCAGTGATCCATCACATCAGTCTGTAATATGCAGGGACATTGTGTGCTCCCTGCACATAACAGCTGCCATATGTGCAAATGACCTGTTTCAGCAGTCACCCTGAAAGTGACGAAGGGCACACATCACCTGGTCCCCAGAGCAAGCACCCTAATAAATGGGCTCTCTGGGTTCTGGAGCAGATCTTTATCACTGTCAGTGTGTGATGTTAGTCACTTGGTATTCTTGTAGAATTGCAGCATGTCGGAGTGACCTGTTTTATCTGGGCCTTGTGTCTTGTTCCTATTGGCCAGGGTCTCTCCTATGATGTCTCATCTCTGTCTCTAAGGTTGTGTCAGTTGTTTCCAAGGAACTCGAATGCAGTGAGTGTTGTCTGGGCAGGAGGAAAGGAGGTGGTGGTGGTGGTGAGACCAAGCAGAAGGGCTTGCCAGTACCATAGTCATCAGCAGATTACCAGCAGCCGAAGAACAGCTGCTAACCTCACTTTCTGGGAATTCCAATCAACTAGATCAATCAAAAGCAGCTTGCATATGTTGAGCAACACTGGGCTGTGTCATTCACTCATATAACATCTGTGCCCAGTCTGTGAGCCACTATACACCACATGTACACATAGCCACCATGAATATATTGGCTTTGTACAAACAGCATAGGCATTCAACAGCTTGTCTTGTGACTATACTGCCAAAAAGAAACAGCACTCATATCACTGCAGCTTGACCCTATATGGTACCATGTGGATACATAGCCGTGACATGGTCACAGCTCGGTCAGAGTAAAAGTGGCCTTTCAGCATGAACAGATGTGTACACCCAGGCCATGCCCGTGGCAGATCTACGGAAAGATGGCTCGACCATTTACCTTACCTTTGAATCATATACATCCTGTGCAAGCTGCTCTGTTCTAGGGAATACCCAGAATCCTCTGCTCCTCAGTATGTACCCTTTTATTTTGAACTTGGGGACAGCTTATGCAATGTGGCCCACTGTGGAAAGTGGGCCAGAGACAGGTTGTGAGCCTTTCTGTCATATACCAAATACAGTGTGCCCCATACAGCTTTTGGCAGTGAACAATGAACATAATGCCATGCTTGTACTCTCATATAATGTCATGTCCCTAGCCATGGACACTACAAAACTGCCCAGTGCAGCACATGCACTCACCCATGCTGCAGATGCCGTGCCTCCCCAGGGCACGTAGAAGCATGGCAGGTTGGACATGGGGTTGGATATTGGAACAGTTGCTGGTGACACATATGCCACCATTCCCTGCCTCTTTGAACTCTAACAATACCCTTGTGACTGTCACACTTGGTGCCCATGGGGAGTCATGCAGGCCCTCTGATGTAACACATGCAGACCCTGAGTAGGTCTGCATAGATTCTGGCCATGTGAACACAGGCTTTGGCCAGCAATTCCACCTATGAAGTACACATTCTCAACATGTATGGTACTGTTCTACCCACCCCAACATTCACCTCCAGGTACTGCCTTCCCATATGGTGGCAGGCAATGCAGAGATCAAAATGACATCCTGTGCCACATTTCGGCAGCTGGGAATTGTGCATGCAGTCACAATCAGGCACACAGGTGCATTTGGACTCTCATTTGGGGTAATAGGTAATGTACTGCTGAATGCTTTGGGCAATGATCAGTGGATAGTGTTGAGATGGTGCTTATTGTGTGCAGATTTGCCTGATGTGGACTTGCCTGTATATACATACACTGCATGGAGAAAAGAGTCCCCCGGATTGCACTCTGCAACTGCAACATAGGACAAGAGCAACGTGCATGCAGGTAAATTGCAGAATCTTTCCAGTGTCACCAAATAAGGGAATGAATTGGACATTCACAGAAGCCAGCCCTCCACTTGAGCCTAGTTCCCTATAGGCTGCAGCTGCTTCAAGTGGGCTGACATTGTTGCTACGAATAAAGCTGTTATGGCAGGTGGCATTTCAGACCTCTTCCCTGTGCAAATTGGTGTGTCCTGAGGCCTGGAGGCTCAGTCAGAGGTGAGGGTTGCAACACATACACGTGTCCCCACTGTTCACTCTAATCAAACCAGCAGGCGATATGGGAGCTACACAGCAGTGTCATGTTGTGAGATAAGTGTAGGGGAATACTGTGGGTATGGGCCTTTATGATAGTGTAACTGGGAATGCATTACAGCGTCACAGCCATAGGGTGCAACTACTTACTGAAAGCTAACCTTCTGCATGTAAATGGTGTGTCACACAGTATGTGGGGTTGCTGTATAGCTGACCTGCAGCATGTTGCATGCACAGTCATAAAACCTGGACACCACATGCATGCACAGTGCATAGCTTCAGCTCACACTCCTCTGGAGTCACACACACACACACACACACACACACACACACACACACACACAAGGTCCTATTGTCCAAAAGTGGTATAGGTTAGCATTCTTATCTATTCCATTTGGCAGATGAAGGGGCAAGATGGTCATTTTACCTCTGACATGGGCTGTTATGATATTGCATAGCATTCCTGCTACAGTGGCGTATTTATCCCCCCACATGCACATATCCACTCAATATGTACACGTGGGGGACAACCTGATCCCAGAGTCAGCCCATCCACTCGGCAAACTAGCCGGGTGCCAGGGTCCACCAATCATAGTGGCAGCATGCCAGCCAATCCCTCCCTTCCTGCCATCATGGCACAGCTGCCACAAGTGCTGCAGGCAGCCTTATTGAAGTTGCATACATGCAGCTAGTAACACCATGCCACTCCTGCCCCCTCCACCGGGGGATGTGGGCATACATGCAGCTGCCTTAGACCTCAGAATGGAGGGATCACCATGTTCTCCACTGTACTGCTGCTGACATGCTTGCCATCCCACTGAAAGTGGCAACTGCAGCGTTGCACCTGACACACATGGCTGGGACACAGATTTCATCTGCAGCAGGTGCAACTACTGCTACCGCCACCCCCACCCTCACACAATGCTGACATGGCAGCATGGTGGCAGTGGAAGTGGCATGACTCCTTTTTGATTGCGGCAGCATATATATGTGCTGCCACTGTCACAGTAGAGTCATACCAGACATCACAGATGTACAGCCTAAGCAGCAACCTCATAAGCCTAGTGGTCCAGCCAGCCTCACTACATCACTCATGTAACACCTCCTTTGCCAATTTGGCACCAACAATATAATGCCCTTTATTAATAGAGCACCATACTGTTGCTGGCAATGGAGCACTACTATCACTAATTTAAGAACTGCAGTGGCTAGAGCACATTGCATACATTGAAATAGGCTTTCTCCCCTCAGAAACAGCCCTTACCTCGAGCTTTCAGATGGGATTAGGGTTCCCAGCGTTGGGAGCAATAGTGCATGTAACATAGACCGGTGTTAAGGGAGCACACGCTATCCCCAATCAGTCTCTGCCCCATTATCGCCCACTCTCCACCTCTTTTTACCTTCCGCACGTTAATCCAGCATTATTGGCCCTTCTCGCAGCATTAACCGCTCATGGATACCGATAACACCCATTAACAGCACCTTTGCTCCCTTAATGCTCCTTAAGATGTTAGGTCTGTTGTATTGGCTTCCACCGTGCAGGAATCACTAGGGCTGTGCCTTCAGCACTGAGCACATGTTGACTTTCATTAACATGTGTTAATCTTTAGTAAAGAGGCCCTAAGTACACAAATCAATTTTATGCATGTTAATTCATAGATTTACATATTTCACAAAATTTTCTTTTGCATCCTTATGCGTAAAACATTTTTGTGTGCATGTAAATCTATGAATTAGGATGCATAAAATTGATTAAGGCATGTTTACTAAAGGTTAACACGCATTAATGAATGTTAACGTGTACTGAATGCTACGATACCCATTTATTTTTATGGGCACAGCAGTATGTTAATGTCTTAACATCCATTAACGTTTTGTAAAGACGCCTCTTAAAGAAAGTTTAAGCGTGCATAAAATGCACACATTTAAAATGAATGTACGAAAAAAACATTCCTAAAAAACCCACAAAAACTGGGAATAGCTTGGCAAACACAAACATGAGCCAAATGTTTTTTGACTGTGCATTTCCCTACAGCTCACCCTTCTGCATGGTAAGAGCTTAATCATTTTGCTGCCTCTAGGCTCTGTGTGTACGCAAGTGCATGCAATATGCTTCTGCTAGTCCACACAGCAAAATAATTTGTCAGCAATTCTGCATTTGATCCGTTCCCTCCCCCCCTAATAAAGATTCCTCTATGTTCCTAATTTATGAAGCACCCATTAATGTGCAAAACATTGCCCATGCCACGGGGGCAGAGAGGTTGAGAATCGGTTAGATTTCCTAAGTGAAAAACAGAACAAGAGAAACAGGTACAGGCAGGTGTTTCCTACCCCACAGCAGTGTGATGTTTTGTGTTACTGAGATGTCTTGTGAAAGGAACTCTCAGCACGGAAAATGCAACCTCTCTCTGGAGGCAGCGACCAAAACGTGGTTGGCTTTCTAGAATATTCTATCACATCAGCTGTTTCTGCTGTATTTTCAGTGGGTAAACATTGTTTTGGGCACTGCGGTAGTGGGTACACTCAGTCTTCTTGTTGCAAGATGGAAATATAGTCCAGCCTTCAGAATATCAAAATGTTACTAAAGTTTCTTCAGGAGTAGACAGCTGAGGAACGTTTTGCCATAGCTTCAGATAGGAATAAAAGTAATGCACTGAAATTGCCGTGTATGCCGAGAAATATTTAGAACCGTATCCTGTAAAATCTTTTTATCAAAATCAATTTTTACAAATTCACAGCCTGCTTAGTAGACGGCACTATCATTGACCTCGTTGGATGTCCTCACCTTCTGATCAGGACATCAAACCTGGGTCCAAGAATGTGAATATTGCCATTGGATAAGACTCTCTTCCCTGGGGATTGTCATTTGTTGAAAACAGCATTTCGTACCTATTATGAAAATATCATGTTTTGTGAAGTTACAGAATGTGTACAGAGGCTGCCTTCTTGCCTGTATAGTCCATCACATTCTTGCACGTCTGCATTCCTTCTCCGCTGTACACATGCAGCGAAGAAAGTGTTCTTTTTCATGGGAAACAGATCCAGCTTAGAGAGTACTAATTTTCCCTTGGTTTATTTGATGGGTAATTTATGTTCTGTCTTGTTCTCATGTACACCATGTGAAAAACGAAGGGGGATGTCCATATCTAATTATGGCTTCCATCCAAAAGCCTTTAATACACTCAGTTCAGTAATCACAGTAAAAATAAAATCTGGATGGAAACCTTTTTTAGTACTCAGCTTTTCAAACATACAGATTGTGGCCTAATACACTTTTTTTTTGCCTTGCCATGTTGCTTGAGAACAGAGCTGTGGGCTGGATTAACCTTCATAAGATACTGTATGACATTTTAAAAAATGTGCTTTAGCTACTACTGCAAGGTGTCAGCTAAATCCAAATAAGAATGAATCAAATATTGTAGATGTCCCATGAAGAACAGTTTCTAGATCAGTCTCTCGATAGGCATTTGATGATCCTAATTTCATCCTGATCTTTCCCGGCAGTAGTGTTTGATCAAATTGATAATTTTTTTCTTCAGAATGTTCCTCCTCATCTTTTGGGCTTCCCTCTCCATCAGAACCACCCTCTTTTGGGTTATGGTGCCATGAGTCTATATTTAGAACTACACAGGAGTTTTCGCCTATACTCTTCCATCTAGCCCAACCATTTTGACAGCAGTCCTTGCCTTGTGGCCACAGACCACGGCACCTTCCAGAGCTCAGTATAGGTTCATCTTCTGTCTGATCACTAAACATCGGCAGTGAATGATGACTTGGGTTCCCTGTCTCCCAGAGGCTATGAACTCAATACTCCTAGTCTTTGTCAGCCTGTAAAGCATGAGAAGCCAGCCTTGTCTCCTAAATGGCAGTCCACAGCCTCTGGGACATAAGACCAGTCCTTAAGTTGACAGTGAGGTATACAAAGTTGTTTTATGTTGAGGGTCTGCAAAGGGGTATGCAGGGCTTTGTTTGTTTTATGTTTCATTTTGTTAGGCAGGACTTTTTTAAATGTTACATTGTTTAATTTATTTTTTATTTTGTTTTGTTTTGGTGTACACTGTGTTACAATAGCATTCACTAAAGACAAAAGCTCTACTACGAGGATTTCAAGAATTGCCCCTTCCCCTGCCTTGCCACCAACCCACCCAACTCTCCAGACTCATGCTCCATCCATCTTATCTTAACAATGGTCATCGAAGGGGACATGAGCGATAGCCAGCCTCTCCTGCTGCACCAGTGCAGTACCAGAGATGGTGCCAGCTCACCAGAATCAGGGCCACTTTGAGGTCATATTTTGTTTGTTTGTTTGTTTTTTAAAGTAAAGTTTATGCTTTACAACCAAAGCAAGTGCAAAAAGAAATGACAATAAATAAAAATGTAAGGAAATTAATCAAAAACAAAGAAATCTCCATGTTTCCTAAACCCCATGATGACAAGGGAGAGGTTAACCTGTGCATGGAGTTAAATAATTTATCAAAATTAGAAAAGAAAGAAAAGCAGTCAATAAAAGGAAACTTAAAAGAGGTGAAACAAGGGGGGCGGAGCCTGATGTCCAGCGGGTTAGACGCTTTGCGCTGAAGCTCCCGAGGGGCCTACTTAGAATCCTGACTTAACATCTGCATAAACTTAATATTTTATACCGAACTTACCGGGGTGCCTTGGGGGGAATGGCGACCCACAAACCAGCGCGCTTGGACTTCGGGTCTCCCTCTTCTTCACATGGAAAACGCTCCAAAACAGAGTTGTCTTCCCCACCTAAGATGGGTCCACTTCGGGTAAGCCCTGAAATGCAACAGGAGATCTTGGAGGAAATACGTGGTGTGAAGGAACTGGTACAGTCCAACGGAGAGGCGCTCCGAGCCATGCGAGAAGATTTCGGTATGCTTCAGGACCGGCTTGAAGGTCTTTCACTACGGCTGGACAACATGGCGGGGGTCCTCGATTCGCACGCGGTGCGTTTGGTGAACCTGGACAAGGCTGAGCGTCACATACAGAATCTTCAAAAAGAGTTAGAGGATTGCAATAATCGTGCTCGTCGCAACAATGTAAGGCTCATAGGAGTTCCAGAGGGGGCGGAAGCAGGAGATATCAGAGAATTTCTGGTCAAAACTCTCCCTTCCTTGCTGAAGATTACCTTTTGCAGAGATCTGGAAATTGACCGAGCATATCGTGCTCCTACCAACATCGCACTCAATCGGACGACCCCCCGGCCCATTATCTTCCGTTTATTGAGGTATCAGCAAGTTGAGCAAATTCTCAAAGCCGCCCGGGTGATGCCACATCTGCAGTTTGACGATCATAAAGTCTCTTTCTTCCCCGACTTGGCAAAGCCCACAGCTGACCGGCGGAAGGGACTCCTTGCTTTTCGTCCTAGACTTCAACAGTTACAGGCTCGCTTTGGCCTCTTATATCCAGCGAAGCTCAGAGTGACTCTCCATAACCAAACTAGAACCTTCGAAGATCCTGCTCTGCTAGCAACATTTTTAGATTCCAAAGAGGCAGACCAGATGCGCTAAGTCAACAATTCGGATGGACTCCGCCGGAACTGCCCGCCATTTTGAATGGCCCGGCGCGGTGATTATTGCCTGGAATAGGGACTGCCTGGACCTTCCTTTCTTTTATATCTACCTCTCTTGGTCTCCTTTTCCTCCATGATGTGCACCTCGGTTGGATTCGGAGCACGCACAGCTATACCGGTTATATGTTTCAATTTAGGCCTTCTCTGGGGTTTCACCCCGCAGACATCAGGTCGCCTGTAATTTCTGGGGTTTTGCTTCTTCTCTAAGGCACTTCGGTGCTTCTACTGTTATATAGGGCGCTTCATGATTTTCATTGGCTTATTTTCTATCATATCGTGTGTACAGTCATTTATAGTTGATATGAGGGACATTGCGCAACTCGGTGCGCCATCATGTTCCTTTCTCAGAATGTTTGACTTTGTTGTATGGCCTTATGTATGCTCTTATTATTGAACGTAAGAGGCATCAATAGTCCAATCAATGGAATGACCATCCTTAGTTATTTTAATCATGATCATACTGATTTAGTGTTTCTTCAGGAAATCCATTTCACCTCTGTCGAACCACTGAAACTTGCTGCCAAACCTTATATGGTGGCTGCCTATTCTCCCGCCGTTTCTGAGCGGGGCGAGGTAGCCATCTTAGTTGAGAAATTTTGCCAACCACTGTAATGGATACTAGCTCTGATGGGGAGGGTAGCTGGGCCTGTGTATATTTTAAGTTTAGAGATAGTGCATTTGCGTGTATTGGTATTTATGCTCCGAATGTGGATGACCCTGTTATTGTTACTCGGCGGTGACTTCTACCAAGTATTTGCTCCTTTGATAGATAGACTGCCGCCTAGAACGAGTGGTCCGCCCAAGAGTCTCCACACCCTGCCAGCCCTGATGAAAGATTTTGCGTGAATTGATATATGGAAGTTGCTTCACCCCTCAGACTTAGAGCTCACCTTCTCTCAGCCCCCCCCATCACTCACAATCTAGATCAGATTTTTTCCTATCTCCTCAGTACTGCTATCTCATGTAGACAAATACTCCTGATAGGTTAGCCAATTGGAATACCATCCAGTGCGCTTGATGCGGGACATGCCATGTGGCCTTTGGTCTACTACACTCCTGTTAAGTATGATTGTCCCGCATTACAGTATTACTGGAGTCGGGTCTGAGGTCTTCTTCATTCTATTTTATATATTTCGGATCCCCTCTTTAGGAAGTTTGTGGGGCTCCGCTTAGCTGCGGGGATCCCCTCTCTTCCTAAATTGGCTTACTTCTTTTAGCCTTTATGCTGGGTATTGCTATCTCCTATTTCCTTAATCACGAAATATTGGGAAACATATCTGTCTTTATTGTAAATATGCGCAAATACCTAGTATGTCTGCCTCTTCCGGTCAAACTATTCCCTATTGGTCTAGCTAGAAGACGCTCAACGATTATGTTCAAAATTTCGATGCTCTCAGTTGACTGTTTGATTCTGTATTAATCTTTGTCACATGCTCATCCGGTATCATAGATTCTCCTTCTGTTTGTTTGATGTACAATAATTGTTGTATGTAAGCGCTCACATGATGATTCTAATCAGCTTAGAGAAGAAGCATTGGGGTGGGGGGTAATTGGGGTTGCTTTCTTTATTGTATGTGTGTATTTGTTTCTTTTGATGTGTTGTTATTTTGTTTGTTGTAAAATGAAAATAAACGTTTAAAAAAAAAAAAAAAGAGGTGAAACAAGCTCAGAAAAAAAGCCCGAAATTTTCCAATTGCATTGGTTTAATAAATATATAACGTACCCCTTGATAGGTAATTCAACGTTTACAGGGAAAGCGGAGAAAGAAAGTCTCTCCAGCTACCACCATTTGGGGCTTAAGCTAGAGAAAGGTCTTCTTCTAGCCTGAGTGGCTCTGGAAACATGGTTCTGTTTTGACCACAAAACAAATTATCTTTCTTACGAAAATAGGCCTTCAAAACATTAAGCTTATCCAGATCAGCCAAAAAAGAAGCAAGTATGGTGGATTGGGAGATAATTTCTTCATTAGATGTTTCCTGGAAATTAGTTAAATCTAAAACAGTTTGTTCCTCAAGTTGAGCCAGCTCTGCCCTCTGGAAACAAACCTCTAACAGGTAGGTAATATAGATGAGAAACAACCATATTATCAGCTTCCTGCAACATCAATACCTCTTTACAATACTTTTTCAAAAGAATCAAAGACGATAACAGTCGAGTCCTTGGAAAATTCAAACATCTAAGATTCTTAGATCAAAAGGAATTCTCCAGACTCAGTCTGTCTATGTAAAATCTAACTTAATTCTTGAAGAGCTAACAACTGGTAAAGAACTCCACTGAACATCAGGCTTTTCCGATCTTTGAGTAATATTAGGTACCTGGAGATCTTGATCTTGAATTTTTTTAACAGACCATTCAGAGAATTTCATTCTTTGTTCCTTAAAGCTTTGCAATAAGGAATTGATCTGTGACACCATTTTCCAGATTTCTAATAATGAAACCTCAAAAGCCCAAGTTCCTAGTGTTAATAATGGGGAAACAGCCAACAACTTGCATAGGTTTTGGCATAATATCGTCCAATAGGGCTTGCAGTGGAGTCTGAAGAGAGGCTAAGCCTATTGCCTCCTGAGACCCTATTAAGGAAGAAATACTCCATCCCTCGAGCCCTGAACACCCCCAGGAGGAGGAGGTAGAGTTCTAATTATCAGGCTTAGAGACAACCCAGACATGGAAGCTGAGGGGGAGCTCACAAGGAAATCCACAGTACTACCTTTTAACTTTCAAAAAGGAGACTATGATAAACTGAAGAAAATAGTTAAGAAAAAAAATAAAAGGAGCAGTTGCGAAGGTTAAAGATTTACATCAATCATGGGTGTTGTTTAAAAATACTATCTTGGAAGTCCAGATCAGCTGTATTCCATGCTTTAAGAAAAATGGAAGGAAGCCCAAAAAACTGACAGCATAGTTTAAAGGTGAGATCAGAGAGACTGTTGTTGCCAAAAAAGCATCTTTCAGGAAATGGAAAAAGGAGCCAAATGACGAAAAATGGAAACAGCATAAGCACTGGCAAGTTAGATGCAAGGCCTTGATAAGGCAAGCAAAGAGAGAATTTGAGAAGAAGCTTGCTTTGGAAGCAAAAATGCATAATAAAGGCTTTTTCATGTACATTTGTAGCAAAAAACCTGTGAGAGAATCAGTTGGACCATTAGATGATAGAGGAGTAAAAGGGGCACTAAGAGGGGAAAAGGCCATAGCGAGAGACTGAATGAATTCTTTGCTTTGGTCTTTACTGAGGAAGATGTAGGGATGTTGCCCATGACTTAATTGGTATTTAAAGGTGATGCCGCAGAAGAATTGAAAGAAATATCGATACACCAGGAAGATGTATTACAACTATTTGATAAACTGAAAAGTAGCAAATCACCTGGGCCAGATGGTATACATCCAAGAGTGTTAAAAGAACTGAAATATGAGATTGCAGACCTACTATTAATAATCTGTCTACTATCATTAAAATCATCTGTAATACCTGAAGATTGGAGAATGGCCAAATTAACACCAATTTTTGAAAAGGGTTCCAGGGGTGTTCCGGGAAACTACAGACCGGTGAGCCTGTCATCAGAACCGGGAAAAATGGTAGAAACCATTATTAAGAAAAAAATGATTGAACATGTAGATAGTCATGGCTTAATGGGAGACAGCCAACATGTCTTTAGCCAAGGAAGTCTTACTAATCTGTTATGTTTTTTTGAAGGTGTGAATAAACAGGTAGACAAAGGTGAGTCAGTTGATATAGTGTATCTGGACTTTTAGAAAGCTTTTGACAAGGTCCCTCATGAGAGACTCTTGGTGAAATTAAAAAGTCATGGGATAGGAGGCAGTGTACTATTGTGGATCAGGAACTGGTTAAAAGATAGAAAGCAGAGGGTAAGGCTAAATGGCCAATTTTCCCAATGGAGAAAGATATATAGTGGAGTACCCCAGGGATCTGTGCCGAGTCCACTGCTTTTTAACATATTCATAAATGACCTGGAAATGGGAATTACGAGTGAAGTGCAATAAAAGTATAGTTCTAGATTATCGAATGTCATAAGTAGATTACTCTAATGTTTTTTTATCTCCGGTCTAATCATTTAATTTTTATCTTTATACCGCACCATTTTTTTCAGGTTCACAACTTCTTCTGTTTCCAGCTATCTCCACAGGTCTTAGCTATATGAGAGATATGTGAGACTATATAACTATATGCAAATGTTTACAGACATTTATAACACATCTTTATAGTAGCCTGACTGGCTATATATTCATTTTTTATGTTTAGTTGATGACTTAACTCCGCCCCTCGATCCGCCCCTACTACTTCCTGCCCGCGCGGGGAACAAATAAGTATGCGCATGAGCTGGTGTTTGTTAGATTTCTGAGTCTATCAACAAAGTACACACGGTGTCGGTCCGGGAGTTTAAAATCAATTTTGTTTTTTCTTGACAGTCTCCCGTGCTACGAAGGTATAGCTTTAGATAATTGAATACAATAAGTAGGTTGCTTCAATATTCAAAACAAGAGTCCTTAAAGTATGTGTATGAGCTTATGTTTTTTAGATTTTTAGTTTCATTGACAAACACACACGGTGTCGGTTCCGGTAGTCTAGAATTAATTTTGCTCTCTCCCATGCAAAGAAGGTATAGCTTTAGATAATGAAATATTACAAGCAGGTAGCTCCAATGTCCAAAACAAGAGTTCCTAAGTTAGTTATTTTTTCAGTTCCGGAGTCGTTGTTTTGGAGGTGCCTTCATTCCTTTATGTTAGAATGGTATGGTTTTTACTTATGGTACATTACTTTATGTATACATATTACTGGCCCGATACAGTCTACCTTTTTGTCTGGGGCATTTAGAAAGTTTCTTGAGCCATTGACCAAGATATGCCAGTCTCTATTTTAATTTAACATTAAGAGACAAAATATTGCCGTTATATTTAGAATCTTAAGGTATAGGACCCATTGAGGTCTCTGAGTATGAGAATTTTATTATCTCCCCTTAGTTAGTGAGATATTTGGCCCTTCAACAAAGTTCCTTCGCTCCTGCTGCTTTCTTTCCTTTTAGCCTTCATTGGGTTGGTTCTTATTACTTTATGACCTACAGCTATAGCATTTATTGAGAATGTTAGTTGCAAGTTTTACCAATTTAAATGTTGATTATTTATTTAGAGCTATACAAGTACAATCTCCTATAAAAGACCATAACTTGCTGGGTCTTCTCTGTCCAATACAGAGGTATTTATTATATAATATGTCTGTCTGTCACATCCCCTTTTTTCATTCATTTTTTTCATTCATTTATCTAATTGGTGTTTTATTTATTTATCTATTTGGTGGTCATCTGTTTTTATATTCCTCTTTTTAGTTATATGGTTATAGTATCTATCTGGTGATTAAGATTTGCTTTTAATTATTTATATGATTTTGTTATTTGCATTTTTTATCCTTCTTATTTGTTGGTTATGATATCTATATGTATTTTTTAACTATTTATGATATTTATGTTATTAATGTACATATACATGGTTTATTTATTAAGTTTTAGTCATCTGTTTTAAAACGGTGTTTTATTTTAATCATGTTTTTATTAAGTGTTTATGTTTTTATGTTTTAGTACCCTACCTGATCAACCCCTGACGAAGGTTTACGAAACACGGCCTGTGTTGGGTTGGCAATAGGTTTACAATTTAATAAAGTTATGTTTTTCCACAAATATCATGTTTTTGGACTGTGTCTTCGATACGTACGTGATCTCTTGCCTCACCTGTGGTGCACCCTAGGAAAGAACAGCCCAAACTATGGTTATACGATGCAAGGTTCCACATTAGGAACTACCACCCAGGAAAATGATTTTGGCATCATCGTGGATAACATGTTGAAACCCTCTGCCCAGTGTCCAAGAAAGCAAATAGAATGTTAGGAATCATAAAGAAAGGAATAGAGAATAAAACAAAGGATATTATATTGCCTCTGTATCATTCCATGGTGCGACCAGACCTTGAATATTGTGTGCAATTCTGGTCACCGTATCTTAAAAAAGATATAGCGTTATTAGAAAAGGTACAGAGAAGAACCACCAAAATGGTAAAGCGGATGGAAGGATACCCCTATGAAGAGAGGCTAAAAAGGTTATGGCTGTTCAACCTGGAAAAGATACGACTGAGGGGAGATATGATAGAGGTCTATAAATTAATGAATGGAGTGGAACGGGTAAATGTAGATCGTTTGTTTATGCTATCAAAATATAAAAAGACTGGGAGACATGCAATGAAGCTACAGTGTAACCTATTTGACTAATAAGAGAAAATATTTTTTCACTCAACGTGTAATCAAACTCTGGAATTTGCTACCGGAGGATGTAGTAAAAGCTTTTAGTGTAGTTGAGTTTAAAAAAGGTTTGGACAAGTTCCTGGAGGAAAGGTCCATAAACCTTTATTAAAGTGGACCCAGAATATCCACTGCTTGCCCCAGTACAAGCATTGTGGAAGCTCTGTCTTTTGGGGAAACTGCCAGGTACTTGTGACCTAGATTGGCCACTGTTGGAAACAGGATACTGGGCTTGATAGACCTTGGTCTGACCCAGTATGTCATATCTTATATTCTTGTGTTCTTATGAATTGTCACTGTCATTGGAAAATACATGGCCTATATTAATATATATATATATTTATATATATATATATTTTTTAAACCCTTCTATTCCACCTCAGAGGACCATGAGGGAGTGTCTGAGATGGTTTCCAATAGTGTCCCCATGTGTAACACATAGAATTCCATCCTGCAACAAGCAGTTACATTAGATTGCACTTAGCATCTACCACAGTACTCCCCAGATGCCAAACTGGTGGCCATCTGGTAGTTTTGAACCTGCCAAAGTCTCACCCTTCTCTTTTCCCCCTTTTCGTCTTATTTCTGTTCGTCAACATTTTAAAAATGTGGGCTAAGCAGATACAGCCTCTATACTGGTGTATCTGAGAAGGCCCAAGTCAAAGAAGTCAAACGTTTTCAAGCATTTGTTAGCATTGATAATAAAAATAAGTGAATGTATACCCTGAAAGGGTAAGTGTGACGGGTTTCTAAACTAAGTTAATAATTAACTTAGTTTAGAAACATCCTTTAAAATTGACAAGAGTAGAATTGGCTTGATCGATTCTATTTCATTTAGGCGTTTCACCCAAAACCTCAAATGATTTTAACACAGAGTTAAATCAAAATCAAAATATGCTTGATCCTAGGGATGTGAATAAAGCAAACATTTTTGGCTCATTCTCAATTTGTTTGGGCTTTTTTGTTGATTTTTGAAACTTTTTTTGATTCACCCTGACCCTACCCTACTCCCTCTTTCACCTCTTGCTGGGGTCCTTGGTAGCCTAGTGGGAGCAGGACTAACTCCCAGTTGTGTCTGCTCTTCTGAGACCTGGGTTCAAAATTGTGCGATTGACCCTTAGCTGTCATCTTGTGGTACTCCTGCTAGGGGTCAGGCTACCAAATAAGGATCAATCTGATCCATAATGGTAGTTCCATAAGATTACCACTTTGAACTTGGAACTCATAAGAGCAGGAACAACTGGGAGAGGGAGGGGGTCGGGGTATCAGGAGAGAGGATCGGAAGTTGTGGGGTCTGGAGGAGGGACCAGATGTCAGGGTGATTAGGATGGGTATGGTTGTCAGGGCGGCTGATTGGCAGGTAGGAGGGACTTGTACTGCTGGTGGGAAGTAATTGGGGGGTGCATGGAAAAAGGGAGCAGTGATTTTAAAAAACTGCTCACAGGCACATTTGATGGAAAGCTGGATGCTTTTTCTCCCTACTTGCAGCTTTTTAAAATGACTGCTCCTGCTGGTGAGACAGCGCAGTGCACTCCTGCATATCTTGACATGCATTTTATAAGAGGCTCTGCATTTGGTGGAGCCTTTGTGAAATACAGTCCCAATCTGGACATCTTAATTCCCTTCTCCATAATCTATCTAAAATTAGTCTTCACATTTGTTAATTTGTAGATTAACGTGCGTTAAATAAATGTAGCGAGCATTACATTTTTTTAGACGCCTTGATGAACCAGATCATATGCCTAGTAGAGCCGTATCAAATTATCTTCTGTGCTTCATCCATTGTCCAGTGCCTACATGAAGCTTTTATAGGACATCAGGGGATGCAATGTTCATAATTTCAAGAGGTACAAAGTATAGTGGGAGAACAGTTCTTATTTGGGTGGGGGTGATTCTTAAAGAAGTGTTAAAGCAAATCTGACAAAAATATTTTCAAATAGTTCATTTTTGAAGTTAAAGCAATATCATTAAGACTTCCCTTTTTCATTCCGATCTTTTGGCTTTGCGTCTAAAGAGTTTTTCCTGTATTGGTCACGCTCGACATCGTGAATCTAAATACATTTTTAGCACATAGTGCCCAAAGAAGTGGAATGGATATATAGTGACATGCTTACTAAAGTTACCTCAGGCCGGAAGGTCAGGGGTTCAAATCCCACTAGAGGACAGCAACCTTGGGCTGGAAGGACTGGGGTTTCTAGTTCCACAGGTGCTCCTTGTGGTCTTGAGCAAGCCACTTAACCCTCCATTGTCCATGTTCCCTGTAAAATAGTTATCTCCAAGTTATAATGCCCTGTTCAATGTAATTTCAGTTTGTTCAATGTAAACCACCTTGATATCATGAAAGGCGGTATATAAGAAATGTTAAATAAATATAGTGCAGTAACACTTACTGTGCACTAAATTCCACACTATGGCACTGATTCTGTATTCTGCCTGCCTCTCCGCTGCATGCACAGAGCTGCTGTGTGTGCAGCAGAGGACGGGGGTGTGACGGGGTGCGGTGTGGGTGGACTCAGCCCTGGACGTACAGGCTGATTCCACTGTCGGCCCTGTATGTCTGAGGCCACCGGGGGGACAGCCTGCTTATTCCACCTTGGAGGTGGAATAAGAATAGGCCGCTCCCCCGATCCCACCTGCAAGCCCCCCTGGAGTCAGATCACAGTGCACTGGCTGCCCCCATCAGGCATGGGCAGTGGGGAATCGGGATCCTGGGGTGTGCCGCACCTGTGCTGCCACTGGGAAGATATCCCCACAGCAATGGAAGGGGCACTCCGGGTCATCCTTGGGCCCGATTCTGACTGCCACAGGAACATTTTGCTCCCATGGTTCAGAATCGTGTCCCAGTGAGCCTGTCCTGTTTGGGGCCACCCGGATGGTCCAGACATGCCCCTTAGGGAATCGGGCTCTATGCGGTTAACATGGGACTGTGGTAACTGCTACCGCATGCAGAAACAGCCGGCACAGTAAAAAACCCTACAGTAACAACGTTGCATGGGGTGCACCCGGGACAGGGCAGGTTTGAGGCAAAGAGAGGGTGCTGACTGTACAGTATGGTTAGCGAAGGCACCATTAGCTCGCACTAACCGTGAGTTGTGTAGTTAGCATGGCTGCCCGTCCTGCCACCTCGATGGATGGTGGTAAGTGCACCCATGGTAAGGGCTCCTGCCTGTTTAGTGCAGCGGATTCATCCGACCCTACAAATTGCATGGGGACATATCGGGAGTGCTCCCATCACTTAGTGTGGTTCTGGTCTGCCTTGGGTTAATTTTTGTTTCCTTCCACATGCTAAGGGACCCTCCCTTAGCACACTTGTTGGTCTTAGGTGATAACACCATGCGTAAGGAGAGGAAGGTGAAGAGAGCAGAACGCAAATGTTTTAAGGCAGCCATCATATTGGCCAAGGAAACCATACTTCAGTATTGGGTGAGTGAAGAGGATCGTTTAATGCATGAGCTAGGGGAGTTAGAGCAACAAGCCGGCAGATAGAAAGCGCAGCCACAGAGGTTGTATGTTTGTATACTGCTTTTAATGTTGTTTTTGTTGTATTATTGATGTAGGTGATATTGTAATATGTACCACTTTCAAATGTATTGATAGGTGGGTAAGACTCAAAATAAATGAAATAAAATGAATGCAAAGATATTGCCATCTGTGGAGATTATTACAGTTGAGCTCTCCCAAAATGCAGATGCCAGAGGGGGACGTTATAGGGAAACAGTAAGAAGAGGGGAGTGGGAGATGGGTATATGGGAAGGAGAGTGGCAGGAGGTGTGGAGTGACTAGATGAATGAAAGGATTAGTGAGGAATGAGTGGTGGACAAATAAAAAAGAAACCATCTGAGGAGTGGGTTAGAATCCCCTGGAAGTCAAATAAATAAGGGGACAGGTTAAGTTATGAAGTGTTTGATACAGCAATAATGCGAGAAGAGTGAAAGAATCTGGTATAGATCTACTAACAAGTATACTACCTTTATTCCAAGAGAGGTTGAAAGCAGAAGTGTTTCAATAAACTAGCTCAAAAGGCAAAAATCTTGGAATCACAATGAAAGAGACAGTTATAGAGATAAGGCTCTGGTGAGTTGATATTTTGAAGTATGTCCCAAATGTATTATACATTAGGACCTACCATATTCCGGAGAGCAAGATTATTTCGGCAGCAGAGCAAGTGTCTTTTGAAGAACTGATTATGAAGTGACTGTTCATCTTAAGCGAGGCAGACGGATCTGACTGAATTCTGCCTGTGAAGCTCAAACCTCACCATTACAAAATGTAGGATTGCATATTCTTGAAAATTCGATATCCAGTGTTAGTGCCATATCTGGATATGTTCTAATACTATCCAGATCAATAGAAACAGGGATTTATACATTTATGAGATTATAAAGGCATGCCCATGTGAATGTGTCCACATATGCACAGGGCTGCTTCATCTCCTTATGGGACTCTGGGCAAACATTTAAGCATGGACCCCACCAATGTTCCTGCAAAGCTGCACTGAGTCCTCCATTGGCATTCCTGCCAGTGGGGGGAAGTGCAAAGTGATCGCAAAAGCAATTACGCTTAGGATTGCAACTCATTGGAGGCCCTCAGGACCTGTCTATGTTGCGCAATGCTAAGCGTGATTACTTTTGCGATCACTTTGCACCTCCCCCACCGGCAGGCATGCCGGTGGAGGACTCAGCGCAGCTTAGTGGGAACATTGGACTGCATCCCCAGTAACGGCTCCCGTCCCATTCATGCCCCTCCCCCGTTTGCAGGTCCCCCCAGAGCAGCACAGTAGCCCCCTGTTAACGGCTCCTGTCCCATTCATACCCCTCCCCCGTTTGCAGGTTCCCCCCCCCCAGAGAAGAACAGTTAGCAGCCCTGTTCCTACCGTCTGCTCCTTCAGGCCGCTTGTGAACAAACCAGAAGCAGGAAGTCGTCGAACTGTTCACTAAAGCACTGCTCACTTCTCTTACAAGTGGCCTGAAGGCACAGAAGGTAGGAACAGGGCCACTTTTACCGATGGGCAACAGGGTATCTGGGCACCTGGTGTACAGCTACCTTTTCTCATAGGTAAACGTGGCCCTGCATTTGCATGTAAATGACCACTAATAAAATACTGACCAGCGTAAAGGTATGCATTTTGGCATGAGGGTGTGTACTTTGCCTTTAGAAATAGCTGGTGGTATGGTCCAGGTGGAGGATGAGTGGAGTTTTCAAGTAGACGCATAGATCATAAAATACCTTCATCTGTGGGTATATGTGTAAAGTATGCACAAACTCTGACACCTGCTCATGAGCGGATGGAAGTGATTACGCTCATATTCAAAGTGTGTTTTCTACCATCTAATCTTTCTAATATAGCACCAATGAAGGTGCCTCTGTTATAATAGTACCCTCCTGGAATAGCTGCTGAATGTACAGTATAAGTCCCTGATGCATAGATTTTCAGCGGCGTAATGGGTTTTTTAAGGCGCTGCCAAGATTTAGATGCCACGTATGTTTCTCAGTGTCATTGTTTTAGACGTTTATGCATGTAAGTAGCCACTTGTATGCATCAATGACCTCATGGAAAACACCTGCTAGCATGGAAGCATGCTCCTTTTTTGCAGGGCACATACATTCACTGTGGCCATGAACAGGAACGGAGTCTAGCCAGAGCATAGGCAGAGTACGCAGTTACGTGAACAGTTTTACATGTGTTTGTGCAGCGTCTACTGGCGGATATGTTAGTGCTCATGTGTGTGCACGTTCTTTTGCACTTACAGTACCCTAGTATTTTATAAAGCACGCGTGTACTTGAATTTATAAAACAGGCATAATATAGAGGCAGGAGAGCACACGTGTACTAGGTGCAACATTATAAAATTGCCCTATGTATGGAGAGTGCCACCAGAAAGCTCTCTATCCATTTCTGCAGAGTTACCAATTCCACTTAACTATACGCATGGCAGGCGATAGTTAAGTGGCTTAATATAAGCCAAAAAAAAAAAAGACTGTCTTACATTAAACTGCTTCGCTAAAAGTATACAGCTGAATATTGCCGCTGTACATATTACCGGCAGCAGTCAACACTGTATAACAACACTGAATAGATGTAGGGGGAATATTCAGTGGCAGCGGCTAGCGCAATGAGAGCGGCTGGCCATCGCTGCTAAAACTAACACCCGCATATTCAATGCCGGGGCCGTATCTAGCCATGGCATCAAATAGCCGGGTTAGCCGGAGAAGCAGGAAGCTAACTAGGCAACGGCAATATTCAGCCACTGCCAGGCTAGCTTCTGCAGTGAACGTTAGGCCACTTTAGGTACCAAAACTTTGCCACATAGCAATAACTGGGCTGCGGCTCAGTAGTGGCGCTGCCAGGTTATCGCTGCATGCCGCCTCCTCTCCACCCATGGAATGCAGTGATTTTCTGTGCTCTGTACAAATCGTGTTAGCTGCATCAGTGGGCAGAAAATGGCCGAGAGTGCGCATGTCTGTGACATGTGATAACCGCCAAAGCTGCCAAGAACGTGAGTACAGATAATAGCACCTAAGTGGGTAACGTTAACTGCATCCACGGTGCTGCTGTGCCGTGTTCTCTGCATTTGCAGTGCGATATCTGCTGGGGAAATGCTGTGCACACTCCCAAAATATTCTGCACAGATTTGCAGCTAATGCCTTGCTGTTTGCACTAAAATGCTGCATTAGTGGCCAAAGCTTCCCACAGTTCAGTAAACAGACTCTAATTCTGGAACGGAGAGGTTCCATTCCAAGCACTGCAACGTTTCAAGACCAACACTGCCAGTTTGTGGCATGGATGTAGGGCTGAGCATTTTTGTAATGTCTCATTTTGTAATAGTGTTTGCTATTCCCCTTGGTGCGTACTATATGATGTGCACATACTAGACAGTGGAGGCTATTTAGTAATCGCACGTAGTACGTTGTAATCGTGCTCACTATTATGCAGTAGTGCATGTTGTTACAAGATGATATGACATGAACAAACAAAAAAACCCTTCAAAATGAAACAAAATGAAATGAAATGAAAAATTTCTGCTTGCCCACATTTGGAAAGTACAAAAATGTTATGTGATCTACCCTATTATGTTCTCAGTAGATGAAAAGCAGAGAGAGAATCCACTGTTTTGAACATGTGGCCTTGCATCTATGTTCTTTCCTCAAAACAAAGGGAAGAAGATTACCCATGTTGAATGTAATTTATTATCAGGGCGCATAAGAGGTCAAGTAAGTGCCTACTTTGGCATTATTTGATAAGATCAGATAGGCACCTAAGTGCCTTTATAAAATATGAATGATGTAAGTGGTAGAAATCGCACTTTGAATGCAGGCGCAGACATTTATACCTGCTTCAGAGCAGGTGAAAAGATTTGCACGTAAAGTTCCCAAGTACATGTGTTGATTAAGCTATTTTATGCTACTGCTATTAATAGGGATCTGTTTTCATTTTCAATGAAAGCTGCAATCCCAGCGAAACAGGAAATGACAAAGTTGTCGTTTTGTAGTGCTCGTCAATAGTGCGCACTCCTTCACCAACATGCGCACTATTGAGTTATAATGACAAAAGACAAAAGAAATTAAAAATAAACCCCCCAAAATGAAATGATATGAAAATTTTAGGGCTGCTCACCCCTATTTAATAATCAACACACATACTTGCATACTGCACCAGCGCACTGCCCAGGCCACGCCCCTAGCTACATCTGTTGGCAAATGAAATGCCTTCTTGACAAGACATGTACATTTAAGCTAGCCGGTATTGTATAAAAGAGTTTTACACTTATCCCAAATTACTTTGCTCCATTGAAGCAGTGTGACTACAAACATGGGCTTTGCATATTGGTGGGTTGAAAAATCAGTCGCAGGTTGCCGTTCAAAAGTTTATTCCAGAAGCAAAGATTTTCCCTACAATTGGTCAGAAAATCTGACCCACCAGGGCTCTGCCCTTTGTTACCAAAATCTGACCCACCAGGGCTCTGCCCTTTGTTACCTGATTATTGTAGATCGTAGAAATCCAACCTCAATAAATCTTGCCCATGGGAAAATCCATTGATGTTGGGAAGGATTTTTTTGATTGTGTTCCAATTGCTTCCTGGCACATTCATTTCTAAGAGCCATTTCCTTGTGATGATTCATTAATGGTAACGGTGCCTGTAATGCTGATATACATTCTACATGCATTAGTATTGCCAAAGCAATTCAGCATTTATTTACGTGGATATCAAGGTCAAAAAACAACTTGCAGGTGGTATCTTTGAAAAGACAAAAGGTTTCCACCTATAACTTGTCTGTTGCCCTGTATTTTTGTGAATCGAGATGGATTATAGCAACCTCACTCATAAAACATGTAGTGTGCATGTATATTTTTTGTGTATATATATATATAGAGAGAGAGAGAGAGAGAGAGAGAAAGATAAAGACTCAAAGCTCAGATACTGTGCATGACATCAATATTCAAATCATTTGCCTGGTTAATTTGAGGAGTTAACTGGCTAAATCATCCGGTATAGATTTCCTGGGCCAATCACCAATTACATTTTAATAGAACAACTTGTGTGCTTAAAAATGTAATTGCTGATAAATAAGAGGGACGAGTGAAATTACAATTGTGAGGACACAATTGTAATTTCACTGCGCTATCCATTTAAATACAACCTGTTAAGTCTGTTGGAAAAAATAGTTATCCATTTAGAATTCTGGTTTATTTTCTTAACAAGTTATCTTTGTTCATATTAGGTTAAAGATAACAAGACCACTTATAGAATTATCTTTAGCTAGATAACCAGCAGCTGAATACTGAGCTCCTATTTATAAAACCTTTGCAAACGGAATGCACTTTTGTTAATACAATCTGGGGTTATTTCTATCAAATTATTATTTTTTTTCTGTTTTTGGATTTAGCTCATGCCGCTTCATTACATAGAAGGTCAAAGTGACTTACATTCAGGTTCAGTAGGGATTTCCCTGTATCCAGAGGGCTCACAATCTAAGGGTCCCCTCTACTGAAGTGCATTAGGTTTTTGCTCTTAACGCACATTTAGCACTAAAACTAACCATATTAAGTGGAAAGCGTCAGGAACATGACTAACATGTTTCCTGGTCATTAACATGCAAATACGCAACCTAAAAGATGTTGCAAATATCGTGGGTGTACCGAACACCTCCTATTGTGGTGGCATTTGATGCACCCACCCCATTTGCACCATTGACTGTTAGCATATGATGTGTCCCACCATGCTTACTGCAATGTGCTCTCCGCACTCACTTTCTGCTCCTAAGCTACCCGTTCACCATCCCGATGCACGACTGGCAGTTAGTGAAGCAGTTCATGTTAACTTTCATGCCCCCCGCGGTAACAATTACCTCAGGCCATTGCGTGCAAAAATGCACTTTAGTAAATGGCTTCTAAGTTTGTACCCAGAGCAATGGAAGGTTAAGTGACTTGCCCATGGTCATAAGGGTATCACTGGGAGATACAGGATTGAAGCCTGACTTTCCTGGTTCTTAGCCTTGCTGCTCTAGTCACTAGGATACAGCTCCACTGATTAAGTCAGTAGCAATGGTTTAAAAAACAACGACTTTCCTATAGCAACTTGAGAAAGTAAATTTTAGATGTTGGAACAGAAAAGGTGATGGTTGCATGCGTGTGATGAATTATCTATGTGCTTCTTGCTAGGTTTTTATTAGGAGTGTAGAATCCATGTCTGCTGCAATGAAAACACACTGGGAATTTACTCTAACTGGTACCTTATATCAGTTTTCATGCTTAAGAATATATACTATATATATATTCCAGTTATCCAGATAGTGGCTGCACAATCCAGATATTCAGAGATAGCCACAATCTGTGTACTGTTGCTGAATATCTGGAGGTTACTTAAATGCTGTCCCATGGCATTTAAGTACTGGGAGCTCTGCTTTTAATCCTTTCCAGCAATGGTAGTTTCTTCACCTATTCTAAACGGGTGGGCTGTATGACCAACAGTGGCTTTCACGCTCACATACAGAAAGACAAATTCTTAATTGTAATATTGTAGGAGTAAATTTGAACAGGACTACTTGCTTTGCAGAATTTCGGTATGACTTGAGTTTCACTTTGCTGCAGTAGTTTGTCCCACACTCTGCCTACGTTAAAATATTTAGACCCCTTATTTATTAAAGTGGAGTGGAGAAGTAGCCTGGTGGTTAGTGCACTGGCTTAGTAACCAAGTAGACTGGGATTTGATTCCTGCACTCCGTGTGGCCTTGGGAAAGTCACGTAACCATATGTATGAACTGACTCCTGGTATTATTGGGTTGTCTGTGCTCTGCTGCTACACATACATTGCCTCAGAAGAAAGGCCTGGAAATCTGCTGCCAAGAAAACCCTGGAGCCGATGGGCCACTGCTGACTTGAAGGCACACTTTGCATTTACTAAGGTGCACTAAGATTCTGCAGTTAACATACGTTCATCGCTGTAATGAACACACAAAGCTGCTGCATAAAGGCAGAGGAAGATTTTTTGCTATGTGTTAACTGCATTGCATATGAAATGATGCAGTTTATTGCACTTTTTCAGGTGGTGCTATCTCTACCACATAATCTGCCACGTTAAGAGTTGACGTACGGTAGCCTGCTACATGTCCTCCACCCATTTGGTACCACATTAGCTGTTAATGAGGAAATTACTGCGTGTTAACTGCTAAGGCACTACATTAACTGCTAGAGTGGCTTAGTAAACACATCCTACAGAGCACTGTCTGTGACTGACCTGTCCACAATGCAAAGACAGAAATGCAGGACACATTTACCATGAACTTGAGGTTCACAAAAATGAAACAACTGATCTGGTGAGGGGAGGGCTTATATGACTGAAAATCAAATACCGAAGCCATCTGACTTTCCATCGTGTGAACTCTTTAGCTGTGCTTCCCATCAGAGAATGATAAAGTGCTCCATGGGACTCTGCTGAGAGCACTGCCGAAGTTCAGGGTTAGCTTGGCAGGCTTCAGAATGGCGTCACGATGTTTATGGTCTTACAGATGCTTTCACAGGGTTTCAGCAGTGTGCTAAGGCCCAAGACAAAACCTTGTTTTGATTCACCAAGGAGCTCCTCTTTTAAGGGCCTGAATCTACAGTACTTGAATGCCAGGCATCGTGCAAATGTATTACAGAGATCTGGCTGGTAGAGGGAAGAGGGCTCAGCATGAGGTGAGATCAATTGCTGCCGTGGCTCTTTATCATAGAAGACACCTCAGTTTTCAAATCTAGTTTTAGGAAAATCAAAGAAAGATCCCTGCTGTCATGTGCAGTTCTTACTAAACTTGGCTTGCTTCGGTTCCTTTAGATTATGGCAATAAATATGGACTGTGATGTGCGGCTAAGGAACAAGGGTTTTTTTTTTCAATGTAATTGTGTCTATGACATCACGACCATGCCATCAGATGCCAGTGGAAATAAGGTATAATCCTCCAACCGGAAATAAGATATAATCCTCCAACCGACTGTTATACTACTACTACTACTATTAATCATTTATATAGCGTTACAAGGCTTACACAGTGCTGTACGTAAACACGTAGAAAGACAGTCCCTGCTTGTCAGAGCTTACAGTCTAAGAAAGACAGACAATGCAATGGCTGAGGATAGGGTTACAAATAGGGAAGGGTAAGGAGACACATGGAGAATGAGGGATCAGGATCCAAAAGCAGTCTCTAAGAGGCATGGATTTGAAAAGGGGGCGAGATGAAGCCTGACATACAGATTCAGGTAGTTTGTTCCAGGCATAAGGAGCAGCAAGGTGTAAGGATTGAAGTTTGGAGTTGGTAGAGGAAGAGAAGGACATAGACAGAAGCAGGCCAGTGGAAGAGCGGAGTTCACGAGGAGGGGTGTAGGGAGAGAGGAGAGAGGTAGTGAGGTAGGTAGTGAGGAGCAGTAGAATGAACATATTTGTAAGTCACAAGGAGAAGTTTGAATTGGATACGTAAATGGAAGAGGAGCCAATGAAGTGACTTGAGAAGAGGGATTATATGAGTATAGCCGGGCTAGCGGACGATTAACCGTGTAGCAGAGTTCTGAACAGATTGAGGGGGAGAGAGGTGACTCAGAGGAAGACCAGCAAGGAGGATGATGTTACAATAGTCGAGATGGGAGATGACTATAGAGTGAATAAGTGTCTTAGTAGTGCGTTCAGAAAGGAAGGGACAAGTTTTGCAAATGTTATAGAGAAAGAAACGAGAGGTTTTAGTAATTAGTTGGATGTGATTGGAGAAGGAGAGGGAGAAGTCAAAGATGACCCAAGTTGCAGGCTGAGGAAACAGGAAGTAGAAGAATAGATAAAGGGGGAGGAGGGTTTGGGGGGAAAGATAAGAAGTTCGGTTTTGGCCATGTTAAATTTCAAATGGTGGTGAGATATCCAGGCAGTGATGTCAGATAGGCAGGTAGAGATTCGGGCCTGGAGTGTAGGAGAAATATCAGATGTAGAGAGATAGATTTGAGAGTCATCAGTGTAAATATGGTACAGAAAGACATGGGAGGAGATGAGAGCACCAACGGACTAGGTATAGAGAGAGAAAAGGAGAGGGCCCAGAACAGACCCTCTTATCCCTCCTGACAACGGGAAGTGACAGCTTCTGAGCCTCTAAGCTTAAAAGAAGAGTGGAGTCAGTGAGGCAAACTTTTTAAAGTAAGTTTGCCATTCTGCCTTTACCACCGCCATGTGTGCCCCCTTCCTGCCTAGGGCCCCCTGAATTGTGGAGGTTGCTTGGGCAGAATTTACGTTACTGTACACAGTACATAAGGCATGTAGGGCACATGTTTGCTCTACTGTTTAAATAGCTGGATAGAAGTAACCTACAGCGCCATTCATTAGGCAGAAGAGTGTTGCTAAGTTAAAGGCCAAATCTGTAATAGAAAATGAATTAAATAAGGAAATCATCCTTGATGCATAATGACTTTATGAAAAGGGTTTTTGGAGATTTAAAATAAACCAATTGGCTTGTAGTGCTGAAACCTCAACTTTATTTATTACTACCAGAATGGTCAAAAGGCGTTAGGTGGGGTTGTGTAAGCTCCAATATTGAATGCCTAGGGTCCCATTTGGTTAGGAATTCCACCTCTCCGTTTAGGGTTATTTCAGCCATATTACTTTATCCTTAATCGCAGAATGTTAACTGTGTTTTCTCAATGATGGGGAAATGCTTTTCACCCACCTGGATTTCTTGGCTCACGTTGAGATACTTGGCTGTAACACAGTGGGAAATAAGACAGCACAGTCTGCAAGTCTGAAAATGGGGGGCACAAGGGGAAACAGGAGCTCCTGTTGAAAGAAAAAACAGCTACTTGGCCAGTACAGAATATCAGCTTTTTCTAAAAGTGCACAGGCAAGGTAAAGTTCCAGCTGGGCAGTTTTAAGGCTCTGCCAGGGGCACTCAGGTAGCAGAGAAAGCAAAGGTCTTTCTGACCTTTGTAAGACATGGGGTAATCTTTACATGAGGATAAACTGTTCTTAACTCATTTTCTACAATGCATTAGGTACCAGCAGGCTTCCCTTCAGTGTTCATTTTCCAAGTCTTGTAATACTGCTTCTCAATGCAGCATGCAGGGAATGGGGAGAGGGGGAGGGGGAGGGAGAGAAGAAGAAAATGTCAATATACTCTCTAACCCTGGCCCTACCCATCTGGTCATTTGTTCTGTATTTGCTGAGGATTTGTCTGTGTGACCAACCTGAAGTATTCAACTAATTTGTAGTCAAGATTGCTCTTTTTCCAAATAGGAAGTATATTAATATTAATACATTTGGAATTTTGTTTTGCCTGCCTTTCCTAGCAGCTTACAGCATTTTTAGAATTCTGGTACAATAAGCCCCTGTTCCAAAAAATGTATGTCAAGCACTGGAAGTTAAGGTTCTTGCCCAAGGTTTGCCACCGAGGAAAGCGGTGTCTGAACGCTGGGTTGAGTCTCGAGTCATTGCTCTAACCACTAGGCCTCTCTTTTTCCATGCTGGTTAGAAGAGTAATGCTATTTTAGGGCCCAATGTAATATTTGCAGTGCTGCTCTTTTGTAGTTTGAATTTCTGGTAGAGGCCTGATTACTAAACTGCAGAAAACTAAGCTAATGTGGTATTTTAGTGCAAATAGCAGGACGTTAGCTGCAAAAGCCTTGCGCCATCTGCTGGGGGAGGGGAGGGCAGCACAGCATTTCCCCAGCAGATACTGCATCAAAAATGCAAACACCATGGTGTAGCAACATTGTAGATGCAGTTAACACCACCCATTGAGTTGGTATAGTTGCACTCATGCTGCCTGCAACTCCGATGGGTACCACGTGCTGATTATCTTCACAGTAACCGCACGTTGCAGACATGCCTACTGTCCACCCATATCCCTCCCACTTGCGCAGATACTGTGAAAAATGCAGACAGCGCAGAAAATTGCTGCACTATCTAAATTGTTGATGGTCTGTTACCACGCCCCAATAGTGCGCACTATCAGCCATGTTGACAGGTACTGCAGTTTAATAGACAGGCCCCTAGTGTGATTTCAGTATGATAGGTTTCCTAAATAGGTTCTGAGTGATGTTTCTACAGGGTTTTGAGATACTTCACAACATACCTGCTAATGGAGAGAGTTTGTGTCACATAATTTTGTTTTGAAAATTTTCCAGTTGTTTCCTAGGGAGGAGTATGCATGTTGCTTTTATGTTATCTGCTTTAGTCCCAAAAGGTGCCAGTTTTATGCCTATTTTATAAAGGTTTAAAAAAATATATTTCTTCAAATCAGTCCATATACTGAAACTATTTTTAAATACATTTTAGCCCACTTTTCAAATTATTTTTTTAAATAATATTTTGCCAGACTACAGATCCCAAAGAGCACAATAGTGGAACATGACTATTGACTCAACTTCTCATTCTGGGTCCATTTTATTATATGCTATCATACAATAATAAACTTCTGTAGTATAAAAGCAATCCCAGTAATCCCATCTTCCACTTATTTCATATTTCAACGTGACATCACATTTCAAAAAATCATGTGCTTCAGGGAGAGTGCCCGTCTGAGAGTCCATCAACAAGCCAAAAAATCTACCATTATATTTCTGTCCTTTTTCATGCTTAGTTTTTATAAAGAGAACATAGGCACTTATGTGCCACTATATCATAAGCTTTCAGAACTCTCTCTAATGGCACACAAATTCTCTTGCACAAATTGCTACGTCCTCCGCAGAAGCTGTAAATGTATGTATTAACATCTACGAGGTGTGATCAAAAAGTATCGAGACTTGTTGTGTAGCAATATAATATGTCACACCACAATACTATTAAGCATGCAGTGGCCTAGTTATGTACTTTGCATGTGTAGAGCACACCTGTACTTTTGTAATCATGTGATGTTTGGTATCGTGTAAAAAACAGTTCATCAGGTTTACGATGAATGAAAAAATTGAACAGCGAATTTGCATTAAATTTTGCCAAAAAACGTGGAGATTCGTGCAAAGAGACGTATGACAAGTTACAGCAAGTGTATGGTGATGAATGCTTGAGTCGTGCTTGAGTTTATGACTGGTACAAATGATTCCAAGAGGGCCGCCAAAGTGTTGACAGTGACAAATGTTCTGGACGGCCATTCACAAGCAGGAATGAAGACAAAGTTGAAGCAGTGTGTGCCGCAATATGCTCAAATCGTTGATTGAATATCAGGGAGCTTGCTGAGGACATGGACATCAGTTTCAGGTCAATGCAGTCTATTCTTACTGTCAATTTAGGCATGAGATGTGTGTCTGCAAAATTCATACCGAAACTCCTGTTCTCTGACCAAAAAAGAAGATCAACTGTCTGCAGCCAGGGAGTTGTTGGAATGTGTTGAAAATGATTCAGATTTCATCTGAAGATTATTACTGGTGATGAATCATGGGTTTATGGTTATGACCTGGAAACTAATGCTCAGTCCTCACAATGGAAGACTCCAAACTCTCCCAGATCCAAGAAAGCCTGTCAGGTGAGGAGCAATGTCAAGGTCATGCTCACAATTTCTTTGACTACCAGGGTATTGTTCATCATGAGTATGCTCCAAAAGGTCAAACCATCAATAAGGAGTACTTCATCCAAATTTTGACTCATTTGAGAAATGCAGTTCATCGTAAGAGGCCAGAGTTGCACAGGAATGGTGAATGGTCGCTTCATCACGATAATGCCCCAGCTCATGCATCACATCTTGTCCAGCAGTTCTTGGCCAAACACCAAATCAAGCAAGGGACTCCTACAGCTGGAAAACAAATTGCACTTATAAGTATTTATCTTCTGAAATACGTATTTATTTAGACAGATTTGTATCCCACCTTATCCTTCAATCAAAGTGGTCACAATACAAATGGAGGGTTACAAATAACATAGGGTAAATAAGACATTAACAAACAAACTAAGACAAATATACTCTAAATCTTGGGGAAAAAGGGAATTCTTTGGGATAAAGCTGATAAATCTGTGCATTTTAGAATTCAGTGTTTTTACTGAGTCAGTCAGATCTTAGTACCCCACCAGAGAGCTTTTTATTTAAATCAAATCAGAATATAGCTTAGCATACAAGTAGATTAAATAGTCTCTAAATAGAAAGAAATAAACTTGTTTCTATTGACCTTTACGAAGAGGCCTTCCAGTTAGGAGGCAAAAGATCAGTGAAGTTGTCATAAATAGGTGTTAAAGCCAATTGACAGATCAAAGGGCAATTTTAAAGGCTCCCTCTATCAAACCAAGGGCTGGGTGAATCACCCACAAAATTGGTAAGACTTTACCTTAGAAGCACAGGTCAGGGCACTGTGTAGCAAGCCAGCTTTTAAGAAGTCTTATTTCCCTCACTCCCACCCCGACTCCCACCTACCCCAGGAATAGTGTTAGCTTTATAGGCTCCTAAACCTATTAAAGGGCATGATGTGCCCATATTCACTTTCAGATGTGGCTGGTTATCCTCATCAGGAATAAATTAATTAAGTACCTGAGATTAATTAATCTTGAGGTGGCCAAAGTCCATTAAACATATTTGGGGTCATTTCAAGCCACAGATAGCAGGGATGAACGTCCCATTGAGATGTACATCCCCGCTATTTGGCCCCTCTGCCGACCCCGACTAACTTCCCTGTTAGACGAGGCAGTGCGAGGGTGGTGCGGGGATAGAGTAAGGGCGGGCAGTGGGTAGTCCACGGACCCAGACATACAGGGCCGATTACAATGTCAGCCCTGCATGTCCAGGACCAGCTGACTGAACAGGGAACTTATTCCACTCTGAGGTGGAATAAGTTCCCCTAGATGGGTGGTTATGGCAGATGCATCAAAGGCAGGAGGGGGTGCAGAAGATTCCCCGCAGCCTGACCCTGGCCTTGGGAGGCCAGATTGTGAGTCAGACTGAGAGGAATGCAAAAACCATTCAGGAGCCCTGAGGGTGGAGGCTTGTACATGCAGGCTGACCGAGATCGGGGTCCCAGCCTGCATGTACAGGTCTGGACGCAATTCTGATCCCGTGGGGCCAGATGTGCCCTGCGGGATCAAAATCCCATCTAATTCTGTGCATCTGGTTCCAATCGGGCGCAGAGAGGGCCGGGATGTCCAGGATGGGGCCCATTAGATATAGTTGTACTAGTATAAGTATCCCCAGAAAATGTAAGTAAGTAAACACCTTAAATACCTAAACAAAACCTTAAAACTATGATGCAAACAGCAGTCCAGCAGCGAGATGGGGTTTTTCCAGTCGTTTGCATTGAGTGTCACATGTATGATTTTCTCCCAGTTGTTGAGGAGTCTTATGAGTGCACTAGGTGCAAGGAGCTCTTTATTCTCAGGGAATGAGTCTGATCTCTGGAGACTAGAATAGCAGACTTGGAGGACAAAAGGAAGACAGAGAGGTATATAGATGAGACCTACAGGGATGTCGTACTGAAGTCCCACCTCAAGTCTGGCAGCCTCCATGTTGCCATGGAGGAAAGAGTCATGTGAAAGGAAATCATCACCTTGGTGTGGCAGGAAGAGATCTTGTAGCTAGGAACTGTCTACCAGGTGATGTAAAACCCTCTTGTACTGAGGAGGTTTCTCCGGGGCCATGTGTCCATGAGGGAAGGGTTAGGATAGTTGGTGATTCAATCATTAGGCATCTTCCTCTTGCTGACATATCTTAAAAATGTCTTGTCCCTCCGTTTTGTTACATTGGCTATTTTTTCTTCTTTTTGTATATTGCTTTCTTGACTACTTTCCTAGCTTCTCTAAGCTTTTCCAAATATTGATGCTTGTCATCCTCTTTCTATGATTTTTTGTATTTTATGAAGGCCACCCTCTTTTTCTTCACCTTTTCAGCTACTTCTTTTGAGAAAGTGTTCTCCTTTTCCTTTTACAGTTATTTACCTTTCTAACAAAATGGTTTGTTGCCCTAAAAATATCTCCGTTCAATTTTGCTCATTATTTTTCTATAGCACTCAGCTGTTCCCATCCCACTAACGACTCCTTGAGGTATTGTCCTAACTTAGCAAAGTTTGTTTTCCTAAAGTCTAAGGCCCTCACTTTTGAATGGGCTAATACTGAACCACATCATCTGGTGATCATTGGATGCAAGATAATCTCCCACTATAACATCAAACACACTTTCCCTATTGGTAAGCATCAGGTCCAGTATGGCCCCTTCACATGTGAGTTCTATTACCAGTTGCCAGAATAGTTCACCCTGACCTCACTCCCTTGAATTCGTGTCTCACCCTTGTTTCTAGCTGGCTATCCTCAAACTGTCTTCATCTTAATCTCGCTAAAACTTCTTCTACATGGTTCATGTTTGGGAGTCCCTGCCCCTCCCTTGCTCCTTTCCTTGGATGTTCTGCGATCCCTATTGTTTCCTCCTTCCGATATCTAGGGGTCCTGCTTGATTCCAATCTCATTTTCAAAGATCACATATCGCATCTAGCTAAGATGTCCTATTTTTTCCTCCGATCTATTCATCCTTTTTCTATCCCCTTCAGCACTGACCACCCTTACACTATCCGCAGTCTTGTCACAATTAGATTACTGTAATTCCATTTTTTGTTGGCATCATCCAAGTTCAAATTCTTTGGCTACAACTTATTCAAAATACCGCAGCCAGAATCATCTCTCACTCCTCCCGTAGAGATCACATTACCCCTCTACTATTTCTCCTACATTGAATATCGCACAGTTCAAGATATTAACTCTGGTTCACCGAGTCATTTATACCCATACGCCACAATACCTTGCTCATCTTCTCCACTTTCACACCCCCGCATGTAGTCTTCACTCCCTTCACATCAATCAACTTCACCTTCCCCCTCTATCTTCTGCACATTTTTACAATCCACTCGCCACTCTGCCTTCTTCTTCCATGGTCCGGCTCTTTGGAACTCTCTGCCCACATCACTTCATCTGGAACAAAATTACACCACATTTAGGTCACTACTCAAAACTCATTTCTTCACCTCTGCATTCAACCTCCCGGCTGTGCCCAGCTGACCTGGTTTATCCATGTTTATCTATGTTCTGTTAAAATGTCTTGTTTTGTGTTCTGTTATTTTCCTCTTTCCTGTCTCGAATTGTATTTCTCTTCCTGATACTTGGCCTTGCGACAGCTCCCGATTGATTTTGTACATGTAAACTGCCCTGATGAAACAAAGGGTGGTATATCAAATTTAAATAAACATAGATAATCCAGGATCTCCTTACTTCTAGATGATACCACAACAGGGATGTGCCAGTCAATATCCGGCATATTGAAATCACCTATCAGTAACACTTCTCCTTTCATGGCAATACTGGGTATGTCTTCTATTAAATCTCTGTCCACTTTTTCTGCCTGTGAAAGAGATCTGTATATCACTCAAATGCAAATAAATTTCATTTTCCCTCTTACTAGTTTAACCCACAGTGCCTCCTCCCTCCCTTTTAAGCCCTGTAATTCTATAGCTTTAATATTATTTTTTTACATTTAGTGCCACTCTTCCTCCCCTTCTTCCTATCTTGTCCTTCCTGAATAAAGTATAGCTCAGTATAATTACATACCAGTCATGGTTGTCTGTGAAACTTGTCTGCGTAACCTCCACTAAATCCAAGTCATACTCTTCCATTAAAGCCTCAACATCTGGGATCTTATTTCCCATACCACGGACATTTATGCACAGTGCTTCTAGATGTTGCCTCTTTTACCCATATCTACAGAGGTATTTAATGTTTTTATTGTTTCACTTACCTAAGGGCTTCTGCTTACCCGGGGGCTTTCATCACCTATCCCCAATGAATCTAGTTTAAGCCCTTCTTAGATAGATGGACCCCCATCTCTGACCTTCAGCCTTTAGAAAATCAGCCCATGGTCTAGGAAACCAAAACGCTCTGAATGACATCATCCATGCAACCATGCATTCATCTCAGGGATGCGAGCTACTCTGTCTTGGCCTTTACCCTCAACAGGGAGGATTGAAGAGAATACCGCCTGCACACCTATGTGCTTCACCTTCTGACCCAGAGCCATGAAGTAACTCTTGATACGCTTGGAGGGATACCAAGCAGTATCATTTATGCTGACATGGATGAGCAACATCAGTTAATAGTAGGTCTGATGAGTCTCTGCAAACTCTCAATAATATCTCAGATTTTGGCACCTAACAGGCAGCACACCTCCCTGGGCATCAAGTCTGCTTCCCAGATGGATGCTTCAGTACCCCTCAGAAGAGAGTCACCAACCACCACTACCTTTTGCTTCCTTGTGGTCACTGACTCTGCAACTTTGGGGAGTTTGAGCTCTCGTTCTTCCCTTTCCTAGGATTTTTTCACCTCCTCCACTTTCCAGGCTGCATACTGGTTTTTCAGTTGGAAATCTCGATTGTTGATTCTGCAGGCTTTGGTGACTTGTGGCCATCTCTGTTCATTCTGTAGCATACCATCTTCATCTCTGTTGGAGAGCTTGGATGTTTTAAGAAGCATTTAATCAATGTGCTTCTTGCTGTCTTGGATGTTTCTCAGTCTTACCATCTCTACTCTGAGCTCCTCCATTTGCTTCATGAGGGCTTCAGCTTGCAGGCATCTTTCACATGGAACCAGTCCATCGACTGGCATTGGGTTATCTGTCTGGACAGAGGAAGAAGCTGTAATAGGGGCAACAGCTTTGGTATTACGATTTCTCCCAGCTATCCTTCAATTAGTTGAGCTTTGGTACCTGTTAAATAATTGAGAGAGACCTATCAATGTCCCTAACTTTTTTTTAGCTGTCCTTTAGGAGGAAAAAGCTGCTAACCTCTTTTATGTGTGTTCTAACAGTACTGTTCTGTGTCCCTATGTGTAGCCCTTCTTGCTTGCTAAACAGTTATTATTTTACACTAGTAAATTCTGATATTATGTGTCTGAGATTAATGTTTTCCTTTGTAAAACTACCTAATCAAGCTCCTTCAAGAATATCAAATTGTTTACTTTTACTATATATCCAAATGTGGAACTGTTTGCTTCCTAGATTTCCCTACTAACCAATAAAAATCTGGGGCCTGATATTCAATTGGGATGGCTATGTGCCGCTAAGATGCATAGCCGTCGACACCGACCTCTAACCCCAGATATTCAATGCCGGTGTCATATGCAGCCCCCAGCATTGAATATCCAGGGTCACCGCACGGTCTCTGATGCTGCAGAATGGGCCTCTAACCATGTAGCAGTGATGTTGCACCGCTACCCAGTTAGCTCTGTGGATAAAACTAGGCCAGCTTTTGCTGTGCTTAGTTTTATCTACAGGTCGTTAACCGGGTAGCAGTGCAATATCGCTGCTACCCGGTTAGAGGCCCATTCTGAAGGTGCATGTCCGGGCCATCCGGATGTCCAGAAATCTGGATGGCCCAGAGATACATCCAATTCTACTCCTGCAGGGGTTATATGCACCTGCGGGAGCAGAATCGCAGCACAGTGACTGGACATTCGTGGAGTGCCCCAATTCTGGCACCTCTGACATCCAAACACATGCCTTACTCAACCAGACTCCTTAATGGAGCCGCTGTGCCTTGGCTTCATATTGCCATGGCACCGCGGCACCATTAAGGAGCCACGATCCCCGACCACCCGCAACAACTTTCTTTCTCTATAGCTGACCCCCAATGTGGCCTTTCAAAGGCAGGGTCAGGTTGCCGGGAAGCTCCTCCATCCCCTCGCCCCACTGACCTAGCCCTGGTCCTCCGTTGATGTTGGAGACCCTGGAAGTGCAGGGCTGACCCTTGCTTCTCCCTCGGTCTGCCCCCTCCCGCCCCCGTCCAGAGCTCCCCGCACATCTCCTATGTACGTGCGGGGAGCTTTGGGCAGGGTATATGGTCATGGCATTTAGCAGGGATGGACATCCGACCCAGATGTCCATCCCTGCTAAACGCGGCTCGGAATGACCCCATTAGTGACTGTTGCCGCCCATTAGTGAATAACCCCATTAGTGACTGTCGTTCATGAAAGACAACTTACAAACAAACTGAGCACCCTAGGGATGGATCCTAAAGTTACTGCTTGGGTTAGAAATTGGTTGAGTGGAAGGTGACAAAGGGTACAGGTAAATGGAGCTCACACTGAGGAGAAGGAGGTTACCAGTAGTGTGCCCCAGGGATCTGTCCTTGGTCCGATTCTTTTTAACATCTTTGTTACTGGTATAGTGGAAGGGCTGTTGGGTAAGGTTTGACTCTTTGCAGATGATACCAAAATCTGCAATAGAGTAGACACCCAGAAAGGTGCATAGGGAGAAGAATGGCCAGTAGAAGAATTGAGGGGACAGTGCCTCTGTATAAGTCTTTGGTGCGACCTCATTTGGAGTATTGTGTGCAATTCTGGATACCACACCTTTAAAAGGATATAAACAGGCTGGAGTCAGTACAGAGAGTGGCTGCTTAAATGGTTAGTGGTCTTCATTATAAAGCATATGAGGACAGACTTAAGGATCTTAATATAAACACCTTAGAGGAAAGGCGGGATAGAAGTGATATGATTGAGATGTTTAAATACCTCTGCGAAATAAATGCACAGGGGGAGAGCCTCTTTTGATTGAAAGCAAGCTCTGCTATGAGGGGACATGGGATGAGGGTGAAAGGGGATAGATTCAGGAGTGATATGCGGAAATATTTCTTTAGGGAAAGAGCGGTGGATCCATGGTATAGTCTCCCAGTGGAGGTGGTAGAGATGAGGACGGTATCTGAATTCAAAGAAGCATGGGACAAACACAGAAGATCTCTAAAGGTAAAAAGAGGATCTCTAAAGGTATAAAGAGGTTGATATGGAAGGGCAGACTAGATAGGCCATGTGGTCTTTTTCTGTCGTCATGTTTCTATGATATGCCCCGATGCTAAGCGGTTAGCATTGTGCCGTATAGCGGCAATAGTTGGAGATATTCAACGGCACTAACCATGTTAGTGCCATTGAATAACTCATTTTGCAGCATTTACATGGTTTACAGGATAACCGCTTAATATCGGGGTGTGTCATGGGTGTTCCAGGGCGTTTCGTTGGCAGTGACAGTTTCTCACCGGGTAGTGGTGATATTGCACCAAAATCTGGTTAGTGACCTGCGTGTAAAACTAGGCGCTGCAAAATATGGCCTAGTTTTATCTGGTAGTGGTGCAAGAGCACCTCTAGCTGGGTAGCATCAGAGGCTATCTGGTGACCCTGGATATTCAATGCCTTGGCAGCATATGTCCCTGGCTTTGAATATCCGGGCTAGAGGTTGGTGGTGACGACTATGCGCCATAGTGGCATATAGCCATCCCAATTGAATATTGGGTCCTTTTTGCTTAAGATGATATAGAAATGGCTGATGCTGTTGAAGTCAATGGGCATGTATCTGAAAGTCTTCTCATGAGTGTATTGCTGTTATTATGGTTATAAAGTAATGCCAAGGCTTTGAAGCATTCAGGGCACAACAGATTGTCTTCTATTTAGTAGAGACCAAGCTCCAAGGTGTATCAAAAAGTAGAGATAAGAATACTAGACTCAAAAATGTCTTTATCCATAATTCAGAGCTTTCTGCAGTGTTCTGTGCACTGGCCGGGTCTTTAATCAGAATCTATCAGAAAGCTGCTATAGTGGTAAGGGTTTATCTAATGGGTGCTTCAGGGATTGGGAATCCCATCAAGTGGGACTATTAGGTTTTACTGGTGTACTCCTAGCCCCTTATTGATAAAGAAAATAACTTTGTTTCCAAGTTATTTTCTTCTTCTTCTTCTTCGTGTACAGTACACCATCTGGTACCATTTCAACTTAGCTGAGTTCTTGAGTCAGCTCAGTTGACCCAGGGAGCAGAAGCTCCAGCTGGCAGACATTTATTTCTTTAAGATAGTATGAATCCAGAGAGGGAAGATTATCTTATGCTAAACTATCAAGGGATAATCAGAGTGGTTGCATTTAACACAGATCTCTGAGTTTCACCAATGGATATGTTCATTGCTTGTCATTTTTCTCATGATATTTGGCCCAACTCAAGGGAATATTTGCCCCACAGAGAACTACTACTGTGTACAATATTTTCCACACCTCTAAATCTTATCAAGGAGACATGTAAATGCATTGTAATGCAACTGCTATAATATTGCTTTTCAACAAATAAATTATTTATGATGCTGTCACAGTCAATCAAATTTGACATCAGTTATTCGGTAAGAATGTGGCGTGTGGCAGTAAGGAAGTTGTTAGGTAATTCTATAAGAAGCAGCTGGTTCATGAACAGATACAAAAGGAAGCTATTTTAGTCCTAGTGCTTAGTGGACTTTAGGATCTAGTGTGAGAGGCAATGGTGTTGGGACTGCTTGGCAATAGCGATCATAATATGATCACAGTTGATTTAATAAATGGAGAGAGGATAACAAGGTAATCCAGTGTGCTAGCATTTAGCTTTCAAAAAGGTGACTATGATAAAAAGAGTAAAATGCTGAATAAAAAATTAAAAGATGCTACTGCAAAGTTTAAGAGTTTACATCAGGCTTGGGCATTATTTAAAAATACTATCTTGGAAGCCCAGACCAGATATATTCCACACTTTAAAAAAAAAGTGGAAGGAATGCCAAACAACAGTCAGAATGGCTTAAAGGTGAAGTCAGAGAGGCTGTTATAGCTAAGAGAGAATCCTTCAGACAATGGAAAAAAGAGCCAAATGACAAAAAACAGGAACAACAGAAATACTAGCAAGTTAAATACAAAACATTGATAAGGTAGGCAAAGAGAAAATTTGAAAAGCTTTCTGTGGAAGCAAAAGTGCATAATAAAACCTTTTTCAGGTACCTTCGTAGTAAAACACCTGTGAGAGAGTGAGTTGGACCATTAAATGAGCGAGGGGTAAAAGGGGCACTAAAGGAAGACATGGCCACAGCGGAGAGACTGAATGAATTCTTTGCTTCAGTCTTTACTAAAGAAGATGTAGAAAACTTACCCATGCCAGGTGATGTATCAGAGAAAATGAAACAAATCTCCATAATTCAGGAAGATGTAATACAGTTATTGATAAACTAAAGAGAGCACTTATGTGTGCACTTTAGCTGTTGCTATTCTGTAAACATGTGCAAAGCATACTTCACTTATAAAATAGGGCCCACATACGTGCATGGTAATGCATGTTAAAACTGCACAGAAGATCATAGAATTGCCCTTTGAATGTGTGAAATTACCGGTATTCTGCACAATCCTAGAGCATTGCTTTCCAACTCAGTCTTGAAGGCACACCTTAATAGTCTAGTTCAGGGGTTCCGGACACACCTAACACTGCTTCCATTGAATGCAGATCTCTCTCATGCATATTCATTGTGGTTATCCTGAAAACCTGACTGGTTAGGTGTGTCCCAGGGACTAGCTGTAGTTTGTGGAAGAGCAACGATGAGTATGCATGATAGTTTTGCATATACCGGATCCTCAGTGTATGTAAAACTATCTTATGCATTTTAATTGCAGATATTCTGAAAAACAAACCCCTTAAGTGCGCATCCAGCATTTGTCTGGGAACCACTGACTGAGCAGGTAGTACCACTTGGTCCACCAAGTTGGCCTGAATCTGTCTTCTTATTGTGCCATCCCAGGTTCCTTCCATATAGTTGTGAGTAGTTCCTATATATATTTAAAGGGGTAAAATGGAAGGATTTTTGTTAAGATTGATGTTTTAGAGGAAACATTGTCTTATCACTCTCTGTTAACATTAAACCGCTCAGTTCAACCACAAGTTCAATTCATCGTTGAGAGCAGTATTTAGAAATTCAACATTGGAGCAGTATTTAGAAATTCAACATTGCCCTTGAAATTTATATGAATAGGAGAGCAAGCTTATGCTTAAACACTATATTTGTTTTTCTTTTTCTTTTTTAAAACTGGGTAAAAGTTATATGAAAGGCTGACCATGTTATAATTCATAATTACTAGTGTACCAAAGCATGTTCAGATCTCAGGATTTACTGTAATTGTTATACAGCAAGTATTAGTATTTTTACCATATCATTATTTTTACTCATTGGTACAATGTGTTATAGTTTGTCTTTCAGTTCACAAGACTGTTAAAATCTCATTGTAGCTCCCACCAGCCTTAAAACCTTCAGCCCAACTCAACACATCGTCTGCACTGCTGTCTTGGGGGAAAGGGAACGCTTGGTTCTCTCAGGCTTACTGAGGATGTGAGGCATGGACATATTTTATTTATTTATTATTCATATTTGCACACTTCCAATCCAGAAAACCACTCCCAGCAGCACTCAACAAGGTAAAATACATAACACAATAGATAATCCATTTTAAAATGCACAGAATACCAATCCTCCCACTAACATTTAACCCTCAACCATATGCACATTGTCCTGAGCACCTTGCTAAAGTGCAATACATATCTCTCACTTTGAGTCCTCTGACAGAGAAAAGCACACTCACTAGGCCACATTTACTGAACAACTTTAACTGCAGGAATACTCAACAAGTTCTAGCCTTGTGACTGCAAAGCATGGCCAAGAATGTATTCCTGGAGTTTGGATTGCAGGTACAAAGGGGCACACTAAGCACAAGCGTTTAAAAGGAGCAGCAATATTTTACGGTACTGGTATAATCAATGTAGTTGAAGCTGGAGACACATGATCAAATTTCAACAATCCATTAGTCAAACGTGCTATGGTAGTTTTTACGAACTGCAACGTGTGAACAGCGTTTTGAGGTGGGCCCAGCAAACTAAATTACAATAATCTAAATGTGGAAGCAGTAATTCGCAAACTTAAAACAAACAAAATATGGAAAAGATTCAAAAAATAAAATAAATTGAATCATTTTCCAGTGTCTATGTCTACATCCTAATGTCAGTAGCTGATTACAGACTGCACTGTGGATTAATTTTTAATAATTCTGAAACTTAATTGACATTTGCATGATATAAAATTACAGTACTATTCATGTGACATTTCTATCAGAATTCAACTAGGGAGGGACAAAAGAGTGGGGAAGAAGCAGGACTAGCATGTCCCAGTCACATCTTTTCATTTTTACTTTCTCCGGTTTTCCTAATGCTGTCCATGTTTGGCCTTCATTAGTACTCAAATACGTTAGTTCTGTAGACGTAAGGCTTGGCAGGGCTGTTTAGAAGGATGACATAACACACTGGATCCCTGAAGGCCGCTGCATGCACAGTGAAGGTCTGTATGTGAAAACAGCACTCAAACAAGATAACTGCTGTGTTCTGGCAAAAGCCTTCACTCTTCATAGCTAGAGTGTGAGAGTGGGCATGCTGTGCCTGACTACTCACTTCACCATCCCAGAGTTGCAAACCTAAGGGAAAAATGTTGGAATTGTGTATTTCAATCATTTACAAAAGGCATAATAACAAACTCATTGTCTCATTATTACTTTAAGCTCCTTAAAGAGCAGGCTGAAATTTCTTTACTTTGTTTCTTTAAGTACAGTTTTGATTTGGGGGGGGGGGGGGCATCTGCTTTTAATCTTTCATCATATATTTTCTTCTGCAACCATATGTTAATGAACTCTTTTCTGTGAGAAATTAGCAGCTCCTGCTTTGATGAGGTTGAACTGGGATGGTGCTGGAGTCCAGGATGTAGAGTTTCCAGCCCCCGCTGGCTTCTCAAAGCGCTACAAACATCTGCACGTCACTGCAGTGCTGAGTAATGGCAGGATTTGGGTTGGTCTGATTTCTGGACAGATTTTTTTTTTCCACAGGATATTTTCAGCTGTCGGCAGTAAATCCGTTGAAGGGTTTGCCCTTATTTAGCAGAAGTGTGCTCTAAAATTAACATCAGCTTTTGAGTGAGATTACCAGCACGCAGCAAGGCATGTTTTATAACACAATACAGTAAGTATCTGTTTCCATGTACCATGGCTTAGCTGCATTTGCCAGACATCAACAATCAATCACTATTCATGTGATCTGTCTAATTAAAAGTGAAGACGAGCTTGAAGGACATTACTTTAGCCTTTGTGTTGTGTTCCTGTGCAAGTGCTAAGCCTCTGCTGTTTCCTCAGCATATATACTTTATTTCTTGCAGTGCTGTAGCTCTCCCTCCCCCTTCCTTTTCGAGAGACGGTGTTACTTTTTCAGTGTCCTTGTCTCTTCTTGTGGTTATGGCCCATCGTCGCAAAGGAAAAAAAAAAAGATCTTTCCAGTACTGTTACAGGTTTATAGGGCATTTCATTTTATTACATGTAGAGCTCCCTTTTGAATAGGACATCTAAGCAGGAATCGGGACATCCAGCGCTGGGATGCTGATAGCTCCCAAATATTTTATAAAAGGCTCTGCTGAAGGTGGAGCCTTTTGTAAAATGCGTATAACGATGGTGGCATTAAATATCCATGCATTTGCTGGCACGTATGACGAGCGCATCAATATCAGGAAAGTACATATCTTAAAAAAGAGCAGTATCAGTAAATGCGTGCACAGGTGGCGATTTCATGGTGTATGTGTATCTGCTGGCATTGCACGTACAAGTGCCATATTTCACAGGACTGCAGATACAAGAGAGGCCAGTTAAGAAGCCAAATAAAAGAACTCTTGTTTTAATTTTTGATGCAGTGTTAAACAACACAAAGATATGCACAATTGTTCCCTCGGTACGGCTCAAGACTTCGGGTCCAAACAAGCAGATAGCTGGCACCTCTATCTTAGTGTATGTGTAAATGCCCATGGGCATATTTTTTAAAAATATACATGCATTGCCATTGGACAATGTGAAATGCATGTTTGCTTTTTGGGCCGTCCAAACCATGCCCAGAACATGCCCCTTTAAAACTTATGCATCCCGTGGTACTGTATATACATATGTAAAAAGCGTCATTATAAAAGCAGTCTTTACATGTGTATAAAAATCTACACATGTAAATACCGCTATTTACATAGATGAATGTCACACAAGGCTTCTAAAATGGCCTCCTTTAATGTAAGGTTGTCAGGTAGGGTACAACTGCATTTAATGTAAAACATACCATACCTTGTCACGCCATCTATTGGTGAATCCTTCAATTTCAAAATGTTAATTAAGGAACCCTTTTATTAAAGCCTGCTAAGAGGTTAACCGGTGTTTTAGCAGGCAGCAAAGGCCCATGGTGACAGTTATCATGCAGGTTGCTAAAACATAGGTTAATTGCCAATCACAGCAGGGTGTGGGCGGAGGACTGGCGTGGGCGTTGAGAGCACATTTCAGTTAGCACAAGGGAACGTGTCATGTGCTAAGCACCAATGTGGCAATTAGTACAGATACACGTAACGAGACCTGTCCGGGTGGCGTTAGGTGCACCCGTGTTAATTGCACCGTGTGTTGGGTATGTGTTTATGCTGTAGCTTCCAGGAACATGCCAGCGGTGTCCCTGACAGTTATCACGGACGCTTTTCGCTGAATGCATGTTAGGTTTCACTCTAAACGCACGTTAAGTACAGCACCCTAATGGACTTTAGTAAAAGTGGCCATCGAGTGTCTAATGCACTCTGAAACACATATTATATAATAGAATATCATTTGAATAAATATGATAATGCACCTAATGAATAGTTTAAAAAAAGGAAAAGGAAAAAGAAAATCTATGCCAAAAAATATCAGTTGCAGCATAATTATTTTAGCACAGTGTAGCATGGATCTGCCTTGACCTGAAACATATGACTGCAGATGAATTTGTCCTGTGTGTTCTTCAAATCAAAAAAAGAAGGGTTAATTTTCAAGCAGGTGTTAGAGTCTAGAATAAGACAAGCCAGATGTAAAGAGGAGCTGCTTAGGCCTCACGAGGACGGTTTTAATTCAGTCATTTCCCTTGAGTGGCATCCAATCACCGAGCTCTGAATCCTGGGGCTACTTGCGTTTACATGAGGACACAGCAGCCCTGTTTCATAGTGCACCGCTGAGCATACGTGGGGGAAATTAGAGCAGAAATTAAGGGTAAGGGAAGGTTAATGCCATGCGTTATGCTAGGAGCACCACATTCTCTGAAAGCTTTCAGGTGGAGATCGGATCTTAATATGCAAATTAGCCCGATGAGAAAGCTGTAAAAAAATTAACACAGTAATCACATATTTAATGAGATTATAAGTAATGTTTACGTCACAGCACGAATACTAGAGTGTGCCGGTGATGAAGAGATGAAGTCGAAGATGCTTTGCGGTCATGTTGATGTCAGAAGTTTGCCACTGCTGTGTCATGGTATTCCATGATACCTTATGTCTTAAACAGGTCCGTACGCAAAGACAGCTCCAGTAGATAAGCAGTGCTTAATTGGCCATAAGAAAATAAGCCAAAGTATAGAATGACATGCAAATTGAGAAGAGTTGGCACTTGCTTGGATACTGAAACCTATAAGCCGTGTGCCTTAATTGGGGCCAGTTGGGATCATTTAATAATTGCTGTCAGAAGATCAAATTTAATTCTCTGTATGAGAACACCACAGTGGGATAGAGTTGAACAAATTGTCATCCAAGGTTTTGAATGAGCAAAGCTTTAATTAGGTTGATTAGAATGCTGTAAAAGTGAGATGAAGAAATTAGTAAAAGTGGCAGCGCCCTGGAATATCTTTATTGCAGAATAAAAAGGCGTATTGCCACTGAGATTTGCTACCCAGTACTATAACTACCTACTTGATCTTAGCAACATGATTAGAAGCGTTCACGGTCTCTGGGGTTCTTTTAAAGACAACAGGGTCAAAGATGCAGCATATTTGAAAGAGTCACTTAAGGGTGTCTTTAATAAGCAACATATGTTTCTTCTAGTTGTTTTCATTTTTAACTTTGTGTGCTGGTTTCACAAGTAATTGTAGATGTTTATTTCATTTATGGGCCTCTGATTTTCTGCCATATATCATGGGGTGGATTCAGTTGTAAAAGTTAGAGACTGTGGTGCAGGTTTTGAGATTCAGTTCTGTGGTACATTTGCATCATTTTTTTATGCTGGCCTATAGAAAAAATATTTTTAATTGAAAGTTCATCATTTTAAAACTGTTACCTCCAGCCTATGTCAGCCTTTTTTTTCCACTTCAGTTTTCTTATGTTTGCCTTTTCATTTTTTTTCTGGTTCTCTTTTCTTTCTTTCCTCTTACCTCAATTTCCTACTACTACGGTCTTCACAGCTAAAGGCAGTTCTTTACCTCTCAGTTATCTCTACTTTCTCAATCACTTCTTTTTGCCTTCCTCTCTTCCTTCCTGTCATGCGTTGATTCTTCCTTTCTAATCTCACTCCTTCATCCTTTCCCTCTTTTCCAATCCCATTTTCAGTCTCTGCTCCACGCAGTCATCCCTTTCTTCCTCTCCGTTCTCCCTCACATCATCCGTTACCTCCCCTCTTCCCTACTTTCACCTTTCCTACGCTTTTCCCCATTCTTCTCAAACCATTTTCTTGCCTATGGTCCTCATCCTCCTTTTCTCCCTTTCCCACTTGCTTGCCTTCCCTTCTTCTCCACTTTCACCCATCTTTACCCCCTGCCCTCCCCTCACCCTCCTTTCCCCTTCCTTTTTCCTCTTCTCCATGCTCACAGTCCTTCACAAGACACTTCCTTCCCCCTGCAACCACCATCCTAGGCCTCCCTACCAGATGACTTGCACCGTGCTGGCAGGAGCAGATACTTTCAACATTACAAGCAAATTTAGTTTGAAAAATAAGTGAGAGCTTGGTTCACAATCAAGAGGGTGGTGGAAGCTGGAGAAAAAGTAGCAGTGGGCCATCTCCTAGTGGGACTTAAATAAAAGTTTGGTTCAAAGTCCGAAGGTGAGGAGACAAGAGTAAAGAAAAAAATATCATACTGGCTGGGTGATGGGGAGATGCAGAATGAAAAACATAGTACAACACTTAGATCAGCAGCCTAACAACAACAACAAAAAAAGCAGTGAGCTGCTTGAACAATGGGAGTGAAAAAATGAGCTGAAGAGTTAGATTTCCGTGATTCCATGGTAGTGGTTCTCTACCCAGTCCTCTGGGACCCCCAGGCCAGTGAGGTTTTCAGGATGTCCATAATGAATATGCATGAGATAGATCTGAAAACAATGGAAGCAGTGCATGCAGATCTGTTTCATGCATGTTCATTGTGAATATCCTGAAAACCTGACTGGTCTGTCTTGCTACTAAGTACATTCAAACACTTACACTGAGGCATGAATAGCGGGAATGGATATCCCAATGGGACGTTAGATGGGGGTGGGAAAGGGGCGGATCGGGAGCAGGGTTAGGGTGGGCAGTGGGTGGTTGTCAGCCCTGGACATACAGGGCCGATTCCAATGTCGGCCTGGTATGTCCGGGGCCGGTGGCTTGAACGGAGAACTTATTCCACGTCAGAGATGGCATAAGTTCCCCTAGTTGGCTGAGGATGGCAGGCCCGTGGCTCTGAAAGGGCAGGAGGGAGCACAGGACATTCCACACAGCCTTTGGGAGGCCAGTTCAGGGGTCAGTTTGCAGGAAAAGCACTTCTGGAGCCGGTGGCCGGAGATCACGGCTTTTCAATGGAGCCACGGTGCCATGGCAACTGGACGCCATGGCGCCGTGGCTCCATTGAAAAGCCCTGTCTGAGCTAGCTGGGCAAGACCTGTATGTGCAGGCTGACCTGAATCGGGGTCCTGGCCTGCACGTACAGGCCTGAATGCTAATCTGATCCCACGGGGTTAGACATGCCACGTGAGATCAGTATCATGGCTAACTCTGTGCGTCCGGTTCCGACCGGGTGCACAGAGGGCCGAGACATCCAGGTCTGAATCAGGCCCTTAGAGTTTACCTTTTAATCTGCAAAGCTTAGGGTACAGGGAAAATGCATGGAACTAGTAAGGTAGACGTACTCCGTTTCCGAAGCAGTCTGACAGAAGAGGTTGTCCATGCTAGCAGTCAAGAATGGCGCAGAAGAATATTTGGGGGATGGCATATCTCTGATTACATCTGTAGCAGGAAAATAGAGGGATCGCATTCATATATGCCTGGGCATTTTCATAACCCATGTTTATGTGCTGCAGTGGAAAGCATAGTTAGAAATTTAGAAAACTTGCTCTACACATGAATTTCAGAGCTCAACATTTTATGTTCAAAAATGCAAGTGCAGGAGCAGCATACAGGAGAGAAAATGTGTAATAGCAAGAGATCAGATAACAATACGTGTTTGAAAGTGTCCCTGTTGTGTTCCTATTGCGCAAGAAATGCAAATCCCCAACCAAATGTTATAGGCTACTTCTCTCTTCGGGCTATAATTTGATTTTCCAACATTAAGATCAAAGCTTGTCTGCTTCCTTCCGCTTCTTGGTAGCGCTAGTAATTCTTGCATTCTGTGTCTGATGTTGAGAAATAAGTGCACCTGATATGTGAACTTGGAAATGTAGGGGCATGTTTACTATGCCCTGCACTGATAATATGGGTTTGAGCTGTGTTACTAGCAGGGGTTTCACTCTAACTGCAGGGGGGGGGCATGCAGATGTCCCCTGACAATTCCCATGGGTCACCCCTTCTCATGTGCTTTATGGAATGCTCATTCCATTCCTAATCACCTTCCCTTTACGCGTGATCTCTTTATTTATCACGCTTTTCATCTTCTCATTCTTACTGAAACCTGGTTCCTCCCTGATGACTCTGCTTCGGTTGCTGCCCTTTGCCATGGCGGCTATCAGTTCTTCCACTCTCCTCGTTCCAATGGCTGCGGCAGTGGTGTTAGGTTTCTACTTTCTCATTCTTGCCAATTTCAACCCCTCCTTTTCCCTCAATCTCATTCCTTTCCCTCCTTTGAAGTCCATTTCATTCGTCTATTTAATCCCCTACCTCTCTGGATCACTGTCATCTATAGACTCCCTAACAAGTCCTCTTCTTGCAGGCTTCCTCACTGATTTTGACTCTTGGCTTTCCTTATTCCTGGATTCTTCTTCCCCCTCCCTTATTCTTGGTGACTTTAATTTTTATATTGATAACCCTCAGACTCCCTATGCATCCAGACTCCTTTCCCTTACCTCCTCTTTCGACCTCCAACTTTGCTCTTCTGCCCCGTTATCAGCTTGGTCACTGTCTTGACTCGTTTTCTACTTTAATTGTTTACCTTTTAATTTCCATACCTCCACTCTTCCCTTATCTGACCATCACCTGTTAAATTTCACTCTTCATTATTCCCCCTTTCAATCTCGCCCAATCTCCTCCTATCTTTCTAGACATCATCATGCTATCGATCCACTGACTGTATCCACTACTGTCTCATCTCTTCTCTCTTCCACTTTGTCATCTGAGTATGTTGATGAAGCCATAACTTCCTATAATATTGCTTTCTCCTGTACTCTGGATACTTTTGCTCTGCCCATTGCATGTTCCATGAGGCGAACCTCACCTCAGCCCTGGTTGTCTTCAACTACCTGCTACCTACGTTCCTCTGCCCACTCAGCTGAGTGCAATTGGCTCAAATCCTGCTCGCTCTCTGATTTTGTTCATTTCAAATTCATGATTTTTTCTTTCCAGTCTGCCATTGCACTTGCTAAGTGAAACTATTTTCTCCATCTGACTAACCATCTTGCCTCTAACCCTCGCCATCCAGGGTGGGTCTGTCCACTAGGCAAGCTAGGCATGGCGGTGGGTGGTGGCAGCAGCGACATACATGGCCAATTCTGTTTGGGAGGGGGGAGCTACTTTTGAAAATACTGCCGCTGCCCTAGACAGAATCAGCGCCAGATGGGGGGGGGGGGTGGTATCAGCGCGGGGGGGGGGGGCAGCAAGGCCGGAGTTTCTGCCTAGGGCAGCAGAAACCCTTGGGCCAGCTCTGTCGCCATCTCTTTTATACTCTCAGTTCGTTATCGTCACTCCAGTCCAGTACCTTTACTTCTGGGTTGCGTAATCCTTCCAGCAGCTTGGAGGCTGAGCCCATCCTTTTTGAGGATGGTGCGGTATAAATACCACTGGCACCACCCACAGATCCCAGTATTCTCAGCCTCCAAGCAGCTGGAGGGTTCCGTAAGCCAAGGGCTTACTGGAGTCTTCTATTTGTTTTGATTCCTTTATTTAATTTAATTTTAATTTAATTTAATTTGCTTTACTTTAATTTATTTTGCTATTGCATTTGAGCGTTTTGGGTGCTGTGCCTTTAAATTTTTCTCCCCCCCCCCCTTCCTCCTACCTTCTCTCGCTCCTCAGCGTCGGAGCTCTCAGTCCCGGAGGAGGTGGTTTGCCTGTAGCAGCGAGGAGGACCGGAGAGATCTCCTCTCGCTTGCTAGGCCGGCCGGCACCTCGAGACCCTTCCCAAAGGCCTGCCCTGCCTCGCGCCGAAGCCCTCCGGGTGGCTGAGCGCTTGAGGCGGCGCCGCGACTTCCCCACGATTTTATGGCCTCGTGCTGCAGCTCCCGGAGCGGCGGGGCGGTGTAGGCAGCTCCGGAGCCCAGAATCCAGCGCTGAGTCAAGCGGCGGCCTCAAAGTCATAACCGGCGGAGTGCAGAGGCACCGACCACCGGTTAAAGCTCCACGTGGTTGCGGCCTACCACGTGTGAGCCAACGGAGAGCGTTTGGCTTCCTCTGGCCTGGACAACGCGCTGAAGGATCATCTAAACAGCAAGTACTGGGGAGGAACTAAAACGCTGGTTTTGGTGTTAATTTTAATTTAATTTAATTTACTTTACCTTACTTTAATTTTAATTTAATTTAAGTTTTTCTTTGCTAATCCTTGCTGTGGGGGTTTAACAGATTGGGGGAGGGGAGAGCGCATTGAACGCTGATTTGCCTCCCCGATTTGAATTTCTGCAGTCTTTGAATTAAGTTAATACAATTTTATTAATTCTGTTATTGAAGCAGTAATTCTAGGTTTTTTGCCTCAAAAGGACATGACTGGCAAGCCACGGTGCCCGTCCTGTGGCACTCGTACGGGTACTTCCTCAGAAGCAGGGATCTGCAGGGGTTGTGCTGCAGTGGCTACTTCCGTGGAACAAGAAATTCACTTATCCATGGCTCAAGCCTCTCAGGGGTCAGGAGACCCTCTGGAGGGGGAAGGAGGGTCCCATTTCCCTCCGCCTGCTACCTCGGATTTGCCCGCTCCCACCTCTGCCCCTCCCCTCCACTTCCATTGGGGAGGGGGGTGCTGGGGACCTCTTCTTTCCTGATTTTGTTCTTTTGCTACACAAGGCCTATTGTATGCGCAAGCAGGGGCTTGGGGCAGGAGAGTCGAGCACGACGATGGAAGGCAGATTGGCCAGACCAATGAGGGCAAGCACCCAGGACTCCGCAAGGCTGATGAGCGAGGAGCCTCTCGCGTCCCTTTCACAGGGCACTCCGGAAGAGGAGGGCTCGGACAAAGAATTAGGTGAAGATGAGGAGGAGCTCGAAGAGGGGGAGATCCCTGAGGAGGATCCCTGAGGAGGCTTTCCTAACCAGGGCTCCACAGATCAAACAAACAGGGAACTTTCCTTGAACACAGTAGGTTGCTGAACTCCAGTAACCTCCTGAGGTTTAGAAACTGATAACACCTAATCAGGAGTTAGTGGGCCTGTTTCCTGAGTGCAGTTGAAGCCTGCATAAAAGGCTCCAGTGCCCTGCCCTGTTGAGGCTTTCCTAACCAGGGCTCCACAGATCAACAAACAGTAAGGATTTGATGGTTTGTTTGTTTGTTTTATTATATTACATTGCTAGCTCTCTGACTGGGAGCTCTTAAAAGGGTTTTTTGTATATTTTTTAAAGCAAGGTTACTTTCTTTTTGGTGCTTTAGGGGAACTCTCCTTGAGCACAGTAGGTTGCTGAACTCCAGTAACCTCCTCAGGTTTAGAAACTGCTAACACCTAATCAGGAGTTATTGGGCCTGTTTCCTGAGTGCAGTTGAAGCCTGCATAAAAGGCTCCAGTGCCCTGCCCTGTTGAGGCTTTCCTAACCAGGGCTCCACAGATCAACAAACAGTAAGGATTTGATGGTTTGTTTGTTTGTTTTATTATATTACATTGCTAGCTCTCTGACTGGGAGCTCTTAAAAGGGTTTTTTATATATTTGTTAAAGCAAGGTTACTTTCTTTTTGGTGCTTTAGGGGAACTTTCCTTGAGCACAGTAGGTTGCTGAACTCCAGTAACCTCCTCAGGTTTAGAAACTGCTAACACCTAATCAGGTCCAGCATCTTCACTGTCTCTCTAGAAACCCTTCCCATGTCCAGCATCTCCCCTTTGTCATACTATTCCCTCTTCCATCATGTCCAGCATTACACCTGTCTCTCTATTCCCCCTCACCTCCCTTATTTAGTCTCCCCTCCAGTCCTCTCTCCCCAGTTCAGCATCAACCCTCACTCCTCTCCCTCAGGCGGGCCAAGGCCAATCGCAGTGCATCTCTCTTGAACTTGGCAGCTGCAGTAACTGGTAGGAAGTGTAGGATCTTGAGCCCGTGTTCGTGCAGAAGCTTAGCTGTGTGCTATCTCCACTGAAGCAGGAAGTCTGCATTGGGGAGTGGAGTGCAGTTGGGACTTCTGCAGAGGTGCAGGCTCCAGGTGTCCCAGGCTTCCAACCTTTTACTGTGGATGTTGCAGGTCCAGGAGGGGGTTGTTGATACACTGTGCTTTGCCTGATTCCATAGAGCTCAGGATGGAGGTCGCTTTGAAGGCACCAGCAGCAGGGATGGAGCTTGGAAGGAAGGCGATAGATAGGTGATGATGTCACAGTTGACAGAAAACTGGCTTTTATACGGTCCATTTTTTTTTGTCCTACTGGCTGCCTGCTTCTCCTATGCAAACCTGGCCAGGCCAGCCAAATACCACCTGGTGGGCAATGCTATATTGAGGTGTATTTATTGTTTTTGTGAAAATGGGCCAGCACAGCCTTTTTTAAATGCCAGTTTTCAGAAAAATAAACATTAATGAGCTTGTTTGTATGACTGCATTACAGCAGCTCATCATTATTGAATTAAAATAAACTTTCATGCACAGTGGACTGTGAATGAAAGTTTACAACAAAAAACCAGAGGATGTTTATGAATGTCTTTGTAGCAGGGGCGCTAGTCATGGAAAATCATGGAAAGGACTGAAATGCCAGTATTTTTATTTCTGGCCATTTTGCACATTTTTGCTTGTAGTAACCTACTGCCAAAGTATTTGCAGCTCTGTACATCATCCCCTATGTTTCTGTGTTTCTATGAGATCTGTGCAAACATACGGGTCTTCTGCCTCTAACACACAATTGTGATTTCTCCAAATTATGGACTGAAATTTATCTTTTAAAAAAATTGTATTTCATTAATTTAATCCAGATAACCCAGGCGTGCCAGGATTATCAATATTCCCATAGAGGCGATTCAGTACCCTGGGCCTGCCTAAATCCCAGATGGGGCCGAGATAGACCTGATTCCGCCTCCGTGGGGTCTAAACGCACCTGCGATGGCGGAATTGGGAGGATAGATGGTCAGGCGCTCACCACATTCTGAGTATGCACATGTATCTGAACCGGCCCGTTCTCATACTACAGCTCCACTGCTGGTGTGAGTGAGCAGTGGCGTCTTAGCACCATGGGAACGAGCCGTATACCTGTCATCGCAGAGACATGCCCCATATCGGCCCCTGCAGCCCACTATCTGGGTGGCACTGGAGGCCCCCATAGCCCGAATCATGGCTGCAGGTGCTGTGCTAGGCCATCGCCATTGGATACGTGGGGGGGGGGGGGGCTGCAGCGTGCAGATGGAGCTGAGCCCTGTACTTATACCACCAGCGGGATGGTATAGGCCAGACATCCTTGGGGGTGCCAGGGAATGTACATAGACCATTCCTGCATACCCTGTGTATGTCCCGGAGCTTGACCATTCCCTCGCTTCACCCCCTCCCACCTACGTACAGCAGTCCCCGCACAGCCGCTGTGTACGTGCAAGGTGCGTAGGCTGTGGAATATGCTTGAGGAGATGTTCACAGCCCACACGTACACAGGCACTATTTGCAGTATGGAATGACCTCCCTATTGTTTAAATTCAGAGAGGTCAATTTTCAGCAGTAGGTCAACTGCATAAATTAAAACGGATACATTTTCTATTTAACTTTATGCAGATTTTCAATGGCACTTTATGTTTAAGTGGCGCACTGAAAATACACAGGTAAACAGATTCTTATCCACTTATACCTACTATTTGTGTGATGCCCCTTGAATAGATATGTTATTCATTTAGTGGCTGAATATCATCCCTAAAATGGATAACCTTTTGGCCAGCCTTGGAATGCCACTAGTCCACCCCCCCCCTCCCCCAGCCCATGTAAAACAAACAACTGGCCATTTAGCAACTTCAATGGCCAGAGTTATCACAATTGAAGGCCTTTTTTCCCCATAAATGGCAGGTGACAGCTGGTGTGTGTGGGTGGTGGGGGACACTTGTTTCAATTCTTTAACTTACATCTTGTATCATGATTGTGTTATACTTTTCTGTTATTTTGTAATTTGTTTAGCGTATTTTAAAGATGTAAACAGTTTTAGTGTTTTTAGAAAGGTAAGGTAATAAGTATATTATACTAAATTAAATGCATCCATATAAGTGACCTGGATATTTTTTAAAGTCTTTATGCAGTCCACAGTGCCACCAAAAGCATAAGCATCTTTAAATGTCTGCTTCTTTACTGTCTTGATCAAAATATTCATTTTACAGTTTTGCAGTAAATCTAAATATAACCAGCCTAGTTTTAGGCAGCTGAAAAGTGCAGAGTTTTGAAAATTTCCCCTGGTCCATTCTTTAGTATAATCCAAATGCCTGTAGCTCCTGTTAAAGAATTAACTATAATCAGTCTAGTGTTGGGTGACAGTTCATGGCATCTCCTGCCGCTTATGGTCTTGATGAAAGACTGGCGAGGGAGCATGCATGTGCCTGGATGCTGTATCAGAAACATCTCATTGGCGACTTGCATCAACCAATCCCAGGATCGTAGCAGACTGATGATGTCATCGCCAGCTCTCCCATACTTTCTTGTAGCCTAGTAGATAAGTGGTGGTCTTATTTTGACTCTGATGATTTCTTTTTATAAAAGGGGTTTATAGAACTATCTGCTTTCTATGTCCTCTTTTGCCTCCCGATTGCTGCAAATTTTGCTTGTTTAGCAAGAAGGAATTAGCGCTGCATTTGCTTCTTTTTTCAACAAAATAATGACACTTCCCAAAGATTTCCAGCAGTCGCCAGGGCTTTACTGGCTATAAAATCCATTATTTTTCTATTGGCCATAGTTCTGAAGAGAAAGACATGAAACATTCTGTTCTGTAACAGCTAAGCAAGTACAGTAATATTCGTAATATGATAACATCCAAACTGTCTTCTTACACTGAGTAGCTGGACATCTTGTTGATCAATCAGTATCTTGCTCAATTACTTTTATTATATCATGATTCCTTTAAAAACTATTGGCTTAATATTTAAATGAACATATATTTTGATGTTAATTTATAAGATGCATCTAGATTAACATGTTTTTATGCATGTATTTCGTGCACACTTTACACTGAATTGCAAAAGTATTCATCCCCTCTGTGTTTGTCCCATTTTGTCGCATTACAACCTGGAATTAAAATGGAGTTTTGGGAGTTAGCACCATGTGATATTCACAACATGCCTATGACTTTGAAAGTGCAAAATATCCTTTATTGTGACACAAACAATAATTAAGACAAAAAAAACTGAAAGCAGGAGTGTGCATACATATGTATTCACCCCCCAAAGTCAATACATTGTAGAACCACCTTTTGTTGCAATTACAGCTTCAAGTCTCTTGGGGTATGTCTCTATTAGCTTAGCACATCTAGCCACTGGGATTTTCACTCATTCCTTAAGGCAAAACTGCTCCAACTCCTTCAAGTTAGATGGGTTGCATTAGTGTACAGCAGTCTTCAAGTCAGGCCACAGATTCTCAATTGGATTGAGATCTGGGCTTTGACTAGGCCATTCCAAGACATTTATGATATGTTTCCCTTTAAACCAGCTTTAGCAGTATGTTTAGGGTCATTGTCTTGCTGGAAGGTGAACCTTCATCCCAGTCTCAAATCTCTGGCAGACTGAAATAGGTTTTCCTCAAAAATTGCCCCATTTTTAGTTCCTCCAATCCTGACCAGTTTTCCTGCCCCTGCCAATGAAAAACTTCCCCACAGCATGATGCTGCCACCACCATGTTTCACTGTGGGAATGGTGTATTCGGGATGATGGGAAGTGTTGGGTTTGTGTCACACATGGCATGTCCCATGATGGCCAAAAAGTTCCATTTTTATCTCATCTGACCACAGAACCTTCTTCCATGTGTTTGGGGATCCGCCACCTGCTGTTGTGCAAACTCCAAACATGTTTTCTTATTTTTTTCTTAAAGCAATGGCTTTTTTCTGCCACTCTGTGGAGTGTATGTCTTAAAGCGGTCCTGTGGATAGATATTCCCTTCTCCGCTGTGGATCTTTGCAGCTCCTTCAGTGTTATCCTTGGTGTCTTTGTAGCATCTCTGATTAATGCCCTCCTTGCGTGGTTTGTGAGTTTTGGTGGGCGACCTTCTCTTGTCATATTTGTAGTGGTTTCCATATTCTTTCTATTTTGTTATAATGGATTTAATAGTGCCCCGTGGGATATTCAGAATTTGAGATTTTTTTTTATAACACAACCCTGATCTATATTTCTCCACAACTTTGGGGCATGTTTACTAAAGAACGCTATTTGCACCGCGTCCCATTATTGCGCGGTAAGGTGCATTACCGTGAGATAATGGCACTTTAATGCGCGATAAGGTACCTTATCGCCCGTTAAAGCGCCATTATCGCGCGGTAATGTACCTTACCGTGCAATAACGGGACGCGACGCAAATAGCGTTCTTTAGTAAACATGCCCTTTTGTCTCTGATTCATGTGGCGTGTTCCTTGGTCTTCATGTTGCTTGCTTAGTGGTGTTGCAGAGTCAGGGGCTTTTCAGAACAGTATATTTATACAGGCATCATGTGACAAATCATGTGACACTGATTGCATAAAGGTGGACCCTAATCAACTAATTATGTGACTTCTGAGGTTATTCGGATGGACCAGATCTTATTTAAGGACACCACTAAATCCATGAATTTTCAACAGCACTATTCCAACAGCACCAACGAAAATTCCTCTAACCATGTGGCATTACCCAGAAAGTGCCAGGGCAGAGTTAGAATGGAGTAAGGGCAGAGCACTCGACTATATATGGATTGCAGCGATATTCAGCAATTATCAATATAACCAAGAAGATAGACCTAAACTAAACTGCTTAGCTATACATAGAGGAGTTGACTATTATCACTATACATATAGCAGGCAGCTGTGACCTCATTAGCCTTATATTCAGCATTGTCACCTATTCGTATAGTAATGCTAACTTTAGGTCTTTTTAAAATTCTGTGGCCAGTGTTTAAAAAATATTATAGTCACTACTGCTGAAAATTGAACCATTATCTTCATATTAGCTATGGGGCTTTTGGAAGTCCCATTTATGCTTTGGACATCCAAAAATGGGCATAGAGATGTCCAAAGCACAGAGCCATCTCCAGAACCATTTTGGAAGCCAGCTCTGTGGACATCTCCAGTGTGAGGATGTCCAAGTTTGAATGGGGGCATGATGGAGGTATGGTCGAGGCATTCCCAGGAACCTAGACGTCTCCGCCTGATCTCAGAAATATCATGGATGTTCAGCATCACGTCTAAGTTAGACCTGCTCCAGACACGAACAGGCATCTGAAAAGTGTTCACTTTGGCTGAAAAAACATCCAGGGGGTATAGAGAAGAAAGCATTTCATCATTCTCAGTACTCTGTAGAATGTCAACAGTGGTGGGATTTGAACCCTGATTGCCCTGTTTCTAGCCCACTACTCTAACTACTCTATATATCTAGGTTTAAGCTATAGTTCTGGGGACACTATCTAGACACTCCCACAGATGTCCATATCGAGCATGTCCATGCTTGTGTCTGCACTTAGACGTGCCTGCTTTATTTTCAGACGTTCTGGCTTAGACGTAGCAGATTGCAGTTGGGCATCCCTTCTAAAATTCCTCTATCCCACCTCTTCTTAACAGGTTAATGTCTAGGCAGATATTAAGCTAGTTGGCCAAATATTAACCATTCAGCAGGCCCCAAACCAACAATTTAATCAGTTAACGCCCGACTTTCTATGAGCTAAGAGCTTCTATATGCAAAGTTGCATGAGATTGATTTAGAAATACACTTAATACACTGTATAAATATAGGCCTGGCCCATGAGGTAGTTGTCAATTCTGAAGACAAAAACCTTAAAGCATCTGGACCCCAGGAGAGGAGGCAGAAGAATTTGTGATACAGGAAAAATCAAAGCACATTCCTCAGGTATCTTCTAAGAAGGAAAAAGACTGGCATCAGAAGGTATTTCAGTCAACCCCATCAAATCCATCTCATTGATACCATGGAAGACATTGTACCAGCCCTAAGTCAGAAAGGCACTAATATGTAGATATCCTCCCTTCACAAGTACCTTATGGTGCTAGGACAGTAAAAACACCTTGACAGCTCATACTGAAGCCTCAAAGCAGTTGCACTTGTCTTTGGACACACTGAACACAGAAATGGCAGCAATGACCTCCACCATATACCAGCAAAGTAATGTCAGAAGACTGATAACACCACCATTTGCCCTATTCACTGAAGCTCCTCCCTCCTTCCTCCCCTCCTCAACAATTCACTCCATCTCAGAGAGTCATGGACCAGATTGGATAGAAGCACCGGAAAGAGGCATTTGGCCTTGAGTGTAAAGAGGCTGCCTCACGAGTATTCCTCTGACTTCCATGTGAAGGAACATCTTAGAAAGGCCATTTAGATGCAATCTAGGATGTCCAAGTCAAAACATCTGAAATAATGAGGTAGGAGCAGTAGAGAAGGTGGGTACATGTCAGTGCTATCTAAAATGGACCTGTCTCCACCCTAAAAAATACATGCCTCCGGCAAGAGAAAAAGAAATAGGGACATACACAATAATGGGTCAGACACTTGCAGGTTGTCGACTAATTTTAGAAACTTGCACATGTCAAATATGGACAAGGCAGATCCAGGAACACAGACGTGTCCGCAACACTACTTCAGAAAGTGCACATGTACTGTACACACTACTTTTCATGAGTCTGCTAAAGTCTACTTTGCATATGGCATTCTGTTCATTTTAGCGTGTACTACTAACAGCCTTGAGGTTCCCTTTAGAAGGCTCTCTAGGGCCTTAGTGCATATCATGCTATTCTGCGTATAGATTAAACAGCCTTAGCACAATAATAAACCTTAGTGTAGATGACATAGAGCTTTATAATGGAAATGTATTGACTCTGAAAGAAGACACTTAATAACAGAATATACTTCATGAACCCGAAGACTGAAGAAAAACTATCCCTTGAAGTCATGGTGCCTACCAAGAAAGATAATATTTTTCTATTATAAAATGGAATGATCAGTTTATAATTTGCTATATGAACCTGCTTTGAAAGGCACCGGAAGCAATAGTGTGAAAATATCATTTCATTGACTACTGCTTGAAATAGAAACTATTGCCATCTTGAGTGCATTTTCTCTCATACGATCTCATACGAGCCAATCAGATATACTGGTTTAAATCTACCACTAATCTACCAGATTCCCTGCATTCTTATGTCAGTTTGTCAAATTCATGAGTAAACCAGCTTATGAACAATTTAACTTCTTTTGTATCATGACAAGCTAAACTTTCAGAAACATATTGTACTGCAGACTTTCGAGAAAGTATTGCCCTGCACTTTTGGGCTTTCAGGATTACTGACATAGGCAGATACTCTTTTATTGCTTAATCACGTGCAAGGGGATTTGGCATCATATGATGAAGAGCTTTCATTTCATTTCTTTTTAGAGACCTAGCATTAGCATCTTTTGAATGATGCGCAGATAAATAACACGCACTTGCTAACTTTATACTGACAAATACTAGTTACTGAAATGACACCATTACACATGGGGGCTTATGCACTAAAGGTTTTCTCTCATTTTGTTTCGAGGAGCAAAACGCTTAGGGCATAGACCCTATGGAGCAATGTCATGGTCTTTTATGTGAAGGGCTGTCCCACTGCACTGCTCATGCTAACGATACTTCGCTCCAAAAACAGCAGGTGATATCACAAAGGCAGAATTTTAGCAATGCAAATGAGGAGCTAGAACATCAAAGGTTAATTTTTATAAGGGGGTGTTTACTTTAAGCAATAAAGCATGTGCCTACTTTGCACTCTTTTACTTATTAAGGTGCGTATCTGCCCACATACATATAGAAATAACGATTATAAAATAGTGCCTAAATGTAGAAGTATGTGCTTTGGCATGATGGCCAAAGAAATTAGGTTGACGTGAACAAACGAAGAGTAGTTTGCAAAATCATGGATTTCCACTGCAGAAATGAAACATAGAAACATGACGGCAGAAAAAGACTACATGGCCTATCTAGTCTGCCCTTCCATGTCAACCACTACAAGAGTCCTCTTTTTTCCGTTAGAAATCTTATGTGTTTTTCCAATGCTTTCTTGAATTCAGATATTGTCCTCGTCTCAATTATGTTCACTGGAAACTATTCCACGCATCTACCATTCTTTCTGTAATGAAATATTTCTGCATATTACTCCTGAATCTATCCCCTTTCACCCTCATCCTATGTCCCCTTGTTGCAGAGCTTACTTTCAGTCAAAAAAGATGCTCTCCTCTTGTGCATTTATGCTACGGAAGTATTTAAACATCTCTGTCATATCTAGCCTATCCCGCCTTTCCTCTAACGTATACATATTAAGATCTTTAAGTCTGCCCCATATGGTTTATAAATAGGTTGGAGTCGGTGCAGAGGGTGGCTACTAAAATAGTGGTCTTCATTATAAAGAGGACAGACTAAAGGATCTTAATATGGCGGAACAGAGGTGATATGATGGGGATAAAGTGGACTGTTGTAGCGGTTGATATGGAAGGGCAGACTAGATAGTCCATGTGGTCTTTTTCTGCCATCATGTTTCTAAGACCATTAACAATTTTAGCAGCCACCCTCTTCACCAACTCCATCCTGTTTATATCCTTTTGAAGGTGTGGTCTCCAAGATTGCACACAATTCTCCAAATAAGGTCGCACCAGAGACTTATACAAAGGCACTTTCACCTCTTTTTTTCTGCTCGCAATTCCTCTCCCTATGCACCCAAGCATCCTTCTGGCTTTTGCCATCACCTTTTCTACTTGTTAAGCCACGTTAAGATCAACAGAATCAGTCATGCCCAGGTCCTGCTCTTCTTTCATGGACAGAAGTACTTCACCCCCCAAAATATAATGCTCCCTTAGATTTTTGCAACCCAAATGCATGACTGTGCATTTCTTAGCATTAAATCTCAGTTACCAAATTCTTGACCATTCTTCAAGCTTAGCTAGATCCCGCCTCATTTTATCTACTCCTTCTTGGGTTTCTACTCTATTGCAGATTTTGCTGCAAACTTTACCCAACAGCCCTTCCGCAATATCATTAACAAAGATGTTAAATAGAATCAGACCAAGGAAGATCCCTGCGGCACAGCACTGGAAACATTCTTCTACTCAGAGTGAGCTCCATTTACTTGTACACTTTGTCGCCCCCCACTCAATCAATTTTTAATCCAGTCAGTCACTTTAAGGTCCATCCCTAGGGTGCTCAATTTATTTATATGTTGCCTGTGCAGAACGGTGTCAAAGGCTTTACTGAAATACAATAACACCACATCTAGGGCTCTCAGTCCAACTCTGTGGTCACCCAGTCAAAGAAATTAATCAGATTTGTCTGCCAAGAATTACCTCTGGTAAACCCATGCTGCCTCAGATCCTGAAGTCCATTGGACTCCAGAAACCTCACTATCCTCTGTTTTAGCAATATTTCCATTAGTTTACTCAACAGAGGTCAGACTAACTGGCCTATAGTTCTCAACCTCATCCTTACTTCCGCTTTTGTGTAAAGGGACCACATGTGCCATTATGCAGTCCACTGGTACCACTCCTTACCCTAACAAAGCATTGAAAAGGTCAGTCAGCAGAGCCTTAGAACATACTCAAGTTCCTTCAATATTTTTGGATGTATCTCATCCAGCCGCATTGCTTTGTCTACTGTTAGTTTAGCTAGTTCCTAATGAACACAGTCTTTTGAAAATTATTCAAGATTTCCTTCACTTCTCCTATTTATGGGTGTTTTCTGATGTCCTGCTCCTGGCCCTTCATCAGTGAACACAGAACAAAAATATTTGTTAAGCAATTCCACTTCAGCTTCTACATATTCATCCCCTTCTCCCTTGAGTTTGATAATACCACTTTTGCACTTCCTCCTCTCGCTAACATATCTGAAAAATGTCTTGTCCCCCCATTTTATTGCATTGGATATCTCTTCTTATTTTTCTATTTTTGCTTTCCTAACTACTTTCCTAGCTTCTCTAAGTTTTTCCAAATATTGATGCTTGTCTTCCTCTCTCTGTGTTTTCTTGTATTTTATGAAGGCCACCTTCTTTTTCTTCACCTTTTCAACTACTTCTTTTGAGAATCATAGTGGTCTCCTTTTAATCTTACAGTTATTTACCTTTCTAACAAAAAAGGTTTCTTGCCCTTAAAATATTCCTTTCAGTTTTGCCCATTGTTTTTCTACATCCCCCAGCTGCTCCTATCCCACTAATGACTTCTTGGGGTATTGTCCCATCTTGACAAAGTTAGTTTTCCTAAAGTGTAAGACCCTCACTTTTGAATGGACTTTATCAGCCTAGTCCTAATACTGAACCACATCGTCTGGTGATCATTGGGTGCAATATGATCTCCCACTATAACATCAGAAACACTTTCCCTATTGGTAAGCACCAAGTTCAGTATGGCCCCTTCACATGTGGGTTCTGTTACCAGTTGCTAGAATAGTTCTCCCTGCAGAGAATCCAGATTCTCCTTACTTCTAGATGAAACTGCAGCAGGGATGTGCCAATCAACATCCGACATATTGAAATCACCTATCAGTAGCCTTCTCCTTTCATGGAAATACTGCATATGTCTTATATTAAATTTATGTCCACTTCTTCTCTTTGTGAAGGAGATCTGTATATTGTCACGAAGTGGATCTAGCAGAGCCCATGGAAATAAGTAGAAATACAGATAGTGGATCTGACACTGACACTTCAGACAAGCACATGACAGGGAGTTGCTATAGGCAACATAAACAAACCAGGTCTCGAGCTCTGAGAACACGCCCAAGCTGCAGGAAGGCTCAGGAATCATTAGGGAATGAGGAGCAGCTGAAAGGAGGCGGGGTTGAGACACAACCTCACTCACCTGGAGTTAGAGGGGAAGGTGAGTGCAAGTCCAGGTTCGGGTTAGATGGAGCTGAGAGAGCAGAAGCAACAGAAATCCTGGAAGCCAGAGAAGTCCCAGGAGTTACAGGAATTAGCAGAGAGGCAGAGAGAGCAGCAACTGCAGAAACTCCTGAGAAGTTAAGGAACTCTGAAAGGGCAGAGAACCCCAGGAGCCCAGGACATTCTGCTGGAAGTCTGGGTTGGAGCGGAGCCACTGAGAGGGCTGGGAGAACCGAAAGGTTTAGCTCCAAGGCTGAGAGAGAAAACCCAGGAGTCTGCCATAGAAGGCAGTGCACAGACACCTTTGAACACAGTAACGCTTATACAAAAGGTAACAGAGAAGGCAGTTTTAAAGCCAGGCTGAGACAGGCTGGAAAAGCCAATTACCCAGGCTACAGGGACAGAAGGGATAAAGTCTTCTGTCCTGAAGACAGTTTTGTACCTGGGGAAAAGCCAAAAGGGAAAACCTGTAAGGAATTGTCGTCCTGTTCCACTCCGGTAGCTTCAGCTGTGCTGAGGAACTCTAAGCTGAGAGAGCCAGAAGGTAAGCTTATTACCTCTAATAGAAAGAGAATTGAATGCAGGAACTTCCCATATGATTGGCAGCATTTGAAGGGCTCTCAAGAAAGGAACTCTAGTGAATACGGTAATTGTTTTTCACAGACGTTAACAGAGGAAGAAAAGAAGTCTCTTTGTAATAGGGAGAGACTACTAAATAACACGTCTAGCTATTTGAAAGAGAGACCGTTTGCAACAGAGAGTGAGGACATGCAGTGTGAAGTGCAGGGGGACCAACCCACTGTTGAATATATGGATTGTACGCTCACAATTGCAGACGAGATCTGCTCTCTATGTTAAAGGAGCTGTGAAACTTTCTAACTGTGGAAGTAACAGAGAAAGGGTTTATGTTTGTTGGAAAAAGGACTGTTTAAAATACCTTTTCATTTGGTGTAAAGAAGCTGGAAAAAGAAGCGGTTTTTGTTCACATTTTGTCTCTTTATTTTTGTACCCGAAGTTGGTTTATCTGCCTTGTTTTTCATTACAAAAAGAATCCTCCCGGAAGGGGAATAAAATCCTGTCTTTGAGCCTTACCACGCGTCCGCAACTCATTTCTTGGCTGGTCTATAAGAACTACAACTCCCAGAGAGCATAGCAAGGCTTTCTATATCCTTTTTCTGGCCAGTTCAAGATAAGGCCTCAGTGTAGTACCCTGCCTTAACCTGTGGGGTCCCACGCTGGGTGACAATATCACCAGTGCAAATGGATTTCCCAGTCCCTCTTACTAGTTTAACCCACAGTGCCTCTTTGCTCCCTTTTAAGCCCTATAATTCTATAGCTTTTTCTTATTTTTTACATATTGTGCCACTCCTCCTCCCCTTCTTCCTACCCTGTCCTTCCTGAATAAAGTATAGCCCAGTATAAATACATCCTAGTCATGGTTGTCCGTGAACCATTTCTCCATAACCGCCACTAAATCCAAGTCAGCCTCTTCCATTAAAGCCTCAGCCTCTGTAATCTTGTTTCCCATACTACGGGCATTATGCACACTGCTTTCCAGATGTTGCTTGTTTTACCTATTTCAACAGGTATTAAATGTTTTATTTACCTGAGGGCTTTCACTTACCTGGGGGCTTTCACCCATCTCCAATGAACCTAGTTTACAGCCCTCTTCAGTAGATTAGCCAGTCTGCTGCAGAAGACACTTTGACCCTTCTTGGATATGTGGACACCGTCTCTGTCTGCAGCCCTTGGAATATCATCCCATGGTCCAGGAAACCAAAGTGTTCTCGATGACACCATCCATGCAGCCACATACTCAGCTCCAGGATGTGAGATTCTCTGTGTCGGCCTTTACCTTCAACAGGGAGGATTGAAAAGAACATGACCTGTGCACCTATCTGCGTTACCCTTTGTCCCAGAGTCATGAAGTAACTTTTGATACACTCAGAAGGATACCTAGCAATATCATTTGTGCCGACATTGATGAGCAACATTGGATAATAGTCTCGGCAAACTCTCCATAACATCTCAGAATTTGGCACCTGGCAGATAGCACACCTCTCTGGATATCAAATCTGGTCGGCAGATGGACGCTTCAGTACCCCTGAGAAGAGAGTCACCAATGACCATTACCCTTCGTTTCCTTGTGGTCATCGATTTCACAACTTTGGGGTGCTTGAGCTCTGGTTCTTCCCTTTTATGGTATGCTTTGACCTTTTTCACTTTGAGAGCTGCGTACTCGTTCTTTAATTTGAGGGCTGGAGGAGTTGGGTTGTCGATACTGAAGACCCTCTGACTGGTGACTCGTGTCCAATGAGCTTTTGAAAATACCCTCTATGTGAATAAAATTACATGTATGATGCCACTACATAGATAATTTTACCCGCAGTAAGGGGAGGCATTTGCTGGGGCTGGGGTTGGGAAATGTAGTTGTAGTTTTGCTCAGAGAAAGTAACCACCAGAAAAGGAGGGACAGGTGTCCAGCATTTCCCTTCTCTTCCCTCCTCCAAGCCCTGCCCCACCCAACTCATATCCCAGTATCTCTCCTTCCTTTTCCAATTCCTTTCCCCCCAGATCTATAGCATTTCTATCCTTTTGTACCTCACCTCCAGGTATCCAGCTTCAGAGGCCACAGAAAGGGGTGGGCCACATGGGCTCTGGTCCTACCAAAACTGCACTGCCCCAACCTCCGGCCTTCCCCTCCTGTCTGTTGGCTGAGATGCAGAGCTTGGCCCCCAAAAGAGAATGGCATTCTACTGCTCTTTTTCATCTTCTCCTCCTTCTTCCCTCCCCCACCAACGTGCCCAACATTTGCCCCCTCTTTTCTTCTCTCTGTCACTGCCACTGCCATCCCCACTACACTACTTCCACGGAAGGCCAATAGAATCATGCTACGGAGATAGAAGCCCAGTGCTGGCAAAGTAAGCAGATGTTAGGCTTTTGAGTATCTCTGTGTTTGCATGCTCAAGGCCTCCCACTTCGGGGTGGGATGTGGCAGACCTCAAATGAGCACAGACAGATGCTCAAAGTTCCGCAAACTCCTCAAAACTCTCCTCTTCACCCTGCAGTTTGAAACCAACACCTAACGCCTCCCCCCACCATTGTCAAACGCTACCTCTAATTGACCTACCCTACCTCCCACAATGAAGAATGCTTTGTAAATAAGTTAAAGGCGACACGCCTTTTCTGAAACTTAATGCAAAAAGTTGTTGTTCCTCGTAATCGTTGTTTAACCAAGTTCAAAGTTCTATGTACACCGCGTTGACCTCAGTGAAAAGCAGTATAAAAGTTCAGTCAAATAAGAATAAATAAAGAAATACTGTTCTACTGCAGGGAGCAACTTTAAAGGGCTTCCCAGCTGCTGAGTTTTCCAGCACTGTGCTGTCATACCCTTGAATCCTGCTGCCCTAGGCGGATGCCTTGTCTACTTAGTGGTGGGGCTGACCCTGTGCAGTGCCCATAGGGAAGAATGCAGATATGCAGGAGGACTGGAAATTACCTTGTAACTGGTATGCTTACATTTCAGTAAAGTCTTTGCAAAGTCTCACACAGATCCCAGTTTGAATGACTGATAGAAACTGGTTTAGTGAAGTAATAGACAAGAAGGAAGGGCAAATACATTTAACACTCAGGAAAGAGGGGTCATCAATGGAGCTCGTCAGGAATCTATTGTGGGGCTGGTTCTGTTCAGTGTAATACTAAGTGACTCGTAGAAGATAGAAGTGATAGAAATGATTCTAAAAAAGCTTGAGGAACAGTTACGTGTTTGATAACTAGAGGTCAATGCAAAAGAAAGCATGGAGTTGTGCAAGGAAGGCGTAAGAGATGGGTAAAAGATATTGATGTGCCCCAAACAGGAGCAAGATCTCAAAATGATCATATGTGGTGATCTCAAGGTTACAGAACGTAGGGGGTAATAGTCAATCTACTCACTAGTCCAGTCCCTCTTGTCCTGTTGCTCCTGCCACTTTCTACCATTCCACTTCCTTTTTATCTACAAATGAAGCCCTGCCTCCTACCGTTACCATACTGTTAAGGAGATCCCTCCCAATCTCCGGAAAAGAAACGGGGAGGTGGAGATCAAGTGAGGTCTATGGTATTGCAACAGGAAGGAAAAGGAGCAGACAAGAAGAGGCCTTAGTCGTTATCTGCCACTGAATCCTCTGTTTCTGTGCTCTGCAAATTTAGGATTAACTGGGGAAAAATAAGTCACCAACCGAGACTGTGTTTGTCAAGTAATCTATACTTTGTTATTGCATGTTGGGCCAGTGATAATAACAGTTATCAGTTATGCTAACTGGTATTTTAATTGATTGGCATTGATTTTTATCCTGTAAAAGATAACTGATCATTATTTCTCTTCCCACCCGGGGCCTCTGTTAGTTTGTTAGTGAGTTCTGCAACAACGAAGTTTACCTGTTTGCTTGTGAACATTTGTCAAATTCTAACCAGCACGGATACGATGAAAATTTTGTGAAACAATTGAATTTGTCCCCCCACCCCCAGTTTCATTAGGCTGGTTTTACAAACATTTGCAGCCACAGTTCAACACGTTCTGTTTTCATGGGGCAAGGGCCCAGCCTGATGATTTCTTTCTCCCACTCTCAAGAGAGATTTACCAAAGCGTGCTGCTGCAGTGGCAGGTACTAATACTATTAATGGCATCATTATTAAATAAGTCCCTTTGCATAAAACGGGACCTGCAGTAAATAATGTGCAGTAGTATATGTTAGGAGGCTTGAGCTGTCCTGACTGAACCTGCTCTTGGCTGATCTCTGAAGTTAAGCAGCGTCAGGTCTTGCTAGTACTTTTCAATACCAGCGGCTGTGAACTCACTGTACAGAAGAAAGGCTTGGCAATCTCCTTTTAGGTGCACCTTGCCAAGAAAACACAGGGGCTGAGTCCTCAGGAGTCGGCACTGACTTGATAGCACACCTTGCATTACAGTGTGTGTTAGAGCATGCACAGTAGTGTCTTGTGTGCAGGACTATACCAAGCTAGAAAGGCACCCTCTGCGACTAATAAATCTGGTGTCCTCCACTGCCCCAGCCACATGCAGTAATTGCCTCTTTTTCAGATTCCTAAAAGCCCAGTGATGATATCAGTGCCCTTTCTGAACATAAGAACATAAGAAATGCCTTAATGGGTCAGACCAAGGTCCATCAAGCCCAGTATCCTTTATCTAACAGTGGCCAGTCCAGGCCACAAGTACCTTGCAGATTCCTAAAGACGCACACAGGTTCCACAATGCTTGTCCCAGGGCAAGCAGTGGATTTCTTGGGTCCTCTTTAATAATGGTTTATGGATCTTCCCACCAGGAACTTGTACAGACCTTTTTTAAACCCACTAACAGCTTTTACTACATCCTCCGGTAACGAATTCCAGAGTTTGATTATGCATTGAGTAAAACATATTCTCTTATTAGTCTTAAATGAGTTGCATTGTGGTTTCATTGTCTATCCACCAGTCTTCCTACATTTTGATGCCGTAAACAGCCGATCTATGTTTACCCGTTACATTCAATTCATTAATTTATAGACCTCCAACATATCCCCCCTCAGCTGTCTCTTTTCCAAGTTGAAGAGCCCTAACCTTTTATGCCTCTCCTCATAGGGGTATCCTTCCACCCCCTTTACCATTTTTGTTGCTGTTCTTTGTACCTTTTCTAATTCAGCTATATCCTTTTTAAGATACGTCCACCAGAACTGCACACAATATTCAAGGTGCAGTTGCACCATGGGACGATACAGAGGCATTATAATATCCTTTGTTTGATTCTCCATCCCTTTCCTTATGATACCTAGCATTCTATTTGCTTTCTTGGTCGCCACTGCACACTGAGCGGAGGGTTTCTATGTATTATCCACGATCATGCCTAAATCTTTTTCTTGGATGGTAGTTTCTAAGATGGAACCTTGCATCATAATACCGTTGTTTGGGATGTTCTTTCCTAGGTGCATAAATTTACACTTGTCCATATTAAATTTCATCTGCCAGTCCTCCAATTTATCAAGGTCCTCTTGCAATTTCTCACAATCCTCTTGCGTTTTAACAACTTTGATTAATGTGTGATCTGCAGATTTGATCACCACACTCATTATTCCTATTTCCAGGTCATTTATGAATATGTTAAAAAGCAGCAGGCCCAGCACCGATCCCTGGGGTACTCCACTATTCTCCTCGCTCCACTGGGGAAATTGGCCATTTAGCCCTACCCTCACTGTTCGCACAGTCCTTGGTGTGGACCTGCTTGTGTGTATCTTTCTTTGCTTCTGTCAACCATAAAGGTCCTGGAGAATGTCTTCTTTATAGATGGTGATACCTTCTGTTGAACCATACAAAGATGTGACTGGCCTAAGCTCCTTCTTCAGACATTGCTTCAATCTTAACGATTCAATCAAGAGGCATCTCCACTTATGAAATGGTTTCAGTTGTCTGACTTTTCCACCGACTATAGTTTTTCAAATGATTGATGGCAAATCTGAACATCATTGTTAACAAAGCACAGCTTAAACAGTAAGGCAGGTGTGATAAACCTGCCTAGGAGGAGTTCCTAGTATTGACCGGCATGGCTTTTACTGAGATGTCAACTCTCACTCATTTGGAGTATGTCACACTCATTTGAAGGCTTTCTCACTCTCATTATGATTGAGCCCTTTATCTCAAGCATTGGAGCCTAAAAGAAATAAAACCAAGTGGCCTAGCCAGACGGAAGAAACCCGAGCTCGCCTTCCTGTATTTGGCCTCCTCCTGCACCATCCCTTTTCCCTGAACCTACAAGTGGAGTATGCACACACTTTTAACCACTGAGTGGAGAGCAATTTTCAGCCCAAAGCATTTAGCCATGTTGCCTCCACACGATCTGTATTCTTCCAGAGGCTCCAAAGTAAGGCAAATATCAATTTATGCTGTTTGGTTTTTTTTTAAATTTGCAAAGCACTACTGTTTATTCATATTTATAATTCACATTATCTGGAGGTCTAAGTGGAGTACATAGGTACATATGCAATCACAACACCCAGTAAGACAATAAAACAAAAACAACATTTAAATCTTTCTAGATTTATACCTTGGATGTACCATCTGAAAAAAATCTCACTCTCTGGACTTCAGTCTAACTCTCTGGGCAGTAAATCTCACTCTTTGGGGTGGTTTACCCTTGGCACCTCTGCTTCTGGTGGTGAAGGGGATTTGAGGTTATGAGTTTTTGATTGTCCGCTCTTTGTGAGAGCAGCCAAGCGTTGTGCAAAGGCCCTGCTGCTGAAGGGGTTATTGCTGGGGCTCTGCAGGCAGGCTCTGATGTTAGATAGTGGTTTCCCAGCTCGCAAGAACACAAGATTGGGTTTACCTTTGTGGTAAACACCTCCTGTGCTGCTGGTGGGAGTTTGTCTCCACAGGCAATAGGTGGAAAAGTAGTAGGCACTAATTATGCAACACATGAACACAGAAAACACCCCTGGTGAAAGAGGGAAGTAGTTATCCTGTGTTCAAAGGATATGAAGCATCCTGAGTGTACTGCTTGAGATTTTGGCTTTTGCGCCCCAGTCCTTTGTTTGGAATTTAAATTTTCTTCGGTGCAGTCGGTGCTGTTGCTTGAAAAGTAAAGGACATTTTTTTGATCAACAATTACAGAAGAGGCCACAGCATCGGTGGCTACATCCAGTCCTTCTAAAACAATGGATGGCTGGGGGGGGGGGGGGGAGATGGGGAGGGGGCTCCTACCAGTAGCCTATGCGCTTATCTTGATTCCCCTTCTTTTAACAGAAGCTAAAGGCCCTATTGTTTAACTCTGTAACTATAAAAGAATATTTTGGAGACAGGAGGCGTCTGCTCCCCGTTGCCATACAAATGTGCAGGTGTTTCCAGAGATAATTTCTTCCCCTTAACGTTCATACATACTTGTCATACATTTCTTCTTCTCCTTTTTGTCCTTGGAAGGTAAAAAAAATTGGTTAAAGAGGCAGTGGAAACATTAAAGTGCAGTTTTCAGCTGTCGTGGTCACTGGGAAGATTGATATATGTCCTTTGGTGCTTTTGCATTTTAAGCCTGCAGCTGTCTCCGGGCGGACAGAAGAGTTGGGGAAGCTTCTCACACCGCTATAGCTGGTCATTCATGGAATAAGTGACCGAGGCATCTAGAGGTGCCGGCTGTTCATGTTAGCCTCCTAAAGACTGCTTTCTGTGATGACTCGTTTATTTCATTCTCATGACCGACAGGAGCCATGACTTAACTCTGGATATTACATGGTAAAAGGCCTGGTAGATGTCTGATCCGTCGCGTTAGCATGTAGTTTCAAAACTGCTCACCCAGTGCTTTGTGTTTAAAAATTCAACTATGGTTTGTGTTTCCAATTAGAAGGTTGCATGTGTCTGGATATAAAACAAATTCAATAGCACTAGACTTTACCACATTTCACTCCTTATGCATAGGTGTGCAATTTTAAATTCTTATTGTGGTTTAATTACTGGAAATGCACAATAAACACAGGCTTCCTCTATGTGCCCCTACCCCTTGAAGAATCTTTCAGTGAGGTGGCCATGTTAATCTCTGACAGCAAACGTGACCCAGAGGCTGGTAGCACCTTATAGATTGATAGATTTAGGGGCCTGATTACTAAACTATAGTAAATGTTTGCACTTACCACACATTAGCTACAAAAATGAATGCATGGTAAGTGTAAAGCCTGGTTGGAAACTGCTAGGGGTGGGCCCAGTATATGCCCTAGATTCATTGCACATTAAATGCATCAGCAGATAGCACAGATAGACTTATTGCACTATTTGCGGATACAGTTAGCGCAGTAAGAAACTTCCATGTTTCTTTCTAGCAGCTTGACCCCCTCACGGTAGTACTGCAAGACTACTGCTGGGGGTCAGAATACCATTTTGCACCTGGATCAGCAACGGGAAACAAGCATCTGGAGATCAAGTCTGAACCCCATCCCATTAACCCATTAACTAGAGTGGAGGAGTGGCCTAGTGGTTGGGGCAAGGTACCTCAGACCAGAAGGTCAGGGGTTCAAATCCCACTAGAGGACAGCAACCTTGGGCTGGAAGGATTGGGGTTTCTAGTCCCACAGGTGCTCCTTGTGGTCTTGGGCAAGCCACTTAACCCTCCATAGCCCATGTTCCCTGTAAAATAGTTATCTCCAAGTTATAATGCCCTGTTCAATGTAATTTCAGTTTGTTCAATGTAAACCACACTGATGCAGAATAGCACAGTATATAAGAGAATGAAAATAAATAAATAACTCAACAGGGAGATTCACAGTAAATGCTGGGAGGGGGAGTAGGGGGAAGGGGAAGGGGAAGTGGGAGTAAGGTGGGGATTGTGATGGGGGATGACTTGGAAAATATTGAGGATACTATCAGGAGGTGGGGGTGACTTGCAAGATGTCAGGAGGATATTGGGGGTGTGGATGGGTGGGGATCATAATGGAGGGGGAGCAGGGTGGTTTTTGTTTTTAATCAGTAGGCTGAGTGCATGCTGATTGGTAGCTGTGACAGACTGGCACATGGTAAAGCACTCTGTGGTAAGTCAATACTACAATCCATGCCCATTTTCCCACTCATAACCTGCTGAGATCTCGCCCCATAACATGGCATGGACTTAGCGCACTTTAGTAAACAGGCCCCTTAATAGGATATATCCTTTCAACGACAAGATTCCACTTTGTAAGTATGAATTCCTTCATTGTGAGCCTTCTAGGAACAAGGAAATACCTTCTATACCTGAATGTAACTTGCTTTGAGCTACCAATGAAAAGGAATGAGCTAAAGTCAAATAAGTAAGTAAATAAATAAATAATTCCAACAGCAGCCCATACAAGTCGTAAGTTCTTGTCAGCTTCCCAAAAAGGTACATGGATTCCATGCTGTACAGGGTAAGCAGTGGATTTCCTTAGTCTTCTTTAATAATGGTTTATGGACTTTTCCTCCAGGAACTCATCCAAACCTCTTTTAAACCCATCTTTTACTACATGCTTTAGTAACAAATTCCAGAGTTTGATTATACGTTGAGTTAACTTGACTACCTCACTGAAAGATTCTTTAGAGGGTAGATATACATAGAGAGAGGCTGTTTTTATTGTGCATTTTCAGTAATTAAAACACAGATCTACTGGCTGAAAAGAAAGTTCTTCATTTGTACTTAATTTGGAGGTTTCAAGGGCCAGTTGTAGGGCTAGAGAGCATATGGAAAGCAGAAGAATCATTCAGGAATCTGTGCTGAAAATCAGCTCCTCTAAGCAGATTAAGCTTCTCGTAGTTATAGCTTCAGAAACGGTGACTTATTTCTGAGGAGCAGTAGAAGATCATTGAGCTTGAAAAAGATGTTTGTGATAGGAGCTCTTGGAGCACTATCAATTAAACTTCCAAATACTTGGAAATTTTAAATTAAAAAGATGTTATGACCAATTTTAGATAGGGAATGGAGAGGGGATTTAAGATGTCTGGGTCAGGATGTGGAAAATTCCCTCTATATTTTGCAAAAAAAATGCAATGCATGCTTTTGAGTCAGTTCTGATTCTTGGCAACCCAGAAGCCCCCGGATTTTCTTGGCAGTGTCACCAGAAGTAGATTGCCAGGCCTTTCTTCCAAGGCAATGGAGGGTTAAGTGACTTGCCCAAGGCCACAAGGAGTGCTAGTGGGAATTGAACGCTGGTTGCTTGGTTACTAAGCCAGTGTTCTAACCACTAGGCTACTCCATTTTGCAAAGGCTTTGCCAAACAGAGCCTCTTGTAGAATGCATGTAAGGCTATGCAGGGGTGCCCATCAATGCTTCACCACATCTAGTGAGAACACAGATTTTAAAAATCTGTAGGTGGGCAAAAGAAACCAAACATGCATCTTTACCCAACATGTGCCTAGGAGCAGCTTTTTAACATCGCAGCTCCCAATATCCATTCACACCCCGATCCCCTCCCACCACCAACACAAGTCCCTCACCCCCAATAACCTTCCATCATCCAATCCTTCTGACTTCCCATCTCCCCTGATCATCCCCCTGACATCACTAATCCGCTCGATCAACTATGCCCCACATCACATATTATTCCCAATCACACACACATAAACACATCACATACCCTTCCAGATTACCCCCGTACACATCACAGACTTTTTCTGGACCCCCATCAATATCTAGAACTGCCCCTAATCCCCCAGTAACAATAACCCCCTAATCAGAAACTTCCCGTAGACAAGTTCACTACCACTCCCAATTCCAGCACCAGCTCTTACAGGAGGTTCCTGGTATCTAGTTGGGAGCAGAAGTGATCCCCAGTCACTCTTGCTCTTTCAGAGACATACGTTCACAATGATATCCATAATTCCTAATGGCAATCTCAATGCACTATCTCTAGGGATCAGGCTGCCATATGCTATTGGTGTGGGGAGGTGTGTGGTCCTAGATGTTGGTTGGGTCCCAGAAAGTATTAGTGATATGTGTGTTGGAGGGAGGGTAAGTGATAATCCGGAAAGGTAAGTGATATGTGGTGGGATGTTGGCCTCAGCTTTTACATTTGCCCCTTCAAGTAGGCACTTATGCATGCCTCGGGACAGCTGTAAATTCTGATGTCTAGAACTTTTAATATCTATGTGTATTCCCTTAGGCCTGCCCATACCAGTCCATCCTTGCAGTCTAGATGTGATGCAGTTTTCCATGTGTAAACAGCAGCTTCTAAAATCACTGTTTACATATAAAGGTGATCTAAATTTACAAATGCTATTAAAATAATCCCCATTGCCTCATCAATTTTTGAAAGAACTATCCTACATGGAACAGCATACATTTTGGGTAGATATACAGTATAAGTCATACCATACTGGATCAGACCAAGGGTCCATCAAACCTGGTGTCCTGTGTCCAACAGTGGCCAAAACAGATCTCAAGTACCTGACAATTCCATATATGCTGTAACATATGTATTCTACTATTATGTAAATAGTTTGTTATTGAACTTAATGTTACCATTTCCATGTTCAAAGTTCCCTATTACTGTTGTATGTAACTGCTAACTTTGCAGAGTTAAATGTTAAATGTAAACCGCTGCTGATCACTGGAAGGAGCGGTATAAAAATGAGTTCAAATAAATAAATAAATAAATAAATAAAATAAAATAAATTCCCAAAAGTACCCAGTTCCATGCTACTTATCGCCAGAGATAAGCAGTGGTTTTCTCTTGAACTACATTATGGACTTTCCAGCAGGAATTTGTGCAAACCTTTTTTAAACCCAGTTACATTACCTGCTTTTACCACATCAGCCTCTTTGGTACTCCGCCATCTTGGATGGATGAGTATACAAGATCCCTTCCTAATAGCTTCACACAGGCCACATTTCCCAGATCTAACTGGCTGAATCTTTTGTGGTAGCCCTTGCCAGCCAAAGAAGGGATGCCGAAGGTAAAACTTAGATGACATTTCAATCCAGTCCTCATGGACTATGAGAGAACATGGGGCGTGTATATCAAGATCATAAAGTGGGGAAAGAGGGGAGGGGGAAATATAACAAAAGGAAAACAAATTGTTCTTTTATTCTACAGGCCCTGACAGCCATACCTGCCAGACCCTAACCCCTCTGAAGAAATAGTCAGTCAGTGATGGCAAATAAAGAGCATACAGCCTTTCCAGTCTGTCAGTCCATACCAACTATTAAGCTCTACAATCGCTTTCTCTCTCTTAGAGATCCTCTATGCTTCCCCCATGTTTTATTGAATCCAGATACAATCTTTGCCTCCACTACCTCTGCTGGGAGCCTATTGCATGCATGCACCACCCTTTCTGTAGTATTCTGATCGAAGCAATCATTTTAAGGCTTACAGTGAACTCTTAAAATTAACGCAAGTATATTATGACAAAAGGTTGCTTTTGGAATACTACAGAATTGTGCAAGTGTATGTATGCCATTCAGCATCTGGGGAGTTTATGGGCGTTTCTTTTCCTCCACTGAATGTACTCTCTGGTTTCTAGCTGGTAAGTTCTCCTTTTTCTGATATTCTGCTGAGCTGGACGTTTTTATAGGCCTGCTTGCAAAACACTATGCAAAGCTCCTGCAGATTCTCAAGAGTGTTAGTTCCACGTTGTTGAAGGCCTTTCGGGAAATTATTTAATGAATCATTAAAACAGTGTGCTTTTACGGTACTAAACATTTGCAGAATTTCAACTTTATGTTGTATTGTGTTCTCTGTGCATACAAAATATTTATCTAATGATAAATGTGGTTGCCAAATAAGCACAAAAAAAAAGGAGGGGGGGGGGGAGAACATTCATGAGCCCCTCCCCCTTCTTGGTATTGTCATTTAGTTGAAAATGGCATAAAACAGAAATTCTGCCTTTTGCTCATAAATTCTGTCATGCGAAATCTACATTAGTTTTTGTTTATTGCAAGTTTTTGGGCTTTGCAGAACATGCAAGAAAATATTTGCCAAACAGACTACTTTTTGTTCATCCATAACGGCCTTAAAATCTAAGGGGGTTATTTTAGAAGCCATATTCACATGTCTAATCAGGCAAATACCTGTGTAAATTGCATCCATGTTTAACTGGTCTTTTTAGAAAGGCCTTCAATAATGTAGAAAGGGTCCAGTTTATACATGGATGACCGTACCAAGTTGCGGGTGCATGGGGCATATTGGGAGGGGGGTGTTGGGGGCGTAGCCTGGGCAGGACAAAAATCTACATGTGTATTCCCCATTTCATATAGGAAATATCTGCATAAGCCCCTAATTGTCCACTTCCAGATTTATACCTGCTCCCTGGTTTGAATAGCTTTTTGAAAAATGTTCCAGTTGGACATCCCTTTACCACACTCAAAGTGGACATGAGATAAAGCTAGAGTCCTCTTCAGCTAATTAGCGGCATCTACCCATCTAAGATTGCAAAATGGCCAGGTGCACATGTAAGCGTTGATGCATACACGTGTATATTGCGAAATGGCTGCACTTACATGTGTAATTTGCAAGATTTGCCCCCTCGATTTTTCCCATGTGTGCATTTGTTAACTGGCTCCTCCCGCTGCATGTGAATATCAATCCTCCATGTGTTCCTGCACTTCCTTCTGTCCATGGCCCGTTTTTAACAATCATGTCTATTATGAGGGATGGAAATATATTGATTTTACATTGACCTCATATGTGTACACTCTTTCTTCTCAGGCGACATAGATTTGCAGATGTTTTCGTTTTCATGTCCCTCCTACCACATAAGCGGCCTATCTGAAATATGCCTTTAAATATAATTCTGAAATAGTATGGGAATGTAGGTTTGAAGGCGCATTTTACAATGGGACGTCTAAGTACAATCTGGAATATCAAAGCCAGAATGGCTTAAAAAACGCAGGCATGTGCAAATTTGGGCATTATTTCAGAAACGTGGACATGCCCAATATGGACGCCTATAGAGACATCTACATAGACATCCCTGGAATACCATCTCAGTACATGGATGTCCAACAGCATAATGGTGAACAAAGTGGGTTGGGAGTGGAGTGGCCAGAGTTCTTATCTCAGCGTGAGTCTTTGTGATCTTAGACTAGTCACTTAACTCTCCATCTTCTCTACACTCTCTGGATGTTTGAAGGCCAAAGCAAGCACTTTTCTGATGCCTATTTGTGCCTGCAGCAGGTATAAATGTGGACGTGCCCACGAACATCCCTGTCATTTCTGAAATCAAATAGAGAATTTTAAGTCCATAGCACCTCCACAATCCCCCCTGCCTACTTGGATGTCCCTGCACTGGAGACATCTGTAAACATCATATGTGGAAAGACTGCGGAGATGTCTCCATGATGTCAATGTCCACCTGCTTGTCTTCAGACGTCCTGCATCATGACTAAGCCTTTCAAAATGACTTCCTAGGTGTACATGTCTGACTTTTCCTGAGTTGTATTATTTTGCTGTATGGGTAAGGGAGGAATTTTCCTTTAGAAGAGCTCTTAGAGAGGATGATTTCATTGTAAAAGCACATAGCAGTGATGGGGAGACAGAAAGCAAAACGTCTGGTTTTCTGAACTTACTCTGTGTTTACCCTTCCAAAGTAATGTATTTATTACCTAATTCATTCATCAGCCAATTAAATGGCATAAACAGAGTCTTAGCGAAAGATTTAACTGGCAATTTGTTGCAACTGGTTTTGTTGGAAGAATACGTGATCTGAAGTAGATCAATGATTTCCATAATTTTGGTTTCAGGACATATGTGGAGTGTAATTTTATAGCAGGACACCATAGGTAGACACCTACTTGTCTTTCTAAGATAGTAGCACAAGTGGCCTAAGACATGCCTACGTTGCAGGCATAGACATCAACACTAACTCTAGAACTGGTGTAAATACTCACGTCTGTATTTTTCAAGTAGTTTATAATCTACTTATGCACTTGCATGTTTTGCCCAACTCTGCCCAAACTGCGCCCCTGCGAATGCCCAATAGAAAAGCCCATATCTTCATGCCATAGAAAGTATTTTTGCACTACTTGGTCAAGCTTGGATTTAGGCATTGGCAACATAGCTATCTGCTTAGGGTGCCAAATTTAGAAGGCCTCAAATACCCAAGACAAAGATGGGTCTGTCCTTGCTTATTTTAGGGCCGTGTGCATGTGCTGCTTCATCTGTGGCCTTCCTCTGCACCTCCTCTGACTCACTAGTCTTTGGGATCTCTGACACTCCCCCCATTTCCTTGCTGTCTGGGATCTGCTGTCTGGTCTGGCCTATGGGCACCAAAACCTTTAATCCAGCCCTGTGGTCAGCATTTTATAAGAGCTTATTTACACACATATGTAGCTACGTGTACATGGAAATCTTAGTGCTTTTTCCTTTTCAGAGAATTCTTGTTTGTATTTAAGTTAGGGATGCTTCCAATGAGTGCCGAAAAGAGCTCTCTGAGGGCCTGCAGTGCTCTCTTGTTGGGTCCTTCTCCAGTTTCCGCCTCTGGCTTGGCAGCTCTTTCTGCGTGAGGTGCTGCTGCAGAGAGGAGCTCTCAGACGGTTCTCTCCAGAGAAGGAAGTATAGAGTTTTGGTTCCCATTTTGCACTTCTGGAACAGTTTAGGGAAGGAAGCACCTTTACACCTTTTATTGTTTGTGGTTACTGACATCACATCCTTCCGTGACCACTCCATGCATCCTTCCTGCCCTCCTGTCAAGATTCTTCTGCGCTGCGGGAGGTTACTGTTCAGGGAGAGAGGGAGGTTGAGAGGTGGGGGGGGGGGGGGTGGAGAGTGTGTGTGTGTACACGAATGGGTGAAGTTGCTGCTGCAGCTGTTTATTGGAGAGGTTTTTTTTCCCTGCTGGAGGCTCAAATCGTTCTTCCTTCAGCCGTCTGCTAGTGCCAAATTACAAAGTGAACAGAAGCCTGTCAACATGAAGTTCCTCTTTTTAGTAAGCTGTCTGAGTTTTATGTTTGGCGTTGCAAAAAAAAAAAAAAATGCTGAACATGTAACTGTCCAAAGCATTATCGAATGCAGCATTTAGAAGGCTCGATTTATGTGGAAAGTTATTCTAGCAGTACTTTGGGAGTCATTTTAATTCCTCTTGCAGTTCAGCCCCAGTGGTTAGCTTTGCAGACTTGCAGTGTGTGCACACCCTGCCTGTCCTTGGTAACTTTTCATAACGCCGGCTTGTGCTTTGCTTTTATTTTTTTTTTTCTTTATTTTTTACGTTTCCTTATTTCATTGTTTGCAAATTCTTCAGTGGACTCGTTCTGGCTACCCAGAGTATCAGACATTCACAGGCCATGTCTCTCTTTCCCTTATATAAATGTAAAAGCAGTCATTGCCACGCATCCCATGTAAAGTTCAGTGTTGCCCTAGTCATTTTTCACCACCCTAAATCAGTGCATCTTTCAGCAAACTCTAAATAGCCCCTGATAGCTTATCATTTAAATTGACTCCTAAAGAAATAGGCAATAAAGCAGCATGCCACTGAGAGAAGCCCAGTTTAAACCTGAATCCTAATCCATTATTCTAACTACTGGGTCAACCATGCAAGCAGATGGGTTCTGATTGAAGTTCCTTAAACAGATGATAGAAGACAACTGGTAATCTTCCTAATTCCCTAGATGCTTTCTGGCCCACAGGCTGCTGCACCTCTGACAGTTGTGACCCATAGGGCATCATGAATCACAGGTTCTACACTGTGCATCTCACATGTCAGCATACAGACCCTGAGACATCCCAGTAATTCTGGCTGTATTTTTTCTCAAACATACCCATACATACTTGCATATACATAACGAGGGTAATATTATAAGAATCGTTTGGTTTAATGTGTGTTCTCACATGCATATGTTGCACCAATTTTATAAAGTAAACTATGGGTGTATTTTATAAAATAGAGGTGTAAGTGGTAAGATGTTGTTATTGTTAAATGCCATTGAGTCAATGCCGACTCGTGGTGACCCTCTGGATAGTTGTCCTAAACTGCGTTCATTGTTCAGTCAGAAGGCTAATAGTTCATAGAGTGCCATTGATAGCTGCTATTATTGTATCAGTCCATCGCATCACTGGCCTTCAACCTTGTTAAACATTTCTTTTTCTAAAGATCTTTCTCTGCACATGATGTGTCCAAAGTATGATAGTTGAAGTCTTGTCATCTGAGCTTCTAAAGAAAGCTTAGGCTTGATCTCCTCTAGTACCGACTGATTTGTTCTTCGGGAGTCCATGATATGCACATTATTCTTTGCCAATACCATAATTCAAAGGCATTGATTTTCTTCCTTTATTTCTTCTTCCCTGTCCAACTTTCACATCTATATGACTTTGGATTTTTGTATGAAGAGATATGTCTCTGCACTTGAGAATCTTGTTTAGGTGCTTCATAGCTGTTCTGCCAAGAGCAATACATCATTGTACTATCTTGGTTCTCTTCCTATCTATCCCATCGCTCTTTCAGTGTGTGCTTTGATGGCTCCTCCTCCTCTTCAACCCCACTACCTGTAGGAGTTCCTCAGGGATCTGTCTTAGGTCCACTCCTCTTCTCTCTCTATACCCAATCCCTTGGCACCCTTATCTCTTCCCATGGCTTTCACTATCATCTCTATGCTGACGACTCTCAAATCTATCTTTCTGCACCTATTATCTCTCCTGATATCCAGTCTAAGATCCCACTCTGCCTCTCTGACATTGCTGCCTGGATGTGCCACCACCGCTTAAAAGTGAACATGGCCAAATCTGAGCTTCTTATCTTTCCCCCGAATGCTCCCCCTCCTCTTTCCCCTTTCTCTCTCTCTGTTGATAACTCTGTACTCCTCCCTGTTTCTTCAGCACCTAACCTTGGTGTTATCTTCGATTCCTCTCTCTCTTTCTCTTCGCATATCCAGCTTATTGCTAGAACTTGTCGTTTCTTTCAATACAATATTTCCAAAATTCGCCCCTTCCTCTCTGTTGACACCACTAAATTGATTGTCCACTCCTTAATCACCTCCCGACTTGATTATTGTAACGTTCTCCTTGTCGGCCTCCGTGCAAGCCACCTCTTTCCTCTTCAGTCAATTCAACACTCCGCTGCTCAACTCATTTTCCTCCAGAATCATTTTTCCCACATCACTCCTCTCCTCATGTCACTTCATTGGCTTCCCATCCGTCTCCATATCCAATTTAAACTTCTCCTCCTGACCTATAAATGTATTCATTCTTCTGCCCCCCAGTACCTTTCATCGCTCATCTCTCCTTACACCCCCTCTCGGTTGCTTCGCTCTTCTAACAGTCTTTGTTTATCTGTGCCCTTTACTCGTACTGCCAATTCCAGACTTCGCTCCTTCCAACTGGCAGCACCCTTTGCTTGGAATAGTCTTCCTATCTCTGTGCGCCAGGCATCCTCCCTGGCCATTTTCAAGTCCAGACTAAAATCCCACCTCTTCACTATTGCTTTCCATTCCTGTCTTACCCTATTGTGATCTCTCTATCAACATTTGCTTACTTTGTCCTGTAAACTTTTGTTATTTGTATTATGTAACTTATTTTGTTTTCTGTCTTATTAGATTGTGAGCTCTGATGAGCAGGGACTGTCTCTCTTCTATGTTTGTACAGCACTTCGTATGTTGCGGCGCTTTATAAGTCTTTAATAATAATAATAATAATAATGATTTCTTGACCGCTTGTTGTTTCTTTATTGATTATTGATCCAAACAGGTTAAAGTTGTCTACTCTTTCTATTTCTTCTCCATCAAGGATGAAATGATTGATTTTGTCAGTGATCAGGATCTTTGTCTTCTTCATGTTAAGAGGCAGGCCCATTTTAAGACTATGTTCTTTGACCTTGAGAAGCTAACGTTTCAGATCATCTTCACTTTCCACCAGTAATGTGGTATCATCAGCATAGCGAAGGCTGTTGATGAGTCTTCCACCAATCTTCATGCCTTTGTTGTCGTCGTACAGTCCTGCTTCTCTGTTGATTTGTTCTGCATTTACATTGAACAGGAAGGGGGAAAGTATGCAGCCTTGTTGTACACCTTTGCTGATTTTAAACCATTCTTTTTTTCCTTGTTCTGTGGGAACTTTACTTCTTGATCAATGTAAAGGTTATGCATGAGAACTATAAGTTGATCTGGTATATCCATTCTTCTTAATGAGGCCCAGAGTTTTACACAAAGGCCTTGCTGTAATAAATAAAACATATATAGATATCCTTTTCATATTCTTTTGTCTTGCAAGGATCCATATCACATCTGCAATGATGTCCTTTGGTCTTCACTCCTTCCCGAACCCTGCTTATATGTGCCAAATCTAGGTGTGACCACTTACATTAACTTGGTGTAAATGCTCACATTAGATTTGTAGAAAACGCTCAAAAGTTATGATATTTTATAACATATGCATTTAAATTTAGGCTCTGCCTATGCTGTGTCCCTGTGCTTGCTCACTCTGAAAGTATGCCCCATTGCCCTGACACGCACTTAAAGAATAGCGCTCACCTAAATTATGGATGTAAGTGCCTGTCCTCGTGGGTAAATAATTGAAAATAGATGACTTATACACGTTGATGGCACATACCTTTACGTGGCCCATTGTAAAATTGCCTCCAAAATGCCTGTGGGTATGCAAAACCCGTGGAATGAACATCTTTTGGAGCGAGGACCTATTTTCATTAGTTTTTTTCTTGCTTTTGGCACATCAGGAGAGAGCAGTTTCCTTTTTAATTGTCTCAGGCATCAGAGAAAAATGGCATGTGGGATGAAGGGCATAGAATATGAATTTATATCACCTTTGTCTAACCTGTTCAAATGCCAGTGACAGTTTTGCTCTTTTTTGCATAAACAATTTGACTGCAAAAGAGAAGATGACAGAGGAGGTGGTTTCTGTTTGAATAACTGGTCCATTCGCAGGTCTGTTTGCTTACCCAGCTGATGTACGCTGGAGAGAAACTAAGCTTCAAGAAACAAACAGTATATAGAGTATGGAGGATGCATGCACTGTCCTCACAGACTGAGATGGAGCATAATAATGGCAACAGAATGTTGGAAGTCATTCAGCAAGTGCAGGAGATTCTTAGTTCTAAAGAAGCAAAAGTAAAATTGAAGGGCCTGCATTTGTTTAGATTTTACATTGCCTTTTAATGATGCTCAAGGCAAGGTATCTGGCCAAGGGCATTGAATATTGGGGTCGACCGGATAGTGGCAAAGCTAACTGGGCCGTGTCAGGATTCAGTTGCTGCCTGGCGAAAGTTAGTGCCCTCTTTCAGGTGCCTAACTTTCACTGCTTAGCAATAACCGGGAAGTAGCTGAATAGCTCCGCTGCCCGGTTATTGCTGGGTGCCATCTCTGGTCTGCCCTCAGAACACCCTGTTGCCAGCCGGCTAGCATTGGGGCATTAAGCAGTGGCACCTAGGGATAACCACGTTAGTGCTGCTGAATGTCCTGGTCAGTGCAATTAATGTGGTTAGCAGATCTGCTCGCTGAATATCACCCCGTAAGATTTAAAGATGAATCTAAGGGCGCTATGGTCTTGCACCAAGTGTGCAATTAGTGCAAAAGTTAATGTGCACTAGGTGCAAAGTTGCTGCATGTGACCGGCATGTTCTCGACAGTTAACACGCGGGTGTGCATAAGAATGCATGGCGCCATTACCACAGGTTCACTTCCCTTTACCTATTGAGATGGAGGTGATTGCACCAAGGTAATTATAGCAGTGACAGTGTGGGACACTAACTATAATGCGCTCATCATACCCATTCTCCTTCTCTAGCCCACCCGTTCTTCACCTCAACACGTGAGGCACAGTTAGTGTGTGAATTAGAGCTGGTCTATAACTGTCCTGCCTTCACACTAACAGTTACCGCCGGCTTGAGCAGGCACTTACCGTATGTCTAAGCCCATGCTAACTGCTTAGTGCACTTCAGTAAGAGGCTTCTGAACATGCATGAAAGAACTTTGTATAAAGTGTTTAGTTCAGAAAAGTATTTTATAAAATGCTCATGGAAAGTAGAGCTTTTTATACAGGGGCAGTGCTAGACATGCAGGGGGTCCAGGGCAGAAATGGTGAGGGGGCTCCTTAAGTCTGCTTGCAGGCTATGCCTCCTTCAGCTTGAAGCAGACTTGGTGCCCACTGTGACATGGTAGCCCAGGGCAATTGCCCTGTTTGCCACCTCCTAGTGCTCACCCTGCCTTTATAAAATACATATAGTACTGCCAAAAGAATTTATTTAGTTAATAATATGCATTTCAGATGAAGCCATTTTAGAAAGGAAAAGGCTGTCACTCGAGGTTTTGTGGTATTACCTACACGTGTGGGGATATTTTAATAAAAGGTTTTCCATGTGTAAAGCCTAATTTACATGCGTAGAAAGCCTTTTATAAAATTGTAAGGTGGTATATGTACATATAAGTGCACATGGTGACATCACATACTTGTATGCACACTGCAGGTAGACATTATTGGGAGCAAAGTTTGGGCAGAGCAGGAATGGAGTTGCAATGTCCATAAGTATTTCATAAAATATGTGAGGGCCCACATGAAGGCAATTTCAGGAGGGGCAGCTAGATTTGCATTCCTTTTTACCTGTGCATTTCTTTTTTTTTTTTTTAATTCTTTATTTTCGTTTTATAACAACAAAGGAAAGGAAGACATACAGCTAAAAGACAGATACATACATAGAATGAGATACATACACCAAAGTAAACCCCTACCACCCCCCTCCCCCCTGCTTCTTCTCTAGAAAACTAATCATTCCCGAAACGGGCGTGTACTGACATTATTGTGTTACAAAACCAAACGGTGATCTGAACCATGATGAATGTACAATAAACAGACATGTCGGAGCAATGAGCAGATTGTACATAATCATTGAGCATCTGCCATTTAGACAAGCGAGAGTGAGTTTGGGTATGGGGAATAGCTCTCCGAGATATCTGCTCATATTTACTATATAGGCAGACAAGGTTCCACCATTCATTGACAGTAAGTCGAGAGCTATCCTTCCAATTCCTCGTGATTAAACATATAGCAATACCCAGCATGAAATCAAGGAGAAAGCGACCCTTCTTAGGAAGAGAGGGGACCTCCGCCACTGAGCGGAGTCCCACAATCTTCCAAGAAAGAGGCTCGTGAAGGTGTAAGATAAGTTGAATACGACCCCAGACCCGCCCCCAGTAAACCTGTAGTTGAGGACATTCATAAATAACATGAGCGAGGGTTCCCACAGCAGTATGACAAGACCAACACTGGTCCCTAGCAGTTGTGTTCCATTTGGCTATTTTTTCTGGAGTATAAAAGCATCTATGTGCAAAAAAGAAGAGAGTTTGGGTAACTGAGGCAGATCGGGAGACCCGCACTACTTTGCTCCAGAAAACGCTCCATTGCACAGGGGTTAAAGTGGTTTGCAGTTCGCGCTCCCAGGCTTGTTGGGCTCTACAAGTAGCAGTATCTGTACCCTGACATAATAGTTTATAAAAGTTAGAGGCTACCCCATGTGTACTACTAATAGAGTGAATTAGGTCTGATAGCCCGTCCTCAGTAGAGACAGAGGGTGGCAGGATTCGAGCACTTTTGAGGCAGTGTTGAAGCTGCATCAATTGAAAGTAATGTTTCGCTGGTAACGCAAATTCCTTTTGTAAATCAGAAAAGGTTTTCCAACGAGCTGCAGAGAAGAGCTGTTGGGGTGTCCAGATCCCCCTAGAGTACCAGGGTTTCCATGCTATCGTTCTATTTAGGACTTGAATTCTGGGGTTATTCCACAGCGGGAGTCCGTCCTGAGGACATACGTTTGGGCCCAGTGATAGAATGAGAGTATTAAAGGCCGCAAGAGTATCAACAATCATTGGGGGATGGCGGGAGTCTGCTTGATGGGACATACCGGGGAGATGGATCAACGGAATTGGGTTACTAAGCTCCTCTTCTATGTCAAGCCAAACTGGTCTGCTGTCTGTCGAGGCATCTAGCCATCGGGCACCTTGTTTAAGTAAGAAGGCTTGATGATATTTGAGAAAATCAGGAAAGCGGGTACCCCCTAGTTCCTTCGCAGACTGTAGTTTTTGCTTAGCTATCCTTGGTGGTTTGCCCTGCCAGAGATAGCGGACGAGAAGGCCCTCAATATCTTTGTAGGTGTGTAACGGGAGTAAGCATGGCAGCATTTCTAAAATATAGTTCACCTTGGGGACTATCATCATTTTCACAGTTTCTAGGCGGCCCCACCATGTAAGGGATAAGGGAGACCAACGATTTGTGAGCTCACGGACTTTGGAGACTACCTCTTTGGCATTAAAACTAATAGTGTCTTCTAAAGGAGAACAGTAATGGACCCCAAGATATTTTACCATGCGGGATTGCCAAAGGAAAGGAAAGGCCTGCATGTCAGCCTCATGTACCCAGCGGTTCAATGGAAATGCTACGGATTTGGTCCAGTTTATTTTATAGCCCGATAATTGCGAGTATCCATCAATCAGATCCAAGACAGCTGGAACCGAATCAAGGGATACGAAGAGCATAAGGTCATCTGCATATGCAGAGAGTTTAATCTCTCTGTGACTGAAGGGGACACCACGAATTCGTGCAGACTGTCTAATAAGGAGGGCGAGGGGTTCAAGAGCAAGATCAAAGAGCATTGGTGATAGGGGGCAACCTTGACGCGTGCCTCTTTGGAGATTAAAAGGCTGAGACTTAATAGCATTGACACAAATACTGGCAACGGGTTGAGTGTACATGACTTGGAGGTATCGGAGGAAGCCCTCCCCAAAGCCATACCATCGGAGAACTGCAAATAAAAAGGGCCATTCTAGGCGATCAAAGGCTTTTTCAGCATCTAGGGAAAGACCCACCCAGGGGTGGTCCAAGTTGGCAGCACTGGAGAGCACATGGCACAAGGTCCGAGCATTGTCAGCGGTGGATCGGCCGGGTATAAAACCGCATTGGTCGGGATGGACTAAGGTGGCCATCCTGTCAGACAGCCGGGAGGCCAAGATCGTTGCGAAGATCTTATAATCGGCATTAAGTAGGGAGATTGGACGATAGTTGGCTGTTAGCAGCGGGTCTCTGCCTTCTTTCTCAAATACTACCACGTTAGCTGCAGAAAAGGATCCCAAAGAGGATGTATCTACCACAAGGGCAGTAAAATAGAGTTTTAAGTAGGGTACTAAATCTGCACTGAACGTTTTGTAGAATTCGGTCGGGAGACCATCAGGCCCGGTGGCTCGACCCGAGGCTGTGCGATTTAGGGCAAATTGGATCTCTGAAGTAGAGAAAGGTTCATCTAGCGCATCCCTATCAGCTTCAGAAAGGGTCGGCCGCTGAATATCAGAAAACAATCGCTCGAAGGTCTCTGATGAGAAATCACATTCAGATTGATAGAGACGGGTATAGAAATCACAAAAGAGTTCTACGATATCGGAGTCTGTGGTCAGTATGCCCCCTCCCTGTGGGGCTCGAAGGGCCGCTACGCGTTTGGCTTCTTTTTGACCTTTCAAGGCGTTGACTAAAAGTCGACCGGCTCGGTTGCTTTCACGGTAGTATGTCCCTCGCTGAAGCTCAATACTCTTAGAAGCTGCAGTTGAGAGGATTGCATTATATTGAAAACGGAGACACTGTAAACGAACTAAGACGCATGGATCAGTACGGGAAGTTAGAACTCGTTCGCCTGCTTTGATTTGTTGGTCTAGTATAAGTAGCTGCTGTTTGCGTTGTTTCCGCAGGCGAATTTGATAACTGGTGATCGTTGCACGAATGGCCGCTTTGAAACCCTCCCACCAAGCCCAATTTGCAGTATCCTGGGGTAAATTAAAATGGAAGTAATCCTGTATGGCTGCGCGAATTTCTAACTGGAACTCTGGCTGAGTTAATAGGGCTCTATCAAAGAACCAGGCCCCCGAATTCCCTTGGGGTGCAGTAGTGTGTAATTGAAAAGAAATAGCAGCATGATCTGAAATATGTTGGGAGTGAATCTTTGCAGTGTCCACCTGAGGGACTAACAGTTTTGATATGAGAAAGAAATCTATACGAGACTGGGATTTATGAGGGGAAGAAAAGAAGGTAAAGTCAAGCTCATTAGGGTGTAGTAACCTCCATAGATCGACTAAAGCGAGATCTTTGATCACAGAGGTGAGCGTGGTATGACTCTTGGGGGGACCACTTGTCCTAGGCGGCTGTTTGTCAAGCAGGGGATCAAGAACTAAATTGAAATCCCCCCCTATTATCAATGAGGTATTAGCAGAGGCCTGCGCAACCTGAGCAATGGTAGCAAAAAAGGCAGGGTCATCCACATTAGGAGCATAAAGGCATATACATGTAACTTCAAGGTTACCTATCTTGAGGTGAGCTCTGGACCATCTACCTGCTGTATCTGAGCTAGTCGCAATAATAGTAGCATGCAGAGATTTCCTAACCAGTATGGCAACCCCACATTTCTTAGAAACGGCTGGAGAATAGGCGGCCACCATGTAAGGTTTAATATTGAGTTTAAGAGTTTCCTTCGAATTTAAATGCGTTTCTTGGAGGAAAATCAGATCCGCAGCTTCATGACTTAGATAGCTTAGGATTTTCTTCCGTTTTATCGGATTATTGATTCCTTTTACGTTCAATGATAAAATCTTACATGGTGCCATCGATCAGTAATAGACATTTTAGATAAGGGCGCTGGAAAACATACAACATAATCAGAAACTGTACAAAAATGATATAATCACCGAGTCTGCTGACTAATACACCCCATATTGAAAAGTATGTACCAAAGTAACTTAGAGAAGAAGCAAAACCCCCAATGAAAATGGCGACCATATGTCTGCGGGAGGAGGCCCTAGAGAGGAAGATAGAAACATAAAAAAAGAAAAAAAAAAAAACACCAGAGTCCATAATTAACACTGTCTCTGATACTCATCGAGGCTACGATGGGTAGATGGAGTCGGGTCACAGATATCAGCAAGATAAGGCAACAAACCGCCCTCGGCAGACTTTTGCTGAGCCGCGGCAAATCCAATATGGCAGGCACAGTGGACATGAGAATACTGGCAGGAATATTCTGGAAGTCAACGCATCAAGTCGGCTTCTTTAGCATCCAAAAACTCTGCTAGTAGATCAGGGTCCTCAAATGTTCTTGTCTGATTGTGAAGCGTGACTCGGAGCTTGGCCGGGTACATCAGGCCATAGCGTGCTTGTAGTTGTTGAAGCCTCGGCCGGAATTCCAGAAAGCGCTTTCGGCGGTCGACCGTGGGTTTAGCCAAGTCAGGATAGAAGGAGATCTTATGGCTCTCAAACTCCATATGGCCCTTTGCCCGGGAGGCACTGAGAATTTGCTCCACATGTTGATATCTCAAAAGTCGAAAGATGATAGGCCGCGGGGTCTTCCTGTTGGGCGTTATGTTTGTGGGTACACGATGAGCGCGATCGATCTCCAATTCTTTGGTAAAGGTGATTTGGAGCAAGGAAGGGAGGATTTTATATAAAAACTCCTTCATGTCTCCCGATTCCGCTCCCTCCGGTATTCCCACGAGTCGTAGGTTGTTGCGGCGCGCTCTATTATTGCCATCTTCCACTTCTTTCTGCAAGGCCCGCACCTGACGTTCAACTTTGTCGAGTTTGGACAACCGGACCGCGTGGGAGTCTAATACGCTCTCCATTTTGTCCTGACGCGAAGAGAGCCCCTCTAGCCTGCCTTGTAACACACCAAGATCTTCCCGCAGCGCTCGGAGTGCTTCACCGTTTGACTGCACGAGGTCCTTAACCCCTCTAATCTCTGCGAGGATTTCCTGCTGCATTTCGGGGCCCTCGCGCAAAGCCAGCCCCTTCTGCGGGGACGGGGGTTCAGTTTTGGAGCGTTTGCCGTGAGAAGCCGCTGGAGATCCAAATTCCAGGCGCGTAGGTTTGGTCCCCGCCATCTCACCAATGTGCCCCGGCAAGATCAGAACAGAAATTCAAGTATGTCCGGTGTTAATTCAGGATTCTGAGCAGGCCTCTCGGGAGCCTCAGCGTTATGCGACCATCCCGCTGGACATCGGGCTCCGCCCCCCCTTACCTGTGCATTTCTAAAGTAAGGTATGCGTGTACTTTATAGTACAGAAGCATAAGTGATCATTTAACCCCATGACTAGTGTAAATGCCAATGCCTAGATTTTTCAAGAATGCATATTGTATTTGTTTCCTATATTCATTCTTCAGGTGCACTTTGTATGCACATTAGGATTTTCATAAACACCCAAATTGCTTATATCCATTAATTCATAGGTGTGTGTGCATACAGGCAATTTGTAAGCACTTCAAATTTTTAGGCAACCATATGTACCAAAGAAATGCAAATGCACATCCCTAGTGCCTTCCTTCCAAGGGGCTGATATACTAAATTGCACTGAATTTTGATATTTCATGCTTTTTTTTTTAACTGGGAGTCATATGAAAATAGGACCAGCAGAAAAAACACAATTATGTTCATTTTCTATGAACAACTTCACAAAACAAGTAGCTCGACCCACAGAGATATAACTATCTCTAATGTAAGAAGCAGTGTGTCAAGATGTTTTGGTGCTTTGGTCTTCAAAATAATCAGAAATATTGAGCTTCTTGGCACACTGTAGTTTTGCAGAAGCTCAGAAATAATGAATTTCCATAATGTTTTCTGTGTGATGGATTACATACAAGTTTATTACAATTACTGGTCAAACCGCTTTGATTGAATGATAAAGCGGTATAAAAAAATAGTTAAATAAATTTAGCTAATTTCCTTTCAAACAGACATTATATATATAAAAGTATGAGAAAGCCTGACATACTGGCCTTTTTGCATGTTTAGGGCCATTTCACATGTTTTTACATACATGGGGCCCATCTATGAAAACAATTCACATGTTAGTTAATCGACCTTTAAGCTAGGAACCTAAAACTTTTGAAAGATGGGCATCTTTGTTGGTGCACATCCCCGCACACGCGTAGTCGTCCAGTTTTATAAAGGGGAGCATGTGTGCTCCTCACTTTATAAAACAGGCGTAACTGACGTGCCGTGAACTGGGGCAGATCAGTTATGCCTACCTTCGAACAGGCCTAGCTGCGGCGCATATAACATACATGTGTACCTACATTCTGCCCACACTGCACCCTCGGCATGAGACCAACATGGAGGACACTTCTGGGCGCACTTAGAAACGGTGCACGACCAAAGCATGCATGGAAGATAAGCATGAACGAAAGATATGGTAGAAGAAAAGCGGAAGAGAGAAGATTAGGAGCAGAGAGGAAAAGAAAAGCAGCCGCCCATCCAGTATGGGGACATGCTAGAGCCAGGGTCGGCCTAAGGGTTTCTGCCGCCCCAAGTACAAACTTTGGTCGTGCCACCCCCTGCTGCCGCCATTTCCATCAGCGGGATCAGGGGAGGGGGTGGCGGCATCAGCGGCCTGCAGCAAGCCAAGTGCTTCAGCACACGTGACCTGCTGCTTATGATCCCCCTCTGACCCAACTTCCTGTTGGAGAGGGGTCAGGAGCGGCAGGCCATGTGTGCTGAAGCACATAGACTGTCGCAGCCTGCTGCGGGCACCGTGCCATGCTGCCCACAGAGGTCTGCCTCCCTAGGCGCTGCCTAATCCGCCTAGTGGACGGGCCAGCCCTGGCTGGGCAAAACAAGATAAGAAGTAGTGGCAGAAAATGGGAGAAGGAAGCAGGGAGCCCTCAGCAAAGGGATTGCAAAAGCAGAGGAGGGACAACAGGAGAAAGTGATGCAAGCGTGAGAGAATCCCTGAAGAAAGAGAAAGAGAAAGGAATCCCTTTAGGGAGATGTCCTCTCTAATGCCGATGGATCTACTGTTAGCAACAACAAAAAAGGAACAATTGTATTTCTATTTTTATAATGGAGGTGAAATCTTCTAGCCAGTTTGGAAAAGAATATTTCATTGTATTTTAAGAATTTCCCTTTCACTTCCTGCTACCTAGACTAAACAGATAATTAAGAATGTACAAAAAACAACACAAGGGCAAAGGGGCCGATATTTAACGGAGTTTGTCTGGTTAGCAGGACCTGCTAACCAGATAAATCCTTGTGAGAGGGATATCCTACGGCACTAACCAGACAGTGTCATTGAAAATCCCCTCTCCCCACCAGAGCACCGTCTGGACAGTGCCAGGACAGTCCTCAAAAGGGTGAGGGTGGTCCTAGAACTCATCCGCTTAGTGGCAATTTTCAGTCCGAGAACCAGTTTCATGCCTGCATAAAGTTAGAACAAGTTAATGGCTGTCTTAAATTTATGCAGATTTGCTATCCAGTTAGTGGATGACTATCTCCGCTAATCGGATAGCAAATACTTTCGGATATTCAGGGCCGGGAATTAAAAAGGCTCTGGCGCTGAGTATCCAGTTTCACTTTCAGCTGTTTTAAAAACACTGACCACCATGGCTGAACATTGACCCCAAAATAGTCTAGTCTGGATCTCTCACACTTATTGCAGCTTTGTAAATATTCTGTTTCAGTCTGCTATATCGAGAGAAGACAAAGGAGGATGTTACAAAAGTGCCCAACACAGTTGGTGTGGGGTTTAGCGCATGTTAACCATTCCTGCGGGCCTCTGCTCATAGCAGATACATGGTAAAAAATATCCTGCAGTAACTATTTAGAACAGGCTGGGGCAAGAATAGGGCAGGTTATGAATGGAGATGGGGCATGGACTGCACCGATAGCGATGGTGCACTTAACACAGATCAAAGCGGAGGAGTAGCTTAATGTTTAGAGCAGCAGGCTAGAACCAGAAAGCCAGGATTCAATCCCACTGCTGCCCCTTGTTATCTTGGGCAAATCACTTAATCTCCCATTGCCTCAGGTACAAATTTAAACTGTAAGCCCACTGGGGACAGGAAAATACCTACTGTACCTGAGTGTATCCCATTTTGAAAAGGCATGAGATAAATTCCATTGCTTTAACACCTCCTCAAGGGCACCCAGAGTAGCAGAATTCCTGTACCCATAAAAAGCTACTCCCGTCATGGTAGCGAAACCCAATCCCCCCTGAGCACAAACACCCCTCCTCGAATGGCAGCACTCTTGATCAGACCACCCTGTGATGACAACACTCCCTGATCATATTCCACTCCTGAATTACAGAACCACCACGGATATCATAACATAACCCTTCTCCTACCCTCTGACCACCCAGCACATATTGAGGTAGGCCTGGTAGTCTAGTGGATATGGCAGGAACAGTCCTTCTCCTCTCCCTCCCTGTTACCAACCAGGTTTGAAATGGTAGAGTCTCATGATATAGCTGCTGGGCGTCAACTGCCAAATATGGAGCAATTCCTCTTATTTGGCAGATTGACCCTTGGCAGTAGTAACATGATTCTACCACTAGGGGTCACAGCCACCATTTTGAATCTGGGTAGCAATGCAACAGGAGCGGAGGGCGATCACTCTAGTCTTATCTACTAGATACATAGACTGAAATAGGGTATCCAAGGGCAGATTCTAGTTCGCGGTGACCATCACTTGGGGGGTGTCTGATTGGAGGAGGGGTCTGATTGGGGGCTCTCATTCAGGGAGAGGGTTATGTGCTCGGAGGGAGGGATTGAGTTGGCAGATAGCTTGGCCACAACCGCACTGTCTGCTGAGGCATTTAACTTAGGCCTTTGAAGTAAGTGTGCACCCTGTGCACCAACTGCAGGGCATTTGCTGACCACGCCCCTGACAGCCAGTGCTTGCCTTTGCACATAGCACACATTCCATTTTGCTCCTAACACACCAGAGTGCAAGAACTGACTGCTCTTTAGGAAACACCCCTAAGCGCTCTCTTGCTTTGCTTCTGTAACTGTTTGGTGTATGTGAAGCATGTATACTGCCCAGACTGAAAGACTAAATAGTTTGGCTCTTTCTTTGTTCTCTCAGTGAATCTTCTGCTCTTTTTGTACATTTCTTGCTTGCTTTCTTTTTGTTTGTTTGTTTTTAATCGCAGTGCTTTTTCTTATATTTTCAAGTATTCAGCACGGGTGGGGGTAAGTTTAAAAGACTTATTCATTTATTTGAAAAATGTCTTTACCTGTGTTGATCCCTCAGTTATGAATTATTATTATTATTCTTACAGAATATATATCTGTATCTATCTTTCACTACATAGATAGATAATCTCTGTGTGAGGTTGTGATGAAAAACAGCACAGCGGTGCCCTGATTTACTTAAATTCACAATGATGACAGCAGCTAAGTAAGAGTCACTTTCAAAGCCTGCTTAGGAGTGAACCGAAATCAGGAATGAGAAAAGCAGGATTTGAACATTATTTCTGGTGTTGGGTGCCAACTATGTTGTCTTTAGAAGAAAAATTCACTAGTGCTGTTGCTTTAAGCCAGTGGTTCTTAACCCAGTCCTCTGGGAGCCCCAGGCCAGTAAGGTTTTCAGGATATCCAGGATGAATATGCATGAGATAGATCTGAATGCACTGCTTCTATTGTATGCAGATCTATCTCATACATATTCATTGTGGATATCCTGAAAATCTGATTGGCCCAGGGGTCCCAGAGGACTGGGCTGAGAACCACTGCTTTGAGCAGTACACTTTCACTAGCTCATTTTTTTAAATCTAAAAAGATAACTTTAAATGGTTTTAGCTAATTGCTGAGTCCAGCCATGTGTAACACTTCAAGAAAATACTTTGCATACGGTAGTCTGCAAATAGCATCCTGTGAGTTGACGTCAAAACTGTAGTTCATGAAAGATGAGAATAAAATATTGCACAAAGAAAGCAGATGAGAGGATTTGCCTTACTGCTCCTTCACCAGCGCTGGTCTGTGTCCTTGCTGGTACATTTTTGACTCTGAGTTTTTTTAACCTCCTAAATCAACTCGCTCAGTTCCAGAATTGCAATCTGCAGAGCAGCTCAGCTCTCTGTTAACTCCTTTCAAAGCTTGCCTGACTTTACGCCTTCCACTGATTCAGAGCTGTGGGCCTTCACTGGAGAGCAAGGAACGGAAGACATTTCCTCTGCATTTACTGTGGCTTAGGGGCATGTTTGCTAAGCTGTGTTGGCTGTTAACGTGGGCTTGAGCACACGCTAATGGCCAACAAAACGTGTGTACTAAACAGACAGCTTGAGGTTAATTCTATGATATCTGCTTAGCATTCCACAGGGAGGGAAATGGGCAAGGTGGGAGCAGAGCATGGGCGTGTCTGTACAACGCAGTTAGCATGAGCATTGACAGCACACGTTTGCCATCAGTGTTGCAGGTAGCAGAGATGCACTTAACGTCACATCGACGGCTGATGTTACTGAAAATGGATCTGCATTGCAACCAGCATGCCTTAGAGTCTGAATCAATGCAGTATCTGCTGGGGCAATGCTGTACACTAGTGATGGGATCTGAACTGATGAGGAAACGGTTTGGTCCCAGCCCTCCCACGTGCGTGACAACCAGGTCGTTGCACCTCGTGTGGAGGTATTGCAGCGGTGGTACGCTTGGGCCACTGCCCCCCAAAGAAGTGCAGAAACCCGGCCTTTGCCCCTGCGGCCTGATCCCTAACCTGACAATGATGTGACGGCATCGGGGGCTTCTCCTGATGTTGCAATTCCCTTATGCCGTCAAACATTGAATAAATAGATGATATCGTTATAATTGAGCATTTTCTACTAGTTGTGTCAAACATTGTCAGGCAGGGGGATTCCTGCCACTGTAGTCCTGGCGTTTCAATGCCGTATTCGGCCCGGTTCGGCGAACGCGGGCTGCAGCAGGAACTGGGCCGAACCGACCAGATCCCACTACCACTGTGCTCTCTTCCAACAGGTAGCACATGATTTTTGCATGTACTACACATTGATATCTACCCTAAATACTCGTACGCGATACCCTCAAAACCCACCACACTTTAGTATGCATACCTCTTAATGTATGGTGACAGTGAAAGCCTGTTAAATTCACTTGTGCCCTGAAGATGCTTAGAAAATGCCATTCTAATGTGGTGCCTATATCCAAGGTAAGGTCACAAGGGAAAAGCCGGTCATGCCTGTGAAAATGTAGCACATTTCTCCATTTGTAAACAGCAGTTTTATCTCAAGATTAAAGTTAAGCAAATGTTTTTTGTCTGTGCCCTTTTGCTCCTAGACTGTCAAATTAATGCACTGAAGTTTGCTTGTGGTATATAAAAAGCAGTAAACTGTAAACAGTGAAAATATTACAAAACTATTTTATGTATATACAGAAATTGTACACTTCTGTATATGTATTCATCAACATTACGCCAAATGAAATTTTAGCTGGCTAAATCTCATCAGCTTCATAAACTGTGGGCCACTGCCATTGCAATTTAACCCCAGATACTCCATGCCGGAGCCATATCCGAACATTGACTATGCAGGTTGCCCGGATTGCTGTGAACCTAAATGGGCAGCAGCAATATCGGCCACTGCCCTGTTAGCTTCTGTGGCAAAGGTTAGGCCCGTCTTTACTGCACCTGACTTTCACCCTTAGCAATAACACAGGTACACTACCAAAAAACTACCTCCAGTTTTGCAAATGATTCCTATAGATTCTGGGGAGCTGAATACAGGAAAAATAGCCAAAATGTTCCATCACGTTACGTTTTCTTGCAAAATTAGATTTCTTACCCATATAAGGAATGTTCACATAATTTCTTTTTAGCCGACTGCAGTTTATTTTCTTGGCCCAAAATAGAGGTTGTAATGGTTAACTAACTAGAAACACTCCCTCATGATATTTTAGAGTGTTTTGTATTCATTTTATACATTAGCAGGACAATTGGGAGGCGGGGGGCTAAATCCAGTACTCGCGCTGGCGCATGTTCTTTCCTGTTCGCCTCGCCTCGTTCGCTCGCTCAAACACGGTGGTTGCGACATGAACGTTCCTGTCAAATTTCAGTTTCTTGCAAGTTCATTATTACCTTTTGTTTGCTCAGTCGTAATCCAGCTTTATTCCGAAGTGGTTCACTACAGTTGTAGTTTGCAGTGCTGTGTATTTGTGATGGCTCACAGAGCCAGAGGTTGCGTCAACTCTCCGGACAGTTTTTGTTTTATTTGTGGGGAATATACCGTGAAAAAGCGGCAGAGGAACATTTCTGCATTTATTAAAAAAGTATATTTCGCCTATTTGGGTTTGAAGTTAGGCGATCAAGACAAACCGTGGGCTCCTCACAAAGTGTGCAAGACATGTGAGGAAGATCTACGCTTATGGATGAAAGGTAAAAAACAAGCATTTCGTTTCGGAATACCTATGATGTGGCGTGAACAAAGAGACCACAGCAGTGACTGCTATTTTTGCTCTTGCATTGTGAAGGGATACAACTTAAAAAATAAGAACGTAATAAGTTACCCCAACCTTCCCTCAGCAATTAGGCCTATGCCTCATAGCAACGAAGTACCTGTGCCTGAACCACCAAAATCTTTGGATCATATTTGTGTGGACGGTTCTGATCATGATGAGACTCATCAGATGGCTTTTCCCGATGAGTCCAGTACTTCCAAGTTTGAAACTGAACCAGATCTGAAACCTGAACTTTTCTCTCAAGCTGAATTGAATGATTTAGTCCGGGATTTAGGACTCCCAAAATATGCTGCCCAACTGCTAGGTTCTCGGCTTAAACAGAAAAATCTATTTTCACCAGGAACAACTTTTTATTGGTACCGCAACCGCGAGACACAATTTTTGAAGTATTTCAGCAAAGAGGAAGATTTGGTATTTTGCAACGATATATACGGAGTGATGGAAAAGTTTAAACTCAAGTATGATCCTGCTGAATGGCGGCTGTTCATTGATTCGTCAAAAGACAGCATAAAAGGTGTTCTTCTTCATAATGGCAACACATTCGCTTCAGTTCCTATTGCTCACTCTGTTATTCTCCAAGAAAAATATGAGAATTTGGCCCTGATTCTTCAGAAGATTCGTTATGATGAGCATAAGTGGATGATTTGTGGAGACTTTAAAATTCTATCCATGCTATTAGGGCAGCAATCCGGTTTCACCAAATATCCCTGCTTCCTTTGCTTGTGGGATAGCCGGGCCCGTGACCTACACTGGGGGAAAAAAGACTGGCCAATTCGGGAGTATTTGAGACCCGGTGAGAAAAATGTTCTTCATGAGAGCTTGGTACCTCGTGATAAAATTCTATTACCACCTCTCCACATTAAGTTGGGTCTCATTAAGCAATTCATCAAGTCCCTTCCAAAAGATGGTGAGTGCTTTCGGTACCTTTGCTCAAAGTTCCCCCGACTTTCTGAAGCAAAGCTAAAGGAAGGAGTGTTTGTTGGCCCTGATATAAGGAAACTCATTTCAGATGGAGCATTCGCTGAAACGATGTCTGAGAAGGAAAAAGAAGCCTGGGATTCCTTCAAGGATGTTGTTCTCAAATTCTTGGGGAACAGGCGGGATGAGAACTATAAGGATATTGTTGCCAGGATGCTCAATGCCTTCAAAGAACAAGGCTGTAACATGAGCCTGAAAGTCCATTTCTTGCACTCCCATGTGAACTACTTTCCTGAAAACCTGGGGGCGTACAGTGAAGAACAAGGTGAAAGGTTTCACCAGGACATCAAGGACGCAGAGAGAAGGTACCAAGGAAGATGGAACACCACTATGATGGCTGATTTCTGCTGGTTGCTGCTGCGGGAAACCCCAGATGAAAAATACGCCAAGCAGCGCACCAAGAGAAGCATTCGGGGGAAGAAGAAACGGGCCCACCAGGAGATTGATTGACCCAAGAATGACTTTAAAATCTAAACTGTGTTGACAAATATCGTGTTTTTACTAAACTTTGAAATAAAAATTTGCTAGTTATTACCACAGTGTCGGATCTCATTTATTAGAATTTTATTTTCACACCATCGGGTGTTTGTCTTCATGTATTGCAATGGTGCGGTTTGCGTTTTCTATTCTTACATACATACCTGTACATCATTTTTTGCACATTTCTTTGCTTTGCTTTGTGTCTAACCTCGCTCTTATATGCTCAATGTTTGTGCACATGTATGTGGCTGTTTTAAGTGCAGACAATTTTGCTACCATCACAGTGTGTTTTGTTGACATTACTCTATTCTTATGTGCTGCCTTGTTACAATTTTCTTTATTCTTATTTGAATAACTACTAAACAATTAGTATAAAGAATTCATCCAAGAAACTTTTATCTCGATCGCACTCAATCTGAAACATTCACCTCAAACTGCTAACCCAATGTAGCAAAAAATCTGTACGTGATGGAGCAAATTGGTTACCAGATTTGGATTCAGCGCACCAAAAAACATAAAAATCAATCGAAACATTAGAGGCAGTTTAAAAAAAATTTTTTTTAGTGTACCTGTGTAATCGGGCAGTAGCTCAATATCACCGCTGCCCGCTTATCACCAGTGGCTGGCCCCGGAACACCCCAATGTTAACTGGTTAGTCTTGGGGCGTTCAGCGGTGGTACCTGCAGATAGTCAGCGTCATTAACACGATTAGCAGGTCTCCTAGCTGGGTTCATCCCTTTGAACATCGGGCCCTGCATGTTGAAATCTTGCGCACTGGGTAATTTGTACAGGCACAGAATCTTCATATGTTAGAATAAGCAGAAAAACTCCAGCGCATGTTATAGAATGTTAGAGTATTTACACCCAAAAGATATTTCCTGCATAGCGGTGACCTTGAGTGATAGCAAGGTCACTGAACTTTTTCTTTGTTGTTGTTCTCTTTCAATTTCAGGTTTTTTTTTCATCACACCTGACCAAGTAATATACTATAGACATTTGGGTGAGGGCACTGCACAGGGAGAAAGCTGAAATGTCCCGAATTAGAGCGAGCAAATGATGGATACTTGCTGTCCTGTGGCGGCAGCGCCTTTACTTATGTTTTCTTGCAAGCAGAGCATATGTTTGTCTTCTCCGGGACAAACGTGCTTTTAATAATCTTTTAATAAGAAGATAATGAAGCGAGCTTTTGGCAATAACTCCCCCTGACATGTGCAGGGATCTGCATGAGGGTGGGACACTGGTAGGCTATGCATTATTATCTTTTGTTAACAGTTTTGTTATACAATCTGATACACATTTGTCACAGTAAGCTGTTTTGCTTGTGGGTCTCCGGGAGCATTGGTTGAATTATAAGTGCAATATCCAGTGCCGTTTTAAACGTTTCCTTGTGGCAGACTGTTGCATTCATATTTCTTCTGCAAGAGCAAAATGGCTTGCAAGGGGTTTTTTTTAAGTGCTGAATTGCTTCAGAAAGAATGCTATTAAGGGACACAGGAAAGGTTCCTGCAAACCTTTTCTTGCTGCCCCTCCTTTAGTGGTGGTGGGATCTACTTTGGCTGGTTCTTTTGCCACACAACCCTGCGGAAGTGCACATTGAATCGCTCTCTTTGCCTAACGAGGGGCTTTCTTGCCTGTGCTGTCAAAAGAGATGATTGTTTTCCCTTTGGAAAAGAATTAGCTGGCCTGCTCAGGGTGCCCAAGGTACAGAAAGGTTCACGGAGTATCAAATTTAGACTGTTTTGCCCTTTAGTCTCAAACGTTGATGGTGAAAAGCATTTAGGGGCCTTTTCTTCACCAAACAGCAGTAAAGTTTTGCCATTAGCGCACATTAATGGCTGAAATGTCCGTGGTAATGTTGGGGGTGTAGTCAGAATGTGAGGGGAAGCAGCCACATTTTTAACAAGCATAACAGCGCCTCTGGAGGTGTAGTTGCATTTCTGTGCTATCTGCCTGCTTTGCCTTGTAATGTGCATTAAAGTAACTGACATTAACATCTGTGACACTCCCCCTCCCCCTTTTCTCACTCGCTTCCTACTATTAACATAAAGGCCACGTTAGGAGGGTCAGGAGCCACCTAGCTTTGATGTTAAATATTGGTATTTTAGCCATTTATGTGCATAAATGAACTTTTATAAAACACCGACTAGTGTACTTTCATTGCAAGTGCACACAGGCAGAGTTTTGGCCCAGTGTGCTTATACGCATCATCAATTATAGAATTCTCAGATTTATGCAACTACTGTACTTGAAAAAAGTAGGCATGGTCAGTAGCACCATCTCTAGGGCTGCTAATAATGATTGTATCTTAATTTAAGGTGCATTCTCTGCCATTTATGTTAGTATTTTCTAAAGTCAAACATTTTTTTAAAATAGGCATAATGTAGAGGTGTGGAGGAGTAGCCTAGTGAGAGCAACAGCCTCATACCCAAGGAATCAGGGTTTGATTTGCACTGGCACCCCTTGTGACCTTGGGTAAGTCTCTCTACCCTCCATTGCCTCAGAAGAAAAGGCCTCATAATCTACTTCCGGTCATATCTTGCCAAGAAAACCCAGGGGCTGCTGGATTGCCAGTAGTCAGCATTGACTTGACAGCACTTAAAAAAAAAACAGGGGTGAGAAGTGTTAAGTAGGCATGACTTTGTAAAATTGTCCTCCATTTGTTTAGCATGGGATTTAACAGTATTTACTGCATATTACATTTTTTAATATGCATTAATCAATTAGGGGCATGTTTACTAAAGGTTAAAGTGCAATGTTGTAGCGCTCGTTAATGCATGTTAACCGTTATTAAATTTGTCACTTAAAGCACATGAAAACCCATGCTAAGCACTAGACACATTTTTATAAATAGACCCTTTAATTCTATAAAAGCGCTAATATACATCTTACATTTTATCTATCTATCTTCCTCTCTAGTTATGACACTGTAGAAGAAACTAAGGGATGTGTTTGACTAATGTGTGCTAATGTCCAGCATGTGATTTAGCATGCACAAATCAGCTACCATGCAGTAAAACAGCACATTCCACATTCTGCAGTACCAGCAAAGCATTTGATGGGCTGGAAAGGAGAGTGGGTGTTGGTTGCACATTGCAGTTAATGGGGACGGAAAGGTTATTAATGTGTGCCAGTTCTCAATGTTGCATTTAGCATGGATACACTTAAAGGCATGTTTACTAAAGGTGAATGCACGTAAATTAAAGTTAACACCCATGCTGCAGTGTCCCATAGAAATGAATGGGCAGTGATAGTACTTAACACATATTAACTTTACTTAATGCATGTTAACGTTTAGTAAACATGCCCCTTAATGTCACCTCGGTTGGAGGAGTAATGACACTTGTATTAATTGTGAATATTGTTGCCACGCACTTGGGAACTGCTGGGAACATTCTGGGCACGCCCCTAACAGTTACCGCAGGGCCATTTCACTTATTACGTGTTAGTATTTACTCACAATGCACATTAAGTGCAAACCCTTAGTGCTCTTTAGTAAGCATACCCCAAGAGGTCCTTTTATTAAGGTGTGTTAAGCCGTTACCACGTGAATAAGCGCATGATAACTGTTAGCATGAGGCTGTGGTAACTGTTACCATGTAGACATGACAGTTACCTCCCACATATTCATGTGGGAACTGCACATCTCACAATGGGGTGGGGAATGGGCAGGTTAGGGGCAGAGGGTGGGTGTTAGGAGCATATTGCAGGTTAGGGGCAGAGGGTGGGTGGGCAGGTTAGGGCAGGTTAGGGGCAGAGGGTGGGTGTTAGGAGCATTAACACAGGGTATATATAACATGAGTTGTCAATGTTGCAGTATCATGGGTACACTTATCTTCACCTCATTGGATGGCGTTAAGTGCACCTGCTCTAATTGCGAATGCTGTTGCCGCCTTGCGTTAGGGTACTGTCCAGTGTGGTAACTGCTCGACTGTTAGCACACGACTTTTGCTCTTACCGCATGTCGATTTTTCTGCAAAACGTGTGATAAGGGCAAAAACTTACCACACCTTAGTAAAAGGTTCCCTAAACATTTGAGAACATGTCACTATTATAATCTTTTCTTTGAAAGTTTGTGCTGAAGCACCGTAGCTATGAACACTAAAAAAGTAAACAGCAATTGTGTGACTAACCGTTTATTTGCAGGAACTTTGACTTAAGAATTCAGATTTCACAAATCTGTTGATTTTGGAGTAGATGTAGCAGCTCTGTGAAATGTAGCCCTGCTCCATTTTCTTGCCACCTCTGTTGACCTCTGCTTTCGGTTGTGTGCTTATCAGGAACGGATGCAGGGATCTGTGAACTGAAACGTGCAAGTACTGAAGAGAAAGACTGTGAGGGAAGAGGCCAGAGGAAGGAGAAGAAGAGAAGATACATTATTTCAGGGACAAGAGAGAAGAAAAACGGGGACTATGGGGAGAAAAAAGATTCAGATCACGAGGATAATGGATGAACGTAACAGACAGGTGAGCAGTGAAAATAAATTGTTATTTCAATGCTAATTTCCCCTAGCGGGCTTTGTTACTGAGTTGTTGTTGTGTTTTTTGTTTTTTTTCTCGTACAAGCGATCTGAAGAGCTGGTGATAAAAGGAAGTTTTGCCTCTTTCGACGCGTTTCTATGGTTCGTCACACCTTGCTAAAACTAATACCTGCGCTGGGTTTTGTGCAAGGTTATAACATAGAATGTGACATCTCAGTTTCAAAAGAACAACCTATCTTATAGCAGCACGATATTGTAGCTGCTGAAAGATTTTTTTTTTTACTTGTCAGCTTCCTCCTGAATATTTTTTTTTTACCTTTCTGCTTGGCATGGATTCTAAGTGGGAGTTGTATAATGGAGCACACATTTTTTTTCTGGATAATTAAGACCTGACAACGCATAGCATTGCACATTTCATGCTTCATCAGACAGAGGCCTGCTGATATTAGTGGTAAATAGGTCTTCCGTGGTTGGGCAGCCAGTTGATTCCACATGCCACCGACTTGTCGGCTGCTAAATATGAACAAACGTAAATCTGCAGGTCTTCCTAAAAACGTCTAGTTACATTAAAAATGTAACGAGTGCGACGATTTAAATGTCATCCACAGAGGCCACTTGCTAGGTTTATTTGCAGGCAATATTGTTGAGGTGTGTAGGTGCTCAAAATGTAATTGCGTGTGAAATCATTTTGTTAGGTTTGCTCGTTATCCGTTTAGAGAATGCCAATCATGTGGAGTTGTAAACCTGCTCTAATTGCTTCCAACACTCCTGAAATGCATTTTGCATCCCAGTGATAGTTTATGTGGAGGAATCTTAATCCACTAATTACACATGTTTGCAGTCACTGTTCTCCTTTTCTTCGTAGGTATGGCTTGTAGGTGTGTGGAAATTACTATTTTGCCTTATGGCTCGCACATGTCGTAATATCATTGAGAAAGAACCCAGTGTAAGGATAATTTCATTTTCCTGCTTTCGAGTATGCCTGCCATTGGATTATCAACCACCGCAGCACAAGCATGACTTGAGCTATTCATGGTGGAAAATTGAGTTTAAAAAGCACACAATGTGAGGATTTATGATAGATGTGTTCTGGGTATTCCCTACAGATTGCTTATTGCTACAGGCCAAACCAGAAGGCAATAATTCTGTCAATATAAAACCACCATATTTGTTTTAATTGGTTTATTGCAAGGAATTGAAATTATAGTTTAATTACTGAGCCTGATATGCCATTATGACGATTTTGACGATTTGGCTCTAGCTTAACTTATTTTTGTATATATAGAACCTTGCTTTTAATCAAGGCGGGTATAAAGAAGTGCAATTTAAAAACATTTGTAGCAGCTAGAGTTTTAAATATTAATTTGTCTGTTTTCTGGCTCTGTTGCTTCCTCAAGAGAGCTTATTCCTTCATCTCATTTCTTTATTTTTTTTTAATATATATCGGGATGATGTTCATTCATCTGGTTGATACTTAAACAGATGACATGTTCACTTATCTTTTTGCCCAGTATTCAGCCGCCTTAGTGTAGCAAGTCCGTAGAGTTCTTATCATCTACAGAAGTATCCCCAAACTTTCTTGGGAGGGGGAACATTGGCTTCTAGTTTGTTATTATACTAGCGGTGTTTGTAAGATGCCGACAAATGTGTTAGAATGCACATCTTTGGTCGATCTAGTTCTGCCCCTGGCTGTAAGCAAATTTGCTAGTTCCCTTTCTCATGTTCCTTTGACAGTGACCAGGTGGGATTGGGTTTTCACTGGCTGTGTGAGCAGCTCTTTGCAAAAGTTGAACAGAAAGCAATACTTTGCAGACATGGTTTTGTGGTTGTATTTGCTCAAATAATATTTTGTATCCTGTCAGCTGCTGCCTTAGGAGCAACTTCATTGCTCAGTTCATGTGATGGCAGTTGCGACCGAACAGAGCAGAGGGAATTTTCTGGTAGGCCCGTAGGTGCTATTAATTCCATTTCTGCAGGAAAAACACTAAGGCCAAAAGTTATGCATGTATAAATAAGTAGTTATTGAAAATCATCTATACTTTTAACCAGGTTGAAAGTCAATACTTGATAGCCCATAAAGTCACAATCCTGAGGTATTTATTGGGCTATCGCCACATAGCGCAATAAATACCTCAGGTTTGTGACTATCAAGGCCACATGTGGTCAAGTTGCCTTTATGACTGGGACAGGTGTTCCAAGAAGACATTGGCAAACCTAAGAAAGGAATTTATTTGTGACAGGCAGACTACCTTATTTATTCCCTGACCATCTAGGCGTAGACTTTGTGGGAGTCGTTAGGCAAATATCTTTATTATACTTTTACAGCCGTGAGCTGTATCTGAAATTTGTCATCGAATGTTTCTCCTGGAAATGTGCTTGTATACTTGGGAGGAGACAGGGTTAGAGAGAAGGCAGGGGCTTGAGTTTTCTTAACTGAGCTCCAGGTCCCCAGCACAGTCTGTGGTTTGCTAGTCACTGACTTGGTAACAGTTTGTACTAACTGGGAGGAAAGTATTGATCACCAAAATAGTGCTTCTTCAGTGCAGCGATTCACTGAAAGATTTGGGGGAGGTTTGGCCTGGAGAATAATATAAAAAGTAACACTGGTGAAATATTTCCTTGGCTCAGGAAAGAAGCCTGTGATGCGTTCCAGAGAGTTCTGTGCTTTTCTACAGCTTCTGCATGTCTAGATGAAGGCTCAGGTTATGTCTCTTCCCCTCTGGGGAATCGTTTATTATGACTGCCGAGTGCAGTAATTTCTACATCACTCTTTTGCACAATGATCAAAGGTGACTTTGATCAGGCTCTTGACCTTATCTCACAATTATACGAAGGTCTTTCTGAAAGCCAGGAGCCACACATGAAGGTACAGTGCCACAAAATCCCAGCCATTGCCTCCCCACACATCCAGTACCGCTTCAAAATAGCCAACCGGTGCCAACAGCATTTGTTATACCACTTTGAGTGGTGTGCATCCAGAAAGGTGGTATATAAAAACTCTCCCCAAAAAATGAAATAAATAATGCTGCTGAATAATGCAGGAAAGATAGGTATGAGTAGAGGAAGGTAGACGAGACACCTGATAATTTGACACGTGGGAGGAGTTCCAGATCTGCAACCAGTCCTGGGCACTCACATAGCTGAACAGTTTATGAGAGGGTATTTTAAACTTCCTGGGGATAAAAGGGGGCTGTTCTGCATGACATATGTGCAACATCTCCTCCTTGTTCTGCCAAAATAATTAGTTTCATATGATAACGAAGCCTCAATGGTCAGCGATCATTTCCTGAAGCAAGGGGCTATGAGCTGTAATATAGTTGTGTCGAACCCATAATGAAGGGTTGTCAGAACGTCCCATGACTACACTACAAGTAAGAGGCCCTTTGGGTCAGCCAGTCAGAGCAGTGCAGAGCTGATACTCTCATGCTGTGCCCACCTCTACTCCCTAATAACCAGTATGAAATAACACTGTGCCAGAAAACCAACCTCTCTCTGAAACATGGAAAGACACAATATAACAGCCGATCAGGACTGTTTTATTTATTCATTTATTTGGATCTCTTATCTGCTTAGTTTCCAAAAGTACACTCAGCAGAGCACAACATAAAAACACAACACAACAGAGCATAAATCAAAACATAAGTGCTATAATATCCCATGATACAATATCATGACATCCCAATTCCCTACTAAAACATCTTCATCTTGTAAAAGTTGTTTCACATAACCATATCTTTGCCTCTTACGCAGACGTTAGGTGATCATCATATAGCCGGCATGCAAGGGGAGAGAATGCCATATAACTGGACTGGCATAAATGAATGACCTCCCCGAATGTTTTTGCTTTAAGGGCTGACCGCTATTTGTGTTGGTTGTGAGGAATGGACGGGACAACCAGGTATATTCTTCTACACCCAAGAGTACAAATAACTCTGCACCTCACCTGTAAGACCTTTCTAGTTTTTCCAAGGTCATCCTTCTTGCATAGGCAACATTCTGAGAGTTGTATTAGACTAGCTTTAGAATAACCCAACAATGATGATATGCACAATTACGAGTTACGATAATTCATCTGTTTGCTCAATGAAAGATCTCACAAACTGCAAAGGACACTGAAAACTGTATCAACTGTTTATAAGGGGGTTATTTCAGAAGCTTCTCTGTGTAGATAACAGTATTGACATATGCATATTGGAATACATATATAAATGAGGTTTTGGATACTACTACATATACATGGAGAGCCATACCACATAGAAATCCCAAGGGGGTGTGGTGGGGATATGATTTGGGCAGACTGAAAATCTATATGTGTATTCCCAATTTTACAAAGGGAATCTCTGCATATGGCCTAAAGGTACATGTGGGGTTTTCACCTGCTTAGAGGCATTCATATATTTTTGGGAAGTGCTTGTAATGGCTAGGGCTTTTACGCAAGGGATTAAGGGAGTTCATTTTTACTACTACTACTACTACTGAACATTTCTATAGTGCTACAAGGCGGACAAAGCGCTATACAGACACAAGTAAAAGACACTCTGCTCATTGGAGCTTACAATCTAGTTGAGACAGGCAACACAGTAGCTGTAGACATGGCATACATCTAGGGGGAATGGTAAGGAAATACAAAGGAGATCAGATGAGTCAAGATCCGAAAGCAATAGCGAAGAGGTGAGTTTTCAGCTTGGATTTGAAAAGGGTCAGAGAAGGCGTCTGACGTATAGACTCAGGTAGTTTGTTCCAGGCATAAGGAGCAGCAAGGTGAAAGGAGCAAAATTGAAAATTAGGGCAAATTTCAGGCTCAGTAATTAAATGGCAGCACTTGTAGGTTTGCAAAATGGACTGGTTGCATGTGGAAGTTGCAAAATTGCTGCTTTCACAGGGAAGTGCTGGTATTTCCACGTAGAACCTGCCACGTTGTTTATGGTCACTTTTCCTAATGTAGATTTGTAAAACAGCTCCTCCGACTGTATCTTTACAGCAAATCCCTATGCATGCCTTCACATCCTTACTTGTATTTTACAAAAGGTATGATGTTTGACAGAGTGTTTTGTAAAATACTGCAGGAATTCAGCACATCTCAACCTCAGTTCGGATCTCAACATACTATAAAATGGGCCTTTGTGTCACTAGACCATGTTCACTGTTTTTTCTGTTTCCACCGCTTTGGTGTAGCTTTGTGAGTATTGCAGTCATGTGTGAGGTCCATGGTTTCTAGAGATGCAGTTAAAAGTTCAGCCGCATTGAGCAGAGGGATTCCTGGGGGCAAATTGAGTTCGGGGGAAGGAAAATATACACACAGTATGCATGTATTCAAACCTACGTGCATTCTTTTCTTTATAAAATAGGGAAATAAGTGTCTGAAAACACATGTTAAATCTAGGCGTAGGCACTTACACAAGTCTTAGGGAGAAAATGCCCGCACCTGGATTTTCAAAAAAACGTGCGTTATTAAATTTTATAACTTACTGTACATGCATAAATTTGCACTCCACCCATGCACACGCCCATAGTGAAAGTATGCGTGATCAGTCTTGCACGTGTATTTATAGAAGAACAACAGATTAAAGTATACACGTAAGTGCACAGTCATGTGCATAAATCCTCGAAAATAAATTTGCAATTCATGTGTGTAAATGGCACATATCTCGACGGGGCTCCTTATAAAATTACCCTCATTATGTCCCCACCATAGCCTTTGTGAAAACCCATGGATGCTTTTTATTGGAAAGCCAGTGCAAAACTTGTAAGCATAAAGAATATGCAGACTTTGCATCAATGCAGGCAGTGACCTTGATCAGAAGTGGCTTCTTATCTAGCTTATCTGAACTCCTGCTCTGTTACAAAAAATGAATAATGATAACCAAATATCCCTCCCAAAAGCGACTACCACAATTGGACTCAATAGTATGTAGAAGGTACTCAACTAAATGATTAGTAGTAGTAGAAGCAGAATGAAGGTCCTTCATGAGTTAATGGAAAGATAAGCGCAACGTCAATAGGACATGCAACGTTATTTAAGTTAGCAAGAAATTTCTTCCAGATTCTTCCATTCTGATCCCATGACTAAAATTATTGCCACTAGAGGGTTGTTCATAGTTTGTGCTTTTTGGAGAAGGCCTGAACTGCAATGCATTCTACTTGGTCTTCATGACCTTTAGTAGCTGATCTTGTCAAGCATTTGGAGATATTATCATAACACCTGCTTTACTGGTTTTCACACTTATTCTGAAGACTTAATCATTTGAATTTCTGTCTCATTAAAAACACGGTTTAGTAATATATGCTAACAAAACTTTGTAAAGGACCAGTTTAAAATTTAGCACTGAACTATTGCTTAGCAGAATGGGCTGTAAGGTTCATTTATGCGGCTGCCATAGGTCAGTGTTTCTCAAAAACATGTTTTATTAAGCGTTTTTTATGCCACACAGAAGAATGTATATGAGATTTAGGAAATGATCTCCCCATCTTGCCAGTGTGCATGTGAGCACACTGTCAGCACAATGGACCTACATGTATAAGTCTGTTGGTATGATAGACTTAGATGTCAATTCCTTTGTGGCAAATGACTTATTTATTTATTTATTTATTTATTTATTACAAGTTCTTATATACCGCACTATTCGGCATCAGCGCGGTTTACATTATAACATAAAGACCATAACAACAAGCTGTTTGGTTTACATCGAACAGGAGTACAAACTTGGAGAACCGGGGTAAACTATATACAAGAGATAATTACATAGAACAGAATAGAGTCTTAATAATATCAAGAACGGCATGGTGTGTTCATGAGTGGGTCACTTCCTCTGGTTCAATTGCTGGTAGGGTAGTATTGAAGGAAGAGGTGGTATTTGAGTGCCTTCCTGAACTGGAGTAGGTCAGTAATGGCCCTTATGTCGGAGGGTAGAGCGTTCCAGCATTTGGGTACATAGAAACTGAAGGCTCTGTTTGAGGTTGTCATGTTGCACTTTGTCAACGCCTTCGAGGTTGTCAGTAGGTTTACGGCTGATGTTCTTCTGGATCTGTTGGGGGGTACTGTGTGAATCAGATCTGTGAGTGAGGAGGATGAGATACCCTTGATTGCCTTGAATGATAGGACTAGGGTTTTAAAGATGATCCTCCCATGGATGGGGAGCCAGTGAAGCTGTTTAAGAATGGGAGTTACGTGGTCGCTTCTGGAGGCTCCGTAGAGGACTCTTGCTGCGGCATTCATGGCCATCTGTAATGGGCTAAGAGTGGATTGAGGGAGACCTTGTAATATGGCATTTGCATATAGGCCACACAGGATGGATTTGGCCCTCCACTGTTCTCCTGAAGGGAATGCAGCTTGCCAAACTTGATTCACAGAACTTTCCACTCTGTTGGATCCTTCCTGCACAATGGACCAAATTTCACACAGCCTTTGTTCTGATCCCCATCACTAATCATGATTCTCATTTTTCTCCTCTAATCCTTTCCCTGCCCACCTCCCTCTGTGTGATCCTATCTCATTTCAGCAGCCCCATTCCCCAGGTCCATGTTCTTTTCTCACTCCCCCCATCGCCACTTGTTCTTTCATCACGCTCTTTAATGATTCTCTACCTTATCCCCAATCCTCTCACTCTCCACTTCCTCTGTGTAGTTCTGCTTTTTGAATCCTTTCATGCCCCGTGATCTCCTCATCTTCACTATGTGATTCTCTCTCTCTCCCCCTGCTTTGCATCGCCCTCCCCCACATGTAAACCTTTCTCACTTTAGCCCTCCTGATTTTCTTTCTCTCCCTCTCGTGATCATGCCTCTCTCACACTCCCCATCTCTCTCAGAGCCTCGTCAGTGTGGTTGTCTATCAGTCTCCTCCATCATGATTCCTTGTCATTCCTCACCTCTCTCAGTACTTGTGGTTGTCTCTCTCTTACAGTCCCCTTCCCATTGGGCTCTTATCCCCCTCCCTCCGACTGGCAGGAAGAGGGTGCTGCTTTCTTCAACGCTGGCTTCACTCTGAATACTCAATGTTAGAAAGCCCTTGAGACTACAACGTCCTGCACATTAAGGGGATCTTTTACTAAAGGGTGCAAAGATGTTTCACCTAACACGTCAATCGCTCCAAAATCATGGTACATTAGATGCAATACCACCGTGTTACCTGTCAGGGGTATGGACAGCATTCCCCCAGCAGTTAACACAGAACTCTGCGCAGAACTCTGTCCCTCAGCACACGCCATATTACCATGGATGCTCTTAACTTCAGCTATTGAGGTTGCGTTAGGACGGTGAACCCCATGACAGTTGCAAGGGTCACATTTAGTGTGTGGTGTTTACCTCCTTGCTAATTGTGCTTCGCTCACCACACACACTCTCTACCCCTAACCCTCCCCCTTACCGCTCCAAAGCTCCATTCACAGAACAACAACTGGTCCGCACTAACATGACCCTGTATTAGCTATCAACACACACCAGATCACGTGCTGGCAGCTAGCGCACTTCAGATTGAAGCTGGCAGTAAATGAAACAGATAGCGACTCAGAAGAAGTGCTCTCCTCTTGGCAGAGATGCGGAGGATCTTTCTGCTGCTGTTGCTACCAATTGGGACCCACCTCATTAGGTTTTGAGTGCAATATTTTGGTAAAAGAAAACATTTTTAATTATTAATTCTTCAAACTAGCTGAAATGCATGGGTGTGCATTCATCAGGGCACATTCGATTCATTAATAGGTCTTAAAAATTTTTAGTGCGCAATAAATTGATTTCATGCGCACTAATCACGTAATGCACCTTAATTCATTGATTAGTGCTCATGAAATCAATTTAGCACCCGCTAAAAATTCCCTATTAAAGGGAATGTGTGAACCTAACCAAAAAAAAATCATCTAAGATTGGGAAAAATTTGTGAAACAAATGAAAACCAACCAAATTCTTCTTGTCTTACCTAGAAAGGCACATTGGTTCAACAACAGCAATAGTCTTTCAATAGTAATTTAACTTATAATGTAGTATTGATATATTTATTGGAAATCTCTACGGTTTTTTTATTCTCTATGTATTCTTGACTGGTCCCGATTCCGGTTTGCTCCTCCCCCCCTCTTTCTTTGCTTCCTTTATAATGAGCGCATGAGCCGGCGTGTTTTTGATAGTACTTCACATACAGCTTGCACGGAGTGATTCGTGCCGCTGAGTAAGGTACAGAAAGTCTTTTACTTCATATTTAACAATGTGGTTTACTATATATACATTATATATATATTTAGTTACTTTTTAGAAAGGTTTTTTGAAGAACGTCATGTTTTCCATGCAGTATTGTTTTTTTTAATTTTTTATTTGTATAGACTAAGGCGTGCTACTAAAGAAGATAGAAAGAGGTGTTTACTGTTTTTTCTTTCACGTTTTCAATTTAAAGTGTTTTTAGCAGAAATGGACTCCTTTAGATGTTTTTGAACACCGTCAATTTGTGTATGATTGGTCCTCCGATGAATGTTTTACTTTTTGGTTGGCAGTTGACATTTTTACATGAGCGTGCATGTTTTGTCTGTGCCCGTCCCAACTGAAAATCCCATTTAGAAAACAAAATCATACCAAACTGCAGACAGGGCCGGGGCAAGATATGAGGCACCCTAGGCGAGCTTCATGCTCAGTGCCACCCCTGCACCCACTGCTGCCCCTCCCCCAATCCATTTAAAAAGGAACTGTGATGTCAGAATTACCTTCTCTTCTGGGCCACGGTACCATTCTCCCTTCTGCCTTCCCTCTGATTCAACTTCCTTCAACAGGAAGTGGAAGCAGATGGGGGGGGGGGGCGGAAGTGTGAATGGTACCATGGCCCGGAAGAGAAGGTAATTCCAGCGCTGCGGTGCCTTTTAAAATGTATTGCCACTGCTGCATGTCTCAGAGAGGGGTGGCAGCGGCGTCAGTTGGTGCCGTCCGACCATTTGCAGTCTAGGTGACCACCTAGTTTGCCTAATCGTCGTGCCAGGTTCTCATATTTTTGTCTAATGGCAGACCAGCAGTTCACCAATACACTAAGCCTGAATGGCGGATATTCAGCGGTATTGGCTAGCGATCTATCGCAGTTAGCTGCTACCGCTGAACTTTCTTTCTTTATTTATTTATTTAACAGGGTTGTTTTATACTTTGGACTTTATCCTGTGGTCAAAGTGGGTTACATTAGAACAAAAATGGTATACATTATAACAGGGTAATCAATTTGGAGTATTCGTAATATAAGGGGGTTGATTTTTCATGTTAGTAGGGGAATATAATATCATGGTGATACATCAAACAGGGAAATTAACTTGGAGGGTTCATAACATAGGGGTTGAATATACAGGGGGGAGGAGGGAGGAGTGTAGTCATTGATATTGCATATTGGGTGGTTATGTTATATCCTCAGAGGAGCGGTCTATAAACAGGTGTGTTAAGTCCTTTGTAGCATGTAGGTTGCCAGGGGAGTTCCAGAGGGATGGTGCGAATGTGGAGAAGGCTCTTTTTGATGTGGTGGAGCTGGTTCTTGTGAGTGTTGAGGGAACCAGTTCGTCTATTTCGGTTTTCGGGTGTCTTTTTATTAGTGATTGAAGGTGGATGGATGATAGGTCATTGATGACTTTAAAGATTGTGAGGATGGATTTATATTTTATGTGTTCAGCGATGGGTAGCCAATGTAGCTGTATGAATAAGGTGGTTAAGTGTTCAGTTCTGTGGACGTTACAGAGGGTGCAGGCTGCGGTGTTGAGGACAAGTTGGAGCGGGTAGATTGCTGACTTTGGTAGGTCTTGGAAGATGAGATTGCAGTAGTCAAGGTGTGGGAAGATGAGTGCTTGGAGAACTGTGTGAAAGTTGTGGTGGGTTAGGAGTGGTTTGAGGTGCTGGACTGTCCTGAGCTTGTAGTAGATGCTTTTGGTGATGTTCTTGATGTGGGATAAGAAGGAGAGATGCTGATCTAGGGTGATTCCTAAGTAACGGACTTCATGCTTTACTTGTAATTGGGTTCCATTGATGGTTATGGTGGCTGGTGAAATGAAGCTGTTGTCACTGCTAATGTATAGCATATCTGTTTTTTTGAGATTTATAGTCATGCTGTGTTCTGTGAACCATTTATTGATGGAGGTGAAGCATTTTTTTATGTGGGAGATTGCTGAGTTAGTTGTGTTAATGGGAACATATATCATAACGTCACCTGGATATAGGTGGTATAGGATGTTGTGTGCCTGTATGACTGCGCATATCGGCTGGAGGGAAATGTTGAATATTAGGGAGGAGAGGGTGGAGCCTTGAGGGACTCCTTGGTGTTGTGTGTATGGTGCTGATTTTGTGTTGCCTACTTTTACTTGGGAATTAAACCCAGATATTCAATGCCGGGACCATATCCAGGCCCAGCATTGAATATATCTGGGTTGGCCAGATTTCCGGGAAGCTAACCGGGTAATGACAATACTTAGCTGCTGCCTGGTTAGCTTCTGCAGCGAAGGTTAGGGCAACCTTTACCGTGCCTGACCTTGTCCATGTGTCGGTAATTGGGCAGCGACTCAATATCACCGCTGTCTGGTTATCGACGGGGGCCGCTCCCAGAGTATCCTGGCAAGCCCCAATGCTAACTGGTTAGCATCGGGGCGTGCACCAATGGCACCTGTGGATATCCAGCAGTATTAACCGTGTTAGTGTTGTGAATATCCCACGGAGCGGCCTTTACACAGTTTATAGATCTGCAAACCTTGTAAATGTCTTTGAATATCTCCCCCAAAATGTTTTGCCCTTAAAGCATGTTTGAGCATTGTTTGTTTCCAACAAATTAGCATCAAGGGGATATTTTGAAAACCTAGCTTTAAAGGAATACATCTGGAAAAAAAATACCCCAATTTGCCTAAGAATTTGTTAACAATAAGTAGCATCAGCAAATGTGAGCATGCTGAAAACCGAATAACTGCAACCTTTCTGTCACTTCATAAGGATTGATTTGGAATTCCCTGAGGGAGAAAGAACTGGAGGTGGGAAGCAGAACTGAAGCCATTGTAGAAAGGAAGAAGTTACACTCTTCCTGTTATGAAAGGAAATGGAGACAAATGTGCTTCCTGCCTATTTGCTCAGCAGGGAATGAAACCGTCTTTGACCTTTCAGCTTAGGTCCATTGTAGCATTTGTTGAACTAGTAAACATGTTTTGCTTCTAAATATTGATATGTACCTTCCAAACCAAGTAAGCGTATAGATACAATTGTGGATGGTCCCTGGTATGCTCTAGCTTACTGTGTGCATAAGATTACTGATCATTTGTAACATGCATGTCATGAAATGATTCCTGCTCAGCCTACAGATGTGGGTCTCCATACACTCTTTTATGTCTATATTTATAGCATGCATGTGTGCTTAACGGCTATCTTTTAAGAATCTTTATTTGGTCATATTTTAAATACATTTCCAGAAAGCATTAAGTTCACTAGATGGAAGCACTATAGAAATGTCTTTATATGCTTTCAGAACTTTTCTTTCAAATATTTTTAGTGTTTAAATATCAGATAACCTATGCAAAACAGCAATGCTTCCAACATTTTAAGCTTTGCTGTGAAATTGGAATGGATCTGGTTGAAAGGCCATCTTCCAATCATATGCTTTTATTTATTTTGGATTTAGGCTCATGCCTTTTTATTAGTAGCGCAATGTGAGTCACATTCGAGTGCTCTAGATGTTTCGGTATCTCAGACGGCTTACAGTTTGAGGGCCTGATTTACTAGATTTGTTAAGGTATGTTAATTAGCATTAATATGCATTAGTACAAATTCTGCACTGAGGGACCTAGTTCCCAAGTGGTGTTTAGGTTTTGAAGTTAGCATGTTTACTGGAACAGAAAACATATAGTAGCTGCAAAATCTCCCTGGTCTATGGGAAGAACAAACCCTGAGGCTAGTGTATATGGTGGTACAGGAGCACACGGTCATGACATCATTGTTAATGAGGAAAGCAGTTAACTCCACCTTCGAAGATGTCATCAGCTGTTCTGTATTTTCTGCTGGACATAAGCATGAAATCCCGCGTGAGGGGTTTAATGTAGGATTGAGCATGCGTTAACTGTTCTGCTAGTGTGCTAGCTGTTTTTTAAACATGTTAAGCATTTAGAGGCCATTTTACTAAAGTGCGCTATTCAGTAGTGTGGGGTCCAGTGCGCAGCAAGTGTGGCAGGGTAAAAGTACTCTGTGCTAAAAATGCAGCCGCATTACAAATCCCACGCTACCTGAGCAGCACAGGAGATCAGATAGTTCTGGGGGCAGAGCGCGCGCATCGCAAGTAGCGCAGGTGTTTGGGGTTTTGTGCTCCACGGCAATGTTGCGCATAGCACGGGTGCATGAGGGGGTGGCACAAAACCCATGATAGCAACAAGAGGACATGCCGGGCACGTCTCTGTTTTCTATTGCAGGTCAAGCTCCCTCTGCTCATTTTTGGGACTGAGTGTGCACTGCCAGCACAAACCTTAGTAAACATGTCCCTTAATGCGCTTTAAAACCCATATTAAATATCTGGCACAGCTTAATAAATAAGTCCCACTAACAAATGGTGGCTCACATTCAAGCACATTAACCTGGAGTAAGAAGTTAATGCACATTAGTAAATACAGTCTTAACTTTGCACTTGCAATAACAGAGGGTGAAGTACTTGCCTAAGGTCATGAGATTTTCCCAACATATAGTAACATTGTTTAAAAATGTTATAGACTTTACCTGCATTTAAAGCCCGGTTTTACAATATAAAAGGGCTTTCCTAGAAACACCCCATGGGGTACACAAGAGAAAGTTTGCATATTGACAGAACAGAACGTACTTTTATGCAACACGTGTGTAGGTATGTCCTGGCACTGAGTGCGGGCAGAGTCACAAAGTACATATGGTCTTTATAAAATATGCATGGCCACAGAGAGTGCACACATGTATGCTTACTGCTGCTCATGAGCTGATGAACATGTCTGCAGCTTTTAGTCAGGCCACGATTTCTGCTTGTCTATCCCTAGTATTTTATATAGCGTGTAGATGCCCATGTGCCCATATCCAGGCCCCGGCATGGACTATCTAGGTTGCTTGGATTGCCGGGAAGCTAATCGGTCAGTGGCGATATTCATCTGCTGCTCAGTTAGCTTCTGTGGTAAAAGATGGGCCAACCTTAACTGTGCCTGACTTTTGATGTTTAGCAATAACTGGGCAGCGACTAAATGTCGCCATTGCCCGGTTATCAGCAGGAGCTACCCCCAAAACGCCCCTGGAATGCCCTGATTTTATTAGGTCTGCTAACCATGTTAGTCCCTTTGAATATCGGGCTCAAGGATTCTGTCTCATCAGGTAGTTAAATACACATTTTTTATTGCACTGGTGGTGAACGAAAACATCCCTGATTACTGGTTTGTCCTTTTACTCAATGAAAGTCATACACTTCAGTTCTGATCTATCATGAATTGTACATTTTCATTATTTTGAATCTTACCTTCTTGACAATTGATTCAATGCACACTTACTATTTTAGGAAATCAAAAACTGCTTCCTGTCCTGGTTGTTATTTTTGGTCTGCAGGGGAGGGGGAGGGTATGCAGTGGCATTGGATCAGACTAAGCTTGCAGTCCTGCTGCGTGAATCCTAGTCAGTCGTGTAAAAGATCTATAAATATCTTGGGGGGCGTATTCAAAGGGTTTTAGCTGGTTAGCAGACGATCCCAATATTCATTGGCACTAGTACTCCTTGAGCAAGTCCTCCATTAACCCTCCGTTGCGTCAGGTACTATCTTAAATTGCAAGCCCTCCAGGAACAGGGAAATACTACTGTACTTGACTGTAACTCTCCTTAAACAACTACTGGAAAGGCTTGGCTTGCGCTAAATACTAAGGGGGTTATTTTACCAGCTCTATTCATGATTTGGATGCCTGAAAACAGGTCTGCAGACGTGCAAATCACAGAGATGTTCCCAGAGCCATTTTAGAAACCAGGTATAACGACATCCCTGGTGAGAGCACGTCCATGTAGCATGGGAGAAGGGTGGAGGCATGGCCTGGGCGGTGCAATTTTAGAATGGCGCGAGCATTGATGCATCCTTGCCGAAACCCGCTCCTGACCATGAATAAGGTGCAAAAAAGTGCTCGTTTCATGGTGGCAGCACTTCCAAGGGGATTCACAAAATGTGTTCTCATCGCCACAGTTAATTTCTCTGGGCCAAAGAAACATGCGTGTTAATATATAGTCCAAAACATATTACTGGCCCACCCTCACATGTCTGCTTATCTGAAATGGCCAACCGAGACATTCATGTCTCATAATATAGATGCCTCCTTCTGAAATAACCTGGCTGGCATGACCAGTGCCCGTTTCTAAGGTAGTGCAATACGGGGACATACACATTTCTGAAATGGTCAACACCCAAGCACATACTCGGTCTTGCTATCTGCACGGGCCTGTTGGCAGAAACAGTTACTGGGATGTTCATCTTTTGGGGTAGAGACAGTGATTTCTGAAGACATTTACACATGCCTCCCCTCAATGTTGCAACACCCACGGATGTTTGTACATGGCGTTCTGCACGTCCCAGATTCCTTCTAGATGGCCCTTCTAAAATCACACTTCATATGTGCTTTCATAGCGTAGTATATCAAGCAACAAAATAAAGATAAAGATATAAATAAAAAAGGGTATCCAATGCTCTAAGTGAACCTTCAAACCGTGAGCCTCCCTCCTCCAGTAGTCCAGCATCTCCCTTCCCTACTGCCCATCTCACAGCGTTGCATCTCTTCCAGTGTCCAGCAGCAGCATTGCCTCTTCCCTCCCCAGGTGTCCAGCAGCAGCAGATCTACCGTACTTCTCTTCTCTACCCTCCCCGCATGTTCAGCATATCTCTCCCTTCTCTTCCTCGCCCCCAGGTGTCCAGCACCATCATAACTCCTTCCCTTTCCTTCCCCCTACCACCTGGGGTTCAGTATATCTTCTTCCCTTCCCTTCAGTACTCCATGTCCAGCAAATCTCTTTCCCTTCTGTTCCCTCCCCATGTCCAGCATATCTTCTTCCCTTCTTTTTTCCTCTTCCCCTGATGTCTACTCATCATTGGCAGAATTTGCAGGACAACAGCAAAAACTGACAAGTGTGCAGTATCACCCACTTCTTTTCGCTGTTGCTGCCACCACCCCCCTACCACCAGCTTCCCACCGGGCCCAGGTTTAAAACATTAAACAACATGGTTTTGGGCCTTGCAATACCCATGTGTGCTCTATACTGGCTGCTACTCCTTCTGAGAGGAAGTGTCAAAAGGGGTGGGATGCAGATGATCTAGAGCCTATACAAGGCCCACCACATTGTTGTTTCATTTTTTAAACCCTCAATTGGCCTGGCGAGAGGCTGGCAGTGGCAGCGAGAAGATGTGGGTGATACCTCCCAAATTCTGCTGCCCTAGTCATATGCCTAGTCCATCTAGTTGTAGAACCGGTCCCCTTCCTCCTGCTCACATGACAAATTAAATATACTGGCCAAGAGTTCTCCAATCTGGACAATGCTGGACCCCAAGCCATGTGAGTCATTCACACGCTCTGTGATGGAGGGCAGTATTTCAGCTAAACTGAACTAAATTGTGCCATGTCAGCTTGCCTGGGAAACGTTTTCAGGGGACCAGAGGAAAGTTGAAAGCAGAGATCAGGGCCTTTGCCTTCTACCTTTAATTCCATGAGGAAGTGGGTGGAGGGGAACTGGGTATTCAGTGTTTTCTGAATATAGATCTCTAAGTAGCCACTATTGTAGTACTGATGGAATCAGATACAAGTATCATGTTTAATAAGAATATATAAAACAAACAGGATTTTTCTTTAAAAATACAAATACAATAATGATAAATAATAAATAATAATAATAATAATAATAAAATAAAAAAATAATACAAATACAGTGACAGAATTCAGAATGGCATGGGACAGACACAATGGATCCATTTATAGCAACAGAATAAAATCAAAATAAACTGAACCATCTAACTTCTCAACAAATAGGGGTGTCCTGCATGGAGCGGTGGGTTCACCCCTAAACAAAGACATGGGGAGGGGTGGCCTGAGTGGTGGCCTGCACAGAGTGGCACCTGCTCCTGCCATCTTACTCCGGCCATCTTACTGGGCAGACTAGATGGACCATACTGGTCTTTATCTGCCGTCATTTACTATGTTACTATGTAAAAACATATGTAGTTTCTAATATTACAGTTTCTTGCGATAAGTAATTATGGTGCTTGTTCATAGTAAACATCTTAACAATAAGATGGGTAGCCTGCCCCCTGCAGAGTGTGTGATGTGGAGATAATGTTACTTTGATTGTAGGATAAGGTGGTATACAAATCTGTCTAAATAAATAATAATGCCGTGGTGGAAGGAGACGGAACAGCGAGCAGTGAAAGGGAGACACGTGAACGGTTGCCATATGTGCTTATCTATAAGGCAGTCTTCTTCATAGGTGGAGAGAGGCCGCCTGGTACGTGGATAAAGTCATACCGCAGCACTTGCTCCTCTTCAGTGGGGTTCCATCTCTGTCACTTCCGTACTGCTCCCCCCTTCCCTCCCGTTTTGACTTGATGCTGCTTATAGAGGGGTTCAGAGTACAGTCTTTCCTGTACCACGGCTTCCTCTGTTTACACTTCTAATTCGGTCCCTTGCTGCTGAACCTTCCTCATCTGGGGTTCCACCCTGCCCCTACCTCTTTTACCACTCATGTGCTGCAACGCCTCTCAGTCTGGTCAATCTGCTTTTTCTCATCTAAGTTTGGATTCTGAATCCTGATTTCTTTAGAGTCAGAGACGAACGCTTATGTCTGTGCTGTACCAATGTATCTCTTTGAGTAACTCCCTGTAGCTCCCTGTGTCTCAATTTACTCAGCTACAGTTGGGTAATAATAATAATAATAATGTTCTTTTTTCCATACCAAAAACGCACACTACAAACACAGATTGTCAAAAGAAATGTAAGAAAGGGCTGTGTTTAATATAAGGTTACCAGATTTTTTTGCAAGCAGATCTGAGACAATTAAGGGATAGGGATAGGGGGGGGGGGGGGGGGGAGGGGGGAGGGGAAGAGGGACACCTCAGTTCCAGGTTTCAGCTACAAGGCATAGAGGAGGGAAGAGAAGTATTTATCCTGCCCCCACCACGTCTATTCCACGACAGCAACAATATCACTTCCAAGCAGACAACTCGACAAAGAAATAGAAACAGTGATGCATTTCCCCCGTACTGTGCAAAATATAAAGATAATGGATGCAAATTCTAATAACTGACATATGCCGATCATTAAATTGAAAATAAAATGTTTTTTCAACTCTCCTGTCCCCATTACTTGACTTGGGAACAGGAGGCTGCCAAACAGGTAGAGTGGAGGACACAGCTCTAAAATCAAGGGCAATCCCCAAAAATCAGGGACATCTGGTAACCTTATTTTAATACTAAGTTGTAACTACCAGCAGATAAATTACTAGGTGACCTTATGATTGCAGGTCCCTCTTTCTACCCCCTTACAGTGCCATCAGCCCTTTCACACTAGAAGGGAGTAATTTTACAAAGCATTTTCGATGTCTGAAGCCTATTTTATATGCAAAAAAGGGCTTTTACAAAATTGACCAGATATTTTTGTGCTATCTATATGTGTCCCGCACACAGGTATTCTTAGTGGCATAATTTGGGTAGATCAGAAGTGGGGATACAATGGACATGCGTATTTTATCCCCAGTGAGTCTGCAGAAATCTGACCGAGAGAAGAGGATTCTCTGATCTTTGGGAATCTACATTCAATATGCTTGCCGTAAACACCCTTGAATTGAGTAGATAGGCTGAATGCCATTACAGATTTGTCAATTTGAAGAATCTGCATCAGAGTTTTAAAGAATAGTTTCACTCGTTTAATTTGACAAATCGGTAGGCCTTGCAAGTTTGCTGAATGGGTTTGAAGTTTTTTACAAAAAAAAAAGTTCATACATTTATTTATTTATTTAAACTTATTTTTATACTGTCTTTCTACCATTCAAGGTGGTTTACATTTAACTGAGGGTGTAACAGGCCATGATAGACACATTATTATACAAGGAACTAAACCAATGTAACAGTGGAACAATATAACATGGGTATGCAAATGCCTCCACACTATTTACAATGTAGACAAATAAACAATTATACATTTATACATATCGGGGGCCAATTCCATTACATGCACATCTTGGCCACGAGCACATCCAAATCGTAAATGTGCCTGATTTAAATGGGATTCCGTATTAGACGCATACGCGGTTTCGGAATAGGGACATACACGTTTTCAGCGCTGCATGGACAAAGCAATGTAGAGTACGGGACACAGCTATATTTAGCAAATGGCTTTGTATGTTCCCACGTTCACTGTATTCTGAAAGGTTAGACGTTTGCAAACCTCCTGTCTCTGCTGTAGACCCGCGAACAGCCACACCTCTGTGTAAAACGTGCATCTCCTAAGCTGCTCTACTCACTGACAGTGTTGTGCTGATGCAAACCACACAAATTCTACTGATACAGAAATGGTGCTTTATATTTCTGTAGGGGTGTTTTTTATTGTTCCTTAACCTTGCAAACGCCCCTCACCTGTACATTCCATGCTGTACAACTGCATCTTGTGCACTCGCAGACAGCAGACACACCAGTTCAGTACAGACGTGTCACAGCCATTCATCATTATGGGATGCTTTGGGCATCAGAGCAGAATATTTCTAAGTCCTGGCATTATTCCATGTTTCTTCAGGTATAACTTGGATATCCATGGGTAACGCTGAAGATGTACATAGGCCTCTACTGAATACACTTTATACATCTCTGCGGCTTGTCATGCCCTTGTTCCGACCCCTACCGCCCATGTTCAGAGATCCCCGTGCTAGCGCCATGTATATGCAGATACACGTGTTCTTGGAATATGAGTCTAGACATATTTTCGAGAAAAATGTCTATCCCGCATGTCTGACTGACTTATTCATGGTTCAGAATGACCCCCATTTACAATATACTTGGGTTAATGACTTGTTGGGGTAGTAGATTCTTGAGATTTTATTCCTAGGGTGGTTATGTCTATGGATCCAGGTATGCTCTGCATTCTCTTGAAAGAGGAATGCTTTTATTTTTTTCTGGAATTTGGCTGTTCCATAGTGTGGGAGTGAATATGGTGAATGCTCAATGGAAGATGGATTGTTTGCTCTTTTTCTGAGATGGGACCGCTAGTAGGTCAATGGAGGTGCTTCTTCGTGATCTTTCATTCCTGGGGTTTGAGATGAGGGTCTGGAGACTGTTAGCTGATTCTTTGTGGATGATTTTGAATATTGAGGTAAGTGCTTTGTATTTGATTTTGGCAGTGATGGGAAGCCAATTTAAATTTATTAGTATGGCCGTGATGTGGGATCAGCGGGAAGCTCCAAAGATTATTCGTGCTGCTGTGTTCTAGACCACCTGTAACAGGTGGAGGGTTTTTTTTGGGAGGCTGTGGTAAATGATGTTACAATAGTCCTGCACATGTAATCATGGCCTGGCAGACAGTTCGAAATAATTCAGGGGTGAGCATGGGGTGGAGATATTTTAGTGTTCTTAGCTTGTGGTAGATGAGGTGGTTGTTCTTTTTATATGTGATTGGAAGTTCAGCTGTTGGTCTATTATTATTCCTAGGTATTTTGTTTGTTTTTTGACTTTGATTGTTATGTTGTCGAGTTTCAATGTTGATGGTAGGGTGACTGTTGGGTCGGGGGTGATGTATAGGGCTTCAGTTTTTTCTTTGTTGATGATCAAGTTGTGTAGGCTAAGCCATATATCTCCATAGCACAGGGGTATACTAGTTCTTGAAGGAAGCAAATAGGCCAGGTTTTCAGGATATCCCAATGAATATGCATGAGATAGAGCTGCATGCATGTACTGGCCAAATTGTATGCACATTTTTCATATGCATATTTATTAGGAATATCCCGAAAATTTGTCCTTATTGAACTTGTGCAGCCCTGATGTAGTAGCATTACTAGTACTGCTTTGAATCTTACTACAGTGCTCTACTACATTAGACCCAAGGCTGGCCCAACCAATAGGAACACTAGGTGGTTGCTAGGGCAGCAACTTCTGGGGGGGGGGGGGACAGCTACAATCAAAGCAGAATTGTAAATTTGCATAGAGTCTATTTATCCTTGTAAGTGGCGTTTGGAAATGTCTCTCATTATGTATATATTTACTAACAAAGTTTAAAATGAAAAAGTATGATCTTCAAAAATGTGTTTTTATAGGATTTTGTGAGAGGGATGGTTTGAATTTAATTATCAAAATATTTGGGGGGAGGCGCCTAGGGGTTCAAAAAATAATTGCGAGAAGGCGCAAGATTGAAGGCTTGCCTAGGGCGTTTAATAACCTTACACCGGTCCTGGTTATTACACTAAGGCCATTAAAACACATTAATAATATATAGTCCCATTGCATAGAATGGGATCTGTGGTAAATAATATGCACTAAGGCATATTTGTAGATGGTAACACAGTAGCACCCTTTAGTATATCTAGCCGTTAGCCTGGACTTCAGTTTCCATTTTGGAAATTAGGAGTAAATTACTCATCATGGCCACCTAGGATTATAGAGAAGTAATGGAGCCACTAAGCCAGGAAAAATGTTGGAAAACAGCATGAAATAAGTGAGCTATGTAGTGCAGATATGATCCTATACATGCCGTGCTTCTTCGTACAGTAAGAGGCCTTACGGTGAAGCAATGGGGACAGAGCTTCCAATCATATAACGTGGTTGGCTAAGACACCACCTTGCTGCCTTTCTCATGTAGATGTAATTGCATAGAGTAGAGAGCATGCTTGCTCAAACTTGTACTAAGTTTGCAACAAGAATATATTAAGTTATATAAGATTCCCCAAACGTATTAGGTGTTGCCTTGGCTCCTTCACACATTTGGCAGTGTGCTTTCTTTGTCACTACATGTTCTTCATTCATTAGTGCTTGATACTGATAAAGAAGGAACAAGAATTTTTTCTAAGTACTTTAAAAGGAAAAATAAAATGGCACTAGATTGTTGTTTTGGGGGGGGGGGGGTTCGCTCCAAAATGTATTTGAAAATATATTTACTCTACAGTTGTGCCCCTGTTTATTAAAGTACGGTAAGAGTTTGCAGTTAGGAAGCGGTTATTAGAAAAAACTCTGTTAACTGTTGCGGCGTTTCCAGCAGTTTTCTACTAAACATATGCACAGAAAGTTTTTTTAATAGGTGTTATCTGCATTGCAGATATCGTGATGCAGTTAGCTACACCTAGTCAACTAACATTATCTGCCCTGTTAGCAATTAAAGTACAGTAACTTACAATGTGTTAATCAGCAGGTAACATTGAAATCACCGCATGTTAACTGTTAAGGTGCTGCTTTCACTGCACTAGCAGCTAACATGAAGGCAAATTTTAGATAGTACATGAAAATCGGAATTGAGGCATCAAGTTTGGGATGTACACAGTTCTAATGGTATTCTAGAAAAGGCTCTGCCAAACATGGAGCCTTTTCTAAAATATGTATAAGGACTTGAAGGAGCACACCTGCTTTTTCCAACACATAGAACTGGAGGAGCCGTTTTATAAATCTACATGTGGGAAAAATCAACAGAGGCAATGCGGAAACTTGCACATGTAAACTGGTATTTGCAGACCTATACATGTCAATGCCACCAATTAATTTCAGAGGGTGCTATCTTTAGTTCATTTCAGTTTGGAGGGGGAAATAAACCAAAGAGTATTAAAGATAATAACTCCCTTAAACCCTCTTGTAAAAGACTAGCTGAAATGAGCACTTGTTAAAAACCTCCACGAGCCAGAGAGCAGCTCTAAATCCTGATGTGGACAATTTTGTTCACACACATTTATTTCCTATACGAAATGGGGAATAGAAGTGTAGAGTTTTGATCTGTCCCCAAGATGCCCACTTGCAATTTCTTTTTTTTTTTAATTCTAAATTTCAAATTATCACAATAAGCAAATGCACAATTGAATATGTCATGTCCACATTAGAAAGGGGGATACACATACTAAGCAAAAGATATAGAATAATATAACCCACATTTTACATAAAGAGTTGTAAACACAGCCCTTTCTAAAATCACCATTTCCATGTGGAAATTGTGAATAAAGCTCCCAAAATAGCCCCCATTCTGAGGTAATTTGGTCCGGTAAGATATTTATCTTTGGGCCTTTCAAAGCTTGAAGTGGTTTTGATAGATAAAATTCTTCTTTCTCGCAATCAATTAAATTACGCTCTAGCCAATAGGAATGTGCACAGAAAGTTTTTTTGCTTCATTTACCAGTCCTTTTGGGACTCTTTCCCGATCTTCAAATTCTTTTCTGTTCATTTTATTTATTTATTTATAGTATTTAGTTCACACCTTTCCAGGAGAAGATCAAGAAGGGTTACATCATTTCACACTTTCATGTTAACAAAAAGCATTTTAATTTGTGGAACCTGTACCTGGGTTAATTTGTAGGATAATGTATGTTAAATCAATTTTGCGTGCACTTTTTTATGGCACCCAGATGCAGGACTGCACCAAGCTCAAAATGCAACCTGTGCAATTTGTGAAATTAGAGCCTCCTTGCCTCCCCAGCCTTCTGCAGGAACTCACTCTCATTGGGATTCCTAAAAGCCCAGTGATGCTATCAGTACCCCTTCTTGTTGCGCCCTGTGGACTGCACCGCTCACACAACCTTTGGTATGGCTCTGCCCAGATGAATTGAATGCACACTAACCAATGGTTTAACCCTTACTCTATTAGACCAGTTATCATCAGTTGGACAGTCCCTTAGGGGTATGTTTACTAAACCATCTTAATGTTACCGGCGTTAGTTGCAGTCTTACTGTGACGATTGCCATATAAGGTAGTGGATGTTCCGGTCTTAAGGTAGCATTTCGGGTTATTGTGCGATAACGTCTGTTATCGCGCGATAGAGGGAGCTGTGGCACGTTAACGCGCGTTAGCCTTAATTAGGCGCACTGACCTGCAATCACAGCAAAAGAGGTGTAGCACACTGGTTAATACATTGACTGCTAATACAGTGGTTATGAGTTCAATCCCTCAGTAGGCTCAGTTAAAAGGCTGTCTGAGGCAATCCCTTTTCCTGCTTGTAACAGTCAGACACATCCCAACAATCTGCACTGCCAGCCAAAAAAGCCTCACCTCAGTGCCGCAACCTAATGCACCTTTTAGCGTGCACCATAAGGCACATCATAAAGCACCACGTCATCCAAGGCAGGTCATAATGTACCCCAGAGGGTGGCAGGAAAGGTTGGCACCCTCCAAGGCAGCATATAAGGCGCCCCATAAGCTGGCCAAACCTAAGGTGCCGCGAAAGATGCCCTGGGATGCTAAGGTGACATAGGAGATGGTGCCCCAAGGTCACAAGCATGAAATGTATGGCTCAAACACAGATGTAAACATAACACTGCACAGAGCACCAAGGAAAGGCAATGAACAAGTGATGGAAGGAAGTAGATGACGGAGCTCATGGACCAGCCAAATCTGCATGCAGCCCATGTGGCAGCAGGTAAAGTGGACAAACATATCGGGGGCAGCTGTACCGATGTACAGGGTGATGGTAATGTACAGTGCAACAATGACAGTGTGTGGCAGAGGATGGGGATATGTGTCCACCAGAGGAGGTAGAGGTGGCAGGATAAGTGCAATGACAGGAGGACAGAGGAGAGCAGTGCCATGCAGAGCAGACGCAGGAGAGGCAAGCATGAAGAGCCACAATGCAGAAAAGTGTGCCAGTGCAGGACATTGGGTAGCAGCCTGCACAGTAGGACAGCATGCCCAGAGCTTGCAGACACAGAAAGACTGACAGAAGGATGTTTGGCAACAGTGACGAGAGTATAATGTGCCAGCAGCACAGATCGTCACAGATAGGACTGTAACGGGAATGCAAAGTACGTGTGGATGAGAGGCATAATATAATTAGAACAGAGAGGAATTGAACCCATGACCAGTAGCACAAATGGCAATGCACAAACCAGTAGGCTACACCACCAACAAAAGTATCACAGCAAAGGCTGCATACAATAACACTGGAGGGCACCACACCAAAAGACAGCTGGCTGCCAGGATAGGGCAACCCCAACAGTCACGAAGATGCAATGCACAGGCAGAACCGGTGTGTACAGCTCATATCACAGTCAGTAATTGAGACGACAGCCATATATAAACACATGCAGACACACACAATAAAATGTTATGCAGTGGACATAGCATGCAAAAGAGCAAAGAAGCTAAACCCAATGGGCGGCAGGGGATGCTCTGTGGAGCAGGGCAAAATGGGGAACAGAACGGAAAATGAGCATGTGAGACATGAACCTACAGACAGACATGGACCACATCAGATCAACAACAGCAATGCCAATCCCCCCAGCCGACATGCACAGTACAAAGAAAGAGCCATATGTAACAGCTAATATGTGACGGATAGGTTGCATCGAGGGCATACTGTGGTGTGAGGTGAAGAGATGGAAGGGTGTGCGGAGAGGTGACCAGTCGTCAGGCAGCTCCTGGTCAGGTTAGCACCAAAAAAGGGCAAAGAGAAGGAACATGTGGGACTCAAACCTGCAACCTATAGGTGCACCAACACATGTCCGCAACCACTACCCCAAACAACCACAGCAAGCACATCACAAATATGTCCCCTCAAAGGGAATGTCAGTATGGAAACTCGTAGCACCCTGTGATGTGTCAGACGGCTGCCACATAGCCAGCTGCCACCGTACAAGGATGTGAGCACAGGTGGGCCATGTACATTACTAGAACATAACGAAAGACATGTGTCAGTGTGGTCAATCAGCAGCAGAGAGAAATGTGGGTCAAACACATAATTCTATTGTGGTCACCAGTAGACATAACATATATACCCAATATCTCACTTTTGTTCAAGTTTCCAATAAAACATTTTTTTGTCTTTTTTCTTTTTCTTTCCTGAATCAGGTCTCAGACAATCAACGGCACTAGTTTTCTGGGTACTTTGTATTCCCCAGTTATGTGCCTGTTAGCATCAATGACCGTTATATTATTAGTTTAACGAAAAACCCTAACAGTAAATATATTGTATACCACTTGTAAAAAAGGAATTAAGTACTGCTATCTTCATATCTATTGGTTTTTCTTGCCTACTCCACAAGTATTTAACTTCCCATGTATTTCTGTCTTTGGTTTTCAGTGGTGTTGCCTCATTACTGCTCTTCTATCCAAGCCCCAACGCCGGTTCTTAAGCGCTCTCGCGTTTCACCTAACGGATTCTTCAGGGAACTCTCATTTCTGTAAAGACATCAGATGGAACTCAGATAACTGAACTGTCTTACTGTTTGCTAGGACCTAATAACAAACTGCGTTTATTTTAATCTGACGAATTACCTGACCAAGTGCTGCTGCCCACTTATTTTCCAGGTACCTCCGAATCAACTATGCCGGAACCTTCCGAAAACATTGAGACAAGAAGTAATGGTTAAGAAGTCCAAGAAATTGAAGAGGGATGGTACAGATTATATCACGGGGTATGTTTACCCATGGATGAACGTCAATCGAAAACCTAAGAAGGGTAAAAAACAGGTATACTTCGAGGACACCACAGAAGAGGGCGATAGTTCAGACTCGAGTCGAGTGTCGAAGGAAATTTTTTTAGAAGTAAGAGAAGGCAGAACCTGGAAGAAAAAAGGAGAAGAACACAGCAGATTTCAAGATCGTGGGAAACAGAGAGCCCAGAGGAAACGCGTATAGAAAATCTTGTAGTTAATATTTCCGGAGAGAAGTTATCCCATGAATCAGAGAATTTATTAAGTAAAGGACTATCCTTTGTCCCTAAGATAGAGTTTGACGCCTTCCAGTTTAGAGTGGATTTCGAAGGCTTAATATGTAAGTTGCATTTAAAAAATTTTTTTGATTCTGGGACAACAGAGGAGGAACGTACCAATGAAAAAGGATTGATGTCACGTCGTGTCAAATTGCCCCTTAAATCGAATTGGACTCCACCGGGTCCACTTCACCTGGCCATTACAATTTTTAGGGACCTCGTTATACAAGAAGTAGAGACATTGGAAAAAACACAATCCTGTAAAAACATCAGATTGTCACGAAAAGAGCAGACTACACTAAAAGAGCTTCAAATAAGGACAGACATAGTCATACAACGAGCTGATAAAGGAGGAGCAGTGGTAGTTCTCGACAGAGACTACTACATGAATGAAGCTCTTCGACAATTGCAGGATGTGACAACTTATGAAGTCCTGATGGAAGATCCTAGTGCAGGACTTCAAATTACAGTTAGGAGTTTGGCATTGAAAGCTCTAAGTGGAAAGTTGATCTCCAAAAAAGAGTTCCAATATTTGAATGTCCTTAATCCATCATTAGCTAAGTTTTACATTGTGCCTAAAATACATAAAAATCTAGACCGGCCCCGGGGCGTCCAATAGTGTCCACTAAGGGCACGTTGTTAGAACCTCTGTCGACCAGGAAACAAATCCATTTCTTTATCGGCTTTACCAGCTCCCGATAAGGACGAATTTAAAACAGGCAATTGTTTAGTCTCTTGACAGGGGGGAGTAATCCCCAATTCACGGGTAACATCATGGATTTGGTTCCTGCTTCTTTTCTGAGAATGGAGGAATTATCTCCCCCTCTACCATTGGTGATAACATTTGGTTCGGTGGGTGAAGCCCAAGCTCCGTCCATAGATTTATCTTTGAAAGATATTTGGGTTGTGATTTCTCGCATGGAGTCAGTGTTGGGGGCTTCTCTACAGAAAATTTCGGACTTTTCTAAGGCTACAGTTCAGAAATTTACCGACCATGACAAGCGGTTGATATCTGTGGAACAGAGAACTGAACTATTGGAGACAGTTGATTCTGCTCACAAGGAAGTTTTGGCTACTTTTGTTCATGATCTTGGTTCTCTTCACCGTCTGGATGAATTGCTTGAGAATTCCTTGCGGTCAAAAAATCTTCGTTTATTGAATTTTCCACGGACACATTATCTGTCTCCCTTATTGTTGTTTCAAAAATATCTTAAAGAAATTTTGTTGATTACAGATTTTAGTTCAATCGCAGTGTCTAAAATATATTATGTTTCCTCGCGAAGGGTAGTTAAGCAACCCGGGGGTGAGGGGGATGAGGTCGCTCCACTTGAACAAATTATTTCCTCTACTCTAGATCTATCTGCTTTTTTGGAATCAACTTGTGATGATATTCCCAATAGGGCCACCTTACTGGTTACATTAGTACAAGAGTCAGATAAGGATAGAATTTTGCGGGCTTATTTTGTGAAGAAATCTGAAAAATTTTGTGGGCAGAATATTTTGATGTTTCCTGATGTCTCCAGGGCCACGCAAGTGCGACGCAAGGCTTTTTTAGAACTGCGTCCATGTGTTTTGGCTCTTGGAGCTGTTTTTCACCTTAAATTTCCTTGTAAATGCCTAGTAATTTTTCAGGGTAAAAGATATGTTTTCCTTCAGGCTGATCATTTATCTGAGTTTTTGAAAGATAAGCTGTAAGGATGTAGTCTCATTAGGAGTATTGTTGTTTATTTACCGGGAATTCGATTGGGTGTATTTTTTTTTATTACTTGCACCTCCTTGATGTGGTCTAACAGCTTGTTTTCCTTTGATGTTCTACTTCATCTGTTATGGTGAATGTGATATGTTTATTGTTTTTCTTGTAAATGAAATTGAAAATTTATAAATTAAAAAAAGAAAAGAAAAAAAAAAGAACCTCTGTCGACCTACCTGGATTCTTTTTTGAGGCCCTTATTAGTAGACATCCCTTCTTATGTACGGGACACCACCCACTTTCTGAATATCTTGGGTAGATTGGCAAAATGGGCAATGGTAGAAGAAGTGATTTTGGTGACTATGGATGTTCAATCGCTTTACACAAGCATTCCACAAAGAGCGGCGTTTGATGTAGTGAATAACGCATTGAGGGGCCGGGGAGATTTTTTCATTTTTGAAGACACCCTGTATCATCAGACGTCGGGGGTGGCCATGGGGGCCACATGTGCTCCCTCAGTGGCCAATCTATATATGGGTGATTTTGAAAGTAAATGGATAACATCATCTCCTTTTGTAGCCAATATAAAAGCGTGGCATAGATATATAGATGACATATTTTTATTATGGCAAGGCACGGAAATGGGCTTACATTCTTTTGTAACATGGCTGAATCAATGTGATTCCAATATAGAATTTACATATGAATTCCATGAGCATAGTATTACCTATCTGGATATTAGAATTACTAGAGAATCAAAACATTGGGGCACTTCTGTTTTTTGAAAAAAAACACAGACCGGAACACATTCTTGCACTTTAGTAGTGCATTTTCCCCTAGATTAAAAGAGAGCCTTCCGCTATCCCAATTTTTAAGGTACAGATGTAATTGTTCCGAATTGGAGGACTATAAGAGATTGTCTAATCAGCTAAAGGTGAATTTTTAAAAAAGGTGGTATCCCCAACACGTAGTGCATCGGGCGTACACACGGGCATTATTCAACAACAGGAATTTGTTGTTGACCCCTAAGAAGAAGACACTTAAGGAAGAGTCAGGTGATGATCATATTAATTTCATCACAAAGTTTCCCCTTTACGTTTTAGCATACAGAAAGTATTAAGAAAACATAGTGGGGTATTAAAAGTAATGTCGGGTATGCAGAATAAAATCTTACGATGCGTATGGAAGAGGAATAGGAATCTAAAAGAGTATCTTAGTCCAGCGGTGCTTAGAACTATAAAGGGAGAAAATCAGAATGAGAAACAAGAGGGCCACAGAAAATGTGGAAGTTGCACAATTTGTGACATTACCATGGAAATAGCGAGTTTTTCTCATAAGGGCATCACCTACCGACTCAAAAATATAACGACCTGTGAATCTTCTTATGTAGTGTATGCCATCTGTTGTCCTTGTGATCTTCTTTATATAGGGAAAACCATTCGCCCTTTTAAGATCAGAATGAAAGAACACGAAAGTAGATTGCAGTGTAAATGCATGGAAGCTCCAATGGTAAAACATTGTGTGTCGCAAGGCCACATTTTTGAGCAACTTAGATGTTGGTGTCTGGAGGAAGTCCAGATGGGAACACAAGATAAATCACGGGATCAGACTTTACTCATTAGGGAACAAAGATGGATACATAGAGTGGGTTTGATTTGCCCTGAGGTTTTGAATGTAGGGATAGATTGGTCGGTCTGTATATAGCAAATGTGAACAAGAATGAGGGAGAGGAGTAATAATAGTAGTGAAGAGACCATGGTATTATTGATGAATTGGGATATTTATTGAAAGATGGTATCTCGAAGGGGCATATTAATGTAGAAGAACTGATCGGATGTTGGTAGGCAGTCTTTAAATAGACTTGAGGGAGAAAAGTCCGCATGCGCGGCGTTTTTCGGAAGGTTCCGGCATAGTTGATTCGGAGGTACCTGGAAAATAAGTGGGCAGCAGCACTTGGTCAGGTAATTCATCAGATTAAAATAAACGCAGTTTGTTATTAGGTCCTAGCAAACAGTAAGACAGTTTGGTTATCTGAGTTCCATCTGATGTCTTTACAGAAATGAGAGTCCTCTGAAGAACCCGTTAGGTGAAACGCGAGAGCGCTTAAGAACCGGCGTTGGGGCTTGGATAGAAGAGCAGTAATGAGGCAACACCACTGAAAACCAAAGACAGAAATACATGGGAAGTTAAGTACTTGTGGAGTAGGCAAGAAAAACCAATAGATATGAAAATAGCAGTACTTAATTCCTTTTTTACAAGTGGTGTACAATATATTTACTGTTAGGGTTTTTCGTTAAACTAATAATATAACGGTCATTGATGCTAACAGGCACGTAACTGGGGAATACAAAGTACCCAGAAAACTAGTGCCGTTGTTTGTCTGAGACCTGATTCAGGAAAGAAAAAGAAAAAAGACAAAAAAATGTTTTATTGGAAACTTGAACAAAAGTGAGATATTGAGTGAATTAAGTTTTTAATATTTACTGTGATGTATTCACTCTGTAAGGAGACCACGAAGTTTTGTCTGGATAACGTATATACCGTCTGTCATCAAATCAAGGTGGTTGGTTTACAGTGAACAAACTGAAAACACATTGAGCATGCAAGCTACCCACATGTCACCCCAAAGTCACTGGCACGTCTACAGATGATGGGCAGGAGAGATAATGTGCCGTAGCTGCATGGTGTTCACTGTGCAGTATCCGCCCACCCCCCACTTGTTGCTGCACGTCCCAGATGCCCTAGTCACATGTAGACACTAGGCAGTGCATGATGAGGGATCAACACACATCAGTCAGGAATTGTCCCCAAAAACATATCCGTCTGCCAATACAGGTGGCAAAAGCCTGAAAAAGCATAAGTAGCAACATGTAAGCCAGTGTACACACAGATATAGATATATATTTCACAGCTGCCCCAGAATGCATGATATAGCAATGAAAGCGTCAACAATGGAACCCAAAACAAAGGTCAAATGCAAAATGAGGATAAGGTAACAGGTACAAGAGGCACATGATCCCAGAGAAGACCAAAAAAGGAACCTCACAGACATGCAGAGATATCACCATGCAGCAGGTCCCCTACATTGGGTGGTGTGGAAACATGAACCGTACACATAGATCACGGTACATGGGATGCACAAATGAAGGACAAAAATGGACAATCACACTGCCACACTGCAAATGTCATGGGCGAAGGTGAGTGGCGGAACGTCAGGGGACAAAGAGGACTGTGCAGACATGCAATGCTATGTTTGCAAATCAATGTACAGCAGCACGGCTGTACAGTAGCCAAACACAATGACCTGTATATGGAGTGTTAAAGAAAGGTCAAACATGGGCCAGTACCCAACACAGAAGCCACACTGCCACATGCCCTTGTGTACCAACATATGCAGTCACATGCACATGCACCGTGTAGGGTGAACGATGACACAGTGATGCCCCACATGCACTGTAACTCCCTTGGTGAGGGCAAACATCAATCCAAAATGTTGGCGGCCATTAAACTGGTGTGGTGGTAACAACTATATCATGTCCAAGTGCAGGGTAGGCCGACATATACAAGAGTACATATACAATGTTGCCCCTGTGCCATACGCATGGCTGTATGCCCCCATGACCTCAACAGATGAGGATATCTTGCAGTGCATGTTACACACATGGCCAACACACACTAACAAAACATCAGTTGGATGTAGAACATACAGCGACTATTCCAGTCCGTGATGCACACATACGGACCAGTACACAGTGTCCATAGTGCAAAGGGCATCTGCAACCCCACATGTCCCGTTAAGCCTGTCCGTGAATCACTGGGCATGCATAGTCAAGTGTGATATCTCAATGTGCCACAGTACTCGAATGGTCATGTGTGTCTTGCATAATCAACAAGACACCCAGCCAGATCAGAGTAGCAATGATGTGTTGGACAGGCCTGTTATACAGAAAGTAGCAGTCCAACAGTAATGTTCATCATAGGCATGTGTCCCACTCTCAGAGGTCAAACATCCTATGGCACCATCTCCCAGGGATATTTGAATGGTGTTGTTGTGTCCTGCAACAGGTGGGTGATGTCGCCCACAGAAGCACGTAAGTAGATGTGCTGTGTGTGTCCACTGCCCTGTGTCAGAAGAAGGACAAACACAGTCATGGTATGCTGGACGCAACAGCAGGGCACATTGCAGCCAGTCAAACATCATTACCAACGTAATTAAAAGGCACACAGGCAAACATAACATGATCACGACACAGAACACTGTGCATGTTGTGGACATTTGGAAATGCAACCGCAGATGAGCGTGTCCCATGGATATGGTCATGCCCATGCCCAAGTAACACAGGCGTATCACAGCTGCACCCCATGTCCATTAGCTCTGGTGCACAGAGACCCAACAGGAAAAGTCCATGAAACAAACAGCACAAAACAAATATATAAAGGCTGATGTTACACCCAAACGAGCCAAGGTGCTACCTACATTGTGTCTGCAGCAAATATCTGCTTGGGATCCTCACAGGCAGGCAAAGTCCACAACACGTCTCAATAAAGGCAGAAGATGTCATCAACATGTGTCGAATAACCATGTCCCCATGTCCAGCTGCTGTTTCCGCATGTCCAAATTATGGTGATATCTGGGATACATAAATGCTGTCGTGCAGTGGTCTGTCAATACACATGAGACAGGTCAACCCACAACACACGCACACACTGTGCACAAGGTTAACACCAGTAAGGTAGAGATAGCACACTCACCACCGCTCCACAGGTGTGCAGACCCCGCCCACCACATGATAATGCAAACTGCATGCACACTGTATTATAGCAGAGCCACCCACAAACACACACACACACACACACACACACACAGTATGAGAAGGTGAGCATGGCACCAGTAACATACGGCCTGTATGTGCACAACTGGCGAATAGTGGAGATAAAGGCCTGGCAAATGCTATGATACACTGCTGTTGGCCGATGCTACAATGTCAGGGAAAGGTGTAAGTGCGGCCCACCACCAGAACACCTAGGACCTGTAGACACACGAAGCCCTGTTGGATGTGTCCCAGAGACAGTGCTGGAGAAGACAAACTGCGCACGAACACATGTGGATATGTGTGGCCAACATCAACATATGGGGTACGGGGGAGCACGATGAATAGGACACCCACAACATATGTGCAGTAGACAGATAACCTGTGACATATCTTGCTCCTGACTGTCCACACACACAAATCACCTGTATGTCCACCTACCCCAGTATCCTGCATGTTGAATGAGGTGCACACAGCTGCCACTGCACTACAGCAACAGGAACATCACCAAGCATGTCGTGTGGATTGAGAAACACAAGGGAAACATACATATGTCATGTTGGAGCTGTGCAACAAACACACCCGCTTCACGTCCTCATCTCTCATAACCCCCGAGATCCGTCACAGTCTGGCAGTTCGTCATGACACTGTACCTAATTGTCCCCACCCAAACACACCACTGACATGTTCCTGGCCAGGTCCAAGGGCCTGTAGCCTGTCCGTCCCCTTTGGGACCTGTCTGCTGCCCCCGAGACCGTTGGCCACAACCGTCACCACGCTACCCTGTACGTGCTCAGCCCAAAGGTCTCAGTACAAGCCTGCCTCCCCCATATATCTCCCATAGCACCTTCAGTGTGTATTCCTGTGGGTCCACCTCCCCTGCTAACCCACTCCCAAGTGCTGAACGAAAGGGATATATGCAGGGGCTGCTACATTCCCCTGGCCCCATACCCAGTTCCCTGGTGCAGCAGGCACATCCCCTGGCTATCACCAGCAGCTGTACACTGATGTGTCCCAAAGATACCTCACCACGCATGAACTATGTTGGGCAAACCACACTCCGATCTCAGCTTGCTCCCTGACATTGGTGGCTGCAGGTACCCCCGCTGCATGAATTGAGCATGGCCAAGACCGGACATCTGGGCATCGCCCCTAAACCCTCTCCAACCTTTACAGTGTCTGTGCATAGGATGAATACACCTTCTGTCTATGTGTCGTCAAGGTAGCAGGTCTCTATGACCCCTCGCTCCCCTTCCCCACACATACCCATCATGTAGCTAAGGTTTGCGGTGTCCCCCTAGATAACATCAGCAAGATTCCTGCTGTCATCCCAGAACACACAAATAAAGCGCTAATGCCCCCCTCCATCACCCGCCATCCTGGTCACTGTAACCCACACCTTGCTGGTCTGCCTCTAAATCATCTCTGTCCGCCGCAATGTATGCAATACTGTGCTGCATGGCTAATCTACCAACAGCCTCTATGACAATAACACCCCACCTGTCACGACACCTCACAAGCCCCAGGTGAGGTCAAGATGCACCCGCTGATCTACACATGCAGTCACACTGTGGTTGCCCTGTACCTTGACTTGCATAAACCAAGTACTACAAATACTACTACTACTACTGAGCATGTAAACAGTGCTAACACCTGTATGCATCACCATACCGAAACATGTAACACACAGTCCATGCTCATCAGAACATACAATCCCAGCAATCCCCTCATATCCCCAAAATGCCATCCCACAAGTCAAGCCAACTGGTCCTATCTATGGGCCGCTCCCCCACTGTTAATACGGGACCACACACCTGTCACCTTGCAGCACCCAACACCTGGAACTAACTACCTGTGGCTGCAGGGCATCCACCCTCACCAACCATTTTAAAATCCTGTGTGACAGCCCACCACATCACCTAAGCCTAATAATCCTGACCACATTAATCACCTCCACCCGCTGTTGTCCCCTGCCCACACCTTCTGTGTTAGCGGTTCGACTACATTGTAAGCTCGGATGGCCAGACATTGTGTCAGCAATGTCAGTGCAGTGCTGCGTATGACTGGTAGTGTGATACCAATGCTCAGTAGTAGTAGGAGTACAGATATAAGAACAAAAGAACATAAGATATGCCATACTGGGTCAGACCAAGGTCCATCAAGCCAAGTATCCTGTTTCCAACAGTGGCCAATCTAGGTCATACGTACCTAGCAGTTTCCCCAAGAGACACAGGTTCCACAATGCTTGTACTGGGTCAAACATTGATATCCTGGGTCCCTTCTTAATAATGGTTTATGGACCTTTCCTCCAGGAACTTGTCCAAACCTTTTTTAAACCCAGCTACACTAACAGCCTTTACTATATCCTCCAGTAACAAATTCCAGAGTTTAATTACACGTTGAGTGAAAAAATATTTTCTTTTATTAGTCTTAAATAGTTTACCCTGTAGCTTCATTGCATGTCCCCTAGTCTTTCTATATTCTGATAACGTAAACAATCGATCTACGTTTACCCATTCCACTCCGTTCATTAATTTATAGACTTCTATCATATCTCCCCTCAGCCATCTCTTTTCCAAGTTAAAGAGCCCTAACCTTTTTAGCTTTTCTTCATAGGAGTATCCTTCCATCCCCTTTACCATTTTGGTGGCTCTTCTCTGAACCTTTTATAATAACGCTATATCCTTTTTAAGATACGGCGACCAGAATTGCACACAATATTCAAGGTACAGTCTCACCATGGAACGATATAGAGGCATTATAATATCTTTTGTTTTATTTTCCATTCCTTTCCTTATGATACCTAGCATTCTATTTGCTCTCTTGGGCGCCGCTGCACACTGGGCTGAGGGTTTTAACATGTTATCCACAATGACGCCTAAATCTTTTTCCTGGGTGGTGGTTCCTACTGTGGAACCTTGCATCGTGTAACCATAGTTTTGGTTGTTCTTCCCGAGGTGCATAACTTTGCACTTGTCTACATTAAATTTCATCTGCCATTTTGATGCCCAGTCTTCCAATTTATCAAGATCCTCTTGCAATTTTCCACAATCCTCTTGGGTTTTAACAACTTTAAATAGTTTTGTGTCATCTGCAAATTTGATAACCTCACTCGTTACTCCCCTTTCCAGGACCCAGCACAGATCCCTGGTGTACACCACTATTCACCTTTCTCCATTGGGAAAATTGGCCATTTAGCCCTACCCTCTGCTTTCTATCTTTTAACCAGTTCCTGATCCACAGTAGTACATTTCCTCCTATCCCATGACTCTTTAATTTTGCCAAAAGTCTCTGATGAGGGACTTTGTCAAAGGCTTTCTGAAAGTCCAGATACACTATATCAGCTGACTCACCTTTGTCCACCTGTTTATTCACACCTTCAAAAAAACATAACAGATGAGTAAGACAAGATCTTCCTTGTCTAAAGCCATGTTGGCTGCCTCCCATTAGGCCATGACTATCTACATGCTGAGTAATTTTATTTTTTATGATTGTTTCTACCATTTTTCCCGGTACTGACGTCAGGCTCACCGGTCTGTAGTTTTTCCAGATCACCCCTGGAACCCTTTTTAAAAATTGGTGTTACATTGGGGATCCTCCAATCTTCAGGTATTAGAGATGATTTTAATGATAGTTCACAGATTACTAATAGCAGGTCTGCAATCTCATATTTCAGTTCTTTCAACACCCTTGGATGCCATCCGGCCCAGGTGATTTGCTACTCTTCAGTTTATCTAATCGTTGCAGTACATCTTCCCAATGTATTGATATTTCCTTCAATTCTTCTGCACCTTTAAATACCACTTCAGTCATGGGTAACATCCCTAGATCTTCCTCAGTAAAGACCGAAGCAAAGAATTCATTCAGTCTCTCCACTATTGCCTTGTCGCCTCTTAGTGCCCCTTTAACCACTCTATAATCTAATGGACCAACTGACTCTCTCACAGGTTTCTTGCTATGAATGTACTTGAAAAAGTCTTTATTTCACGTTTTTGATTCTGCAGCAAGCTTCTTCTCAAATTCGCCCTTTGCCTGCCTTATCAATGCCTTGCATTTGACTTGCCAGTGCTTGTGCTGTTTCCAGGTTTCGTCGTTTGGCTCTTTTTTCCATTTCCTGAAAGATGCTTTTTTGGCAACAACAGCCTCTCTGACCTCACCTTTAAACCATGCTGGCAGTTTTTTGGACTTCCACTTTTCTTAAAGCGTGAAATACAGCTGTTCTGGGCTTCCAAGATTTATTTATTTATTTATTTAGTATTTTTAGTATTTATTTATTTATATATTTAGTATTTATTTATTTAGTATTTTTCAACAATACCCAAGCTTGATGTAAGTCTTTAACCTTTGCAACTGCTCCTTTTAGTTTTTTCTTAACTATTTTCCTCATTTTATCATAGTCTTCCTTTCGAAAGTTAAAAGGTAGTACTGTGGATTTCCTTACTATCCCTCCTCCACTACTATGATCACTATTGCCAAGTGGCCCCAACACCCTTATCTCTTGCGCTAGATCTGGTGTTCCACTAAGGACTAAGTCTAATATGGCTTCCCCTCTGGTCGGTTCATGAACCAGCTGCTCCAAGAAGCAGTCATTTATTTCATCTAGGAACTTTATCTCCCTAGCATGTCCTGCCATGACACTGACCCAGTTGATACCGGGGTAACTGAAATCACCCATTATTATTACTGCGCTGTAACTTTTGTTAGCTTCCTTGATTTCTTTGAGCAATTCATCATCCATTTGTTCATTCTGGCCAGGCGGTCAATAGTACAACCCCATTGCCATCGCCTTCCCCTTTTTACATGGAATTTCAATCCATAGAGATTCTACAGAAAATTTTGTTTCCTGCAAAACTTTAATCCTTTCTGACTCAATGCCCTCTCTAACATAGAGCGCAACCCCTCCACCAATTTGATCAGCTCTATCATTACGATATATTTTGTACCCAGGTATCACAGTGTCCCACTGGTTGTCCTCCTTCCACCATGTCTCTGATATTCCAATCATATCTAACCTCTCATTTAGTGCTATATATTCTAACTCTCCCATCTTATTTTTTAGACTTCTAGCATTTGCATACAAGCATTTTAGAGACTGTATTTTATTCATATTAATTTGGCTATTGGTAGACATGGGTAATTTGGGATCTTTAAGCTCTGTCTGCTCCATACTTGAGGGCATTTGGGCTACTTTGTTCTTTTTTGGAACCTCTGTGCTTTTGGTAGTATCCTTCAAGGATACATTCTTCTGAACCATCCACTCTTGGGCGACTGTCAGCTTTCCCCTATTATCTAGTTTAAAAGCTGCTCTATCTCCTTTTTAAAGATAAATGCCAGCAGCCTGGTTCCATCCCAGTTAAGGTGAGGCCCATCCCTTCGGAAGAGCCCCTCCTTTCCCCAGAATGTTCCCCAGTTCCTAACAAATCCAAAACCCTCATCTCTGCACCATTGTCTCATCCACGCATTGAGACTCCAGAACTATGCCTGCCTTTTGGGTCCTGTGCGTGGAACGGGAAGCATTTTGGAGAACGCTACCCTGGAAGTTCTGGATTTCAACTTCCTACCTAAAAGCCTAAATTTAGTTTCCAGAACCTCCCTACCACATTTTCCTATGTCATTGGTACCGACATGTACCAAGACAGCAGACTCCTCCCCAGCACTATCTAAGACCTTATCTAGGTGGCGCGTGAGGTCCACTACCTTTGCACCAGGCTGTCATGTTACCAGTCGATCCTCACATCCACCAGCCCCCCAGCTATCTACATGCCTAATGATCAAATCACCAACTATAATGGCTGTCCTAACCCTTCCCTCATGGGCACATGGCTCTGGAGAAACTTCCTCGGTGCAAGAGGTTTTTATATCACCTGGAGGACAGGTCCTAGTTACAGGATCACTTCCTGCCACACCAGGGTGCTGCTGTCCTGTCACGTGACCTCTCTCCCCCATGGCAGCAGGGATGCTGCCAGACTGGAGGTGGGAATTCAGGACTATATCCCTGTAGGTCTCGTCTATGTACCTCTCTGTCTTTCTTATGTTTTCCAAGTCTTGCTACTCTAGTCTCTAGAGAACGGACTCATTCCCTGAGAGCAAAGAGCTCCTTGCACCTAGTGCACACGTAAGACCTCTCACCAACTGGGAGAAAATCATACATGTGACACTCAATGCAAAAGACTGGAAAGCCCCCAGATATGTATACAAATGTTTCATTCAGAAGCATCCAGTACTCACATGAAAATAGCTCCTCAATCAGCTGGCACCTGAGTGCTGCGCCCTCACGTGTGTCACCACAGGCATGTACAGGAGGGCATGTTGGATCGTCTTCCAGATCCCCATTAATATCAACATCGATATCGTGCCGGAGAGCAATGTTGTGCAGGATGCAACAGGCAATAATGATCTCTGCCACTGTCACGGGTTGGTATTGTAAGGCCCCATCGGTCCTATCCAGACACCTGAAGCGACTTTTCAAAACATCAAAGGTGCGCTCGATGACGGAGCAACTGGTGGCATTGGCCTCATTGTACCTCATCTCTGCACGTGTCCGTGGTAGATGCACAGGGGTTAGCAACCAGGGCCGACACCCATATCCTGCGTCACCTGCAGAAAGAAATGTTGAACGTTAAAACAGTAGCTGATGTCCACACACATGAACACATGAATGTACATGCAGACCCACAGCACCTACAGGTCAGACAGAAACATAGGGGAACACATGATGGGACACAACACCTATGTGCCAGTGTCTGGAGGTGTGAGATACAGAGCATGGGGAAGGTAGAAGGAGTGCAAACAACATTAACCTGAACCACAGCAGACACATTGGCAGACACCAGAGGCCGAAAGGTAGTAGCGCCAGGCCTGAACACATCAGAGACACACATGCAATGCACCCTGGACAAGGGCAGAGATGCACACATGTGCAAGCATGTGACAGTCATGCTATTCCCCACACAGAAATGATGCGACTGGAACAGTTACCCCACCATGGCAGGCAGGATGGCATAGACAACACTACACTGTTGATACACAGGAAGCATTCATGTGTGTCGTACCGTGCCAACCTAAACACACAATGTCAAATGGCGTGAAATGTCAAATGTCAGTGTGCCACCAACACACAGCACCACAGCACAGAAGACCTGGCGTATTACCCCCTCCCCCCCCCGGCAGCTCCCACACACAAAGATGACACACACACACAACTCGGGACATACGTCAAAGACAGACATGTGCGCAGACGGACAGCAGGGGTATACGATATGCATATCAGAGATGACAAATACCCCCCCAGCAGTATACAGTCCTCAAATTGACCGGCCTCAAATTGTTAGTACAGTGCCGAGTGACGCAGGATATAGGTTGTCAGACGGCTGCCTGGGTGAGAATGTTCACAGTCTTGGCAAGTGCATATATCAATATGATTTGCAAGGGATTGTGGGAAATGCAGTCCATTCACACCAGACACAGCTGCTCACAATAATTAGTTGTGCTTGAGTGTAAAGCCAATAAGATATTTATTTATGGGGTTATTTCTCCCAACACAGATATGCTTGGTAGCACATAAAACAGGATACTTGCTTTCAGTGTTAAACTTGGAAAAACAAAATCAGGAAAACAACAGTTGAACTTGTCAGGCAATCAAAGCAAAAGAATAAAGACCTGGTTGGTAACAAACTGGTCTTTTTTGTAGGCTTTAGCTAATATTTTCTTAGCAGTGCTCTAAACAAAAAGCAAAACCCACAAAGAAAGGAAAAACTGTTCTTTTCAGGTTAACTTCTTATATCTTCACACATAGATTCAGAAGTGATTCCCTCAGAGCTCACAAGCAATTAGGTAAGGCTCAATTGCTAGCAGTTACCCATCTGAAACCCCTTAGCTGGCTTGCTTTCTACTGCGTGGCTCAAATCCTACTTCAGGAGCTTTTCTGAGTAGATTAAAGAACAAATTTGTATTTCTTTGTGATGGTTGTTGTACTTTGTAACAGAAAATTACCAAAGGAGTTTAGACAGAGAGCAATCCATATATTCACAGCCTGTATCTAAGACCGCTCCCCCTTCTTCAACAATCATGGGTTCAATATCATGGATTGGCACAGAGGAATTTCTCAATGTAGCACTCTCAGGAGAATACTTGTTTCCCTGCTGTCTTTCAAGGTTATAGCTAGGGCATAGATCAGTGTTCATACCTGAGCTTCCATTGCTGTTAGAGTTCCTCTCTAAGTAGCCTGGCCAGTATGTAGTCCAGTTCTTATGTCCAGCCTTCCAATCCAGATCCCTGGACACTGTATCTCTCTTCACATACCTTCTGGCACGGGTCTTAGAGTCCCTTCCACTTGCAGCCGTCTCCCTCACAGGTACCGTCTGGAGATTCCTAGCTCTGCAGCACCATTCCTCTGGCTTTCCCCAGTCCAATGGTGTATGCTGGCCTTTTGAATGTCTCCCAGTATACATTCTGCCCTGGACTCCTTTAGACCTTCCAAATGCTTTTCTCTTCTTTCTTCCAAAGGGTTTCTTGCCCTCTCTGTCCGTCCGTTCTGGCTTCTGCTTCTGCTGATCCTCCAGATGATGAAGACCTCCAAGCTGAGGATGATTCTGAGGATCTCTCAGATGAAACTGAGGATGAGAATAATTCTCTGTAGAATAAACTCTACCTTTATTCTGCTTTGATGAGTGCTTCACCTTAGCACAGCGCAGCTGTGCTGAATCAGGCCCTGCCCTTTGAGATGAGTGCTTAGGGATTACCTCATAGCCCTCCTGATTGAACACACGTTTCCCCACTTCAGCTCCTCTAATAGCTGTTGGAAACCTGGTGCATTCTGGGACTGGTAGTCTTTTATGGAAATATTCTGTTTTCTCATTTCTACCAGAACTGACAGGTTGCTTGTTCAGAGTCACTTCACCTTTTCTATAGCTCCTTCCTGAGCTATGATAAGCTTCCTTATCACAAGGTGTCATGGGTGGACCCTGCAAACCGCGGGACCACATTCAGAATACGCATGCCTGCATCACATACAACCTGAACATTCAGGGAATGGTAGTGTTTGTGGTTGCAGAACACTGCCTCCCTGTCTCTGGGTAGGACCAGGGCAACATGTGTGCAATCAATAGCTCCCATCACCTGTGGTTACCCGGCAAATGCCTCAAAGGCCTGGTTAAGGGTCCCCCACTGTTGCCTAGTGTTGGGAAATGCAATGTAATTCCCAACCCGGCTGATCATGGCACGCAGTACTTGGTGGAGACAGCGTGAGAAGATGGGGCGGCTCATGCCACCCACTGCGGCCACAGATGACTGGAAACAGCCAGAGGCAAAGAAATGTAGGGCACCAAGGAGCTTGACTAAACACGGTATGCCATGTGACCGACCAGTCAGGGGCTCGAGGTCAGGTCTTAGATCCTCAAAGAGCTCCCTAATAGCCCCTGTGCTCAGGCGGTAGAGGGAGATGACCTGGTCCTCACGCATGCCCTGGAGCTGGGCCCTGGGCCTGTAGAGGCGAGGCTGGCGAGCCTGCAACTCGGCATGCCTTCCGTGCCGTGCCAGCACAGGCCCTGCCTGGCCTGCCCCCACATCTGCAGGTCGGTGTTGGAGCGGGCCTGCACCCCCGCCCCGTGCCCCAGCCCCATGGACACCATCTCCCTCGTCAAGCAACCGCAAGCCCTGCACATCCCCCAGTGTACAGGAAGCAATCACAAAGACCACCATAGCAGACACTATTAACCCAACCCCTCTCACCTCCCCACCTCATGCTAACCCTGCCTCTCACCTCCTCCACCACACACAAACCCAGCCACATACCACACCCCCCACCCACCAACCTTGCCACCCACCACCTGTGTGACCTACCTCCCCAGCACACACGAACCAAGCCACACACCTCCCCCAGCACTCGCCAAGCCGCAGCTCGCCTCTCCCACCACCCACCAGCCCAGCCACACTAGACGCCTAACCTGCTTCTGACTGTCTGTTCGCTACACCACCAAAAATGCACGTCATCAAACTCGCTCGCCTGCACTAACCCCTGAGCGTGTACCAGGTGTGCGCATTAATTTATGGACCTTTGGACATCTGTGCATGTGTGCGCGCATTGCGCATGCACACAGTCGATGCGCATGGCGCGTATGCGGAATCATGTGCCGCACATGCGCCAGACATGTACGTATCTGCGCATGTGCGGCGCACGGTTCCGCTGACGTCTGTCGCCTGTGCGATGGAAGCAGAACCAACCACCGCACATGTGCATGTAGACTACATATTTGCATTGTGGAGGCGTACGCATATGCGGCACCAGCTCACACCATGCCATTCATTACAGCCTGCGTGTATCCTGGTGCCGCACATGTGCAGATACATACACATCTTGTGCATGTGTGGCGCATGGTTCCGCTAACCCTTAGCACCGTGTGCCGCACATGCGCAGATTCGTACATGTCTTGCACATGTGTGGCACACGGTTCTGCGTATGCACCCTGTGCAGCGCCTGTGCACATGCGCAACGTGCGCACACACGCGCAGACGTCCAAAGGTCCATAAATTAACGCGCACACCTGGTACACGCTGAGGGGTTAGTGCTGGCGAGCAAGTTTGACGGCGTGCGTTATTGGTGTTGAAGCGAAAGGAGGGTCAGAGGCAGGTTAGGCATGGAGAGTGGCAGGGTTGGTGACCTGTGGGGGAGGTAGGTGGCTGGGTTGGTGAGTGGTGGAGGTGACAGGAAGCAGGGCTGGTGAGTGGCTAAGGTGGTGAGGGCTGTGAAGGTGACAGGGGAGGGAGCACGGGGCCAATGAGATAAGACAGGTCCGGGATGCAGAGAGAGGACAGGGAGAGCAGGGACATGCTGTGGCTGGACATGATAGGTGGGGTATCCGGGGAAACGGCAGGGCCGCAGTCCCCAGAGACGGGAGGGTTGGTTCACCCTGAGTCTGAGGTTGCCGACCCATCGGGTATGTCTGACCCAACCCAGGAGCAGCCTGAGGGGCATACCACAGGCAAGCGTAGGTGGACACCTGTGCCGGATGGGGAGAGGAAGAGGGCGATATGATTTAGCCAGCAGGAAAACCACAACCTGCTGGCAAGTGTCCTTGAATACTATGAGGAGCTTTATGGGCACAAGAGCTCATGCACAACTGTTAGTGTACGGAACCAGGTGTGGGTGGAGGTGCAGGGGGCCATGGCACAGGCTGGGGGGCCACCAAGGGACCTTGACAGCCTCCGTAAGAGGTTCAATGATATCAAGAGGGGGGTCCGTGCACACACGACTGCAGAACGCCGACATACTAGCAGCACTGGCGGGGGCGGGCCCTTCATCCCAAGCCTCACGCCCCTGGAGCAGCAGCTAGCTGAGCGCCTAGGTCACATCTATATCCATGGCCTCTCACCGATGCTGGACACGGCTGACCCACAATCAGGTATGTTCGAGACATGCAGCACACATACAGCTATCTACCACGCACACGCTGGGCATGCCACGGGGAGTAGCGGGCCCATGTCCTGGGAGCAGGTGTGTCCAAGCTAGGAAAACATATACCTGAGTCCACACTCCCCGTTAGTGTTTGCATGTGGAAACTATAGGGGATAGAATCAAACCTCCTACCCAAAACCTTCCACATATCTGTCTGACAATATGAGCTCCCTCCTAATACCCATTCATGCCTTGGGCAGATGTAGGCGTGGATATAGGTCAGGATGTCCTGGACATATCTGAGATGCGGTGAGGACATCCAAGGTCTGGGAGTACCCCACACATGCGTACTCCATGCTTCCAGTCAGACTTGGATGTCCGCACCCCAGATTTGGGTTATGAAATGGGGCAATTCCATCAAATGGGTTAGTTCTGTGCATACAATGTGTGGTGGAGGAGGAACAGGGAGTGAAGAGGGAGCAGGCAGAGGGGTTCCTGTCCCTAGGGCTGACCAAATAAGAGAGAGAGAGGAAAGCAAGGTGTAAAAAAACAAATATGTGTCTACGTTACAATGTGCTCTACGTCTTTGTCTGTGACACTCCATATCTACTGTGTACCTTGTCCCCCCCCAGGTAACATCCAGGCCATAGAGGTGACTGAGGAGGACAGTGGCGGTCAGCCTGAGCCAGCGGAGGTTGATGAGCCACCGCATGCAGAGGTTGCCATTAGCGACGCCCCAGACACCCCATGGGCCGGGGTGCTGTCTGAGGAGGTGGCCACCCAGGAGGACGAAGGGTCACCCCAGCAGAGCGGGTACACAGGCACCACAGTGGCAGGGGAGGGGCCCGAGGATGTGGGGGTGAGCCCCACATTGCTACTGCCAGGGCCATCCACTGCAACAATGGGCGCAGTGCCTGTCGTCCTCCGGGAACTGTAGGCACATACGGCATCTGCACGCAGGGATGCTGCAGATAGGCAACTGGCAGGATGGTTGCATGTGCTGGTGTGGCACACCAACCCCCAGACACAGTGGTGGGGCCACACACACACATGATGACAATGGCCCTTCACACATATGTATGCCCCCCTGGCCATGTCTGGGGTGGTTGGTGTGGCTCATTGGGTAACGGGCAGGTCATTCACGTTGGAGTCTGGGCAACAGATGTCTCACAGGTCACCTTAATCCCCTCCCACAGGCACTCGCAAGGTGCTGATTGGTATACAGGTGGAGATGCATGGCCAGCAGCAGCTGCAGCATGCCCAATGCCAGGCGATGCGGGCCCTCATGCGGGCGGTGTGTGGGCTCCGCAGGGACATCAGGGAGCACAGCCTGGAGACACGGCAGCTGCGAGGGACTGCCTTTGATATCGCAGCTGGCATAGGCCGGGTGGCGGATGTCCTTGAGGCCATGGTGGGACATATCTTGCAGCCTACAGTGGCGCCAGAGGTGGCAGCAGTAGCAGCAGCAGCGTCATCAAGGGGTGTGGGGGTCGTGAGAGGGGGCATGGGCGTGGGCGGTCACGCAGGCCATAGGTGTTTGATTGTAAATTGGACTGACCACCACATTAAATGACACATTACCTTTGTTCACCGATGTGCACGTGTTCTTCTTTGGTGTTGGGGGTTCCCTGAGTGTGCAGTCCCAATTGGGGTGCCATGGTCACATGTGCCCTACCATGTTACAGGCTGGTGGGGTGTGTGCACCCGAGGCAGTTATGACAGAGCGGTCCACACATGCCCTATGTTCCATGCACCGTGCCATGTGTTAACGACTATACATATGCCTGGGGATACACCCCCCTCCCACTGCCACCTGCTGTATATGTCTGTTTGTTCAACCCACATTGTGGGGTATATCCCCCCTCTGTCCCCGCATATCATCCACATCAGGCTATCTACATGGATGACCCGTCTGTCAGACACACACCAGGGTCACCGTGGCATGCTAAACACACATGTTTGCCGGGCAGACTCAGCACTTTCTTTAGCGGCCCCATTAATATGGAACTCTCTCCCTCCCGACTTACGATCAATTGACGATATAAAGGACTTCCGAAAACAATTAAAGACTGTACTCTTCACAGAGCACTACGGATCAAACACTTAACTAGATTCCATTTATTGTATCCTTTATGTAAAATGATTTTTTGTAATGGTTAACCTATGTTATATATCCCACCTTACTACTTCGATGTTTTGTTTAAGCAGTGCATGTTTCCCTTGCTTTTGTATAACCTTTGTATGTCTTTGTAACCGCTTTGATTGAAGGAAAAGGCGGTATAAAAACTTGTTAAATAAATAAATAAATATCTAGCTGCCATCAGCTCTTTACCCCCCTCCAACACCTGTAGTGTGCCGCTGCTCCTTCACCCCACCAAACCCCATCTTAGTGAGTCCCACCGACTAACGCACTGACTGACACGTGGATCCCCGCATTCATCACATCTATGCTGCATCATGGGTACCACATCCGCACCTCCTCACCATCCTATCATGTGCTGCATCCCTGCTACAGACTGACTATCTGTGCCAATGTGCATGTGTCCATGTCTGTTGGACAGTGCAGCACATGGTTACGTCACGATGTCAGCAGGGGATACATCCGTCAGCTCACATGGCGCTCCACATAGCCTGTTGTGGGGCAGGGGCAATGTATGTTGCATAAATACACAATGGGACATGCACACAGGTGTCACACTCACCACTACAGCATGTATGTACAAAGGACACATGACCATTGCATAATTTGGCTGCCTACACAGTATTTTAATAGATGTTTGTGGTGGTAGGTGCCATACAAACGTTATAACGCCAAACACAGCAGCCTCCCACAGGCGGTTCAACTTTAACAACGGGTTCACATTTGACGTTAGCACAGCATGGACATCTGTCTAACACGTTAGTGGGGATACATCTTGCTATTAGGGTTGCCACTGGGAGATGGCCACAGCTGTATATGTGGGTCACACACCCGGGGGCCCGTCATGGGGGTATGGCTGGGGATGTGCCGTGAACATGCCATGGTAATGCTGGCGGCACATCACCTCAGCCAAACCCTGCACAGCAGCTGCCTGATGGCATGGCCATGGTCACTCAGGGTCCGCATAACGGTGCCCATCGCCACACACAGGAGACCCACACATTTGCCACCACATCCACATTATTCATAGCAACCTTTTGATATATCTAGTGCAGATTTCACTATGCATTTTCCCATAAAGGGAGAAGTGAAATTGCTTTAATGCACCTAAGTTGAGCATATTTTATAAAACAAGTAGGCGCCTTGTTGTCTTTCTAAAATACTAGCATAGGTGGTACAGAATGCACCTTAAATCACAGCGCAATCACACTTACACCAGCCCTAGACTGCACCTATTTTGTGCAAGTTTCATATATGAATGATTATATTTTCTAATCAATGTTCGTGTTTGCTCACACTACCAATGCTGTGCCCAAATTCCACCTTTGTGCATGGCCACAGTGAAAGTACCTACCGTGCAATTAATGCACATACTTTTCCACTGGCCAGTATTTTATGAGGTTATTTACACATGTAAGGGGCCACACACATGCATACAGTCCAGAACCAACCAGAAGAAGTAATCTGAAGTCTTTGCTTCCCATTTTTTGCTCTGCTCCAGTACAGTCTTCTCTTCCACTCTGACAAAATGGAGATCCCTTTTTTTGCTTCTACACACAGGGATAAAAAAGAAATAGATCTGCAGCAAATGAAGTGGAATCATCTGGCTGTTCTCTCTTTATAACCACTCATGTTAGGTGAAAATATAATAGTGGAGATGGAAAAAGTAGTGCAAGGTAAGAGGGTTAAGAGAGATGAGAGGGTAGGAGGGGGAGTGATAGAAGTGAAAAACAGTAACAGAAAAGCAGAGGAATAGAGATCAAGAATAACATGCAGGAAGAAAGCAAAAAGATTAAGAAGAGTGGGGAGAATATAGCATAGAAGGAAAGAAGGAGAAGGTTGCATAGAAAAGAGGAAAGAAAATGTAACAAAAAAAAGCCAGCAAACCCTCCCGCTCAGAGGCTTCAGCCCAATCGGGGCTGTGGGAGGCGGAACAACAACTTGAAAGGGACGCTTAACACACGCGGCCATTATTTGTGTGGTGAGTGGGTGTATTATGTGTGGCATTGTATGGTTTGTGGGCTGTATTCTTTGATTGTTGGCGTTCTTTGGATATATGTGATGTTGGTCTGCATTTGGGTTGGGTGGTATGGGCGGGCAGGGACCACACACGCGGCCATCTCAAAGCTCCCCTGATCGGGGTCGAGAGCCTGAGCGGGGACAGCAAACCCTCCCACTCAGAGGCTCCAGCCCAATCGGGGCTGTGGGAGGCGGAGCAACAACTTGAAAGGAACGCTGCCGGCAGGCGGGCCCGCGCCAGGTGGGCCTGCACCTGAGGGCCTCGCCAGAGGGCCCTTTGGCGTGGCCCTTAGGCACGGACCAAGTAGCGGCCAAAGATCCGCGCACCAAGCCCTCAACTAAGTTAACACTGCTGCCTTGCCTTGCCTGGACAATCCACTGCTTGTAAGTTAACTCTGCTGCCTTTTCTTGCCTGGACTATCCATTACTTGTATAAGTTAATGCTGTTACCTTGCCTGGACAATCCATTGCTTGTAGATTAATTGCATAGAACTTGCTAGCCACTGTTTGCATTGTTTGCTTTATAAAACAACTCATGCTGCATAAGCCTATTAACTCTATTAACTCAACTACTACCTCATAGATATTCTGCGAACTAACCACAAGTAACACAACACACAGAGTAAAGACACCACTACCAATGTAAAACTACACCTATAGGACACAACTCAATTTGAGCCCAGGTCAGTAAACCACAAACCCTATCCCAGGTCAGTAAAATGCAAGTTATGAAATGCATTCCATTACCCACTACTTCATGGCCTACCTCACACTCCTCCACATGTTTGCCCTCTGCACACATAGCATCAGACTCAACGAACAAATCCCCTTATTCAACCTACATATCACCCAACCCAAATGCAGACCAACATCACATATATCCAAAGAACGTCAACAATCAAAGAATACAGCCCACAAACCATACAATGCCACACATAATACACCCACTCATCACACAAATAATGAACATACAAGCCCAATCATAACAACAAACATCAGGTGTGCTCTACTAAATGCTAGATCTATCAGGAGCAAACCAAATACTATCCTTGACCTAATCCATGACAAGAAGCTTGATATAATATGCATCACCGAGACCTGGCTAGATGACTCAGACCAGGTCAAATTAAACCAAGCAACCCCAACAGGATACTCGGCATTTAACTGCATCAGAGCACAAAAGAGAGGAGGAGGAGTACTAATACTTACCAGAAAGGAATACAGATTCAAAACAATCGCCACCACCAACACATCGAATCTAACACACTCACCATAGCCAACAAGTACCTAACCATCTCCCTCACATACAGACCACCCGGAACCACAATTGAACACCTAGCCACAGTAATCGAAATGATATGCGCACACAACAGAAGACACAAACCCCTCGTTGCACTAGGAGACTACAACCTAACATCCGCACCAACCAGAGAAACCACAACATTCTTAAAAGCCATGGAGTCATTAAAATACTGCCAGACAATTAACGCCCCTAACGCACCAACATGGTACAACTCCAGACATGGTCTTCATGCCAATGCAACTAGTGGAACAGAACAAGATCACAAAACCAACAATCACGCCAGTCCCCTGGTCAGACCACCATGTAATTGAATTCACCATGACCCTGAATAACCCCACCCAACACAAAGAAGATGAAAGAATAACTAGATGGTTCAAAACATTTAACAGAGACTCATTCATAAACGAAATCACCCCACAACTTCAACATGAACACGACTCCCTAGACCTAAACATAGAAGAATGGAACACAATAATATCCAACGCAGCATCTGCCCCAGCCATCAAAGAACCAGAAACACGCAAGAGATCCAACGCCCCATGGTACTCACATGAAATCAGAGTTGCAAAGCGCACACTCAGAAGACTAGAAAGAAAATGGAGAAGGGACAAATCACACACCTCCTAACCCAATACAGAGACAAACAACGGGAATATAACAATCTAATAAATGAGCGTAGACAGCAAAACCATACCAACCTAATCATGAAATCTACTAATAGACCAAGAGAACTCTTTAGCATTGTCCAAAAGCTCACCAAGGACGACATGCAACAAAGCACTCACCATCCTGACCCACAAAAATATGCAGACTACATGAAGTCAAAATACACCAACCAAACATGCTCTACTTCACCACAAACAAACAATCTCACGATAAAAAAGCAACATCAAACATAGAAGAGCTTCAACATACCAACAAAGCAGCAAGTAGAAGACATTATATCGTGACTAAACACAACAACTTCACCGTCAGACCCATGCCCAGTGACTTGGATCAAAGCTACAAAAAGCCAGCTCTCTCATCACATTCAAAAAATCGTCAAAGATTCTCTCCAACAAGGATATATGCCGCAACCCTTAAAGCACACAATGATATGACCAATACTTAAAAGCAGCAATCTGAGCCCATCTGAACCAAAATCATACCGTCCCATCTCAAGCCTGCCATTCCTTACTAAAATTGTGGAAAAGGCAGTGCAAAGGCAACTTCGGGACCATATAGATATCAATGCTCCACTGGGCATACATCAGCATGGATTTAAGCCCCAACACGGCGTGGAAACACTACTCACCTCCCTCTTTGACAATCTCCTAAGAGGCATGGACAACATAAAAAACGGCTATCTGCTAGTGTTCATAGACATCTCAGCGGCCTTCGACACTGTGTCACACACTAAGCTATTGCAACGCTTACAACAGATAGGACTATGCAAGAATACCCTGAAGTGGTTTACATCATACTTGGAAGGGCGAACACAGCAAGTCAAATGTGACCAAAAGAAATCACTACAATTCCCCATCACGCAGGGAATACCTCAAGGCTCAGCCCTATCATCAATGCTCTTCAACATCTACATACAGCCCATATGCAACATCATCAAGCATCACAAACTACACCTTCACATTTATGCTGACGACATCATGGTGTATGCTCCAATCAACCTACTAGCACTAAACACTACAACAATAACAAAATGCCTCGAAGACATGAATGACTGGCTCATAGCCAACAACTTAACAGTCAACTACGACAAAACTGAGGCAATGTTCGTCACCAAGAACCCCTCCTTCACACCTCCACAAACTATCAGCATCCTAGACAAACACATAGTAGTCAAAGAAGAAGTTAAGTATCTGGGCATAACACTAGACAGAGTTCTGAACCTAAAATCTCACATCACCAAAACCTCAAACAAGGCATATCATTGATTGAAAACAATCAGACAAATCAAACCAATGCTCCATCAAGATCACTTCCGCACAGTGTGCCAAGCACTCATTACACCTTCTTGATTATGGAAACTCACTATATCAAGGCCTTCCTCAGCAGACACTCCACCCACTACAGATGGTACAAAACACCACAGCACGCATCATTACAGACACTCCAAGGACCGAGCACATCACTCTCGTCCTACAACAACTACACAGGTTCCCAATGGTGGCAAGAGCTAAATACAAAACAATCATGATCATCTTCAAAATCATTCATCATCTCTCAGCAGATGTACTCCAAAACGTTATAACAAGGGACATCAGAAATAGACCAAGAAGAACCAATAATGACAACATGATCGACACACCTGCAGACTATCACAAAACCAAACAAACAACATCAAAAACAGCACCATCACTACTGGCATCCACACTATGGAAATCCCTCCCAATGAGCCTGAGGGCGTTAGATGACCCCACAGACTTCCGCAAAGACCTCAAAACATTGTTATTTATAGAAACCTATAAGCATTCAGGCAACATCCCCTACCCGAACAGAAATGCTACTACCTCCGCCAAGTAAACACACGCCCATCCTAGCCACACACACAAGTCTATCATACCACGTTATTAAATACCTTCATGTTAAATGTTACCTCAATTGTACTGTCTAAATGCTGTTAAGTAACTGTACTGTGTAAATGTTTACACGTACCCTAATGTTAAATGTAACCCTCCAATAGTTATGTGACGTGACCACCTTGATTGAAGGAAAAGGTGGCATACAAATCTGTCTAAATAAATAAATAAATTTCCCCGTCCCCAGAGGGCTTACAATCTAAGGGCCCAGTTTTTAAAATTGCCTATATGTAAATGCCACAGCGGTCAGCCATAATGCTTAAATTCGGGGGGATATTCTATGGAACTATGCAAACAGGAGTTGCTGCTGAATATCTGGACTCAGCTGTGCTCGGTACTGGCATTTACCCAGTTAGCATGACTTCCAGTCAGCGCTTGCCTGGATTGCAAATTAAGCCTGCATTTTATGTGGTCTATGTTGTCCAGACAAGGGACTGCTGAAAATCATGTTAACCGGGCAAGTTCGAGCACCGCCCCACTCTGCCCAAGGACCACCCCTGCCCTAAACAGACAGTGCCAGGAGAGTCTGTGGAGATATTCTCAGCACTATCCAGAAAGTGCCACTGCATTGCACCGTCCGCTATCCTGCCATTGGCCAACTGATTTTGAATATCAGCTGGTACGTTTGTACCTGAGGCAATGGGGAGTTAAGTAAATTGCCAAGGACCACAAGGAGAAGCAGCAAGATTTGAGCCCAGGCTTTTGGGGTTCTAACCCAGTGCTGTACACACCAGGCTACTCCACTCTAGGAGAAAGGGGACAGTGGTATGAGCAGCAGGACAGCTAAGGCCTTCTTTTTGCTTGAGTAGAGAGAAAAGAATTGATGCAAGTGATGCCAAGAAATGAGGAAACAATAGTTCAGTGGAGACACATAACACGAACTGAGATTAGGAAACAGACAGAAAGAGGGGAGGGATCAGTAGTACATGAAAACCATCTGGGAGACAAAATAAAAATAATACAAATAGACAAAAGTGAGAAGGGAAAAGGGAAACTAAATACGATGCACCAAAGCGCAGAAACAGGGGGAATAGAAGCAGAGCATGAAAAGGAAGACAGATGAAAAGAAGTCTACCTAAAATAATGTGACCCATGAGTAAGGATGCAGAAAACTAGCACGAAAAGGAAAGTAAAGCAGGGGCGAGAGGAAGCCCGGAGAAAAAAGGGCAGAGAGAAGAAAGAAGCAGAAAGAGTCTAATTCAAAGGAGAAACTTAATAGATGTGAGAAATAAAGAGAAGAGTTAGTGGCTGGAATAAATGATGAACGAGGGCAACAAAGCTGAAATAGACCATTTTCTATTGCTCTGCAATGTGACAGTAGTGATAAGCTTTGCTAATGCGATATACACAGTCCTTACTGAAAAGAGCTCTTTAGCGTGATTATCATCAGAAGAAAATACTGTGATTAATGTCTGGAAACTCCTGGCTCCCTGATGCCAAATATGCCAGAAACTTACTGAGATTACATCTCACAGCATCTAAAGCTTTGGAGCTGCTGTTCAGAGACCAGTTGATTGCTTAAATGTTTTCATTCCTCGTTCTTCTCTTGGTCTCCTACTCACAGCAAAGTTAGTGCTACCAGCGAGATAGAGCTGCTTCTATTTTAAAACATGTGTTGCGAAATCTGGAGGCCTGGACTTGAAATCTTATCTCTAACATATGCTCACTCTGTTGCCCTCCAGCAGGTTCCTGAACCTATAATCTATTCTTAAAACTCTCCAATGGCTGAGATTCCATCTCCTTCCTAGATCACTTGTTCAACTCTTTAACTACCATTAATGTAAGAATACTTTGTTTAATCTCTAATCTGAATCCTGCTTGCTACAATTTAAGTCCATTATGTGTCATATGTAAGGACAGGTATGGATGTCCACAAGACAAAATATTTCAGTTTGGATTTGGTTTTGTTTGGCCCTTTTTCCCAATTTTCAATTTTTTTTTCAGTTTGTTTCACACCGTTTAATGCATGCCGATTGACATGACTTGTTAATTTGTAGATCAATGTGCATTTACTGAATTTTCCATACACTAAGGGGATCTTTTACTAAAGGGTGCTGTCAACAAGGGTCTGATGCACGCTAAAGACGTGTGTTGGACCAGCATTGACAACTAACATGGAGCCATGACTGTGCTGCTAATTATGGTGCTAATTGTCTATGGCGTGTTAGGGTTACAAGTGGAAGGGTTAGGGGCGGAGAGTGGGCAGAGTAAGCACCGCGCTGGCAATGCACTCATGCTACCTTTACAGTGGGCTAATAGCGTGGATACCCTCACAGCCACCTCCATAGGAGTCAATGAGTGCACCTGTGCTTTTCTAGTGCCACAGTAAGACCATATACTGTATAAAGCGATAACTGCCAGGAACATGCTTCCATTTTGAAAATGACCACAGGGAATGAGTGCACTTGTACTTCCACCTGCTTTTTCATATGCACAAATTTTATATGTGCCTTTGCATAGCTACAAAAGCATGTGGACAAATACAAATTCCCTCCCCAACCCCACCCCCTCAAATGCCTCTGCTCAGTGCAGGCCAAGTTATACTGTTCGTGAATATCATATGCTCAGACTTATAAGGGCTCAATGCTGCATATAAAACACTGCTTTATGTACAGAAATGACTTTTATAATTTTTATAAAGGGTTTTTTATACATAAAGGTGTTTTTATGCAGCTTTTATAATTAACCCGGGGTTAAACATGTAGAAGTATAAGTGGTACCAAGAAGGTGTGTATTTCATGTGAACCATGTGTAGACGTGTTCAGGGCAAAGTTTGGGTGGAGCATGGGTGAAGCTGGAATTTATGTATAAACATTTATACCTGCTCCCGAGTAGGCTTAAATATTTGCAACTCTAGTCTAGGTACGATTTCTTCCTCTTAGGCCCTGGTATTTTATAGAAACATGATGGCAGAAAAAAACATATGGCCTATCTAGTCTGCCCTTTCATATCAACTAAGTCACATAAATGCCTGTGTCCTTATAAAATAACCTCAAAAAGGGGCCTACTTGGCCTTCACACATATGCGGCCTGTTATAAAATTACTCTTCACATTTTTTTGATCACTGTTATCAGGTTTGACAGGCCACTGCCAATGGTCTGCTCCAGACACCTGCTGGATCACCTAGAAATGACAAATGGGTCAAACATTTGCAGCAAACAATGTATTTATTTTCCTTTAGCCTCTGGTCCTATACAGATAACAGCACAATTCCATGCCCTGAGGCATCAGGGTCATAAATCTTTCAACCTAAAATTCAAAGATTTTAGCTTATCCCTACAGCGCCCAGCAGTCATTTAAATACAGGCTAGAATAAACCTTAAGAAGGAAATTTTATTAAGTCATTCCTACACAGGTAAATGACCAGGTAGGCACGTAAATAAGCTCGTATAAAATAGCGACAGGTATGGAAGTGCATGCTTTGTCTTGAATATGTGTACTTAGCTGGTAGCTGCAGCCAAGAATATGGTCTGGGCAGAGCACAGCCAAAGTTCTCAGGTATGCACGCAGATTAGAAAATCCCTCAAGCTAGTGTATGTGCATAGATGTCTAAAGTACGTGCAGACATTTACATTCTCACTAGCAGTTTTAGGTTATCATACCTACATTGAAGACATGTTTTCTGCTATATAGTCTATCATTTTACAAAGACAAGTAAGTGCCTAGTCTTTATAAAATACAGTTGTGGTCAAGGTTATTGGCACCCTTGCATTTTAGGCATGTTGGGCTCGATACAGAGTTATGCCAGCTATGCGCCCCTACGGTGCATAGCCGTGTGTGCTGACCCTTAACCCCGGATATTCAGTGCTGGAGTCATATGTGGTCTTGGCATTGAATATCCAGATTTATTGCACAGCCTCCCAGATGCAGTAGGTAACTGGGTAGCGCGCCATCTAGATAAGGTCTTAGATAGTGCTTGGGAGGAGTCTGCTGTCTTGGTACATGTCGGTACCAATGACATAGGAAAATGTGGTAGGGAGGTTCTGGAGGCTAAATTTAGGCTTTTAGGTAGGAAGTTGAAATCCAGAACTTCCAGGGTAGCATTCTCCGAAATGCTTCCTGTTCCACGCGCAGGACCCAAAAGGCAGGCAGAGCTCCGGAGTCTCAATGCGTGGATGGTGCAGAGATGGTGCAGAGATGAGGGTTTTGGATTTGTTAGGAACTGGGGAACATTCTGGGGAAAGGAGGGGCTCTTCCGAAGGGATGGGCTTCACCTTAACCGGGATGGAACCAGGCTGATGGCATTAACCTTTAAAAAGGAGATAGAGCAGCTTTTAAACTAGATATTAGGGGAAAGCCGACAGTCGCCCAAGAGCGGATGGTTCGGAAGAATGTATCTTTGAAGGATACTATCAAAAGCAGAGAGGTTCCACAAAAGAGTAAAGTAGCCCAAATGCCCTCAAGTATGGAGCAGACAGAGCTTAAAGATCCCAAATTACCCATGTCTAACAATAGCCAAATTAATATGAATAAAATACATTCTCTAAAATGCTTGTATGCAAATGCTAGAAGTCTAAAAAATAAGATGGGAGAGTTAGAATATATAGCACTAAATGAAAGGTTAGATATGATTGGAATATCAGAGACATGGTGGAAGGAGGACAACCAGTGGGACACTGTGATACCTGGGTACAAAATATATCGTAATGATAGAGCTGATCAAATTGGTGGAGGGGTTGCTCTCTATGTTAGAGAGGGCATTGAGTCAGAAAGGATTAAAGTTTTGCAGGAAACAAAATCTGCTGTAGAATCTATATGGATTGAAATTCCATGTAAAAGGGGGAAGGCAAGGCAGTGGGGGTGTACTATCGAGCGCCTGGCCAGAATGAACAAATGAATGATGAAATGCTCAAAGAAATCAAGGAAGCTAACAAAAGTTACAGCGCAGTAATAATAATGGGTGATTTCAACTACCCCGGTATCGACTGGGTCAGTGTCACGTCAGGACATACTAGGGAGATAAAGTTCCTAGATAAAATAAATGACTGCTTCTTGGAGCAGCTGGTTCATGAACCGACCAGAGGGGAAGCCATATTAGACCTAGTCCTCAGTGGAACACCAGATCTAGTGCAAGAGATAAGGTTGTTGGGGCCGCTTGGCAATAGTGATCATAGCATGATCGCCTTTGATTTAATTAGTGGAGGAGGGATAGTAAGGAAATCCACAGTACTACCTTTTAACTTTCGAAAGGGAGACTATGATAAAATGAGGAAAATAGTTAAGAAAAAACTAAAAGGAGCAGTTGCAAAGGTTAAAGACGTACATCAGGCTTGGCTGTTGTTGAAAAATACTATCTTGGAAGCCCAGACCAGCTGTATTCCACGCTTTAAGAAAAGTGGAAGGAAGTCCAAAAAACTGCCAGCATGGTTTAAAGGTGAGGTCAGAGAGGCTGTTGTTGCCAAAAAAGCATCTTTCAGGAAATGGAAAAAAGAGCCAAACGACAAAACTTGGAAACAGCACAAGCACTGGCAAGTCAAATGCAAGGCATTGATAAGGTAGGCAAAGGGAGAGTTTGAGAAGAAACTTGCTGCGGAAGCAAAAACGCGAGGTAAAGACGTTTTCAAGTACATTTGTAGCAAAAAACCTGTGAGAGAGTCAGTTGGTCCATTAGATGATAAAGGGGTTAAAGGAGCACTAAGAGGCGACAAGGCGATAGTGGAGAGACTGAATGAATTCTTTGCTTCAGTCTTTACTGAGGAAGATGTAGGGATGTTACCCATGACTGAAGTGGTATTTAAAGGTGCGGAAGAATTGAAGGAAATATCGATACATCGCGAAGATGTATTACAACTATTAGATAAACTGAAGAGTAGAAAATCACCTAGGCCGGATGGTATACATCCAAGGCTGTTGAAAGAACTGAAATATGAGATTGCAGACCTGCTATTAGTAATCTGTGAACTATCATTAAAATCATCTCTAATACCTGAAGATTGGAGGATCGCCAATGTAACACCAATTTTTAAAAAGGGTTCCAGGGGTGATCCGGGAAACTACAGACCGGTGAGCCTGACATCAGTACCAGGAAAAATGGTAGAAACCATCATAAAGAATAAAATTACTCAGCATGTAGATAGTCATGACCTAATGGGAGGCAGCCAACATGGCTTTAGACAAGGAAGATCTTGTCTTACTAATCTGTTATGTTTTTTTGAAGGAGTGAATAATCAGGTGGACAAAGGTGAGTCGGTTGATATTGTGTATCTGGACTTTCAGAAAGCCTTTGACAAAGTCCCTCATGAGAGACATTTGGCAAAACTAAAGAGTCATGGGATAGGAGGCAGTGTACTATTGTGGATCAGGAACTGGTTAAAAGATAGAAAGCAGAGAGTAGGGCTAAATGGCCAATTTTCCCAATGGAGAAAGGTGAATAGTGGTGTACCCCAGGGATCTGTGCTGGGTCCGCTGCTTTTTGACATATTCATAAATGACCTGGAAAGTGGAATAACGAGTGAGGTTATCAAATTTGCAGATGACACAAAACTATTTAAAGTTGTTAAAACCCAAGAGGATTGTGGAAAATTGCAAGAGGATCTTGATAAATTGGAAGACTGGGCATCAAAATGGCAGATGAAATTTAATGTGGACAAGTGCAAGGTTATGCACCTAGGGAAGAACAGCCCAAACTATGGTTACACGATGCAAGGTTCCACATTAGGAACTACCACCCTAATTAGGCGTCATTGTGGATACCATGTTAAAACCCTCGGCTCAGTGTGCAGCAGCGGCCAAGAGAGCAAATAGAATGCTAGGTATGATAAGGAAAGGAATGGAAAATAAAACAAAAAATATTATAATGCCTCTATATCGTTCCATGGTGAGACCGCACCTTGAATATTGTGTACAGTTCTGGTCGCCGTATCTTAAAAAGGATATAGCGATTTTAGAAAAGGTTCAGAGAAGAGCCACCAAAATGGTAAAGGGGATGGAAGGATACTCCTATGAAGAAAGGCTAAAAAGGTTAGGGCTCTTTAACCTGGAAAAGAGACGGCTGAGGGGAGATATGATAGAAGTCTATAAATTAATGAACGGAGTGGAACGGGTAAACGTAGATCGATTGTTTACGTTATCAGAATATAGAAAGACTAGGGGACATGCAATGAAGCTACAAGGTAAACTATTTAAGAATTTGTTACCGGAGGATGTAGTAAAGGCTGTTAGTGTAGCTGGGTTTAAAAAAGGTTTAGACAAGTTCCTGGTGGTAAGGTCCATAAACCATTATTAAGAAGGGACCCAGGATATCAATGCTTGAACCAATACAAGCATTGTGGAACCTGTGTCTTTTGGGGAAACTGCTAGGTACGTATGACCTATATTGGCCACTGTTGGAAACAGGATACTGGGCTTGATGGACCTTGGTCTGACCCAGTATGGCATATCTTATGTTCTTATGATATTGCATGCTGCCCGGTTAGCTGCTACAGCTAAAAGATAGGCGAGCTTTTGCATTGCCTATCTTTTAGCCACAGGTTGTAAACCGGGCAGCATGCAATATCGCCGCTGCCCGGCTAACAAATGTTGCCACCTCCGCTCCTCCCCAGAATGCCCATGACATGCCTCTATACTAAGCGTTTAGCATCTGGGCATGTAAGGGAGAAGATCGGGGATATTCAGCAGTACTAACTGTGTTAGTACCATTGAATGTCCTAATTAGAGGCATTTACACGGTTTACAGGGCTATAAACCATATAAATGCTTTTTGAATATTGGGCCCGTTGTGTATAATATCTTGAGAAATAATTGGAAATATTAGAAATGTATGTCATATGTGCAAAGGTATACAACAAATACAAAGATGTCTGTGCAACTTAGACAAAGTAATTTCTGAGAAAAAAACAAAATATGACCAGGACTGGATTAAGGGCATCTTTCACTAATATTTGGTTACACAACTCTTAGCAGTGATGACGGCCTACAAACCTTTCTTGTAGTCATCTATAAGTTTTGTACAACTGTCTGCTGGTAGTTTCACCCACTATTCAACTGCTTTTTGTTCCAGCTCATGAGTATTTCCAGGATTCCTTGTACCAATGGCAGATTTCAACTCTTTCCAAAGGTTCTCGATTGGATTGAGATCAGGACTCATTGCTGTCCAGTTTAAAACAGTCCATTTGTTCCTTTTAACCATTCTTTTGTACTTTTGTACATATGTTTTGGATCATTTTCCTGCTGGAGGACCCATGACCTTAGACCCAGACCTAGTTTTCTGAAACTAGGTAGCACATTTTACTCCAAAATACCTTGGTAGTCCTCTGATTTCATGATTCCTTTAATAGGTTCCAGGCCTCCAGTTCTTGAGACAGTAAAATAGCCACACAACATTATGGAACCTCCACCATATTTAACTGAAGGAAGGGGTTTTTTTTCTTCTAAGTTTCATTTCTTCGTCTATAAATGTATTGCTGGTCTGCATTGCTAAAGAACTCAAATTTGGCTTCATCTGTCCACCGAATATTTTCGCAGAAGGATTGTGGTTTCTCAAGGTGGGTTTGGGCAAATATCAGGCATGCTTTTTTATATCCGTCTTTGAGCAGTGGAGTCCTCCTTGGTCTTTGCCCATGAAGTCCTTTTTTGGTTAGTGCATGGTGTATGGTGCGGGTTGCTCCAGGTCAGTCTTAAACTCTTTGGATGTTGTACATGGTGGTTTTCCAACAGCTCACACTAACCTTCCAAGACTTCTTGGATTAATTTTCCTCCTCCCACCATGTCCTTGGAGGTTCTTGACAGTTCCATGAGCAGAAAACATTATGAACCTTAGACACAAGAATCCCAAGGTCTTTGGAGATGGCCTTCTACTCCTTTGATGTTTGATATTTGTTGATAATGTATTTTCTGATGGTCTCAGGCAGCTCTCTTGTCTTCACCATTTTGAAAATGGACCAGAGAGTGAATGTGGCAATTTTGAACATTAGAGCCATCATTCGTTGGTTGATTCAGGTCATGTGAGTACTGACAATTGATCACAGGTGCATCTAATTTTACTGCAATGTGGTTCTTCTGTTCGAGCTGATTTGAATTGTTTACAAGTGTGCCAATAATCATGCCTGGCAATGTCCCAGTTTTTATACTATTTCCTTTTTAATTGGTCCTGTTTTATTTGATTCTTTTATGTGTCACAAATGTGTGCATATATAGTCCAAAACCATTTTACTGGCCACTTCTTTTTAGGACATTAAGGGGTTGAACTGCAAGACTGACAATAATGTTGACCACAAATGTAGCAGCTACCTATAGTGCCCTGTTACAGAATTACCCTCCACATTCCTAGCCCTCTTTTTTGCTGACTCCCTTCATTTTGCCATTCCCAAGCTGTGGGCCCTCCTGTTGTCTTATAGGGATATTTTCACCTGGTATCGTCTATTGGTATATTCAGGTCCAACTCCAACTGACTCTTGCTTTCCTTGCTGCATTTTGTCTCCTTGGCAGTTTTTTGCCCTCAACAATGTTCCCAGAAAGACTTTTCTCTCTTTAAATTGACCCTTAAGTAATGTTTCCTATATTCCTAAATAACTATCACATTTCTCTGTGGTCATTTCCTTCCTCCTGGCTGGATTTATGCTTAGGTCGACAACTCCCGGTAGTCTCTTTCTTTATGTTCCTGGTGGGCCTACAACTCTCAGCACCTTCCTCTTCCTTCATTTCTGAAAGTGGCACTGCTTTCAGCATTTTCTTTCCTCTGTCCTCTGCGTGACTGACAAGCTACCTTCTCTCCATCTCCGCATTGTTTTTGGCTGTGTAAAATGCCAGTCTAATCACAACAGGTTACCTCTCAATCTCTCTTCTGTAGGCTAGCTAATTCCAGCACTCTCAGCCTTTCCTTGTAGCTCTTATTATCTAGAGTGACTACTGGTTATGTTGCTCTCCTCCAGAAATTTCCATGATCTTCTTAGACACTCTTCTCAACCCTTCTTTTGAAACTTTTTACTTGAATACCCCATTTTCGTCTGGGTCCTGGCAGCTGCAAGGGATGGTAAAGTAACTTGTCCATGGTTATAGAAAGAGTCAGTGGGAAAGGGAAGTCTTGAACTCACATCTCAGGATTTCGCTTGCCTCAAATTCCAGTGTACTAAGCAGTGCACTCCTTTGCCACATTGGACTACTACTACTATGACTACTACTTATTTGTATAGCGTTGCAAGGCATACGCAGTGCTGTATATGTACATGTAAAAGACAGTCCTTGCTCAAAGAGCTCACCCAAGACAGACAAATACATCAAACCTGGTCCCATATTATACAGATAATATTGAGTCATTCAGTCATATCTTCAGCCCGATACCATCCATATAATTTTTAATAATGCATGGATAGGAATGTTATGCATTCACCAGCCACCAGTGAACATATAACTTTCTTTGACAATCATCCCAAACGTTAATATTAAATCTCACTAAAAAGCATTTGTTACTTATTTGTACAGGGAAACATAGGGGAGCCTTTTACTATAGTGCGGTAAGCAGTTATTGTGGGGTTCAGCATGAGCTAAACAGACCGCACAGGGAAAAATCTGCACTGTCTACACTTGAAGATACAGGGCAGGATTAGGGCAGGACCGTGGAGGGCTTAGAACTGAAAAAGGGTGCAGCAGCTAGTGATAGCTAGCATTCAGAACATTGCCGTGAGCTAGCTGTCATGACTGCCGATAGCGTCACCGCCGAAGGGCGATTAGGGCAGGAGCAGTCCCCCTCCACTACTGGTGTCCTGAGGTCGGTGGGCACCATCGGGAGCTACAGCCCCAATGTCACTGCAGGGCAGGCCAGAGTCGGGCCCAGAAGTTGGCAGGTATGCCCAGGACCGCAATTATGGTACTAAGAAGACTGGGCCATACAACAGTGGAAACTGTAGTCTAAAAAAAGGTGGGCTGCAGCAGAAACTGGACCAGAAATGGCAGGGCCGTGATATATTCACAGCCGCATGAGTTTAAAATAAAAAGGAAAGAAGTCGGGCAGAGGAGCATGAGGGCTGTCAGCCATGATCTGCAACTGACGGGAAGGCAAAGGAGCCTAATTTGAGGCTGGAGAATGGAGCTGCAAGGGTTGGAGGAACGTAGTCTGCAGCCGTATTAATTGCAGGCCACTGAAGAAGACAGCACAAAACAATTTTTGAATTTAAAGAGCCTCTGTCTTTTTTTTCTTAGATGAATCAAGGCCAGGGAGTTGGGAGCGTCTTGATCGGTATCTGAGCCAAATGTGGGATTTCCTCTGAAGACTGGCTGCAGCTCTGCATGACAAAGTCTTTTGAATTTAAAGGGGCCACACACCATTATGGTAAAAGATACAATAAGGCATCTTTTACTATAAAGGGTGTAAAGGTACAACTGAGGGGACCCAGTAGAAGAGCATCAGGGAGTTGGTAGGCATCTTAAAGGCAGATGCCCCAGTAATGGCCATGGTTGCAGCAAAGCAAATTATGGTTATGAGAGGGAGATAGAAGGCCTTGGGTGCATGGAGTAGTGTCAGCGAGGGTGATTGAGACCAGTGCTATACCTGAATACCAAGTTATTAAGGATAACACCCTGATTTGGAAGGGGCATTGGCTCATTGGCCAAGAGAGGTTTTTAAAGGGGCTGCCAAGCCATTAGATCAGAGGGTAGGTATTGGTATAGTAATTAATTCTGGAGACAATTTTCATTTGGTAATTTTGGAAATTGGGAGGTTTAGTTTTTACTTCTCATAGAAATTAATGGTTCCCATAGAAATGAATGGGGATCCATTAAAGTCTATGGACATTGTCCTGACAACCTTTAAAATCAACAAACATTCCAGAGAAAGCAGTTGTGGAACTCAAAGCTGAGGAGAATCTGAAACTTGAAGCCCTATTGGTCACAATAACATTATGGAAACACCTTGACAGCACTGTAGAACCCTCCAGGTTACCCTGGAAACCTTGAAGATACTGAGTGGAGATCACCAAGAGCTGTCTATGAGGACAGGCCTGTTTTGCTGAGCTGAGAGTTTGAAAGTGCATATTTATTGAGAAAGCCCTGAAAAAGCATTTTCTGACTTGAATGATGTGGGTGAAAGTGAGGATGTGGAGTTCAGCTCTCAGCTGTGATATCATTAATTAGGGTCTTGCCATTATCTATTTATTTTCACCTGCACAGTATAAGTGATAGGAATAGGGCCTACAGACCAAGAACCATTGAAAAGGAGAGTGTTTCAGGTTAATAGGTAGGGTTTTTCATTGTTGAGTTGGTAGAGATAAGTAGTAGGAATTGATCTTCAATGCCAAGTGCTGAGAAATGGTTGAGGAGCAACAGAGGACTTGAGGCTACCAAGACATTCAGATCAGCTAATTAAGATAAGTGTGTGCCAATGAACTTGACTATACACCCTGGGTAGAGATCATTTGTTCTTTTTCGTGAACAACAATTTTGAGAAAGGACAAACTCATGGACATTACACTTCTTAACATTTTGAGTAGCTTTTTTTGTTATAGGACATAGACACACAAACACATAGAAACTGACACATAAAGAATAGTCATACTTATCTGACTTGGTTGTTCTAGGAGTTGTTGAAACTGTAAAGAAATGAACATAAAGTATCAATACTTCAGCTGTAAAACATATGAGTGTATAAAAGAGAGAAATTAAAAAATAAATTAACTGATAGTTATCTGATATAGTCTTGCAACATCAAGTTGTGATAGGATTACTGAAAGCTAAAAAAAAGACAGAAAAGAATGCTGTTTAAGAGTACAAAAGCTGTCTAGCAGAGAATTCTTATAATATAACTCATTGTTGAAATAGTACTTAACAATTGCTGCCATCTGGTTCTAATAAAAATCATTTATTTGTCTTAAAATTTCCATTGATTCTCAAGTTGCTTTATTGCATGTTAAACATCAGGATTTAATATTGTGTTTTTCTTTTTGTGAAAGCAATCTAGTGTCACCTGCTGAACCCCAGTTAACCTTACCCACTCAGTCACCGGTACGATCTATCCAGTCTACCCATCCATATGAACTAGTAAACTCTACAATCACTTCTCCTTTAGAGATCCTCTGTGCTTGCCCCATGCTTTCTTGAATTCAGATACAGTTCTTCTCTCTGCCAACTCCCCTGGAAGGCTATTTATGTATCCGTCACCCTTTTTGTTAAGAAATATTTTCTTAGACCGCTCCCGAGTCTGTCCTTTCCTCTTTATTCTATTCCCCCATTTCCAGGCTCTCTTTTGTTTGAAAGAGGCTCTCCTCTTGTGCATTTATGCCAAGGAGGTATTTAAATGTCTCTATCATATCTCCCTATTCCTGCTATTGCCGCTCCTCTCCGGAACCAACAGCAGTGGCAATAGCAACAAACAGCCCTGCGGAGCTTACCTTCAAGCTTCAGCGCAGCAGGACTGTTTGCTTCTGCGACTCTCTGACGCCCAATGCTGACTTCCCATGCAAACAAGAAGTCGGCATTGAGTGTTGGAGAGGGATACAAGCACACAGCTCTGCAGCACTAAAACTTGACAGTAAGCTCTGCGACACTGTTTGCAGCTATTGCTGCTGCTGTTGATCCTGGAGAGGGGTGACAGCAGTGGCAGTGGGTACCCCCAAAGGGTCGGCGCTCTAGACGACTGCCTAGTTCACCTAATAAATAGTGCTGGTCCTGCTTAGGCATACAGCATTTTCCCAGCTGCTGGTATGGGCTTCCAGATCAGCTAGAGGAAGGCGGCAACACTTTCAAGACTATTAAAATGTACTTATTCCTCCATTTCAAGAAAACAGACCCCCAAATGTTAGGACAAGCTAACATCCAGGAATCGGATCTCCTTTCGCAAGTGAGGTAAGTTACTGACCAAGGACCACACAGAACAAGAAGAGATAATAGCTGACAGTAGCCTTCAAGCCAGCAAGAGGAAATTGAAATAAGGACTAGAGCAGTGCCCATACCACCATGAGAGAATGCGTGAGTGGAGTACTGAGACTCTAACAGAGTGACAAGGAGGAGGAGGGCTTTCATTGGGGAACGCAACTGAGTGAGAGGAGAAGGAGAAGATCCAGGAAGGAACTTAACAGAAGAAGAGGAAGGGGTGAATCTGAGTTTCAGAATCCAGGTCACCTAGAAAAGAAAAACTACAAAGAGTATTTTAGCATTTGTATTTTCTTTCTTTTTGATGTTTGTCTCCCACTTGATTATGATACATCAGATGAATTGATTTTGCTCACCTTCTACATAATATTTTTAAGTGAAGCCACAGTGAGAGGGGAGACTGAAGAGGCTGAGAATGTGAGAGAACCCTTCTAGTTAGGGCCTTGAAGAGAACATTTTCCCCTGCTCCCCGCCCCCTTCCCCAGAACTCAGAACTTAAACATAAGTGAAACCTCAGGGAGCTGGCTGTGGTTTGACCAGCTCCCAACGATACCCATTTTCCTGTTTGGCCCAGACTATATGAAATCCCCTACCACTTTATTTCCTTCTTAAGGCATATTTTTTTAGCAGGTGGGATGGGGATGGGAGAAACTGTCATTCAAATTCTTTCTATTTTTTCTTTTCCTCACTTTTATCCAATATTTTATCTTTCTACCTGTTTTATACTGGTTTGTAAGCTGCTTCCATGTGCCTTTGGCATGAGTGGTGCTCAATCAAATTTTTATAAATCATTGTTAAAGGGGAACGAAGATGGTATCTCTTTATAAGCACACATTTCATTTTGCTACCATCCTGGTGGATTCCATAGGTTAAAGAAAAGGGTAAAGTGAAATCTTATTTTATTAAACTTGACTTCTGGTGCAAAGCAATGACAGATCTAATGGACATTTTTATGTTTTCTGCATCATTCCAAAGCAGTGGGCTTGGATAGCATGCCCGCTCTCTTTTCTCATAATCCCTGGAGGTCTCCTTATTGACCTTGATGGTCTCTGCTTCTTCAGAGGATCTTCAGCACAAAATGTGTGCCTTGGAGAACTCTACAGAACTAGTGGCTGTGCGGCTTACCCATGGCCTCATTGTATGTGGATGTCACAGGGCTACTACCCCTGAAGAGTGGCATTGGCAAGCAGAAAATTGGTTTCTGCATCAGAAAATTTGGTTCAGCCAAAAAAGTGACTGAGAAATTAGTATTTGGTTCATTTTTTAGGCCTCTATTAAAGTTATCGAGCTTTCAGCTGTCCTCAGTGAACCTGCTCTCGGTTGATCATTGACACTACACAGGGTTGGGCCTGGCTAGTACTTGCATGGGAGACCACCTTTGAATGTCATGGACTGTAACCTCACTGCATGGAAAAATGACCTGGCAATATACTCCTGGTTGTACCTTGCCAAGAAATCACAGGGCCTCGGTCATCAGAAATCAGCATTAACTGGATGAGGTTTCCAGACCCTCTCAATTTAGGGGGATTGTCCCTGATTTCTTAACACTTTCCCTGCCTCTCACTTCCTTGGCAACCTCCTGTCCCAGATTCTAGCAATGGGGACAAAGGCTCTGTTTCAGGGGGAGGTAGTGGTGGTGATGGTGGCAGGGCAGCTGGTGGTGCTCTGCTGGAGGATAAAACAAGCATTTAAATGCCCTCAGGGCAGCAGGTGGCTTGGGAATTTTGAGCATATGTGTGCCTTTGAGGCCTGCCTCGGCCTGTCCACTGGCACACACACTGATCTTTCAAATAGGAGGGCAGCTGAGTAGAGAGAATGGAGGCACTGGCAGCTGCATCAAAAGCAGATAAGGGGGGGCAGCAAGCCCAGAAACACGATGGGAAGAAATACTTAGCATGGCCTACAGGGGGAGGGGAGTTACGATGCTGGGGGTAGGGAAGGGAAGAAGAGATGCTGGATACTGGGGGGAGGGAACTGCTGGACTCCGGGGGGGGGGGGGGAAGGAAGGGAAAGGGAGATGCTGGAAACATGGGTGATAGATATTGATGGGAAAGGCAGATACTAGACACTTCGAGTACAGAAGCAAAAGGAAGGGAAAGGGAAATTCTAGACACCTGGGAGAGGGGGGTAAGGAAGGCTTCACCTTAACCGGGATGGAACCAGGCTGCTGGCATTAACCTTTAAAAAGGAGATAGAGCAGCTTTTAAACTAGATAATAGGGGAAAGCCGACAGTTGCCGAAGAGTGCATGGTTCGGAAGAATGTATCCTTGAAGGATACTACCAAAAGCAGAGAGGTTCCAAAAAAGAGTAAAGTAGCCCAAATGCCCTCGAGTATGGAGCAGACAGAGCTTAAAGATTCCAAATTACCCATGCCTACCAATAGCCAGATGAATATCAATAAAATGCAGTCTCTAAAATGCTTATATGCAAATGCTAGAATTCTAAAAAATAAGATGGGAGAGTTAGAATATATAGCACTAAATGAGAGGTTAGATATGATTGGAATCTCAGAGACATGGTGGAAGAAGGACAACCAGTGGGACACTGTGATACCTGGGTACAAGCAATATCATAATGATAGAGCTGCTCAAATTGGTGGAGGGGTTGCGCTCTATGTTAGAGAGGGCATTGAGTCAGAAAGGATTAAAGTTTTGCAGGAAACAAAATTTGTTGTAGAATCTCTATGGATTGAAATTCCATGTAAAAAGGGGAAGGCGATGGCAGTGGGGGTGTATTATCGACGGCCTGGCCAGAATGAACAGATGGATGATGAAATGCTCAAAGAAATCAAGGAAGCTAACAAACGTTACAGCACAGTAATAATAATGGGTGATTTCAATTACCCCGGTATTGACTGGGTCGGTGTCACGGCAGGACATGCTAGGGAGATAAAGTTCCTAGATGAAATAAATGACTGCTTCTTGGAGCAGCTGGTTCATAAACTGACCAGAGGGGAAGCCGTATTGGACCTAGTCCTTAGTGGAACACCAGATCTGGTGCAAGAGATAAGGGTGTTGGGGCCACTTGGCAATAGTGATCATAGCATGATCGCGTTTGATTTAATTAGTGAGGAGGGATGGTAAGGAAATCCACAGTACTACCTTTTAACTTTCGAAAGGGAGACTATGATAAAATGAGGAAAATAGTTAAGAAAAAACTAAAAGGAGCAGTTGCAAAGGTTAAAGACTTACATCAAGCTTGGGTGTTGTTGAAAAATACTATCTAAGAAGCTCTGACCAGCTGTATTCCATGCTTTAAGAGAAGTGGAAGGAAGTCCAAAAAACTTCCAGCATGGTTTAAAGGTGAGGTCAGAGAGGCTGTTGTTGCCAAAAAAGCATCTTTCAGGAAATGGAAAAAATAGCCAAATGACGAAAATTCTAAACAGCAGAAGCACTGGCAAGTTAAATGCAAGGCATTGATAAGGCAGGCAAAGGGAGAATTTGAGAAGAAGCATGCTGCGGAAGCAAAAACACATAATAAAGACTTTTTCAAGTACATTTGTAGCAAAAAACCTGTGAGAGAGTCAGTTGGTCCATTAGATGATAGGGGGGTTTAAGGGGCACTAAGAGGCGACAAGGCGATAGCGGAGAGACTGAATGAATTCTTTGCTTTGGTCTTTACTGAGGAAGATGTAGGGATGTTACCCATTACTGAAGTGGTATTTAAAGATGCAGAAGAATTGAAGGAAATATCGATACATCGGGAAGATGTATTACAAATATTTGATAAACTGAAGAATAGCAAATCACCTGGACCGGATGATATACATCCAAGGGTGTTCAAAGAACTGAAATATGAGATTGCAGACCTGCTATTAGTAATCTGTGAACTATCATTAAAATCATCTGTAATACCTGAAGACTGGAGGATGGCAAACGTAACGCCAATTTTTAAAAAGGGTTCCAAGGGTGATCCGGGAAACTACAGACCGGTGAGCCTGACGTCAGTGCCGGGAAAAATGGTAGAAACCATCATAAAGAACAAAATTTCTGAACATATAGATAGTCATGGCTTAATGGGAGACAGCCAACATGGCTGTTATTTTCTTTTGAAGGTGTGAATTAACAGGTAGACAAAGGTGAGTCGGTTGATATAGTGTATTTTGACTTTCAGAAAGCCTTTGACAAGATCCGTCATCAGAGACTTTTGGCAAAACTAAAGAGTCATGGGATAGGAGGCAGTGTACTATTGTGGATCAGGAACTGGTTAAAAGATAGAAAGCAGAGGGTAGGGCTAAATGGCCAATTTTCCCAATGGAGAAAGGTGAATAGTGGTGTACCCCAGGGATCTGTGCTGGGTCCTCTGCTTTTTGATATATTCATAAATGACCTGGAAAAGGGAATAACGAGTGAGGATATCAAATTTGCAGATGACACAAACTATTTAAAGTTGTTAAAACCCATGAAGATTGTGGAAAATTGCAAGAGGATCTTGATAAATTGGAAGACTGGGCTTCAAAATGGCAGATGAAGTTTAATGTGGAGAAGTGAAAAGTTATGCATCTAGGTAAGAACAACCCAAACTATGGTTACACGATGCAAGGTTCCACATTAAGAACCACCACCCAAGAAAAAGATTTAGGCGTCATTGTGGATAACATGTTAAAACCCTCCACCCAGTGTGCAGCGGCGGCCAAGAGAGCAAATAGAATGCTACGTATCATAAGGAAAGGAATGGAAAATAAAAAAAAGGATATTATAATGCCTCTGTATCGTTCTGTGGTGTGACCGCACCTTGAATATTGTGTGCAATTCTGGTCGCCGTATCTTAAAAAGGATATAGCGTTATTATAAAAGGTTCAGAGAAGAGCCACCAAAATGGTAAAGGGGATGGAAGGATACCTCTATGAAGAAAGGCTAAAAAGGTTAGGGCTTTTTAACCTGGAAAAGAGACGTCTGAGGGGAGATATGATAGAAGTCTTTAAATTAATGAACGGAGTGGAATGGGTAAACGTAGATTGATTGTTTACGTTATCAGAGTATAGAAAGACTAGGGGACATGCAATGAAGCTACAGGGTAAACTATTTAAGACTAATAAGAGAAGATATTTCTTCACTCAACGTGTAATCAAACTCTGGAATTTGTTACCAGAGGATGTAGTAAAGGTTGTTAGTGTAGCTGGTTTTAAAAAAGGTTTGGACAAGTTCCTGGAAGAAAGGTCCATAAACCATTATTTAAAAGGGACCCAGGATATCAATGCTTGACCCAATACAAGCATTGTGGAACCTGTGTCTTTTGGGGAAACTGCTAGGTATGTATGACCTAGATTGGCCACTGTTGGAAACAGGATACTTGGCTTCATGGACCTTGGTCTGACCCAGTATGTTATTTCTTATGTTCTTATGAAAGGAATATGCTGAACACATGTGGAGTGGAGGATAGATAAGGAAGCTGAATTCTAACTGTGATCGGAGGTACCTCACATTAGTGAATCCAGTGGTAAATTCTCACGCAATAACCTAGTGCTTTTTACAGCATTTTAGTAACTTAATGTGTGATATCTGCAAATAGCATCTATAAAAAACTGAAATGACAAAAATTGAAATATAATTCATTTTCTGTCATTTAGAAAATTAAATGAAAAAGCATTAGAAATACTGGTATTTTCTATGTGGTTTGAAATAATTCCCGTTTCTGTTGGATAGATGCAAAACTTAAGAGCAAGAAAAATTGAAAGGATGATGGTGGATAAAGCATAGTTACTCACCTGTAACAGGTGATCTCCAGGAACAGCAGGAATTTAGTCTTCACATATGGGTATCGTCGGCACCGACGGAGCCTGTGTGGGAATGCTCCCCAGCGTCCAATAGGAAAGCTTTTGGGAGCATCCTACAGTGCCTGCGTGCTGCCTTCCCGCTTTTCCCAACTGTCCCTCTCCAGTTGAGTTTAAAGCTGAGGCAAAGAGAGAGGGAAAGAGAGAAAGAGAGAGAGATAGAGAGATAGAGAGATACAACTCCTAGGGGAGGTGGGTGGGTTGTGAAGACTAAATTCCTGCTGTTCCCAGAGATCACCTGTTACAGGTGAGTAACTGTGCTATCTCCAGGAACAAGCAGGAATGTAGTCTTCACATATGGGGACTCCCTAGCTGCAGATGCCAGGGAGAAGGCCCCAGAAGTTGTGTGCCCCTGTGAAAGGGCTCCACTCCCCCCCATGGATCTCTGGCATCCTACCAGGGATGGTGGGTAGGAGTTGATTAAGTATGGAACAGGTGTTGAAGAACAGCCTGACCAAACAAGGCATCCCAGCAGGAGTCCTTGTCTAAGCAGTAATGGGCTGTGAAGGTATGAACCGAAGCCCAAGTAGCTGCTCGACAGATGTCATCGATAGACACAGAGTGAAGATGAGCCATAGAGGCTGCCATGGCTCTCACATTGTGAGCTGTGACATGGCCTTCAAGAGGAAGTTTCTTACTCTCATAGGCAAAAGAAATACACTGTGCAATCCAGCTGGACAGTGTTCTTTTGGAGACTGGAAGTCCCAAATGACTAGGATCAAAAGCAACAAAGAGTTGAGAGGACTTTCTATGTTGCTGTGTCCTTTGCAAGTAAAAGGCCAAAGCCCTTTTACAGTCCAAAGTATGAAGATTCCTTTCTGCATTTGAGGCGTGGGACCTTGGGAAAAATACAGGAAGGTAAATCGCTTGGTTTAAATGAAAAGGTGATACCACCTTTGGCATAAAGTGTGGATGAGTCCTAAGGACTAACTTATCATGATGGAACCTTGTATAAGGAGGATCAGCTACCAATGCTTGCAATTCACTGATGCGACGTGCTGATGTGATTGCAGTAAGAAAGATGACCTTCCAGGAAAGGAATTTCAAAGAGGTAGTAGCTAATGGTTCAAAAGGCGGCTTCATGAGCTGCCCAAGAACAGGATTTAAGGCCCATGCCACCGGTGGTGTCTTAATGGGAGGCTTAGTTAAAAGAAGGCCTCTCATAAATCTCGCTATGAAAGGATGAGAGGAAATAGGTTGTCCATTTAAAGGTTTGAAAGAAGCTGCAATAGCACTCAAATGAACTCTCACTGAATTGGTCTTAAGCCCTGTATTAGACAAATGAAGGAGATACTCCAGTAATGATTCCAGAGGTATCGCAAGAGGGTCAAGACCCTTCTGCGAGCACCATATGGTAAATGTTTTCCACTTGAAAGCATAAGAGTGTCTTGTGGAAGGCTTCCTGGAAGCATAAAGGATATCCTTTACCTGCTGAGAAAGGTTAAGACCCTGAAGTTCTAGGCTTTCAGCAACCAGCCCCTGAGATGCAGAGACTGGGGATTGGGATGCCACAGCATCCCGTCCTCGTGAGAAAGGAGATCTGGAGCAGATCCTAACTCCAGAGGCAAAGCTTGAGAGAGATGTAGGAGCAGAGGGTACCACATTTGCCGTGGCCAATGTGGAGCTATGAGAATCATATGACCTCTGTCTCTCTGAAGCTTGAACAGGGTTTTGGGAATTAGGGGACTGGGTGGAAAGGCATACAGGAAGTCCTTGGCCCAATGGAGGAGGAAAGCATCCCTGGCCTGACAACCCTGAGCTGGAATTCTGGAACAGAACCGGGAAAGTTTGGCATTCAGCGGACTTGCAAAGAGGTCTATGTCAGGGATTCCCCAACTTTGAAAAATTTTGGCCATCAGGTCTGCATGGAGAGACGATTCGTGTGGAAGCAGAACTCGGCTGAGTCTGTCTGCCCAAGAGTTTTGAATGCCTGGAAGATACATCACAAGGAGATGAATCTGATGCTCTCTGGCGAGGGCTCATAGTCGCAAAGTTTCGTTGCATAGCGACAGAGAGCCTGTTCCACCCTGCTTGTTAACATAGAACATGGCTACTTGATTGTCCGTTTGAACTAGGGCTGTCTTGTAGCTGAGCTGGGTGTGGAATTCTCGAAGAGCAAGGAAGATTGCTCTGAGTTCCAGGAGACTGATGTGTAGATAGGTCTCCTGTGGAGTCCAGGTACCCTGAGTAGAGAGGCCTTGCAGGTGGGCTCCCCAACTCACCTGTGAGGCATCTGTTGTTAGAGTGGCTTGGGGTGGGAGTTGCTGAAAAGGAGACCCCACCAAAAGGTTTTGGGGTGACTGCTACCATTGGAGGGACAAAATAAGGCAATCTGAGTTTGCTATTTTGTCTGACAGGCAACCTGATGCCTGAGTCCACTGAGTGGATAAAGTCCACTGGGCTGCCCTCATATGAAGGCGAGCATAAGGAACCACATCCATGGTGGATGCTATGTTGCCTAGCAACTGTAACATTTCTCGAGCAGTGAGGTGAGGTTTTAACACTGCTTGGGAAGTTAACTGCATAATGCAAAGGCAGTGGGCCTGTGGAAAGTAGGCCCTTGTCTGTCTGGTATCCAGCAGAGCTCCTATAAACTCTAGGGACTGAGTGGGAGCAAGGTTGGATTTTGGGAAGTTTATGACAAGTCCCAAATACTGAAGGATGCACATTGTGCGAGAGAGAGCAACCCTGGCCTCTGACTCTGAAGAGGCTCGAATGAGCCAGTCATCTAAGTAAGGGAAGACAAATATTCCTAGGGTGTGAAGAAATGCTGCCACCACAGCCATGCATTTTGTGAACACCCTTGGTGCCGAGGCCAGGCCAAAAGGAAGAACCCTGTATTGGTAGTGCTTCCCTTGAAATAGAAAGCAAAGGAGCTTTCGATGAGTTGGATGGATGAGAACATGAGTGTATGCATCCTTGAGATCTAGAGAACAAAGCCAATCCTGACTCTGAAGGTATGGCAGCAGAGTTCCTAGAGAAATTTATTTATTTATTTATTTATTTAAAGTCTCTTTTATACCGCGCTATTCAGCATCAGCGCGGTTTACAATAAACAATGAACATACACATTTCCAATAGTACTTTGTGTTTACATATGAACAGGATATTCAACTTGGCTAACAGGGTAACTATGTACAACAACAGTATATACAATATATACAATTTATAGACTGGTCATGTGTTCGTATGGTTTTAGACATTGGAGATTTGGGTGGTTTCGGCAAATGGTGCTGAGTTTCTATTGGTTTCCGGGTAGTGTAGGAGGAAGAGGTAGTGTTTCACGGCCTTCCTGAATTGGCATAGGTCCAGGATTGATCGGATGTTGTGAGGGAGGTTATTCCAGATCATTGGTGCATAACGTTTGAAGGTCCTGCTGGATGTTGACTTGGTGCATTGAGTTATTGATCTAGGGACTATCAAGGTGTTTTGAGCTACTGACCTTCTGTCCCTATTGTGGGGTGTCATCTGGATTAGCTCTGTTAGTGATGTTGACAAGAGACCTTTGGTGGCTTTGAAGGTGAGCAGCAAGGTCTTGAATGTAATTCTACCTTGAATCGGGAGCCAGTGGAGTTGTTTCATTATGGGTGTGACATGGTCTTTCCTGGATGCTCCGTGTAGTACTCTTGCTGCGGTGTTCATTGCCATTTGCAGTGGGTTTAGGGTGGTTTGGGGGAGTCCTTGCAGTATTGCATTTGCATAATCGAAATGTGGGATAATTAGTGCCTGATAGATAGTCCTGAAATCATCTGGCTCCAGCAGAGATCGCAGGTACCTAAGGGATCTAATTTTATGATATACTGCCCTTACAGTGTTACTTATATGAGCCTGCATATTTAGGTTCTGGTCTAGTGTGACGCCGAGGTATCTGATCGCAGATTTGGTCTGGAGGTCTGCGTCCTTCACTTTTAGTACTGCTGGCGCAGTGAAGTTACGGAGGTTTTGGGATTGTAGCCAATTGGATATTTCATTTATGCAGCATGTTATTGGTGAGAGGTCTGGGTTTTCTGTTGCAAAAGGCGTGTATAATAGCACATCATCTGCGTATATCATGCAGTTAACGCTGAAAGACCGGATCAGGTTGCAGAGAGGTTGCATGTATATATTGAACAGCAAGGCGGAGAGGGAGGATCCTTGTGGGACACCTTGGCTTTGGTGGAATGGTTCTGATGATGTGTCTCTGGATCGTACCTGCTGCCATCTGTCCGAGAGGTAGGACCTGCACCACTCGAGTGCTTTACCGAAGATTCCTTTTTCCTTGAGGCGTTCTAAGAGGCGCTCATGGTTAACGGAATCAAACGCTGCTGCGATGTCAAGGAAGACAAGGACAAAGTCTTGGCGGGTATTGTCGATGCCTGATATTATGCTGCTGAAGAGTGTGGTAAGAAGGGTCTCCACCCCGTGGGCTTCTCTAAATCCGTGCTGGCATGGATCCAGTGGTGCATTGGAATCAATGTGATCTTGTATTTGTCTCTGAACTTCCTTTTCCATTATTTTTGCAAGCAATGGTATGCTTGCTATGGGTCTGTAGGATTCTGGTTTCTGTTGGTCAAGTTTGTTGTTTTTTAGTAGAGGTCTTATTGATGTGTGTTTGAGGGTGCGTGGGAAATCACCTGTTGTGAACGATTGTTGCATGAGTCTGGATATGATGGGACTGAGGTCAGTCCGAAGTTCTTTGACCCAGAAAGCTGGGCATGGATCAGATTGCGCTGTGGTCGTATTGATGGCTGCTATGGTGTCTTCGATGCATTGTTTGGATGGAGTTGTGAAGGTAGTGAGTGGTGTTTGATTGTAAGGCTGAAGGATAATGTTGGATGCAGGGTTGTTGTTTATCTGGCAGAGTTTCGTTTGTAGATAATCAGCATATGTTTGAGGATGGATTCCATTTGCTTGTTCTGATGCAGGTTCTGTTGTAAGTTGCTTAACGAGGGCAAACAGGTCACGAGGTTTGTTGAGGGATCTCTTTAAAGTGTCGGCGTGGTAACGTCTCATGGTTTCAGTCACTGCGGTACGGTGCGCTGTGAGTTGTAAGTTGTATGCCTTTTGGTCTGCTTCTGAGCGTGAGCGGCGCCAGCGTCTCTCAAGTTTTCTTAGTGTCACGAGTGAGGCTTTCAACTCAGTAGTGTACCATGCTGCTGTGTGTCGTTTCCCTTGAGGTTTGTTTTTGCTGGGCGAACAGCTATTGAGCTGAGTATTTCATTCCAGTTGGAGACTAGTTCGTCTGGGTTGTGTGCTGGTGAGGTTATTAGTGGGATTGCTGACTTCAGGATTAGTTCTTTGTTGAATGGTTGGAATCTTCTCGGCGGATTGTTGGACTGACCGATTGCTGTGCTTTCATCCTTTTGGCCATGGCTTGGCTGAGGAATTTGGAATAGGATTAATGAGTGATCTGACCATGGGACAGCGGTGATTGATATATCTGGGATGGTTGTCTCTCTGATGGTTGCGTCTGTTGTGAATATTAGATCTAGCAGGCCTCCTTTTATATGGATAGGTTCCTTGATTAATTGGCTATACCCTAGATCCGTCATGGCTTCGAGAAACGCCTTTGAGTGATAGTCTTGCAGGGAGGGGAGGTTGAAATCTCCTAGTACCCAGCTGGTTGTATTCGGGCTCTGGGAGTTTGCGGCTGCGTCGATTATTGTTGTTAGTGCATCTGAATCTGATGATGGAGCTCTGTAAAGTAGATTGATGGAGGAACACTTGTTCTCTATCGAGATCGTGTCTAGAAGCGGCGAGCTGGTTGCATCTTTTATGTTGAATTGAAGATCAGATTTGGTGATGGCGAGGACGCCGCCTCCTCTTTTGGTAGCTCTGTGACATGTGTGGACAGAGAAGTTAGCAGGCAGGAGCTGGTTGAGTATCACGTTGTCATCACAGTAAAGCCATGTCTCGGTGATCAGTAGTAGGTCAAGGTTATGAAGGGATATCATATCTGAGATGACCGGCCATTTTTTACGTACGGATCAGGCATTTACCAGGGCACATTTAATGATTTGAGGGAGGGGATTTTCTCCTTGTTTCTTCTTCTTGTTGTGCTGTAATGATACCTGCAGGAGGTGGTGGTGGTGAATTTGGGTAGTTTCTCGTGAATCATAGAATGGGGTATCTGGCCACCTCTTTCTATGACTGTGGATAGTTGGTATGTGATTGTTGTTAGCGTATAGGCATGTGACATTGGTTAAGGCTGTAGCAAGGATGTAGAGGGCAATCGAGATGATGTAGGAATGGGCCATTTTGTGTGCTTTGTTGCGGTGTGGATCTGGGCTGGGAAGTTGGTTGGTGGTGGTGGGTCAGGTATGTTGCTTGGTTGTGATAGTTTTGCTCTAGCTTTGGTCCAGTCGTAGGAGGGCTGCGGTTTGTGGTGGGCTCCCGATCTATCGGGGGTTACTGCAGCTTACATATTGCATTTTACACCATAGGGTAAAGATTCTTCAGGATTCAAGTTGCGTCTACACAGTCTGTTAGTGGTGGTTACCGTGGTAGTTGATGGCAGATAGAGGCTGGTAATATTAGATAACTGCAGATTATACAGGTATACTGAGTCAAAGCTAACTGGAATTGGCTGGTTACATAGATTATACAACCTACTTCTGAGGTAAATTGTAAAAGAAGGTTAAACTGATAAAATCTGTGAAAATAAGACTAGTAGCAGGTTACACAAGTATCAATTATTTGAGCTAACTAGATCTGGCGAGTTATATAGTTATGCTACATACATCATAGGTCAAGTGTAGATGATACGTTAATCTGGTAGTATCAGGATAAATGTATGAGCAGTATTTTCTTGGAGTTTACAGTAAAATGGTACTTCTGCTTGGGTTATCAGATACCTCTAATTCTAGGATGGCTACAGTGTAAGGTAGTTACTATGCTGGTAGTGCCTTGACTCTACTTTCGTTTTCGCGGTCTGATGTTCTGGGTTTGTTCCCTGCTGGTCTTCGGGGTCTGGTGGTTGTAGAATGGCCTCCGTCACTGGCCTCCGCCTAAGGGCCATGCCAAAGGGCCTTCACGCGCGGGACCGTCAGGCACGGGCGCGCCCGATGGCGCGAAGTTTAAATTCTTGTTGCACAGCCCCAATTGGGCTGTGAGCAGCAGTCGGCTCCTCCCGCCGCTGGTGGCTCGATCCCCGGGAAGGGGAGAGGTGCTGGAGGTGGTGGGGGCTGAAGAGGATCTGTGCCCGATGGCGCGAAGTTTAAAGTCTTGTTGCACAGCCCCAATTGGGCTGTGAGCAGCAGTCGGCTCCTCCCGCCGCTGGTGGCTCGATCCACGGGAAGGGGAGAGCTGCTGGAGGTGGTGGGGGCTGAAGAGGATCTGCGCCCGATGGCGCGAAGTATAAAGTCTTGTTGCACAGCCCCAATTGGGCTGTGAGCAGCAGTCGGCTCCTCCCGCCGCTGGTGGCTCGATCCCCGGGAAGGGGAGAGCTGCTGGAGGTGGTGGGGGCTGAAGAGGATCTGCGCCCGATGGCGCGAAGTTTAAAGTCTTGTTGCACAGCCCCAATTGGGCTGTGAGCAGCAGTCGGCTCCTCCCACCGCTGGTGGCTCGATCCCCGGGAAGGGGAGAGCTGCTGGAGGTGGTGGGGGCTGAAAAGGATCTGCGCCCGATGGCGCGAAGTTTAAAGTCTTGTTGCACAGCCCCAATTGGGCTGTGAGCAGCAGTCAGCTCCTCCCGCCACTGGTGGCTCGATCCCCGGGAAGGGGAGAGCTGCTGGAGGTGGTGGGGGCTGAAGAGGATCTGCGCCCGATGGCGCGAAGTTTAAAGTCTTGTTGCACAGCCCCAATTGGGCTGTGAGCAGCAGTCGGCTCCTCCCGCCGCTGGTGGCTCGATCCCCGGGAAGGAGAGAGCTGCTGGAGGTGGTGGGGGCTGAAGAGGATCTGCGCCCGATGGCGCGAAGTTTAAAGTCTTGTTGCACAGCCCCAATTGGGCTGTGAGCAGCAGTCGGCTCCTCCCGCCGCTGGTGGCTCGATCCCCGGGAAGGGGAGAGCTGCTGGAGGTGGTGGGGGCTGAAGAGGATCTGCGCCCGATGGCGCGAAGTTTAAAGTCTTGTTGCACAGCCCCAATTGGGCTGTGAGCAGCAGTCGGCTCCTCCCGCCGCTGGTGGCTCGATCCCCGGGAAGGGGAGAGCTGCTGGAGGTGGTGGGGGCTGAAGAGGATCTGCGCCCGATGGCGCGAAGTTTAAAGTCTTGTTGCACAGCCCCAATTGGGCTGTGAGCAGCAGTCGGCTCCTCCCGCCGCTGGTGGCTCGATCCCCGGGAAGGGGAGAGCTGCTGGAGGTGGTGGGGGCTGAAGAGGATCTGCGCCCGATGGCGCGAAGTTTAAAGTCTTGTTGCACAGCCTCAATTGGGCTGTGAGCAGCAGTCGGCTCCTCCCGCCGCTGGTGGCTCGATCCCCGGGAAGGGGAGAGCTGCTGGAGGTGGTGGGGGCTGAAGAGGATCTGCGCCCGATGGCGCGAAGTTTAAAGTCTTGTTGCACAGCCCCAATTGGGCTGTGAGCAGCAGTCGGCTCCTCCCGCCGCTGGTGGCTCGATCCCCGGGAAGGGGAGAGCTGCTGGAGGTGGTGGGGGCTGAAAATCATTTTGAACTTCTCTTTGAACAGGAATTTGCTCAATTCTCTGAGGTTTAAATGGGTCTGTGTCCTTCTGTTTTCTTTGGAATAAGGAAATAGGGGAGTAGAAACCTGTACCCTGTTGGAGAATGGGTACCTCTTCTATTGCCCCTTGGGCAAGAAGCATAGTGACCTCTTGACCTAACTGGTCGTTGAGAGAGGTCTGAGAATTGAACCGTCTTGCCACTGTAGGAGGGGGCATGCTGAGGAAATGAAGCTTGTACCCCTCTCTTACAATAGACAGAGTCCAATTTTCTGCTGTTATCTGACCCCATCTGGGGGCAAAATGACATAACCTTCCTGGAAAGGTGGAAGGCTCTGGGACGTTCAGGGCCAGGAAGGCAAAGTTCTCTAGATAGAAGTCAAAGCCCCTGTGGAGGCTGAGTCTGCTGAGCCGGTTGAGGCTTAGCAGCTTTTGTTTTTCTTTGCCTAGGTTGTTGCTGCTGTCCCTTTTGGGCAGAATGACCTAAACGATGCCCCTGCTGGGCATAGGAGGGATAAAACTTTTTCTTCTTCTTACTGAAGAATGGTTTCTTGTAGGATTTTTTCCTTGCAGGATCAGCTGTAGACTTAGACAATCTATCCAAAGTGATGTTGTCAGAATCTATTTTATGAGCTTTTTCCTGCCAATTCTTTCCAAAGAGATTCTCTCCTGTGCAAGGAATATTCCCTAGTTTATCCTGTACCCAGAGTTCCAAGTCAGATGCCTGAAGCCAGGCAATCCTACGTGCACCTATGGCAATAGCAGAGGTTCTGCTTATGCACTCAAAGCAGTCAAAGGCTGCACGATTCACAAACTTGGAAACATCCTGAGCATGTTTGACAAGGGCGAGGAAATCCTGCCTCTTATCATCAGGAAGGAGAAGTCTCATAAGCTCTAAATCTCCTGTGACTTCCTTAAGGAACATTCCCAAAGGCATCAAGAGTCCTACACTCACATCCTGGAGGATTAGATGCATGCCTTTTTGCACTCTTGATCCTTCTCATAGCTGATTCCACCACCATGGAATGGTGTGGTAACTGAGTCTTCTGAAACCCAGGACAAGGAGGAACTCGATACATGGTGTCGAGTCTTCGAGAGTGAGGAGATGTGGTTAGAGGTGTTTCCCACATCCTTAACATGAGATCATGCAAGATCTCATGAATAGGTAAGGTAGCTGCCTCCTTGGGAGCCTTAGGGTATTGTAGGATTTCTAATTCCTTTGCCCTAGGCTCTTTTTCAGGAGCCACTGTGATGGAAAGACCTCGAACCACATCTTGGATAAAATCCTGAAAGGACATATCCTCTGGTGGAGACATCCTATGCTGAGGAAAAGAAGAATCCTCAGGAAGAAGTACGCTGGTATCGTCAGAGCTTTCAGAGTCTTCAGACTCATCCGAGGATTCAAAGTATCTCCGATCTGGGTGATCCTGCAAAGCACGGTACCGGTACCGATCGAAGTCAGCATCGGTGGGGTCCGGTACCGACTTGTCTATACCAGATGGATAAGCATGACTCGATCCCGGTAGAATACCTGCCGATGTCGATGCAGTCGGTACCGGTACCGATTGAATTGTCTGAAGTGGTTTCAGGGGCATCGAGGCCGTGAGAAGAGCCGCCAGACTGCGTTCAATAGCCAAGAATCTCTGGTCTATCAATGCTGCCGATACTTGGGTATCGGTACCGGATGAAGCAGCCAGTACCCCAGAGCATGGCAACAGTAGTTCTGCCGAGGTTGAGGCCTCGAGAACATCCTGGAGCCCCATTAGTGCTTTGGAAGCCGAAGCCTCCCACTGGGGCAGTTTTGACGGTGAAAGTCCCTCAAGGTCAACGTCAGAGGCATCTCGATGCTTAGAGGGAGATCTATCCTTTGAGGACCAGATAGATTTATGTTTAGTTACCTGAGATCCATGGGAGGAAGACGAAGCCCTGGAAGACGTCGATGCCACAGAGACTGCATCGGAGGGAAAAAGGGTGCTAAGTTTAGCAGCTCAGTTCTGCCGGCCCCTCTTTGACATCACCCCACAGGCAACACACTCCGAAATAGAGTGGTCAGGACCTAAACATTTGAGGACCACTCATGGGTGTCGGTGAGGGAGATGGTACCGCCACACTTGGAACACTTTTTAAAACCCGAAGCCGAAGGAAAAGTTGGGCCTAGTGCCCCGGCGGGAGGCACTAGGCTTCCAAAGCACTAACGGGGCTCCCAAAGGAAAAGTTGGGCCTAGTGCCCAAAATGGCGCGTGGCACCTGAGGAGAAAATACCTAGAAAAGACTCCAGACTCCCAAAAGCTTTCCTACTGGACGCTGGGGAGCGTTCCTGCGCGGGCTCCGTCGGTGCCAACGATACCCATATGTGAAGACTACATTCCTGTTTGTTCCTGGAGGTAATAATTACATTACATATTTCTATAGGTTAGGGAAAGAAAGTGAAATAGAGATTGGCTCCACCTTAACTGGATTGGAACCAGGCTGCTAGCATTAACATTTAAAAAGGAGATACAGCTGCTTTTAAACTAGATAATAGGGGAAAGCCAAGAGTTACCCAAGGGCGCATGGTTCAGAATGATGTATCCTTGAAGGATACTTGCAAAAGAGGAAAGTTCGGACATCCCAACAAAGAGGTTCCGATAAAGACAAAAGTAATCTAGATGTCCTTAAGTACAAAGCAGACAGAGCTGAAAGATTCCAAATTATCCCTATCGACTGATAACCAGATTAATATGAATAAAATGCAACTTCTAAAATGTCTGTATGCAAATGCTAGAAGTCTAAAAAATAAGATGGGAAAGTTTGATATAATTTGTATCTCAGAGACCTGGTGGAAGCAGGACAACTAATGGGGCACTGTGATATCTGGATACAAATTATATCGCAATGATAGGGTAGATCAAATTGGTGAAGAAGTTGTGCTTTATGTAAGCAAGGGCATTGAATCACACGGGATTAAAGTTTTGCAGGAAACAAAATTCACTGCAGAATCTCTATCTATAGAAATTCCATGTAAAAAAGGAAAGTCGATGGCAATGGGGGTGTACTACCGATTGCCTGTCCAGAATGAACAGCTGGATGATGAAATGCTAAAAGAAATCAGGGAAACTTACAAAAGTTACATCACAGTAATAATTGGTGATTTCAAATACCTCGGTGTCGACTGGGTCAGTGTTACTGCAAGACATGCTAGGGAGATAAAGTTTCTAGATGAAAGAAATGACTGCTTCTTGGAGGAGCTGGTTCATGAACTGACAAGAGGGGAAGCTATTTTGGACCTAGTCATTAGTGGAACACAGGATCTTGTGCAAGCATTAAGGGTGTAGGGGCCACTTGGCAATAGTGATCATAGCATAATCTCATTAGATTTAATAAATGAAGAATGAAAGGAATTCCAGAGTACTACCTTTTAACTTTCAAAAGGGAGACTATGATAAAATGAGGAAAATAGTTAAGAAAAAACTAAAAGGAGCAGCTGCAAAGGTCAAATATTTACATTAAGAATGGGCGTTGTTTAAAAATACTATCTTTGAAGCCCAGACCAGATGTATTGCACGCTTTAAGAAAAGTGGACGGAAGGGCAAAAACTGCCAGTATGGTTTAAAGGTGAAGTCAGAGATGCTGTTTTAGCCAAAAAAGCATTTTTCAGGCAATGGAAAAAGGAGTTAAAAAGAAAAACAAGAAACAACATAAGCACTAGTACGTTAGATGCAAGGCGTTGATAAGGCAGACAAAGAGTGAATTTGAAGAAAAGCTTGCTGTGGAAGCTAAAACGCATAATAAAAACTTTTCTAAGTACATTTATAGCAAAAATCCTGTGAGTTGGTTGGACCATTAGATGATATAGGGGTAAAAGGGACACTAAGCAAAGACAAAGCCATAGTGGCAAACTGAATGAATTCTTGATTCGGTCTTTACTGAAGAAGATGTAGGAAAGTTACCCATGCCTGAAATGATATTTAAAGATGATGTATCAGAATAATTGAAAGAAATAGTGATACACCGTGAAGATGTATTACAACTATTTGATAAACTGAAGAGTAGCAAATCACCTGGATCTGATGGTATACATCTAAGGGTGTTGAAGGAACTGAAATATGAGATTGCAGACCTACTATTAGTAATCTGTGAACTATCATTAAAATCATCTATTGAACCTAAAGATTGGAGAATGGCCAATGTAGCGCCAATTTTTGAAAAAGGTACCACGGGTGATCCAGGAAACTACAGACCAGTGAGCCTGATATCAGTACTAGGCAAAATTTTTAGATGACACAAACTTATTCAAAGTGGTTAAAACACAAGAGGATTGTGAAAAATTGCAAGAGGACCTTAATAAACTGGAAGACTGGACATCCAAATGGCAGATGAAATTTAATGTGGACAAGTGCAAAGTTATGTACCTAGGAAAAAACAACCAAACTACAGTTATACAATGCAAGGTTCCACATTAGGAACCACCGCCCAAGAAAAAGATTTAGGTGTCATCTTAGATAATACTTTGAAACCTTTCGCCCAGTATATTGTGGCGGCCAGGAAAGCAAATAGAATGCAAATAGATGCCTGCAATAGTGGTGCTTGCTATTAGTTTTAGAAGTTTCCTGTGGTTTTGACTCCTCTGATTTAAAACCCGCTTTTGTTTCCAGTTTTACATCCCACAGAGGTTGCGAACAGTCCCCTTGATGAAGGTTTGTGAGCCAAAACACTGTTAGTGTGGGGGTATTTAATAAAAGTTGGTTCTGTAAAGGGCTGAGTTGTCTTTCACCTTGCTCTTCTGTATATCCTTTTTGGGAACCTGCCAGGTACTTATGTCCTGAATTGGCCACTATTGGCAACAGTATACTCAGTTTGATGGACCTTGGTCTGACCCAGTATGGTATTTCTTATGTTCTTATGTTTTTATGTTCTTATGCTTCAGAATAATTGTCTTTGTAGAAAAGTGTAATACAATTTTTAATTTTTTATCTTGTCTCCTAATATCATATTTCCTTTCCAAAATGGTTTTCAGCAGAGGAGTTTGGGTGGGGAGCATCAGTAGGATGGCCATTTATGCTTCATATTTTATAAAATGCACATATACTCTATGTGTGTACTTTAGGTGCTAACATGTACATCTGCTCCCAAGTGGGCACAAAGGCCTGCAGCTTCAATCTAACCACTGTTTCTGCTAGATTTGTGCTACTATTTTATAAAGACACTTAGGTACCTATTCGTCTTTGTCAAATTACAGTATAACATTACAATCAAAGAAAGTAATTCTATAAGGGTCAGCTAGATTTACATGCATTTCACTTACAGATTTGATGCCTATTTTATAAAGTAAAGTATGTGTGTATTTTGCTTTTCAAAATAGGGGCATAGGTGGAAGGATATGGGGTGTTCGTTCAGGCTGTAAGCACTTACACCAGTCCTATCGCTGGTTTAGATGCCCTCACGCACTTTTTTCAAGATCGCATGTAAATTATTGTATTTCATAATTTACATGCGTAGCTTTGTGCTCCATCGACACTCTACTCAAACCCCACCCCTGTATATGCCCACAGTAAAATACAAGCGATTGACCTGAAATGCATACTTTCAGAATAGTGAGCATGCCAAATATGATTGTGAATCTAGGTGTGACTTATAAAGGTACCCTCCAAATGTGTTTAGTGTTGAATTGCATTTATGCCACTGAGTATTTATTTAGGCTTATATACTGCTTTTTCTATCAGTCAAAACAGTGTACAATCAGATACTGTATATATATTTTTCCTTTGTTCTTGAAGGGCTCATAATCTATGTTTTTGTACCTGAGGCAACAGAGGGTTAAGTGGCTTGCCCAAGAACCACAAGGAGCACCTGTGGGACTAGAAACCCCAGTCCTTCTGGCCCAAGCTTGCTGTCCTTTAGAAGGAATTGAACCCCTGGCCCCCCAGCCAGAGGCAACTATCCCCCAACCACTAGGCCACTCTTCACTGGCTATTGATCTCCTAATGTCTCTTCTTTCTCATTCTGTAACTATTTGTGCTTAAGATCCCTTAGCTGTTTTTGATGCTCTTGGTCACCAGTTTTCTGAATACTTTCCTTGTCACTAGTGGTGTTTACAAGTGGTTCTCATTCTTCCTCTTGGGCCAGTGATTCACGGCGCCTGCTAACAATTGCTATTCTGAACTATCCTAACTCTCTTCTGGTGTCCTTCAGGGTTATATTAGGCCCCCTGCTTCTTTTTAGGTATGTTTCATTTAAGCAGTAGTGCCTGTTGGGAAGGGTTTGCCTATCTGTATGCTTGCACAGATGCCTATGCTCCAATCCAGAATGAAGAAAGAGTGGATGAGGGAGTAACGGAGGAGCCTGCGACGTGGGGAGGCCAGGTCCCACCGCCTGGGAGAGGAGTGATGGAGACACTGAGAAGAAATTAGTAACCTGCCAATGGGGACCCAACCCCCTCCACCATAAGAAGAAGTCTCAAGTTGCATTAACAGCGAAGAAATAAGCAGTGAGTGATGATGAGGGTCTAACTCCCTTAGACACAGAAAAAAGACCTGAGCTCTGGCCACAACAAAGAAATCAGGAGGAGCTAAGGTGATTGAAGCTATAGGATGATGGAGGAGAAGTGGGTGAGCATGTTGGAGGAATGGAAAATGGGGGGGGGGGGGGAGAATGCAAGAAGGGATTGTGGAAGGGGTGAAAGGGGGACAGAGATAGTGCAAGTGGGTGACATTGGAGGTGGGGGTGCTAGTGGGGAAGAGAGTGAGACGAAAGAGAGAATGCATGAGGAGGTGGAATGGAAGACTGGAAACAGAGTGCAAAGTAGGAAGAGAAAGGGAGAAGCGAGGGAATGCAAGGAAAGTGAAGCGGAATGTACATAGGGAGAGGAAGAGAGAGAATATAAGCGGTGGTAGAGAAGGCAGGGAGAGAGAGGAGGGGCAGGGAGCGAGTACAGGAATGCAGGGAGGAGTGCTAGGAAGAGGAAAACGTACATGCCCACAGCCACAGATATACCACTCCCTGACACAGATGCACACATGCACCCGCCTCAATACATTCATATCCCAACACATACAGACACTCCCCCACTCCCCTACCACACACAAATACATCATCCACCCTCCGGCGAAAGATAGAAACATGACGGCAGAAAAAGACCATATGGCCTATCTAGGCTGCCCTTCCATAGGAGTGGAGGAGTGGCCTAGTTGTTGGGGCAAGGTACTTCAGGCCAGAAGGTCAGTGGTTCAAATCCCACTAGAGGACAGCAACCTTGGGCCAGAAGGACTGGGTTTCTAGTCCCACAGGTGCTCCTTGTGGTCTTGGGCAAGCCACTTAACCCTTCATAGCCCATGTTCCCTGTAAAATAGTTATCTCCAAGTTATAATGCCCTGTTCAATGCAATTTCAGTTTGTTCAATGTAAGCCACACTGATGCAGAATAGCACAGTATATAAGAGAATAAAAATAAATATCAACTACTATAGTCCCTTTTTTTCCTTTAGAAATCTTCTGCGTTTGCCCCATGCTTCCTTGAATTCAGATAATGTCCTTATCTCTACTACCTCCACTGTGGGAGACTGTTCCATGCATCTACCACTCTTTCCATAAAGAAATATTTCTACATATTACTGCTGAGTCTATCCCCTTTCACCCTCATCCTGTGCCTTCTCGTTGCAGAGCTTTCTTTCAATTGAAAGAGACTCTCCTCTTGTGAATTTATGCCATGGAGATATTTAAATGTCTCTATCATATCTCCTCTATCTTGCCTTTCCTCTAAAGTATATATATTGAGATCTTTAAGTCTGTCCCCATATGATTTATAATAAAGACCACAGATCATTTTGGTAGCCACCCTCTGTGCCAACTACATCCTGTTTTATCCTTTTGAAGATGTGGTCTCCAGACCTGCACACAATACTCCAAATGAGGTCACACCAAAGATTTATACTGAGACATTATCACCTCCTTTTTTCTGCTGGCCAATCCTCTCCCTATCCACCAGGCATCCTTCTGACTTTTGCCATCACCTTTTCTACCTGTTTAACCACTTTAAGATCATCAGAAAGAATCACACCCACATCTCACTCTTCTTTCGTAGAGTGAAGTACTTCACCCCTTATACTATTCTGCTCCCTTGGAATTTTACAGCTCAAATGCATGACCTTGTTTTTTGTAGCAGCTGCCAAATTCTTGACCATTCTTCAAGCTTGCCTAGATCTTTCCTCACTTTATTCATTTCTTCCTGGGTATCTACTGTATTGCAGATTTTGCTATCATCCGCAAAGAGGCAAATCTTACCCGACAGCCCTTCCTCAATATCACTAATAAAAATGTTTAAAAGAATCCAACCAAGGACAGATCCCCGTGGCACACCACTGGTAGCATCCTTCTCCTCAGCGTGAGCTCCATTTACCTGTACCATTTATTACCTCCCACTCAACCAATTTCTAACCCAGTCAGTCACTTTAGGGTCCATTTATAAATCTCCTGTGTGGAATGGTGTCAAAGGCTTTACTGAAATCTAAGTACACCATATCTAGGGTTCTCCCACAGTCCAAATCTCTGGTCACCCAGTCAAAGAAATCAATCATTTTTGTCTGACAAGACCTGCCTCTAGTAAACCCATGCTGCCTCGGATCCTACAAGTCATTGGACTCCAGAAACTCACTATAATCCTTTTTAGCAATGTTTCCATTAATTACTCACCAGAGGTCAGACTAACTAGACTGTAGTTCTCAACCTCATCCTTACCTCCGCTTTTGTGTAAAGGGACCACATGTGCCTTTCTCCAGTTCTCTAGACCACTCCTGACTCTAAAGGAGCATTGAGAAGGTCAGACAGTGGAGCCTCTTGAACTTCCCCAAGTCTCTTCTATACTCTGGGAAGTATCCCATTCAGCCACATTGCTTTGTCTACTTTTAAACTAGAAAATAGGGGAAAGCCGACAGTCACCCAGGAGCGCACGGTTCGGACAAAGGTATCCTTGAAGGATACTACCAAAAGCAGTGAGGTTCCAAAAGGGAGTATAGTAGCCCAAATGCCCTTGAGTAAGGAGCAGACAGAGCATAAAGATTCCCAATTACCCATGCCTACCAATAGCCAGATTAATATTAATAAAATACAGTCTCTAAAATGCTTGTATGCCAATGCTAGAAGTCTAAACAATAAGATGGGAGAATTAGAATATATAGCATTAAATGAGAGGTTAGATATGATTGCACTCTCAGAGACATGGTGGAAGGAGGATAACCAGTGGGACACTGTGATACCTGGATACAAAACTATATCGTAATGATAGAGCTGAACAAATTGGTGGAGGGGTTGCGCTCTATGTTAGAGAGGGCATTGAGTCAGAAAGGATTAAAGTTTTGCAGGGAACAAAATATGCTGTAGAATCTCTATGGATTGAAATTCCATTTATGAAGGGGAAGGTGATGGCAGTGGGAGTATACTATCGACCACCTGGCCAGAATGAACAAATGGATGATGAAATGCTCAAAGAAATCAAGGAAGCTAACAAAAGCCACAACAGAGTAGTAATAATGGGTGATTTCAATTACCCCGGTATCGACTGGGACAGTGTCACAGCAGGACAAGCTAAAGAGATAAAGTTTCTAGATGAAATAAATGACTGCTTCTTGGAGCAGCTGGTTCATGAACCGACCAGAGGGGAAGCCATACTGGACCTAGTCCTTAGTGGAACGCCAGATCTGGTGCAAGAAATAAGGGTGTTGGGACCACTTGGCAATAGTGATCATAGTATGATCATGTTTGATTTAATCAGTGGAGGACAGATAGTAAAGGAATCCACAGTACTACCTTTTAACTTTCAAAAGGGTGACTATGATAGAATGAGGAATATAGTTCGGAAAAAAAAACTAAAAGGAGCGGTTCCAAAGGTTAAAGACTTACAGCAAGCTTGGGTGTTATTTAAAAATACTATCCTCGAAGCCCAGACCAGCTGTATTCCACGCATTAAGAAAAGTGGAAGAAAGTCCAAAAAACTGCCAGCATGGTTTAAAGGTGAGGTCAGAGAGGCTGTTGCTGCCAAAAGAGCAACCTTCAGAAAATGGAAAAAAGAGCCAAATGATGAAAACTGGAAACAGCACAAGCACTGGCAAGTTAAATGCAAAGCATTGATAAGGCAGGCAAAGCGGGAATTTGAGAAGAAACTTGCTACGGAAGCAAAAACACGAAATAAAGACTTTTTCAAGTACATTCGTAGCAAAAGGCCTGTGAGAGAGTCAATTGGACCATTAGATGATAGAGGGGTAAAAGGGGCAGTAAGAGGAGACAAGGCTATAGCAGAGAGACTGAATGAATTCTTTGCTTCGGTCTTTACTGAGGAAGATGTAGGGGTGTTACCCAAGACTGAAGTGGTATTTAAAGGTGATACTGCAGAGGAATTGAGAGAAATATCGCTACACCGGGAAGATATATTACAACTATTTGATAAACTGAATAGTAGCAAATCACCTGGACCGGATGGTATACATCCCAGAGTGTTGAAAGAACTGAAATATGAGATTGCAGACCTGTTATTGGTAATCTGTGAACTTTCATTAAAATCATCTGTAATACCTGAAGATTGGAGGGTCGCCAACGTAACACCAATTTTTAAAAAGGGTTCCAGGGGTGACCCAGGAAATTACAGACCAGTGAGCCTGACGTCAGTACCAGGGAAAATGGTAGAAGCCATCATAAAGAACAAAATTACACAGCATGTAGATAGTCATGGCCTAATGGGAGACAGCCAACATGGCTTTAGACAAGGAAGATCTTGTCTTACTAATCTGATCTGTTTTTTTGAAGGTGTGCATAAACAGGTAGACAAAGGTGAGTCGGTTGATATAGTGTATCTGGACTTTCAGAAAGCTTTTGACAAGGTCCCCCATCAGAGACTTTTGGCGAAGCTAAAAAGTCATGGGATAGGAGGCAGTGTACTATTGTGGATCGGGAACTGGTTAAAAGATAGAAAGCAGAGGGTAGGGCTAAATGGCCAATATTCCCAATGGAAAAAGGTGAATAGTGGAGTACCCCAGGGATCTGTACTGGGTCCGCTACTTTTTGACATATTCATAAATGACCTGGAAAAGGGAATAACTAGTGAGGTAATCAAATTTGCAGATGACACAAAACTGTTTAAAGTTGTTAAAACCCAAGAGGATTGTGGAAAACTGCAGGAGGATCTGGATAAATTGGAAGACTGGGCATCCAAATGGCAGATGAAATTTAATGTGGACAAGTGCAAAGTTATGCACCTAGGAAAGAACAACCCACACTATAGTTACAAGATGCAAGGCTCCACATTAGAAACCACCACCCAGGAAAAAGATTTAGGAGTCATCGTGGATAACATGTTAAAACCCTCCGCCCAGCGGCGGCCAAGAAAGCAAATAGAATGCTAGGTATCATAAGGAAAGGGATGGAGAATAAAACAAAGGATATTATAATGCCTCTGTATCGCTCCATGGTACGACCGCACCTTGAATATTGTGTGCAATTCTGGTCACCGTATCTTAAAAAGGACATAGAGTTATTAGAAAAAGTACAGAGAAGAGCCACCAAATTGGTGAAGGGGATGGAAGGTTACTCCTATGAAGAGAGGCTAAAAAGGTTAGGGCTCTTTAACCTAGAAAAGAGGCGACTGAGGGGAGATATGATAGAGGTGTATAAATTAATGAATGGAGTGGAACGGATAAACGTGGATAAATTGTTTACGCTATCAGAATATAGAAGGACTAGGGGGCATGTAATGAAGCTACAGGGTAAACTATTTAAGACAAATAGGAGAAAATATTTCTTCTCTCAACGTGTAATCAAACTCTGGAATCTGTTACCGGAGGATGTAGTAAGGGCTGTTAGTATAGCTGGGTTTAAAAAAGGTTTGGACAAGTTCCTGGAGGAAAGGTCCATAAACCACTATTAAAAAGGGACCCAGGATATCAATACTTGGCCTAGTACAAGCACTGCAGAACCTGTGTCTTTTGGGGAAACTGCTAGGTACGTATGACCTAGATTGGCCACTGTTGGAAACAGGATACTGGGCTTGATGGACCTCGGTCTGACCCAGTATGGCATTTCTTATGTTCTTATGTTCTTATGGTTTAGCTAGTTCCTTATGAACAGTCTTCTGAAAATTGTTCAAGATCCCCTTCACTTCTGTTCCTGTTTGTGGGTATTTCCTGAAGTCCTGGCCTAGGCCCTTTATTTGTAAACACAGAACAAAGATATTTATTAAGAAATTCCACTTTATCCTCATCAGCATCTAGATATCCCTCCCCTTCACCCTTGAGTCCGACAATACCACTTTTGCACTTCCTCTTCTTTTTAGCATATCTGAAAAATGTCTTGTCCTTCCATTTATTGCATTGGCTATTTTTTCTTCTTTTTGTATCTTTGCTTTCCTGAGTACTTTTCTAGCTTCTCTAAATGTTTACAAATATTGATGCTTGTCTTCCTCTTTCTGTGATCTCTTATGTTTTATGAAGGCCACTTTCTTTTTCTTCATCTTTTCAGCTATTTCTTTGAGAAACATAATGGCCTCCTTTCCTTTTACATTTATTTACCTTTCTAACAAAAAGGTTTGTTGCCCTTAAAATATCCCCTTTTAGTTTTGTCCATTGGTTTTTTTATATTCCCCAGCTGTTCCCATCCTGCTAACGATTCCTTGAGGTATTGTCCCATCTTGCAAAAGTTAGTTTTCCTAAAGCCTAAGACCCTCTCTTTTGAATGGACTTTATCAGCCCTAGTGTTAATACTGAATCACACTATCTATTGATCACTGGATGTGAGATGATCTCCCACTGTAACATCAAAAACACTTTCCCCCACACATCTCAGTCTCACATCCCACAGATCAATAGCTAACCTCTCTTTATAGAGATATATATACACACACGTGCAGTTCACATATATCCTCAGTCATTGCTCTCGCCCTGTACCCTCTGTCTTCACTCCTCCAGCCACACATCCCTGCTATCCTGCTGAGATACACTTTACCATGGCTGTTCACACCAAGTCTCCCACACAGACCTGCCTAAATCTATGAATGGAAGAAAGCGGAAAAGGACACTGTAGCACACTGTAAACCAGGCATTGTAAGTGTGCATTTTTCTGCTTGTTTTATCTAAAATACATCCATATCCTGGGAGTTCTTTTCTCTGCCTTTTTCCCTCTCCTCATTCTCTGTGTCTGTTCAACTCTGCTCCCGTCCATCTACAGTCTCTTCTTGGATCATTCTCTGATGCTAACTTTGTCCATGATTGAAATCTAATTTCCCTTGACCTCTGGAAGTTTCATTTTTATTTATTTAATCCCTCTTGAATTCCTTAAGTCCACCGTATGGTTGATATTCAAAGACATAGCGCATTTAACAAAAGCTGCTAATTGTAAATATGCCTTATCCATGAATTTTCAGTGTGATTATACAGAGGAGTGGCTTAGTGGTTAGAGCAGTGGTGTGGTGTGGTGACCAATAGACCAGTGTCTATTTCCCACTGGCACTCCTTGTGGCCTTGGGCGCCACTTTACCCTCCATTGCCTTGGAAAAAAGGTCTTGCAATCTACTTCTGGTCTCACCTTGCCAAGAAAGGCCAGGGGCTGCGGGGTGGCCAGAAGTCAGTATTGACTCAATAGCACACACTGCAGTTTTGCTCTGGCACTCTCCGTACAGTATCCCTGGTGGAGAGAGGGCGGAGTGAAGTGTTCTATCTAGCTACTATATACCGATGGTGGTGATATTCAGCCCCTTATCCAAATAGCTCAGTAGCTATAAATATATTTGGTGCCACTAAATATTTGTACAACGTTGGGAATACATGTGAACATTTGAAATGCCACAGCTGGCGTTTGAGAAAAGATGAGCCGTGGGATGTAAATATTGACTTGTTAGAGCCGGCCTTGATTATTTGCAGTCACTTCACCTCTTCATCTCCATGAAGGTAATGTTATAATGTCTTTCATGCATATGTGGGCACACATGCATCTAAATGTCCTCTTATAAAATGCTGACCCGTGTACAAGTACATCATGGCATGTACTTGGCTGATAGGCATGCACAGGGGCAGAGACGGGGCAGAGTGTGCAAGTGTGCACGTAGATTGTGAAATACTATCATCTTCATGTAAACCTTAAAATTATAGGCACGGACCTCTTCATCTACTGCAGGGCCAGTGTAAATGTCCGCATCTGCAACTTAAGCTAGTATTTTATAAAGGCAATTAGACTCCTACTTATCTTAATAAGATTGCCTTAATATAGGCACCTGAAAACATACTTAAACTAGGTGCCCCTTCTAAAATTACCCTCTCTACGTATGTTTCTCTCCACTATTGGTTCTTGAAGATCTATTTCGCACTGACGCCTAGCACCTAGCACCTCCTCCTTCATGACATTTTTATCTTGACATGACTACTGTGATACCAGTTTAGCTATTCTCCCCACTTCTTCTCTCCATCCCCATCATTTTTTTTCAACATTCTGCTTCTAGACATCGCTACCAGTATCCTCGTTCATTTCATGCCACTCCTTGCTGATTTCCTTCTATAGTCCATTCCTTCTCTGTCAGGTACCAGTAGTCAGTTCTGAAATTAAGTGTCTTCATCGTTAAATACATTAACAGTCTGGCCATCGCCTGAACTCTCTCATCTTATTCTAAGTTTTACCACTCCCCACACTCTTCATTTTTAGAATTGTCCGTTCACAGACTCAAGTTTCAATTTCTCTGCATTTTCTCTCTGGAACGAGCTTTTGTGTGAATACAAGAATTTGCTGCCTTGTTCTTCTTCTGTTCTCAGCTAAGAACACACCTGTTCTGGCTTGCATTTTCAGACACCTATTTTCCCATTTTTTTATCCAAAGAATCCAGTTTATCTTGCTTAATGCTTTACTGGCCATACTACTCTATTACTATACTTTTGTGAGACAACCTGGACAGTGCTTTGTATTAAACCCAAAATTATAATAATAAAACGTTGTGAGCCGAAATACAGTTGTGGTCAACATTATTGGCATCCCTTGCATTTTAGGTATGTTGTGTATAATATCTTGAGAAATAATTGGAAATATTCCAACTGTATGTCATAATATTTTAACAGTGTGTTCAAAGGTATACAACAAAAAAATATGTCGGTGTAACGCAGATGTGGTAATTTCTGAGAAAAAAACCCAAAATATGATCTGGACAGGATTAATGGCACCACTAATATTTGGTTATGGTTACCGTTATTTGATATACTGCAAAAGCTGAATACAAGCTATGTGGTTCACAACAGAATAAAATAGAAAATGAGGAAAAGATCTCCATTTTCATAAGACAGGAAAGGAAGAGAGAAAGCAAATTAACAGCATGGTATAGAGATTGGGAGGGTGGGATAAGACTACAGAGTAGGAGTAGGGATGGAGGGGAGAGCAATCGGCTTCTATTAGTCCCACACTGTGGAACAACTCCTCAAGAAGTTGAGGATATAAAGCCAAAAATAGCCTCAAAAAGTAATTTTTCAGGGCTTTCTTAAAACATTTGAAACTGTGCTCAATACAAATGGGAATAGGCAATCTATTCCATAGCGCAGGGGCTGCGGCAAAGAAAGCGGCCTTCCATGTACCTTCGTACTTGACTATAACTGGGGAAGGAACGTGCATCCGAAAACTATGCAAAGAGCAGAGTGCTCTAGCCAGAGCAAATAATGTGATTAATTATTTCAAGTATTCGGGGGCCACATCATATATATCTTTGTTGGTAAAGGTCAATGTCTTAAACAGGATCCATGAATTGATGGTTAGCTAGTGATGCTGTATAAATAGTGGAGTGGCATTATCAAACTTCCAAGCCCTGGTAAGAGTACATATTGCTGTATTTTGTAAGGTCTGGAGGCGTTTGAGATGATACTGAGGGAGACCAAGGTAGGAGATGTTACAATAGTCCAATCTGAACAATACTGTATACAGTAAAATGGTAGTTTGTGAAGGCTTATCTAAGAATGATTGTATAGCCCGAAACCTTCCTAGACAGGGGACAAGGTAGAACAAAGTTGGGATCTTGTGAACCAGTTAGCCAGGGATTTTGATAGATTAAGTTTTAGTGAGTCCTCATGCAGCCAGAATGAAATGTTAGCTAGACTCATGTTAATAGAGGTGAGATCAGAAGAATCTTCATCTGTGGGATATAGGAGCAGGATGTCATCAGCATAAACATAGCTGGAAATGCCCTGGCTTTGGATCAATGTAACTAGTGGACTAAGGAAGATATTAAAAAGAAGAGAAGAAAGAGATGAGCCCTGTGGGACTCCATATAAGAACTTATGTGGGGCAGATTTGTCATTACAGATAGACCTGGAAGGATCAGTCATGAAGAAATGAGGTGAACCATGAAAGGACCATTCCACAAACACCAGTGCCATAAAGGAACAACCCTTGGCAGTGTTGACAGCCTCCAAACGTTTCTTGTAGCCATCTATAAGTTTCGTACATCTGTCTGTTGGTAGTTTCTCCCACTCTTCAACTGCAATTTGTTCCAGCTCGTGAATGTTTTCAGGATTCCTTTTACTAATGGCAGATTTCAGCTCTCTCCAAAGGTTCTCGTTTGGATTGTGATCAGGACTCATTGATGGCCAGTTTAGAACAGTCCATTTGTTCCTTTTTAACCATTCATTTGTACTTTCGGGTGTATGTTTTAGGTCATTGTCCTGCTGAAGGAATCATAACCTTCAACTCAGACCTAGCTTTCTGACACTAGGTAGCACATTTCGCTTCAAAATACCTTTGTAATCCTCTGACTTCATGATTCCTTTAATATGTTCCAGACCTCCAGTTCCTGAGATAGTAAAACAGCCCCACAACATTATGGAACCTCTACCATATTTAATTGTAGGAAGAGTGTTTTTTCTTTATAAGCTTCATTTCTTTGCCAGTAAATGTATCACTGGTCTGCATTGCCAAAGAGCTCAAGTTTGGTTTATATCTGTCTTTGAGCAGTGGGGTCCTCCTTGGTCTTCACCATGAAGTTCTTCTTTGTTTAGTGTGTGGTGTATGGTGCAGATTGAAACAATCATTCCAGATTGCTACAGATCAGCCTTAAGATCTTTGGATGTTGTACATGGTGTTTCCAGCAGTTTGCACTAACATTCAAAGACTTCTTGGATTAATTTTCCTCTTCCCGCCATGTTCTGGGAGGTTCTTGACAGCTCTCTGAGCAGAAAGCATCTTAATAATATTGTGAACTGTAGACAGAAGAATCTCAAGGTCTTTGGAGATGGCCTTGCACCCCTTTGAAGTTTGAAGTTTGGTGATAATAGCTCTCTTGTCTTCACCATTGTGAAAATGGAACAGGGAGTGAATGTGGCCATTTTAAATATTAGAGCCATATTTCATTGGTTGATTCAAGTCATGTGAGTTCTGACAATTGATCTCAGGTGTGTCTACTTTTACTGCAATGGGAATGTGGTTCTTCTCTTCAAACTGAGTCGAATTGTTTATAAGGGTGCCAATAATCATTTCCTTGCAATGTCCCAGTTTTTATACTATTTCCTTTTTAATTGGCCTTGTTTTATTTGATTCTTTTATGTGTCATATATGTGTACATATATAGTCCAAAGCCATTTCACTGGCCACTTTTTTTAGGGGTTATTGAACATTAAGGGGTTGAACTGCAAGGGTGCCAATAATGTTGACCACAACTGTAGATACTTATAAAATGATGCATCCGATATGCTCGTAAATTTATGCATGCCCAGACTGAGCATAGACCGTCCCTGGTGGGCAGGAATAGGGCAGGATTGCATGTATTTGTTGACTTTATAAATTACATGCGTGTGCGCTTACGTTAACCTGGGCAATTTTGTGTGTTGTCAAAACCAGATATAAATGTAAGCACATAAATTCCCTGAGTAACTTTGAAAGCAGAGGTACATGCATACCTTGGCCAGTATCTGACAGGAAAAATTATATTATTATTATTTTCATGTGTGCTAAGTTAAAAAATTGTTCTTTTTTATATGCTTTCTTAAAATATTAAAGTTAAACGAAGTATATGTTTTGCTAAGGCTGTCATGATATTCATATGCGGAGTACTTCTGTGTGGTTATCTTAAAAGTTCAGCAGACTTGGCTGTAAGTGTAACAGTGGCTTTGATGGCATTTATGTACGGTACCATTCAGTTCTTTGATGGTGAGAAGTAGTAATATGCTACATTTTGAGGTTTCCATGTAACAGAAACTGTACTGTATAGAAACAGTCCACCTACAGTACTGTGGTCAAAAAGGCTGATTGGAAATAGTTTTTGTGGCAGACAAATATGTTAAACGAGTAGAATTTTTCATGTGATGTTGGACACGTTCTGCAGCTTGCTGTAAGCATTCTCCACATTACGATCTAAATGGGTATTGCTATTTTTACAATTAGAGGCAAACAACATATGATGGGGACAGTATGTCACTGTATGTACTATTCTGCTTCTTTGAAAAATCTGTCATACTGACATAGTAACATAGAAGGTGACAGCAGAAAAAAGCCCAACTAGTCCATTCAGTCAGTCTAGCTATTCTGTCCACACTGCCAAGGGCGTATACCTCAGCTACCAGTCGCGCAGTGTGACAGCTTCTGAGATATCACTTCTCCTCCATGACATTTTTCTGTCTTGCTTCTCTGTACTCCCCCCTTGTAGGTAAATGGGCATTGAAATCACTTCTTTCATACCCAGCACTACTCCCTTCCTTTGTCCAACTATAAAATTTAGTAATAACTTAAATCGGGAAAAAGATACAGTAATATTAATAACAAACATCTAGCCTTCTGGTTCCTTGAGGGCTTTCTAGATGGCATCTTTGGCAGTGCCAACCTTTAGGGATTTCTGGATGGTACCCTGACATAGTACGTCAGAGAGTCCTGGCTATGTGAGTGTCTAGGATTTTTCCTAGGACTTTGGTTATTACCATACTTGTAGCTTGCCAGACCAACCTATCATCTCGGCCTGCCAAACAGACCCTGCTACATGGCTGTTGTCTTTTCGGCTAGGATAAAGGACACCAACAAGAAGGTGAAGGAGAGGATGTTCAAAAGGAGTTAAGCATTGCCAACAAGTGATGAATGTATCACTCACTTACACCTATACTTTCAGTTACTGTTTAGATTAAATCAGGCCATTTAACTCACCAATGAGCCAGATTTTGTCCATACAATACAGGGTCAGCTCTGGAAAGGAGCGAAAGTGGAGATGGCAGTTATCCGTTTTGCTGCAGTATTCAGCGACTAAACAGATATTTTCCATTTAATTTAGGTGTACTGAATAGCAATCACTTATAAGTATATTCAGTGGTGCTCCTTAAATGGATAGTGCCAATGAATATACATTGAGTTATACAGAGGGGTTGGCATTTAATTTTAGAAAGTGGTTGCTCCAGCTGAAATCAGGCCCCTAGTTATTGCTGTATTGTTAATTCGGTTGCCGTAACCTGCCAGACTGACCTGGCTGCAGAGTTACTTGCTTTTCCATTAGGACATCTTCTTTTATTTTTTTGTCATTTCTGTGCCACTCATCTTAATCTATGAAGGTGTAGTTAATAAGGGCGTGTTATGTCAAAAATGCACGTTATTTGCCCATTGACACACATTAAAGGGCAACAATGTGCACTATTTTACTGTAACACACAATTTGCCATTGCAACGTGCATTAAACACTAAAGAGATGCAAAGAATACAAATGCATATTAGACACCTGGTTGGTATTTAAATTTACCGTGAGCCATGTTATTCAGGGAAAAATAACGCCATCTCAAAGATGGCACCATCTTAAAGGAGACAATGAGGCAAGAGATTGGATGAACACGGGTGCCTTTATTGGTGGTCCCCTACGCGTTACGGCTGAAGCCTTCCTCAGGGGGATACAAAGGCACTGCAGGTAAGAGGGTTCAATTTGGCCTATGAACTGGTACCTATTGTAATACTGCACTTGATCAATTGTGATGAACAACGCTAAACGTAGAAAAACCGCAATTCCAGGACAAAAGTGTAGTCAAAGCTAACCCGTGTTCATCCAATCTCTTGCCTCATTGTCTCCTGTTGGATCAGCAAGAGCAATCTGCTCTCCTTGTGCCTGACCATCTTAAAGGAGTCATGGGTGGAAGATGCAAATCATGGTCCATGGGTGCCCACCTCCAGCACCACCAAGAAGTCAAAGACACTCCTGTCACATAAGCTCCCCTCTCCCAACACAAGCCTCTGACCCCCAAAGGTAAGATCACAGACCCTCTCTTTAAGACCCTCACCTCTCCAGGACCCCAGTCCAATTCTTCCATCCCCCTAAGGCCCCTCAGGAGTTACCTAAAGCAAGCTTGGAGGTCTAGTGGTCCCCAGATGGGAGTGACTCCCACTCACTCCCTTCCTGACCAGCACTGGGCTCAGAATGATGTCCACAATCCCATAGCTGATGTCTCACGGTACTACTGCGAGAGGTCAACCACATACTAAATAAGTGGGTCTTCAAATTTCTACAACATTTTATAAAAACCTTTTTCAAACCACAACCCCATACATATTATTCTGTAAAATGGAACCTTGTACAGCGAATATTCAATCATGACTATGCACCCAATGAACTTTTACCAAGGGAGGAATTAGTAATAATTCTTTAATATTTCCTTGTCTTCTTGCCTCCTTACCCACACATTTCAGCAGAAATCAGAGTATTTTTAAGAATCATTCACCATCGCTAGGTACGTATTCTTTCGTCAGTCTCCAAAGCCACATGACCTGCAACTTCTTATTCATCTTTTCAGCAACTTCCAATTCTAGTTTGACATCATACATAAAGTATTCCATCAAAAGGTAAAGTTTAGATTTATGGCATCCTTTCATGCCCCAAGCACTAATTGAAATGCCAGACACAAACAAACGAACAGCTTTTTTCATAAGCAGGGTAGCAAAGCTACTGACCTAAAAACAACCACTGAGTAGGAGATCCTCTCCTGCAAATGAAACATTTTATTGATAGTCCCTCAGACTGTTTCCTAAAATATTTGAAGAATAGGTTAGTCAAAGAGCATGTGCATCATAATGCCTACATCACCATCACAATGACACCATTGTTTTGACTGGGTTAGCCCTGCTTTCCACATCTCCCAGGATGTCCATACCACCCTTTGATCCACAAAATATAGCTTCTGGGAAAGGGAAGAGCGCAAGCTCCTACCCCAGAATTCCTTCCTCTTAATAATCCTACCCTGAATCTCTATCTCCTGCTCTCACACTTTCTTGAGCCCTAAACTAGAAGTGAATACCTCATCTCTGAAAATCTTGTAATAAAAAGCAGCCATATGGCCCAAGTTGGAGACATTCAAAAACCTCATCTTTAAAATGTGGGTATCCCCTAAATCTCCACTCATTAAGTCTGAAGCCAAAACACAATGGTACATTACATCCACTTGAGTAATTGCAACTGAAGCAGGCCATGGCTACCTTGAGAAATGGCAAAGAAGGCCAACGTCCCATTCTCCTAAACCTGTCGTAACTTCAATATGCCTGACCTTTGCCAGTCTAACCAGCTTACAACCTTACCATTGATCCTAATTTCCAGATTCATCCAAATAGAGGCATTTAAATTTCTATTCCACCTCACATCCAACAAATTATCAAGAGCTTTAAGAATGGCATATGTTCTAATTGTTGGGAGTGTCTTCAAATCACTCCTGATCTGCATCCCAATAAGAAGCAGCCAGGGCACCAGTAAGGCTAGCTGCCTTTCTAACAATACCCTTGTGAGGTCCACCTTTCTCTTACTTTCTTCCACTACCCACAGTGTACCATGTCATAATATAAAAGATGTGTAATATAAATAAAGTCAAGGTAACCAAATCCTTTATGTTTTGCTTCCTTAAGCTTCCAAAATGCAATTCAGGACACCTTGCTCCTCCACAGTTAATAATCCATCCACCTTCCAATGGGAAGGTCATGGACAAAGGCAGGGCAACATACTTAACATATAAGTAAGCTATGGTGCTATCACCATCTTTATTGATCATACTCTGCCCCGCCAAGCTGAAGTCAGGAGGGACTACCTCTGCACTGTTCTTTCGACCAACATTCACTAGGACCATTAATGCAAAATCTCTCTGAAAGTGCACCTCCAAATATATAATCCCATCACTTGCACACTTGAAACCAAACTCTCCTGCATCACTCGTTGAAAAATGCACATTCACTGGCATCCGTTCGGATTTATCACTCTATATCCTGAAAACTGAGAGAAAGCATGCACCAAGTGAAATAGGGACAGCAGGGACTCCTCAGGATGAGTTACAAACCGCAGGATATCATCCACATAAACTGCCAGCTTACAGTCCACCTCCCCCACTCGCACCCCTTCAATACTCTGAGACTGCCTATTGACAATCAATAATGGTTCCCGCTCTAAACTGAAGAGCTTCCAAAAGCTCTGCATTAGCCACAGCTCTTGAACATGGCTCTGCAAATAATACTTTCACATACTGAACAAAGGCATTACCAGACCTGAACCAGTCTAAAACTAATAAAAAATATATTTCTATTTAAAGTGATTAAATGCTTTTTCTGCATCAATGGATAGGGCCACTACTAGCTCCTTTCTTGCCTGAGATATTCCAATCAAATCATTAAACAACCGATCACTAACATAAATATGCATTCCTGGCATAAATCCTACTGGTCCCAGTGCACCACATGCCTTATTACCATACTGAGCCTTCCTGCCAAAACCTTAGCAAGCAATTTATAATCCACATTCAGTAGAGAGATGGGTCTGTAATTCTACACAAGCAACAGATCTTTGCCCAGATTTTCTACAAGAACAATGCATTCCTCTGAGAAACAACCCTTAATGGAATCTCAGCTTGACATATATCTGCAGTCCCACTAATTCTGGAATCAGACAGACCCTAAAAGTCTTGAAAAACTCAACTGGGAGTTCATCTGGGACCAGCGCTTTCCGCATCAGCATTTGCTTAATGGCCCACTTGATATCCTTCTCTGCAATCAGAACTCCCAACAGGATCGGCTCCTTCTCTGAAAATCTTGGGTGATCTAACGAGGCCAAATATCTATGACCCAGTGACTCAGCCTCTTTTACTTGTGACGCTTGCAAAGTTGCATAATAAGCCTCAATGCACTGCAAAAGCTCCTCATCTCTATCATACCTACAGAATCTTTAACCTCATATATACAAAGTCAGATTCCAGATGGGCCATATATGTCCCGTGCACACGTGCAAATCAGGCACAGGTGTGATTTGAGCCATATTCTATATCCGTGGGTATAGACATACCTGCGCTCCCGTAATGGCCACGGAGCCATTTTTTCCGCATCCTGTCCCAAATCCTGGGCACGTACAACTAACATAACAGAGAGGCCCATTTGCGGAGTCGTCCACATGGGTACCATATTCCAAAAACTTCCACGTCTCTAGTAGGGCATGTCTCTGCGATATAAGAGGTGTCATGCCTCTTCGGTTTGAATGTGCATTTCCTAACCTTCTGTTCTCACTGGGAAATGACTCCAAAGGTTCCCACAAAGTGCATTTTCACTGAGGGGGAGCTAATCCTCATGTTCCAGGAGATCCTTGCTCACCTGGATGTTTAGATAGGCAATGAGGGCACATGAGTGGGTGCCTACCAAAAGCATTGTAAGTGATTCACCATCTGCCACTAGCTCAATGTCACATAACACAATAACAGAGATATTGAGGACCTGACATGCAAATGGAGGCAGGTGCACCAGAACTGGGTACTGACATGTCTGAGAGCAGCTCCCTACAGGTGGCTACACCTGTGTCATACAATGTCCACTCTCTGTCTTGCCTTATTTCATTCTGTGCACTTCTGCTATCTTTGGGGCAAAACTGCCTGCCTTCTCATAGTCTGCTTTATTTATTTATTTATTTTATTTATTTAAAAGGATTTATATACCGCTTTGTCCTGAAATCAAAGCGGTTTACACTTCAAGCAATCAAAGAACAGAGTCAGTAGGGGTAGGCATGCAGTGTTAACAGGGGAGAGTAGTTGTGGGAGAGAAGGCAATCATTTCTTGGTGAGGTATATACAGGATGAGCTATGTACAAGTAGTTATATACAGGGATGGTGTGCCAATGCTCCCCTGATCAGGCCTGTGTTTGCATGGAAGGGGGAATCTCTGTGTCAACTTACCTAGTAGCCAGCCTCCGGAGATTTCACAACTCTCAAAGCTTGCATAGATCCTGGACTACAAAAGTATATATGCATCATGGCACAGTCTGTGGAATCTTGCAACAACAGTTCTCCTAGTGCATTGCACACTACTTGATTAGTGAGAGAGTGGAAAGCTTTTTGGTTGCAGAATGTGGCCTCCCTCTATCAAGGGGGTCTCAAGGCCATGTGCGTATTATCAATCAAACACAGCACAGAAGGGAACTCAGCCACCTCATGACACTGAAGCAGTGTCTGTTGCCTCTGCGGCACTGTGTGGGGGAATGCAATGTAATCTGAGGCATGTATCAGGAAAGCACTGAGAAACTGAGTGATGCACTTGGACACTGCTGCTTGGCTCAGACCTGCCATGGCTGCCAGCACACATTGAAAGGTTCCTGTTGCTAAGGCGGCGAGTGCTGTTGTCACCTTTTGATGCACAGGCAGGGCCTGTCCCCGGTGTGTTAATGCATTGAGGTGGGGCTCCAGCTCCTGGCACAGCTGATGTATGGCTGCCCTATCAAAGAGGAACCTGGGGACACTGAGCTCATCAGTAAGTGCCATATACTCAGTCTAGGTAACCTCTGATAGGGTAGCCTCCTCACTGCCCTCCTCCTTTCTCTATCTGCCTCATGCAGCATGGTCTTTACAAGCTAGGCATTCATTTTTATAATTCTAATTTTAACATACACTTGTATATCTCTACAGTCCCATACAAAGTGGCTCAGTGCGGGTTGCAACAAAAGAATATATAAAAAATAAGAAACATAAGCAGGTGTTGACATTGTTTAACTCTTACTCAACCAGGCCTTCAAATTTTTTTGAATACGAAGATAGGAAGAAGAGTTTAACTGCATAGGTAATTCTGACCATAATTTATCCGCCTTATAAGGAATGGTGTGTATAAATCTTGTTTTACAATGAATACCTTTACAAAGAGGATATAACAAAATGTAAAAGACTGCAAGCGTTTTGACTTATACACTGAATTTGGAAGCAGTAGAGAGGAAAAACATATGGGAACAACATCATAATATTTGTAAAGAAGAGTATAAAATTTTTCAGATCCCAACACCAGCTCCTCTGGTGCAACCCTCCAACCTTACTGTGCCAACACACACTCACACTGGCAGGGACGAATCATAGGTACAGCATAAAACATGCAAAGTCCTGGCCTTGTTCCACTTGTCCAGCACGAATAATGGGCACATCTGTTATTTGTTTGGGATTGTAGCGGTATATGTGTATTTTAGAATTAGAATTATAAAAATGAATGCCTGGTTTCCGAAGCCGCAAACGTGCACGGGGCTCTCTGGAAAAAGGTCTACACATCTCCGGGGCAGGGCATGCCCTTGTTCTTCTCCCTCGCAGACGCGTGCAGAAATCCCCTTGCAAGCAAGATAAACATCTGTGGGTACCGTGAACCAGAATACGATCATGGACCTTTTTGCCACATAAATGTCCCTGCGCACATCCACTCAGCCTCTTCGGCTTCTGGAATGACCCTAATAGCCTATTCTACTTAGTTTTTAATTGCTGAGCCAATAAGATTGACCTCAAAAGATGTCACACATTCCTATCTATTCAATAGCCTATTATATTCATATTTTTGCCACTGAAGTTGCCAAAATACATCCTGAGAACCTCCTTTCATATGCGCCCCTTCTGAATCCTTCCTCCCAACTCTTTTTCAGTCTGCCTAATCTTCCAAGCCACAAGCTAGTAATTCACCCTGCAGAGTGGACTTATAGGCCTCCCAGACAGTTGGGAGTATTTTTTATTTTACTACAGCAGGCATAATGCTGCTAGATACCAAAAAATAATCAAATTTTGAAAATGATTGATGAGAAAATGAAAACCAGTGTTCTCCTTCTTGACAGGATGCATAAGTAGCCATGGATCCATTAGACCTACTTCCTATTGAAGGTCCTGAATCATTGTTAGCACTTTAGTTTTAATTGGGTGGAACTTAGACTATTTAAGCATAGGTCTGTTGGTTGACTGAAATCTTCCCCCAAAATATCTGGAACTTTGCCACACCTCAACAGCTTTTGACCCACCTCCTAAAAGAATTCAGGCCAATGAGAATTAGGGACATATATATTGAAAAGAACAACATGCCGGCCCTGGATGATGACATCTGCAGCCACCTATCTTCCCTCTGTATCAAACCTCTGTGAGACTAATTGTACATCCACCACCTTCTGCAGCAGTATAAGAACTCCCCGCTTCTTATTGGCTGCTGCTGGTCGCATCTATGCATCAGATGCATTTCTTGCAACATAATAACTTCTGTGTCTTCCTTCATAACATAATTCAAAATCTTCCTGCGTTTCTCAGAGTGATTAAGTCCATTAATATTTAAGGACTAACCTTCACATTTGATTTCTTTGATCCCGTTTTCACGACCAGCAAGATGAGTAAAAAGCCCTAGCAGAACAATTCTCCTCCTCCTCCCTCTACCCACACACTCATCCCTGAGGTTGGCACAATAACACTCAAAGCCTTCCCTCTAACACTAACACTAACAATAGTAGGCCCCCCTCCTAAGAGAAAATTCCTGGGTCCCCAAAACCAGGCCTATCCAACAACACCAAGGCCTGCTGCAAATATCAGCTGCCATCACCTACTATGTATCCACCTGATTTGCCCTGCATCCACCATTTTAATTATTAGCCCTTCCCCCAATCTTCGTAATCCATTTCCATAGCCACCATCCATTAGTACCCCCCCCCACCATTCTCTCAACCTATATCCCAACCTTGCCCCACACCACAGCCAACCAACACACACTACCCAAGACTCCCTCCACAACTTCTCCCTACACTCCAACCCAATCTTACTGACAGCACACAGTCATAAAAATTCCTTCCTACCCATGCAGAAAGTTACAAACCAAACTAAAATAATTGAGCAAACTCTTAAATTTTATAGGGGGCCAGTGTAATGTTGACAGCATTGGAGAGATATGCTCATTACAGCTCAATTCAGTAAGATGCACAGCTGCATTCTGTGCGAATTGAAGAAAGCTAATAGTTAAATTGGGAAGTCTGACATAGATTATGTTACAGTAGTCAGAGTGTGGGGTAACTAATAATTGTACTACTACTCAAAGATCATTGGCATCAAGGAATCTCCACAAATGATGACTCATCCTCAACTTAAAGAAAACATTCTTCCCAACCCTAATAACCTATGAAAGGATAACCATGTATCAAGTATGACAACTAAATAGTTCACCACTTCTAAGAACATAAGAACAAAAGATATGCCATACTGGGTCAGACCAAGGTCCAGCAAACCTAGTATCCTGTTTCCAACAGTGGCCAATCTACGTCACAAGTACCTAGCAGTTTCCCCAAAAGACGCAGGTTCCACAAAGCTTGTATTAGGGCCAGCAGTGGATATCCTGAGTCCACTTTAATAATGGTTTATGGACCTTTCCTCCAGGATCTTGTCCAAAACTTTTTTAAACCCGGCTACACTAACAGCTTTTACTACATCCTCCGGTAGCAAATTCTAGAGTTTGATTACACATTGAGAGAAAAAATATTTTCTCTTATTAGTCTTAAATAGATTACCCTGTAGCTTCATTGCATGCCCCCTAGTCGTTATATATTTTCATTGCGCAAACAATTAATTTACGTTTACCTGTTCCACTCCATTCATTAATTTATGGACCTCTCTAACCTTTTAGCCTCTCTTCATAGGGGTATCCTTCCATCCCCTTTACAATTTTGGTGGCTCTTCTTGTACTTTTTCTAATAATGCTATATCCTTTTTAAGAGACGGCGACCAGAATTGCACACAATATTCAAGGCGCAGTTGCACAATGGAATGATACAGAGGCATTATAGTATCCTTTGTTTTATTATCCATTCCTTTCCTTATGATACCTAGCATTCTGCTTGCTCTCTTGGCCGCCGCTGCACACTGAGCAGAGGGATTTAACATGTTATCCATGGTGACGCCTACATCTTTTTCCTGGGTGGTGGTTCCTAATGTGGAACCTTGCATTGTGTAACCATAGTTTGGGTTGTTCTTCCCTAGGTGCATAACTTTGCACTTGTCCACATTAAATTTCATCTGCCATTTGGATGCCCAGTCTTCCAATTTATCAAGATCCTCTTGCAATTTTCCACAATCCTCATGGGATTTAACAACTTTGAATAATTTTGTGTCAGGAATCAGATCAAATAATCCCCTGAATTTCTAATCTTTCAGTGAACTGTAAATACAATTACCACTAACTATCAAAGCCTCTGTTTTCTTTACTTAGTCAATCCATTCTCTGTAAACTATTCTAACACAAGTGGAAATTGTTCAGCTAAATTAGTAGTATGATGACCTACTACTGTTGAAAATGGTGCAATTAAAAGAATATCAGCCGCATATAGGCGAAAGTTGAATCCTAAAGTACTCAAAAATTTGCACAATGGTGTCATAAAAATTTTAAACAGTGAAGCAGAAAGGGGAGAACCTTGTGGTATCCCCCTTTTCAATATATGCTATGTACCATTTCCTGTAACAGATTTTTATGAAGTACCTGAAACAATCTAATACAACCCCACCAATCCAAATTTCATCTAGGTGTTGCAATAAAAATGAAATGACTCTCCATATCAAAGAGAAATGCTACATCAGTAAACATCAGTAAATATTCCACTTTGTTATTCATTCCAGAATCCCTAATACTCGTCCATTCATTTATGTAGGACACATTGGATACTTTAAATACATCTTGCTTTCCAATGCTTCAGCGTTTGTGCTAATAATGATCCTTGATGGTCATCACATGCCTTCTTGAAGTCTGTCGTTGGCTTAGTTTTCAAGGCCTGCTCTGATGTTACTCCTTAGTCTACCCCCATGGAGCTTCCCATCATGACTTCTTATTCTAGAACTTTTTTCCTGTTGAAAAAGTTTTATTTCTTGACAGTACTTTTTTCCCTACCAAGAAAGGTGCTGGTACTGGGATTCAGGGATGTCCTTGGGAGGGGGAATCGAGGCAACTGCCCTTTGCCCTGCACTTCCATAGTAGCTCCACCCCAGTTACAGTCACAGTGGAAGGCTTCTTCTTGCGTATCCTCCCTTCAACCGGTAAAAGACATAAGAGAGAAGTTTTCTTATCTGCTGATGCCATCTCTGCCTTCTTATGATGCAGGAAAAACACCAGGGAGGGGGTGATTGGAAGAGGGAGGCACCATTGGTACCTTTCTCTCTCTCTCTTCCTTCTCTACTGGTGCTTTTTCTCAGGTCCCAAGAAACATTATTGGCATGACAAACTGTGTATCTGTTACAAATGTCATACTTAAAGGGCCCTATTTTACTAAAGTACAGTTAAGATTTTGCACTTACAGCGGAGTTGATGGCCAGAATTAATGTGCATAAGAACACAAGAAAGGCCATGCTGTCCTTGGGGTCATTAGCACCATTTTGAAGAATATTATTTTATTTATTTATTTTAATTCTCTTATATATGGTGCTATTCTGCATCAGTGTGGTTTACATTGAACAAACTGAAATTACATAGAACAGGGCATTATAACTTAGAGATAACTATTTTACAGGGAACATGGGCTATGGAGGGTTAAGTGGCTTGCCCAAGACCACAAGGAGCACCTGTGGGACTAGAAACCCCAGTCCTTCTGGCCCAAGGTTGCTGTCCTCTAGTGGGATTTGAACCCCTGACCTTCCAGCCTGAAGTACCTTGCCTCAACCACTCCTCCACTCCAATATTCCTCTGTGCTGTACAAATAGTAGTAGTGCTGGTGCAGCGATTTTTGGGGACTGCTCCCACATCTAAGTGATTTTCATGACTTTTTTCCCATGGGCAGCTTCCTAAAATCGCCGCTCCTACCAGCTATTTTGCAAGAGGCTCTACATTTAGCAAAACCTCTTGTAAAATACTGGTCTAATTCTCCACGCCCTGAGAAGGGTGTGATAATTCCCCGCTCCACATCCTTTCTAAACTTCTCCTTCACGTGTTGCTAAATATACAAATAATTTGTGACATTTCAAAATTTCCCCCTTTTTTTTTTTCTGAATATTGACCTATTTGTACTTTGCTCAGTTCAAGAGAAATACATGTCTTTCTCTTTCTCCACTGTTGTATTGCAGGCAGTCTGTTATTTGACATTTCGAGTTCAGCATTTATCTGAATATTTTTATTTCTAATATGTGGTTCCTTATTGTGCAGGTGAGGGCGAGGTGTAGCCTAGTGATTTGAGCTCTGGCTTAATAACCAAGAGACCAGCATTCAATACCCACTAGCATTCCTTGTGGCCTTGGGCAAGTCACTTAACCATGTTTCCTCAGAAGAAAGACCTGGCAATCTACTTTGGTCACACTGCCAGGAAAACCCAGGAGCTGCTGAGCCACCAGGAGTCAGCACCGACTTGAAGGCATGCATTGTATTTAATATTTGTACGTATTGTGCATTTAGTGGAGATCTCTCCGTGCATCCATGATTGACCAAGAGGCAGCATTCTACTAGCATGTAGTTTCTAAATAGAAATCTACAGCAATCGGACTTGTTCTCTTTTCCCAATAGACGGTGCATTGGGGTTCCACAGTAGAGTCTGGTGTAACGTTTACACTTGTGCCTTTTGATGGGTCAGGCTAGTGCTGTTTGATCCTGCAATGCTCTTATGGTACATGGCAGTTTTGCTGTAAGCTTTGAAAGTCCCTGTGCAAAATAAAGTTTGCCCCGCCTCCTGCTCTGGACTCAGAATGAAATTACAATATTTGTATTTTTTTCAAAATGTATTACTGGTTTTTGAGTTTTCAGTCTCTGTATTTCATTTAAATACAATTTACCAGCTTCCTATTCTGGGAGGATCCCCGATGTAGGGCTTTGTTTATAAATAAGACATCTTTCCCAATTTGGGTCTGAAGTCACTGAGCTGTGTTCTGCTAATAGCATGCATTCTTTGTCCATTCATGCATATTAATTGGCAATAACGTTTGTTTTTCTGAGTAAAGCAGGATATTTTACCTCATCAAGTTAAATAAAAATGATCTAAGCATGCAAATGCATGCAATGTAGCTCATTATTATGCAAAATGAATACCACAGCTTGTGGTAAACTTTGTACACTGTGCAATTCAGGGCAATATAATATCACCTCAAGAGGTTTTGGTAACTTCCACCAAAGAGCATCAGCTCACTAATGCACAAATCAGTTTCCCAGGGGATGCTCTGTAAGGGGGCCAGTGATGTGTAAAAAAAAAATCACCCCTGCTCCTGATCCTTTGAATTAACAAGATCAGCCTGGATGTCTCCCCATTCCCCAGTCTATGTCAAATAAGACCCTAGATCTCTCCCAGTCCGATCCATTTGCAATAACAAGACCTATCCCCTGAAATTAAGAGACCTCGCTACTTCACCTCCTGACACCTTCCAGAGGTCTGATTGGTAGGTAGTAGGGGCAGGAGTGATCCCAGTAGCTACTGTCCCAGTGGGCCTCTCTGTAAAAATGGCAGACTCAAACCCTTAGGGATAGTCTTATGGTACTACTGCTAGAGGCCATCAATAAACAAATGAATACATTTCGCTTTATTTTACTGTGATTTTATATCCCTTGGGCTGGTAAGGAAAAAAAATCACTTGGGCTAATATTTTCATGGAATGTGCACAATGTTTCTTGTTTTTTTTTTAAATGTATTTCAGTTCATTTTAAAAAGTGTGTTTTTGAGTATACTCTCTGTTACTATCATGTGCTATTCCACTTAGGAGCCCTTTTACTAAAGTGCACTGGGCAGTTAACGTGCATTGTAGCGCATGGTAACTGTCAGAGTGTGTCCGCAGTAACTGTTACGGTCCTGGCATGACTGCTACTGCGCACTGATTTCCACACTAACCCTACATAGTGTGACGGGACAGGAACCAGGCAGGTTCGGGGAGGAGAGTGGTCATGGGGAGAACATTGCGGTTAGCACAAGGTCAATCGCTGTGCACTATCAATGTTGCAATTAACGCAGGTGCCCTTAATGCCTCCTCAGTGGGTAGCAGAAGGTGCACATGCAGAAATGTATATGGGTCCAATGCGCATTACAGGACATGTCCCTGTGAGAATGCCAGCAACACTCTAATGATGCCCCTAACAGTTACCGTGGAGGTTTTGCACTTACAGTACAGTATGTTAAGTTTTGCATTAAACGCACAGAATGTTTCTGCACTGGAGTAAAAGGGCCTCTTAGTGAGCTAAGTAACAATACTGTATGTTGATGATAGCAAACCCTCCCCCCTGAAATTTCATGGTTTTTTCCTATCATTCCATTTAAAAGACAGCATGAACCGACATAGGATTCAACTGTTGCTTGTCCTTCTCCAGTTTAGGTCCCACTTCTAAACTGCTCCGTGTATTTCTGAGCCTCCTTTGTAGGGCAGCGTCAAAAGCAATTGTTGCTAATCGCGTATACCAAGTGCTTGTAATTATAGTGCCTCAGGTTAACTATGCAATCTGAAATAGTTTTAATATTGTACAGATCACATGTAAATTTAGAAAAAAATCTTGAATGCTTAACCTTCTTGAAGCAAAACAATTCGTCCTTTAGTGATATTATTTGTCGGCTTTCCACTGGTGTAGTGAATAACTTTCTTTTGTGGTGCACAGAAGCTTTTGTGCGCAGTACATTATCTTTTCAAAGGTTCCCTTTTCTTCAGTGTGCTGTTGCATTATCCGCAACCTTTCGGTTCACTGGATGTTGAGTCTTTTAAACATGTTGTTCTTTCACCAGCTTTCCATTGAGCTCAGTTTGCATGCACGCATTGCTGATCTGATACATGAAAGAGATATTCTTGCCGAACAATTCCCATTGCAGCCAGCTGTAGATGAAGAAGGCTGTACATTTTTATCAACTAATTGTTAATACACATACTTTCAGTAGACAGATTAGTTACAAAATGCGAAGTCTCTGTGGATCAGAGGGGATGAAGACGCTGAGTGTGGCTGTGTAAAATCATTTATTTCAAGATATAGAGAAAAGCTGGTGGAATTAGAAATGCTTAAATGTCATGTATTCCACAGTATGACTAGCTGGGATTCCAAGGTACACTGGGGTGACAGTTCACATTAGCTTACATTAGGAACACTAACAAGATAAAAAGAACAGGCCCTTAGACTGCAGCAGCGAATTGGAGAGGCAGGATGTGAGTCCATGTGCACCCACACTTATCCTGCAGCATTAAGAGAGGGTGATACAAAGCATTAGATTTGGCACTAGCCGGTGCAATTTGATTAGCATATGTCTTATGCTAATTCAGATACCCTCTCAATAATTTAAGTTAGGACGGGAGAAAGAAATGTCTTTGCTGAAGACATAATTTTCTGAAACTCTCTGGCTTATGGTTCTAATAGTGATTCGTTTTGAGTTGCACTTTCCCTCGCATTCAGATGGGCTTTGTATTTTTGTTTTTATCATTATGGTAATCTCAATATATCTAACGCTATTGAAAGTTGCCAACTGACCTTTGCCTCGTTGCAACCTCTCTGTTGTATGTTGGTTTTCTTTCATATTATATAAACATGGCTGAGTTTGCTGGGTAGCACTGTACCGATCTGCTACTTCAGCAGCAGCTAAGTTCATCTGAGATACTTTGTGCTCATAGTTGGGCATGGTTAAAAGTCTTCCCCAAATCAGATCAACAGGGAATATGTCACCAGTCAGTGACTTTCCCCTGCACACCTACTGCTACTTCATTCCAAGGTCCATCCTCAGTACCAGGTCACGCTCATAAAAGTGAAACAGAGATATTAATATATCCATCTGGTCATAGAGTAAGGAATTAATTGAGGTTTGGGTAGAATCTTTCTTTGAACTTGTAACCTACAAATCTTCTATAGGGCAGGCCAAGGGGTGCTGGAAAGGGAAGCAGGACAAAGGGCAAATGCACATTAGCATAAAACTGCTTTCTTCCCCCTGAACTCAGATGAGCATGTGTATTTCCTTGTTTGCCCGGTATTCCTTTAATGTGGAGCAGGAACTGTGCAAACATCAGGGAGGGGAAGTAGACACTGATGAAAACTCTTGCCTGGGACTCGCAGTAGAGTATATGGATAAATAAGCAGCACCATGCTGCCCCATGTGTGGACACTGCTGCCAATGAGATGGGCCACCCTGACTATGCCCCTAGTATGTGGCTCATACCAGCAATCCATTCCCGCGTGAGATCTATGGGCCACCTTCTGCCCATCACCCCTGTCAGGCCTCCTTTGATATCTGTGTTGCGGCAGCCAGAACTGCATGATTGTGTGCCCTTATGCAGCATTCACTTTCAGCCAGTTCAAGTGTTCGTGGGATTCCCCTTTGACTTTTCTGAACCATTCATGGAGCTGCTCTCCTACCCATTCTCTGTAATATTTAATTATTCTTTCTCAGTAGAACTGCAATGTAATGTATTTATTTAGTGTTCTTTTATACCGCACTCTTTTTCATCAGCGCGGTTTACATTAAACAGAAATACTCATTACAAGCAACAAACTGTGAATGAGTTTACATATAACTATTATAACTATTGTATTGGAGTGACCTGTAGATGATACAACAATATGTAAATTCAAACATTATTCAATGTGCGGTATGCTGGATATTGATCTTTGTTGTTTTTCAAAAATGACTGCAACTTTTATTGCGTATTGAAAACGTGGATTGGAGGAGGAGCCCAAAGGACACATACTGCTTTGGTTAAAGCTGTTGCCTTGTCCTATGTGAAGTTGCTTTTGAGGGCTAAGGTTTGGATCATATTTGGAGGTCTGGGATGAGCCCACATTTAGTAGGGCTAGAGCCTGTAGTTGTTGGGATTGGCTGCCTCATGCAAGTGTGATGCTGACCAGATGGCCCCTGAATGAGTCACTGCAGCTCAGCTTGAGCTCTATTTGGCAGCTCCTCAGGGTAAGATAGGCTGTCTGAATGAAGTATTGGTCATTTCTCCACTCTTTGAAGATTATATTCTATAAGTCATCTAGGTAAAAAAAACCAACACATTTCGGCCTATGAATTAAAAAAAACAACAACCTTAGTATTTTAGAAACAGCTCAGTGAACACAGAAACATGGTGGCAGATAAAGACCATCAGACCTGTTCTGTCTGAACTTCCATATCAACTACTACAATCCTTTTTTTCCTTTAGAGATCTTCTGTGTTTGTCCCATGCTTTCTTGAATTAAGATAGGATCCCCTTCTCTACCACCTCCACTGGGAGACGATTCCAACATGGAACTTTTTCTAAAATACATACAGCACCAGCAAAGAAGCCTGTGTATTTGGTGCCATGCACAATAGGAACAGCTATTTGAGAAAAGAATGCATTCTAAAGAAGAAGAGCATCACTGGATGATTTGCATGTGGAAATAGTGCTACATGCACTTATCACCCAGTGCTTTTCATAGGTATAACTGGCAACACTTGCATGTACAAATTTTGGGTTTTGGAAATCAGCACAGCCATGATGTTTTGATTAAGGAACTGACCTCAAAGGCTCAAACATTTCGCCAATTTGAGGAGGTTTTGAATGCAAAGAACTAAACATAGTTCTCCAGTCAAGCTGTCTTCCAACTAAGAAACTGGTCAAGACTTACGCATGACCCAAAGCAGGAATAATGCCAATTAGGAAATTTACCAAGGTATGCATGTTTCAACAATCTAAAATATGGAATAGATGTATAACTTTAAGGGATACCCAAACCACACCCAGAACAGGTAAATCTTGGCATGCTGCTGCACAATTTGTAAATTAAATTAAATATATGTATAAGTAGCAACTGCTCTAAAAATTGCTGTTTATATGTATAGCCTGATTTACACATTGTATGTAAATCCACCATTAACACATGTAAACAGCACCAAAAACCTCTAAAATCATTGACTCCTCAATCTGCTGCACTGTCTTATAGTGAGAAAGAAAAATGGGAGGGACTAGAGTCACTCCTATCCTGGTTGGTTATTAATAAACCAAATTGTTGCTCATATCTTGGAAGAACAGCCAGATGAAAATGGTCTCAATAATGGAAAGTTTTTAATGCTGATATTTTTACCAACAGAATCCTTAATATTTATCCACAGATATGTTTACAAATTATTGGAGGAAACCTTTTAGACTAGCTGACTTTGAGAATTTTATGTATTCCCCATAATTCTAAAGAATTGGGCCAAAACCAGATTCAATTTCATTTTGATCTGTGTAGAGGATAAATTCAAGTGTTAGTACTGGAGTTTGATGAAGCTGCTTTGTGGCTCAAGATATGATGCATGTGTGCACTCATAATACATAAAAAGATTAGAGTAACCTGACTTTAGCTTGAAAGTATTTATTTGCACCTTTTATTGATTTTAACCTTACATTTGGAAGTTAATTTTACTGAATATTTAGAGAGAGAATAACTTTATGTAGATTGTGTAGGAGTGTAAATAAACTTCTAAGTCCACCTATTTAAAACTATGCCAATAGAGTTGTGGTCAACATTATTGCCAGCCTTGAATTTTAGGTATGTTGTGTGAAATATCTTGAGAAATAATGAACTGTTTTAAACTGGCCAGCAATGAGTCCTGATTTCAATCCAATCAAGAACCTTTGGAAAGAGCTGAAATCTGCCATTGGTAAAAAGAATCCTGGAAACATTCATGATCTGGAACAAATTGCAGTTGATGAGTGGGAGAAACTACCAGCAGACAGAAGTACGAAACTTATAGATGGCTGCAAGAAACGTTTGGAGGCTGTCATCACTGCCAAGAGTTATACAACCAAAGATTTGTGAAGGATGCCATTAAACCTGGCCAGGTTATAGTTTGTTTTTTTCTCAGAAATTTCTACATCTAAATTGCACAGACATCTTTTTTTGTTGTATACCTTTGAATATACTATTAAAATATTATGATAACGAAGGTGCAGGGGAAAACCAAGGACGGAGGCAGCTTCCTCTTGACGTCATTTCCTTATGTCACGACGGAGGAAGGTACAGTTTGGGATAGCTCCCCAGACTCTCACACTGCCCTCCTCCAATTTGCCTCAAAGGGCGGTGGTAACTGGCCCATTGGATTCTTTTGTTCATTGGGAGGGCCACTCACAGCTGGAGGAGAGGAGCCCGGCTATGAGTACGCCGGAGACGGTGAGCTCGGCATCCTTTTCGGGCAGCGACCTAACCCCCTCCAAATTGAGGAGACCGCCAAAGCTAGCGTGTCCTGGGGGTCAGTTTGAAGGCGACGACACTGGGAGACCATGTTTGGGTTCCTCTCTGGAGTTGCTGGGGTCGCCTTTGAGCGTAGTGACGAGTGCTGAAGTTCCTTTGCGAGCTTCTTCTGACCCAGGGGTGCCTGGATATCATCTGCTGTTGGCGGAAGTAAGTGGAGTAGTTTTACCACTGGTGGAGGCTCCTGAGATGGCATCTGTTTTGGTTGAGCATTTGCCTGTTGCCTTTGAATTGCGGAGACCGTAGCAATTTACATTGGAAGCCATCTGGTTGGCCATCAAGCAATTGGGTGAAGCTGTGGTTCCTCAGGTTCAGAGTTTGCAAGCTCAGGTGGTGAAGACTCAGAAGGATTGTTCTTCGAACTCTCAAAATATAAATGCCATACAATCTACTATTGCTGAGTCAACTGGTCATGTGGAGCATTTGGAATCCCATACTGAAGCCTTGATGAAGGACTTTAGTAATTTGAGAACTCGGATGGAAGCCTTGGATAACCATTCTAGACTGTCTAATTTACGCATGATTAATTTTCCAAAAGTGGCTGGTATTTCTGCAAAAGATATGTTTAAAGGTTATCTATCAGAGGTGCTTGGGGTTTCCTCCGAGCTATGCCATTGGTTAAGATATATTATATTCCTATGGGACAAAAGGTGTCTTCTGACCGTGTTGTACCTGGTCTACAAGATCTAGATGCTTTAAATGTTACAGCTATTTTAGAGTCATCAGATATAGAGGCAGCTACTCCAGCTAGTTGTGTAATAACCTTTGCCTTGGCATCTGACAGGGAATGGCTTCTAAAAATGTTCTTTAAGAAGAGAAATGTGGTGTTTAAAGGTTGCCTGATCCGCATGTTTCCTGATTTGGCTAGAGAAACCCAAAGACGTAGAAAATAATTTTTAATTCTGCGCCCTAGGGTTTCTCAATTGGGTGGGCTTTTCTTTTTGAAATATCCATGTAAGTGTCTTGTGAAATTAGAGGGAAATTATTATATATATTTTTATCCTTCCCAATTGATTTCCTTTTTGAATGCCCGTTGGGCCCTTACTGGTGGGTCTATTTCTTGTTCCACTCTCTCATGATTAAATTGTGCTGTTATGCCCCTGTTCAATTCCTATTAGGGTATCTAGTTATAGATTTCCTTTTTCTTTTGGTATTCTCCCATATTGTGGGCTACAGCGGGAATTTCAGTTGATGGTATTTCTTCTGGAATTTGTTTTCCTTTTTGATATGTGTATTCTCTGTTTTCCCGATTTCCTTGCAAGTGTTGTATCCTTATAATTATTTGAATATTCTATAAGTAAAAAATAAAATATATATATATATATTATGATAACATACAGTTGGAATATTTCCAATTTTTGCCCTTTTAACCTTTATTTTGTGTAGGTTTTGGGTCATTGTCCTGCTGGAGGACCCATGACCGTTGACCCAGACCTTGCTTTTTGACACTAGGTAGCACATTTGGCTCCAAAATACCTTGGTAGTCCTCTGACTTTATGATTCCTTTAATATATTACTTTAATACATTCCTTTAATACATACTCAAGTCATGTGAGTAGTGACGATTGATCACAGTTGTATCTAATGGGAATGTGATTTCTTCTATTCAAACTGACTTGAATTGTTTATAAGGGTGCTAATAATCATGTCCTGGCAATGTCCCAGTTTTAATTCTATTTCCATTAATTGGTCTTATTTAATTTGATTCTATTATGTGTCAGCTATGTGTGCATATATAGTCCAATGGCATTTAACTGGCCATTTCTTTATGAGAGAGTGGACATTAAGGAGTTGAACTGCCAATAATGCCGACCACAACTATATTTTATAAAAGTCTTGGTGAAAGATAAGGGGGTTATTTTAGAAGCAGTAGTTGTGTTTTACTCATGGATGACCAGTTTATAAATGTGGCAGTGCATATGTGCAAGCAGCCATTTTAGAAAGATCTGATTTTGCATGTTTCCACCCTGATTATGTCCAAATTATGTGGTGGGGGGTGCCGGGATCAAATCTGAGGTATGGTTTGGACAGTACAAAAAGATACAAATATATCCCCTATTTCATATAGGAGATGCACGTTCAAGGCTGCAAATCGGACATGTTCAAATTTACACCTGGTCCCTGACATGAACAGGCATTTAAAAAGTGCTCATTTCGGCCTTAACAGTAAGAATTAAAGAGGATATCCCCCTTAAACCCCCAATGTTTATTTACTCTTTGAAATCAAAATGACCCAAACATCGAAACCTCTATCATTGCTTAGGTGTGGCAGCATTTACAAAATTGGCTTTCTTGCACATGCATGTTTCAAGATGCTGTTGTGCATGTGTGTAAGTTGTTTTATTTCCCTCATTGATTTTTTTATATATTCATGTTTCTAAAATGGCTCCTCTCACTGCACTTTGGTAGCCTTCTTTCTGCTTGGGCCCAGTTTTGGCAGGGACATCTATCTTTAGGGGTGGGGATGTGCCAACTCTGGATCCGAATTACATGAGCCACCCTCTCCTCAACAATTGTGATAGATTTTCAGATGTTTAAACTTCTGTGTCCCAGGAGTTACCCACAGAGCCTTTCTAAAATGTGCCTTCATGACTTTTATAACATTTACACAGTACCAAAGATATACACATATGTAGCACTATGAACAAGAGGAAGGGATATTTTGTACACCCATAGAAAAAGAGCAGCTTCACTTAGAGAACATAAGAACATAAGCAATGCCATACTGGGTCATACCAAGGTCCATCAACCCCCATATCCTGTTTCCAACACTGGCCAATCTAGGTCACAAGTACCTAGCAGTTTCCCCAAAAGACACACAGATTCCACAGTGCTTGTATTGGGGCAAGCAGTGGATATCCCAGGTCCGCTTTAATAATGGTTTATGGACCTTTCCTCCGGGAACTTGTCCAAACCTTTTTTAAACCCAGCTAGAGGATGTATATGTGTGTATATGCATGTATATGGTACCGCTTATACATGTATGTGACCGACTTTATAAACATACACACATGGTAGCTGTGAGGAAGGGACTTTGTTTTTCACAAAGTCAAACTTTTCCCCAGCGTAAGTGGATCTATGACTCAGAGATGTCAGAAAACCCTAACCAATGCACAGTCCTAAAAGCCCTAGGTCCATATGCCAAGCTAGTTGGGAGTTATACTTGACTTTCACCCGATGTAAATGCCGACAGGTAAAATGCTGAGGTATGCTTGTACTGCTGTTATAAAATGGAGTATCCATATATTTTGAAGAACCAGCCCGGAACAAGCCCGGAACATACCTTTTTGGGAACCTGACAGGCACTTGTGACTTGGTTTGGCTAATGCTGGAAACAAGATACCGGGTTCAATGGACCTTTGGTCTGACCCAATATGGCGTATCTTATGCCTCTTTTCTAAATGTTTTAAATGCTGCCTGTTGCCATATTTTATTTATTTATTTAGCAAGCATTTGTAGCCCGCTCCTTCCAGCGATCAGAAGCGGGTAGGATTACTATTGTGAAACTGCCGAATCAAGTCAGGTAGAAATTTTGTTTACATACAGATTGTCAGAAAAGCACATCATACAGAGTTAACACTTCTTAGCTATGGGGGAGTTCATTTACATATATACATAAATACATATATACAGGATATATACTGATATATATATATACAGGATATATACTGATATATCTTTGTTGTGTTGTGTATTTGCCATTTATATATGCAAACAATGCTTACATTTTCTAAAATTAACTTTATCGTCAAAAATTACTTGGCTTTTAAAGCAAGATTTCTAAGACTTTGGTAGCCTGCATGCATCCTCCTCAAATTAGTGGATAGGGATAAGCAGCCCTCCCTGATATTTTCATTCCCTTTGGCTTTTTTAAAATTCTTATTCATTTTTTTTGCATGATTTTATCTAGTTATGTGCACAAAATTGTGTACATGAATAAAACCAGGGTCAATATGTATAAAATCAATGTATATGCATAAAAACTGAATTTATGGTTACAAAAAATTTACATGGATCAATGAAATGAAACACATGTCCCTATGGCAGCGTGGGAACTTTTCTGTCTTCAAAAATGTGCTCTTGGCAATAAGATTTCAGATGGGGAAAGGCAGGAAATGTGTCAGCGGAGCCAAAAGCACTGGAGTTCTGCCGTTTAAAGAGCAAAATAACTGATACACCAAGTGATTCTCTTTGGTGCCTGTTTATCAACCAGCCTGAAAGATAATTACCAACAGCAGCAATATACACATTCCAGGTATAGTGATAGCTTAGAGAGTGTTCAAGCTGCAAACCACTGGCATGTCTGAAAGATTTATGATGAGCACACATAGCTGAAATATTTAGTTTCAGGAACATATGCAATAGGTTGTTTAGTTCCCTATTTGTACTTACATTTAAAGGGAGACTTGCATTGTTATCCAATTTTGTAAATCAACATTAAGGGGGTTATGTACTAACCAGTGTTAAAACCAGCAAGGCAGCTCAAGCTAATTGCTAATTTTATTTTTAATGCCCGTTGTTCAAAATGAATAATGTGCAAGTTGTGGCAGTATTGCCATGGCCACATAAAAGAGGGTGCATCAAGTTAGGTTTCCCTGCACCAGCCAATCCCTAATGAGATTTCCCCACACCAACCAATCCCTAATGAGCCTATTTGAATATTTTATTTTAGGAAGGCTACCATTAGGGAAGTAGCAGTAGTAACACTAACATCTATACAGATAGCACATATTAACCTGCTTTGTTCATGGGTGTTAGCGAACGACTACTACATTAATACGTTAGCACTAATGCCCATTAGGGTATATGCAGCCCAAGAAAAAGTTAGTCTTCATTTTAAATGAAGTTATAGCTATTTTGGAGTGGAATTTTTAGCTGGTTTTCCACATATCTGTCTTGATCGCATGCCTTCTATTTGCACTGAAATTTTGTTACATGCGTGTATGTGCATTAATTTGTAGGTATATGTATGCGCAAGCAATTAGCATGCATTAAAAATTTTCAGGTGCCCAAATGAATGACTAAACCATGACAAACGTACACCCCTAATGCTCATTAGTATTCTGGCCCCAAAGTGCGGGAACTTATCAGGCTGCTGTACAAAGTTGATAAATAATTTTGTAAAAATCTCCAGACCTTTGCAGAGAAAGGCAAATGTGAAAGAAAAGAAACAATTTGCTTTAGTTATGAAGGGTAAAATATTTGACAGTAAGAATAATAATGGATCAAATGACCACGATTTTGGCCTGGCTGATAGGATGGGGAAAATACCCAGTCCCTTCCATTGAATTAAGGTTTTTTTACCCTCAGAGGTTTTCATTTTTGTAAATGTTGTTGCTGTAGGAACTCAGACACATATGTTCTGGGCTGGAACATGTCTTTGACTTCTTTGCTTTTTTCACTGAACGTTCTCAGTCCGCAAGACTGTTAACAATTACATGCCATTGTATCGTGAGAAAGAAGCAGAGTGTGTGTGGCTGTCCCTAGCCAAATCTTTTTATGTTTTCTCACAGAATTGCCTGCTTTCTTCCAGGTGACATTTACAAAGAGGAAATTTGGGTTAATGAAGAAGGCTTACGAGTTGAGTGTTCTATGTGACTGTGAGATCGCTCTAATCATCTTCAACAGCACTAACAAACTGTTCCAGTACGCCAGCACTGATATGGACAAAGTGTTGCTGAAATACACAGAGTACAATGAGCCACATGAAAGTCGAACAAATTCAGATATTGTAGAGGTAAGAGTCAATGTGTTGTGAGGACTCATTTTTCTTGTTACTATAGGGTATCATATTTTGCTTTTGATTCTTTCTGAAGGTCTTTATAATTTAAAAAAAAATGCTGTCATTATGGTGTTTTGACCAGATTTAAACAGCATGAAACATATCAGTCTCACAAGCAATCAAAACTACTTCACTAAAAAGCAAAATCTTTTTATTGGCACTGTATTTTCTTTAGTGTAATAAACCCATTTCAAACACTTCTTAGTTATATTAAATAAATTGTGCAAAAAGTATTTTATAACTTAACCTTTTTTAATACCCAAACAACTCTTATTGTTAGTGGAAGCCTGAACGTATTGATAATATTTACATACAAAATAATCTTGATGTGTCTTATAAAATAAAACATAATTAGAATGTTCCAGAACAGAACCCAGAAAGTGCACTAATATGATTAATTCAGTATTTGTCATATAGTAGACCAATAGTAGAAAGGATTGCTCTGAAAGGCCTTAACATCTTAGATCTAACCCCTCCTAATAGTTTTCACCAACCAATCTCAGCTCTTACAAATAGTGTAATTTTCTGAGGCTCTTAATATGCCCAAATTTCAAGAACTGTTTACCAGTGGTCTACGACAGTAAGGAAAGATCTTCATTTGACAGGTGACGTCTGAGCTCAAAATATCCGTTAATACTTTCTTAATCATGTGAAGTGAAAAAGTACCAAAGCACTAAGGCATTTTATTTTCTTTTAATTTCTTTGTGGTGTTAGTATCTTGCCTTAAAGAATATTCTCATGTAAATCATTGGGAGAATCTGATTGGCTTATGTTTCTGGTTTTATGTGTTGATTCTGTGAGGATTTATATTTCCTGATCACCTATTGTGATTGTACAGTCATTGTACAGAACCTTTGTTTGTGCTTAACCATGCAAATGATAATACTAATTTCTAAAACTCTATGGAAATGTGTGGTGTTGCCTGTTGTCAGACGGCTGCCTGGGTGAGAATCTTCACACTCTTGGCAAGTGCATATTTCTATATGATTTGCAAGGTATTGTGGGCAATGTAGTTCATTCACACCAGACACAGCTGCTGACAATAATTTAGTTGTGCTCTTGGGTAAAGCCAATAAGATATTTATTTATGGGGTTATTTCTCCCAACACAGATATGCTTGGTAGCACATAAATTAGGTTACTTGCTTTCAGTGTTAACTTGGAAAAACAAAGTCAAAATCAGGAAAACAACAAATGAAAAGCCACAAAGAAAGAAACAAACTGTTCTTAACTTCTGATTACTTCCCACATAGATACAGAAGTGATTCTCTCCTAGCTCACAAGCAATTAGGTAAAGCTTAATTGCTAGCAGTTACCAGCTGAAACCCCTTAGCTGGCTTGCCTTCCACTGTGTGGGTCAAATCCTGCTTCAGGAGCTTTTCTGAGTAGATTAAAGAACAAATTTGTATTTCTTTGTGATGGTTGCTGTACTTTATAACAGAAAGTTACCAACGGAGTTTAGATAGAGAGCAGTCCATATAAACAGGATCCTCATCTGCTATTATTCCCCCTTGTTCAACAAGCATGGGTTCAATATCATGGATTGGCACAGATGAATCTCTCAATGGAGCATTTTCAGGAGAATACTTGTTTCCCTGCTGTCTTTCAAGGTTATAACTAGGGCAGTGATGGCTAACCTTTTTGAGCCCGAGTGCCCAAACTGCCGCACAAAACCAAAGAATTTCCTCAAAGTGCCAGCACGTCAATTTGCATAAATATTTGCATAATGCTAACATACACTAACTTTTAGTAAACATGTCTCTTAATGAGTGTATGGATAAAGACAGACTAAAAGATTTCTACATTACTATAATCCAGTGCCAACCGCCAGGCACATTAGGAACTACTACAAACACTGCCCATTTAGAACCAATAGCAAACCCGCCGTATCCTAACAGCACTACCAGGACTCACAAAGCACCACACCATACCTATCAAAAGGCAACACTGCAAATATTAAACCAATACATTTCAGACAATAACAATACATGACCTACTGGGGAAAGAGAACAAGTGGCAATGTCAAAAAGGAATTACATAAACAGAATACCTCAGCTCAGTTACACAGTTGCAATTGCTCCAGCCACTTTCTTCTGGTTTCTTCATGTTTTCTGCTAACTCTCCATCATCTGCTGTCCATTTGTCCTTTCTTCTCTCTTCTAGTTTTTTTTTTCCATTCTCTCTCTCTACATCCGCTTTAACATACTAATCTTTCTCCTTTTGCTCTTTCCTCATTCCTATTTCATCCACTCAAATTTTACCCCTCCATCCTCAATCCCCACTTACTCTCCCAATACCCGGCCAATTGTAGATTTTTTATACCTCCCACACAAAATATTTTTCCCCTCTCCATTTTACTCTCCCAGCCCCATCCCATTCTAATCCTCCCCCAACATCAGCTCCCTTCTAGTTCCAGCCTCACCCAGCATCCATTCCCTTCTAGTCCCTGCATCAGCCCTTTTCCAGTCCTAGCCCCCCATCAGCCCATTTCCAGTCCTAGCAACCCCCCAACCCAATACCAGTCCTAGCCCCCCCCCATCAACCCACTTCCAGTCCTAAACCCCCATCACCCCATTTTCAGTTTAAGCCCCCCCTATAACCCATTACCAGTCCTAACCCCCATCACCCCATTTCCAGACAGCCCCCATCAGCCCACAGCCCATTAGCAGTCCTACCCCCCCAGCCCATTAGCAGTCCTACCCCCCCGCCCGCCCGCCCGCCCGCCCATTAGCAGTCCTAACCCCCCCGCCCGCCCGCCCCCCCTGCCCATTAGCAGTCCTAACCCCCCCTCCCTCCCTGCCCATTAGCAGTCCTAACCCCCCCCCTCCCTCCCTGCCCATTAGCAGTCCTTACCCCCCCTCCCTCCCTCCCTCCCTCCCTGCCCGCCCATTAGCAGTCCTAACCCCCCCCTCCCTCCCTGCCCATTAGCAGTCCTTACCCCCCCTCCCTCCCTGCCCATTAGCAGTCCTAACCCCCCCTCCCTCCCTGCCCATTAGCAGTCCTAACCCCCCCTCCCTCCCTCCCTCCCTCCCTCCCTGCCCATTAGCAGTCCTAACCCCCCCTCCCTCCCTCCCTGCCCATTAGCAGTCCTAACCCCCCCCCCTCCCTCCCTCCCTGCCCATGAGCAGTCCTAACCCCCCCTCCTCCTCCTCCCTGCCCATTAGCAGTCCTAACCCCCCCCTCCTCCTCCTCCCTGCCCATTAGCAGTCCTAACCCCCCCCTCCTCCTCCCTGCCCATTAGCAGTCCTAACCCCCCCTCCTCCTCCTCCCTGCCCATTAGCAGTCCTAACCCCCCCTCCCTGCCCATTAGCAGTCCTAACCCCCCCTCCCTCCCTCCCTCCCCTGCCCATTAGCAGTCCTAACCCCCCTCCCTCCCTGCCCATTAGCAGTCCTAACCCCCCCCCTCCCTGCCCATTAGCAGTCCTAACCCCCCCTCCTCCTCCCTGCCCATTAGCAGTCCTAACCCCCCTCCCTCCCTGCCCATTAGCAGTCCTAACCCCCCCTCCTCCTCCCTGCCCTTTAGCAGTACTAACCCCCCCTCCCTGCCCATTAGCAGTCCTAACCCCCCCTCCTCCTCCTCCTCCCTGCCCATTAGCAGTCCTAACCCCCCCCTCCTCCTCCTCCCTGCCCATTAGCAGTCCTAACCCCCCCGCTCCTCCCTGCCCATTAGCAGTCTTAACCCCCCCCCTGCCCATTAGCAGTCCTAACCCCCCCTGGCAAATTTAAAAAAAAAAAAAGCAGGCTCTGGCTGCTGCCGCGGCAGATTGCAATGTCCCGCGGGGCCCCCTCTGCCCGCTAAGCCCCTCTGCAAGGGCTTTCAGATTCGCGAGGGAGAGCATCTCCCTCGCGTCTCTGTTAAGCCCGCAGGGGCTAATGGGAAATTTCCCATCAGTCCCTCGCGTCTAAAGGGGCTGATGGGAAATTTCCCATTAGCCCCTGCGGGCTTAACAGAGACGCGAGGGAGACGCTCTCCCTCGCGAATCTGAAAGCTCTTGCAGAGGGGCTTAGCGGGCGGATGGGGCCCCGCGGGACGCTGCATTCTGCCCTTGCCGCATCCGCGGCAGCAGTCAGAGCCAGCTTTTTCTTTTTTTGCGGACCTTCCCGCGTGCCAGCTGCAAGGCCTTCGCGTGCCACAGCTGGCACGCGTGCCATAGGTTCGCCATCGCTGAACTAGGGCATAGATCAGTGTTCATACCTGAGCTTCCATTGCTGCTAGAGTTCCTCTCTATATAGCCTGGCCAGTATGTAGTCCAGTTCTTATGTCCAGCCTTCCAATCCAGATCCCTGGACACTGGATCTCTCTTCACATACCTTCTGGCACAGGTCTTAGGGTCCTTTCCACGTGCAGCCGTCTCCCTCACAGGTAGCCTCTGGTGATTCCTAGCTCTGCAGCTCCATTCCTCTGGCTTTCCCCAGTCCAATGGTGTATGCTGGCCCTTGGAATACCTCCCAGTATACGTACTGCTTTGGACTCTTCTAGACCTCTCAAAGGCTTTTCTCTTCCTTCTTCCAAAGGCTCTCTTTTCCCTCTCTGTCCGTCCGGTTTGGCTTCTGCTTCTGATGATCCTTCAGATGAAACTGATGATCAAACTCAAGCTGATTCTCAGGATACTGAGGACAATTCTCTGGATATCCAAGGTGATCATGAAGATGCTCATCTGTAGAATAAACTCTACTCTTATTCTGCTTAGATGAGTGCTCCCCCCTAATACAGCGCAGCTGTGCTGAATCAGGCCTTGCCCTTTGAGATGAGTGTTCCATCCTAGCACAGTGCAGCTGTGCTGAATCAAGCCCTGCCCTTTGCAATGAGTGCTTGGGGATTACCTCATAGCCCTTTTTGATTGAACACACGTTTTCTCACTTCAGCTCCTCTCATGGCTGTTGGAAACCTGGTGCATTCTGGGACTGGTAGTCTTTTATGGCAAAATTCTGTTTTCTCATTTCTACCAGCACTGACAGGTTGCTTGTTCAGAGACACTTCACCTTTTCTATAGCCCCTTCCTGAGCTATGATAAGCTTCCTTATCACACTGTACATTTAGATAGGAGAGCCCATAAGGGCATGTTTACAAACAGTTAACACACATTTTAACATGTGCTAATGGCCCTTTTAGCATGTGCTAATGATTACCATGCGCTAAAGGCATCTTGTGTAGTAAAAATCCTATGCTAACTGCTTAGCACACGATGGGGCGGAGACTGGGTGGGTTATGGACAAAGAGGGGGTTTGGACTGCACATTGTGGTTAGTGCATGGTACTTACATTTTGCTGTCAATTTTTCAGTTAACGCGAGTGCCCTTAATATGAGATAAAGAACTTTTCAGTGTGGTGACTGTAGGGAACATGCTGGCTACCCCCCTTCAGGTAGCGCATGTCTTTTATTTTTAGCTCCGGTAAGTGCAGAAACTTACCGCGCTTTAGTAAACATGCCCCATAGCTCTCAATTCAAAGACCATACAAAGACCATATAAGACCATACAAGTATTTTTTCAGAAAGCAAAATCACTCTCAAAAAAGCTAAATCATCTCAAAGACGGCAGAATCTGAGCTTTTATGGAAAATTGTGACAAGAATATTTTTATCAGAAGTTAGACATTGGCCCAATCAAATTCTAAAATGAGCAAGAAGCCATTATCCTTCATGAGATTGTTGTCTTTTCTGCCTCTCTGTCCCTCACTGCTGCTGTCAATCATTCCTTTTCAAATGACTTTCCTTAAATCCTTTGAAACTGTAATTATCATAGCCCTCCTTGGGTATGCTTTCTCTTAACCCAGTGTTTCAATTCATTATTTTCGATTCTCCAGCTTCCACTTTATCAAGAAGGTTCTAGAGAAAATAATCTATCTTGCTGATCCACCTCTCCATCAGCAATATGATTAATTGCTGTCAGTTTAGCTTCATCTCAAGATACAGCAGAGACAGCCTCTATTCTAGTGGATAATGATCTCCTCTTTTTTGCTGATCATGGTTCTTACTCTGTTCTAGTTTTTCTTGATCTTTGTTCTCCATGAAGTGCTGTTGACAATCGGGTATTGAACTGCTTTATGAATAGCTTTCAAGCTCTCCTTTATTAGTTCTCAGTAATACACATTTTTCTCCTTGCCTCTTTATTTGTCTTTTCTACTCATAAATGTTTCTGCTATATTGAGAATTTTCATTCATGGGCCACTCAATTTGCCCTTTGGTGTTAGCTGTCATTTTCTGCTGGTGGACTCAGCTGTATATAACCCTGGACACACTCAGTTGTCCTGCATTTTATAGCAAATATAATTTCCTTGCCTCATCAATCTTATGATCAGAGCCAGTCCAACCACTTAGCAAACTAGGCAGTTGTCTAGAGCAACAACTTGGGGGGGTGGGGGGCAAAGACCATGGCATTTGAAACTAAACAATTGATTCTGATAACCTGGGGGAGATGTGTAAGGCTTAAGGCTAGCCTAGGGTGCCAAGACCTTGAGCCAACTTTGGAGACAGCCCTGCTTATGGCTCATGTTCTAGCTTCCTATAGTCAAATGTCTCCAAGTGTGGTTTCCTGCTCCTGAAAAAGAAGTCTATCTCTTCTGTCGTCCTACTTGCATCATTTCCACATAATCCTGATTTCACCCTTGATCCAAGACAGCCTTTTGAGTGTAGCTGCCCTCCCAAGTTCTCCTTAGAGGAGGACTCATATTGAAGCTGCTGGAACCTCATGTTACCCGGTATGGCTCCTTCTTCCTAACAAAACTTCAGGGCTCTTACGCAAGTGTATCTCTCCCTCCATCTCAAAATAATAATTTTTTACACTGTGGCAGGTGTTCCAGTAAGAATAAAGTTTGCTGATGCCAATTTCATGAATAATGAGAATTTGTCAAAACACACACTTCTGGTAGTTGAATCCATAAACACACTTTAAATTCCTCTGTACAATGCCTTAAGATCTCTATGGGCTGATTTCAAACATCAGAGACCATGTTGGTGATCTCATTGGAGTTTCTATCCTCCTAGGTAGCCTCTCATTCCTTAAATCATTGAATCTCATATGTTACCCTCTCCTTTGCTCTTTCTGTATGCACCCTGATAATACTTATTTACTTATTTATTTTGTTCAATTTACTTTTTCTACTCTCCTTTATAATTCAGTGTCTAGATAACACGTGTATCAGGTGGGTTAGCCAACGCTGATTTCTTTCTCCTTTCTGCTGGTGTGAAGATTGAAAACTGCAGATTCCTTGAACATTATTTCAGATCTCAGCTTGACCATGGGTTCTCTCCTTTTTAAGACAAACTCAGGAGTGTTGAGATTTATTCCCTAAGACACAGGGAAACTCTTCACTCTAGATCTTCTAACCAGAACAAAAAAGTAACAATGGGCTGTCAGTGTCGAGTACCCCACAGTAGTGACAAACCTTGTGAGGCAACCTGCAAAACTGTACAGACAGGGAGACAGGATGATAGGATAACTCATCGGCTGTCATTCTGAAGTCTCTCATCATTCTCAACTTTAGTACCAGATCTAGGAGACTTAGTACTATTGATACTACGAAGACACTTTCTTCATATACCAAAACTATTCATTCTACTTCGGCAAGGGCTCTATCCCTTGCAGCACCTGCCCTATGGAACTGTCTCCCGGGTGCCCTGAGAACTGTTGCAGAAATTAAGGACTTTCCGAAGCAGCTAAAGACTTTCTATTTAGAAATCACTTCAAGATATCCATTAGGACATCAATAATTAATCAAGTTTTGTAGTCTTAGTATTTGTATCCTGCATGCCTCCTCCCCTTTTTCTTATTTGTAATGTACTTATTTGTTGTTATGTGAACCGCTTTGATTGAAGGAGAAGGTGGTATATAAAACCTGTTAAATGAATAAATAAATGATGGTGTTCTCTTTCTTCAAACACCAAATTCTTCCTCTACAGCTTCTCCAGAATTCTCTTTGGGATGACTAAATCTACACAATGGCAGAATTATTGGGGCCACTCCTACAGGAGAGTTGTGTAGCTTTGGAAAATGGTTCGCCCAATGTTCTTCTCTTCCAACTCTGATATGTCCTCCACATGGAGGAATAGGGTTACCTAGTACGGATCCAGTGGGTCCTTTCCTAAATCTCACTTGAATTAAGCAGATCTGCTCTTGATCATAATGATCATTATTATTATAATTACTTAAATTTTGCAAACCTCTGCTTCCAATGAGCTCTTCATAGTGATGAACAAATATAATCATACAAATAATTGCTCAGGTGAGCCACTTTTTATTGCTTCTTCTATATTTATCCTTATATGTATTTTCTTCATGCCTTTCCTGGGTTACTTCAACTCTTATCTATGGCTTCTCCAACCTCAAGTATCTTACTTTAGTATATTCTGAATGCCGTTGCTTGCCTCCTCATCCTTTTCAAAAAGCAGGACCATATTCCATCCTCCAGTCCAAGCTTGCTTTTCTTGTGAAAATTCTCCATATACAGTAACATTCCTGTTTTCCATCTGTCATCGTTCTTTCCTCTAATTTGTTCCCTCCCTCTTCCTGTTTATACAGTAACAATCTGGTAGCAGCTCATTCTCCACAGACAAACAGGATATATAGGGGGTCTATTATTAAAAAGCACTTAGACATTTGGCACTGCGGTAAATGTCTAGGTGCTTTCTATTTGCAATTTTCATCAGCATTTTATATAGCATGGGATTTAAATATCCTACTGTATATATAATATAGTTTATGTTTACGCTTATTAAATTTGCTTATCCACCTTTTGAGACACAGCAAAGCAGGAGTGCAATCAACTAATAACAAAGTAATTCAAATAAAAGAATGAAATTAACAGTTAATATAAAAAATAATAAGCATAATAACTATTAAAGTAAATTCAAAAGATAAGACAGAAAGTGGTAATTTAGGAAATCAGAAGGGTAGGGGATGTTGCTGTCTACCCCATTCTGAGAATGTTTCCAAACACCAACTCAAAATAATAAGCTTTAATACCTTTCCTAAATTTAGTGAGAGATGTTTCAGCTCTTAGATAATAGGAAAGAGCATGTCTTATTTTATTTATTTTATTTTAGCATTTAGCTCACGGTTTTCCAGTAGTAGATCAAAATGAGTTACATTCAGGCACTGTAGGTATTTTCCTGTCCCTGGCAGGCTCACAATCTAGGGTTACAAACAAAAAAAAGCAAAGTGACGTTTATTTATTTTATTTATTTCTATTATTTCTATACCGCGCTCTTTAAAATCAGCATGGTTTACATGTAACAACAATTTGTACAAAGTAGCAGAGTATGCGATGCACATTACAGAGAACAGGTTTATGCAACTTGGGTTTAACAGGGGTAACTATATATAACTGTATTCAATTGAGCTGTTCGTCTACAGGTATGCCACAGGTACGACTGTGGAATACATGACACTCTCTGAACTACATACATTTCAGGTTGTATACAAGTTTGAGCAGTCGTATTCAGACTGTGGATATGTTATCATGCCCTGGGTGTGTCGATGGTGACATTGTGGTGGGCGGAGGGTAAGCTTGGTTGACATGTAAATTCATATTGCATATGGGTATGTGAAGGGATTACTAAGGTTGTCTTGAGAGGACCACAAAGCCCTCCTTGGGTGTATGGAACCAAAACATTATAGAGATAGTCTGGAACTGCTTTGGACAGGGTTTTATATGTCAAAAAGACTTCTTTATAGTTTATCTGGTATGAAATGGGAAGCCAATGTTCCTGAATCGTAAGAGGAGTGACATGATTAAATTTTCACTTATTATGAAGCAGGCAGATTGCTGTGTTTTGCAGTAATTGCAATCACATAATAGAAGGTAATGGAAGGCCATTATATATGATATTACAATAATCAATACAAGATAAGACAAATGCAAAGATAAGTGCATATAAGTCATTAAGATCAACAAAGAAACGGATGCTATGAATCTTAGTGCAGAAAAGTAGGCTTATGATATTGAAGAGATATGTGTAGCAAGAGTTAAGTCAGAATCAAAGTGCACCATGAGAATTTTTAAAGAATTTCAGAAAGGTAGGTTATGAGCTAACAGCGATGCTTAAAGAGTTGGAAGCTCAACTCAAACTATGTGGCTGATGGATTTAACTCAAACTGTGTGACTGATGGATTTCCCATCAGCCACATAGAGATTTAAGAGAGTTACATAGAAACATGATGGCAGAAAAAGACTATATGGCCTATATAGTCTGCCTTTCCATAACAACTACTATAGTCCTTTTCCTTTAGAGATCTTCTGTGTTTGTCCCATGCTTTCTTGAATTCAGATACTGTCCTTGTCTCTGCCATCTTCACTGGGAGACTATTCCACACATCTACCACTCTTTCCGTAAAGAAATATTTCCACATATTACTCTGAGTCTATCCCCTTTCATCCTTATCCTGTGTCCTCCTCATAGCAGAGCTTTCTTTCAATTGCAAGAGGCTCTCCTCCTGTGCATTTATGCCATGGAGGTATTTAAACATCTATATCATATCTCCTCTATCCCGCCTTTTCTCTAAATTATACATATTGAGATCTTTAAATCGGTCACCATATGGTTTATAACGAAGACCACTGACCATTTTGGTAGCCACCCTCTACGCTGACTCCATCCTGTTTATACCCTTTTGAAGGTGTGGTCTTCAGAATTGCACACTATACTCCAAATGAGTTCTCACTAAAGACATACAGAGGCACTATCACCTTCTTCTTCCTGATGGCTATTCCTCTCCATATGTACCTAAGCATCCTTTTGGCTTTCGCCATTGCCTTTTCTACCTGTTTCACCACTTTAAAATCATCAGAAACAATCATGCCCAGGTCCCGCGCTTTTTTTGTGGACTGAAGTACTGCATATTGTACTCCATACTGTACTACTCCCTTGTATTTTTGCAACCCAAATGCGCGACACTTCATTTTTTAGCATTAAATCTCAGCTGCCAAATGCTCAACCATTTTCAAGCTTGACAGCCCTCTTCATGTTATCTATTCCTTCCTGGATGTCTACTTTATTGCAGATTTTGGTATCATCCACAAAGAGGCAAACCTCACCCAACAGCCCTTTCTCAATATCATTAACAAAAATGTTAAAAAGAATTGGACCAAAGACAGATCACTGTGGCACACCACTGGTAACATTCTTTTTCTAGGAGTGAGCTCCATTTAACTGTACCCTTTGTCACCTCCCAATCAACCAATTTCTAACCCAGGCAGTCACCTTAGGGTCCATCCCTAGTGTGCTCAGTTTATTTATAAGTCACCTGTGCTGAACAGTGTCAAAGGCTTTACTGAAATCTAAGTACTGTGGTAATGAGGCTTCTGACAAGCATAGAAAAAGGGCTGGTTTTAAAACTTTTTCTTCTGAGCTAAAGCATGGCTCAGGCAGGCATTCATTTAAATCAGCACCTAGAGAGCAAAGCCACATGACTGAGAGTGCTGAGTACAGACCACACCTGCCTCCATGGCAACACAGAGTGCAAATGAGAAACACCTGGGGGGATGGGGCAAGGAAACGGGTCTCACACTAAAACATTTAAGCTCTCAGGATCAAAGGCAGAGAGAGAGAGAAGCAGGGAGAGAAGCAGAGGAAGGAACAGAAGGAGCAGAGTCAAGATGGGAGTCTTAGACAAGGCAGACACGGGAGTCACGGCAGAGAGGCAAGAAGCCAAAGCCAAGAGAGTCCCGGCAGATTGGACAGTCTAGGAGAGAAAGACTGAGGAGTCTGACCAGAGGCTCTGGAGAATGGCAGAGAAAGTCTGAGCTTCGGCACAGAAGGGATTCTAACAGCAGCTCTTCTACCAGAGACAGCTGTACAGAGTTTGCAAGCCCTTGTGAAGGTAGGAACCCAAACTCTGGGAGAATTGTAGAATACAGCTCAGATAGCAGTAAGGCTGCTGAGAATTCAGAAGGAGAGATTTATCCTTCTAGAAAGTCTGAGAGAAAGTCTGTTCCTAGAAGCCAGGGAAGACAGCAGAAACCTGTGAGTGTCTTGCCCAGAAATACAAAGCCGTGCAGCTCATATAGGAAGCCTGAAGGGAGAAAAGGGAATCCCTGGGATGAAATGTTTAAGTTAATGCAACGATTGAAACCTGATTGTGCAAATAAAGATCCAGAGCTGTTTCAGGGTGAAACTGAAGACATGGAGATAGAGTTAACTGGATTGGAGCAGGATACAGAGTCTCTAATGGATTGCTCAACAGCTTATGTTTCATAAGGGGAAAAGCTGAATTGCTAGCCAAAGAGAAAATTCAGAACTGTGATAAATGCTCTGAGGTTTTTGAATGCTGAAAGCAAAAGGAAAGGATTACAAATGTGTTTTGCTTAACACTGTTTGAAGCATTAGCCCTGTATGCTGAAGAAAGCTACTTGAGTTCATTATTGTTTCTGTTATACCTTGTTCATGTTCTAAAGAAGATTTACTTTGCTAAAGTCTGATGATACAAAAGAAAATTAATAAATTTCCTGTGAATTGCCTAAAACTACTTGGACTGCTTATTAACCACAACTAAAAAATCCCAGCAGCATTTGCTCTGGTAATAAGTCAGTTTAACAAGAACAGTTGGCACGCAGTGCTCTTTATAGGCAGCCGCCTAGACAGGGTGCAGTGCCACAGTACACTACATCTATGGCTGTCCCTAGATCAAACTCTTTGGTCACCCAGTCACCCCTCTAGTAAACACATGCTGCCTCAGATCCTGCAATCCACTGGACTCCAGAAACCTCACTATATTTTGTTTTAGCAGTGTTTCCATTAATTTACTTACCACAGAGGTCAGACTGACCGGCCTGTTGTTCCCAACCTCATCCTTACTTCTGCTTTTGTGTAGAAACCACATGTGCCTTTCTGCTGTCCTCTGGGACTACTCCTGACTCTGAAGAAGCATTGAAAAGGTCAGACAGTGGAGCTGCTAGAACATCCCCAAGTTCCTTCAGTATCATTTGTCATTTATTATGATTTGATTGACCTCCCTTAGGAAAGCAGACAGAGCAGTTTACAAATAAAATTACACATAAAACAAAGGCAGGAAAAGGAAAGGAACTACAATTAATCATAGGAAAGAAGGAGCCAAAGGTAGATAAGGAGTAGACAGTAGAGAAATCAAGGTATGCAGGAGAACAGGTTATCTACACCGCGAGTCTCAGGTAGCTTCTACTCCAAATGTCTGGGAGAACAGGAATGTTGTTTAAGAGCTTCATAAACTTAGGGAGAGAGGGTTCCAAGTGAAGGTGGGAGGGAAGACAGTTCCAAAGTGCAGGAGCAATGTAAAAAATTGCAAAACGGCGTGTAGATTCATATTTAGCACCTAGACGCCTAGACTATGCATTTGGTTTAGTCATTGCAATACCAGGTCTAACCTGAAGCACCTAGTCAAACATATGTAGGGGTATGTTTACTAAATCAATGGGGCTGCGACTCCGATATCACATGGAGTCTGCTATCGCGGTTTAGTAAACATACCCTATAGAGCCATTCCAGAAGCCAAATAGGTCGCATGGATGTGTGAGGAGAAGTGTATATGGTGAAAATGTTCAAGGTGCCCGCGGACGTTTATTTCGCATGCATGGGTGCAACAGGGGCATGCCCTGCCTTGGAGATGTGTAGACCGTATTCCAGAAAGCTGCATGCATGTTTGCAGTCTTGGCCGCAGTCGTGCCTGTTATTCCTGCCAAATACGTGGGACAAGTCCAGGACTTTGCCAATTTTCTGCTGTCTTCTAGGATTCATCCTTGCAAGTGAGAGTGTGTGTGTGCCCACTAAGGTTGGAGGGTTGCACTGGAGGAGCTGGTGTTGGTATCTGCAAAGTTGTATACTTTCTTTACAAATATTTTAATGAGTTTGTTCCCAAACGGTTTTCCTCTTTACTGCTTTCTTATTTAGCGTATAAGTCAAAACGTTTGCAGTCTTTTAGCACTTTGTTATAAATTCTTTGTAAAGGTATCATTTTTTATCAAGGTTTATACACATCATTCCTTATAAGGTGGCTAAATTATGGTCAGAATTATATATGCAGTTAAGAAACTCTTCTTCCTATCTTTGTATTTGAAAAAATTTGAAGGCCTGGTTGTTTAACTCTTACTCAATGTCAACACTTGCTTATGCTTCTTATTCTTTTTATGTATTCTTCTGTTGCAAACCACGCTGAACCACTTTGTATGTGATTATAGCGGTATACAAGTATATGTTAGAATTAGAATTATATGAATATAAATGAATGCCTGGTTTGCACTGGCCATTGCCGCATGAGGCAGAGAGAGAAAGGAGGAGGGCAGTGAGGAGGCTACCTTATCAAAGGCTACCTAGGCTGAGTATATGGAGCTTACTGATGAACTCAGTGTCCTCAGGTTCCACTTTGATAGGGCAGCCATACATCAGCTGTGACAGGCACTGTAGCCCCACTTCAGTGGATTAACATACAGAGGGCAGGCCCTGCCTGTGCATTTAAAAGTGATAACAGAACTCGCCTCCTTAGCAACAGGGACCCTTCAGTCTGTGCTGGCAACTACGGCAGGTCCGAGCTAAATGCATTTCCCAGATTCTGAGTGCTTTCCTGATACGTGCCTCAGATTATATTGCATTCCCCCACACAGTGCAGCAGAGACAACAGACAATGTTTCAATATCGGGAGGTGGCTGGGATCCCTTCTGAGCTGGGGTTGATTGATAGTACGCATGTGGCCCCAAGGACCCTTGACAGAAGGAGGCCACATTCTGCAACCGAAATGCATTCTACTCTCTCAATATGCAAGTAGTATGCAATGCACTGGGAGAACTTACTGATGTTGTTGCAAAATTCCCCAGATCGTGCCGCGATGCATATATCTTTTCCCAGTCCGGGATCTATGTAAGCTTTGAGTGTGGTGAAATCTCCGGAGGCTGGCTACTAAATATGCTGACACAGATATCCCTACTTCTCTGCCTACACAGGTCTGATCAGGGGAGCATTTCCAGAAAGCAGACTGTGAGACAACAGGCAGGGTTGCCCCACAGATGGCCAATGTGTAGTCGCTGTCTGTAGGATGCTGGAGTTGCCATATATCTAACAAACATGTATCTTGGATCAGGGTTTTAAGCATACTGTGAGATCTGGAGGGTTTTCTAAACCAAAGTGGCTGTTGGTCCAAGAGCAGATCTAAGACAAGGTTAAAGTCCCTTTCTAGGACAACCAGATGGGTCTAACATCAACTACTTCTCCTACCACAGTCCAAAAAAAGTCAAGGTTATCAATGTTAGGGGCATAAAGGTTCATCAAAGAGAGTGTACAACAGCCTAATTGTATTAACACTTTATCCCAGCATCCTTCTACATCAGATCGAGACTGTAACACCAGCGAGGTGAGCAACTTCCGGACAAGGATAGCTACACCATTGTTCTTCCAGATGGCCAGAGAAAAGGCCACCAGCAAGAAGGATGTATTCCCAAGCTTTCAGGACTCTCCAGCATTCAAGTGCGTTTTCTGGAGATACAAAACATCAGTTTTCTTGTTGAGTCCATAGACCAAGATCTTTTTACACTTTATTGGGTTATTAATACCCTTAATGTTCAGAGACAAAAATTTAAGACTCCCCATTACATAGTTTAAGATGCCTTAAAGGAAGCCCGTACACAATTATGTCTAAGACTAAAAGTACATTGGGGTAGATTCGGACCCGTGCTTAGCAGGGATATATGTTTGGATGTACATCCCTGCTAAACAACAGGGTGACGATTCTACCCAGAGCACCCCACATGTACAGCAGAGATGTGTGGGAAGCTCTGTATGGGGACGGGAGGGTTCCAGCCAAGGTAGGAGTGAGGGCGGGCTAGAGGCGTTACTCCTACCCCAGACATACAGGGCCGATTTCATTGTCGGCCCTGTATGTCCAGGGTCAGTGATCTGGATGAGGGACTTATTCCATCTCAAAGTGAAATAAGCCCTCCTAGACAGTGGCAAAGGTAGAATCCAGGCCTGGAAAAAGAGGTGGGTGTAGGGAATTCTCTGCAGCTCGATCCTGGCCACAGCAGGCCCGATCGGTGGTCGGGTGGTCGGGTGGTGGGGATAGGATCATTTCTGCATCTGCCAGGAATTGGAGCTCCTGCATGGAGCTGCAGTGCCATGGCAACAGAACGTCTAGTCCCCGCGGGATCAGAATCAGGTGCAAATCCGGCCCGTCCAGCCTGGATGCCCGGACAGGCCAGAGAACCCAGACTGGAATTGGCCTCATCGTGTTTAAATTCGGAGACTAGCTTGACAAGAACTGTGGATGCCCTAAAAAAGGAAAGTGTCGACCACTTTAGAAAATTGGCAAGCATATCTTGTAATTGGCAAAGAGAAAAAGATACATAATCCCTTCAGGAATTGCCACCTAAGTACCATAGACACAATAAAAATAATCCCTCTGACAAATTTTCCTAAAACAAAAGAGCACACTAGATCAAACCAGGGAACCCATAGAAAAGCAGACGGTAAATACCTTACCATTGGGAGAGCTAACAGCGGTGCCAATAGACACCAGAGGACCCTAACTCAGATAGCACCTCGTACTCACTCCTATCTCTTCCCCACTCGTGCCCCCCCCCCACAGCATTACAGATTGAAAGAGTAACCACATCAACGCAGTGCAATTAACCCCATTTAACCCATATCCCAGAACAATTCCCTTTGCATCGCTGCCTAAACCTCAATCATACTTAAAGATGTCCCGACAACAAAACACAGCCACATAGATAACAGGGAACATCACACAGCACTCACACATCCAAACAATCCAAACTGAAACAAAAACGCAAGATAATGCACCCGCGACTTCAACAAATATACCATACATTATCATAGAGCCTTAGAACAGCATGTCACATAATAGCCGCTAAGGTACTCATACAATCACTATCACATTTTAACATCTGTAAGCTGAATGACACAACTAAATGAAGCTTAACAACATATCGCCATCAGAACAGGGTGGCTACCGTGACTCAGCACCCATGAAAGGTCGCCAATATCACAGAATCAGAGTCCAAATTTGAAAACTAGACCCGGGCTCTGAAGATAGTTCTATATGTCACTGCATCTGTTCTGCTTCCTTTTCCTCCAGATAAGCTTGCAATGCCTCTGGATCCTTGAAGATTCAAGTCTGGTTATGTAGAGCGACCCGCAAGTGGGTAGGGTAAAACATCCTGAAGCGGGCCTGCAGGTGTTGAAGGCATGGACACAACGCAAGAAGTTGCTTTCTTCTGTCTACAGGATTTCATGAAATCAAGAAAAAAGAAACGTTTATGCTCCTTGAAGACAATCGAAGAGCGGATCTCGGCAGCAGCCATGATTTGAGATACTTGTTGGAACCACAACGCTTGTAGAATAATAGGTTGGGGATATTTACTGTGTGCTGGCAAATGTGTAGGAACATGGTAGACCTGATTAATCTCAAATGGAAGAGAGAACTCCAGTTGCAACAACTTAGATATTAAAGTCTCTAAAAATTGTATAATGTTAGGGAATACCCAGAATCTGGATATTATTTCTTCTGGATCTGTTGCTCATATCTTCCAGGCTACATTCCAACTGCAATATGCGCTTTGCGTTCTCGTCTACTTGATTCAAACACTCTTCATGAACCAGCAACATATTGTCAGCCCTCTTAATGCAAAGGATAAGTGAGGCCTGTTGACCTTTCAGTTCTGTAATGTCTTCTTGCATCTTGGAAAGTGAGTTGCTGTTTGCTGGAACTAGCTCTTTCACCTCTCTAATTTCAGACAGCAATTCTTGCATACCGTCCAGCGGATCACAGGTAGCTACCATTTCCTGGGGGGGGGGGATGGAGGTTCTTGTTTCAATCTCTTAATGCCTGAATTTAGATTCCCCCAAAATTCTAGATGTGCTGGTTTCGGTCCAGACATACTGTGGAGGGGGAAATACTGAAGGAGGGAAAAGACAACCTCACAAAATCAGATCGGGTGTCAGATTCTTACAATGATCCTCCAGAGCTCAGGTCTCAAGCATCCATCTTGGCCTGCAGTCGGCTCTGCCCCTAGGAACTGTCTTTTTCTAATATTAACTATGTACAGAACTGATGTGGATCTGCACAATGATGCGTACAAGAAAATTTCTCCCATGCATGGTTCACCATGCTAGAAAGCTCTACCAGCCAAGAGAGCTTTGTTTACACTTTTTTTTTCACCCAAGTTCCATCAAATGACATCATTCGTACATGAGAACTAATATCCTGCATTTCTCAGAGAACACCTGTTACAGGTAAGCAACTTTGCTTTCTTTATTGTTGCTGCTCCCATAATGACTGATTCTGTTTATTTACGAATCCTATATCCAGTCTCCTGTGTTTCTGTGTATTGATCAGGACTGTATCAAGCTAGAAATGCACCCTATCCGACTACCAAATTTGGCGCCCCCTCCACCCAGCTACGTTCAGTAACTCATTCTTTTTGAGCTTCCCAGAATCCCAGAGATGCTATCAGTGCCCCTTCTGTGCTTGCGCCTTGTGCAGCCGCACCTCTAACACATCCCTTGGTACGGCCCTGGTATTGATTACCTGTTTTTTTTTCATGTATGTTATAGGTGCTATTAAGACTGATTTGTCTTATAGGATAGTCTGCAGTGTTTGATATGACTTTCTTGATGTCTCTTTCTATTGGACTGCAAGCAGCAAAGGGGCTGAGGTTGACTCAATGGGCAATTTAAGCAATATGATCTCCAGCTTTCAATCTACAACACAGAGACAGAGAATGCTCCTTCTAGCATGCAAGAACATAGTTTTGCAGCGCGTGGGTGTTTAGAAAGAGAACTTACATTAGCAAAAAAAAAAAAAAGAAAGAAAGCTCTGCATAATTATCATGTCTTTCCTTAATAATTAGCTTTACTGTTACAATAGTGCAGAATCTTACAAAAGCTTAGCACAGAGACTGTGAGGGTCTCTCTACCCAGGCTATACATTCAACAGATGTATCCGAGCAAAATATAAATGTCCTCAACTTAGCATTGAAGATATTCTTTTTATGAATTACAAAACAAAGTCGCTGAAATGAAAAAGTATTTGCTAGATGGGAATTTAAATATTTTGGCTTTTTGACATCTAAATTGAATGTTTACATTTATAGCTTTTAATCTTTGCAACAAGGAATATTGATACAGAACACTAACAGCTCCAGTATCATGAAAGAGGCTGCTGTTTCCTTGACAGCATTAGTTGACAAGTATAGAAAACATGACTTAAGATTCTGTTTTAGGACAAGACTAGAAGTACCGGAAGAAATATATTAATGTAACAAGGTATGCATTTAAATTAATTTTGATCTGTCTTAATATAAGCAGTTCAGAAGCTCGTTCAAGGTGAAAATAACAAACAAGTACTCTGACTTCGAGAGATCTCTGAAAGAATTAATACCTTTAACACCAAGTAAAAAAAATCCTACAGCATTTCACACGTTCTTTATCTGGGCAATAGATTTGGGTAGACCCTACAAACAAAATGGATACTGCTCAGAATAGAAGCAGGCAGCAAATTACCCATCATCATCTGTCTATATAGGCTTCTGACAGCACGGTCTGCTGTTCCTCTGGTTACTGTACCAAGGAGCAGTTGACAGGAAGGAATAGTTGGCATACAAGTAAAAGGATGGAGCAAGCCCGGTAATTGATGGATCCATCTGCGTGAACTGGAAGATGCTAGAGACAGCAGTTCATGGGGGGGGGGGGGGAGGGGGGAAGGAAGAGAGAACTAGGCAGCAGCCTCACAGAGGTTGGGTGAGGAAGGATAGAGAGATGGGAAGGTGGGACTTTGGGACTGGGCTGTTGGCAAAGAAATGCTCATTGCCTCGTAAATACAGATGACATATAGTTTATAATAATAATATGACTGTGAGTTCATGGTATGTCTGTCTATGAAGGTTTACTCTAGCAGGTGCCACAAGGTGGCAATGTCCTCCTATTAGTATCATACATGATACTGACATCTTGTGGCCACTACTGGTACTTCAGCCTCTCTCATTTCCTGGATAGATAACAGTAACAAAGGAAATTACATTAGAGAAAGACTAGCATGGACCATCTAATCTTCCCAGTAAAGTAGCTAGAGATGTACCTCCCCTATGCCTTTATTTAGGGTTGTACCTGCCATTCCATGCAGGTTATCCACCTCTTTTTTATGAAGTATAGAAGGTATTCTTGCTCTATGATGATCCATGCCTTTTTGAATTCTATCACTAGTTTGCCCTCACCACCTCCACTGGGAAGGCATTCCAGGAACCCTTCTCCCTTTACATGGAAACACATTTTCTGATATTGCTTTCAGGCTTACTTTCTTGCAGCTTTATTTCATGTCCTCTAGTTCCATTGCTTCCCTTTCTTTGAAAAAGGTTTATTCATTAATACTTTTCAAGCATTTAGACATTTGCATCATATTTCACCTCCCCACCCTCTCCTCTAAGGTATGCAAATTCAAGTCTGAAACATCTTCTGATAGAGACCCAATATCATTTTGGTCACCTTTCTCTAAACTGCTTGACGTGTTTTAACATTGTTGGCCAGGGATGGTCTCCAAAACTGAGCACAATACTCCAGATGAGGCTTCATCAAGGACTCCTCCCTTCCGCTAGTTATGCCCCTCTATGCATCCTTAATCCAAGTAATAAGGTTCCCAACATTAGTCAGTCACTTAAATACACCTTATATTTAAATTTACATTTAAAGAGACCCTGAGAGAAGGCTATATAAAGTGCAACCATTCAAAGCACTAAATCAAAAGCCTTTTAACACCATCTGCGGTCTTTGAACCCTGTGCAACATTTTTTAAAATTATATTATTATTTATTTTTCATGCCCTTCACCATCCTTAATTTAAATATAAACTAGAAATTCTTATCAAAATGTTTCTTCTAAAAGACACTACTTAGCTGCTCCCAGCAAAACTCGACATGATCATGTTTCAGGCTCTCTATGCATCCTCCTGGCTTTAGCCACCGTCTTGCCATGCTGTTTTGCAACCTTGAGATCCTCAGACATTTTCACTCCATGGTCCTTCTTCTGGTCAATGCACATCAGCCTCTTGCCTGCTATCATATTCAACTCCTTTGGATTTCTGAACCCAAAAAGTATCACTCTGCACTTCTTCACACTAAAGCTTAAGTGTTGAGTATTAGCCCATGCATACAATTTTTGTAGATCACTTCTCATGTTGCCAACTCCCTCTATGTTGCCCATTCTTGCAAAGTTTGTCATCTGCAAAAAAGGCAAACTTTTCCGTTTAACTCTTTGGCAGTATCACTCATAAAGACATTGAACAGAATTGATCTCAGGACCAATCCCTGAGGCACTATACTACTCACCTTCCTTTCTTTTGAGGGAATTCCATCTACCACCACCCTCAATCAGCCAACTTCTGATCCAGATCACCACCTTGGGACCCATTCCCAGACTCTTCAGTTTATTCATAAGCCTCCTATGGCAGTATGGCATGCCATGGGAAGAGGTTTCCTTTAAAACACAGGCCAGACAGCAGTTCAGGGAAAATAAAAGCAGTTTTTATTCTGTCCAAGCTTGTTAAACCTCCACAAAGCAAAACCTAGAACAGACAGTAGTTCAGGGAAAACAAAATCATCTTACTTCTGTCCCAGCTTGCTAAATCTCCACAAGCTGGTTCTCCCAGATCTTCCTCCAGTCTCAGTTAAAGTTCCTACCTCAGAACTCCTTTGCATGGCTTGCCTTGGACGGACTTCTGGCTCCATGGGCCTCTCTCCCTCCTGCAGCCTACTGGATTCTTAACCTCTCCCTGTCAGCCATGCCCTCCCAGCCCTGAACTCTGGGCTGAAGACTTTTGTAAAGGGCACTGTTGATACTCCGTTTGGAGAGGGACGGGTAACATTCTATAGACCCCATCACACCCCCTACAAGGAAAGGCATCAAAGGTTTTGCTGAAATCTAAGCAGATCACATCCAGCATATGCCCTCAATCTAGTTCTCTTTTCACCTAGTTGAAGAAATCAATCAGATTCATTTGGCACAATCTTCTTTTGGCAAGAACTATATTTCCTCAGATCTTTCAACCCATTGAATTCTAGAAAGTCCATTAGCATCTCCATTATCTTTCCTACCACTGAAGTCAGGCTTACCAGCCTGTCGTTTCCAATTTCTTCTCTGTTTCCACTTTTGTGAAGATGGACCACGTTGGGCCTTCTCCAGTCACACAGAACTTCCCCTACCTCCAAGGATCTATTAAACACATCCTTTAAAGGTCCTGCCAGAACCCTCTGAGCTTCCTCAGTATCCAGCACTATGGCTTTGTCCACCTTCAGTTTCCCAAGCTGTTCGTAAACACATTCTTTTGTAAATGGTGTGTATCTACTCCATTTCCCTTAATACCTTTATCAATCATGACTGTTTCTTCTCCAGGATTTTCTTTCATGAATATGGAACAGAAGTATTTGTTTAGCATTTCAGTTTTTTCTTTGTTCTCTCCACGCATTTATCCTCGGCATTTTTGAGTCTTTCATTTCCAATTTCACCTCTGGCCTTCCTCTACTCCACATTAAACTATACCTAAAAAAAGTCTTGTCACCTCGTTTCACAACCTCAGCTATTTTTGCTACTGTATGTGCTTTTGCCATCCTCATTCTTCTCATTGTCCCGATCAGCTTTATCAGTATTCTTTTCTGTGTTCTTCTTTTTGTGATCTGTATTCTCTGAATGCTGCCCTTTTTGCCTTTATTTTTGTAGCCACTTCTTTGGAGAACCTTATTGGTTTCCTTTTCCTCTTGTTCTTATTTACTTTCCTTGCACAACATTCTGTTGCCCTTTTTATAGCCACTTTCAGTTTAGCCACTGCCTTTTCCCTTCCCTGATAGCTCCTCCTCAGGTACTTTCCCATTTTACCAAGGCCAGCATGTTTAAAATCTAAGACTGAATTTGGCGTGACTGGATCCTGCCTTGATTTTTATAGCAAGCCACACCGTGTGGTGATCAATGTTGCTCATGTGGCACCCTCCTGGACATTAGGCACAATATCTCCATTTGTGAGTACTAGATCCAGTGTTGACTCTTCCCTGGTGGGTTCCATCAGCATTTAAGTATTATCATAATAGATTTGTGCTGATTCTATTTGCTGGCAATAATAGACAAATACTTGCAGTGAGAGCCATATGTGATGACGATAATTGTTTATATCATGGTTTGAACATTACTAAAAAGTGTGAGAGTAGTGGCAAGATGAAGGAAAGGCAGGTCACACATTTCCTGACAGAGGCTCAGCCGTTTCAGAACCAGAAGCAATGGTTCGGAAGCAAGGAGATGGTGTTAGTCGGCAGTGTAAGCGACAGAGCAGAAGACATATGTGACTGTTATGTACCTCATCAGCTGGTTCCATTAGCAGTATGGGCAGCGCTCAGGATGAGAAAGAATGTAAGGCCAGAGGCTGTAAATGTGGAAAGAATGGACATCCTAAAGCTGAGCTAAAAGGAGAAACTGGCTGTGCTTGTGGTAATGTTGAGTGAGAAAGGGAAGAAAGTCAAGGAGGAAGAGGTTGAAGGGGGAAGATAAGGAGGGATAAGGGAAGAGGGGTTGGAGCAAGGCATGGAAATTGAGAGAGATGAGGAGAGGTTAGCAGTGGTTGAGTGAGGGAGAAAGGAAAGGAGATTTGGAGAAAAGGAATAAGAGGAAGTAGGTAAGAGAGTGATAGCAGGAGGTGGGAAAGGGGGATACAGGGTAAGAGGGAAGAAAGGCAAGAGCAAGGGGGAAAGGAGGCAGTGGGGGGAGGAGTGCTTCAATGTTCTGCAGGTTTTAGCTGTCATTAAATAACACAATCAAAATGCCCCATGCTGTTACTAAACATTCCTTTCTACAATGTCCCTTCATCCCCTTGCGTTTCCTTCTTCTTCTACCCAACTCCTCTATCCCCGCTCTGCCTTCCATCTCTCTGAAATCTCTCTCTCTCTCTCTTCCAAGATGCCGTCTTTCTCCTCTCCTTTTCCAATCTCATCCCCCAGATTTCTTCCCCTGTCTCTATTTTCTACCCCATCCTACCTTTCCAAAACAGGTCATTAAAATGATTTTTCTCCCCAAATAAATAATCCAGGCACAGAAAAGTCACAAAATAGCAATAAAAAGAATCTAAAAATTGGTATGATTTAATATATACGTAAATGTACTACATAATTGTCACCAAACTGTATAAATCTTGCTGCAGCATTTACCCATGAGTAGCTGGGTGAAACCAGATTTTCGGAGGGGCGGGGGGGAGAGGCTGTGGTTATAACATGAGCTAGTTAATGACTGTTAGTACAAAAGGCAAAACAGTCTTAGTCCAAATTTAAACTCACCAGAGCCATTCTTGGACCTATACTTTCAGACCTTCAAGCCCCTGAGGTGGCCTTTTGGGAATGTGCATTTTCAGAGCAAATGATGCATGACTGGCCACAATTACTGATCATGCTTTGCATCCCAGCAGGCCTTTAATATTAGGCACTGGAACGTCGCATTTTGAAGTAACAATTACCATAACAATCAAGAAAAGGGTGTGCCTTTATATGGTTTCAGGGTGTTCAGAGTCCTCTGCTGCAGCACTATGCAAGCTGATTTATATTTCTTTAACAAAACCAAATTGTTAAATCTTTATTGCATTAACAACAACATTCATGAAATAATGAATTTGATATAGACAAGTATGTATAATAGGACTGGAGAGCTTCTTAGGTTATTACGAAGCCCTTAGCTGGCCAGCCGGCAAAGGGGGCAGACCACCCCAGCACTGTTGGGCTACTGAATGGGTAGTTTGTGGGTGGAGCAGGGGCAGTACTGGCACTTACCCGGTTAGCATGGTTTTCAGCAGCCCTTGCTCAGGCCGCATGAAAAGCAGGCCTAAGTTGCAATCCGGGCAAGTGCATATGTGAATCTCTAAAACACTAGCGTAAGAAGCAGAGATGGTACCTTAAATGCAAGTGTGGACATTTACACTTGCTCGAGAGTGGATGTCAACAGATGTTCATGAAGTTCACAAATATGTGCATAGGTTAAGGGATTTAATAATCAACACATGTACTTGTAAGCTCTCACTAGACTCTGACCTGACCTTGTCCCTTGGCTACACCTACTGGCACCTTCACGCCATTGTACCTTTACACTGAAAGGCATTTTATGAGGCAAGTTACACACATAGGAGACCACTATGCATGAAAATGACTTTATAAAATTATTCCCTTTATGTACTTTTTGTATGACTTAGCAATTTCCCCTTGCTCTACTGGCCTTCGACTTCAATTGGAACCAGCCTATACTGGGGCTACATCACCATGACCTTCTTTCATAAGTGCCCAGGACTTTGCCCCTTTATTAACCTTTCTTCCATCAGAAATGGGCTGTAAGTTCTTAAATTCCACTAGGCCCTGCTATTGCACTGCAGTCTTGCTTCATGGCTTTACAGTCCATAGAGCCTTGTTATCCATCCATCATGATCTAGGCTAGAATGTGTTGATCCCGAGCAGCAGCTGGGACTTCCTATACCCAGGGAGATTGTGAATGTTGCTGCTGCTGCTTCTCCAACTTTCCCAGTCCAATGAGTCCAAAAGCTGAAGTTAGTCTTGACAATCAAATTCAGATCTTTCTCCTGACAGGGTATAGTACTGGGCTGGACCCATATATAGGCTTTATGATTTCAAACATTTCCCCATTTTCTTCTTCACTTTGCCATATTTTATATTTTCCTACCTCTGGCGCTTCCCCCCTCTCTCTCCCCCATACATACATATTTTTCTTCTTTATTCCCAATGACTATTTCTTAGTTTTTTTCAGATCTACTTTTCTCTAACCCTGACAGTGACCTTAAACTTTAATCAATATAAATGTGAATATTACACAGTGACCATAATTCAAAAGTCATTCAAGTGATTATAGTTTAGCATAAGATGATAGAAGAGTAAAGGTTGGTTTTCAGAAATAGGAAGTAAACATGAGAAGGGAGAATGGCTGACTGGATAGAACATCAGGTTTCGATTCTGGGAATGTTTAGGACAAATCTTCAAGGCTTCCCGCTGACATGGTACAATATTGGCTAAGTCCGTTCATTGTCCTATTCTTCTAAGATTCAATTGATAGGACAGTCTTTATTAACTCTTATTAAGGTTTATTTTTCTTTTATAAGAAGGTTTGGTAATTCTGGATACCGATAAAAGAGCAGGAGAATACGTAAGGCTTCTTAAAGTATGTCTACCTCTCAGCCTTCATACCCCAGCTGATTTCCATAGCGAGTTCAGAGCTGAACTGTAAGTGGAGGAGGTCAGGCTAGCTCTGTCTGTGACATGTGAGGAGACCAGGAGTGAGACAGTATGACAGCAAAACCATTACAGCAAAGAAGGAAAACTGAACCAAAGCAAGTGAATGCTGATTAGAATTGGAAAATTAAGAAAGAGAAGGAGGGGGAGAGTTAAGGAGAAAGGGAGAGGTGGGTCTGCAGGGACACTGCAGAGACCTGAGACGGTCATGTGAGTGACCCAGATTTTATTCCCTCTTTTCAGGGAAAGATGTTAATACACTGTTAAAGGTTTTCTGTATTCAGAGAGAATCACTGTAAGAGACACTGCATTTATAGGTACATTTTAGAAAAGCCATGTATGTGGTGGAAGGAGCGTGAAAAGGTCTGCAAATCTATGTCAGATTTAGAAGAGAGACTGATATAGAATCAACATATCTTTGCCCCTCAGAATTTCTGTGATTATTAAAAACAGGGCTGGACCAAGGGTATCCAACAACCTAGGCAAATCATTGGTCATGCGCCGCTGCCCCACCCATAGTCCAGCATCTCTCCTTCTCTTCCCAATTTCCCTGAGGCCTCCAGCATCTCCCCTTCCCTCCCCACCCCAAAGTGTCCAGGATCTCTCCTTCTCTACTCTCCAGCATCTCTCCCCTTTTGTTTTCTCACCCCCAGGTAGCCAGCACATTCCTCCTCTTCCTTTACCTTCCCCAAGATGTCCAGTAACTCCCTTTTCCCATCATCACCACTGCTCCTGAAAATAATTGGGCATCGGGATGTGTCACTACAACCAACAGACAGCATTGGGAGAAGTCTCTTAAAGCTTCTATCAGCGGTGGGCCTTTGAGTAGCTGCATGTGTGCACACTGAAGGCCTGCCATGTCCCACCCACATAGGGACGGGATGTGGAAGGTCTTGAGCATGCCACATGCGCGTGCACCAGCGCTCAAGAACACACTGCTGACAGCAGTTCTGAAGAGCTTAACTAGTGCGGTCTGTTGACGGTAACCGTGCCTCTTGAATCCTGCAGCTCTAGGAAGATGCCTAGTCTGCCTAATGATAGGGTCAGCCCTTGTAAAAATGGCTGCAGACACAAGGAAGTGCAGGAACACATGAGAATTGATATCTACGTGCAGCAGAAGGCACCATTTCATAAATTTGATTTATTTATTAGGTTTTTTTTTTATTGCTTTATCCGTCAGTCAAAGCGGTTTACATTGTAACTTAAACTTGGTCATGTACATTAAACAGGGACGTTGATAACCTGGATTTTTCTGAGGCAATGGAGGAATAAGTGACTTGCCCAAGGCTACAAGGAGTGCTAGTGGGAATCAAAAGCTTGTCTCTTGGCTCCCAAGCTAGTGCTGTAACCATTAAGCTGCTCCTCCACTCCATATACACATGAGAAATGTCGATGAAGGAAACCCAGCAGTTTACATATGGATGTGTTGGCACTTACACATATATCTGGCCATTTTGCAATCCTAGACATGTTAATTCCACCAATTAACTATAGAAAACTCTACCTTTCCTGCACATCTATTTGGAGTGGGCAAATAAACTTGGGGAAATTAAGGAGCATGGCCAAAAAGAACATTTTTAAGTTACCTATTCTCATGGAGCAGGTGTAAATCCAAGACACAACACAAACAGGTGCACCAAAACAGTGGTGGGTTTGAGCAGCCTTATTAGAGAAACAGCCCCATGTGTTTCGGCTGAATGTCTTCTTCAGGGGGTACTGGCTGTATCGCTGCAAATAAGGGCTATGGTAAAATGTGAACCACCTAGCTGTCCTAATTCACTGTTGGGCCCTATATGGTTAGCTTTTTGTCCTGCCAGCCCATGCCCCCTGGCAAACTCCTTTGTAATTTCAACTTGGTATGGACATCTACCTGTAAAATGAGCCTGTTCTAAAATGGTCATTTTGCATGTGGATGCAATTTACATGTGTAAGTGATCATATGTATATGTGTAAATTGTGAATAAAGCTTCCAAAATAACCCCTTAAGCCACTCCGTCTGGGTCAAATTTCAAACCCGAGGATCTAGGAACCTAACTTTGATGCCTACATCCCTTTGAAAATTGTTCTGTGTTGGCACGAGGCCTCTGTAGCCAGTATGTACACAGTAAGGGGCATGTTTACTAAACTGTGATAGGCTTTTGCAGCTAACATGGCAGGAAAGGGCAAAGGCACCGCATTAGCTGCAAAAGCCATGCATTATTTGTTAGGGACATGCACAGCATTGCCCCATCAGAAGACGCTGGAAAATGCAGAGATTGCAGCATGGCAGCACAGTGGATGCAGCCAACGCCACTCATTGAGGTGGCATTAGTTGCCCCATGATCTCTGCAGAACGAGCAGTTACCACGCACTGTTGACGCTCGCAGTAACTGCTTGTTGAAGACATGCCCACTCTCCACCCACACATGCTGCTAATGCACATTATGCAAATAGCGCAGAAAATTCCCTGTGCTATCTGCATTTGGCTCATGTTAGCTGTTACTATGGCGCGCTTTTCCCATGATATCGTTGTGTCAACAGCTAACACGGCTTAGCAAACATGCCGCTAAGTGTGATGTGGACTTGTACAGGTAAGAATGAGTAGTGCCATCCTCCAGGCAGGCAGTGCCAGCGTTCTTGTAAGGAGATTTTTCATTATGCATAGGAAATAGTAGATTGCAAACTTCCTTTAAAAAATCTTCACAGTCTCACCATTAGCAAAGCTGCAATTATCAGAACGTTACCTAAACATTGTTTTTAAGTGAAGCTACTTTTTGTTCTTTCAGCTGGAATGGGAACGTAGTGTGGTAAGCTACTCTTTTCTACTGCTTGTTAACAGTGGTTTTACAAATAGAAACTGTGTCTCAAGCAACCAAGGATGAATTTCATTAATGATATTATGCCACTTCCTTAACAAGATTGAGCCCAAGTGATTGAATTCATCAATGATTGTCCTTTGCTGTTAGTACATCATCCAGTTTTGCTTTAAATGAATCTAGTGTCCGACTACTGCATCACAACTAAGCAATCTGTTGAGGACATTTTCCTGGTACTTCAGTTACGGCACCTTTTTTGGGCATTGAGCAATGACAGCTGCATACTACTGCTTGTATTCACATGCCAACAGCTGGCTAAACAGTGACTTCTATCAGCAGGGCAGTGAGATCAAATCCCAAAGGAAGCACAAAGCCTGACTTTAAAATGGGACTGTTTTAGGCATGGTGATAGAGTGACTTGCAAAAGTCTTCAGGTCCTTGTATATTTTTCATATTCTGCTGTCTAAAAAATATAACGCAAAATGCATTAAAGTAGGAGTTTGTTGTACTGATCTACACAACATTTTCTATATTTTCAATGTGAAAGAACAGTTATAGATACTCAACAAGTAAATAATAAAAAGCCCAAAAGTCCTAATTGCATAAGTCATCGCACTCATTGATTCAGTGCTTGGTGGAAGCCCATTTGCCGCAGTAAAAACTATGATTCATTTAGGATAAGAGTCTACCACCCTTGCACAGTGGGATGGTGGAGTGTTTGTTTCCACTGTATTTGAGTGTGGGCTTTGACTGGGCCATCCAAGCACATTCGCTGGATGGCATTTTCTACTTTTTGCTGAGACACTCCATTATTACTTTAGTTTTATGCTTAGGATCATTGTCGCGCTGAAAGGAGAATCCAGTCCCAGTTCTAAAGCATCCTGGAATGGGTTTTCCTGCAGGATCTGCCTGTATTTTGCACCATCTGTCTTTTCTCATCTTCACAGGCCTCCCTTTACCTGCTGCTGCCACCACCAAGCTTTACAGTAGGGATAGTGTGAGGAGGGTGATGTGCTGTGTTTGTTATGTGCCACATGTATTACTTAGTATTTAGTCCAAAAAGATTCACTTTGGTCTTATCAGACTAGAAAATTCTTCTCCACAAATGTGAGGTGCTCCCTAAGTGGGGTTTTTTGCAAATGTTGTGGCTTTTCTTCAGCAGTGTGTGTGAGGGGGAAGCAAATAGGGCAATGGTTTTCCTTCCTGGAAAACTACCTATTTTGCCCCCCCCCCCCCGAATCAGCAGCAGAAGAAGAACATACTGGGTCAGCCCAAGGTCCATCAAGCCCAGTATCCTGTTTCCAAGTGGTCCTAGTGGTCAATCTAGGTCATACATACCTAGCAGTTTCCTCAAAAGACATAGGTTCCACAATGCTTGTATTGGGGCAAGCAGTGGATATTCTGGGTCCACTTTAATAATGGTTTATAGACCTTTCCTCCAGGAACTTGTCCAAACGATTTTTAAACCCAGCTACACTAATAAGAACCTTTTATTTGGACTTTGTTCTTACTGCTACAGGGCTAGTGTCATCATAAGAGCTGCAAAACCTGCCAGCTCTTATTGCGAGACTGGCCCCACAGCATCGGGAGAGGACATTTAATTAAACATTTCTCCTGATGTTGACTGGGGGGGGGGAGGGGATTGAGAGTACATAACTTCACAGCCCCGCTCACCTTGAGAGTAGAGAGGAGGGAGGAAGAACTGAGGAGAGGAGAAATGATGGGGTTAGAAGAGGAAATAACCTGGAAGGGACAGGGTGATAAGGAGGGGAAACATTATCTTTAGAGTGGAAGGGGGTAAGAAGGAGGTTTGAGCATTAGGAGGAAGTGGACCTTAAGAAAGGTAGAGACTCCACAAGAAGGAGAGGGGAAAAGGGGACTATTCTAGGAGGAAGGGGGTGAGAGGTTGGATAGAGTGTCTACAGGAAGGAATGGAGTGGTTACCAAGGGGGAAAGAGTGTTTGGGAAGAGGAAAAGAGAGGTCATGAAAGGGGAATTCGTGGAGGGAGGGGTGCCAAATGGTAGCGTGGAGATAGAAGGTGAGAAGGGAGAGAGTGTCTCCAGGAAGGGCATGACAAGAACCAATAGCATATGAAGTAAGTGGGTATGATGGGGAAGATCCTCTAGAGATGGAGGGAGGGGAAGAAGATGGAAGAGAGAAGGGTGAAAGATGAGAGGGACTGTAAAGAGAAATTGAACAATGGAAGGGGTAAAACCATGTAGCAGTGGAACTGAGGAGGAGTTGAAAGAGAAAAAACTGGAAGGCGGGTAGGTGGTAAGAGAAAGAAGAAAGAGGTTGGATGCTAGGAAGAGTTGAGTGAAAGGGAAGGAGCTGGGGCTGGTGAGGGAATGAGAGTCAGAGGAAGGTAGATGAGCTTTTGGGAGAAATGAATATGGTGGATGTAAATGGAGGACAAGAGAGTGGGTGAGCCAGAGGGCATAGGAATCTAGGAAAGGCGAGAAGGACAGTACAGTGGGAAGGCTGAGGATTAGATAAGAATGGGAGACTGAGCATTGGAGGGTGAGAGAAGGGGAGAATGAGGGATAAAAGCTAACTATGATTGGAGAGTCAGGAAAAAAAGAAATGGGAAAAAGATAAAATAGAAAATTGGTGTCAGATATATTTGGAGAAAGATCAGGAAGAGAAGGAAGAAAGGAGACTCAAAAATGCAATGTGTGCCTTCGAGTCAGTCCTGACTCCTGGCGACCCAGAAGCTCTTGGGTTTTCTTGGCAGTGTCACCGGAAGTAGATTGCCAGTCCTTTCTTCCGAGGCAATGGAGGGGAGACTCAGGAACGTGGAAAAGAGACCGGGGCCAAAACAGTTGGAAAAATAAAATGCTCAGACAACAAAAGTCCAAAAGAACAATAGAACAATAATGTATTCTAAATATTTAAGGCTAGGAATGTGTCAGCTTTGGGAAATGTGCATCTTTATTTTGCACAATACAGAAGGAAATTCATTTTGCTTTTCTTTTGGTCAGTATTGCACTGTTCCTAGAGTCATTACAGCTCTCGTCTACCTCTTTAGTGATCCCCTATGCTATGCTAGGTGGGGGCCAGGCCATGTTCTGCATGTGTGACTGAGAAGGATTCCACTCGCATTCACTTTCTCTTTAGGGCTCTGTAGCAGTCCTGCTTCTTGTTCTTGTTTTCCAGTACTAATATTTCTCATTTCTATAGTGCTACAAGGTGCAGAGACATGGAAGACAGCAACTGCTCATCAGAGCTTACAGTCTAGTAGGTGTATTGCTGGTCTAAAACCTGATGTAATATTTACAGTGCTATCTTTTCATAAATAAGGCTGTTGCAGTTTAAGTCTGGGAATTAGAGCCGTCATGGTATTTGCTCCGAGTGTCTTTTTTCAAGATTTTACCTGGCAGTGGAAGGAGAGCGTATTACTGTTTCCGACACACAAGTGGACTATATTTTCTTGTATTTTGAATTGTAAGGGGGGAGGTCTGAGCTCCACTCGAGGGATATGGAGCACGTGTTAAAGAACTGGAGGTGCAAGGTTGATATTTAGATCATGTCCAATATTGTGTAGCATTCAGACTTCACTCCCATAGAGAGGAATCATTTGAATAAATCTATAAATTAAAATGGTAGCTATATGAGTGGCAGATACTGGCTCTGGGAGTTTCTTCATGCATTGAAGGCCTTTGTGACAATTCCTTGCAATACCCTTTACAGCTAATTTAAAGGCAGGAAAGGACTGCAATGTGGTGGTGGGAATGTTGTGCACAAATACCGCATCTAGTTTGTCCTGCCATTATCACCCTAACTACATTTATCTAGAGATGCCACTGACCTCCTGGCCTCTCTGCCCCCATTTTGACTGACAGATCATTCAACAGTGCTGCTTTTCCACCCCCCCCCCCACCCCCACCCCTCAAGTGAGCTCAGATTTTAAAAAATAAGCAGGGAGGAGGGTAATCCTGAGCCTCTTCTTGCCATTCTCCCATATAGACCATGTCTGTGAAATAACCTTGAATTTGCTGAATAGTCAACATTTTCTCCAGTCACAGCCAGAGACCTCTTTAGCTCTTTGAAAATAATATTAGACCTCACAGTGACCTTCTTAACCAATTTCTTTCACTCACACTCCTTACTTTTGGAGGGACAGTCTTATCTAGGCAGTATCTTTATGTTACCAAACTGTTTCCACTTAACAGTGATGGATCTGTCAGTGCCCCAAGGGACGACCAAATTCATTGACGTTTTATTGTAAGAATTGCCACACTGGTTCACATCAAAGGGCCATCAAGCTCGGTATCCTGAAGTGGCCGACCCAAATCATAACTACCTGACAGGATCCCAAAAAACAGCCAAATTCCATTCTACTTAGCCTCTGATTTTTTTTTTTTTTTAGTGCTGTCAAGTCAGTGCTGACTCCTGGCAACCCAGCTGCCTCTGGGTTTTCTTGGCAATGTATCACCGGAAGTAGATTTCCAGGCCTCAGGAATAAGCAATGGCTTTCTCTAGGTCTACCTTAATAGCCATCTATTGGCATTTTCTCCAATTTGTACCTTTGAATATCTTTATCCCTGTGTTTTTTTGGCTGCTTCTATCTGTGCCCTTCTCTTCTACTGCCAACTTCAGGCTTTGATCTTTCACCTTTCTGCTCCTTATGCCTGGAACAAACACCCTGAGTTGGTACGTCAGGCTTCATCTCTGGCCCTTTCCAAATCTAGGCTAAAAACTCATCTCTTCGAGGCCGCTTTTGGATCATGATCCGCTTAGTCTCCTATGTGTTTCCTTATCATTCCCTAGACATATCCTTGTCCCCAGCTGTTGTGTTGACTTTCCTGACTAGATTGTACACTCTGATGAGTAGGGACCGTCTTTTACATGTGTCTGTACAATGCTGCGTACACCTTCTAGCGCTATGCAAATGATCAAGTCAACCGTTGCAATTGGACACTGATGGGTTCTATGTAACTTATCAGGGGCCTTGTTAAGGCAGGTTTTCAAAATGGAGCTACTTTGGATTTGCTTTGAGAATGGTATGAAGACTAATGTAATCAAGAATTTTTGGTTTCTTGTTTTAAATACTTTTTGAATATTTCTATAATTGGGCTTTCACAATAAATGTGTTGAGTAGGTTGTGTAGATCATTGCACAAACTCCTACTTTAATGCATTTTGAATTATATTTTTTAGGCCACAGAATGTGAACAATGTATAAAAGTAGAATGACTTTTGCAAGGCAACGTACATAAGCAAAGTCTAATTACATTTAATTTCATTTTTAATGTATCTAGTTTCTACAAACAATCACAGCTCTATTGCACAGATCTATGGTGTGAGCAATGCAAATTCCCCCAGTGCTTTGTATACAGTGACAGAAATTCTATTTCTTTGACACATTACATATCAATAAACAGTCCTGTTAATTAAATTTCATAATGCCAAAAAAAAAGAAAGAAAAACACCACACACTTCAGCAGACTTCCAGCATGTGTTCCCTTTAATTTATAGCTTCCCTCCACAAGATGATTTGTGGTAGTTTGAGTTTTTCTACACTTGATTGTGACTCATTTCCTCCTCGTCCAACTCATCATCTAAGGAGGAGTAGGATTGACCCCAGACTGTCAGGCTCACTTCTTATTGTGCTAGGATGTTTATTTAAATAGAATTTGGTTTGGGGTTTGTAGGGTATTTTTCCCTTCTGCTTTTTTAAAGTACTTTCCAAGCGCAAAAAAAAAAAAAAAAAAAAAAAGTTCAAAGTCCTGTTGGTGGAATCTATGAAAGTCTGAGATTTGAAATTAATTATAAAACATGTGAAGTACCATTTTACATAGAACACTGAGAAAGGACATAGAAACATGACGGCAGAAAAAGACCACATGGCCTATCTAATCTGCCCTTCCTTATCACCCACTACCAGAGTACCCTTTTTTCCTTTAGAGTTAGAAATTGAGAAATCCAAGTTGTAAAATACCAGTGGAACTGTGAATGTCCCAAAAGGCCCTGTCAAACACAGTCATTTGTGAAATACTATAATGATGTGCAGAAGAGCACCTTTATCTGCCAACACTTCCTGCAGCAAGACCAATTTTAAAAAACTGCACATGAAGAAAAACAGGTCCTGGTCTCCCCAATTCTTTACCTATGCTGTCTCTTAAAACTGCTACTGCTTACTGCTACTGCCTATTAGGCAGCTTAGGCCCTAGCAATAATACTGCAAGAATACTACTACTACTACTATTGAACATTTATATAGCGCTACCAGTCGTACGCAGTGCTGTTCAGACACGTAAGAGACAGTCCCTGCTTGTCAGAGCTTACAATCTAGTCAAGACAAAACACAGAGCAACAGTTTAGTCAGGGCAAAACACAAATACAAACACAAAATACGGCACTTACAATCTAGTCAAGACGAAGCACAGAAGTCAAGATCTGAAAGCAACGGTGAAGAGGTGGGTTTTCAACCTGGATTTGAAGAGGGCCAGGTATGGTGCCCGGTGTATAGACACAGGTAGCTTGTTGCAGGCTTAAGGTGCAGCAAGGTGAAAGGAGCGAAGTCTGGAATTAGCAGTACGAGTGGAGGGCCTAGATATAAGTAGTTTGTTAGAAGAGCGAAGTACCCGAGAGGGGTTGTAAGGAGAGATAAGAGATGAAAGGTACTGAGGAGCCGAAGAGTGAATGCATTTATAGGTCAGGAGGAGAAGTTTGAACTGGACGTGGAAGCGGATAGGGAGCCAGTGAAGTGACTTGAGAAGAGGAGTAATGTGGGCATGGCGAGGTTGGCGGAAAATTAGTCGAGCAGCAGAATGTTGAATGGATTGAAGGGGAAAGAGATGGTTTGCAGGGAGGCCAGGAAGGAGCAGTTTGCAGTAGTCAAGGCGGGAGGTGATTAAGGAGTGGATAAGCATTTTAGTAGTGTGTTCAGAAAGGAAGGGGTGGATTTTGCTAATGCTGTAGAGAAAGAAATGGCAGGTCTTAGCTACGACCTGGCTATGTGTGGAGAAAGAGAGAGAGGAGTCAAAGATAACCCCCAGATTGTGGGCTGAGGAAACAGGAAGGATTACAGAGTTATCCACAGAGACTGAGAAAGGAGGAAGAGGGGGGGGGGAGGTTCTAGGGGGAAAGATAAGGAGTTCAGTCTTGGCCATGTTTAATTTTAAGTGGTGGTGGGACATCCAGGTAGCAATGTCAGAAAGGCAGGCAGAGATCTTAGTCTGGATTGCTGGAGAGATTTCAGGCGTCGAGAGGTAGATTTGGGAGTCATCGGCATAGAGATGGTACTGAAAGCCATGGGAAGAGATAAGTGCACCAAGGGATTGGGTATAGAGAGAGAAAAGGAGCAGACCCTGGACGGATCCCTGGGGTACACCAACTGGGAGCGGGGTAGGAGAGGAGGAGGAGCCACCAGAGCACACACTGAAAGAGCAATGGGAGAGGTAGGAGGAGAACCAGGATAGTATTGAGCCCCTAAAACCAAGCAAGGACAGGGTATCGAGGAGAAGGTTGTGGTCAACAGTGTCAAAAGCAACAGAGAGGTCAAGAAGGATGAAGACAGAGTAGAGGCCCTCAGATTTTGCCAGGAACAAGTCACTGGAGATTTTGGTAAGAGCTGTTTCAGTGGAGTGTAAGGGACACAAGCCGGACTGTAAAGGGTCCAGGAGGGCGTGAGAGGAAAGGAAGTTGAGGCAGCAGCGGTGGACTGCACGTTCAAGTAGTTTAGATATGAAGGGAAGGAGAGAGATGGGTCGATAGTTAGAAGGACAGGTGGGATCAAGTGAGGGTTTTTTGAGGAGGGGTGTGACCACAGCATGCTTGAAGACTGTGGGGAAGGTTGCAGTGGAGAGAGATAGGTTGTGAATATAAGAGATGGAAGGGACAACGGTGGAGGAGATGGGGCTTAAGAGATGGGTGCGGATAGGATCAGAGGAACAGGTGGTGGGTTTGGAAGAAGAAAGAAGGAGTGTGGTTTCCTCTTCAGAGATCACAGGGAAGGAAGAGAGGGTAGCAGAGGTAGCAGGGTTGGGGGGGGTGAGAGAATTTGGAGTGAAGAGGGGAGGAGGGGGAAGTAGTTGAAGGAGAAGTGGGGAATTGGAGGGTGATCTTGTGGATTTTGTCATGGAAGTAGTCGGCCAGGGTTTGGGCAGAAAGGGAGGGAGGGACCGGGGACAGAGGCACTTTGAAGAGAGAACTGAGGGTATTAAAGAGACAGCGAGGATCAGAGGCAAGATAGATAGTCAGATGGACGTAGTAGTCTTGTTTGGCAAGAGCTATGGCTGACTGGAAAGAGCCAAGCATGAATTTGAAGTGTAGAAAGTCTTCCGGAGATCGGGATTTGAGCCAGGCACGTTCAGCAGAATGGGCACAGGAGCGTAGATAGCAGGTAGTGAATGAAAGCCAGGGCTTGGGTGCAGAGCGTCTCACAGGATGTGGGGTGGGTGGGTTGAGAGCATCCAGGGCCGAGGATAGTGCAGCCTTATAGGAAGTTACTGCCTCGTCAACAGATTTGGATGACAAAGTGGAAGAAAGGGATGGAGAAATGGTGGAAGAGAGAGCCAAGGGATCAATGGAATGAAGGTGTCTAAATAGGTTGGAGGAGGAGACAGGACGAGGCTGAGGCAGTGGGAGATGAAGATTAAAGCTTTAAAAGTGATGGTCAGATAATGGAAGAACTGAGCTGTGGAAATTTGAGGGTAAGGAACTAGAGGAAAATATCAGGTCTAGGCAGTGGCCATGCTGGTGAGTGGGGGCGGTGGAACAAAGTTGGAGGTCAAAGGAGGAGGTGAGGGAGAGGAGCTTTGAAGCATGAGGATCAGTGGGGTTATCGACATGAATGTTAAAGTCCCCGAGAATAAGAGTGGGGGAAGAGGAATCCAGAAGGCAGGAGAGCCATGAGTCGAAGTCAGTGAGAAAGCTAGAAGCAGACTTATCAGGAGGTCAATAAATTACAGCTACCCGGAGAGGAAGTGGAGTGAAGAGGCGGATGGCGTGGAATTCGAAAGAGAGAAAAGAGTGAGTTTGAGGCAGCAGGAGGGTTGGAATTGGCAAGAGGAAGAAAGTAGAAGTCCAACACCACCACCGCGGCCAGTGGAAGGAGGCATATGGGAGAACTGGTAGCCCCCATGGCAGAGGGCAGCAGTATCATCTGGGAGGAGCCAGGTCTCTGTTAGAGCCAGAAGATGTAGAGCATTGGAGATAAAGAGGTCATGAGTGAAAGTGAGTTTATTAGAGACAGAGTGTGTGTTCCATAAGACACAGGAGAAAGGGGTCTGCTGGTGCCATATTGAACCGAAGACCAGAAGGGGCAGGAGTGGCTGAAGATTGCCCTCACTCCACGCTCGCCCCGCTTGACACCAGGGAGACCCATGGTAAGACCTAGGTGAAGGTTAGGGGGTTTGTGGCCTTAGTCAGGAGGGGATTCTGATGTCTTTGACACAGGGGTGCAGGAGAGGGGAGAATAGTGAATTATGATGCCAGAAGGGTGCAAGGGAGATGATGCTTCGTTTTGATGTCGGCCTGTGCTCCTGCCCCTACATGCTGGCTTTTATCGGTGCCTGTAAAGGCCTATTTAAAGTTATTAGGTCTCCATGTCTATTCCCTATGTCTCAGGTTTTATAGGATGATCCCTAGATGACTCTATATCTCCATGACAAAGGGAATCTTGTCCTTGAAAAGCCGTGCCTCTTAAATTGCTTAGTTTATAATGTGCCATCGGCCGCTTTCATTTTTGCTACTCCAGACCTACACAGTCAGCCTTCAGGAAGTTAATTCCCCATGACTTCATGCATGGCGCTTCACAATTCTTTGGGCTTTATTAAATTGTAAATGGTTTTGTTGGTTTGCTCAGTTAACTATGCAGGGGTACACTTTTAAGAACAGGGCCTCTTATTGTGGTGATATTTGAATTTGTATGCCATTTGCACTTACAAGTTTTCTTGGACATCTTTGATCTGTACTGTATTGCAATGTTTTTCCCAGACACTCATCAGTGAGTGACAAAGCAGCGGGCTTAATTTTATAAAGCATCTCAAGGATTGGGAGTGAATACCACTGGCCTATTCTGTAAAGGCACATAGGTGCCTGTGCAAGTACTGCAAAAAAAGGTGCCCATCTTATAAAGCAAAAGTGCAAGATTAATTTTAATTGTAAAGATTAACGTGGGCCTGAATACAATCTCAGTTATCAATTAAAAGTTCATAGTAGAAAATAGAATGGATAGCAAAGTACATCAAAGAATACAAGAAAAATGCTTGGTTTTCCCTTTCAGCGGAACAAACATTCTGGCATCTTTCATAGATCGCACTCTTGTGTTTTTTGTCCATCCTGGAAGAGCAGTTATTGAATAGAGCAACAAGACGTCTTGTCCTTTAAAAGCAGCTGGTGGGTGGGTGCTCTGTTGGAATCCTGCAAAATGATGCCTGCATAAATATTTATCATGGAAATAGAGCTGATACACTGATTAGGCAATAATTCTTAAGAAAAATGAAAACGATAATGATCTTGGTGCCAGAATTTAACTTGGGAGGGGGGGGGGGGAAGCTGAAGGTTAAATGGGTGGGCACTAGGCAGTGTGGATATTAACATCACCTCCAGTTTTCCACTAATTGGTCTATGCTGCTGCCACTCATTGAGTGGGTGGGGCACAACCTACCCAGATGTGCCTTCTCTGAAAGACAAAGAGATGGTTTCTTTTTATCTTTACTATGGAACATTATTCTCCTCTGTAGATATTTTGGCTGCATGATCAAATCAAATAACCTTTCCCTAAGTACACCTGCTGTAGATTGAATGGTTTGCTGCTGTGTCATTCACGGTCCTAAGACAGCAAAATTAATTGACTAAAAATAACACATTTGTTAGTGCAAAATATTATGACAGATGTTTCTTTTTGAATGCAATGGGCAAGCTGTACATTTTTCTTGGGTGAATTTCTTGAAAAAGACAATAAATAAATTATAATAAATAATAATAATGGCCAAAGAAATTCAGTGAAGAGCTTTGCCAAGCTGCCTTTTGCAGACTTTTTTTTATTAGAGTTGAAACATAACTTTCAGTTACGGTATGTTTAATTTTAATTTGCTTTCAAAATGAAAACGTCAATGTACATAGCCTGAACCACATCAAATAAATAGAGAGACATGCTATGTGTTATATATTACCACCGACAAAATATTTGCACTACATCCTATATATCTATAGTAACCTGGTGCTGGGACTGTCCACTGCTGAGTAGTCTGCTGCAGGTAGTGCTCCCACAAGTCTCACTAGCTCGTGTGGATAGCGGGCAGGTGACAGCACCAGTAACAGATTGAGAGTAGGGATCTATGCAGAAGCCCCTTGGTATCCTTCCGATTCTGTTCACCAAAGTTCCAACCAGAGCTTGCAAGACGTAATTTCCCCTCCCCTCCCTCCACAGGCGAGTCAACAGAAAAGTATAAAAACAAATCAGTCACACTACAGGCTGCAGCCTAGGCGTATGCCTAGTTCAGCCTCAAAGGCCTCCACCTTTTCCAAAAACAGCTCCCACTACAGAGACTGTCTTGGATAAGTATAGTCCCAGCCTTCCTAAAAGGTTTCGTACCTCCCAACAGGGAAAACAAAGCACAGTCTTTCAGTTGCTCCTCCAGGCAAAATGCGAAACAAAATGTAATGCCTCTTTCTCAGCCCCAAATCAGGGAAAAATAGCCACTATGGCTCAAACAGTGGTGGCGAGAAAGGGTGGGGAGGTGCCCACACCTCTGTGACAGACTCTTGTCACGCCTCCCTCTTGCACCACTCTCACACAATCCAGGAAAAAGGGAAAAACAACAAAGCAAAACAAAGTAAAGTTCACAGCCCGCTGGCCCATACTACCTCCATTCCTTCCTCCGAAACAGGTAGGTCCAGGGAACTTCCTTCCACAGCTTCCCCATCCCTGTCATCCACTGACCCCTCAGAGGCTGGCTGGCTGCCTACAGGAGGTTCTTCAAGATATTTGAATCCTTCTACTTCTGGCTGTGTTCCTGGGGCCCCTCTATCCCAGGGAAATTCCCCTGCCCTAACCACTGCCCTGGTTTCCGGGGTAACAGTTACATCCCTCTCCTGCTGAGGATTTTTCCTGCCTACATGGGGTTGTGAGTATTGGCATACTGCTGACCAGGGACCTCCCCAAGCTGTAGGAAGGGGATCTGTCCTGTTTTTGTCTGGGATTGAGGAACAGGATAGCCTTGGTGTCTCCTTCCTTGCCCCCTCCCTTTCCCCCTTTGCTATCTGATTCCTTAGGGGAACTTTTGATGCCACAATATAGGTAGTCAGATAGAAACTTATGTCTATATCTACCCATCTATCTATCTATCTATCTATCTATCTAATTAGCTTATGCCTTTTCAGTGGTAGTTCAAGGGAAATTATGGTCAGGTACAGTAAGTGTTTCCCATCACTGGAGAGCTTACATCAAAAGGGCAGTTTACTAAGCTGTGTTAAGACAATAAAGTGTGTTAATTGGCAATAATGTGCATTCTCTGCTAACAGCACAATTTAAATCAGGATTGTCTTATTACAATGCATGTTAGATAATAATGAGTTGTGAAAGAGCGCTGGCATAGTCCTGAAACAAAATTATGGTCTAGGCCCTTTAGTGATAGTCCTGTGGTGCTATCTTTAGGGGTCAGACTGCTAAATAGGGCAGCTCCCTTATTTTCCAGGCTGACCTCCCCTAGAGGTAGTACCATGACATTACCACTAAGGCGCTGAAATATTTTGTAAGAGGATGGTGGATGGGGGATCAGAGTTTTGGGGGTCTGGGGTATTTTGGTAGGGAATTGAAAGCAGAGATCTTAGAGGTATTTTGAAAGGGGACCACGGTAGGGGATTGGTGGGGGGGGGAGGGGGACGTACTTGAAAAGTGACCAGGGTTGGAGATATTATTGACTAAGCACCAGTCTGGCCCTTTAAAAGATAGCAGGCCTGATTGGGGCCCACCACCTTTACATTGCTATGGCAAGGAGTGTGCAGTAATCCTGGCTGTAGGAATACGAAAGTAAATTTACAATGAAATTCACTAACCTATAGTTCTCAGGTATTGCAAGCCAATGAATCTGGTGGTAAATTTTAACATGGTAAAATAGTGCAACTGTGCACTATTTAACTGTGCATTAGTAAATAGGTGCCTACATGCGTACCTGAGGCAATGGAGGGTTAAGTAACTTGCCCAAGGTCACAAGGAACATAAATTCAATGTGAATGCTAGTTTTCCTGGTTTTTATCCTGCTGCTGTAACTATTAGACCTTGGAGGGGAGGAGTAGCCTAATGGTTAGAGTCTAAGAACCAGGGAAGCTAGAATTCAAATCCAGTTGATGTTCCTTGTGACCTTGGGCAAGTCACTTAATCCTCCATTGCCTCAGGTACAAACTTAGATCCCAATTCCATAACATGCACATCCGGCCCATGGACACGTCTAAAACAAAACCAGGCCTCCTTTAAACCTAATTCTGCATCCATGGGTCTGGATGTGCCCGTGGTTCCAGAATGGGAAGGTAGATGTGTTCGCCAAGCACGTGCAAGTGCTATTTATATGCCTTTTATTTATTTATTTAGCAAGGCTTATATACTGCTTTTCACCAGGTCAAAGTGGTTTACATAGAACAATTACTTAGAGTATTACATGGAATGATTAACTTATATACATGGAAAAGGTTAATTTATATGCATGGAACAAAAAACTTAGGTACATGAGTAGAGGATAGATGCATATGTTAATAATTATATACATTGCTGTGCATGTGTGTGTAAAATGAGATTTGTTGAGATGTTCTTATTAGGGGGTGGGGGGGGAGGTCAGGAAAGGGGCCAAAATGTTCCGTGAAGAGGTGGGTCTTTAGGTGTTTCCCGAAGATATATGGATCCAATATGTTCTGATTCTATTCAGCCAGCCCCCATGCCTTGGACACGGGGAAACGTTTTGGACATCCCCGCGCCCAATTAGAGTACCCTATATAAAATAATCCAGAATGAATCAGGTTTCCTATGGCTAAATGTCAAAACATATCCCTGTCCATAATAGGGACTCTCAGAATAAGGTATTCAGCAGGGCAAACAGCATTAATACATGTTCAACAGCAAAATATGCTTAACAGTGCAACAGCATTAGTGCTGTTTGCACTGTTGAGTGCTCTTATTCGAGGGTCCCTTATTATTGACAGAGATATGTTTTGACATTTGGCTATAGTGAACCCTTTCTGAATTTGACTGCCCAATCACCTGGTGACACTGTGGTCATCCATACTGTCCAGGTACTAGCCAGGCTTTCATGTCCCCACCACTGAGTTGCAGATAAGCACACCAGATCCCCCCGTGTACCCCTCAAATCTCACACATATACACACTCTCACTTTCTGTCACAAAAACATGATTCTAACAAAAGGATGCCCTGAACCTATACATAGCAGCTATGACATAACATAATCACATGAGGTACCAGGACTACAAATATGATCTCCATGTCTCATCCCAAAAGGAATCCTTTCCCTGCTCATGTCCATACTATCCCTGCATCTGCAGTCCCATTTTTCTGAACATAGGAATTGTTAGGGTCCCACAGATTGGCTCCTTTAGCACAAATAGCACATTGGTGCATAGCCTGAATAAACACTGTTGCTCTTCATATTTCTGTGAGGATGTTTAGAAATGTTTCTTTACCTTACGACATTCCCTCACTTCTGCTCCCTGTACCTGAAGATTGCATCTTGTATTTTCCAAGACTGCAATAACACCAGTTCAAAACATACTTGTCATAACCATTCTCTATGGGCTGCATTGCAGAGCACAGCAGAATATGTTCTAAGTTCTGGCCTTATACCACGTTTCAGCAGGAATAACATGGACGTTTTCGGGAAACACTTAACATGTACACGTACCTTTCCTGAATACGCTTTCTATGTCTCTGCACGCTCCTATTCCACCTTCTCCTGCACATGTTCTGAGATCCCCGTGCTAGCGCCATGGACGTGCATGTCAGCAGTATTTCAGAATACGGTCTGGGACATTTTCGGCACATAAATATCCCTGTCGCACTTACAAATCCCTTAATTGTGTTCTGGAATGACCCCCTTAGAGGGAGATATTCAAAGCATTTTAGCCAGTTAATAGACTCCTCATTCTCACACATTTTTGGTGATGCTGGATAAGAAGACGTTTTATACTAACATTAATCAATCAGAAGCTCTTCATTGTCATTCTACATATCCTTTGGATCTGCCAACACGTTTACCAAGATCCTTTTTCTTGGATCTGTTGGAAATGGTGTTAACTAATCACTATTTTTTATATGATGGTTGATTTTATTTGAAGACCTATGGGGGCCACAGTGGCTCCCTCTATAGCTACTATCTATATGGCAGTTTTTGAGGAGTTATACATCTACACCCAGATGGTTTCAAGTTTATCCTGTTTTTGAGAAGATTTTTAGATGACATATTTTTTGTGTGGATAGGCCCCTTATTGGACTTACAAAATTTTGTGGAGTGGTTGAATACTGTAAAACTTAATATAACATTTACCCGTCACATCGAGTCTGATTTGATTAAATTTTTCGATATTTTGATATATTCCACCAATGAAGGTTTACAAACTACACTTTTCCGTAAACCGGTCCAGAGGAACACCTTATCGCAATACTGAAGTCACCATCCAGCTTCATTGCATCGTGGTCTGCCATATGGACAATTTTTGCGCCTCAGGCGCATATGTTCTACATTGATTGAGTTTAAGCGTCATGCCAAGGAACGTTGGGACCGCTTGCTCACCCATGGTTACCCTTGAAGCGTGGTTGCCCAGGCATATAAATGAGCTAATTTCTCCCATTAGGAATGGCTTATGCAGCCTATCAGTGGTCAGTCTCCTGCAGATGATTGTGTTGCGGCCGTGTATTCAAGGTGTTATTTATTTATTTTATTTAACAGGTTTTTTTTATACCATCTTTCTACAAGTCAAGACGGTTTACAAATAACTCAGTGTGGTAACAGGAAGCACATCAAACAGTGGTGCACATTACATTGAAGATATTGAACACATTGTAACAGATGCTATTAACAAATTCTCATAAAAGTTGATGAACTATGCACATTATTAGGATGCAGTGATATAAACTGCTTAATGCCAAAAGTGTGTATTGTGTGTGGAGTTGCTGTGCAAGTTATTTGTCATTTGTTGCTCGGCCATAGCATTCTGTGAATAAAGAGGATTTTCAAGCATTTTCTGAAGTCTTGCAGAAGTTGAATGTATCTTATTTGTTGCTATGTTGTTGCAAAAACACTGGTTGGTTTTACAGTGTTTTGCTGGACAACTTATGGTGGCTTACTCTAGTGGCTCTAATTTGCGAGATCAGGTGGTCCATGCCACAATGGGTGCTGATCGCCCTCTTTTGTTTCATGATGACCCTGGTCACTATGCTTGTGGCATTTGCTGCTATTCTGATTCTACTCTTCAGGCTCATGTTTGGCAACATGAGCAATGGGGTTTGACTTTGCTTTTCCAGTGGCATACCAGCTGTTCCTCAACATATGTGGTGTATTTAATCGTTTGTCCCTGTGATCTTTCTTATGTGGGCTGTACCACTCATCAAATGAAAATTTGTCTATGTTCTGCCACTGTTTCAATCCCTATTCAGTCCCTATGGTTGCACATTGCTTAGAATATCAACATCAGTTCCAACAGCTTTTTTGGCGGATCATAGACCATGTTCCGCTTAATCCTCGGTGTGGCGATCACTTATCTAGGCTGCAATGGCTTGAGCAGCGTTGGATATATCGATTGTAGTCAGTTTCCCCTTTGGGTTTGAATCTTGAAATTGACTGCCCAAGTCTTTTTTGAGTTTTACCAATCGTGGTGGGAATTCCCTTTTGATGGGTTTCCCCTCGGTTTGGATTGGTTCATTTAGTGCTCATCGTCATTTCAATGTCAACGTTGATGTAGGATGCTGTCTTCTTAAATGGTGAAGGGGTAATGGTGTTTTTACAAGCGCTTCTGGATTGTTTGTTGGACCCGGGAATCTCCATAATACCTGATGTAGAGCCGTAGATTGTTGGTCCAAAATGTGCCACGTCATGTTGAGATTCATTCACCATCTTGGGTTCTTCAGCGCTTTCTTAAGATAAGTACAAGAGCACATGCAATGCAATAAAAATGATTTAAAGGAGATACCTTTTCTAGGAGGGTGATTTTTCGCTCCCCTTCTCGGCTACTCTGACACATATGTTTCAATGAAGGATTTTAAAGCAACACCCGTTCTGTTATTTCTGGGGGTCCTTTTTTGAGTGACCCTCCCATATGTGCCGTGTCTATAGAGCTATTTTGAAATCGTTGGACAATCCACAATTCCTCAGTCTCAGCCAAAATCCTCTGTAATTCCTTTTTTTAATTAGGAGTTTTACAGTATTACAATCCATAACAGATTTAGAAATAGACACCAAAATGCAGATAATATGCAGGTGAGCCGGCACTCTTAGTGAGCTTTGACGCGGAGAAAGCCTTTGATCGGGTGGCATGGCCCTATATGTTCCGGATTTTAGAGCGTATGGGTCTGGGAGGTTTTTTTGGAAACGTGGTACGGTTGTTATATTCACAAATCCGCAGGGACAAATTATAGTGAATGATTCATTGACGAATGCTTTCCCAATAAGGAGGGGTACTATACAGGGTGCCCGCTATCACCGCTCCTCTATGTTTTGACATTAGAGCCATTACTGGAGCGAATACGGACACACACCCCGGCTGGTGGGAGCGAGGATTTGGACGGTCGGACTTCCGATCCGAGTCTCATCTTTTGCTGATGATGTACTGGTGTATGTGGGAGGCCTCAGGAGACTTTACCAACACTGTTAGATACGTTTGCTGATTTTGGAAGGTTTTCTGGCCTGAAACTTAATTTAGAGAAGTCGGAGGCACTGCCCTTGGATAAAGGACTCCCAGGGAACTGGAAGGGCGAGTTTCCCTTGAAGTGGAGTATGAATGAACTCAAGTACTTGGGGGTTAGATGGCGGCGGAAACGGGGAAGGTCATAGGTTGAACATACGGAGATTGCTGGAGGAGACCCGCACTCGGTTGGAGAGATGGAGGGATCTTCCTCTGTCGTTGGGGGGACGGATAGCGGTGTACAAGATGGTGATTTTTCCAAAGTGGTTGTATGTGCTGCAGGTCCTTCCCATTTTGTTGCTGCGTAAAGAAGTTAAAGCATTGGAGAGGATACTTACTCAATTTCTATGGCGAGTAGGAAGCCAAGGATTAGGCTACGGTTATTACAACAGCCGTGGGAGAGGGGGGGCATGGGCGTACCAGACATTTATCGATATAACATTGCCTGCCAACTACGGAACTTGAGAGATTGGCTGAGTGAAACAGAGGACTATACGCGCTGCCAGTTGAGGCAGAGATAGTGCATCCACTGACGTTGCGATATGTGTTACACTCCAAAAGACAGCTGTTACCCAAAATATTGACCAATATGTTGGTTTCAACAGTTTTTGCGACGGTCTGGGGGATAGTGTGCAAGAGGTGTCATGGGAATCCTCATGCTACGCCCTGCTCCCCTTACATGGGAATGGTGAGTTTCGACCAGGAGTGGAGGGGGGGGGCATTTTTAAGAGGTGGGAGGCGAAAGGGATATTAGCACTTGACCAAGTAGTGGATGGTGAAGGTAGGATGCTTCCGTTTGGGAGCTGCAGGCGCGATATGGGTTACAGGCTGTGGATCAATTCAGATATATGCAAGTTCGCAGTTATGTCGGTAGCTTACGGGCTGAGGATTTGCAAGGAGCGATATGCTCGAAATTGGAGGAGCTACTGTATGCGGGTATGCCCACGGCAGGCAAGTATATCGTTGCTGCAGAAGGAATATCTAGCCTTGGAGGCTCCTTTGGAAGAGACGGCTGTAGCGGAGCAGTGGGCACGGGATTTGCAAGTACAGATTACGAGTGAGCATATAACAGAAGCAGAAGCGTTGGCACAGATCCCGCAATGAGTGGCTATAGTAAATGGAGGGGATATGCATATCAGATTATAAGAAGGAGTTACTTTGCTCCTAATAGAGCTTACCGAGCAGGGCAGCCGCCTCGGCGGGATGTCCTAGATGTGCGGAGGGGGCGGCAACTCTAGGACATATGTGGTGGAGATGTCCTCTCGAATCTCTCAATTTTGGATGGAAGTATAATGGCTTTCTAGGGGGCTGTTTGCGTTTTGATATAGGAGCAGAGCCTCAGTCAGCAGTGTTGGGGTTGACGGATACTGGAGGGAAGATACTAAGAAAATACACCCGGTTTGATGCAACGTGCGATGTTGGTAGCACGACATCTTATTCTTAAGAGATGGTTGTCACGGAGCAGGCCCCGGCTGGCCGATTTTGAGGCAGGGAACTGTATGATTTAATGTTGGTAGAGAGGGCTGGCATACAAGGGAATGACAATTGGGGGAACGATTCCTGATGGAATGGGGACCTTTTTTTACAGACACTCTCGCGCGGGAGAGGAGTAGGATACTCAATACATTGAGGTAGAGAACCGATTATGTATGGCAATTGGGTGTATTTGGACCAATAGAATTGGGTATTTGGCTGTGGGGTGGGGGTATAGGGAGGGTAGGGAGTGGGGAAGGAGGGAGGTTGGAGGGAGGGGTGGGGACAAAACAAGTGCTTCATTGGGCGGTGGGATGGTCGTTGAGGTATAGTTGAATAGAGGAAGTGAATGGACACCTGGGCGGAGTGTAAAGTCATCACCCGCCGGGGGAGTGGGCATGGGGTAGGGGAGGAGGGCAGAGGTACACCGTCAGGTAGATATTGGGGGGGATTAGGGGGGGATAAAAGGGTGGAGGGGGGACTATTGAAAGGGGGTGGAGGGATAAAATAAATGATATAGGCTACAGAATGTCTGTATATATGTTTTTGCTGAATGGTTTACCATGACATTTTGATATAATTGATAATGTTATTTTGGATTTTGGAGTCTGCCTAATAAAAAAATTTACATAAACCAAAAAAAAAAAAAAAAAAAAAAAAAAAAAAAATTAAACAAAAGTTGGATATAGTAAATAATAAAGCTATGCAAAGCTTAATATATAGACAGACCATACCCTATTCCAAAATCCCCGTGAAGATGCAAAATTATATCTTACTATGACCACTCATCAATTTTTCCAGGTGCACAGGATCAAGAAGAATGTAGTAGTTGTACCTTTGAAATGTAAATCAAACATTTACAGAGGAATGTCAAGAAGACAGTCCCAATAAAAGCCACTGTCTTGGGGCACTGGGCAAGAAACAATTTCCTTTGAGCTTGAGTTGTTCAAGCCACATCAGAAAAAATGGAAATTTTCTAACCACAGAAAACAAAGTCTTTCTTCCTTAAATAAGATTTCAACACTTGTAATTGTTTTTTAAAGTCTCACAGTGACCTTCCTCTGTAGTTTCCTTAACATAGCTGCTAACTTTGGAGGATGACCCGACTGAGGCAGTGTCTCGGAGGTGCTAAACTGCTTCCAGTTTACAAAACTGGACCTGATAGTGCTTTAAGGAATATTCAAGAACCTTAAAATTTTCTTGTAGCCTTCCTCTAATCTGTACCTTTGAAGAACTTTTCCCTGGCTATCTTACGGCATCTCTGGATTTGGCATGACTAGATCTTTGCTTCAGATTCACTTCATACAACAGAAACAGCTTGATTCTTCATTTAGAAGTACCCAGATTAGCTTAAGGAACTGTGACTGGACACAGTGGGACTCTTTCACTTACTCTGGGTCTTGTTAAGACAGTTTTGCAAAAGGACTCTTTATGGGTTTACATTGACAGACATATGCAATCAAAACTTTTGGGTTTCTTATTCATAATTACTCATTGACTGTTTATCGAATTGTTCTTTCACATTGAAAATTTGGAGTGTGCTGTGTAGATAAGTTAAACAAACTTCAAAACATTTTGAATTGTATTTTTTTAGACAACAGAATGTGAAAAATGTTCAAGAGTATGAGATGTTTGCAAGGCATCAGATGTGCACAAACAAAATGTGTTTCATGTTATTAGATTTTTCTGAATTTTCCCAATTTGGGGGCTTTTTTCTTTCATTTTGGGGCATATCTACGAAGGTTCACACTGATAGCACATGTTGAGACCCCAAAATGAGCGCAGAGGAGGTCCGCACTGCTACATGGAGGTGTGCCCGACATGTCCCTTTGGAGCTAGTGTGGGTTTTGAAGCACCCCAGTGCTCCTTCTGTGTGCTGTGATCATCACAGGTGCATTTAACACCCCCCACTGAGGTAGTGGTAAGTGCACTCATGCTAAGCACAGCATCGTTAGGGAGTGCGCACCAAAAACGGCCATGCTCCCCACACTGGGCACACTCTGCCCCTGAATTGCCCTGTCTCCCTGTGCTTCTCACACAGCATATGGCTGTTTTTACCAGAGCGCACTCTTCAAGCACTAAATCCCACCCAACTTGGTGGTGCACTTTAGCAAACTTGCCCCTTTATGTCACACATTTGTTTAAAAAAAAATTGTAACACCTATTAGAACTGTTTAACTTGCAAATTGGTAGGTTAATGCACATCTGTACAAACTAAAGGAAATCGTTGAAGAGCTTTGCCAGGCTCATTATATGTGCATACATGTTTATTTATTTATTTATTTATTTACAGTTCTTATATACCGCACTTTTGGTACCAGCGCGGTTTACAGTTAACAAAATGTTCGTGGGCATTTACTGTTTATGCTTGACAGTTGTACAGATGTACATTTGTTAGTCCACTTTCAGTTTTGGTTCACTAGCCTCTTCTAAAATTTTAGTGCAAGCTAAATTTAGATGGCCAGCATTGCTTTATATAATAAAAGACCAATTTCCATTCAGTTAAATACTGGTCATAGTATTTAACTTAAGGATCCTTTTACTAATGTGTACTAAGCAGTAAGTGCATGAATTAGTGCACACTGTTACCGCACGAGCACACTAACCATTATCACGTTAGCATGACAATGTGTGCTAATTTACCAACTGCAGAGCTTCTTATGGGGCAGGAAATAGGCAGGTTATAGGTGGGGTATAGGCAAGGCCTGCACATTGCAATTAGCTGGATGCACTTACCACTTCTTAAATATTGCATGATAATGAACTTTACTGTGCAATAACCATATGGGAGCATGCTGAAAACACATCCAGCAGTGAGGCTTTCCTCTTAACACGCATTCATTTTTGCATATAACATGCATTAAGTTTAAAACTTTACTGCACTTTAGAGAAAAGGGCCTCCTAATCCGGATATTCACCATCACTACCCCTACAAGCGGATATGCTGAATACAGAGATAATAGGATCACTGTGCCTGCACTGTCCATCTTTTCAGCAGGCCTAGACTAAACATATCGCTTTTCTGAAGAGGGACTGGTCAACATTGAAATCGTTACTGACTTTAAAAGGCCCTAATCTGTAGTATCTTGGTGAGCTGAACATGAATATAACATTAAAAAATTTTTATTGGCTCTCGTTTTGAAGATATTGCATGTAGTTCATTTTTGACGTTTCACAGTGTAAATTTATCCAGTAGGACATCAACAACATCCCAAATAAGCCTTGAATGATGTAATATTGCATCATATTGCATAATACCAGCATGCACACATCATCCAGAGTTGATTGCATCATTTTCTGATGCAATGCAATACTACTGCCAGACGGCTGCTGAAGCCATCTGATGTCAGCAGTGTACTATACGCAGTCGGAAAGGAAAGTAATCTGGTATTCTGTTCCGATATTGAAAGCCTCATGAATGCCTTAAAAATCACTCATGACCCACAAGACTGGAGACTATTTATAGACTCTTCGAAACTGAGTCTGAAGGCTGTGCTTTTGAACAATGGAAACCGTCTTCCATCTATTCCAGTAGCGCATGCCGTCCACATGAAAGAGACATACGATAACTTAAAGCATCTATTGACTTCCATTAACAATAACAAGTACAACTGGCACCTTTGTGGTGACTTGAAGGTAGTTGCCCTTTTAATGGGACTGCAGCAGGGATATATAAAATACATGTGTTTCTTATGTGAGTGGGATAGCCGAACAAGGGATTGGCACTACTTGCAGAAGGAATGGAATCGCAGACAAAATGTAACAGTTGGAGAGAAGAATATCCAGCACCCGGCTCTGGTTGAGGCTCCCAAAATCCTGCTACCACCCCTTCACATCAAACTAGGTTTGAAGAAAAACTTAATGAAAGCCATGAACCGCACTTCGCCAGCTTTCCGATACCTGCATGAAAAATTCCCTCGACTCAGCAAAGCAAAGATTAAAGGGAGTTTTTGTGGGTCCTCAGATTCGAGAGCTCTTCAAATATGATCGGTTCAACAACTTGCTGCAGGGTGATACGAAACAAGCATGGGATACTTTTCACCTAGTGTCAACAAACTTTCTCGGGAATGTTAGGGCAGAAAACTACAAGGAACTAGTAGAAGACATGCTGATGCAGTATCAGAAACTTGGCTGAAATATGTCTCTAAAGATCCATTTCTTTGATTCCCATCTCGATTTCTTTCTTGACAACTGTGGTATGGTTAGTGATGAACAGGGCGAACGTTTTCACCAGGATATCGCAACGATGGAGCAAAGATACCAGGGAAAATGGTCCACTACAGTGCTGGCTGACTACTGCTGGACACTCCCCAGAGAAGCTTCCGAACAGCTGTACAAGAGCCAGGCGAAAAAATCTAAGAAGTAATCTATGACTTGGTTTTTTACAGGTATTAACCGAAGGCCTATTATATTTACTATTGACATGCATTTCATGATGTAAACATTAATTCTTGTAGATTATAAAAAAACTAGAGCCAACTTTGCAATTTCACTGTCATATTCGTGTTCAGCATATAAAAATTGATAAGAAATGACTATTTTTATTTCAGTAACATGACTTTTGTAAAACGTTGTTGACCAGTGATATCAGTACTATCTGGATAGTTGTCTGCCTTCCCCCTTCCCCCATTGGTTATCCATATAAGGGAGCTGATATTATCCGTACATTGTTGTGACAGTACATAGATAGGCAGGTTGTATATTCACCGGCTTTCAGTAAACTTATAACTTGCTTTTAGTAACACCCAAGCAAGCTGAAGCACTTTTAACTCGGATTCTAAAATTAAAAACACTAATAAGAAAGTAATCAGTATTTTTTTAAATTATCACTTACGCTTATACGAAACTTCAATATTTTTTAAGCATGATAGTGGGACATTAAAGCAAAAACAGGATCAGTATAGCATTTGCTAGCTCCACTATTCCAGGCCACGTGAATCAGCTTTATTTCCGCTCCATGGCAACTTGCACAGTTCCTGAGCATGGAGGACTTGGAGTATGCCATATATAGAAGGGCTTCCTTCCCTTTGGAAGTACTTTAAAGAATATTTAAAACAAACCCCCCAAAATCAGAAGATTGCACTGTTGAACATGGATAAATTATTCCTTTTGCAAAGTTCCATCTTGCTTTGATTATTTTGGCATCCTGTGTCATGTATTGAGACACAGGAAATACTTAACTTCCAAATAGTCTTAAAAATCTGAACTGAAACCCTTGCTCCACCTTATTTCCCTGATTGACATATTGAGCCAAAGACTGCAAAAAGGCATGCAAGTAATTTTGCTGGCACAATCTTAAAATAATGCCGTGTTCTGCCAAGGATGTAATTTTCTGCAACCTCGGAAAGAGGAAAAAGTCCTCCGTAAAAAATCATGTAAGCCATAATTTGTTAAAAAAAAAAAAAGTTACAAGGCATTTGTCCAGTTCTTCAATTCAATACTTTTAGGTTTTTCCAAGGCTTTAGCAGGGAATGAAATACTTGGCCAGAAGATTTCTATTACAAAATTGAGCAAGTAACTACATATTAGTACATTTTTCCTACTGCTTTTGCATGAAATGTGGGCCTTAGACTGTAAGATCTTCAAAGAAGAGAAATTTAACCCTGTGAACTCTGTATGCTGTCCCGTGTAATCGAATGCTCCTTTATAAGTACTGTAATGGGTGTAATTCTTTAACTTCCAGCATTCCTCTTATCCTGGTCTGGTAATAAATCTCCGTCAAGGTGTCTGGGCCTGGAGAATTGTGGGAAAATATTTGGACATAAGCATATGAAAACATTTATTTGTTTATGAAATTTCTACCCATCCCTTGCAACTTTGCAAAGCTGCCCAAAAGCTGCTTACACAAGAAATAACAGAGCCTGTAGACCTGAAGATATCGATCTAGAGAGAAAAAGATGGTAGCTACCAAGAACAATCAGGAATGCAGCATGTAGAAAAGAAATTTGTTAACTAAATGTAGAAAAATGTTTCTCTGGTAGCTTCGATGCATTAGCTCTGCTCACCACATCAAAATGGAAAAGTTTCAGAGAAGAGCAACAAAAATGATAAAGGGGATGAAACACCTCCCTTATGAAGGGAGGCTAAACAGGTTAGGACTTTTCATCTTAGATAAGAGACAACTGAGAGGAGATTATGATAAAAGTTGATAAAATCATGAGCGGGACAGAATGGTTGTTAAACCTGTCAGCTAACACAAAAACAAAAAGATACTCCATGAAAATGATGCCCAGCAGATTGAAAACAAATCACAGAATGTGGTCAAGGTGACCAATGTAGTGGGATTCAAAAAAGAAGTGAACAAGTTCCTGGAGGAAAAGTCCATAAAAAATTATTAGCCAGACAGACTGTCAGAGGCAGGATGCTGGCTGGATGGACCTTGGGGTGACTCAGCATGATTTTTCTTATGTCCTTATTGCTTTTTATTTGTCTTGCCTAGTGCTTCCTCACATTCCTTTCTATTCCCATCTAAACTAGAACCAGAACTCGGGGCTGCTGCCATGAGCCTCCAATCATAGTTACCCAGGAATTTTTTCTCCCTAATTTTATATCCCTCTTTCAACTTAGCCCAAACCAGCCCAGTGACATCCTGAGACAGAGGTCAGAAATCACAGCATCCTCCCAAACCTAGCTGATACAGAATACAGTGTCTGCTCACGAGGCATTGCTGTTGAGTGTCTGCTGGGATTACATTCATTGCCTCTCCTCCCCCTCCCCTCCAGGACCTCTGCAGCATCCCCAGCTCTGGCCAGCCCATGGAGCAGAAGACCTGGCCTGGGAACAGAGCCCAGATTGTTGTCTGCCACTGACCAGCCAGTCCAGGCGTCATTCGATTTCTTTGAACTCCTTTTTAATATTCAGTTATAAAGTATTAATAACTAGGCATGTGCATTTCACTCTTGTTTGGGCATTCGTATGGGTGCCTAAAACTTAAGTGTGCATGGAAATTGTCTGTGCACATGTAAATTCTTAAGGATAAGCACACTATGCACAAGCAATTTGCCTATTTAGTAGATGCGCAATTACAATGAATACAAAAAAATCCCTTTAGTTTGTTTTTGGATGAAACAATTTTTTTTTTGGTCCTGCACATGCTTATTGTAAACAACATGGGTCCGGAATACATATCTGGGTGATCATTTAGTAAAAGCTGGAAAGCCATTAAGGTGTCTCCATGTTAGTCTAGTATTTCTTTCATGCATGTTCAGAGTTTTTCAAAGCTACTCCCGTTCAGCCAGTCTCAACATTTTCAATTTAAATAAATCAAAGTAGGGGGAGGGGGTGGGTCGCTCTGCTGATCCTTATCAGAATCCCATGGAGGCATCACATTAATACCCGTTGATTCATATTTATAAAGACACAAAAAGGCAAACAGGTTCCACAATGCTTATCCAGGGGATTTCCCTGGCCCTCTTTAATAATGGTTTATGGACTTTTCTTCCAGGAACTTCTCCAAACCTTTTTTAAGGTTACACTAACAGCTTTTACCACATCCTCTGGTAATGAATTCCAGAATTTGATTACTCGTTGAGTGAAAAAATATTTTCTCTTATATGTGCTAAATGGGCTACATTGTAGCTTCATTGAGTGTCCCCTAGTAAGTCTGTACTTTTTGAAGGAGTAAAAAAACAATTTATGTTTACTCATTCTACTCCATTCATTAATTTATAGACCTCTATCATATCTCCCCTCAGTCATCTTTTTTCCAGATTGAAAAGCCCTAACCTTTTAAGCCTCTCCTCATAGGGGTATCCTTCCATCCCCTTTACCATTTTGGTGGCTCTTCTCTGAACCTTCTCTAATTCCGCTATATCCTTTTTAAAATATGGCAACCAGAATGGCACACAATATTCAAGGTGCAGTCGCACCATGGAACAATACAGAGGCATTATAATATATAATTATAATTATAAAAAGGTCAACATTAAAGGAAAAATAAATAAAACAAATACTTTTCCAAGTCCCAATAGGTCTCACACCACTACAGAGAGGAGGAGTGGCCTAGTGGTTGGGGCAAGGTACTTCAGGCTGGAAGGTCAGGGGTTCAAATCCCACTAGAAGACAGCAACCTTGGGCCAGAAGGACTGGGGTTTCTAGTCCCACAGGTGCTCCTTGTGTTCTTGGGCAAGCCACTTAACCCTCCATAGCCCATGTTCCCTGTAAAATAGTTATAATGCCCTGTTCAATGTAATTTCAGTTTGTTCAATGTAAACCACACTGATGCAGAATAGCACAGTATATAAGAGAATGTAAATAAACCAAGCCAGTCCAGGTTTTCCTTTTTACCACACCGTGCTCACTCAGGCCAGTGGGCCTCACCCTAGTGGGGCCAGGAAAGGAAGACACTCCTACTCCTTCTTTTCTTGCAAAGGTAACAGTCTCTGTGTTTAAACCAGTCCTTTTAAGAAAATCATTTTATATCCTTATAGAAATTTTTAAAAAAACCTTGTCAAAACAGCAAATGCTAACACCAACTCTCTCTAAGCATAGGCAAACATATGCTTCTTTCCCTCTTTGGCTTGGGAATCACATAGGGAGGAACACTTCCTCTGGCTTGCTCAGTGGCTGGCCTGTTCTCACAATCCCAACCCGTTTTGGTCTGGTTTGCTGCTGGAGTGCTAAAATAAAGAAAGTTAGGATCACAATTGCTGGTAGCTGGTTTCTTGATGCACCATCTCTTCTGAATCCACCTCTGGCTTCGCACAAGGCTGGATTTTACAAGGCTGAGATCATTCAACATATGCCCTGGTTTAGGAGTGAGGTTCAGGATTGTCATGGTATGCGCAAAACCAACCCATTTGGAGACATTACCCCTGGATTTCCATGGACCAAGGTGAATGTTGGGGGCTAACCTGGCCAGGGCCAAGCAGGCTTCCCTGGGCTCCATCGCATACTGATTATATTCCCAGGGAAAGCATCTGCCAAACCTTCCCTCCTGGCTGACATAGAAGCAGTCAGGTCATCAGCCTTTCCCCCTTGAGCTAGGGATTGGTTCTCCCTCAGGTGCTGTCTTATTTCCCCCCCCCCCCCCGCCTCCCGGGCCCCAGATTAGTCTCCTCCTGGATATTTGCTTCCACTTGCTTTCCCTCAGGGAATGAAACTCTGAAACATTTTTTATTTTATTTTTATTTTTACATTCTCTTATATACCGCGCTATTCTGCATCAGTGCGGTTTATATTGAACAAACTGAAATTACATTGAACAGGGCATTATAACTCGGAGATAACTATTTTACAGGGAACATGGGCTATGGAGGGTTAAGTGGCTTGCCCAAGACCACAAGGAGCACCTGTGGGACTAGAAACCCCAGTCCTTCCAGCCCAAGGTTACTGTCCTCTAGTGGGATTTGAACCCCCGACCTTCCGGCCTGAGGTAGAAACCTCCTCTCTCTCCTTGTAGGGATGTTGTGCTCTGAATGCTGGGGAGCTCTAGGAGCTCTGAAGACCTTTGGGGTGGTCTGTACTAGGGATTGCTCCCTCTCGTGGGACTCAAGATCCTAGTACCTCTTACCAAATGTACACACCTATTTTAAAAACACACTGTCCACAAACTGACCAAACTAAATCCCCAAACATACCTACAACCGGGTCACATCAAAGTGCATGCCTACTTGTCAATGCACTTACTTTTATACTGGAGCTAATTTTATAAGAGGTAGATGCATTCTTATGAAATGGCATGGGAGATGTACATGTCCTTTTATGCCATTTTTAATCTGAAATGACAGTAAATAAACTGAAATGTAAGATGTATTTCTCATCTCATCAACAATGTGCGCCGTTGAACCATAGTGCACATTATTGCTTAGTGTGCCCTATTGCTCAGTAATGCCCACTATTTCACAATAGCCACACCGCTGAAGAATACCGTGCTCTATTTTATAAAACATTGAATAAACCATAGTACAAACTATTGCGCAATAAGGTACACTGTTGCGCTATAGGGCACACTATTAATGACAATGGCTCCTGAAACACAAAAAAATTAAAAACTCTGAAGAAAACAAAAAATCCCATAATGGCACTGGAAATTAAACAAAACAAAAAGTTTTGGCCTGCACACTTCTAGTGTGTACTGGCATGTATATGCAGAAAAGCCTTTATAAAATTACCCTCCATGTGGGCAGGAAGAAAGAGAGGATACTGGGAGGGAATAACAGTACTAGGTAGTGGGGAGAAAAATAATATTTTTCTGGAGTCACCACTACTATCAAGCGAGGGGGGAGGGGGGGGTGCTGTGCCAGACCTGCCACTATTGAAAGGGGAGCAGGGGGCACCAATTTCAGTTTTCACTCGGGGCTCCAATTATCCTGTAGCTAGCCCTGGGGACTAGCTTAAGAAATGCAGGAACACATAGGGTTACCATCTTTTTCAAAGAGAAAAACCTATCACCTGCCACTACCGAGGGTCTGTTCATGCCTCACACCCTGCCCGACCACTTCCTCGCCACTATCAAATGCTGCAGTAATGGCAGGCATGCAGGCTTTAGCGCCTTCAGGCTACATCACGATGGGGGAGAGGGATACAAGAGGCTGCACTGTTCAGCTCCATTGAGCTACAGTCCTCAGTCCCCCAATGCACATATTCTCCTTCATAGTAGTATAAAAGATATTAAGTTTGTTTTGATTTCATCCTCTTGCTATAAAGGGATCCATTGTGTCTGTCCCATGCCATTTTGAATTCCGTCACTATATTGGAATGCCCTCAGTCTCCCAGTACACATATTCTCCTTCATATGATGTTAAATCCAAACGTATATTCTGCATCCACTGAACTTCCCAGTCCCTCTGTCCATAATAGGTGCAAAGCAGAGCTAAGAAAAAAAATCAGATTCTAGTGTCATCTCAGTAACAGCAACATAAACCTTCTCAGTACTAGGCATATTTTGAAGTAATACAATACTCTACAAATAAGTCACTCAGGACCTAGAGCAAATCTACCAAGCCATCACTGACTTTCAAAACTCACACAAGGACCATACCTAGGAAAAGGCAACACCATAAATATTGCAGTGAGTCCTAGAACACTGGAACACCTATTAAGAAAACTGAGCAAGCCAGATTATTACACATTCATACATATATACACCATACTAACAAAGTACACAGCCTCGGTCACACATGCAGGATCCAGTTAAACCCTCGCCAAATAAAAAAGGGTGACCACAAACTGAAAATAGAAATATGCAGACAAATATTAAACTAAAACCAAAGAAGCTACACACTGCACAAAGTTCAACACTAGAGAAATAGAAAGAAATACATTTTCCCTTGTATTGTACAAAATATAAAGTCAGTGGATGTCAGGGATGGAGTTGGGGGCAGGGAAGAGGGGGGGCAACCAAAGCAATTGCTTTGATCCCCATGCTAGAGACCACTCCAAGGATAGTTCAGAAAGGCAGAACCAAAACAAAGAATGACACCACCACAGATACGAGTATGGATAAATAAAATTTAATAAAAGTCCATAAATAGATGAAAATACAGTTAAAAAGTGTCCTTTTGACTTTATTTTTTTTTTGTCGATTTTCTGTTGGTTGTTTTGTCTCAGAGAGGACCCCCAAGCTGTCCTGAAACTGAAGAATACACCTATTGGAGGGCTTTGGGAGTCTTCTCCCAAATTTCTGCCCTACGCACTACCCATGTTTAGCACTGGCCCTGGAAGATTTACATTCCGAAAATGGACATATATCAGTCACCAAATACCTTTGTTGTCTGACAGTTTTATTTTTCTTATTGTGTTGATCCCAACCTCTGGTTCCTGTTTTCCTCTGAGGTCTCCTGTCCATTTCCCATTTCTCTCTCCTCCTGTCTTCACTTTCTCCCCTACATCGATCTCTAACATTGATCTCTTCCTTTCAGTTTTCTTCCATTCATTTCACTTCTCTTTCTTAACAACCATTCCTGTCTTCCATTTCTTACTGCTACTATTACTGCTACTACTATTTAGCATTTATATAGCGCTACCAGTCGCACGCAGCGCTGTACAGATATACATACAAAAGACAGTCCCTGCTCGTCAGAGCTTACAATCTAGTTAAGACAAAACACAGAGCAATAGTCAACAAAATATGGCATTTACAATTTAGTCAAGACAAGGGACAGAAGTCAGGATCTGAAAGCGACAGTGAAGAGATGGGTCTTCAACCTGGATTTGAAGAGGGCTAGGGAGGGTGCTTGGCATATAGCCACAGGTAGGTTGTTCCAGGCGTAAGGTGCAGCAAGGTGAAAGGAGCGAAGTCTGGAATTAGCGGTGTGAGTGGAGGGCCTAGATAGAAGTAATTTGTTAGAAGAGTGAAATTCCCGAAAGGGGTTGTAGGGAGAGATGAGAGGTACTGAGGAGCTGCAGAGTGAATGCATTTATAGATCAGGAGGAGAGGTTTGAACTGGATGCGGAAATGGACAGGGAGCCAGTGAAGTGACTTGAGAAGAGGAGTGATGTGGGCATGGCGAGGCTGGCGGAAGATTAGTCGAGCAGCAGAATTTTGAATAGATTGAAGGGGAAAGAGATGGCTCACAGGGAGACCAGCAAGGAGTAAGTTGCAGTAGTCGGGGCAAGAGAAGATTAAGGCATGGATAAGCATTTTAGTAGTGTGTTCAGAAAGGAAGGGGCAAATTTTGCTAATGTTGTAGAGAAAGAAGTGGCAAGTCTTAGCTATGAGCTGGATATGCGTGGAGAAGGAGAGAGAGGAGTCAAAGATAACCCCCAGATTGCAGGCTGAGGAAACAGGAAGGATCGTAGAGCCATCCACGGAAACTGAAAAAGGAGGGGGAGGAGGGACTGAGAAAAGAGGGGGAGGAGGGGGGGTATTGGGGGGAAAGATAAGGAGTTCAGTCTTGGCCATGTTCAATTTCAAGTGGCGGTAAGACATCCAGGCAGCGATGTCAGAAAGGCAGGCAGAGATCTTGGTCTGGATTGCTGGAGAGATTTTAGGTGTAGAGAGGTAGATTTGGGAGTCATCGGCATAGAGATGGTACTGAAAGCCATGGGAGGAGATAAGCACACCAAGGGATTGGGTATAGAGAGAGAAAAGGAGCGGACCCGGGATGGATCCCTGGGGTATACCAACAGGGAGTGGGGTAGGAGAGGAGGAGGAGCCACCAGAGTATACACTGAAGGAGCGATGGGAGAGGTAGGAGGAGAACCAGGATAGTACGGAGCCCTTAAAACCAAGTGAGGAGAGGGTATAGAGGAGACGTTTGTGGTCAACAGTGTCAAAAGCAGCAGAGAGGTCGAGAAGGATGAGGACAAAGTAGAGGCCCTTAGATTTAGCCAGGAACAAGTCACTGGAGACTTTTGTAAGAGCCGTTTCAGTGGAGTGTAAGGGACAGAAGCTGGATTGTAGAGGGTCCAGGAGGGCCTGAGAGGTGAGGAAGTCAAGGCAGCGGCGGTGGACTGCTCGTTCAATTAGTTTAGATATGAAGGGAAGGAGGGAGATGGGTCGATAGTTATAAGGACAGGTGGGATTGAGTGAGGGTTTCTTGAGGAGAGGTGTGACCACAGCATGCTTGAAGTCCGCGCGGACAGTTGCAGTGGAGAGTGAAAGGTTGAGAATAAGAGAGATGGAAGGGACAACAGTGGGGGAGATGGGGCTTAGGAGATGGGTGGGGATAGGATCAGAGGAACAGGTGGTGGGTTTGGAAGAAGAAAGAAGGAGTGTGGTTTCCTCTTCAGAGATCGCAGGGAAAGAGGAGAGGGTAGCAGAGGTAATAGGGATGGGGGGGGGGAGAATTGGGGAGGAGGGGAGGTAGATGAGGAAGTGGGGAATTGGAGGGTAATCTTGTGGATTTTGTCATGGAAGTAGTCGGCCAGGGTTTGGGCAGAAAGGGAGGGCGGGACCAGGGGCGGGGGCACCTTGAGGAGAGAACTGAGGGTATTAAAGAGACGGCGAGGATCAGAGGCAAGAGAATTAGTCAGATGGATGTAGTATTTTTGTTTGGCAAGTGCTATGGCTGACAGGAAGGAGCCAAGCATGAGTTTGAAGTATAGAAAGTCTTCCGGGGAGCAGGATTTGATCCAAGCACGTTCAGCAGAACGGGCACAAGTGCGTAAATAGTGGGTAGTGGATGAAAGCCAGGGCTGGGGTACAGAACGTCTCACAGGGCGTGGGGTGGGTGGGGCAAAAGCATTCAGAGCCGAGGATAGTGCAGCATTATAGGAGGTTACTGCCTCGTTGACGGACTTGGAGGACATAATGGAGGAAAGAGATGGAAAAATGGTGGAGGAGAGAGTCAAGGAATCAATATTATGAAGGTTTCTAAATAGGTCGGAGGAGACAGGATGAGGTTGAGACAGTGGAAGCTGAAGATTAAAGCTTAAAAGGTGATGGTCAGATAAGGGAAGGATTGAGTTATGGTAGTTTGAGGGAGAGAAATTAGAGAAGAGTATCAGGTCAAGACAGTGGCCGTGCTGGTGGGTGGGGGCAGTGGAACAAAGTTGGAGGTCAAACGAGGAGGTAAGAGTGAGGAGTTTTAAAGCATGGGGATCGGAGGAGTTATCAACGTGAATGTTAAAATCGCCAAGAATAAGAGTGGGGGAAGAGGAATCCAGAAAGACGGAAAGCCAGGAGTCAAAGTCGGTAAGGAAGGTGGAAGCAGATTTGTCGGGTGGGTGATAGATGACAGCTACTTGGAGGGGAAGTGGAGTGAAGAGGCAAATGGAGTGGACTTCAAAAGAGAAAGGAGTGAGACTGAGGCAGCAGGAGGGGTTGTAATTGGCAAGAGGGAGAAAGTAGAAGCCCAACACCACCACCGCGGCCAGTGGAACGAGGCATATGGGAGAACTGGTAGCCCCCGTGACAGTGAGCAGCAGTAGATGCGGTATCATCTGGGAGGAGCCAGGTCTCAGTTAGGGCAAGAAGATGTAGAGCGTTACAGATAAAGAGATCATGAGTAAAAGCAAGTTTATTAGAAACCGATTCTGTGTTCCATAAGGCACATGAGAACGGGAGAGTGGAAGGGGAAAGGAGAGGGAAATGGATGAGGTTGGACAAGTTACGTGAGGATTTCTTTTCAGAGTAAAACAGAAGTCTAGAGGGGCCGTTATGTGAGGATCTCATTCCAGAGTAAGACAGAGATCTAAAGGGGCCAGGGTAAGGGTGGGTATCTCTGGATGTGTGCATTCTGTGAGGCACTTGAGGGAGGGGGAGTGGAAGGGGAATGAAGGGAGACATTGATGATATTAGACAGGTTACGTGAAGGTCTCTTCTTAGAGTGAGACAGAATTCTAAAGGGACCAGGGTTGGGGTTGATATCTCCGGATGAGTGTGTGGTGCATGAGGGAGGGAGAGTGAAAGGGGACAAGGAGAGGGATATGGACGAGATGAGAAAAGTTACGTGAGGGGCTCTTCTTAGAGTGAGATAGAAATCGAGGGGGGCCAGGGTTGGGGTTGATATTACCTGATGAGAGAAGAAGAAGGAGTAGTAGAGAGCGGGGTAGAGAGGAGGCAGTACGGCGGAAGCGAGGGTGCGGTTGCCTTAGAGGGAGAGGGGCTGGTTGAACGAGGGGGAGAGTGTTATGAAGCTCAAGAGCAGATGGTAGGTTAGAAGACAGAATGGAGGGAGAAGTGAGGAAGGTAGAGGGGGAATAGAGGGGGAAGGAATGAGGGTGCTGGTAGGAGGGGAAGCAGTTGGGGAATATGAGGAAAAGGACAATGTGATGGTGGGGCCATAGAAGAGGAATAGTGGGGCTATGCAGGGTAAGTTATCTTACAAGCAATGAGGTGGCAATGGATTCTACACACTATGCAGTATATGTTGAGTTACAAGCAATGAGGTAGAGGGGACTACACGCTATGCAATATAGGTTAAATTACAAGCAGTGAGGTAGTGGGGACTACACGCTATACAATATAGGTTAAAATTACAAGCAATGAGGTAGTGGGGACTACATGCTATGCAATATAGGTTAAATTACAAGCAGTGAGGTAGTGGGGACTACACACTATGCGATATAGGTTAAAATTACAAGCAATGAGGTAGTGGGACTACACGCTATGCAATATAGGTTAAAATTACAAGCAATTAGGTACTGGGGACAGCACGCCACGCAATATAGATTAAATTGCAAGCAATATTCAAGGTGCAGAGCAATATAGGTTAAATTGCAAGCAATGGGTAGCAAGGAGTCTATAGCCTGTGCAGCAAAGTTACTTGCAAGCAATGAGGAAGCAAGGAGTCTATAGGCTGTGCAGCAAAGTTCATTGCAGGCAGTGAGGTAGCGATAGTGAGGAAGCGATGGGTAGCAATGGAGTCACTAGGCTGTGAGTAGCAGTGGATTGGTGGGTGCTTACTTCGTGTGGGTGCTGGTTGGCTTTCAGGAGCCGAGTTGTGAAGGAGCACTTTTTCCCACTCTACTTATTGATGCATCCCAGGTGATTTGCTGGTGCTGTGCTTGTCAGATTGCGCCAAGGGCGCCTTTGGTCTCCGGGCGTGGGTGCGCCAAGGGCGCTTTGCTGTATTTAAACTTACTGGTGTAGTGGCCTGAATGGCCTCAGCGTGTGGAGGGGAGGAGCTTTCTCTTCTGCTCTACTCCCCAACGCCGAGGCTAGAGAGGCTTTCCTGCTGCAGCTGTGGCCTTTAAATAGGCTGAAGAGCGTGGTGGAGTTCAGGCCCAATTGGCCACGTCGGAGGGGAGCGGGGAGGAGCTTACCTGCCCGCTCTCCCTTGATGCCGGCGATCGGGTGGTGTGACCGGACATTGACTGGGCATTGACCTGCAGCTTTCCATTTCTTTCCTTTTCCCATTCTCCATTGCTCTTTCCTTCCCCAGCCCCTTAGTAATTCCCCTTCTCCTCCCTCATAGTAACGTTTCACCTCTCTCCTCCTCCCTGGGTCCAACATCCCCTTTTCCATTCCTCTACCTAATCCAGTGTCTTACATCTGCATTCCCTCTCTGTCTCCCTAGACTCATCCCCCATGTCCTGCATCAACTCCCTGTCTCTGTAATCGCCATTGCCTAGGTGATCCAGCATCCCCCATTGGTGTCCCTATTCCCTGCTCCCTTGTGGTCCAGCATTGTCCCCATCTATGTCCCTATGCCCCCTCTCCCACAGTCCCATCATGTCTATCATTTCCCATCTATGCCTCTATACCCCCAATGACCCTATCATTTCCAGCATCTCCTATCTGTTCTATTCCCTCCTTCAAAGTGGTCCAGCATCTCCACTATCTGTGTCCCTGTCCTCCCTGCTTTGGCCCCATCATGTCCAGTATGTTCCCTCCAACTTCTCTCCCCCTGCTCCCACGTCCATTATCTCTCTATCATGCCCATATTCTCCTTCCCATAGCCCCATCATATCCAGCACATCCTTTTCAACCTTCCTCCCTCCCCAAGTCCAGCATCTCCCCCATCTGCCTTTATTCTTCCTCCATGACTCCATTATGACCAACACATCTCCTGCCATGGCCCCATCTCAAGTCCAACATCTAACTCCCACCCACTGCACCTGCAACCTAATCCCAACCTGCAGCAGCTGCTGCCATAACTTTGAAAAGACACCCAGGGAATACCTTTAGTACGCACACGCTGGAAGCGATGCCAGTCCCATCCACACCAACGGAGGAAGTCTGCATCAGAGAAGGTGGGACCTGCATTGCTTTTCGGCATGTGTATGTTGAGAGCAGTCCTCGCGCATGTTCTGGAGTTTATGGCAGCTACTGCAGATTGGGACCAGGTGGGTGGCGGTGCTCTCCTTGACCCCATGGCCAGCTGTGTGGGCAGACTCAGCACTTGCAGCAATTTAGCAGCACCTGGCAGGCGGCACTTGCATCCCAAAGCAGCATGTGCATGCGCTCTTGTGCCAGACTGCATCTGAAGGACAGGCGTGGCATTTGCTGCTTCTTTAGAGGTCACGAGGGAAACGGGGACCTGGCAGTACGGCAGGAAAAGCATTCACTGCAGTGGCACTGCTCAGTATTGGAGGTGAAGAGGTGCAGAGTTAGTTACAGGAGGGCAGCCAGACCTGAATTTAGAATAGTTGTTTCCTGTATGTAAGTGGAGTGGGAGTTGGGAAGTTCAGTAGAAGTCTGACAATACAGCAGATAGCCGGCACTTATACTGGCTAATTTTATGTTTTGCCAGCTGCCTGCTTCCCTTTCTGAAATGTGGTCAGGATGGTCAAATACCAGCCAGTTGGCAACCTGACATACACAATCAAACCAGGATCGATAAACAGTCAGTTTGAACTTCTGAGTAATCCAAAGGGTGATGCTGCTTTAACTAAGTGTACAAGCACTTTATGAAATGCACGATGTAACCTACATGGGAATAAAAGACTGCTTTCTTTGAAATAGCTTTCATTTCATGAAAACAGAAACCAAACTCCCAGGACTGTACCAAACTAAAAATGTGCCTTGTGCGACTAGCAAATTTGGTGCCCCTCCACCCAGCCACATTCAGTACCTCACTGTTTTTGAGCTTCCTGGAAGCTCAGTGATGATATCACTGCCCCCTTCTGTGCTTGCGTCTTGTGCGGTTGCACCGCTCACACAGCCCTCGGTACGGTCTGGCCCTGCAAACTCATAAAATACAAGGCCACCAGCTTTTAACCAGGGACTTCTGGAATAGGGTCTGAGTGTATGCCAAGCAGGGAATGATAGGGGAAGCAGGGGTGGAGGGGGAGGGCAAGTGACAAAAGCAATGCCTTGGTGTGATATGCTGTCTGGACACCGCACTGGCTATGTTTGAAATCCTCCTGTCCCATTTCCCCGATTGTCCTTCTTATGCATTATCCTGGCTGATCTCTGAATCATGCAGTAGGCCTGGTGATGTTCAGTCATATGGGCCTGTAGAAAAAAAATCTCTTCTGTCAATTATTTTTAAAGGTCACCCAGCTAATGACTAGCTGAGAGGTTAATTAGATTCTTGATAAACCCTTCATATCAATTACTACTCTTATCTTTATGTTGGTAGTAAATAGGCCCTGTAGCTATTTAGACTTACCTATATGGGCTTGTTAGAGAGCACTGTAAATTTTGTAACTCCTTGGATACCATTAAGCCTCTTTTGGAAAAAGGAAAGAAAAAGCAGTAATAGCATCCCTCTGTGAAGTTCTGTAAATCTAGCGCTAGCTCAGAGGTTCCAGAACTTGCTGCCTGTGTATTTTTTTTTTTTTTTTTTTACTAACCTCCAAATAGAATTTTGAGTTTTTCTTGCCAAGGAACTTGTGAAAAATGTGTGACTGTGAGCTTCAGCGTTGCTGTCTGTACCAGAGGGAGGAGAGATGTCCTTGCTTTATAAACATCTTTGCAAGTCATTCTTTGTCTTTTCTGAGACTGAAGAATTTTAGTTGTGCAGACTTTAAAAGCTTCTGAATGCCTTACTGTCCATTTTTTCAGTGTCTTCTTTTTGAGGTGACCACAGTGTGGTTCCCCTGGAGCGTCCATCAGTACTAATGTTGCAGGTACTGCGCTTTTCATGTAGGCATGACTGAATAATCTTCATTCTGTTTCAGTTAACCCTAATTCCTATGGCTCAGATGCTTAAACAGACAATACAATGGTTAATCTTTCAGACATAGGACACACAAACATCGACATTCTGGCCAAGCTGAATGGAGTCCTTCGGCCACACTGCAGCCAGTAAGGGGAGTGCTTTTCACTACTACTAGCAGCAGTGCAACTGGAGAACTTCTGTGCAGCAGGGCAGGAACAATGCTGAGCATTCTTGTTTTGTGCTGTGGGTTTCCAGCCTGAGATCCTGAGGGGCATGGGTTCAAGTCCCACTGACCCTGGCAATAGAGTGAGTGCAATTTCTGAAATATCTACTTTGTAGTTGTTACCTGATAGGCTGCTCTCTCTGGTTCAGTGGATCGTTAGAGAAATTGTCTTAGCCAGAGGTCCATTTACGACCAGGTAGAGTAGGCAGTGAGTGATTTATTTTGCATCACCACCCGTGGCCCTGTGACAACGTATGGGAAGGGGAGGAGTAGTTGACTGTGTATCTGCATGAGAGCAGGCAGGGGCAAAACGCCAGCAACACTTACATCACTTGGAAAGGAAAGTGAGAGATGCTGCATGTGTGAAAATAAAGATGACTATATGGTGAGAGGGCTATGACCCATTGATGTGAAGCGGGTCCTGGGTTCAGTTCCCAGCTCAGCTCTTCTGCTTACCAGGCCAGTCAAGTCTGGGAATCAGGGCTGGTCCATCCACTAGGTGGCTTCGGCACACATGGCCTGCCACCCCCCAATTGCCGCCATTCCACCCCCATGCTGAACCACGCCATGCCACAGTGCTGCCCCCCGCTGCCACTTATTCCAGTGGCAATGAGGAGATGGCTAGGCTCGGCGACGGGCCATGTGCTTCGACACACATGGCCTGCTGCCGAGCCGAGCTATGCCCCTCCTTGACCCCAGCGCCGGAATCGGCAGTAGCATGGCTCAGCATGCGGGGGTGGAAGCATGCCTTGGCATGGCTGGGGGGGGGGGGGCAGCATGGCTAGGGCTTCTGCCTAGTGCGGCAGAAACCCTTGGGCCAACCCTGCTGGTGATACAAGAGAGGCAGCCTTCACAGTCCCTGGGAGGAAGGCACCATTGTCTTCTGTGACACCTAGTGGCTGGATTTAGGGCCCATAAGGTTCCAGAAGAAGTCGTGGTGCATAGCTCCTGGTCAGCAATTGTTGCTACAGTGCCTGGTGTAAAGCACGTTGGCAAAGAATATAAAATCAGTAATAAATCCCCCAGGTAACTGGACATGAAAATCCATGATGGGCCCTATCTAGCCCTGGTTCTGGCTGAGCTGAAAAATCAAAAAGAACAGGAACAGACTGCAGGGTCAAATAAAAAAGGGAATATAAAACTAAAAGTTGACATAAGCCATGTATTGAATTAATACCCTAGGAATTGTTTTTAAAAGGTTTGCTTGGTGGTTTTGAGCAAAAAAAAAAAAAATACATGCAAGTAGAACTATTTACTAGTTTACTTGTCAGCAAACCTTGTTGACTGGGAAACCTGTAAGCCCGGCTTGATACAGGAAGGTTAATCATATTAATATATGGAAAAATGTATATATTGTTTCTAACCAGGTTCAGAATTCCGAATGTGAATGTTTAATTGGAATCCAAAATTGTTCTGTACAGCATTCATTTTGTTCCACAGATATCTTGTTCCTTTCTCTCAGCCATGTTGTATCTGGATGAGAGAGTGGAAAAAAATCTCTCATGGCAATGTCACATTCTTAAATGCTAAGGGCACCACAGCAATGTGAGAAGAAATATCTAGGAATTTGTTTGACCATTGGCAAGTGGGCAGAGATAATAAATTCCTTGAGACAGCTCATCCCAGCAGGCATTCCCCAGTGACAGGGCTGAGAAGACTTACAGAAGACGGACCCCTCTTGCCTAAGGTTACTAGATGTCCCTGATTTTCAGGTACTCGCCCAGACTCCTTGGACTATAACCTCCTCCTGTCCCCTGATTTGAGTGGCGAAAGAGGCAAAGGACATTGTTTCTCCTGCCTACCCCTCTAATGAAATCTTCCCAATCCTGGTAGGAGAAGATGTAAAATCAACTTCTTTTCTGCAAAAAAGAGGGGGAATTTTCGAAATATATTGAATATTTATCTACAAGTATAAAATAAGTTTTAGGCATATATGTACAAATGTGCGCATATAAATTGAGAAGAGTTGCTACTGTCTTTTTTAAACTTTTGAAATTACTGAATGCTACTTGGACTGGTCATTTTGAAATATATGGGGAAAAGATGCTAAGGAGAGAGGACCCCTGCCCTGTCCAGCTCAACTTAGCCTGGCCCAGATGTCCCAGATTTACTCTCCAAAAATCTGCTAACCCTACTCTTGCCATGGCTGGAAATCTTTGCACTGAACTGGAACAAACCAGGAGCCCAAGTTATCTGTCCTAGTGCTGGTTCTATCCCTCCTACTTCCCCCATCTCTTCTATTTCTGTAACGTGCAGCCAGGGCTGGCCCGTCCACTAGGCGAGCTGGGTGGCCACACCGCCTCCCCTCCCCCCTCATCTGCTGCTGATTCTATAGGGGGGGGAGGCAGGCAGCGGCAGTTTTCCAAGAGTAGTGGTGCCGCTGCTGCTGCTGCCCGCCTCCCCCTCCCGAGACAGAATCAACGGCAGCAGAAGTTGGTGGTGAGCAGTGGGCGAGGGGGCAGCGAGGCCAGGGTTTCTTCCTAGAGCAGCAGAAACCCTTCAGCCAGCCCTGCACGCAGTCTATCACCAGCTGATCTCAATGCCATAGCTTTGACTGTGCCAACTAGGCTCACACTCATTCTAATGCATCACTTGCCCAGCGGCATGGTTGACTAGTCACAAGCATCGGGTCTGAGATTTTACACAGTCTACATCAGCCTTTGCTCCTATCCAGCCAACACTGAATGTTCTTTGTTTTCACAGACACCGCTCCACATAGTAACAGCTTGTTGTATTTTGGTCTGTTTGCCAGAGGGTAGATTTATTTTTAAATCCTTGAACTCTGAATTCTCTTCAGTTTTTTTCCAAGATTGGAAGCAGCTGAAATGCCTGCAGTTACAGGTTGGAGACTTTCTTCACAATACATGAAGGGAAGTTCCGTCCCCTCCCCCCTTTTGTATTTCTCCTTCTTCTGTTTTTTTTTTTCCCTAATAAATGACTCCTAACTGGTAGTCATCTAAATATAGAAAGCTGCCTGACTAAAAATAGCACGGTTCTCAGCCTTGCCCAGGAAAATGGAGAGGAACAGGCGTGGAACAGAAGACTGAGTAATCCAACTCTATTCATTCAGAGATCCCTCTGAGAATGCAAGCCGCGATAAAGTGCCCTTGAAAAACCACAAGGCCCGACCTGCTCTTTTCAGACTTCTGGGTGCCAATAAACATTTTAGCCCAAGGATATATTTTTTTCTCATAGATCGTAAACACTTTCTGAAAGACAAGGCTTTGTTTCACAGAGCTGACTTGCTGTCAGAAATAGTTGACTTTCCAAAGCTCCCCCCTCCCTTTTTTTTAGAGGATACATTTAAGGATGAGCTGCGGCTGTGCTGTTTTAAATGAATACTGTCAAATGACACATACAGTACCTAATTGGTGTTTAACACTGAAAAAAGAATGCATAGTATGAAGGCCTACGGACTGCAGTTTCTTGACACAATTTGACAATTGTGATAGAGCTGAGCAAAATGTAGTTCTGTCTAAGTGGTAACAGCAGTGAGTGGGTAGCTCATTTCTGCTAGCCTGGTTTGGGATGTAACCTGTGATGTGCCGTGTTGTTCATATCCTTCTCCTGGAGCTCACTTGACAACAGCGTTTGGCCTTTCCAGCCGAGAAGGATCTTTATAGAATCTGTACACATTTTAAAAAAGTAAAAATGAATCGGAAGACTGGAAATCTGTGAGATCAAAAAGAATAGACTTTTTTTTTTCCATAGTCTTAGACCTATGTAGACTTTGTTTTGTTTTAAGAAATATCCAAAACCTGGGCAGGTCCTGCAGGAGGGTGTGGAAATGTCAGCACAATTTACAGGGTTATGTAGGTCTGAAGTATTGTTTGGTGCAGTTCCTGTAAAGCTGCTAGTGATAAGACTCTGGAAACAATAGACGATAATTGATGGAGGGAACTTAAGTCATTAGGAGAAGAATCGAGGTCCTTGTATATTGTGAACGTTGGCTTTTCTGGGCCCCCATCCTTCTTCCAGAGCATTTTCTCTTCATCCATGTTACCGGCTCCTGACTGCTCTTTGTAACAAAGGCAGATCACAAGTGATTCCTTTATGCAGTACACTGAGTATAATTGTGTCTATGTGGTGGATTACTAATTACCCAGGCTGAATCCCCATATTGTGTCCTGACTGAAGGATGGAAAATAGGACATCTAATCCTGCTCTGCCGCAGTGCATTCAGCCTAGATTGAGAGCTACTTATAGCTGCGCTCTGTTAGAAAGAAGCTGCTGTGAACAAATACAGCATTTCTTTTGCAGTATGAAGTAATCGCCGTTGTGTGGCATAAACACATCTGTGCATTGACCTGTGCTGTTATATATTAGTGAAGAATCAAACATAAACTCAAAATGATAATAATTTGTTTTGGCACACAAACTGGCATGCTTTTCCAATAATGCTGGGAAAAGGAAGAACAGGCACAAAATAGATGCGGGGGGGGGGGGGGAAGGAGCATATTCAGCGGCGGCCGCTAGGTTATTTAAAACTCCTAGCTGCCGCCGCCGCTTTACTAAATCCAGGATATTCAGTGTAGAACATATTTAGTTTCCAGCGCTGAATATCAGAGTTTGCCAGGCAGCAGTGCCACTATGTGGTTAGCTAACAGAATAGCGCTAATCGTTTAGCAGCCAAGTATCATTGCTAATTGGATAGTCCCTGCCATCACTCCCTGATCTGCCCACAGACCACCCCGGTTTTAACCGAGCGCTTTTGATATGGTCTGTGGGGATATTCAGTGGCACTAACCGGTTAATGCCTCTGAATATCAGGATGAGCTCATTTTACCTGGTTAGTTAGTCTGCTAAAATGCTTTGACTATGCCCCTCATAGCATTTAATTCTTCAGAAGAGCTGACCTCACAATTTCCGAAGAAGGAAGGTCTTGCTTTGAACCAGAACATCAGCTTTCATTAGCTGTGAACTATGTGGTTTCAATGAAGCCTAAGACATTATCATAAATGGTGTTAGATTTATTTTATTTATTTATTTATTTATTTATTAACAATTCTTATATACCGCACTATTAGACATCAGCGCGGTTTACATTGAACAGAAAACATCCGACAGTTTACATATGTCTGGTCAGTTACATTTAACAGGAAGTATAACTTGGCGAAAATAGGGGAAACTAAATACAATGGAGGGTTATCTGATAAGGGATATCATGGTTAACTATATACAAAGGTGGTACAATAGTACTTGGAACTGCTTGTTATTTCATTGAGAAGTTGGCCTGTTATGAGGGTCTGTTTGTTTGACCACTCAAGCTATTCGCCTGGGGGTTATGTTCGGAGCTGTCATTGAGATATTTAAGGAAGAGGAAATGTTTTAGTGCCTTTCTGAACTGACTCAAGTTGGGTACTGCTCTGATTTGTGCTGGTAAGTTGTTCCATAAAGTCGGGGCGCAGAGTCGGAAGGCTCTGTTGGCTGTTGATCTAGTGCATCTTGTGGTGTCATTTGGGATAACTAGTGTGTTTAATTCTGCTGTTCTTCGTGGCCTGTTTGGTGCAAGTGGTTGTATGAGGTTGGAGAGAGAGGAAGAGGTGAGCCCCTTAGCCGCTTTGAATGTTAGCAGTAAGGTCTTGAAACTGATCCTTGCTTGAATGGGGAGCCAGTGTAGCTGTTTTAGAAGGGGTGTTAGGTGATCTCTCCTGGATGCCCCGAGGAGTACCCTCGCTGCACTATTCATGGCTAATTGCAGGGGGTTCAGGGTGGACCGGGGGAGTCCTTGTAGTATGGAGTTTGAGAAGTCGAAATGGGGGAGTATAAGGGCTTGATAAATGGTACGGAAATCATCCGGTTCAAGTAGCATGCGTAGGTGTCTGAGGGATCTGATTTTAAAGTAGATTGCCTTGACTGTGTTGGCTATGTGGTTCTTTAGGCTAGATGTATCGGAAAGCAGGACAGAAAACATCTGTCCCAGGTTCTCTTCTCCATTCCAGTTTCTCTCTCTCTTTCTCCTCTTTACTTCTCATGAATCCTTGACCCTCTCCTCAAATCTTCAGTCCTTGAATCTCCTCTCCACCATACTAAGTCTCTTGTTATTGAGCCTTCTCCCAATCCCCAACCTTTGGTCCTTGTACTGCTCCCACTCCTTCAATGTCCAGTTTTTGAGCTGTCTCATCTCGCCTCCCTCCATATCTCCCAGTCTCTGAACTTCCTCTCCTCCAGTCATTTTTAGTCCTTGACATACCCCTCATCTTCAGCTCTGGAGCTTTCCCTTCCTCTGGTACCTATTTGTCCTTTTCCTTCACCCAATGACCCCTTCTTATGTCCTTTCTGCCTGTCCTTCACCCCATCTCCTCACCAGTCATCATTTAATTGTTCAGGAGCCAACAGTTGTCTCTGGTCACTGGCAGTAAGAGAAAATTGAAACAAAGCCTATGACCTAGCATGCATTCACAAATCCTGTGGTGAAGCTACACCCTCATCCCAGCCATACTACCTGCTATCCAGGAAACCCATGCAAGGAACAGTACCGCTGCAAGACCTGTGAGCTTATTTTCTTCTCTAGTTGCTGCCTGAAAGCATCTGCTAGCAGTTAAGCCTTGGACCAGGCCATACTTCCTTCAGCTGTGGTTTCATTCTGATGTGAAGACCCCAAACAATTGCTCTGGATGTCCCCTCCTAAAACTCCACAGGCCCCATACAGCGGAGGAGGAAGGCATGGTCTGAAGTGCTACAGTTTGCTGTCCTCCTCCTCCTTCTTATAAAAACCTGGAAGAGAGGGTGGGTAAGGAAATCAGAGGAGGGCAGGAACTGACTGAGGGAGAGTGACTAAGGGGATAGTAGGAAAGAGAAGGAGAGTAAGGGGATGTATGGGGTCAAAGGTTAGTGAGAGGATGTGTGGCTGTGGGGTATGGATAAGGGAGAGTACAGCATACAAATGAGAAGATCAGAAAGGATGTTGGATGGTGTACAGAGTGAATGAGGGGCACACAGATGGGGTGGGATATAAGCGGAGATTAGAGGGAGGGTGAAGGGCTGTAGAATAACAGTGAGAGGATCGTGGGAATGCTGGGTGTGATGGGATCATTCGTCTCTCTGCTGATCCAGAATCCCCCTCCTTGATCCAGGATCTGTCCCTCATTCCGAATATCTCCCCTTCCCTCCACTCTCATTCCCCATATCCTCCGCTTCCCTCCCTTTGTGCTGCTGCCACCGCCATCATCACCTTTCCATTCCTTGACAATCTGCCCTTTCTGCCTGACACCCTTTTTCATTTCCCTCCTCAGAGATTCCATTTCCCAGATCCTTTTCCCTTCCCCCATTTTCTGTCACCCTCCTCCTTGCCTCGCCCAATCACTAAGATCTCTTTCCCCAAATTAATGAACTGAACACACAGAAATATAAAAAAAATTACTTGATTTCACAAAACTAAATACAGATTTATGGAATGTAATATGTAAACATGGAAATCTATATGACTGTGCCACAGAACTTTGGAAAATTTGCTGTAGAATTTGTCACTTCTTGACGGAAGAGCAGCAGGAAATGTGGACCTCTGCCTGCAGGATGCTAGATATGAGTGCTGTCCCAGTCCCCTTTCAGGTCTTTAGAAGTGAAATTGGAAGTCTACACTGGAGGGGGGTAGAAGAGGTAGATAACAACAGGCAGGAACCGCGGATGGAGCGCAGAAGCCATAAGCAAGACTGTTTCATGGTTTCCTTGCCATTGTTGCTGCCTCTGGTCCCAGAGAGGGGCAGTAGTGGTAGCAATAGGGGGTGGGGGCGGCAGGATGGGGACCCCCCTAGAGCACATCCGATCCCTGCACTGGCCCTGCTCATTCCCTTCCATTTTTTGTTTTGTTTCCTTTCGTATAGAAATGAAAAAAAAAAAAAAGAAATGGCGTACCCCTACCCTTGTGTAGGCCTCATCCCCCTTGGAATAATACCCAGTCGCTCCTGCTCTCTCAGGTCTGGGCAAGGTTGTGACAGCAGTAGTAGTTGAAATGGGACACGAGCAATCGCTAGTTGTTGCTGCTTCACTGGGTCACGTTGGCAGTAGTAGATGAAATAGGGCAGGAGCTGTTATATGAGCATACAGCAAAATTGCAATTTGAAAATGGCACCAGTGGGCCAGGAGCGGCTGAGGACTCCTGTCCCATTTCAACTATAACATAGGGTAAGTCAGGTCCAGAGATAGTGGGGGCACACAAGGAACGTCAGGGAGTGTGGGGGCCTTATGTTTGTTTGAATTTGGCCTTTTTTTGAGTTCAGTGTATCTCAGAATGATCCTAGTGTACCCCTAAACAGTCTGGGTTTTAGGATGCTCATAATGAATATGCATGAGATAGATTTGCATTCCCCGCCTCCATTGCATACAGATCTCATTGTGCATATCCTAAAAACCAGATTGAATAGTCAAGTACATCAGCATGGGCTTGAGAAACACCAGTTTAGCATTTACTTTTTTTTTAAATTTGATGTTTATTTCATTTCTTAAAATATTATAAATATAATACAACATTAACAAAGTTATGGAAAAATACAAAGGGAATGACAAATTAAACAGGAAGATTTTTTTTCCTATGCACGCCTCTATCAATCAAGTACCAGAAAGTAGGATTTTTCCATAGAGCTAACTGCTCAAGTGCAAGGGGTTCTCAACCTAGTCCTTGGGACACACCTAGCCAGTCATATTTCCACGATAACCACAATAAATATGCATGAGAGAGATTTGCATATGGTGGAGGAGGTGCATGCAAAGCTCTCTCATGCACATTCATCGGGGTTATCCTGAGAATCCGGGCTTGGGTTGAGAGTGCAGGGTTATATGAATGAAGCTGAAGAGCAGGAAGGTTTAAAGGTTGTGAGAAAATATGTTTTCACTGAGACAGCAGTGGACAATTGTAACAAACCTCAAGCTGAGGGAGAGGAGCCAAACTGTAGAAGAATTCAAGCATGCTTATGATAGATACAGAGGGATCGTAGTGACTGGAAAAAGGAGCCAGTAGACCAGCACAGATAGGCAGAAGGAATGGATCAAGTTCTCCCTGCTTGCTGACATATTCTTTGTATTAGAGATGCGTGGCCCTTTAACACCACATGGGCAACACCAAGGATATATATTTCTTTTCATTTTGTGCCGTTTCCCATCCGAAATGACACAGAATCAAATGAAAGTGTCTTTGGTGTTTTCCAACTCATTCTCATGCTTCTGTGCCAGCATTTTGAGCAGATTCAAAACACACGGGCCAGCACTGTGGTAAGCTGATTTCACGAAGAATATAGGAGATGTGAGCTGCTGGTGGAGCCTATTTTACTAGTGGCTGAAAAATACAAGCAAACTGGGCAACTCTTGGAATCCATCCTACCAGCAGCCAAGGATAGCAGGTGACCCAAAACTGCCATGGGTAAGGGGAGACAGAGGAGAACTGATGCTGGGGGTGAGGGAAAAGAATGGCAGAGACACTGGGGGGGGGGGGGGGAAAGGGGGGTGCAAGACGGGAGGTTCAGCAGCCATGGACAAAAAGGTCTATTTTAAATAGTTTGCGGAAATGGGAACTGAGATGTCCATACTGGAATGTGCGCAGTTCCACAGGTGTTTTACTAAAACTCTGCCATATAAGAGCATGCAGGGGTGCACGTGGATTGGCAGCGATGCACAGTTAGAGCAGTCATTTTACAAATCTACATGTGGGAAGACCAAGCACCATGATCTTGGTAGCTTCCATGTGGAAGTGGCGACTTCACCACAGCCATATGGAAGTGCTGGTACTGCCTCGTGTACCAGGCCATCTTGCAGACCTATACGTTGAGATGCTACCAATTAAGACCTGAGACTGCAAATGCTTTCTTTTTCAGTCTAGACGAGGAAGAAATAAACAATGGGGAATGATACCCTCAGTTCTTCATGTAACACCCTGACCAAAATGAGCAATTACTAAACATCTGTGAGTGTCTCGGAGAAGTTGTAACCTCGATGAGAAACGTTTTGACCATGTGCACGGATTCCCTTTATGAAATGGGAAATGCAGCTGTAGATTTTTGGCCCAAGTCACTCCAAAACCATGCTTCCACCATGCCCCTTTGTAATCTCTATGTGGTATGCATTCTATGTGCACATTGATCCTTTCTATAATCACCCTTTACACATGTATGTGATCTACATGTTTAAATGTCTGTATTTCCATGTAGGAAAGGTGTATAAGTCTTCTGAAATAGCCCCCAGATTCCGCTGTGGGAAAAGGGGGGGGGGGAAGCATTCATGGGTTTTTCTTTCTATTACAGTTAGTGTGTACAGAGGATGGGGATGATCATTCCCTGTAATACAAACAAAACAAAATGCCAGAAATGAAAGCAAATTGCAAGTAATATTACAGACATGAAAGAAATGGGAAAGGAAAGACAATGAAAGAAATATTTTACTTGGAATTAGTGAGAAACCTGGGAGGAGGGCTAAAGCAAACTTGCAGGAATGGGACCCTCCCCTGAAACGTAAAATTGAAGGGTGTATATGAGGGGCTTTCCACTGACCTCTGACCCTTCTGCGCTTAGACCATGTCAGCCCCTAGCCCACCTATTTCTTGCTTTCCAACAGTAGCTGCAGGCCACGCGGCGGGGGGGGGGGTGATGTTGAGTGGGGACAGGGATAATGCAGCAGCAAAGGGCCCCCAGAATTGATGGTGCCAATGGCCTCTATCCCCCAAGGATAACCTTGCTTGAAATTAAACTCTGCTTAATTGATTTTTAATTCATTAATTAAATGAAATAGTGCAAATGAAAAGTTAGAAAAAAAGCAGTTGGATACAGAAAAAACATTATTACACGGGAGAATTTACAATTTGCTTAAATGTGAAAATTGGAGGGCTGGCTTCATGTTTTTTCACCAAAAGGTTGTCTTCTTCCTCCAGTCCAGTGAGATTGACTGGAGTTGTGGTCACCCAAGAATAACCTGACCATCTTTTCTAAGTTCAAATACGGGACACTCAATCAAGCCGTGGGTTTCAAAGTTAAGGAAGATAAAAAATATGTTTATAATTACAATTTTAATTTTAACTCGAAATTTTAATCAGTAGGCTAGGTTTATAACTTTATTTACAAATGTGCCAATCAGGCCTACTTGTTATACTTCTCTAGAGAGTAAATTTTCTTCAAAATAGCAACATTTTCACAAAGATAATTAAAATGTTCTGGGCAACTCAACTCAGGTTCTATTGCTGTCCATTAAATTTATCCCCCCCCCCCCCCCCTCCCAAGTAATCGGCGGCAACCCTTCTACTATAAAAAGAAAGCTTCAGCAGCGTTTGTCGCTGTGGCAGCGTGTGACACAGGCGCACGCCGAAGGAGCTCACCTAAGGAGCATGACGTGCTCCTTAGGTACGCTCCTTGGGGCCGCTCGAGGGGTGCTGGCATCCGGTCCAAACGCTCCAAATTTGCAGTGCATCTGCCTTTCCTCCTTCTCTGCTCCTTTTATATGACCATTATATGATCTCAGCTTCCGGTAAGTCACTCCTCGTTCCCTTCCGTGATCCCACTTGACTCTTGTGAAACTTTCATTTCATATCACTGCCGTATGTCTCTCATCCCCGTACTTTGGGGGAACTGCCCTTCTTCTGTGTCTCGCTCTTCCCTTCTTAGAGGGGCGGCCACACGAAATATGTCCAGTCTCCATCCTTGCCTCCCCACTGCAAACTGCCCCCAGCTCCTTACTCCACCTCCTTTGTCTCCATTTCCCCTTAATTTGGGCTTGGTAAATTGTCGCTCCCTTCAGGATAAAACTTTGCTGACTCAGGATCTTATTCTCCAAGACACCCTAGATATTCTCTGCTTGACTGAAACTTGGATCAGGGATGGCAAACAGCCACTCATCACCAGATGTCTACCCCCTGATTTTTCTGCCCTCTCTGTTCCTCGTGTCGGCCGCTCTGGTGGGGTGTCGCTGCACTTTATCGATTCTCTCTCCCTATTTCCCAAATTCTTTCCCCCTTACTTCACTACCCTGAATCCCTTCTTCTTTGTCTCCAGACCTCACCCCCCTTCACCTCTTAGTTCTCTATTCTCCGCCTTCTCTTCCTTCCCGTCTCTGGGATGCGCTGACTCTTGCCATCTCAGATCTCTCCATTCAGTTCTCCCATCTGGTCATAGTGGGTGATTTCAACGTTTATTTTGACTCTTCCTCCTCATCCAGGGACCTTTCCTTCACTACTCTCCTCCATGACCTCTCAAACAACATGTGCTCTTCCCTACTTATGCGGCCGGACACATTCTGGATCTGGTAATCACCCCGCTCTCCTCCTCGTTACAGATTTCCCAACTCTTACTACGACTTCTTCCTTGGACAGACCATTCCTGTCTGACATTTGCCTTGGATGTTCCTGCCTGCAGGGGTTCTGCCTTTCTGAACCCCCTCTCTAGTTCCCCTGCCACTTTCTAGTCAACTGAGTCGACATATTACCCCCCTCACACTTCAACTTTTCCCACCAGCTGACCAACTCTTCCCAGAAGAGTTTTCCTCCCTCTCCCCAGATTCACAGGTTTCACTTTGGAATTCTAGTCTGTCCTCTGCTCTAGAACAGGTCGCCCCCCTTCAACCACAACTTCCCCGATGCTCTTCTACTCACCAGCCTTGGTATCACTCCGGACCTCACCTCTCATGCACCCATCTCCGTCGAGCTGAACGTCATTGGCTCAAAGTTCATACTCAATGTGTCTTGGACCTTTTCCATGACCAGCATCGTCAATATCGTTCCTCTGTCCATCAGGCCAAACTGTCATACTTCTCCAATCGTATCTCCACTGCTCCTAATCCATCTCGACAGCTTTTCTCAGTACTCAGATTTCTTACTTCTCTTCACTCCAACTCCTCCTCAGCTGTTCCCCTCCAGTTCCCCTCCCCCTCCCAGTTGGCTTCCTTCTTCACCTCCAAGATTCTTGATCTATGGGCTTTGCTTCCCTCTTGTCCCCCCCATCCTCTCTCCCCCCATCCCTATCTCCCCCAAGCCCTCTTTCTCACGTATGGTCTACTTTCCATCTGATCACCTCAACGGAACTGCTGAAGCTTATCTCCTCAGCTCGTAAAACCACTTGCCTGCTTGACCCTATTCCCTCCAAATGGCTTCTCAAACCCTCCCTTGCCCTTCTGCCCCCATCCTTACTATGATCAACTCCTGCCTTTCTTCCAGAATTTTTCCCTCACTTTGCAAACATGCTATGGTTCGCCCTCTTCTAAAGAAACCCTCCCTTGACCCCCTGGTTCCAACATATTATCGCCCGGTATCCAATCTTCCTTTTCTTGCTAAGGTTCTTGAGAAGACTGTTTTCACTCAACTTTCTGATCACCTCCACTCTATGAACTACTTGCACCTTCATCAATCATGCTTTCGTCAGGGTCACAGTGTCGAAACCATCCTGTTAGCATTTCTTAATGAACTTCACACTGTACATGATAAGGGTGATATCTCAGTGGCGGTCTCTCTAGATCTTTCGGCGGCTTTTGATCTCATCGATCACTCACTCCTCCTTTCATGCCTTCGAGATTCTGGGTTCCACGGTTCTGTCTATCGATTGATCTATTCCTTTCTCTTCTCTCGCACTTTCTCTGTGGTCTCTCCTGCAAGCCCCCAGTTATTTTCAGATGCTGTCCCCCTCCTCTGTGGTATCCCCCAAGATTCAGTCCTGGCTCCTCTCCTGTGTAATCTTTTCTTGGCACCTCTCGCTCTTCTAATTCAACAGTCTGGACTCTCTGCTTTTCATTAATGACATTGTTATTATATGTTACCCCTCAATTCTTGCCTTTCCAAAGTAGCTGATTGGTTAGTTAGCGACTGCCTTCATCTCAGCTTAGCCAAGACATCCTCCACCTGGTTCACTTTTGGGAGTCCCTGCCCTACTATCACCCCCATCCTCGGGAATTCTCCAATCCCCACTGTCCCATCTTTTTGGTACCTAGGAGTTCTGTTAGATCCTAATCTGACACTCAGAGAGCATATTTCCCAGCTCACTAAGAAATCTTACTATTTCCTCTGTCAAATATGCTCTATCCATCCTTTTCTCTCCTCCTCTGCCTTGATCATGCTCACCCTGTCCACAGTTATGTCACGCCTTGATTTTTGCAATTCCACCCTTGCAGGTATCACTCACACTCAGCTTCACCGCCTCCAGCTTGTATAGAACACCGCAGCCAGGATTCTGACCCATTCTTCCCCCAGAGATCACGTCACCCCTCTACTAGTCCGTCTTCATTGGCCCCCCCATTGATTTCCGTATACATTATAAGATTCTTATTCTGGTACATCAGGTCATTAACACTCACATGCCCCAATACGCCGACCTTCTGCACTTCCATGTCCCAACACGTAGTCTTTGTTCACTCCACATTAACCGGTTGCATCTGCCACCTCTGTCACGTGCACATCTGCAATCCTCCAGCTTATCTCCTCAGCTCGTAAAACCACTTGCCTGCTTGACCCTATTCCCTCCAAATGGCTTCTCGAACCCTCCCTTGCCCTTCTGCCCCCTCATCCTTGCTAAGGAAATTTCAGCTGGAGTGGAGAAGTCCACTGGTACAAATGTGGAGGAATGTAGGAATGGGACACGTTCTAAAATAGGGGACATTTAAGTGTCCTGACTGAAGTAGTATGACTTCAGGGACAAATCCTTAAAATACAGGATTGTCCCCTATAATACGGGATGGTTGGTCACTTTACTAGAAGCAACTCACTAGATCTTGCAGAGGGAGCGGGGACAGTGATTCTCTGCCAGTCCAAAGAGTAGCACTATGAAAGGGTCTAAGGAGAATAATAATATAGGTGATAGAAATCTTAATTTCAAAAGGAGAGACATGGAGAAAGAAGAAGTGGAGTCCTAGGGCGATCTGAAAGAGATTCCTCATGATCTGCATCTCTTTTTTCCTATCCTGAGACAACTCTCCTCCAAAGACCCTAGTGTAGGCGGCCGATAGCACAAGTCCACTGAAGCTGTTTGTGTGCAGATTCTCAGCTGACACTGCAGAAAGGCTGCAGGTTGCTGTTCAATGCTCCTCATATATTGCTCCCACATCTCCCTCATGGATGTGAAATATGACTTTGACAGTAGCTTCTTGCAGCTCATGTTGATTCTGCTTAGTAGGCAGAAACATAAGTAATACTGTAGGAGTGTGCACACGAACATTTTTTTTTTTGCATGATTTTGAATCATCTTCTGAAATTTTGACTGATTTTTAGACATTCTTTTGTTCATTTCAGAAATTAATGTGTGTAAAATTTGATTAGCACATTTAAAATATATGTCCATTCATGCTGCAGAAAATACCTGGTTCCTTCTCCACAGAGACATTATCAGTACAAAGTACCCCCTTTCATTCTTTTATCGATCCCCAGAGTTTTCACCAAATGCCTCATGGTGGTGGTTGCTCACATGCAGAGGTGGAGTCAGCTATTCTTTCTAAGCCTCAATGACTGGGTTCCTCAGAGAACATGCTTCTAATCCTCAAAGACAAATAATTCAGCTGCTTCAAAATTTAGGATTCATTATCAACTTTAAGAAGTCAACACTCCAAACATCCAACAAGATTTCATTTGTGGAAGCATCAAGCAAACCTTTTTCTGCCACTGGACAATTTGCAAACTCTAATGCTTCATGTCCAGAACGCAGGGCCAGCCTAAGGGTATCTCATAGCCTAGGTGACCCTTCAGCTCTGCATTTCCTAAACCCATCACCCCCTCTCACAGAGACAACCCAAGGCAATCTGCTCCCTGAGACAAGGGATGAGATGGCACCCCAGGAAAAAAGAACCTACCTTATATTCCCAGGCTATTTAACAGAGAAATGTAAACTTTGTTATTGCCAATTATACTCAGCAAAAATTATAGCAGTTAAATTATGTAGTCTTAGTCTGTAATAAAAAAAAGTAGTGACTCCTGACCCTGCACACTGGACCATCCTGGTGTTAATTGTAAATATATATTGTGCACCCACAGAAGTTCCTATCACATAACAATGGGTGCAGAAAGAACTAGGGCATTTTATTTATTCATTTAGCTAGGTTTATATACCGCTTTTCACCAGGTCAAAGCAATTTCCAGAGAACAGAACATTTTACAGTAAACATATGTTGTACAAGTAACAGCATAACAGTTAACATTTGAAACAATTCAACATTTTCCTTAAGAATACACCATACAGAACAAAGTGCTCAATTCTTGTTTCATCACAGTAACAACAACAATCCCTCTCCACATACCCTGGCTTAGAACGAGATTCATGACTGTCATGGTATGTGCAAAACTCACCCTTTTGATGAAACTACCCCGAGACATATTGGTGCATGCTTACTAAAGTGTGCTAATGGTTAATGCAGGGTTTACTTTGCACTAATCATGCTGTATTGATTGTTAGCACAGAGCAGCATGGTAAACGTCTCCTTCTCTTCCCCTCCCTTCTTCCGTGTCCAACTTCTTCCCTCCTTTTCCCTACCCCACTCCAACATCTCCCTTTACCTTCCTTTCTCTCCTCCCATGTCCAACATCTCCCTTTCCTTTCCTATATCCCACTCCAGCACCTGCCCTTTCCCATTTCCCCCATGTTCAGAATCTCCCCCTTCTCTTCCTCTTATAGGCCGTCCTCTTCCCCTTGTTGTTATGCATGTCACTACCTTTTCATGGGCTACCCTACACTAAGATAGTTAGAGTGGAATGGAGCTTTTGAGTGCTTGCCCTGACTGTATTTGTACTGCTAATTGCCACGCCAATGCCAGTGCCGCCCCCAGGATTATGCTACCCTATGAGGATGCTCCATCACTGTCCCTGCCAAGGCCTACTTGAAGATGTTAGATCATAGAGCCACTGTGGTATATGCCATGGTCTGTGCTCTTCAGAAAATGAGGAAGCTCCAAATTTTATCTCAAATTCCAGTAGAATCAGAGTACCCAGCCTCTCTCTCTTCATTTCAGACCATGCTGCAGTGATGCATGTCTGAATGCAACCTGACCAGACCAGACACTTCCCTCAATGAGTGGGAGTGCACCTCAGCTGGTTGCAGTTTGAAAGACTGAGTCATACAGTATCAATCATCTGGTGTTCCAAGCAAACTTTTATGTCCTTCAGGGTTTCACACCTCTACTTCACAATAGGCTAGTGCTAGTTCAGGTGGACAATTAAGTTGCCATGTTTCATGTCAAAACACAGGGAGGAACAGGGTCCCTGGACCAGCCATCCCTGCAGATTAACACCTCTTCTCCCCCCCCCCCCCCAAAAAAAAAAATTAGACCTCTGTACCAACAGTGATAATGCAAAGCTATCTCTCCATTATTCTCAACTCTGACATTATTCTGACAGTTCATGAACCTCTTTGGCAGTGAATGTAAAGACTGAAATAAAAAAAAAAATCCAGGTGAAATACTATTAAGAGCACCAAGAGCTCAAGGGTCCCAAAGTAGGCTGCCTGAAAACAAAATGGCCATGAAAGGAATTAGGCTCAAGGCAGATCATAACTTGATAACTCTGTGAGAGGAACTAGTATTAAAGAAATATCCTGAAATGTGAAAGCACTTTTAGAATCTAAACTATCTAGTCTGCAATCATCAATCAATGAACAAAAGAAGAATTGAATCTCAAGAAAAAAATATTCTAGAGGTCAAAAGCAGAATATCAATATAAGAGGATCTACTGAAACATTACGTGCCAGATTAACAACCCTGGAATTTCAAAATGCAAAAGTACTGCAAAGAAAATAGACTAGGGCTCTTAAGCTTAAAGAAGAGATGCCTGAGGGCAGATTTGATAGAAATCTATGAAATCTTGAGTGGAGTGGAATGGGTAAATGCAAATTGATTGTTTGCTTTCTCGAACAGTACAGAAACTAGCGGACACATCATGTAATAATAAAGTAGCACATTTTAAACAAATAGGAGAAAATACTTTTTCACTCAATCAGGTTTCAATGAGGGACTGCTATTGTTGCAGCGGTGGCGTCCCCCCATCATATGTGCCTCCCCCTGTGCAACAGTAGTGGCAAACATACTTCATTGTGTTTGCTACATTGCTCCATTCTTGTAGGTTCACCATAGGTCCGGTGGCTCTTCCCCGCCAGGCCAAAGTCTCACATTGTAGTTGTTATCGCGAGACTTCAGCGTGGCGAAGAACAGCTGCCGGGCCCATGGCAGAATTACAAGAGCAGAGCAGCGTGGCAAGTGTGCTAAAGTAAGTTTACCATGCTGCTGTCACCGCCATCGCTGTGTGGGCCCCATTTCTGCCTGGGCCCCTCACATTGTGGGGGCTACTTGGGCAGAATTTATACTACTGCTCTCAATGCATAGCAGAACTTTGGAATCATTATTTAAGTGGACTGGGAAAATCTACTGCTTATCCCTCAGATAAGCTGAAGGTAATCTGTCTACCTTTTGGGAACCTGACAGGTATTTGTGACCTGGATTGGCTACTGTTGGAAACAGGATACTGGGCTTGATGTGTCTTTGGTTTGACCCGGTATAGCAATTCTTATGTTCTTGTTCTTACTTCCATCTCCAGATGGGATGACAAGAAATGTGCTGGCCATAAACTGGTCTTGGCCGCTTCTCTATGCTTATCTCCAATCCCTCTCAACCCAAAACCCTGCACCAGTTTTAAGAGTTTCGTCACAGTGATTCTCATGGAACTCTACTGGCCACTTCAGAACTGTTTCATTTTTCTCAAAAGACTCACAGTTCTATTTCCATGCAGGCTTCAAATATTTCCATCATTGATCACACAGAAGAGCTCCCTTCTTTATCCAAATCTCAAATCCCTAGCCCTGACAGCCTAGAGATCTAGCAGTGTTTAGTTTTCCAATGCTCATAGAAAATACTATATATTAAGAGCTGCAAGAAAACCATCTATCAGGTGTGCCTATGCCTTTAAATGGAAGAGGTTCTCCATCTGGTTTTTCACAAATGGCCATGATCCCATTTAGTATCCTCCCAAAGCCAACTGGGGCTGCAAACATTTTCCATAAGAGCCCATCCCAGCACACTCACAGCTTATCACCCTCTTATTGATAGGTTCCTAGTTTCTCAATATCCCATCATTTTTCAGTTTATGAAAGGGTTTTTTCATTGCAAGTCAACACTGCAGATACATCAGCTATCTCTTATAAAACTTCCTTTTCAGGCAATGGAGTCAGCTTCACTCAAGCATGAAAAGTGCTCTTTCCATTAGCGGTTACATCAGCTAGAACAGTGGTTCTCAACCCAATCCTCTGGGACCCCCAGGCCAGTCAGGTCTTCATGATATCCTTGAGGAATGGGTTGAGAATCACTGAGCAGGAAGAATAAATGATGTGCTGTAATCTGCATGTTGGGGCAGGGTTTAAGTTGGGAGTGTGCATTGGAGGCCTCTGTGTGTATGTGTGTGTGCTGGGCCTGTGCATGTGTGGCAGTGTGTGTTCAGGACCTGTGTGTATCTCTGTGTATTGGGACCATGCACATGTTGGCAGTATGTATTGGGGGCCTGTGTGTCTTTCTATGTGTTTGGACATGCACATTCTGGCAATGCATTGTGGGTCATGCACATGTTGGCAGTATGTATTGGGGGCCTGTGTGTCTTTCTATGTGTTTGGACATGCACATTCTGGCAATGCATTGTGGGTCATGCACATGTTGACAGTATGTATTGGGGGCCTGTGTGTCTTTCTATGTGTTTGGACATGCACATTCTGGCAATGCATTGTGGGTCATGCACATGTTGGCAGAGTGTTTTAGGCACCTGTGTGTATCTGTATGTGTCTGGTATATTTTGAGGTCATGCACATATTGGCAGCATTTTTGTCTGGTGTGTGTGTGTGTGTGTGTGTGTAGAGGCCATACATGTATTGGCAGTGTGTGTTGAGCACTTGTGTATATCTGTGTTTGTTGGGGTTGTGCATGTCATCGCAGTATGTATTGCGCACCTGTGTGTGTTTGGGCCATGCACCTCTTGGCAGTGTGCTTTGGGCAACTGTGTGTGTGTTTTGAGGTCATACACATGTTGGCAGTATGTGTTGAGGGCCTGTAAGTATGTGTATGCATGTGTGTCATGGAGGATGTGTTGGGGATTTGTGTATATATTTAAAAGTATCATAGGGGAGTCGGGTGGTGGGGTAAGTGTGTGTGACATAGGATGTCAGCTTGGGTGTTATAGTGTATCTGGACTTTCAGAAAGCCTTTGACAAGGTCCCTCATCAGAGACTTTTGGCAAAACTAAAGAGTCATGGGATAGGAGGCAGTGTACTACTGTGGATCAAGAACTGGTTGAAAGATAGAAAACAGAGGGTTGGGCTAAATGGCCAATTTTCCCAGTGGAGAAAGGTGAGTAGTGGTGTACCCCAGGGATCTGTGCTGGGTCCGCTGCTTTTTGACATATTCATAAATGACCTGGAAAGTGGAATAACGAGTGAGGTTATCAAATTTGCAGATGACACAAAACTATTTAAAGTTGTTAAAACACAAGAGGATTGGGGAAAATTGCAAAAGGATCTTGATAAATTGGAAGACTGGGCATCAAAATGGCAGATGAAATTTAATATGGACAAGTGCAAAGTTATGCACCTAGGGAAGAACAACCCAAACTATGGTTACACAATGCAAGGTTCCACATTAGGAACCACCACCCAGGAAAAAGATTTAGGCGTCATTGTGGATAACATGTTAAAACCCTCGGCCCAGTGTGCAGCGGCAGCCAAGAGAGCAAATAGAATGCTAGGTATCATAAGGAAAGGAATGGAAAATAAAACAAAAGATATTATAATGCCTCTATATCGTTCCATGGTGAGACCGCACCTTGAATATTGTGTGCAATTCTGGTCGCCGTATCTTAAAAAGGATGTAGCATTATTAGAAAAGGTTCAGAGAAGAGCCACCAAAATGGTAAAGGGGATGGAAGGATACTCCTATGAAGAAAGGCTAAAAAGGTTAGGGCTCTTTAACCTAGAAAAGAGACGGCTGAGGGGAGATATGATAGAAGTCTATAAATTAATGAACGGAGTGGAACGGGTAAACGTAGATCGACTGTTTACGTTATCAGAATATAGAAAGACTAGGGGACATGCAATGAAGCTACAGGGTAAACTATTTAAGACTAATAAAAGAAAATATTTTTTCACTCAACGTGTAATCAAACTCTGGAATTTGTTACCGGAGGATGTAGTAAAGGCTGCTAGTGTAGCTGGGTTTAAAAAAGGTTTGGACAAGTTCCTGGAGGAAAGGTCCATAAACCATTATTAAGAAGGGACCCAGGATATCAATGCTTCACCCAGTACAAGCATTGCGGAACCTGTGCCTTTTGGGGAAACTGCTAGATATGTATGACCTAGATTGGCCACTGTTGGAAACAGGATACTGGGCTTGATGGACCTTGGTCTGACCCAGTATGGCATATCTTATGTTCTTATGTGTTTGTGTATGTATGTGTGTCATAAGGGTGTTGTGTTTTTTTGTATGTGTGTGTCATAGGGGATGTTACTGTGTACATGTGATGGGGTGTCATAAATGTGGTGGGGTGTCTTGGGGGTATCATGGAAGTGTCAGGATTGTGCAGGTGTGTGTCATGGGGAGTCATGAGTGCTATGCAGGTGTTTATCATAGGGGGTCTTAGATGGTGTGCATGTGTGTGTCATGGGGATGTCAGGTGGTACATTTATGGAAATGCAGGCTTTTCTGAACTGGGGTCTTTGCTCCATTCCCCTGCATTCACTCCTTCTTTCTCCCACCCTCTTTCACTATATCTCCTTCCTACATTTTGTCACTCTTCCTCCTTCATTGCAAACCACCAATGTACTCCCCCTTCCCTCCTTTCCTTGCCCCACTTTCTTCACTCTCTCTTGCCCTTCTCCCTTCCTGCACTCTCCCAGTTTTCATTTTCTCCTCCATGTTTCCTTCTCATTGCACCTTCACAATTTCTTTCCCTCCTCTCTTTAACCTCACCCATTACCTTATGCTCTGTCCCTGTTCAGCCCCTTCCTCCTTGAACTCCACCCCTTCCTTTTTGCTCCCATCCCTTCACTTCTCCCCTATCTCTTCCATTCTTTACCTCTAACCCTGCCACCTCCTTCTACCCCTCCTATCTATTCCCTTCTTCATTGCATCCCTCCTCACCCTCACTCCTTCCCTCTTTGTTCTTCCTCTCTAACCTCGGCCTCCTGGCTTGCATCCTGTCCCTCAGTCTGCACCTTTCCTTTGCAGACAGGCCATGGCACAGTACCGGAGGGCGCTGTTGTCTCCCACTGATGCTTTGTGGGGAGGCTGCTCTTCTCTCTCTCTTCATCAACGAGAACTGAGGACACCGCCAGTGCTTCAGAGGCTGTTCTCCTCTCTCTTTGCCGCTACTTCTTTGAGGGCCACTCTCCTCTCTTGGGCCAACAGGTCTTGGGAATTCCTGCTGACTTTTGATGTTTCAGGCTTGGGGAAAGTCATATGCATGTTTGTTTGGCACATGTACCAACAAACAGTCATATGAACAGACAAGGTTTACTCACAGGATGGAGTCTTGTCATTAGGTGCTGTTACTTTTGTGATACGTGCATAAAAATCCTTATAGCAATGATGCTCTCGCCACCCAGAAGTGTGAATACCTGCCTCTGCAGCATCCCCAGGCCAAGCTGACCCATGAAACAAAACCAGGCCCTCTGCACAGCAGTGCAGTTTCAGAGGTTGCATAACCGAAAAACTAGCCCCACATAAAGTCACTTCATGCCACATTATTTGCCAATAAAAGACATGATGAGTTGCTTCATGAGTTTTGAAATAACAAGACATTGATATGAGTATATGCTGCACCAGTAACACTAAAATGGTTTATCCTACCCAAAATTCAAAGCCCTTCTCAAAACTCACTTGTTCTCCATTGCTTTTGACCTCCCAGTTCCCTGACCATGGTCTTTCCTGTCTCAACTCCCCCTCTCTCCTACCTCCCCTCCCTCCTTCCCTTCTGTCTTCTGGTTGTGATTGTTTTTAAACTTTCTTTTAAGAATGGAGTTCTTTTCCTCCTGCTTTCTTTTAATTAAATTATGTTTTTGTAAACCGTCCTGCTGTTGCCCACGAAGGGTAGTCAATCAAGCACCAATAAACATAAACATAAACAGCGCAGAGTATGTTGCAATGCTGTTACATAAAATGTTGTACAGCAGTATGCCAAAAATTTCTATAGTCCCATACGTGTGCAAGCTCCAGCATTATTGGCTGAGCACAAACCTTTTAGATCTAAGCAGGGTTGGACATGGGATAGGATCTGAATGTGAGACTACCAAGGAAGACCGGGTAATGGCAAACTCCTACAGTATCCTGCCAAGAATATAGTGGTTATATGCTGGGCCATTATCATTTGATTAAATGCGACAAGGAATTCAATGCCACCTTATATATGAAATACTGTTAAATGAAAATATAACTTTAAACTGTCAGCTAATTAGATAAGATACAGAGTAATAGCTGTCGGCAACAGGAAAAGCTAAGTCTAAGTGCAAGGAGTTGAATCCAAAGGACACTGGAACTATAGTTCCTTTTAGTCTGCAGTATACCCAGCTCAGGGAGAAGGTTCTTGGTCCAGAATCAACACTTATCAAGCTGGCTTGATGAAGGACTTTTTATCAAGTTGTAAATAAACTAAACTAAACTAGATGTCATTTGGTTCCACACTTTGCACCTTGTGTACAACTTAAAACTGATTCCTGCCACCCAGTATTAGTGCAGAATGTTAATAATACTGCTATATGTTTATTGAAATGTGGACTAAATGTGTGTGCAGTAGAAGAGTCAAGGCCTTGAACACTGTCTTATCGCTGACCAATGGCTTCATGTGCAGCGTGCTCCACAGTTTACGCATACTAGAAGGACAGCAACATTTTTTCAGTCATGTTGAACTTCTGCTTCAAGGACTCAATCCTCAGAGCAGCAAGAACATTGTTGAAATTCCTTTCAGAATCTATCTGAGTTGAACAATATCTGCCTGCTTTCCAATAATTGAAACAACATGGCAGAAAAAGCGTCTTCAGACCAGCCTGTGTGCTGACTTGTTTTTCCTCTCTCATTTGTTACAGTAAAACAGTTCTAAATTAATAATTAATAGCCATAAAATTTGCCTTCTCCTTTATGTATTATGTAGCTGTTATTGATTGGACTCCATTTGAGTTTTGTTAGTAGAGGTCTCTGCGTGTATACAGTGCAACAGCTGGTTAAACAGTGTAGTTTTCAAAGACCATTGTAGAGTAAAAATCTCATTAAAAAGCACACATTGAATCATTCTAAGAGTTGGAAGCACTTTGGCCAATTATAGTAAGATTTGGTGAACTAAACTGGGCACTTGGAAATAATCTATAACAGGCATGGTTAACTAAGGTTCTAAAAGATTAGAATCATGGTCGATATTCAGGTTATTCAGCATGAACCTAAAAAGATAGGGCACCTCAAATCTCTAGATACAGTTAAAATGTTTAAGCACTCCTATTAAAGAAACAAAACACCCAGTGTATGTTTACTAAAGATTAACCTAAGTACCCCCACAGCCCTTTTAGTAAGCATACCCTTATGTCTCCAGAAGAAAAGATGCCTAAGGGGGTCATTTTAAAAGGCTTAATAATGATTTAGGACATCCGAAGTCGTGCATGTGGGTGTCTCCAAAGCCATTGCACAAATGACAGACACAGTGGATCCCTTTACAGCAAAAGGATAAAATCAAAATAAACGGAACCATCTAATTTCTCAACAAATAGGGGTGTCCTGCATGGAGTGGCGGGTTCATCCCTAAACAGGGACGTGGGGAGGGGTGGCCTGCACGGAGCGGCAGGTGTACCTACTCTTGCCATCGTGCTGGGCAGACTAGATGGACCATACTGGTCTTTATAAGCCATCATCTACTATGTTACTATGACATTCACAGACATCTCTGGTGCAGGGATGGGCAAGTAAACAAGGGGGTGTGATGGAGGCATGTCTGGGAAGGTGCAATAGACTTACCCGTCCCCATTCGATTTCAGGAACAACGGGGACGTCTGCAGGCACATCCACCTTTATACCTGCTGCAGGCACGAATAGGCATCAGGAAAGTGTTTGTTTTGGCCTTAAAACATCCAGAGAGTGTAGAGAAGATGGAGAGTTAAGTGACTAGTCTAAGATCATAAAAACCCATGCGGGGATTTCAACGCTAGTCACCCTGCTCTTAGCCCACTACTTTAGCCCTTATGCTAGGTCATTCATGCTTTGTAGTACTCTTCTGGGGACATCTATGAAGATGTCTCTACAGATGGCCATATCAGGCATGTCCATATTTCTGAAATCGTGCCTGAACTTGCACGTGCCTGCTTTTTTTTTTTCAGATGTTCTGGCTTTGACGTCCCAGTTTGCGCTAGGATGTCCCATTGTAACATGTGCCTTCACATGTCTTTTCCATATTTTGCATTTTAGAATATTAGAGAAATTTGGTCATATTGATTGATATAGGGGGTCATCTGAGGCATGAATAGCGGGGATGGACCCACTTACCTTCCCCGTGTCTTGTACGGGAAACGTAGATGGGGATGGAAAAAGGGCAAATCGGGGGCGGCATTAGGGCGGGCAGTGGATGGTCACCAGCCCCGGACGTACAGGACTGATTCTAATGTCAGCCCTGTATGTCCAGAGCTGGCAACTTGCCCATGGAACTTATTCCACCTCCGAGGGATTGGTGGGCTTGAGGTGGGGGGGGGAGGTCATTTCTTGAAGCCCAACTGTGGCCTTAGGAAGCCAGATCAGGTGCTTGAAGAGCCCTGACTGAGTTAGCTGGGGAAGAATCGTGACTCCATCTGTGTGTCCGGTACCGGCTGGATGCACAGAGGTCCCTGACGTGCGGGATTAAATCGGGCCTATACTGTATGCCCCCCCCCCCCCAACTATAATACAATGGAATTATGTTTGGATGGTTACACTACAAATTGCAGGGGAATCTTCCGTCATGACACTTTTTAAATAAAAAACAGCTATTTACTATGAGGCATCTATAGATACAGAGTTCAGTGTTCTGTGGCACCTTAAAGATAACCAGATAAGTGATCCCATTCTCTTTAATCAGATATTCAAAGAGATAAACTGGTGCTGCTAAATATTACAGGTTAGAGTTAACTGGATATCATGTCCGGTTAACTTGAATTTGCAATTCACTGTATGACATCCAGTTTAACTGATTAGCTTCAACCAGACTGCTGAATACTGGCACTCCCACTACATCGCCAACTCTTTCTTAATTTAACCAATTAACTCTTAGCTGGACATCAAGTTGTTCTGCCAAAATGTAACCAGTCGGTGGCCTGGGAAATTCAAAATCTGAAGATTTATCCACTTAACCTCCCATACTGTTTGTTCAAGCTTTGTAATACCATAATAGCTGCTCTTGCTGATTTGTTCTACTTGTTAACACCCTGACTGTGTGTGGTTTTGGCCACTCACCTCACAATAGCAGTCACTGATTTAGCCGGCAGTACTGTCTAAAGCTCCATATCGGGGGAATGGCATATCCTATTTCTCTCTCCAGCTTTTGTGATTTGAATAATGTTTTGGAGATTCCCTGAACTTGCTCTTCTTAAATTGTGTTTTGTTTACCTTTTTATTTAATTAATAGCAAAGGACATACTCATGTGAAGGGGCATTTTACAAAGGATGTCTAAGTGCAATCGAGGACGTCCAGGTGCCAATGTGCTTGAAAAGTTTGGGCGCTTCCAAGTCTAGGGTTGCTTACATAGACATCAGTTTTGATGTGACTCTCTTGGGCAATTCAGCCTCTCGGGTTTATTAATTCTTGGATTAGCGATATTGGGCAGAGTCTGATTCCTGGACGCAGCCTTGGAGAAATGCCTGGCGTTTGAACCAGGACATTGTTACAGCCCATGTTGTAGCTGAGTATTTGTAATTTGAGCTTACATTGCCTCTATTCCTGATGCCCTTGTTGTTTTTGATGTCCTTGATGTTGGGATTCATGTACATATTGAAATAGTGATAATAATGGTAACAATCTATGTGGAGTTTTTTTGACTGGTGATGGTAAGTTTGAGCAGCCTTTGTGAGCCATGCTTTGGCCTTTTCTGGCTGCTTTTTCATAGAGCCATTGTGTCGGCTTAGTGATATAGTCTACTGAGGTCTTTTTTTCCACTGGATGTTGTAGAGTGATTGAAATATTTTCAGTTTTTTACCAGTGGCTTTGAGATTTGCTTTTTTAATTAGATTTGAATAAGGCCATAGACAGAGCCTGATGCACAGACTCGTGTAGTTTGTTCCAGGCATATGGAGCAGCAAAGTGAAATGAATGAAGTCTGGAGTTGGCAGTGGCAGAGAAGGGCACGGATAAAAGGGATCTGCCAGAGAAGCGGAGTTCCAAAAGAGGAGTGTAGAGTGAGATAAGAGAGGAAAGGTAGTGAGGGGCTGCAGAATGAATGAATGCACTTACAGGTCAGCAGGAGAAGTTTCAACTGGATGTGGAAATGGATAGGGAGCCAGTGAAGTGACTTGAGAAGAGGGGTTACATGAGAATAGCGGCACTGGTGGAAGATAAGCTGTGCAGCTGAGTTTTGAACAGACTGAAGGGGAGAAAGATGTTTCAGAGGGAGACCAGTTAGACAGTAGTCAAGACAGGAGGTGACAGATTTCTCCAATTCCTATTAAAGGTGATAATGGTTGCGGATTGTGCTCGGAATACCAGAGAACTGTTTCCTCTACATCCTCCAGGGACTATACTAGCAAAACGAGCACTTTAGAATGCTTAGTCGTGCCTTGCGGCAGATACTGACTTGGATGTGGGCCTAGACGTGCTGGTCGTATCTGAAATCAAGCATGCAGACGTCCCTGGACACATGTCCCCCATGTACACCATCATATTTAGACATGGGTAACCTGGAAACATATCAACCTATCTTGCAAAATGGCTCCGAGGACATCTCCTTGATTTGGACATCAGCATGCACATTTTCAGACGTCCAAATCGTAAATAAGGCTTCCAAAATGACTGCCATTGTCTCTAATTTAAACTAGAAAGTAAGTCAAATCTTTGAACAGAAGGTAATTAAAATTTGTAAAATTATAATTAATGAAAAGTTTGTTCCTAGACCATTGCACTAAAGGATAGCATGGACAGCGGGTCGGCAGATTGGCAAAATATGGATTCTCAAGTTATTTTAAAAAATGTGCTACATTTTTAATGTTGTTTTTTACTTCTTTCCTGGATCAGAATCTTTACTCCATCTCAGAGGTGATGTAAAGATTTTGCGATAATAGTGTGCATCTCTGTTGTTGCAGTGGTCCATATCCTGGTGGCAGCTGCAGGCAGGTCTGGTGTTAGGAGATGGCAAACAAGGCAATTTCCCTGGGCCCCATGCCACAAGGGGCCCCAAACCTGCCTCAGTTTGAAGAAGGAATAGCTTGAAGATGGACTTTGGGGCCCCTCTACAGTTTATGCCCTAGGCCCCTGTATAAGAACATAGAAACATAAGAAATGCCATACTGGGTCATTCCAAGGTTCATCAAGTCCAGTATTCTGTTTCCAACAGTAGCCAATCCAGGTCACAAGTACCTGGTTGGTTCCCAAAAAGGTACATAGGGTCCACAATGCTTGTCCTATGGTAAGCAGTAGATTTCCCTGATCCTCTTTAATAATGTCCAAACCTTTCTTAAACCCAGCTACGCTAACAGCTTTTACTACATCCTCCGGTAACAAATTCTAGAGTTTGATTATGTGTTGAAAAAATATTTTCTCTTATTACTCTTAAATGGGTTACATTGCAGCTTTATTGCGTGTCCCCTAGTCTTTCTACTTGTTGACTGAGTAAACAACCTATCTATGTTTACCCATTCTATTCCACTTATTAATTTTTAGACCTCTATCATATCTCCCCTCAGCCTTCTCTTTCCAAGTTGAAGAGCCCTAACCTTTTAAGCCTTTCCTCATAGGGGTATCCTTCCATTCCATTTACCATTTGGCTCTTCTTTGTACCTTTTCTATTCTGCTATATCCTTTTTAAGATATGGAAATCAGAATTGCACACAATATTCAAGGTGCGGTTGCACCATGGAACAATACAGAGGCATGTTAATATCCATTGTTTTATTCTCCATTCCTTTCCTTATGATTCCTAGCATTCTATTTGCTTTCTTGGCAACCGCTGTACACTGAGTGGAGGGTTTCAACGTATTATCCATGATGACGCCTAAATCTTTTTCCTGGGTGGTGGTTCCTAATGTAGAACCTTGCATCTTGTAACTGTAATTTGGGTTGTTCTTTCCTAGGTGCATAACTTTGCATTGGCCTTAGGTTCTGAGCACTGTTCCCTCTAAGCTGTGTGCGTGTGCGCGCGCACACACCTCCCCGAGTGAGCGCACATAATTTACAACAGAGCGCACAAAAATTACGGTTCTGATTCTGATAGAAAACAACACAGACATTCTTAAAATTGAAAAGTTGTTGTGTATTTACAGTTTTCACAAGTTCTACAATATTTTCTAGTGCAATCAATGTGGTGTACATACTGTATTCTGACGTGTAGTCAAATTTTAAAGTATATAACTCCGAGTGTCGTTATGTGGCACACAAAAATTTAACCTTCCTTCAAAAGCTGCACAGCTGATATTTTATGCGCGCACACAGCCTACAGAAAATTAGAGGGAACATTGGTTCTGAGATCCCATTTCCAGGTCATTTATGAATATGTTAAAAAGCAATGGGCCCAGCACTCCACTATTCACTTTTCTCCACTAAGAAAATTGGCCATTTAGCCCTACTCTCTTCTTTCTATCTTTTAACCAGTTCCTGATGCACAGTAGTACACTGCCTCCTATCCCATGACTTTTTAATTTTGCCAAGAGTCTCTCATTAGGGACCTTCTCAAAGGCTTTCTGAAAATTCAGAGACACTATATCAACTGGCTCACCTTTGTCTACCCATTTATTTGCACCTTCAAAAAAATATAACAGATTAGTAAGACAAGACTTTCCTTGGCTAAATCCATCTTGCTTTCTCCCATTAAACCATGACTATTTACATGTTCAGAAATTTTATTCTTTATAATGGCTTCTAGCATTTTGTCCAGTACTGACATCAGGCTCACTGGTTTGTAGTTTCCAGATCACCCCTGGAACCCTTTTTAAAAATGGGCGTTACATTGGCCATTCTCCAACATTCAGGTACTACAGATGATTTTAATGATAGATCACAGATTACTAAAAGCCTGCAATCTCATATTTCAGTTCTTTTAACACCCTTGGATGTATACCATCCAGTCCAGGTGATCTGCTACTCTTAAGTTTATCAAATAGTTGTAATACATCTTCCCGGTTTATTGATAATTTTTTTCTTCAATTCTTCTGATACATCACTTTTAAATACCAATTCAGGCAGGAGTAACTTCCCTACATCTTCTTGATTAAAGACTAAAGCAAATAATTAATTCAGTCTCTTCTCTATGGCCTTGTCCTCCCTTAGTACCCCTTTTACCCCTCTATTGTCTAATGGTCCAGCTGACTTTCTCACAAGTTTTTTGCTATAAATGTCTTTGAAAACATTTTTACTATGTGTTTTTGCTTCCACAGCAAGATTTTTTTAAATTCTCTCTTTGCCTGCCTTATAAATGCCTTGCATCTAACTTTCCAGTGCTTATAAAATACATCAGCTGTGTGTGCATGGTGTACCATAAATGCTATATTTCTTAAGCAGCATGAAGTCAACCCTGACTCCTGTTGATCCATCAGCCCCTGGGTTATCCTGGCAAAGTATGATCAGAAGTAGATTGCCAGGCTTTTTTGTCTGGGGTAGTGGCAGGTAAAGTGACTTGCCTTAGATCACAAGGAGGGTTAGTGGTAATCAAACCCTGATCTTTTGGGTAGGAGGTTGTTGCTCTAACCACTAGACTGTTACTGTATGTCTAACAGCTGCCGTGGCTTAGGGCTCTCCCCATGGTGGGCTGAGGTATCTTTGAGCACAAGGAATTAGCTCTGTCTTGCGGTCTGATCAGGCGTTTGAGATGGGGTCAGGCTGTGCCTTCTCTCTCGGGACTTCTGTAAATTACAGATGAGCTGTGGTGCTGTTTATAGTCTGGCAAGCTGCCAATCAAGGTGTTTCCTTCTTTGCCCATGGCAATGCTCTCAATGCCTGGCCCTTCTCTTCAGCAAGCACTTAGCAGTGAGCTCAATAAATTGATCCCTCGTGGGAACCTGACGATTGCTGCAACTTGAACCCTTCTGTGACGTCAATAAAGAAATACAGTTCTTCAGTATCTGGGGGAGTTGTAACAAAATGGAGCCATTCAAATATTAGTAACATAGTGGATGATGGCAGATAAAGTTTGCCCGTTGTGAAGGGAGGAGGAAAAGGAGAGGGAGAGGAAGTAACCTAGTGGTTAGAGCAATGGGTTGGGAAGCAGGAGTAACCAATTCTGCTGTTGACATTTTCGATGTAATCTTGAGCAAGTCACTTTATCTCCTATCGCCTCAGACATTCATTTAGATTGTAAAGTCTTTGGGGCAGGGACATATTGTACACAAATACCTAGAATACCTATTACCACTGTGCAGTAGTAGGTATGTCCAGGTGTACTATAAAACCTACAAGTATTACAGTATACGATTTTAAGTTTATCCTGTAAAGATGTAATTAATGAAGGGGTCTAATAACTCCTGCCAGTCCGTCTGTCTGGAGGTAGAGAGAAGGATGGCCTGTGGGTGCCCACATACCTGACCTCCACTTCTCTGTAGATGGTTGTGTAACTCTTTTCCCGGCAGCAAATGGGGGAAAATTAAGCAGTGCACAAAAAGCAATCAAGTCCTTGACCACAGTACAAATCTGCACTGCACATTGGGATTTGTGTCGATTTTTAACATGGCGCTGATTTACATGTCATTAGCGTAATAGTTGCCGTAGGAGCTCATTTCCTAGCACGGGCATTAAAAAATCCGTGCTGATTTGCTAGTATGGAGTTTTTACTCTGGTTTTGTTACATCAGCCCCTGAGACATAGGCTGACGCTCCTGTGCTGAAATGAAGCCTTGAGACCTCAGAACCTAAGGCCAATGCATCACAGTACCCCAATAGCTTTTATATTAGAGGGTTAGATTATATATTCAGAGGGGAAAAATGCTGATTCATCATTGGTTTGTAGCCTGGCCCAAGCATCTTTTTTTTTTTTTCCAGAATAGTGTGCTTAAAAACCCCAAACATTTGCTGGCTACTAATTAGGTTGTTGTTTTTTTCTGAAGTAACTTTTATCGATGGCCAGGATTCATGAGCAGGTATATGATTGCGCTACAGTCCTAAGAAAAGTTGGTATAGCTATATCGTTTTAATGGTTTGCTAATGGTTTTGTACAGTGCTGACTGAAATGAAGGCAAGGGCCCTTTGAAGTATTGGATACGCTGCATATTAAAAGAAAATCCCAAACCCACTTATTTATATCATCCTGTGCGATCTATAGACAAACTATAATTACATTTTATAGTGCAGCGTTCGAAGAAAAATGTGCATGCACTTTACTTTGGGTAGTTAAAGTATACATTCATTTCTTTGATCAAACATTATAGCACAGAGAACGTTCAAAGGAAGTAAATTATAGAAGAGTCAATAAGAGCATTTTAAACAACACACAGCTGCTACAGACTGAATCAAAGGAGATCAAAATCTTGACAAAGAAGCAATTCCCAGTGCACTGTGTGCTGCTTAAAAAATGACAGCTCGCTGCAGTAGGGCTCTGCAGCTGATTTGATCAAGCGTAAATGCATGCACATGCTTCCTACACAACACCAGCATGCACAAACTGACCGTGAAATGGTGATTTTTTACTGGTTTCCCCATCTGCTTTAAATATGTGCCATGGAATTTGGACTGACTTGTGTGCAGAATGTGTGAATGAAGGGCTTATTTTGCAGTTTCCCTTGTTTTCTTTGTTTTTACTTCACTCCCCCCCCCCCCCACAACACATACACACAATAAAGTAGTGCTACTGAGCTATCCAGCTCTAAAAGAGAGATTTTAGAATAGTCTAGGGCAGTGGTTCTCAACCTTTTTTGTACCGTGACCCCTTTTACCGTTGGTCAACTTCTGGTGACCCCCAATGATAAAATCAAATGCGTCTCTCTTCCTTTACCGTTAACGCATTGTCGCTGTAATCATTTGTTGAATTATTAATATATTATAGGCCTTTGCAATATGTTTTTATTTATAAAATACTTATTTAAATAATCAAAACAACAAGTAACAATATTTGATTTCAAAATTATGATGATTTTGTAGTCAAATCACTAATATGAAATAAAATTATTTTTTCTACCTTTGTTGTCTGACCAATTTATTCTCTGATCATGCTGGTCCCGATCTGAGGCTTCTGCTTTCCTGTCTTCTCTTAGCTCTCTTTCTGTGGTCTATGGTCCATCTGCCAGTTCTTATCTCTTTTGTTTTCTTCACTTCTTTCCATCAGCCTATTTCCAGTCCCAGTAACCCTCCCCAGTATCAGCCCCTTTCCAGTCCTCACTCCCAGTACCTTCCAATGTCAACTTGCATTCCCATGACTGCCACTGGTGTCCATTCCCTTCCAGTCCCCCTCCTTCCCCACTGATCAGTCCCTTCTAGTACAAATACCATGGCAGCCCCTCTCAGATCCACTCCCTTTCAGTTCCATGCTCCCATCCCCTTGTATCAGCCCACTTGTAGCCTTAGCCCCCAGTTTTCTTCCAGGGTCAGCAGCTCTATCCTCCCCTCCCCACAATCAGCCCATTCCCAGTCAAAGCCCCCTAATCAGCTCACTTCTAGTGCTAATCCCCCTCAACCCCATTACCAGTCCTACCCCCCCCCCTAATCAGCCCAATACCAGTCCAACCCCCCATCAGCTCATTTCCAGTGCTAGTCCCCCCCTCAACCCCATTACCTGTGCTAGGCTCCCCTAATCAGCCCATTTCCAGTCCTAACCTCACTGATCAGCTCATTTCCAATGCTAGACCCCCATCAGTCCATTACCAGTCCTGCCCCCCTGGATGTGTCCATTCCCAGTCCTAGCCTTCCCTAATCAACCCATTACCATTCGTAGCCCCCCCATCTGCCCATTACCAGTGCTAGCACCCCCATCAGCCCATTATAATCCTAACCCGCACTGTCTCTCGCCTCTGTCCAGCATTTATCCCGTCTGTCCAGTATGTCCCCATGTCTCTCCCCTTTGTCCATGCCAGCCTACTCCCTCCATGTCAGCCCCCCTCCCTCCATCCATCCATATCAGCCCCCTCCCTCCCTCCCTCCATGTCAGCCCCCATCCTTCCATCCGTCCATGTCAGCCCCCCTCCCTCCATCCATCCCTCCATGTCAGCCCCCATCCTTCCATCCCTCCATGTCAGCCCCCCCCTCCCTCCCTCCCTCCTTCCATCCATATAAGCCCCCATCCCTACCTACTTCCCTGTCTGGCCCCTCCCTCCCTCCCTCCCTCCCTGTCAGCCCCCATCCTTCCATCCGTCCATGTCAGCCCCCCTCCCTCCATCCATCCCTCCATGTCAGCCCCCATCCTTCCATCCGTCCATGTCAGTCCCCTCCCTCCCTCCCTCCATCCATCCATATCAGCCCCCATCCCTCCCTCCCTCCCTGTCAGCCCCCTCCCTCCCTCCCTCCCTCCCTCCATCCATCCATATCAGCCCCCATCCCTCCCTCCCTCCCTCCCTCCCTCCCTCCCTCCCTCCCTGTCAGCCCCATCCTTCCATCTGTCCATGTCAGCCCCCTCCCTCCATCCATCCATCCATCCATATCAGCCCCCTCCCTCCCTCCCTCCCTCCCTCCCTCCATGTCAGCCCCATCCTTCCATCTGTCCATGTCAGCCCCCCTCCCTCCCTCCATGTCAGCCCATCCTTCCATCTGTCCATGTCAGCCCCCTCCCTCCATCCATCCATCCATCCATATCAGCCCCCTCCCTCCATGTCAGCCCCCATCCTTCCATCTGTCCATGTCAGCCCCCTCCCTCCCTCCCTCCCTCCCTCCATGTCAGCCCCATCCTTCCATCTGTCCATGTCAGCCCCCCTCCCTCCATGTCAGCCCCCCTCTGTCGATGTCAGCCGTGTTGCAGGTTGTCTGCCTCCCTTCTAATGCAGCCGCGGCTCTCTGCCTCTTAGGGAACCGCGGCTGTACCTGTAAAATCATTGCGGAGCCCTTCCTGTCGCGATGGGCTCCATGCAGCATGGTCCCGCCGCCAAAGGAAGTTGTTTACCACTTCCTTTGGAGGCGGGACAATGCTGCACGGAGCCCGTCGAGACAGGAAGGGCTCCGCAACAATTTTACAAGTACAGCCGCGGTTCCCTAAGAGGCAGGGAGCCGCGGCTGCAGAAGAAGGCGGTGAGTTTGCCGGAGTTTGCTGCTGCCGAGAAGCGGACTCGGCAGCGGCAGCAACTTGTGCACATCTTAATTTTTTTTTTTAAACTTGGTGGAGGCTAAGCGACCCCCGCTAAATCCTGTGGCGACCCCCGTTGGGGTCGCGACCCACAGGTTGAGAACCGCTGGTCTAGGGTCTGACAACATCATCCTGATGCATTATGGGAGCTTAAATACCGATTTCAATGGACAGAATTGGGGGTATCAAATACCACATTGCTTTGGAATGAAATTTTGAAACAAAGACTGGCCAAAATGTCTCCTTTGGCAGCTGAATTGTTAGGTCAAGTACCCTCACCGCCTGGAGGGGAAGTCTAAGGGGTATGTTTACTAAACCGCAGTAAAGGAGCAAGTGTGCCGCTAGCGCATGCTAACTGTGCATGTGCACATTTAGCATGTGCAAAAAGCCACTTTAGCACGCACTAATGGTACCAACCACTTCAGCACGCGCTAACGGTACCTGTGGGTGGAGAGAAAGCAATGCATTGGGCGGAGAGTGGGGGGTCAATGGGCGGGGAGTGGGTGGGAACAAGGCTTGCTCCCTTAATGCAGGCACCTTAACGGCAGGAACCCTAACACAATTCAAAACCTGGCGAAAAGGGTGTTTTTTGAGGAGAGAGAGCAATTTTACGTCTGCAATGTGATGCACAGATAGCCCAAGAGAGTGATAGTAGTGCTACATTAGCAGCAACAGCATAATGTCCAAGTATGAAAGGGCACTATGTTGATGGTGCAAATGGAGGCAAAGGAGGTGGCACATGGGTCATGCAGTGGGGGCTGCTGGTGCACAGGGGGGATCAGGCAGCTGCCTAGAAGGCACATAGGAACATAAGACTACAAAATATGCCAAACTGTCGGACCAAGGTCCATCATGCCCAGTATCCTGTGTCCAACAGTGCACAATCTAGGTCACAAGTACCTAGCAGTTTCCCCAAAAGACACACATGATCTCCAATAATTGTAATGGGGCAAGCAGTGCAGAGGTCAGGTCCTCTTTACAGTAGCAATGGTTTATGGACTGTTACCCAGGAACCCGTCCAAACATTTTTAAACCCATTTACACTGACAGCTTTTACCACATCCTCCGGTAATGGATTGCAGGGTTTGATTACACGTCGACTGAAAAAATATTTTCACCTAGAAGACCCAAATAGGTTACACTGTAGCTGCATTGCAGGTCCCCACGTCTGTCCACAGTCTGATGGCATAAAAAAGTGACTTACATTTACCTGTTCCACGCTGGTCAATAATCTATAGACCTCTATCATATCTCCCCTCAGCCATCTCTTCCCCTGGTTGATGAGCCCCAACCTTTTAAGCCTCTCCACAAAGGGGTATTTTGCCATCCACAGAAGCATCTGTGATGTTCGTCATGATCCCACTTTGACAGTGGCAGCACACAGTCCTGCTACTGCTGCGGAAAGGCAATGTGCCACATGGGGTGGTCCAAGGGTCCTGGCACCCCAGAGAGAGATCCAGGCTGCCTCCCCCTCCCCCCCTGCTGCCGCAGAACCCAGCTGTGGGGGAAGAGGCCAATAGTGCCAGATGCTGTAGCCCTCCAGGTAGCTGGAAAATGCAGGTGCCTGAGGAAATACCACAACAGTGGCTGCCATCCTCCCCCCAAGACATATCGGTGGCAGGTGGTGATGGGGCCACTGCATGGGTAGCTGGTGTGGGGGGGGGTGCTCCATGATCATCCATGTGTGCCCCTGTCCCACCCATCTGGCCCTTGTGCCCAAGGCGCCCGCCAAACCTACATGTTTAACATGCTGGGACTGTGACCACCACCACTGACAACGCATGGGCATGTCTGCATGGTGGGGAGTTGGTGGTGGCATATGAAGTGGCACCAGCCTGTAGCAGACAGAAGCTTTGTCCTGGTCATGTGCACCTTGCACATTGCAGCATATGCCAAAGGCCAGCTGAAGGGAAGCATGTCTGCAACAGGAGCTGTTATTCCATAAGGCGTGGTGGTTCACAGGTTCAGGTCCCCACTAGGGTTTCTGTATTGCATTTTCCTGTGGACAAGATTTAGTTGACAGTGTAAGTACAGCTTCAGCATGTGCAACCCCCAAGGAGATGGCCAGGAAGTGTGGAAACACCCTCCAGCAGCACAGACAGGCTCCACTATCCACAGCTGGTTGGAGGCTAATAGCACATGGTAACAATGTGTGGTGAGGCCAAGGCACAGTAATAGCATCTGAAAACAGAGCACATGTTATCAGTGCTTGAGCTAACAATGAGACAAGTGTGTCAAGCAGGAATGCCAGCCATCTCCACATTTGCACAGTGCGCCAATAAGAATGTATGCGCGTGTGTGTGTGTGTGTGTGTGTGTGTGTGTGTGTATGGCTCCCCTTTGTCCTGTGGCTTTCTGCACTGCACTTTGGCTCACATTGTCAGAGTTTTTCCCAGCCTGTTTGGAAAATGTGAATAAGGTGATACAGAGCATTGTGGGTATCGCCTGAAACAGCGCAGATTGGCCTGGATGTCTGCCACAGTGGTAGGGTCACTGGCTAAGGTGCCATTGTACCCGTCTGTCATGTGCATTGCCTGGGTGTCCACTGTAAGTCATGCTGAGATGGCACTCTCACTATGACCAAAAAGTGACTATGGCACTGCTTACTGCTATGTATCCACATAGAGTTATTATAATGCTTGGCTGCAGTGATGTGTATGCATTCTCTGCCTGGAGATGCCAGTCACTGAGCAAACAGCTGGGTTTCAGTGCTGAGTATCACAAGGCAGTGTGCTTGTGGTCACACTACGCACATGCAGTGCATGCTGACTAGCAGACCAACCACAGTTGGTTTATGCTTGGCTGACATAGCCCAGTGAAGGGTAGCAGGGGCAGTTTTAGTGCCTATGCTATAGTCAACTGTTAGTTCTGAATGGTTGGGGTAGCAGTGGTTCATGGCCTACTCACTGGGGTCCTAGCAGAACAGTAGTCCCACACCAGCCTAAACACCCCCACTGCAGTGGTTGTCCATGGTAGCAGCACATTGACACTGGTCACTAACCTACGCTGTTATCAGAGGGTTAGTATCCAACATGGGCAAAACACAGGGCGAGCTGTTGCTGTCACTGTTGCCTACAGCATACCTGCCACACTCTAGCAGTGATGCAGATCTTCAGCAGAAACCATTTTTAACTGTGCAGGTTCAGTGGATCAGGTGCTGGGCACTCCTCCTCACCCTCGGGGTGACATCTGAAACCGCCCTGCAGCATGGCTTGGTGTTATGTGCAGGTAGCCCACGCAGCCAGTATGCTCTATCAGTGCATCTCCATTGGTTCTTCAGTTGAAGTCCACTGTTTTGCATGTGCAGTGCCTCATGGGTAGTAGACGGCCCAACCTATACTCTGCACAGATAGCAAACCATTTGATCAGAGATCTGCAGGCTCTACCCATCTACTGCTGTGTGGAGGTGTAGCCTACTGGTTGGTGCAATGTCTCCATGGTCAGAGGTCCAGGGTTTGATTCCCTCTTGTTCATTTTGTGCCTAGGTGTGCTTGCCTACCTCTCGCAGTCCTGGCTCTGCTGTGACCTGCAGACAATCATTCTTCTACATTTCTATGCGTTATGGCCACACATTGGGTAGCCCAACATGGCATTCCCCATCATGGAAATCTGTGAGCAAGATTTTAGTGACTCTGCCGCAGTGGGTCAGTGATGTATACACAGCAGATGTCTGGGTCAGCTGGTATGGATGTGTTTCCATTACTTGCCCCACATGGGGCAAATGGGTTCAACTTGTCCCTTTTTATCATGCCACTCTGTCGGGCATATTGTCTTGCAGTTGCACAGGCTGAGGCACCAGTCCCATCCGCAGCAATGGTGTTTCATGTACCCCATGGCACTGCTACCTTTGGTTCACACACACCAAATGCTTTTGGTCTGTATGATCCCATACATCTACTCACCACACACAATGAAAATTCTCTGCTTGGATGATCCATGGCACAGCCCTGTACCCAACATTTGATCATCAGGGAGTTTCATGGTGGGGCACCATGGCCCTCAAGGGTCATTTGCAGCAGTTAGCCATATCATGCACACCTCTTGTGACTGCTCCACATGCACACTCATGGACAATCCTCCCTTTATGCCCACATCGGGCACATGCTGCCTCCACCCAGACACTGTCCTGGTCTATGTCATGCCACACACTGACAATGCATCTGGATACCTGTCCATAGCTCACAGACACTATAATGTAGCTTACGGCACGGTGTATGCTTTCAGGTGCATCTAGGACTGCATGCCTGTCACAGCACCCCCAGCTGTTGCATCCCCTCCTCTGACTCCACTGCTGCCACCATCCACCCATGATACAGCCAACACCCACACTGACCATCATCATTAGGCAGCCGCCTATCTCGCCTAGTCAACAGCATAGGCCTACTGTACAGTCAAACGTGCTCATCACACATACTGACACAGTGCCAGGTGAGTCAACTCCATCAGCTACCAATTGTGCTTGCAACCATACCTTCTCCAATGGCTTCCCTACCCTTCCTTTCAGCGTTTCAGTGGGATTTTTTGCATTAAGGTGCATGCCAGACACCTTACCGCAGCATATGGAATACCACACGGTAAGTGTTCACTACCACCCCTTAATGTCCAATTGCCGCCCGCTAGGTGTCCACTACCACCCCTTAGCACGGCATGTGCTATTACGGCTCGCTAAGTGTCCACTAGCACCCCTTAACACCGGAATGCCTCTAACACGCCCAGAACACTTAACATACAGTAACCCCTTATCGCTGCCATTAATGCACGGAAAAGACTGCTCCTTTATCGCGGTTTAGTAAACATACTCTTAAGATACATACTTTCAATGGCATTCAGTGACCAGTAGAGGTCACTACAATAGTAATTTATGAGTCTGTCTTCATGTATGCACACTTTATCTTATTTCATGTTTTACAATAATGCAAGGAAATGAAGGTTAACAAATAAAAAAATAATATACGGTACCAGCTTTTCATTGGACTAAATCAATTTCTTGATTGACTTCTGAGCATTAACATGCCCTTCGTGATGTCTGTGCAATATAAGCAAGTCAGAGCAGGTGACTACGGTGTAAAAAAATACAGGGAATTATTATGGGCCAATTCTGTGAGGCGGATAGAGGGATTGTTCGTCCCGGTGAGACTTGCAGCCCTGTCATCCATCCCAGCCATATTCCGCAACACACTCCCTCCTCATGCCCAGAGCAACAATGTGGGATGAGCCGGAGGGGAACGGGAGGGGGTGGAGTGTGGGCAGAGTGGGGCCGGGCCACGGCAGCAGGACATACAGGACTGATTCCTGTCACGGCCCTGTCCATCCTACGCGTGGGGGATCAGACATGCTGCTTATTCCATTGCCGAGGTAGAATGAGCAGCTAAAAAATCACTGATCAGGCCCAGGTTCCTCCCTCAAGGCCGGGAGCAGCTGGCAGTAGGTCCCCACCGCCTGTTCCAGGCCCAGCTGCCCTGCCAAGGGTCGAGCAACAGGGAAACGGGGGTTGGAGCTGCGGTGGCCTGAACAGCATGCGGGAAGGACATCCCCGCAGGGATGCAGTGGCATGCCGGGCTGTCTCAGGGCACAGTCCTGCACCCACGGGAACATCTCGCTCCCACAGTGCAGAATCAGGTTCTAACAGGCCCGTCTTGCTCAAGGGCGTCCAGATGACCCGGACGTGCCCCTTCTGTGATTGGGCTCCAGGTATATTGTAATAGTAATGCAAAAGGAAGAGAGGACAGGGTTTAACGTCTTACCTTCAAAATGATGTAGGGGTTATTTCACAAATCTTATTTGCAGTTTACACATGAAAATATGACCACTTACAAGCATAAATCGCATCTGCATGTAAAAGGCCATTTTAGAAAGGTCCTATGTTAACATAGATATCTATATAATATAGCAGATGCATGTGTCAGACTTAAGTTGTCCACATCTGGATTTATACCTGCTCCCCTGACACAGAAACAGAGAAACATGACGGCAGAAAAAGACTACATAGCTTATCTAGTCGGCCTTTCCATATCAACCACTACAAGAGTCCCCTTTTTTACTTTAGAGAGCCTCTGTGTTTGTCCCATGCTTTTTTGAATTTAGATACTGTCCTCATCTCTACCACCTTCACTGGGAGACTATGCCACACATCTACCACTCTTTCCGTAAAGAAATATTTCTGCATATTGCTCCTGAGTCTATCCCCTTTCACCCTCATCTGATGTCCCCTTGTAGCAGGGCTTGCTTTCAATTGAAAGAGGCTCTCTTCTTGTGTATTTATATCATGGAGGTATTTAAACGTCTCAGTCATATCACCTCTGTCCCGCCTTTCCTCTAAAGTATTCATAATAAGGTCCTTAAATCCGTCCTCATATGCTTTATAACAAAGACCACTAACCATATTAGTAGCCACTCTCTGCACTGACTCTAACCTGTTTATATCCTTTTGAAGGTGTGGTCTCCAGAATTGCACAAATACTCCAAATGAGGTCACACCAAAGACTTATACAGAGGCACTATCACCTCCTTCTTCCTGCTGGCCATTCCTCTCCCTATGCACCCAAGCATCCTTCTACCTTTCACAGTCGCCTGTTCTACCTGTTTAGCTACTTTGAGATCATCAGACACAATCACACCTAGGTCCCATTCTTCTTTCATGGACAGAAGTATGTCGCTCCCTATACTGTACTGCTCCATTGGATTTTTGCAGCCCAAATACATGACCCTACATTTTTTACCATTTTTTTAGCATTTTAGCTGCCAAAGTCTAGATCATTCTTCAAGCTTTGCTGGATTCCTCCTCATGTGATCTACACCTTCCTGGGTGTCTACTTTGTTGCAGATTTTGGTATCATCCGCAAAGAGGCAAACCTTACCCAACAGCCCTTCCGTAATATCACTAACAAAGATGTTAAAAAGAAATGAATCAAGGACAGATCCCTGCAGCACTCCACTGGTAACATCCTTCTCCTCAGAGTGAACTCCATTTACCTGTACTCTTTATCGCCTCCCACTCAACCAATTTCTAACCCAAGCAATAACTTTAGCATCCATCCCTAGGGTGCTCAGTTTGTTTGTAAGTCGCCTGTGTGGAACAGTATCAAATGCTTTACTGAAATCTAGGGCTCTCCCTCGGTACAACTTTCTGTCACCCAGTCAAAGAAATCAATCAGATTTGTCTGAGAAGATCTGCCCCTGGTGAATCCATGCTGCCTCGGGTCCAGTAATCCGTTGGACTCCAGAAATTTCACTATTTTCTCTTTCAGCATCGTTTCCAATAATTTACTTACCACTGAGGTGAAACTAACCAGACTGTAGTTTTCAACCACACCCTTACTTCCATTTTTGTGTAAAGGGACTACATGTGCCTCTCTCTAGTCCTCTGGCACCACTCCTGACTCCAAAGAGGCATTGAAAAGGTCAGTCAGTGGTGTTGCTAGAATGTCCCCAAGTTCCTTCAATATTCTTAAATGTATCCCATCTGGTCCCATCGCTTTGTCCACTTTTAGTTTAGCTAATTCCTCACGAACACAGTCTTATGAAAATTGTTTGAGATGCCCCTCACTTTTCTTCCTGTTTGTGTGTATTGTCTGAGGTCCTGCTCCCATGAATAGGGAAAAAAATGCTCCTTTTGATCTTCCTTTCATCCCCAATTTTTATTTCCTTTTCTTAATTGCAACAAGGGAAACATAGAGGCCCCTGGTAAAAAATACTGTGTATACTGTGTATACTCTGGGAGGAGTGGTCTAGTGGTTAGGACAAGGTACTTCAGGCCGGAGAGCCAGGGGTTCAAGTCCCACCTGGGAACAGCAATCTCAGGCTGGAGGGACTGGGATTTCTAGTCCTATAGGCACTCCTTGTGGTCTTGGGCAAGCCACTTAACCCTCCATTGCCCATGTTCCCTGTAAGTATTAGCATATGTGTGTCATATCCCCTTGTGTTAAATGTATCTCCCAATTGACCACTTTGACCTGGTGAAAAGCAGGATATAAATACAACTAAATAAATATATCATGGACTGCCCAGAGAACAAACCATTCAGTACTAGAGGAGATCAAACCTAAGCTTTCTTTAGAAATTCAGATGACAAGACTTAGGTATATGTTTACTAAAGGGCAGTAAGGGACCAATTGTGCTGTTAATGCATGTTATCGGCACCCGTGAGTGGTTAATGCCACGGAAAGTACTGATAACACTGCATTAATGAGCATTAGATGGGCCCGCAGCATTAAAGAAAAAGGAGGTGGAGAATGAGCATTAATAGGGCAGACAGTGAGCGTTGACAGCATGTTCTCCCTTACCGGCGGATTGCCCAATCATGCATTAGAGCCCACAGCGCTGGGAATCCCAACACCAAGAAAACCTTGCGGAAAGGGGTATTTTTGAGGGGAGTGAGCCTATTTCATTGCAATATGCTCCAGACACAGGGGATCCCAAGAAGTGATAGTAGTGCTCCATTAACCACAACAGCATAGTGCCCTATTATGACAGGGCGCTATGTTGATGGGACAAATGTGGCAAAAGAGGTGTCACGTGGGTGATGCTGTGGGGCTGGCAGATCCACTAGGCTGACAAAGTGACTGCCTAGGGAGAAAATCTGTGATGGCTGGTATGACTCTGCTGTGATAGTGGCAGCATATATACATGCAGCCACAATCAGATGGGAGTTCTGCCACCCCCGCTGCCACAATGCTGTCATGGGTGTCAATTATGTGCATATGGGGATGGCGGCATAGCGGCTGCAACCTGCTGCTGGAGAAATAAGTATCCCGGCCTGTGTCTCAGGTGCAGTGCTTCAGTTGCCACTGTCAGTGGGTTGGAAAGCATGTCAGTAGCAGGTACAGTGGAGCACATCCTGCTCCCTCACTCCTGAGGTCTAAGATAGCAGCACCTGTGCCCATATCCCTTGGTGGAGGGGGGCTGGAGCAGCATGGTGTGAATAGTTGCACGAGTGCTATCTAAATAAGACCACAAGCAGCACTGAGGTGGTGGCTGGGACATGCTTGCAAGGAGGGAAGTAATGGCTTGCATGCTGCCTACTACCATCGTGGACCATGGAACACTGCTAGTGTGCCTACTGGATGGGTTGGGCCTGGGATCAGGATGCCCCCCCCACCTGTGCATATTGAGTGGATATGCACATGTGGTATGTGAAGAGTCCACTGAGTGAGGAACACTATGCAATATGAGAACAGCCCATGTCAGATGAAAAAACGAGCACCCTGCTCTCTCACCAGTGAAATGATGACCAGAATCGGTGCTTGTTCGGGTGACCCCCTCCATAACTCAGTACTCAGTTGGTCACAACCATCTGAACCACATGTGAATCTAGATAACATGTTGTGGTCTGCAACATATGATAGCAGTCCATGACTGGCCCACAAGCACATGCAATGCAATGAGTGCATTGGTCATTCTGCTAGGACACCCATGGGCTGGAATGTGTGTGCTTATGTACCATTGCCTGCATCTCTGACTGGACAGATCCCATATGCACATAATGCATATCAGTTGCACCAGCAGCATAGCAAGGCTGTGCAATATACAGATCTCACAAGAGATCCCTCTCACATACCTGCCTAACAGTACATCAGACAAGTATGACACAGAGCCTGCAGACAGCTAAGCAGACATGGGTTCATCTTAAGCCATGTCCGCATGCACCCTGACAATCACCAACTATATACCCAAGGACTAATGAAGCCACACAGTTGCTCTTTGGTTCCAAACACATAGCCAGTCTGTGTATGAGTGAGGGGCCACAGGTGCAAGGCCAGCCTGTGGATCAGGAATGTGTTGGCCATGTGTGCTAATTTTATCTTACCTGTCCAGAACAGAAGCATCATGTGCAACCCCCCACATTTCGTCCAGCATGAGCCTTCACACTCTGCTGTCAACCTGAGAAACTTTACAATGTAAGGCTGGATGGCAGAGCATGCCAACAGCACTGGGATACAGGGTGGATGTTGATGGTGCTCGTACTTTGCAGAATGCACTAATAATGCCTGCATATTGAGCAGACATTGACAATAGTGGAGCACTAAGGAGATCTGACAGCAGGGTCATTTTTTTCCCAGCAGGACTGTGAGCAGCAGCATTTCCATGTGTATGCATGTGATGCCTGTGTGTATGCATGTTATGTCTGTGCATACATCATGCTGCAGGTCAGCTCTTCAGCAGCTGTTCAAACTGCCATGCAGTGATGTTCTCTTGGGGGGGTGACCACTGTGTCTGCAGTGTGGGTGAGTGCATGTGCTGCAGTGGCCAGTTCGGCAAGGTCCATGGCGAGGGACATAATATTATGTGAAAAAAAACGATGTTCTATGTAAAACATGTTCACTAAATGTTACCTGTAAACCGCCTTTGATCTTTGGAAAAAGCGGTATAGAAATAAGCATAAATAAATAAATAAATAAATAAATTATGTGGGTGCACAAGCATGGCACTATGTGCAATGCTCACTGCCACAAGCTGTGTAGGGGGACACAGTTTTTGAGGATGTGCCAGTCATTGTTCATTGTACACCGCACTGATTGTAATAGCGCGGTATAAAAGAATTGTTAAATAAATAAATAAATAAATGGGCCACTGTGGCCCAACATGCACTCACAGCCAGTCTGTGGTCCATTTTCCAGTGCATCTTGCATTGTATTAGTTTTGCACAAGTTCATACTCAAAGGGTAAACAAATAAAGGGAAGAGGATTATGGGTATTGTCATTTGCACAGAATGTATATGAGTCAGAGGTTAGGTAAATGGCAGAGCCATCCTAACATGTGTCTGCAACACGTGTGGACAGGGTGCACAAATCAGTTCATGCTGTGAGGCCACTCTTACTGAGCTGTGACCATGTCATGCTTATGTATCCACATTGTGCTATGTACTGTCAAACTGCAGTGATGTGAGTGCAGTTCTTTTCTTGGCAGTCCTATCACTACACTGGCTGCTAATGCTGTTTGTACCAAGCCAGGGTGTGATGATGAGCAGACAGGGCACAGTTGGAATGTGACTGGCTGACGCATACAGACTGGGTGTATTTGCTGTAGTAGATTGGAAGTTCCTGAAGGTAAGGCTAGCAGCTCTTCTAGAGTGGATAATTATGGTTTTTGTCAGCCCATCAGTTTGGTATCAGCACCCCTCCTCCTGCCTAGGAACAGGTCACTGCATTCTGGTTCCTTGGAAGCAAGCTGCTGCAACCTCAGGTACTGTCATGAGAGCATTACAGTAGGGTGCCTGGCTAAAAGGAACAGGATACTCCAGCATGCTTCATTGTGCAGACAACCAAGTGACTAACAGTATACACTACAGACAATACCTGCAGTATACTAGCAACAATATTGATCTGCTCTAAGACCTGGAGAATCTAACTAGAACAGTGCAAGCTCTGAGGACCAGGTGATGTGTGCCCTCTCTCTCATTCAGGATGACCCCAGAAACTGGTCAGTAGCACAGTTTGCAGCTGTTATGTGCTCGAAGAACCCAGTGTCCCTGCGTAGTTTTGGCCTGATATGATGGATCACAGCATTCTCCTTTTGGTGATCAGTTGCAGAAAGATGTTCAGAATGTGCAGTGCATCCTGGGTAATGGAGGGGCTAACCTATACCGGCACGCAGAGATGACTTGGCAGCCATAGTGGCTACTGTGATCACAGGGGCATTGCCCAGTACCTGCTTATCATCTATGATGGTGGGAAATGAATGCATGGCACCCTGGGGAGAAACCAATCCAAAAACATGGCAAAGAGTACAAGAAAAAGCCTTTATTAATCCAGGGGATGAGTAGTGCCAAACCCGACACTGGCCGTGTTTCGTAAGAAACTTCTTCAGGGGTATGTGGCTCACTATGTTGTGTATTAAATGGACACAACCTTAATTTCGAATGGGATCCCAAAGGATCATGAACAGGTCAAAGGGCGTCTTTTTAAGATATCAAAGGTTCCTGCTGATTCAGTCTGTAAAAACCGAAGAGCACCTTCTTTAATGTGTCAAACATTCTTGCCGATTCAGTCTGAATCAGCAGGAACCTTTGATATCTTAAAAAGATGCCCTTTGACCTGTTCATGATCCTTTGGGATTCCAGGTAGATTTTAAAGGCAATTTTAGGATATTTTTTGCCTCTAGAATCAGATCGATGGACATATCTACTGTAGAAGCAGCTATTCTACCTGGAATCCGCCTGATCAACTTCATCCAGCTTTGCTGATTTTTAAACAGTGTGTGAACAGGCATAAAGGCGCTATTTCTTGGGATTAAACTTCCCCCCTGAAGTAGTTGTTTAGCGAAACACTTAAGGGGTGTCGAAGTAGGCATTGGGACAAGCAGACCATCTTCATTAAGTTGTGATTGAAGCTAAGTTCAAGATGATTTAGTTTGCTGTTCTGTCTTTTTAAAGAACAATGTTGTTTTGAATACATTGATTTAGTAGAAGAGGAGTGGGGCTGGTCGTTGATGTTTAAGGGCAGCGGTACATTGGATTTCCTCTGAGTGCTGGTTTTTATCCCGTTGTTTCTGAGACCTCCCTTCCTCTCCACCGTTTATATACTTTAGTGGCTCTAAGGGGTATGTTTACTAAACCGTCTTAACGTGTGCTCTGTAACATTATCACGCGATAAGGTACCTTATCGCGCGATAATGGCACTTTACAAGGTGCACAGGTACCTTATCGCGTGATAACGCGCGCTGCGGGCAAACGAGTGCTGAAGGCGGGGAAAGGCTCCCGGAGGGCGGAGGAAGGCTCCCCAGGGGCGGAGAGAAGGGGTCAATGGGTGGAGAGTGGGAGGGGAGAGGCTCCCTGCACACTAACGCTGTGAAATCAGAGGCTCAAAACTAACGCCAGTGAAACCCTGGCGTTAAAGCAGATTTAAAGGGAAAAGAAACCATTTCCGTCAGCAACGTACAGCAAAACCAGGGAAACCTACAAAAAAGTGATAAGTGTGATACATGTGCACGGAACAAAAGGGCAAATAAACCTTGAAAATGTACAGAAAAAAATGTAAAAATAAAATAACCAAGCTGGCCAATAGTGATATCAATGGTAAACATCAAAAAACACTCCCAAGAAAGCTCCAAAAAAAAGATATGAATTTTGGAAGGGTCTATGCTCCGTCCGCATACAAGGTGAATGAGCCCGCAGTGTAATTGCGCTGAGCAGGGTTTCCGACTCCATCGACCAGGTTTCCTATGGCGTGCACATGTTCCACAACGGCAGGGTGGGCATGTCGAAATGGGCAACTGGACAGATGCTGGAAAAGGGGACACAGAGGGCTGCAGGCGGCACATGCTGCGGTGCAGCTGGCCCACAGTGCGGACTAGGGTGATGCCTAGGTGGCCCATAGGAATGCTGAAACAGTAGAGCAGCCAGACAGCAACTGCTGAGGGCCCAACATGGGCACGAATGTGCTCCCCACAGTGTCACAGGGGATAGTACCCAGCAGGTACCCCGAAGGGCACGGAACATTGGCATGCGGTGCTGGGGGGATGCGTGGACAGCTATGCAGGCACCCCTACCCCAGAACCCACACCATAGGCAGCCACCTACCCGCACACTGGATGGCCTGAGACTGCGCTCCACCAGCACCACCAGCAGAAAGGCATGTCAGCATGGTGGCAGAGGGATACTGGTGGTGGAGGGGGCAGTGGCAGCTGCCCAGAGCAGACCGTGGCCTAGCTCTGTGTAGGTGGGTGCCATGCACTGCAACAGACAGGCCCTGTCTGACGAACAGTCATGGCATCACCAGGGAATGCACTGTCTCTGTGGCCACACAGTGGTGCAGTGCACACAGCAAGTGTGTTCAGAAGCAGAAGGTCACAGGTTCAAGTGCCAGCTGTGGTTCCTGCCAACCCAGTCCCCATATTTTACCCACTACTAAAATGTGCTAATACAGACAGAACCTTTATTTCAGATGACGTAAACATGCCCAAAACACCAACATTTTACCCTACAGAGCACAGACACCATAAACATGCGCATACCCTAGAGCAGAGTCTCCCAAATGCAGTCCTGGAGGGCCAAACACCATTCAGTTTCCATGCTGCCTCTAATAAAGATGCCTGTGCTGCATTTCTATGTGCCGCCCCCTGGTATGCAGATGTATCTCATGCATATTCATGAGGGACAGTATGAAAACCCGAACAGTGTTTGGCACACCAGGACTGGAGTTGGGAAACTCTGCCGTAAAGCAGCAGCCAACAAGGGCAGACACACCCGCACCCACGAGCTCCATTATCCAATGCCTCCTGGAGAGGCAGGACATTGGGCCCTGCGTGCATCTCCCAATACTAGCACTTGCATACCTTAGCAATGCCATCCTAAATCTACACAGCTATCAAAAGGTTGCTATGATTACTGGCAGATAGCAATTCCGAGGTTAAGTACAATTTTCTGATTGAGCTGCATCATGGCAACCTTTCTGATGTCTGTGGAGTGTGCTACAGGTCTTGTGTCTGACAGTGTTTACCACCCTGGGGAGTGACCCCAACAGTATTGCGTACCATAGCCATGCCTGCACTGTGCCCAGGATTGGAGCGGTGGCCAGGGCTGACAAACACCTCTATAGTTGTACAATGCTGGCATAGGTGTGGGAGTGTGTGTCTGTCTATCCAGTGTGTGGTGGCTGCAAACACCCTCCACAGCCCACACTGCCAGCACTGTTGCCAGTATTGGCCTGCCAATGTGCATAATGAGGAGCAAGGTACCATGGGTATAGCCTGGACAGGGTGGCCTGGCCAGGATGCATCTGTACAGGGCATAGGGCAATGGCTGGGACATTGTAGTGCCCGGCCACCACCTGCACAGACAGGGTGGCCGCAGCATGTCCTGCTGGGAGATCACTCTCACCCTGACTGAGCAGTGACCACGGCATGGCTAGGTTCCCCCATAGTGCTATATAGTATCTTTCTCATGTGATATTTTCAGGTTTCCTTTTGGGGCCCAATCACTGATTTATCTGCTTAGTGTGTATGCTGACATCCCAGCTCTAGGTGCATGCATCTCCTCCAGGGACATGGACTAGCTAGCAGACTGTCTGCAGCTAGTATGTGTCTTGCTGGAATACTTTGCAGGGTGCAGTGGCTGGAGGCTTGCTGCAGGAGAATATCAGGTAGTGGTGGGGCGCAGCTGGCATTTCCAGTGCCCGGCCACCACCTGCACAGACAGGGTGGCCAGATTAAACAATAACAGGCTGTGATATTCAGTACAACTCCTCTATGGTCTGTGGTAACATGAACAGTGTCTCTTTGAGTTATTTGCATCTGTGATTTATTTAGTAGTATTCAGCTCACACCTTTCTAACAGAGCAGGAGCACCTGTGAGTGGATCATAAGGAACACCAATCATTGCAATTTACAATGTGTCCTTATTGCTGTCTGACGTGTGATCTTCAAGCTTTCCACGTGAAAATGTTTAATGTGAACATTACCAGTCTTTGACAGTATTCAGTCTGTTCTGCATGAAGTGAAGTCTGAACTCCTGTATGACGTGAAGACAGAACTCCTATATAACTAAATAAATCAGGTACAGAAAATGTTTCCCTCTCCCCGGAGAGCTTCCAATCTAGGTTTGTATCTGAGGCAATGGAGGGTTAAGTAACTTGCTCTAAGCCACAAGGAGAGAGTGGAATTTAAAGTTAGTTTCTTTGGTCAAGAGTTCACTGCTCTAACTACTAGGCTACTTCTCTCTGTCTAAATGTTTATGTATTCTGCTACTGGCCAAGGGATTTTGGAGGAGGGTTCTTCAGCACTTAGCAGACCACAATGTCCTTTCTCCCTCCTCCTTGGGATCCAAACCCTCTCCTTTACTCTGCACACTGAAGCACCTTCCCACCATACATTCTCTGGCAAGAACCCTTCCAGTACTGCAGTTTCTTCTTTTAGGCTTGAGAGGCAAGCCACACCTCCAAACTCTCTTCCACATGCAGACAGTAGGGTGGGTAAAACCTCTGACTGGCTCTCCAAGCCTCACAAAGAGACATTTCTAGAATCAAGGGATGATTCCACACCGGACACAAAGCAAAACAAAACACTAGGCCCTAGTAGGGTCTTGGCTCACACTTCACAAAATAACTAACCAACACAAAACCCAAGCCACAAACCATACTATGCATCCTGTGCACTGGGGTTATTTAGAGGGCAAAGAGTACCAAAGCATTCATCTGGTACAGGGGATGTTAAAGCAAGGTGGCATGCACCAACTGCTATGATTAGAAATGGAATGGTCTGGCACACAAAGCACGTGGCATGGTTAGGGTCCTGAAGGAATCCTTGTATTGAGATTGGTTGGTGTCCTTTTCCAAAGGCATTCTGGCAATTATATTCCTGTGCTGTTTCTGTTGTGACAGGAATATAAACAATATAAGAAATAAACCCCAAACCACCATTCAGCTGATATTAAGTTTGTGGTGTTGCAGAGTTTGGCAAAAGAACATTTAAGATTTTGGTTTTAACTACTCCACAGGTTGAATGAGGCCTCCTATGATGATATTTCTTTACAGTAATGGTGGTAGTCATTGCCTTCCATAAGTGCAGCTGTTTTGCTCGAGTTCCCCTCTAATAAACATTCCTATTATAGAATGTTTTTGGATGAGAGGGAAGAAGAGAGAAAATTCTGGCCTAAAACCCTGACTACACTTCAGTTTCCATGTGTCCTTCATACTATTCAGCTCTCTCGATCTCCATCTCTCCTGAGTGCAGTGGAGTCTCTAGATATAAATATTAGTATGGTGCAAAAGAGAGACAAAATAGGTATGAAAGGCAAGCCAAAGTCGTATTTCCATGCATGACACCTTGGAGATCTCATGTGTATAGCGTCCCCTGAAAAATCCAAGCGAGTTAAAGAATAGGACACCAAAATTGTGTCCCCTGAGCGATCTTACATAGCAGTAACAAGCAGAAGCAAACAAATTAAGTGGGGGCTGTGAACTAGTATGCACTTCCAGGACCTATAGTGGCCCTAGACAGTGTTTGCAAGCTCTTTTTAACTTTTCTTCTTAAGATCAGGGAGGGGGATGCTTTTGGTGTTCCTTGTTGGACCATTACCTTGTGCTAGGGCACAACTCACATATCTGTAGAACTATCCAGCCCATATGGTGCGGTCCCTGTCATTCAAGTAGCTATAAAAGACACTACAGAAAAATCACAAAGGTCTTCTATTCAGTCTTCGATAGAATTCAATCCATTCTTCTATATGAAATAAAGTCTGGCGTTCATACACAATAAGCAGAACTCCTATATAACCCCTGCATTTTGTACTGTCACAACATATCCTTCATTCACAAAAACTCTCTGAACAATGAGTGTAGAACAGAATTAGGACTTTTTCCCTGACAATCTATCAAACAAAAAAAAGATCAAATTCTGGTGTCATTTAGTCACACGAACACAGATTTACCCCTCTACTACTACACATGTTGTCACACAACATAAAACCCTGCAAAAAAAACAAACCTAGTATACCCTAACAGCACTAACTTTCAGAACTCAAACACCAATGTTCCTATTTCATTTCATTTATTATATTTATACACCGCAATACATTAATATCTCTGAAAAAGTAACAGTGTGAATACTACAGATCCTTAGAAAACAAATACTACTATTAGTAGCAAAACAGAACAAGCCAGAATGCTACAGATTCCCACACACATTCATGAAGTACATGAACCAACCCTCACCAAATACAGAACAAGAAACCACAAATTAGAAGTAGAAAGATGAAAGCAAAAACTAAACTGGAAACTTCAAGAAGCCAGAATCGGTCTGCAGTGCAACACTTGAGAAACTCCTACACTGAGCAAAATGCAAATAGGTAAGAGATGAGCATTTCTAAACAGGCATGTTCCAGTCACTGAAAACCTTGCACTTATGCTAGGGTGGATTGCTCTATCAGGTAATCAGGTAATAGATTGCTCTATCAGTTAATCAGGCATCCTCTGTTGGGCTCTGAGGTGAATAAATTCTGATGGTATATCCCCTTCAGAGTTTAAGGTAAGCAATGCATCGCAGTTTAGTAGCCATTGTCGCTGTTGCAGGACCTCAATGGCGGCAATTGATGCCTCTCCCCCCCAGAGGGCTGGTGCTCTAGCCTAATTTGCCTAATGGTAGCACTGGTCCTGTCACTTCCTATGAAAACCTCACCCAAACACAGTTTTTTTGTCTTTGGTCCCCAAGCCATTGCACCATGCACTGCTGAATAGGTGGCTGCCCTACAGAGCCAGTGACCATGCAGTGGAAGAAGACTGTACTGTTCACCATGACCAGAACAGAAGGAAAATAAAGTAGCTTAGGGCCACTGCAAATAGTAGAAGAGCTTGGCATGAAGTTTGAGGTTTTTGAAGAGTGCCTACACCAGTCCATCCAGACTTCACCGGTCAGAGGACCGAGTGAAGCAGCCTAATCAAAGAAGAGAGAAGATAACATTACCAGCTATATCCAAAGGTGCTCATGTAAAGAGGTACTCTGCCACTCAGGGCCGGGGAACTGTAAGGTTTGAGCTACTGAGCTTCAAGTACTCAGGAAAGAGACTGATTCAGGGAAAGAGGAACCCAAGACGGTCAAATATCTCCACATGTTTAGATGGTGTGGTTCTTAGGAAGTAGAAAACAGAACTGAGTGCCTTCCATCAGAAAGACTGGGTTAATAAAAATATTCCAACTCATGATTAAAGAACATTACCTTTTTTGTAACCTAGTTTATAAGTAATGTTTACCTAAATGGTGATAACTGTTATGTTTATCAGTGACCCTAATTTTGGAGTAATCTCTTGGTTCAGAACACAAGCCTCTAGCCTGGACTTTAATTATTGAGAAGGATGAATGAGAATTGTGTCAAATGCCCCAAAACTTACAGCAAATAGTTGCTGCTACATCGCCTCTAATCTCTCAAATTTGAACCCTGATACTTAACACTCCAGGAGCCTCAGAGAAACTCTGGCAACAGCTCCCTGGACTGATGTGCTTCCTTGTCGGTCTAGTACATCACAGGAACTTCCTGAACCACACTGAAAGGAAGGTTTGTAGCATAAATGGAGAAGACCATAAATGAAGAATCCCACTAGAGGACAGCAACCTTGGGCCGGAAGGACTGGGGTTTCTAGTCCCACAGGTGCTCCTTGTGGTCTTGGGCAAGCCACTTAACCCTCCATAGCCCATGTTCCCTGTAAAATAGTTATCTCCAAGTTATAATGCCCTGTTCAATGTAATTTCAATTTGTTCAATGTAAACCGCACTGATGCAGAATAGCGCGATATATAAGAGAATGTAAATAAATAAATAAATAAATAAAGACCTTCAAATACCAGGAAATGCAGTAAGAAACCAAGATAATATGGCAGAAATATTCCAAACTATTTCCCAGGTTTGATTAAGGGGAATTTCCAAGCATGCCTTAATAAACTATCCATACATGCTACATCTTACAAACTCCAGAACAAGGCTGTCTTCATGGGCTTAGTATGGGAGGCACGGTAGGAGTCACTCTGGACCAAAACCTGAACCTACAGTCCCACATAAAAAAGACCACTATCGACGGCACTTAACAACAACAACATGAATGCCTACCACAAATGAAAACCATAAGAAAACTAAAACCAGTTCTTAGCCAGGATCATATCCATATGGTATGCCATGCCATTATCATCCCAATTCTGAACTACTACATTTCGTTGAACCAGTGCCTCACAAAGCAAACCATCCATCCACTCCAGTTGGCACAGAACACAGTGGCCCATATCATCAGCCAGACAACAAAACACGATCATATCACTCCATACTCGACCAACTACACTGGCTCCCAGTACATTCCCGCACTACATTTAAGACAATGCTCAACATCTTCAAAATCTTACAGTATTCCTCGGCAGACATCCTGTAAGACCTAATTGTAAGAGACACAGACACCCGACTCAGAAGGAACATCAATAGAAATCTGATCGTCACACCCACTGCATACCAAAAGTCCAAGCGGATCACTTCCAGAACAGCATTCTCATTCTCTGCCCCAGTCCTGTGGAACTCCTTCCTGAAACCCAAAAAGCAGAGAGTGAGTTGGCAGAATGCCCAAGCTTTATTATAGTGCATCTCTGACGTGTTTCGGCATGCACCTTCCTCAGGGGGTGTTGCCTCACAAAAAATGTAAACAACGATTATTAAAAAACATAAATTACAGTAAAGGAATATAAAAAGCAATCAAATAAATAAAAAACACACATAAATGTAAAAGGCCTCTGAAGGAGCGCAATAAGGCTGATACAAATGAAACATAAAAATTATAGTTAAAACATAAAGAAGCTCATACTAATTAATATAATTAATAAATTATTACTAAAACCAGTATAGATACTTCTATAAGAAATGATTGCAACGTATGAGTTTAAAACAAAAAAGAAGAAACAAAAAAGATGGACGTTGCTGACACTAACAATAATGTTAATACATAAAAGAACATCTATATTAATGACATCATAAACGTATCACTGATAATGAAAGGATACACAAATGATAAAGCAGCATCTCACCGTGACAAGAGATGAGTGTAAGAAGAAAAGAAAAGGGATGAGGAGAACATCATCAGGCATAAATTAAAGCAGATATTGAGGGTAATAATACATGTATAACAAAACAACAAGAGGAACTGTAATAGTAAATTAAAAAGTAAAATAAAGCTGACTCGGAATTATACACAGAAATGGATGCTAAATGTGTGTACTGCAATGTAAAAGCAGAGAAACAGAGAGACACCCATGTGAGTGTGCAAATGGAGTATAATCAATCTCAAATTAAAAGACCATATGAAAAATACCACTGTACCTGAAAAACAGTCATATGAATGGCTTGCTTGTGTCGCTATAGGACTGGGTATATACAATATCTAATGCCTGTGCCACAAATCTATATTTAATAAGGAGAGGAACCCAATGAGCATGTATTAAAGTAATTTCAAATTTTCAACCTTGATATATTCTTCAAAGTTTTAAACTCTAAAGAAAAGAAATCAAGAAACTTGCCTCAGTATCCACGGTTCTCAAGAGCGAGTAATGCTGTGCTGAAGGGGATAAGCTCTTGGGACAGTACAGTTTAAAAGGCCAAATTTCACACCTAAATTACAGAGTCAAAGGGCATGCTCGCCACCAAGTTAAATAAAACTTAGGGGTATGTTTACTCATCAGTGGTAGCAGATTCTGTACGATATCGGAGCCATGGCCCTTTTTACCCTTCCCATTGGGCGTCGGCTCCGATATCACATGGAATCCGCTACCTCCGATTAGTAAACATACCCCTAAGTAATTAAAATATGTGCCTGTTCAAACTTCAAATAGAGATATGTGTTAGATTGCCAACAGCGTGCTGGAAAGCAACAAGGCAAGGAGTAAAACACACCAGCACGGCGATCAATAATAAATAACTAAATAATGACCTCGCGTACGGCACCACTGTCAATGTGGAGGCAAAGAATTTAAAAACAATATAAAACTCTAACCCTCCATCAGTATCTCTGAAAGCAGACATAAATGATGTAATGCCAAAACTTAAAGAGTTTGTTATACATAATCAAATAGAACCCACTGGAAAAAATCACACCAAGGAAATTAAGTCGACTAAACGAGACCAAAACAGGCCAAACCATGGGATGCAGAACAGATATACTGTAAAGCAAGATATACTATGCAAAACACATATCCACAATAGTGGACCAATGGACAATTGAATTATAGGAATGCAAACCAATAAATAATCATGAAGAATAAATAGGATAAGGTAATGGCATATTAATAAAACCGCTAAGAAGGGATCAATAAATAGAAAAAAGGTGACTGTAAAACCAGAGGTGTAAAAAGGCCCAATAAATAATCATGGGGAATAAATAAGATAAGGTAATAGCATATTAATAAAACTACTAATAAAGGATCAAATAGAAAAAAGGTGCCTGTAAAACTCGAGGTGTAGAAAGGGTCACTAAAAATTTTGTATTAAACAGATATACCAAAAATCAACGACCTACCAAAATTATAGAAGCAGATAGGGAGGACCAGGGTATCTGGACCACAATGAGCGGGGATAGAGATTGCTATTGAAGTAAAAGCAGGCCCCAAGGGAAGGGTAAAATGTAGAATACGAATGGCTTATAAAAACACCTATAAAGCATAAGTGCGAGCATGTAACACAATTAAAAATATAACCAACTAAAATATGGGTAAAACCGCTAAAAATATCAAAACAATAAAAGCAGGAAAACAAACAATGATGAGTGACAAAGGTGGTATTGAAAAATGGTTAAATAAATAAAACAAGCAGCTTCTTGCGCCGCTGCAGCCTGGTCTCCCACCCGTGGCACCATCGCCGCTGCTGCTGCTGCATTTTCTGTGTCTGCAGCAGCAGTGGTGCCACAGGTGGGGTGGGCAGGCTGTAGCTGTTTCGGCAGGAGAGCCAGCTCATTTTGGGGGAGGGGCAATGTTGCCTCTGCTTTTTCTGTGTCTGCAGTGGCTGCGGCGGTCTCCGATAAAAAGAAAAAAAAACCCTACAGCCTCTCCCGAGCTCAGAAGGCTGGTCTGGTCTCACCTCTCTTGACACATGCTTTGTATCAGAGGGGGCGGAACTAGACCAAACTTCCTAGCATGGAAGTGCATAGAGCCGTATCTTTTTTTCTTTTTTTTAAATCAGACACCGCTGCTGCAGACACGTCAAAAGCAGCGGTGGTGAGGGGGAGGGGGTTGTAGAATGGTGGAAAGGGAAATACTGCACAGATGAACATAAAGGGGGGAATGGCTGGAAGGGAAATGCTGGGTAGATTGACATGAAGGTGAGTGGAATGGCTGGAAGGGAGATGCAAGGCTAAATAATTAAACAGTTTCAATTTTTGCTGCATTTTAATTATATAGCCTGGGAATTTGTTGTTTTTCTATTTTTTTTGCCAAAGCCACTGAATGAGAACCTCTGCCCCCTCTTAAGAATTTAAGAGATGCCATACTGGGTCAGACCAAAGGTCTATCAAGTCCAATATCCTGTTTTGAACAGTGGCCAATCCAGGTCAGGTTCCGAAAAGGTAGACAGATTCCATGTTGCTTATGCCAGGTGTAAGCAGTGTAATTTCCCCAGTCCCCTTTAAAAATGTTTTATAGACAAATTCCTGAAGGAAATGTCCAGAGAATGCATGCGCAGTCCTCTCTAGCAATGAAAAACGTTCACTGTTTGGGTCCATCTCTTTAGCGCTGTTCAGCACGCTGTTAAAGTCTGCAAAGAATTTGGCTAACCCCTTAACAGTGAACCCCTACTGCACCTATTCTTCTTCTCCTTCTGCAGTTTCCTTTCCCCTTGCTTCTTCTTCAGCTATTCTCTCTTGTTCCAGCTTCAGCAACTCTTTATTGGTCAGTTCCTCAAATAACACCTCTAGGAGTTCTTCAATGTCCTCATCGTCTATGTCAAGGTTCATGCTGTTTGCCATGTCGACAACATTTCTATTAATCCTTGAAACTTCCTCATCCTTTTCAAAAACGTTATAATCGTGCACATGCCGTTTCAGTATATTCTTCCATATTCCAATCATGCATTGTTGGGTCACATCATCCCATATCCAGGCAAGGTTCTTTATGCAGTGGTATATGTTGTACTCCTTCCAGAACTGCATTAGTGTCTTGCCAGTGTCGTTGGTAGCATCAATAGCTTGTGCAAAGGTCCTCCTCAGGTTGTAGACCTTGAAAGCTGCAATGACCCCCTGGTCCATTGGCTGGATTAATGAGGTGGTGTTTGGTAGGAGGAACACAACTTTGATGTTACTGTGGAGGTCACCAATGAAAGGTGATGTCCTGGAGCATTGTCGATTAGTAAAATCTTGAAAGATATGTCTTGTTCCAAGCAGTACTTCTCCATTTTTCTGGCATAGTAATCTAGGGCATTCTGGAAAAGCACTTGTGTCATCTAGGACTTCCTATCTGACCTGTAATAAACAGGTAAAGTATTTTATGAGTGTTTTTTTTATATACCATACTATTCTGCATCAGTGCAGTTTACATTGAACAAACTGAAATTACACTGAACAGGGCATTATAACTTGGTGATAACTATTTTACAGGGAACATGGGCTATGGAGGGTTAAGTGGCTTGCCCAAGACCACAAGGAGCACCTGTGGGACTAGAAACCCCAGTGCTTCCAGCCCAAGGTTGCTGTCCTCTAGTGGGATTTGAACCCCCAACCTTCTGGTCTGGAGAACCTTGCCCCAACCACTAGGCCACTCCTCCACTTCACTTGTTGAAAGCCCTGGAATTTTCACTATGCCAAATAGCGAAAGGCTTTAATTTGTAGTCAGCAAAATTTCCTCCTAACAGCACTGTCACCCTGTCTTTCAAAGCCTTAAAGCCTGGCATTGACTTGGCCTCCTCATGGATGAAGGTCCTTTCAGGCATTCATTTCCAGAATAAGGTGGTTTCATCCAATTAAAATTTGTTGAGGCAAATAACCTCCCTCTATAGTTTGCTTATCTAGGGTTTGGGCAAAATCTTCTTCTGCCTTAGCATTAGCACTCGCAGACTCACCACTCACTTTCACATTATACAGCGAAAAATGTTGTTTGAAGTGCTTGAACCACCCAGAACTAGCACTGAACTCGATACTGTAGTCTGGTCCTGCTTTTTCCTTGAGCATTGTGAACAAGCTTTGTGCCTTTGCAGTGATGGTCAACATGCTGAGAGGAATTTGCTTCTGTGTTTGGTCCTCAATCCAGGTCATGAGCAATTTTTCCATTTCTGATACAGGTCCTCACATTTTCGTTAGCCTTGTAGCTTTCAGTGGAGCCCATCCTTTAACCACTTGGAGAATCTATTCTTTGTTTTTAAGGATAGTTGTTATCGTCGAGTGTGACATGCCCATATCATCAGTCATAACGTTCACTGGTTTTCCAACGTCATGCTGTTTAATAACTTTTTCTTTCATTTCCAAATCAATACTCTTCCTTTGCCTCATGCTGCTGTTATCAGTAGAACTGGTTTTGCGTTTGGGAGCCATGATGCATGAATTTTAAACAAAGAGGCAAACCTTTTATTGGTTAGTCAGTAGGTATGCCCGGCTTCACAATCACAGTCGCTTTCGGTTATGCCCGCTACGTCTCACTCTCCGATCACGGACGTATATGCAGTCGAATGTTAGATGAATGGAGGTTATGCAGCACATATCTGTACTATGCCAAGCACTAGCAGTAAATTTGAGAGACTGAGATCACATACCCTGGCTTAGGAGTGATGTTCATGACTCTCATGGTATGCGCAAAACAAAGCCATTTGGAGAAATTGCTCCGAATGGGGCATTACACAAGCATATTGTGAAACCTCTGTTTTTCTGAGATGATGCAGGATATTGATTAAATTGACAAGAGTCTATGTCCTAGCCTAACGTGTGCAGCGAGCTTGTGCATGTTATATTAGTTTTAAGAGAGGAAATGTATGCACATATTTACATCTACAATGTAGTGTCTCACATTTCTGGGCTTATTTTACATGGCTAAGTACATATTTAAATGCCTGGACATGATAAGCTCTCCCAACCCCTGCCCTCATAACGCCACTGCTCAGTTCATGTAAAAATGTATTTGTGGAGTTTTAGTCTTGTATAGTCCAGGCTATTTTAAAAGAAGCTTTCTGCACATACACGTTTGTTTCGTGCATATTAACAACTATTCAAACGACCCCCTACGGGTAAAGCAAGCTTAGTGCATGCTCTTCCAGCATTAACACCCTTTTCTTGGAGTATATGTATTGTGTGCCTGAGCACCGTAGCTCATCGGCTATGCTAAAAGCGCACTATGAAATGAGTGCTGTAGTTTCTGAAATATAGTTCTTAGCATAGTTATAGGAGACAGACTTCACAAAGATTGTCTTGAAAAAAAGGTGTGAAAGAATGTCGTTTCTCATACACGTATTCCGCCTTATGCAGGACTTACCACGTTTTACCACTGTTCTTTACTATTTAAGTTCTTCTATGTGTCTTGCTGTTTGACAAGTGGTGGTTTTTTTTCTGTTGTTTTTCTATTGCAACTCCTGGATAAGTTTCCTTTATTGACCTTTTTTTCTTTCTTTCTTTTTGGTTTTTTTTTTACACAAGAAGTGAAGCTGTAAAGAGTTTAAGGAAACTCATTTCTTCTTGTTAGAAATGATTTGTTTTGTGAAACTGTTGGGCAGAGCTTTGCTTTACAATCACTGCAAAACACACAGCTACGTATACTCCCTGTGCACCAGCGAATCCTGGTAGTCTGAGACCTATTTCAGCCACACATTCGGCACCAAAAGTTACTTTCTGCTGAAACAAACAGCAGGCTGTTTACAAACAGAAAGCTGCGACTCAAGACCACACTGGAGGGATAACAAAATGTTGGTGGTAAGAAAGTGGAGAAGCAATGCCTAATTTTGCTTTCTGCAGATCAAGTGACATAATGCTGATCTGCAAAAATAAGTAAAACGAGTTGACTATGCTCCTGAATTGCTTTTCAGTTTTGCTGGATTCCCTTTCTGAATTCTGATTTGAAATTGTTCACTCTCTTATATGTACAAAGCACCTACAGCTGAAAGCTCGGAGCTTTGTACCACTGGTCTGTAGAGACCAGAGAGAAAGGACCATCTATGGCCATGATGCCGAACAGGCCACTGCGATTGGCTGCTGTCATTTGGTCTTCTCTGAGTGAGACGACAGGTGCAGACTTGCTGACAGGTGTGGATATCTAGCATGAGTGGAATTGCTGATGGCTAGTGATGTAGCCTCGTGTCAGATTGTAAACTGCTGAGCTCTGACAGAACGGGAAGCCAATTCGCATGCTTTCAGATCACTTGATGCTCCCTGTCGCTCTCCAAAGTTCTCAGTGGCCTCTGACAAATACCCAAGTGAATAAGCTTGGACTTCAGCAAAAAAACAAACCCTGAACTCATTATTATCTCAAAGGTTTTTGTCAAAGCCTAAGCGATGTGATCTTAGTAACTGAGGATTGGTGTAAGGCCTTTGAACTGTTTGGCCTGGCAGTTGCATTGCGTGGCCAATACGTTGAAGTATGTCGCTGTGAGCGAAGAATGCATTTCAACAAATGTATAATGATGACAAATGTGAATGGCAATCCAGAAATCAAAGACGCAGCCTGTACAGTAAAATGGAAACCAAAGAAGGGGCATGTTCATCACCTTGTAAAGTAAACAGGAGCCTTCTTTCTGTTCACCTTCTACATATTCTGATGGGTTTGACCTAACACCCTTGTGTGCTTTCATAATATAATCCAGTGAGAAACTTGGACCTACATATTTTCAGATTAAACTTATAAATGCAGCAAACATTTTCTAAAATTCTCCATTAAAAAAATCCTATTCACTTTGCTTAATTGCTATTATTATTATAATTTGAATAGTGTATAGCAGATGTATTTAGGGCTATACAGAGACGTATTGAGGGTAATTTTATAAGCAGGTGCCTAATTTAAGGCAGCCAAACTGTACCTATTTTAAGCTTGGGGAGGTGGGTTAGGGAGGGTGGAGGAATATGATGATGTGTGGGAGGTGGGAAGTGGGTTTATGAAGTTAGGGAGGTGCTGCTGCCGCTTTTACTTGGTAATAAGCTGAAGAAACTGTCTAAGGTGACTGGTTCAAGGGTTCTGGGTTCCCTCTTGGCTATTGGGTATTTGTAAACTGCTCGGGGGGATGGTTGCAGGACATAGATGGAGGGTGCTTTGGGGAAGGGGTTTGAGGGTCAGGGATAAAATGAAAGAGAGTTAAAAATTGGCATGGAATGGTGGTCTGGAGGTTGGATGTTTAGGTACATTGTATCATTTTCCTGTGTGTGGAAAGTGTAAATAAAAAAAAATAATAAAATACTAGCATAAGAGGGCGAAAACATGCCATAGGTTATGGTGCAGGAGTTTATACCAGCCCTAGAGCTGATGTAAATGCGCATGCCTAGATTTATATGAATGCATGCACAAATTCAGCCCATGCGCACACTCGTCTGTGAAAGGAGGGCACCACGTGATCTCTACACGTGCTTATAAAACAGTGCCTGGCATAAAAGAGGTAATTTACACTTGGCATTGCCCAATTATGTACGTAAATGACTAGAATCAAGGCCTTTACACATGGAAAACCTTTAATTCCCACCATAACAGGCAGTCCCTACTCCTTGGAGTTTACAACCTAGTCAGACAGACAAGACATATGTTCCCTGTAAAATAGTTGTCTCCAAGTTGTAATGCCCTGTTCAATGTAATTTCAGTTTGTTCAATGTAAACCGCCTTGATATCATGAAAGGCGGTATATAAGAAATGTTAAATAAATAAATAAATATGGCAAGAAACAAATAAGCTGTGTTTTTGCACAATCAGCACATGAAATTCCTTTGACATCTTTTGCAGAAATGGTCCTCTTTGAAGTAAACCTTCACTCATAGGCGACTCCACCTATAAATCCAACCATGAGCTGCTGCGATGCAAAATCATGCAAAACAGCTCATTAATGTCAAAATCTGTGAAAGTAGGCACGCAAAAGAAAGCTTTTTAGACCTTTTCCAATAGGGAGTACCTACTTTTTAAATTAGAAGATGGAGCAAGATTTTATTTCTGTCACACTGAAATCCCTACTAAATCTTTACAAAACTTTGCATGGAACTTTTCATGTGTCACCACGACTAGGAACTTCACATGTTCCTGATTGTGGCAACACACACAAGAAATTCCCTTTTGTGTGACAGTAGCATAGTTATAAAGAAGCACTGTCCCCATTTTTAGAGGACATCTTGTGTAGGGGGATATCAAATCACTGGAGGCTAGTGGCTGGCTGTTGCCACCTCCTCCTTTACCTCATGTGTGCAGGCAAGAAAAATTAGGTTAGTTTTCTTTTTTTTTCACAAATTTTTCCTGATCTTTGGGTGGGGCTTTTTGGTAATTTCACACATTTGTTTTAATGGGAAAATTTTAGTGCATGCTATATTGATTTAATGTGCACTAAACATTGAATTAAGGCACACTATAGGCACAGCTTTCCTTCACTTCCCCCCTCCTCCTTACTCTGTTACCCCTCCCCCTCTTCCCTTTTATACTTCAGTGCATTTTATCTACTTATATTTTATCTCTTCTTTCACTTTTAATGGAGCTCTTTTCTCTATTTTTGTTTTTTTAATATGTTTGTAAACCGCATAGGTATATCAAATAAAGCCAACCATAACCATAACCATTTTAAAAGCCTCGATCACAATTTCTACATGTACAATCAGGCATTTACATTTGGAAATCACCTCCATGTGATAGTGGCATCTGTAGTCACAGCTGCTATTAGGGGCTGGCAAACAGGGCAACTTCCCTGAGTCTTCATGCCACAGGGGGCTACAAGCTTGCCTCTACTGATGGAGGCATATCCTGCAGGCATACTTTGGGGCTCCCTCAGCAGTCTCTCCCCTGGGCCTCTGCATGTCTAACTCCATCCCTGTCTGTAGTTAATTGTATTTATATGTGTAAGGTCACAAAATGAGTGACATATACTTTAAGTTCTGACACTTAAACGTGAAAGTTGTAAAGAACCAACTTCCACACGTAAGCGCTGGCAGTGATATTTCCCACATGTAGATTTGCAATATGGGCCCTCCGGCTACGCATATCGGCAAATACACATGCATTCCTGCACTAGTTTTGAACAGGCTCCACATTTAGCAGAGCCTTTTCTAAGATACTGCCAGAATTATGTACATGGCAACTTCGATGTCTCAGTTGTGATTGCCACATACAATCTAAACTGTGCCATCATGTCAATTAGTGCACATTAAGGGTGTTCTTTTAAAAGTGCTATTCACAATTTGGATATCTGCAAATGGGCATTCAGATGCCCAAATCATAGCGATCTCCCCAGAGCCATATTAGAAGCCAGATCTGTGGTTGTCCCCAGCACGAGCATGCCCAAGTCTGAACAGGAGCATAGTGGAGCGTTCCTAAGAACCTGGACATCCCTGTCTGATCTCAGAAATGCCCTGGACGTCCTGAATCACTTCTGAATTTAAACCTGCTCCAGGCACGAATAGGCATCTGAAAAGTGCTCTTTTTTGTCAGGCAAATGTCTGGAAGGTGAGGAGAAGGAACTATATTAATCCCCTGTATTTTATACTATGTCAATGAACACTGATGGAGAATGGGGGCTCATGTTTTATTTTAACCTATATTACATAGCGTGTAGTCCCCACTACCCCATTGCTTGCTACCCACCTTGCTACACAGCCTATAAACTCTTTGCTACCCACTGCTTGTATGTTTAACCTACATTGCATAGCGGATAGTTCCCACTTGTAACTCTGCATATACTGCATAGTGTGTACAATCCTTAGCCACCTCATTGCTTGTAAGATAACATACGCTGCATTGCCCCACTACTCCTCTTATATGGCCCCACATCACATTGTCCTTCTCTTCCTCATACTCCCCAACTCCCTCCCCTCCTACCAGCACCCTCACTCCTCTCCCTCCTATTGTCCCTCTACCTTCCTCACTTCCCCCTCCATTCTGTCTTCTAAACTAGCATCTGCTCTTGAGCTTCATCACACCCTCCCCCTCATTCAACCAGCCCCTCTCTCTTTAAGGCAACCCCACCCTCGCTTCCGCCGTACTGCGGCGGAAAGTAGTAGCCCGACACGCTCTCTACTACTCCTTCTTCTTCTCTCATCAGGTAATGTCAACCCCAACTCTGGCCCCCCTCAATTTTTTTCTCACTCTAAGAAGAGTTCCTCACATAACTTATCTAATCTCATCCATATCCCTCTCTTTTCCCCTTCCACCCTCCCTCACTCATACCCCAATCACTCATCCAGAGATATCAACCCCAACCCTAGCCCCTTTACAGTTCTGTCTCACTCTAAGAAAAGATCCTCACGTAACCTATCTAATACCATCAATATCCCCCTTCATTCCCCCTCCACTTCCTCTCGCTCATGTGCCTCATTGAGGGCAGACTCATCCAAAGACACCCACCCTTACCCTGGTCGCTCTAGATCTCTGTCTTACTCTGAAAAGAAATCCTCAAGTAACTTGTCCAACCTCATCCATATCTCTCTCCTTTCCCCCTCCACTCTCCCATTCTCATGTGCCTTATGGAACGCACACTCGGTCTCTAATAAACTTGCTTTTACTCATGATCTCTTTATCTCTAATGTGCTACACCTTCTTGCCCTAACTGAGACCTGGCTCCTCCCTGATGACACCACATCCACTGCCGCTCTCTGTCACGGGGGGGGGGGGGCTACCAGTTCTCCCATACACTTCGCTCCACTGGCCGCGGTGGTGGTGTCGGGCTACTACTTTCTCCCTCTCGCCAATTCCAACCCCTCCTGCTACCTCAGTCATACTCCTCCCTCTCTTTTGAAGTCCACTCTATTCGCCTCTTCTCACCACATCCTTCTGAGTAGCTGTTATCTATCACCCACCTGACAAATCCACATTCCTTACCGACTTTGACTCCTGACTTTCCATCTTTCTGGATCCCTCTTCCCCCACTCTTATTCTTGGCGATTTTAACATTCACGTCAATAACCCCTCCGATCCCCACGCCTTAAAGCCCCTCGCCCTCACCTCCTCATTTGCCCTCCAACTTTGTTCCATTGCCCCCACCCACCTGTACGGCCACTGCCTTGACCTGATACCCTTCTCTAATTCCTCTCCCTCAAACTTCCATAACTCAATTCTTCCCTCATCTGACCATCACCCTTTAACCTTTAATCTTCAGCTTCCGCTGGCTCAACCTCACCCTTTCTCCTCCAACCTATTCAGAAACCTTCATAATTTCGATCCCCTGACTCTCTCCTCCACCAATTCTCCATCTCTATCCTCCATTATGTCCTCTAAGTCCATCGACGAGGCAGTAACCTCTTATAATGCTGCACTATCCTCAGCTCTAGACACTCTTGCCCCACCCACCCCATGCCCTGTCAGACGTTGCACTCCCCAGCCCTGGCTTTCATCCACAATCCGCTATTTACGCACCTGTGCCCAATCTGCTGAACGTGCCTGGATCAAATCCCGCTCCCCAGAAGACCTTCTTCACTTCAAATTCATGCTTGGCTCCTTCCAATCAGCCATAGCACTTGCCAAACAAGAATACTACATCCATCTGACTAACTCTCTTGCCTCTGATTCTCGCCGCCTCTTTAACACCCTCATTTTCTCTCCTCAATGCCCCCACCCCTAATCCCACCCTCCCTCTCTGCCCAAACCCTAGCCGATTACTTCCATGACAAAATCCACAAGATTACTCTCCCCACTTCCTCATCTATGTCACCCCCTCCCCAATCCTCCCCCATCCATACTTCCTCTGCTACCCTTTCCTCCTTCCGTACAATCTCCAAAGAAGAAACCACACTCCTTCTTTCCTCCTCCAAACCCACCACCTTTTCCTCTGACCCTATCCCCTCCCATCATCTACACCCTATCTCCCCCACCGTTGTACCTTCCATCTCTCATATTCTCAACCTTTCACTCTCCACTGCAACTGTCACCGTAGACTTCAAACATGCTGTCGTCACACTTCTCCTCAAGAAGCCCTCACTTGATCCCACCTGTCCTTCTAACTAGCAACCCATCTCCCTCCTTCCCTTCATATCTAAACTACTAGAATGAACAGTCCACCACCGCTGGCTCAACTTCCTCACCTCCCAGGCTCTCCTGGACCCACTACAATCCGGCTTCCGTCCCTTACACTCCACTGAAACGGCTCTTACAAAAGTCTCCACTGACTTGTTCCTGGCTAAATATAAGGGCCTCTACTCTATCCTCATCCTTCTCAACCTCTCTGCTGCCTTTGACACTGTTGACAACGATCTTCTCCTCATCACCCTCTCCTCGCTTGGCTTTAAGGGCACCATACTATCCTGGTTCTCCTACCTCTCCCTTTGCTCCTTTAGTGTATGCTCTGGTGGCTCCTCCTTATCTCCCACCCCGCTCCATGTTGGTGTACCCCAAGGATCTGTCCTAGGCCCCCTCCTTTTCTCTCTCTATACCCAATCCCTTGGCATGCTTATCTATTCCCATGGCTTTCAGGACCATCTCTATGCCAATGACTCCCAAATCTACCTCTCTATGCCTAATATCTCTCCAGCAATCCAGACCAAGATCTCTGCCTGCCTTTCTGACATCGCTGCCTGGATGTCTCACCGCTGCTTGAAATTGAACATGGCCAAGACTAAACTCCTTGTCTTTCCCCCCTACTCCTTCCCTCCTCTTTCCCCCTTCTCAGTCTCCATGGATGGATCTATGATCCTACCTGTTCCCTCAGCCTGCAATCTGGGGGTTTTCTTTGACACCTCTCTCTCCTTCTCCACACATATTTTATTTACATTCTCTTATATACCATGCTATTCTGTATCAGTGCGATTTACATTGAACAGGGCATTATAACTTGGAGATAACTATTTTAACAGGGAACATGGACTATGGAGGGTTAAGTGGTTTGCCCAAGACGACAAGGAGCACCTGTGGGACTAGAAACCCGAGTCCTTCTGGCCCAAGGTTGCTGTCCTCTAGTGGGATTTGAACCCCCAACCTTCTGGCCTGAAATACCTTGCCCCAACCACTAGGCCACTCCTCCACTCCACTCCTCCACACATATCCAGCTCATAGCTAAGACCTGCTGCTTCTTTCTCTACAACATTAGCAGAATCCGTCCCTTCCTCTCTGAACACACTACCAAAACACTTGACCACTCCTTAATCTCTTCTCGCCTCGACTACTGCAACGTACTCCTTGCTGGTCTCCCCATGAGCCATCTCTTTCCCCTTCAATCTATACAAAATTATGTTGCTTGACTAATCTTCTGCCAGTCTCGCCATGCCCACATTACTCCTCTTCTCAAGTCGCTTCACTGGCTCCCTATCCAATTCCACATCCAATTCAAACTTCTCCTACTGACCTATAAATGCATTCACTCTGCGGCCCCTCAATACCTTTCATCTCTTATCTCTCCCTATATTCCCTCGCGGGAACTTCGCTCCTCAAACAAATTACTTTTATCTAGGCTTTTCACTTGCACAGCTAACTCCCGACTTTGCTCCTTTCACCTTGCTGCACCTTATGCCTGGAACATGCTACCTGTGTCTATACGCCAAGCACCCTCCCTGGCCCTCTTCAAATCCAGATTGAAGACCCACCTCTTTACTGTCGCTTTCAGATCCTGACTTCCATCCTGTATCCTGACCTGACTCCTGTCAATTGTCATGACTAAATTGTAAATACCATATTTTGTTTTGCCCCAAACTGACTAAAGCTTTATATTGTCTTGATTAGATTGTAAGCTCTGACAAGCAGGGACTGTCTTTTTCATGTATGTCTGTACAGCGCTGCGTGCGTAGCGCTATATAAATGCTGAATAGTAGTAGTAGTAACAATCATGTTTCCACTTTCCTATGCCGTTAGATGTCCCCTTATACTAGCTTGCCTGAGATGGGTGTTCCCAACCCAGGCGTCCCTACTAGAAAATCTATGTCACTGCCTGCATGCACATCCAGGTCAGGGACATCTATGTTCCTGAAACTAGCCAGACACAAAGAATTTCCTGACGTTTTTCTGCGCGTTCTGCTCTGGATATCGCTGATTTAACTTGGACGTCCTTTCTAAAATCTCCCCTTAAATCAATTTAGCCTAAACTCAGTTTTTTAGGTCCACTAACGAACCAAACGCTGACTAGTGAATACACACCTTTAAAGAATACCTAATTTTATGCCGACTGCTATATCTGAATGCAACGTTTGTAGCTTGGTGACTATTTTACGGGCATGCTGTGAGTGGTGGGAATTGAGATTATAGGCATCTGTAAAGATGAGGGCACACTAGACAATGCTGTTAAGTGTTGTCGTAATGGCTGGTGAGCCAGGTGCAGATATAAAGTACTTTCAGAATATTGTAAGGAGGTCAACAGGAGTCTCAAATGCAGCTGTGGCAAAGTTGTTTTGGAATGCATTCAAAACACAGTTAAAGCAGCACGCACGTTTAATAATTCATCTCTTCAAGGCTGAACACTATTTCATGTACAGTTGTTCCTTTGAATCCCACAGTGGTTGTTTTAAGTGAAATATCTGATCAGAAAGCAATGTGCTACCTGGCTCTTTCAAATGCTGTTCGAGAATATCATTCTTTTAGTGTTACCAACTAATTTATTTTCATAAAACTGAAAGAATGGATGAGGTAATAGCTGGCAGCAGAAAACCATGTATTTTTCTAAAATGGGTATGGATTGGTTGCTCTCTTAAAACAATGCAAAGTTTACAGATTCTGCCACCTGCAGGAAAGGGCTGCCAGAAAGGTGACATCTAAGAGCCTAAGGACAACGAGACACATTCCAGTCAGGACGTCCAGCTCCCTGTGCGGCTGATCAGAAATGGGATGCCCAGAGGTAGACCCGATTCTGATCCTGCAGGGGCTAGATGTGCCTACGGAATTAGAATCGGGTCTACGGCCTGAACGTGCAGGCCGGGCTCCGATTCTAATTGGCCTGCATGCCCAACCACATGCCTGGTTACCTCAGTCAGGCTCCTGAATGGAGCCGCAGTGCCATGGTGTCCCTTCGCCATGGCACTGGGCTCCATTCAGGAGCTGCGAATGCTGGCCACCGCCAAAATCCTCCTTTCACAGCTGGACCCTCGATCCGGGCTCCCATGGCCAGGATCTGGCTGCGGGAAACCTACTGCACCCCCCCTACCATTTTTTGCAGGCCTGGCAGCATCATCTCCTGACGTCCAGGGGGACTTATTCCTCTGTGGTGGAATAAGTCCCCCATCTAAGTTCACAGCCCCGGACGTACAGGGCCAACTTTTGAATCAGCCCTGTACGTCCAGGGCCATGGCCCGCCCTCACTCTGCTTCCAGAACATACCCTCCCGCCCTCGCCTGGGTCTCCCCATACAAATGCGCTATTCGTATAAGGAGACTTTAGCTGAGGTTGGCAGGGGAGCGAATAGCAGGGATGGATATCCAAACGCTGTTCAGAATGACCCCCAAAGTGAATAAGATCTGAGGTGATTAAGAAAGTTGTGTCTTTGCAAGTTGCAAAAAATAAAATAAATAACTGATGTGAAACAACTAAAACTAGACAGATTTCTTAGGAGTTGTGGATATTTTATGAATACCTGAATCCTAAATAAATTAAGCAAATTTATTGTGGGAGGTTTTATGCAAGTTGGTCTGCCTAAATAGCCTGAGATTTCTCTGTGGACCAGCCTATCAGCTGATATTCAGTAAAATGTTTTTTCTTATTTGTGGTTGATAAATCCTGGAAAATGGCTCTTATAAACTGCATAGGGGTATACAAATGTGAAAAGTAATTTAATTAATTTAACAGTAAAATTTTAATTCGCCTTTACAGGCCCAAGGAAGTATAAAGCAGATAACTGGGTACAAAATAAAAATGAAATTATATAAACAATTCAAAACAGTTTACAACCTAAAAAGCATAAACAAAATAAGAACTCAAAAGAAATGCCTGATATTCGAGGTACAAAAATATTAAACATACTTAAACAAAACTATTAAAACAACAAATAATTTATTAAAAAAAAAACACAGCCATCCTTATAAATCAATATAATCCCTAAATAACTAAGGGGCCTTTTAACTAAAGCCCAGCAACCAGTGAACGTGCATTCTAATGTATAACAACTGGCAGTCAGGAACGCTATCATAGGGGTATGCAGGGACCACGGCTGTACCAAGCCATAAAGGCGCCCTGTGCGACTCGCACATGTGGCGCGCAACCCTCCCCCCCCATCACAGGTTTGTCATTTGTCCTATGCCCAGCATGTCCCCATCTTGCCTCTCCCCACACCTGCATGTCCAGCCAGCTCCCCATGCTGCTTGCCCTTGCCCCACTTCCACTTTTCATGTTTCCTTGAGGGCAGTGGTGGCAGTGGCAGCAGCAGATGTCCAGGTCTTTCTGACTCCACGCTTGCATGCAGGTTTGATCTCTCCCTCCTCTGACCTCTGCACGCATCAGAGAAGGGAGGGACAAGACCAGCCATTAAAAGGCAGGTCTTTTATTTTTAGAATTGTGTGTCCCTTCTGGGCTACTGCTGCTGCTGCCAAGGCAACAGGAAAAGTGGTGGTGGGGTAAGGGCAGGCAGCATGGGTGGGGGGGGGGGGGGAGCCAAGGCCGGCAGCCCCAAATGCACCCCTATTCCTTTAAGCACTGTCCAGCTGCATGGGGTGGCCAGTGACCATGCATTAAAGTGCATGGTAATTGGCTACTAGTCAATGGGACATGGAATGCATGGAGTATAGCCCTGTGCTCAATGGCAATGTGATAATTAGTGTGAGTGCACCCAAAGACACCTCTATGGCTGTTAGTAAAAGGACCATCAAGTTTTTAATTTTCATAGAAACTGCATATAATCAGTTAAATCTATTAAGTCATAAGAACATAAGATATGCCATACTGGGTCACACCAATGTCCATCAAGCCCAGTATCCTGTTTCCAACAGTGGCCAATCTAAGTCATACGTACCTAGCAGTTTCCCCAAAAGACACAGGTTCCGCAATGCTTGTACTGGGTCAAGCATTGATATCCTGGGTCCCTTCTTAATAATGGTTTATGGACCTTTCTTCCAGGAACTTGTCCAAACCTTTTTTAAATCCAGCTACACTGACAGTTTTGCTACATCCTCCGGTAACAAATTCCAGAGTTTGATTACACGTTGAGTGAAAAAATATTTTCTCTTATTAGTCTTAAATAGGTTACCCTGTAGCTTTATTGCATGTCCCCTAGTCTTTCTATATTCTGATGACATAAACAATCAATCTACTTTTACCCGTTCCACTCCGTTCATTAATTTGTAGACCTCTAGCATATCTCCCCTCAGCCGTCTCTTTTCCAGGTTAAAGAGCCCTAACCTTTTTAGGCTGTCTTCATAGGGGTATCCTTCCATCCCATTTACCATTTTGGTGGCTCTTCTCTGTACCATTTCTAATAATGCTATATCCTTTTCAAGATATGGCGACCAGACTTGCACACAGTATTCAAGGTGCAGTCGCACCATGGAACAATAAAGAGGCATTATGATATCTTTTGTTTTATTCTCCATTCCTTTCCTTATGATACCTAGCATTCTATTTGCTCTCTTGGCCGCTGCTGCACACTGGGCGGAGGTTTTTTTTTTATTATTTTTATTGCAATTTTACATTATGAAACATACACACAATATATTGAACAATTTGCAAACCCCTTTATAATCCCCTCTCCCCCCTAATACATTATAGAACAATAACTAGTGATCCATCAATCTATCCCCTCCCTCCTACCCGACGCAACGTGGGCTTCTTGCTGATATTTGCTGACAAGTATATTAGCCCCAGGGTTTCAACTTAGAGCTGTGTACTGATCCAAAGCAGACCATTTAGAGAATTTTAATACTCCACCTTTATCATGGGCCTTTTCATATTTAGCATATAGGCATATGAGATTCCACCATTCCATCCAGCTTGGTTTGATAGGATTTTTCCAGTGAGCGAATATTAGTTTTAAAGCAACCATTAACATAAAGTTTAACAAAAAAATATTCCTTCTGTTTATCGACGGAATCTCCGCCGTATTCTTTAACACTAATATACGCAGGTCAACTTAGCAGTGAATTTTAAGACTTGTTGTATTTTAGCCCATATCGGATTCCAAAAGTCCTGAATGCAGGGGCATTCCAATATCATATGTCTTAGAGAACCTATGTCTATGTAACAAGAACAGCAGCGACCATTTACTTTCTTATTCCATTTGGCCAGTTTGACCAGCGTAATATATGCTCGATGAGCAAGAAAATACATTGACTGAGTGAGAGCAGCAGCCTTAGATGCCTGAACAGTAGTTTCCCAAAACCTTTTCCATGCCTGCTGATCCATGTCAACTCCGATCGCATCACTCCAGTTACTTAGCAATCCATTATTCATTGGGGAAGTACCAGACCTTATATAATGCATAAAACTTTGATATGATACCAGCTTTGGAACTTATTTCTTCCATAAGCTTTTGCAAACCCCATACTTGAGAAAATTCTCTTGCGCTCCTTTCCAAACTACCTACGCAGTATCTTAATTGTATCCACTGAAGATAGCATTCAGCTGGGAGACCAAAATCCTGCTGCAAAGTCTCAAAGGGTTTCCATCTTGCTCCATCTATCAACTGCCCTAGAGTCCAGATACCACACCTTTGCCACTTTGCCCAAGCACATGTCGCTTTGTTGACTTTGAACTCAGGGTTAGATCATAATGGTGCTGGAGTGAGAGCGGGTTGTCCTTCTTAATAATTGGAAGTAGTGATTGGAAAGCCTTCTGCGTTGAAACAATTATGCGCCCCACTTTTGAATTATCAGGGTTGAGCATTCCCATGAGTAAGTTGACTGGGCATGGCGCTACCAATCGTTCCTCAACCTCCAGCCATGTAGGTTTCAGATTAAGAGTGCCACTTGTGGAGCAGACCGCTCCTTGTTTTAGGAGGGAAGCCAAATGATACCAGTAGAAGTCTGGGAAATGCACACCCCCCTTGGGTTTGCTGGCTTTTAACTTTTTCATCGCGATCCTGGGTGTTTTCCCTTCCCACAGGAAAGCAGAGAGTATACATTCTATCTTCCTGTACTCATGCAGCGGAAATAAAACCGGGATCATACCCAGTACGTAATTTATCTTTGGAACCAGCATCATCTTAATAGCTTCTAATCGACCCCACCAAGTGAGATGTAATGGAGACCATTTCAGGGTAAAGTCCCAAGTCATATCCAGAAGCTTTCCTGCATTTAACCTCACCATTTCTTCCAATGAAGTGCAGTATTGTACCCCCAGGTATTTTATTGCTGCGGTTTCCCACTGAAACGGAAAGCCCTCCACCAGCAACACATTCGCCCTCTTGTTCAGAGGAAAGGCAACTGATTTAGACCAATTCACCTTGTATCCAGATAGACTTGAATACTGTGTAATTAACTGTAGAAGTGGTAAAATGGATCCTGAGCTAAGAAACAGTAATAGATCATCTGCATATGCAGTAGGCTTGACTTGTAGATCGGCGAATCTGATACCTTGAATCTCTTCGAATTGCCGAATCAGCAGCACTAGCGGCTCCAGTGCCAAGTTAAACAGGAGTGGTGACATCAGACAGCCTTGTCTAGTGCCTCAGCATAGCGGAAACGGCTCCGAAAGTATGCCGTTTGTGAAAATCCGAGCAGTAGGATTGACATAGAGCACCCGTATCATGTCAACAAAATCCTTTGGGAGACCAAACCATCCAAGCACGTGATATAAAAAGGACCACTCAAGTCTATCGAAGGCCTTTTCAGCATCCAATGAGAGGCCTACCATAGGCATCTTGAGGAGATCCGCTGGGTGGAGGGTTTTAACATGTTATATCATGATGATGCCAATAAGTCAATTTCCCAATCTTGACTTCAGCACATTCCTGGGGTGCTGGCAGAAGGGCTGGCCGAACTATAAGGCAAAGTAGGCAGTTGCCTGGGGTTGCAACCTCTGGAGATGGCAAAGAGCAGGGCATTAAAAGATAAACAATAGATTTTGAGAGCCAGGGGCTTTGTAAAGCTTAAGGGTTTTTTTAGGGTGCCAACACCGTGAACCAATTCAGGGGCTGATGCTGCCTGGCAGAGCCAGAGAACAATGAGATGTAGAGCGCAACAGTGTGGAGGGGCAATAGTGATCAATTTCTCAGATAGATATTTACGGCCAATCCCCTGAAGGACCTTAAAGGATAAATAAAACATCTTATATCTAATACTCATCTCCATTGGCAACCAGTGCAATTTACATAATACTGGGGTCACCTTATCTGTGACTGCACTGTGTATGACAATCTTTGTTGCTAAACTCTCCGCATATTGAAGTTTATTTGGCAAGGTTTTAGATAATCCGAAATAGACTGCATTATAGTCGTTGGCGTCAAACTGTCAACTAATTGCTGTTTGAAAATCTTGTGCATGTAAAGATGACCTAATTTACATTACTAATCTCAACTCATACTAGGCTTTTGTTGGCACACAGTTTACCTGTGCTTCCAAGATTAGCTTTGAGCCTAGAGTATGCTTTTCTTACCATAACGATATTGTATATCCTTAAATTGCTCTAGATTTCTGACCAATTCTGGAAAGTTACCTACTCAAAAGGGCATGTTTATTAAACTGCAGAAACGGTTAGCATGGGCGTTTATTGTACCCTAAGTGCACCACCCTGACAACACAGGGCAACATGGTAAAAATCCCACACTATCCACTTAGCACCTGATTGGGGGCAGGGAATGGGCGGGTTGGGCAGAATGTGGGTGTTGATGGCACATCGCATTTAGTGCAGATGATATTGGAGTGCATGAACTGCGCCTGTGGTCATTAGCGCAGGCGCCACTTCAGGGGATGACAGTAAGTGCCCTTGAGTTAAGGGAGCTTGCTGGCTAGTACTGTGAGGTGTAGCTCCAGTGAACACCCCCAACAGTTAGCGCACGCTTCCACACAAATTTAGTAAACATTCCCATCAATTTCAATTGATTACCGAGAAGTCAGATCCTAAACTCTTTTTGCCCTTTATGGTAACAAAAAGTTGCACATCATGCGCAAAATAGGTATGAAAAAGGTATATTTTTGGAAAATGTTTATAGGTGTCCTGTTAACAAGATTGCTTTAGAATTGTGCTCAAAGGGAGCAATCTAGCTGGGGTGGAACAAATTAACATGCCTCATTTGCACTGTCTGAAAGTTGCTTTCCTCAGCTCAGCTGAAAGCATATAGAGGCATGTTTACCAAGCCCTAGACTAGTCATGTGGGTTTGAGCTGCGTAACTAGCACGGGGCATTGTGCTAGTTGCAGAGGGGTGGGGCTCGCTGCAGGGAGAAACTGCTGTCACCTACTGTGCTGGCGGATTGCTATACCTTTGCGTGCTTATTCACCGTGGGATTTATTAATCAATGGTGCCTCGGTTCCCCAGGTTACTGAATCTACCAGTAAATTTTGTTTTGTGATGCTGCAGCTGGGAATATCACACATTTCTGGTGGTAGCAGTACAGAGCTAGGAGGCCCCAAATTAATTCTATTCTCTTAAAGGGCCAGGCTGGCAATGTAGGAAAACTAAACACCACCACTCAGTAGTCCCTTTCAAAAATAAATCAGTCCTCCACTCCCTGATCAGAAATCCATTAAAAATATTGAAATCACCCCCCCCCCCCATGCTCAGTCCCTGATCCCTTGCAAAATCTTACCATCAAATTGCCACCCTGCTATCCCCTGGCACCTACCTTGGTGGGTAGCTGAGGGCAGGAGCAAACCCTTGTCACTCATGCCCTGGTGGTTACAGCTGGACAAATGGCTTCTTCAGACCACTAGCAGTAGTATTATGATACTATCACTAGGAGTCAAGCTGGGAATGCAGCCTGACCCACTAGCTGTAGTATTGCAAGTGGCCAGAAACCACCATTTGCCAAATGGCAGATGCAGGAGTGATTGATGATCATTCCTGACCCCATTGCCCACCGGTGAGGACCCCAGTAGATTCTGGGAAGGATCAGGATGAGACTTTGACTTATAGTAAAGAATCAGGATTCAAGGTTGGAGGTGGCTACAAGGCCCCACTTTCAATTTATTTAAGGGATTAGGGATCAGAGGTAGGGGTGGATATGGGGGAGAGGGGAGAATTTTAATTTTTTCAAAGGATTAAGAATTGGGGATTGGGTTGAAGTTGATTATTTCTGGAAGCGATCGGGAGATGGGGATCTATTTTTTTCTAAACTGCGGCCCTTTTAACTTGGTCCCCAGAGAATCTAATCAGGTCGTGTGTTAATTTTCACCATTGACCTGCTAACACTACCACCTCTGGAGGTGTCATTAACTTGCAATGAATAATGCCAATTGTGAAGTTTAACGCAAGCTTATTAATTTTTTTTAATAATGAGCTATTTTGCATGCATTTGCATGCTTGGCAACTCATTATCATTTAATATGTGGTAACATTTCCGATATTAAGCTGCATTATAGGCAGATAACACGCTTGATTGCCATTATGCAGTTTTAGTAAGCAGACCCCTTAGCTTGTGAGCTCTTTAGGAAGGAACCTACCATCTTCATCCACTTATCATTTGCCGTAATATCAAAAACAGGAATGACAGTAATCAAATGTAATAAAACAAATAAATGTTATTACGTATGTGCACACTCATGCAAAATAGCAGATGGTAAGGGTGTGAATTCACTAGTGAGCATTTTGTTCATTTGTGTGTCTTAAAAAATTCCGTGCACGCTAAATTGATTTAACATGCATTAATGAATTTAGTGCACCTTATTCATTGGTTAGTGTATCTTAAATCAATTTAGCGCACACTGAAAATTTCCCATTAAAACAAATATGTGATATTGCTGGAAAAAAAACCCATTTGAAAATAGTGGAAAAATTCACGAAAAAAATGAAAGCTACACTTTTAGGAAATAAGTTTTAAAATGCTTTTGAGCATAAAATGCTGATTTATAGTACATGTATAAAAGGCTTTTATAATGTTAGGTCATGCCTATAAGTATGTGCGGTGCAAGTTGGTGCTTGCTTGTAGAATAGGCATGTTCGGGGGAGGAAACTGGCTGAAGCATGGATGGAGTCGCAATTTCCGTGTGGATTTTATAAAATATGTGCATACGCACATACTTCACGCCTGCTTTCAATGAGACATAAATATGCGTACTTTCAAGAGGCACAGTTTTCTGCAGCATTTGTGCTAGTAAATTGTTAAGGTATCTTTTCTAAACAGGCTAAAAACAGGCACCTACGTGGCTTTCACACATAAGTGACTAGTTCTAAAATTATCTTCCATATGTGAACACTTCTGCACTCATTTTCCGAGACAAAATTACCCAGGTAATTTCTCTTTGAAAACTAGTACAAGGCACACATGTACTTTGCAACTACGGGAGCTACTTTAAAAACAGCTATCGTGAAGTAAAAATAAAAGTAGAAATTAAAAGGAATTTCTTCAACAGCAATTGGCCAGTATTGATGCAGCTAAATAAAATGCTGTAAGATTGTGTATTCCAATAAGCCTGCTGTCTAATGAAGTCACATGCCAAATTCCGTCTGCAATAGTTAAAGAAATGAATGCCTGAGAATCACGGACTTAAGAAAAGCCTGTTATAAAGCAAATGAATTAACTGTTAATGTTGGTTGTTAATGATGAATTGTATTGCATAAATTGTATACTACTCAGTGACTACATTGTAAAAACAAAAAGTGTCCCTATATGTGATCTAGATGTTCTTATCTTTGCATTTGTAATGGTGTTAGAACTTTTTAAGTGACATTATGAGCTCCATTCCAGGAGGGGGATGTCCGGGCCGTCTGGACGTCCCCGCTGAAGAAGGGGCTATTAGGCCCTGATTTTGGTCCGTGGGAGCAAAACATTCCCATGGGAACCAGAATCGGGCCCAAGGATGTCCTGGCATGCCCTCTCCACCTGCCAGAACATCCTCCCCTTAGGTGCCCCCGGCATCCGCAGCTACGGTCCCCCAAAACCCCACTGCCCGACCCACGGCTGTCCTCTTGCAGCCTGGATAGGGCGGTGGGGACCCCCCTGCACCCAGCCCAAGCCCCAGGGGTGGCTCACCTGCCCCGATCTGCCAACTTTAAACATGCCCCTAAGTCAATTAGACCCTCATGCAGCCCTGCGTTCTGTCTAGATCCTATTCCCCCACTGGCTCTTCCCATACGTCCTGTGGTTCAGGACGGGAAGAGCCGGCAGGGGGTGAGAGGGGGCGGGCCTCCTGGTAGCACGTATGGGGCCGATTCAAGTCACAGCCCTGTACGTCCTGCTGGGTCTGCTGGTATATGCAGCCCCGCAATCCGTGTTCATGAATGAGGGCCTAATTGACTTAGGGGCATGTGTACTAAAATACAGTAAGTTAGCATGTGTTATGGCCCGTCTTTCAGCACAGGGGAAGGGCTGGACCCATGCTAGCTGATGGAGGCGCGCCCAGCATATCTCCATGCAGTTAGCGTGGTTTCGACTGTGCCCCACACTAATCTGTTTGCTGTGATTAATGTGGCTGCACTCACCATCACCCATGAAGATGGCAGTAAGCGCACCCACACTAACTGCAACACTGCTGGTTCGCGTGCGCTAAAGATGCCAGTGCTAACCCCAGTGGGCACACTCCATCCCTGAAAACTCCAGTCTCTGCCCCAATCCACACTAAGGGGATAGCTTGGAATGTTTTCCGCAGCATGCTTAAAACATTGTAAACCCCGTGGTAACCATTAACACACAGTTTCATAAACATGACAGTTGATAGCTTAACATGCATTAAGTTAATTTAGCACATAACTACATTTTTTAGACACACTAACAAACCAAATGTGCACTAACAAATGCTCCTCTCTGCCACGCACTAGTTCCAGCAGGTCAGACAATATAGTGTGCGCTCATCGTGCTCGAGAGGGTAGTTAAACAGAGAGACTTGGGCAGTTCTGTTTTTCAGAAGAGGTAGCAAGAAAAGATTGAGAATGAGGAATCTGGCATTTTGTCTTCTTAGTATGACAAGAAGCTCTGTTGGGAAGCTGCCAAGGTAGGCCAGCTGAGAGCAGCATTTAAAGGCAGGAACTCATGCTAAATTGCTGGTTGCTGACTCCATCATGTAATTTTCAATGATTTCCAATGGGTTTGATTTCCATTACTAAGCTCATTGATAATGATTCCTTAAGGGAAACTACTCAAGCTATCGTTTTAATGCTAGACCTTTTGTGTAATCCAGTGACATTCTGACATGTTCTGAAGGGATAACGGTCATTCCTGGATGGGACAGAAACATATTTAAAACATATTCACACTCAGAGTAGCTACTTATCAGTTTTATGCAGAATAAAAAGCACATTATTCCCTTCTCTAGACATGAGTCAACTTTTCATAACAATTGGGGTAGCTAAACTGACATGAATTCCCCCTTTCTGGACACAGTGAAGGAGTTTGCTCCATACTGGGAGGGCTCAGAATCCAATGCACTCACAGAGTTGATGCCTATGTCTCCACCTCTTTCTCCAAGAATTGGTGAGAGGTGGCAAGATCATGTTACTGTGCTCGTTTTGACAGAGTAACACCAGCCCTTCAATCTGAATATACCTCTTCCTCTCCCTGTTGCTGTTAAAAGTCCACATATTCCCAAAACCCAACTTCCTTCAGCTTTCATATGACTAAAAAAAGGAAGCTTTGCCCATTGGAAACTGATTCCCTCTTGATGCCTCTTAAGTCGCACTTTGAGAAGCATAAATGTTAAGTGTTACCACAGGCCTAACGTAGTGAAAGTCTTGTTATTGATCAAGCGTAAAGACATTGTATCGCAGGCACACTGTCTCAGAGTTCTGACTTTCCCTGTTTGTTGACTGACCCAGCTCTAGAAAAAGGAGGACAAGCGAGTTTTCTTTGTCAGTGATGTGATGTTGGCCTGACAAATCTGCATACAGTTTCTTTCCCTAAGGTGAAATTTAACTCTTTGAGCCGCAGGACAGATTGAACCAATGTCCCTTTCAGAAGCATCACGGTTTCAACTTTCGAAATTGTGTATTTCAGACCTTGAGAAAGAAGGGACTTAACGGCTGTGACAGTCCAGATCCCGATGCAGACGATTCAGTAGGTCATAGCCCTGAGTCTGAGGACAAGTACAGAAAAATTAATGAAGATATTGATCTAATGATCAGCAGGCAAAGATTGTGTGTAAGTACTCCGAGCACCCTTTCATTTCTGTTTACTTTTGATATTTCTCTGAACCTGGCAGGCATTGAACAAGAAAGAAAACAAAGGCTGTGAAAGCCCCGATCCTGACTCCTCTTACGCTCTCACCCCACGTACTGAGGAAAAATACAAAAAAATTAATGAAGAGTTTGATAATATGATCAAGAGCCATAAAATACCTGTAAGTACCACAAGGTTAGATGGCCGGTCTGCTGATAACTGCTGCAGTAACATACCTTAACCCTTGCAGTGCTGGTGTCTTACAGAAAGCATTCCAACTGAGCAGATACCTTCTTTTAATCATATGCACGTGCTGCATACACGTTCACACGCAAGCCCTATTAGAAATCTCATACCAATATGTGGTTATTTTTTAAATCCTTTCATTTATCATAGGGAGTATTTTGCGATCATCTTTAATACACCACTTCCACAAATTATAGAAAACAATGGAAATTCTCTTATGAAGACGTTTACAAGCCCACAGAATGGTAGCAGTGTTTATATGGAATAGAGCCGAAGCCCTTTCCCTTTAAGTCCTTCTTGCATTTTCAGTCTCCAGTTGGGAAGCCCATGTCTCAGATCACATGACTGCACCGAGGGGTTAATGCTTACTGCCAGCTGCAGCATAACAGACTGCATGAGAGCCTAACAGAAGGACTCAAACATGTTTGCGTGTTGGGGTGATTTTACAGCTTTGTCCTAAGGCCTCGCTTTGCCTACATCCATATTCATTTTTTCATGCTTTAACATCAAGCTAAATTCAATCTTAACTGACCAAACTTCTAACCGTCAGTCACATGCCTTGCCAGAAGCGTAAGAGAAATAACTGCATGTACCCCCTTATTTGTCTAATCAGACAGCTCATAAAAAATGTAAAAGATAAAGAAAATGTGCACCTTCCGTATTGTATGCATTGATACTATGTGGCACCAAACGAAAGAACTGGAAATATCTTTATAAAACTTACCACTGGCTTTGTAGTATCACAGGTGCCTCTTTTATATGGGATACTATAGAGCCTATGTGTAATGAGCAAATAATGTTGCTATGATTCCCACCTTGCCATGTGATATCTGATTTATTCTACTGCTTGCATTTTAAGTTTCAAATGTTTTTTATTAGCAAACATTTTAAAAAATATTTACCAGTATCTTTCTCAATCTGGTAGTGAAAATGTTAAATTCATTCATAAGGGGGAAGGTTAAATTCAATCGTTAGAGTTTACCTAAGTCTGATTTGCCATTTGAATGAAAGACGGCTATTTTGTGAAATAAACAACCATTGTGAAAACTGCTGTACCTCCATTGGCCAACGCATGGTATGTATGCAAATAACTTCATTAAGATGCAGACAGCTGGTGATGTTGAAAATTTAAATCGGCCCATGACACCTGAGCTGTGACAGTGTTTTTCCTTTTTAAACTCAGAATGTCAGATATCAAAACAGTGACAAAAAAGTTTGGCAATAGCTGAAATAAGATTATATAAAATATTGCTAGAAATATTTAAGCGATCAATAAAAGACTTTACTGTGTAAATATTTGAACTCAAAGAAGTTTACACAATGGCATATCCCATGATCAATGTCTACACTCCATGGAAATGGCAATCTCTCTCTTATGTAGAGATGGGAGGCAGAAAACTCATTGGCCTGAACATTTCTTCACACTCCTCTGTAGTTCTGAACTTCCTGCATGTTAATTCATCACTTCCTCTCTTTTCATTCCATAGCCTTGAGTGAGACATAGTAAAAGGAAACGATGAACCAATTGCAGACGAAGCTCTGAAGAGCAGATGATGCCCCCACCAATCAGAAATAGGATTCTAAGTAGGGTTCACTGATTAAAAGGAATATGCAGCTGCCCTTTTGACCTTACTGCTGAGATTAGCAGTTTAGGAAAAAGAGAACATAATCAATTCAGTTCTCTGTTTAGTAGTAGGCCTTTGCTATGCCAACTCTCAAACAGACAAAAAAATTAAATAACATATAGATTTAATAGCTTTGAATAGGTTGTCTAGACAGAAAATCAGATTTGTCAGCTCGTGCATTAAAAACTATTCTATAAACGGCGTGGCAAACACAAAGGGGTCCTTTTACTAAAAGGCGCTATGCAGTTAGCATGGGCTTTGGCATGCAAGAACCACGTGCTGTGGCACACGCCGACTGTTGGCGCATACTGATTCCCACATTAACTGCGCCCTGCGAGTTAGAGTGAGAAATGGGTAGGTTAGGGGTGCAGAGTGGGCATGGTAAATAATGGTGTATCTTGCAAATAATGGGTGCAATTACCTCTGCCTCAATAGCAGAAGTTAACTGCTCCCTCAATATTGGCAACCCAAGTTTTTGAACAGTGCTGTGTGTTCCCTATCAGGGAAATGCTGTCCATGCTGCTGATGGTTAACACAGTAGTTTTTCATCTACCACGCTGTGGTTTTGCACCCTATTGGCACGTTAGATGCAAAACCACAATGCACTTTAGTGAAAGGGTCCCAAAGTTTTTTATAATATATGTATAGCACCACCAAAGAGCCATATATATTTGGCACCACTCAAAACAGGGAATGCAATATTATAAATGAACATATTCAAAAAAATAGCGCCATCACTAGGAAGTTTCTATGTGTAATTAGCCCTGAATACACCTTAAAGATGCAACTTATGTGCCCATTTACATCTCTGCATGGTAGAGTTTGTAAAGCTGCATGTCCACAGGGAGCAGATGAAGAATGTTCTTGCAAACAGGGGTGGTTGTGAACACCAGAGAACTGAGCACAGTTCCTTACTTAAGCACACCTCCAAACCCTAGATCCAAATGAGAAGTTAGCCGGGGGCTGTGCATGATGCAAAGCAGATGTAAATGCCAATGGGGACATTTTCTGAGGAATAGGTTGCGGGCTGTTCTAAAATGTGGAACATTGTATACTTAAAGGGCTGTGGAAACCAAACTCAGAACATGTCTCCTTGAAATTGTGGTGAGCCGCTACATACACATATAAATAGTGCCTTTACTAAAATCGATACTTAACCGCATATGATGATTTTCACATGTAAATCTGCTTTTACATAGTCACCTAACATTTGCTACATAATATCCAGATTGAATCAAATTGAATATATATACACGGGATGTGCAAGGCCAAAATATTTTGTTTCGTTTGGTTTCTTTTTTTGCCGTTTTTGTTCTTTTATCTTCGTGTCATTTTTTTTTCATAGTGTACCGTATTGAGCAGTAGAGCGCCCTAGTGCCGCGTTTGTTTCAAAACAAAAGTGCGTCGCTAATATATACACATGCTAGAGTTCTCGTGTATTTTTACAGTTAGAAATGGCCTCCTCTGTAATTTAGCAAGACATACGATATTTGGAAGATCCGTGCCTCCTAAGCACGCAGGACTTACGCCTATGCATGGGCACTTCGCATACGCTTTGGATGGTTGCGATTCTTTAAGGGTGAATGAAAGTGCCCAGCATGCTGATCTTCAGCAGGAGCGTGCGTGGGCCATGGTGTGGGCAGAGCATAGGTGCGGTCTTGAAGGACGTACTGGCATTATGGAATACTATGATGTACATGTTTCCCTGTGCTGATCTAGCTGCTGTCAGCTATACCTGCTCTAGGGTAGATGTAACTGTTCCTCCTAGAGTGTGGTGCATTGGTACACTGTTATTCTGTAGAGTGAGGCGCGTGTGTGCTATAACTCAGGGTGGACACACATTACTAGTGTGGGGTTTACAGAATTACCCTCAAAGCATGGTCATCTCAGCCTACAGACATATGGACATGATCCTTTTTTGTTTATAGATTTTATAGCAATAGAAAAGGCAATATTCAACTCTTTTTGGATTATGATACATCCATAGAAACATGATGGCAGAAAAAGACCATATGTCCTATCCAGTCTGCCCTTCCACACCAACTGCTATAGTCCTTTTTTTCCCTTTAGAGATCTTCTGTGTTGGTCCCATGTTTTCTTGAATTCAGATACTGTCCTGGTCTCTACTACTTCCACTGGGAGACCACTCTTTCGGTAAAGAACTATTTCCATATATTACTCCTGAGACTATCCCCTTTTCCCTTCATCATATGACCCATAATTCCAGAGCTTTCTTTTAATTGAAAGAGGCTCTCCTCCTGTGCTTTTATGTCTTGGAGATAATTAAATGTCTCTATCATAGCTCCTCTCTCCCGCCTTTCCTCCAAAGTATCCATATTAAGATCTTTAAGTCTGTCCCCATATGCCTTATGATGAAGTCCATTGACCATTTTGGTAGCTGCCCTCTGCACAGAGCCCTTCCAGTTTATATATATTTGAAGGCGTGCACTCTATGCATGCACTCAAGGGTTCAATAAAACGTGCTCGCACCTTGCATCACTGCTCCAATTAGGGCTGGCACTACAATTAGGCGAAATAGGTAGTTGCCTTGAGAGCAGGTCCTCTGGGGCACTCGCTGCCACCCTTTACCAGGATGTGCCACAGCGGCAATGCTTTAAAAACAGCACCGAAGCACCAAAATTACCTTCGGCTCTGGCGCTGCAGTGCAGTTATTGCTTCTACCCCTTCCAGTTCCACTTCCTTTTGCACGGGGGCAGAGGCGGCGTTCGTGCTCAGGCAAACAGGAAGTGGAATCAAAGGGGCAGATGCACAACAGCGCTGCAGCACTGGATCTGAAGGTAACTCCGGTTCTTTGATGCCGTTTTAAAAGCATTGCCACCTCTGCGCCTCTCCATGTGGGGCAGCAGCAGCGGCGGCAATTGGAATGGGGGCTGGATTAGGGAGGCGCACAGGGATGAGGTTTGTCTAGGGCATCTCGGGCCCTTGCATTGGCCCTGGCTCCAGCTCTGCCCAGACAGGGTCATCAGGAGCGCCTGCACTCAGATCGCATAAACGTAGGTGCAATCGTTCCATATGCCTACTTTTTATGCATGAATACCCCTATGTGGTTTTATTGGAGCCTTTTTCCATCTATAAAGAGTGTTTTGCATGCAGAAACTGCCCTTTAGGGGTAATTTTATAACTGCCCACATTGATGAAAAGTGCATAGGTACTTTTAACTCTGCAAATATTGCAGGATTTTCAAAGTAAAAGCACTTGTTCACTTTAACTTTAACTTTGAATATTTTCTCAGGAAAATGACCTGCATTACTTTGTAGGGATACTTCGTCTGAGTAAAAATATGCCCACAGTTTTGCAAATACAAATGTGTGTTTTTACTTCATCTCTACCCTAATCCTGCCCCGGAACCTGGTCCCTGTAGCATGTAGATGTTTGCATGAAATGGCACGTTGCTTATCTTTTACCCACATCCAGGATGGGCAGATTCTAAAAGACCCTTTGCACAGTTGCATCGGATGACGTGGTCTCTTGTCCTTCAATGCTCATGTCTCAGTAAGTTGTTTTGTGTATAAGTTAGGTAAAAGGTTGCACTAATAGAGGATGGGCCCAGTATTCAAAAGGCATTTGCATGGTTTCAAGTCCAGTAAACCGTGTAAATGCCTTCGCTGGGGATAGTCCACGGCACCTACATGATTAGTGTCGTTGAATATCCCCAGCTAAGTCTCCAGGGCAGAACAGAGTTGGAGACTGGCGCTGACCATGCAGCAGCGATATTGGTAGCAGCAGCGATATTGGTTGCTGCCTGGTTAGCTTCGGTGGCTACTGGCTATAGTGACAATCACCAGATATTCAATGCTAACACCTCGGCATTGAATATCCGGTTTGGATGTTGGCGGGGAGGGCTGTGCGTTCATCGGTGCATAGCCCTTCAAAGATCCAGGCAGTTGAATATCAGGCCCATCCTATGCCTAAGTACCAAATAACCAACAGTATCTTTAAAAATGTCCATAGAAAACACAGTTTTTAATCAAAAATACTCATTTCACATTATGACTTTTTTTTAGACAAAATATGGTTGTGACTTCTTTCAGTTGATCACCAAGTGCAACAATAAATAATTAAATAGTAATAACGGGGATGTCAACTTATACTTTTAAGCAATTTGCAAGGAGCATACTCGATATCAATATTTCATCATCACTGCCTTATAAACCCAAAACCTATACATAAGTTACTAATTAGACTCCAAACATGATTTAATCCAAAAAGTGGTTTCATCTTCCCAAAACATTATCATAAGGTACGTATATGCCAAAATATTGTCACTTACTGTGATAAAAAGAAAAATCAGGCCACGGCTTCCTCAGTAGACAGGATGTGAAATCTCCATTCCCAACCTTGACTAGGGTTTGGCAATACGGTTGCTCAAGGAAATGATGCTGGCCCAAGGATTTTAAAGAAAGCAAGAATACATAACCATAACAAAAAAAAATGTTTCAATTACTATAAATATTTTGTACTACTTCAATCAGATATGCACTACTGCTGGGAGAATCAAACCAGTGCCATTTGTAATGGTGAAAGGCACCTGCACATATGCAATGAGCCCTTTAAATACCTGATGACACATAGAACATTTCAAAAACATTTTAAACAACATTTCAAACGTTTTCTTCCGTTTTAGCATTTAAATCATTAGGTTCGAAGTTCACCACTGTAAAATATAGTGTTGCTCTCATTGTCTCAGAACTTTTGAGAGATTGTCCTCTCACGTCATGACACAGCAGTCCAACACAAAATACTTTGAATAATATGCTGCTACACCTTCCAAAGCTTTATCAAGGGGGTGCTGCATTCACCATTGCGATAGAAGAGCATTGCTCAATGATCCAAGCCTCATGAACATAACGAAAGAAATGCCATATTGGGTCAGACCAAAGGTCCATCAAGTGCAGTATCCTGTTTCCAACAGTGGCCAATCCAGGTCACGAGTACCTATCAGGTTCCCAAAAGGTAGACAGATTCCATTCAGCTTATCTCAGGTGTAAGCAGTGGATTTCTCCAGTCCATTTTAATAATGGTTTATGGACCTTTCCTCCGGGAACTTGTTCTTTTAAAACCAGCTACACTAACAGCTTTTATGATAACAAATTCCAGAGTTTGATTATACGTTGAGTGAAAAAATATTTTCTCCTATTAGTCTTAAGTGGGCTACATTATAGCTTCATTGCATATCCCCTAGACTTTCTAATTTTATTAAGGGGTAAACAACCAATCTACATTTACCCGTTCCACTACACATTATTATATAGACCTCTATCATCTTTCCCCCTCGGCCCTCTCTTTTCCTACCTGAAGAAGCCTAACCTTTTAAGTCTTTCCCCTTAGGAGTTTCTTTCCATCCTCTTTATCAATTTGGCCGCTCTTCTCTGTACTTTTTCTAATTCTACTATATCTGTTTTAAGATATGGTGACCAGAATTGCACAAATATTCAAAGTGCAGCCGCACCATGGAGTGATAAAGAGGCATTGTAACATCCTCCATTCTTTTCTTTATGATTCCTAGCATTCTATTTTCTTTCTTGACCTCCACTGCTCACTGGGCAGAGGGTTTCAATATATTATCCACAATAATGTCCAGATCCTTTACCTAGGTGGAACCTTGCATCGTGTTACTGTAGTGTGGGTTGTTCTTCCCTAAATGCATAACATTGCACTGGTCCACATCAAATTTCATGTGCCATTTGGACTTAATTCAATGACTAATTTGTCTAATATATAGTTTTTGACAGGGGCATATAATCATATAAATTAGCCCCATGATATTACTATCCTCCCTAGTATATGAAAAAGGACATGTTTGATACCCAATTGAGGGAGAATAAATTCTTGTATTTGTAGTCCATTAAAACAAGTGATACACTTGTCACATCTATAATGACCAGCAGGCAACTCAACTGTTAATGCTGATATGTTTCGATGGACAACATAATTACTCAAATTCTACCGGTGCTAAAAAGCAATATGTGACAGTGATTTTGAATAATATGTTTAACATGTATTGTTAGTAGTGAGAAAGGTAGAATACAAACCAAAGATGTGTCCTGAGAGAACCTTGAAGATTGCAATAACAATTCACAATTACTAAAAAGTATTCTTTTATATGCCTTCTTCATCACTGGAGCCAGATAGCTTTTAGCTTGAAACAAAGACTTCATAATCACAGCTTGAATCTTAAACTTCTCTATAGTGGAGTAAACATTTCTCAGTCTTAAAAATTTCCCCATGGGGATATTTTCCCATAGTTGATGTGTATGAAAACTGGAGAAATGTAATTGGAGACTAACTGGAATAGCCTTTCTATAAATGGACATTTCCAGCCCAGAAGAAGACTTCTTAATTAGGAGATCCAGAAAGGAAATCTGCTCTGAAATCCATGGGCCAGCTTCAATTCCTTGAGAAAGCATTAACTCTGGTAACCCGGAGGCCCTCCTCGCCTCCTTCAACAAGCCTTAGCACCCCACCATAAATTTCCCCCCACAAATTACCCAACAACAGTATTTGGTACAAACTTTGGTCGCAGCTTTATTTACAACCTGTAACAACCGGCCCAACACGGGCCTGAATATACAACTTTCCAACATAACCCAGCCCCACACCCCCTTGCCGGACGATGCCCCCACCCGCCATATTAGTAGCAAGGCGGAGCATCCTCCTCCCCCCCAAACCCCGCCGCCTGCCTCGCCATACTAGTAGCAAAGGACGGCTCCCACACCCCCGCTACCGGGCCGAGACCCCCAACCGGGCTGTCTCGCCCCACCCCGAGGAGCACTTCGCCCCCCACTGCTCCTAAAACAGTTCAAGCCCGCGCCGCTTCTGCGAGCGCTGGCTCTCTACCCCGCCTCCACCAGCTGCAACATCCCGAAAACCACCTCCAAAGGGGGTGGGCGGGCGGGAACGCGTCCGCTTCACGAGGAGCCGCGGCAAAAAGGGAACAGCCACGCGGCTCCTCGCCGACACTGCTCCGCCCCCCCCCCATCCGTGGGCCAATGAAATCGCTCCTTCATCGCAAAGGAGCGATTTCAAATGCCGCACTCCTACGGCCTCACTCGCTTTCACACCCACCCCCCCCCGCAACCCCCGTCACGTGCAGGAGGCCGAGGCCGGGCCCGGGCCCAGGTTACTGTCGGCCGCGGGACCCGGCCCGCGGCCTCGAGCATATTGTGAACCCTTGGGAAGGGTTGGGATTGGAGATTTCACATCCTGTCTGTTGAAGAACCTGTGGCCTGATTTTTGTTTTATCGAGATAAGTGACAATATTTCTGCATGTACGTTAGAATGTTTTGGGAAGATTACACTTTCTGGATGAAATCATGTTTGGACACTAATTAGTAACTTTTGTATATGCTTTGGGGTTATAAGGCAGTGATGATGACATTGGGAAAGCTGCTTGCTACTCTTTTAAAAGTATGAGCTGCCTCTCCCGTTATTATTATTTGTTTATTCTTTATTGCAATTGGCGATCAACTGAAAGAAGTCACAACTATATTTTGTTTAAGAAAATGTTATAATGTGAAATGAGTATTTTTGCATTAAAAAAGGTGTTTTCTATGGACATTTTTTGGGATATTATTGGTCTATAAGGTGCCACATTCATTTCTGCTACTCTAGGCTTGCATGGCTACCTCTCTGGAAATTTGTCCCTAAAATGTCCATTTCATGTTCCCTATTTCCAAAGACAAACTTTTTCCAAACCACTTTGGTTAAGGATTTGACTCAGCCATGAATAATGCCACATCACTGTAGCTTCATTTATGAGCTGGTTGAGTTCCGGTCACTTAAAAAGAGGAACCAAAATTAACTTACGTAACTCAATACTCTCTTTCCAGTTTCTAATAAAACTGAATTTACTGCTATCTCAAATCTTAGAATCTAGGTAAAAAAAGAAAATTCAACATCTTTTCCCACCGAAGAAAGAACATAGGTATCCTTTTACTACGGCCTGCTAAATGGTTGGCATACATTTTAGTGTACGGTAACTGCCCACAACAAGCGTTACCATACAGACATGATAGTGACTGTGCGCTAATCCCCACGGATGGGGCGGGGAATGAGTGGGTTAGGTGTGGAGTGTGGGCAAGGACAGCACATTGCAGTTTGAACAAAGCAATCGCTACCCATCATCAATGTCATAATTAATGCGATTGCACATTATGACACCTCTATTGGTGACGAGTGTACTCATGTTAATTGCACTGCATGTTAGGTTATGTGTCTACATGGTAACCGCCGGGAACATGCTGACCACGCCTTGACCATTATTGCAGAGGTTTTGTCCTTACTGTGGATTCATTTTCATGCTAAACACACATTAAATGCAAAACCCTACCAGGCTTTAGTAAAAGAGCCCTAAAGTCCGGCACTCTTGCCATTATAATTTAAAAAATGTTGTTTGATTCAGCATTACATAGATATATCTTTTCACATCTTCTCATTTCCCTGTTTTTTTTGTTTCTGAATAATTAATTATTACATTGTTAATTACACAAGCTTACTAAATAGAGACATATTTCTCTGGATCTCAGACATAAAAACAAAGCTGTGTCTGGCCCACAGCAAGATCTATACAGCGCAGGTATGTTCAAACTTTCTGGGGATGAAAATTAACATTGAATTTTTCTTAATATCATTCACCCATAAATTAAATAATACTCAAGTGAAAATACAGCCTTCCCAAGCTATTGTATAGACTTTGCCTTTTTTTTGTGCATGATGGCGTGGAGGAGTTGCCTAGTGGTTGGGGCAAGGTACTTCAGGCCAGAAGGTCAGGGGTTCAAATCCCACTAGGGGACAGCAACCTTGGGCCGGAAGGACTGTGGTTTCTAGTCCCACAGGTGCTCCTTGTGGTCTTGGGCAAGCCACTTAACCCTCCAAAGCTCATGTTCCCTGTAAAATAGTTATCTCCAAGTTATAATGCCCTGTTCAATGTAAACTGCACTGATGCAGAATAGCACAGTATATAAGAGAGTATAAATAAATGATTACCTATCCAACTATACTGCACCTCACTTGAGGACAGCTAGCTTCATAACATGCCATATTTTAACTTTTAAAATGTGGGTGCCCTACCTAATTTGTCCAGTTTTCTCCAAAGCAGTTGTTATCAGTAGAATCAACAGCTGATCTCCAATCTATAAAACTGTATGCAAATAATCTGTTTACATTGACAAAAATAATTTGCTTGCATTTACGAAAACATAATCCCAGGAAAAACAATGAGGTCTACATCCTGCCTATTCTCCTATGTGCAGTAACTATAAAACCTCTATACTCTATTAGATGCTGAGGGCCTTCCTGTTATTCTGCCATTCAGATAATGCAAAGAGTCTTTTTAAAAAATATGCATTAAACAAATTCAGGTGTTGTCAACTGTGCTCCATTATCTGCCGTGTTAACAGTCAATGTGCACAACTACCTCCTCTCTAATCCATGAGATTACCACTAGGAGGCAGAGATCATCATTCATAGCTGCTGGAAAAGGTGTGCCCGGGATTGCTCCTGGCCCCATATAACCCACCAGGGAGACCCTCAGTAGATGCCAGGGGGAGTGAGAGATTATTGAAAAGGGATTAGGAGTGGGGAAATTGGAGGGGCTTGTTGAAAAGGGATTAGCGATGGGAGATCGCGAAGTACTATGAAAGAGGATCAAAAGGGTATATTGAAAGGGAACTGGTGGGTAGGGGGTTTGAGGAATATGTTGAAAAGGAATCGGGGTGGGGGTATTTTGGATTTAGTACAAATCTGGCCCTATAAAAATTAAACGTCCAACTTGGGGCCCACTATCTTTATATTGCCGTGGCCAGGATTAGCTGATTTTCTTTGCTGCAGCAAGGCAAAAATAGATTTGCCACAGAATCTAACTTGTGATATAGTGAATCTTGCTGTAAATTGCCACGTGGTAAAATAGCGCAGTAATGTGCTCTTTTAACCTGGGATAGTAAATAGGCCCCATAGTTTGAGAAATGTAAATATCTGAGTTATTGTTTCAGCTGCTGTCAGTGATAGCTCTGTGACAGTTTGTCTAATGGTCAGCAAAAGCATGGCTTTTATCTCCACTGCTGATGGGAGGGGAGAGGGGCAGATGTGAATGACCTCCAAACTACTTTATCCCAGGGCTAAGCAAGGAGACAGATCTCATCCTGCTGCTAGTCATTTCTCTTCTGTAAGGTTATTTAAGATTTTAGACTGAGTGACAGAAATGTGGGGAAGAGCAGCAAAAGACGTTTATAAGTATTTACAACCTGAGAGCTGGAGTGAGTGGATAAGGAGCAGCTAACATCAAGGGTCATGTGAGACAATGCTTGCTTTGTGATGTAATAATTTAATGTATGTAACAAACCAGGCAGTAAGAAGATTTGTCGTATTCTCTGTACATCTAGGCCTTCTACCCTGAATGTCTTAGATATCTTTAGTAGTATTTGCCATCACTTTTGTGCTGCAGCTCACATCCGTAGCTTATGCCTTGAAGTGAAAAGTCATAATTGCTGTGACACAAGTTGAAACAAATTCATTAGCTTTAAACCATTTTAAAATGAAGGGCAGGAAGAAAACCCTAAAGCAGAGCCCAACTCCAGTCCTGGAGGGCCAAACACCATTCAGGTTTTCAGGCTGTCCCTAATAAATATGCATGAGATGTATTTGCATGCACTGCCCCCATTGTATTCAAATGTATTCATGCATATTCATTAGGAACATAGTCACCAAGACAAAGCAGCACACTGTCACGCAGGCAAAAAGCAAACAGTACAAAAATGTGGACAGGTGTGAACTCTCACCAATACTTTATTGATCCATATATGTAAAGGGAGACCTGACCCGACACAGGCCGTGTTTCGATAAATTCTTCTTCAGGGGTTGGCTCACCTCATACTAAAAACACATTATAAATAAATTAAAATACAAGCATAAGAACATAAATACACTAAATACATAAGTTATAAAACTGTAAGAACACGATAATAAATAAATAATATATGATATGTATAAAAAACAAAAATTGTTGTTCATAAACTCAAACAAAATCATATATTAATATGTATTACACTAGGACATATAAAAGCCTAAACGTATGAGACATAAAATCTATTAAATGCTAAAACAAAGCTCCCTTTCAAAACTAAAATAATACAATGTATATATAAAACAATAGTGACAAACAGATGTTAATAAAAAAACTGATAAATTAAATAAAAACAATAAAGTAATTAAAAACTTATTGTAAGTACCATAATCAACACACGAATGCAATCAAAGGTACAAATAACCGTGTCAATTCAGCATGGAGAAAAACAAAAGAGATGGAGGACAAGGAGCAGGAGTGAAAAAAATTACCTTAAAAACATACTAGGAATACGCCAATGAAATTAATTTGTTGCACTGAAAGTTATACAACCTTCTGTAACTGCAAAATAGATGAAAAGAAGAAAGAAGAAATTATGACTTGGAAAACTTATTACATTTATGGATCTCATTAATCTATTCCAACTCTAAAAATATTATTGGTTAGAAACATACCAGTCTGTCATAATGTGAAAAAACAAACCCTATGGGATGATGTCGTTTAAAAAAATGATGAGGATCCATCTGAATACGGAATTCAAAATGTGATTTATTACTATGGCATATGGTGATATAAATGTTTATGTTTATGTTTATGTTTTATTTCATTTGATAAAAACCACCTTTCAGTGGCAAGCAAAGTGGTGTACAATAAAACCAAATTTAAAAGAAGGCCAAAGCCAATGAAGTGGAAAAGAATTACAATTTCTTGATAGAAAAGCAATAAAAACAGGAGAGACAAGACCAAAACATAAATGAGAACAAAACATGAGGAAAGCAGAGGATAGGGCAAGTGGGATTCACATGAAAGGGGAGGGAACATCAAACGCCAGGGAAAAGAGGTGGGATTTCAAGTTTTGTTTAAATGTGGGGTGGTGAGGTTCCAGGCGGAGTGAGGAGGGGAGGGAGTTCCAGAGGGCGGGGCCAGCAAAAAAGAAAGCAGAGGAACGAGTAGATTGTAAGTGGGCGCGGGAAGGGGAGGGAAGAGTGAGGCGATTAAGGTGGAAGGAGCGAGGGGTGTACCTCGGGGAGTGAAAAGAAAGAAGGTCTGTTAAGTATTGAGGGGTGCCTGTATGGAGAGCTTTATGAACCAAGATAATGAGCACGGTGGGGAAAGGGCAACCAGTGAAGACGAAATAGTAGGGGTGTTATGTGATCACGGGGGGAAGAATGGATGACCAGACGAGCAGCAGTGTTTTGAATCCGTTGTAACCGGGACTGTTGGGATTTGGAAAGGCCGACGAAGATTGAATTCGCGAAATCCACCCATGACATAACCAAGGATAGCAACAGAGTGGTGAGAGCTGAAGGGGATAAGAAAGGGCGGACTGCACGGATTTGTCGGAGGAAGAAGGAGGATTTAGTGACATGTGATATATGAGCATGGAAAGATAGGTCAGAATCAAAGTGAACCCCAATATATCTTAAACCAAGGGGACACACCCATGTTAGAACCATTCAAAAGCAACCTGCTATATGTTGGCTGAAAACTAGGTAACCAGCATGTCTATGATTAAAGGGGCCAACGTCTTTCTTATTGTATAATTCTCTTTGTAAACTAAAAGCCGCCGCATACGCTGTCAGTTTGACTGTACAGATCTTTATCCGATGGAATAAAACAGACTAATGACTTAAAATATCGGCAGGCAAACGTGTCATGCCCTAAAGTAACGATACAGTCACCAGTCTGTGATTTCTAATTCTGTCCATTTCCAAATGCTTTTCCTTTCCATCAGTATAATAGTTTAAAAAGGTGGTTTGCTTATTTCAGTAGGTATAATTACATTGCGATAAAAATTGCTTATTAGTATTTTTAAGAGTGTGATTTTTCAAAAAGCCAAAAATGTTTGTAGGTTACAGTATATATCCTGCATTACCTATAGGGTTATCCTGAATGCTGGTACCAATATTGGTACCAACATAGTACTGTTGTAAGATTATATACATATACACATGTATATCAGGGGTGGCCCAAGGGGGGTGCGGGGCCATGTGCGGAGATTAATTGTGGGACCTCATTTGCATAGGGGGCTCATTTGCATAAATATTTGCATAATGTTTACATGCATTTTTAGTAAACATGCTTCTTAATGAGTGTCTGGATAAAGAAAGACTAACAGATTTCTACGTTACTATATTCTAGTGCCAACCTCCAGGCCCATTTGGAAGTACTATAAACACTGACCATTTAGAACTCATAGCAAATCCACCATATCATAACAGCTCTGCCAGGACTCACAAAGCACCAAACCCTACCTATCAAAAGGCAACACTGCAAATTTTAAACCAATACATCTCAGAGAATACCAATGCATCTCCTACTGGGGAAAGAGAACAAGTGACATGGTCAAATAGAAACTACATGAACAGAATACTTCAGCTTGGTTATAATACAGAACATAGACCATCACCATAGAACAAGGGATCACAATTTAGAAATAGGAAGACAATAATTAAACTGGGAACCCCAAAAGCCAAAATTGGGATGTACAACAACAATGGAGAAATAAAACTATAAATTAATTTCCTCTTGTACTAAACAAAACACAAAAGTCATTAACGATGCACATTTCCCAGAGCTGATATATTCCAGTTAATAAATTCAAAATAAAAAAGTGTTGTTCTACCTTTTGTTGCTTGTGCATTTTCTTTTTCAGTTGCAATTGCTCCAGTCACGTTCTTCTGGTTTCTTTGTGTCTTCTGCGAGCTGTCCATTTGTCCTTTCTTCTCTTTTAGATTTTTTTCCAAATTTTTTCTTTGTATCTGCTTTAACATACTGATCTTTCCCCTTTTGCTCTTTCCTCCATTTCATTCCTTATGCCTTTATCATCCATTCAAATTTTACCCTTCCGTTCTCAATCTCCACTTACTCTTCCAATACTCGGCCCATCATAGACTTTTCTTCCCTCCCACACAAAATATCTTTTCCCCTCTCCATTCTCATTCCCCATTCCTTTCTAGTCCTCCCTTAAAATCAGCTCCCTTATAGTTCTAGACCCACCCAGCATCTGCCCCCTTCTAGTCCCAGTCTCCCAAGCTTCCACATCAGCCCATTTCCAGTCCTAGCCTCCCATATGCTGTTTTCCAGTTCCATTCCAGCCCCCCATCAGCCCATTTCCACTCCAAGCTCCCCCATCAGCCCATTTCCAGCCCTATTCCAACTCCAATCAGCCCACTTCCAGTCCTATTCCAGCCCCCATCAGCCCATTTCCAGGCCTATTCCAGCCCATCACCCATTTGCAGTCCACGTTCCCCACATCAGCCCATTTTTAGTCCTATTCCAACTCCTCATCAGCCCATTTCCAGTTCTAGCCCCCCATATGCCCTTTACCAGTTCCATTCCAGTCCCCCATCAGCCCATTTCCACTCCAAGCTCCCCATCAGCCAATTTCCAATCCTAGCCCCCTCGTCAGCCCACTTTGTCCTATTCTAGCCCCCATCAGCCCATTTCCAGTCCTAATCCAGCTCTTCATCAGCCAATTTCCAGTCCAAGTTTCCCCCCACCATCACAGCCCATTTGCAGTCATTTCCCCATCACAGCCCAATTGCAGTCCATTCCCCCCACCATCACAGTCCATTTCCAGTCCGTTTCCCCCCCCATCATCACAGCCCACTTGCAGTCCTCCCCCATCACAGCCCAATTGCAGTCTGTTTCCCCCATCACAGCCCATTTCCAGTCCGTTCCTCCCCCCACCATCACAGCCCATTTGCAGTCTTATCCCCCCAAACATCACAGCCCATTTGCAGTCATTTCCCCCCATCACAGCCCAATTGCAGTCCATTCCCCCCACCATCACAGTCCATTTCCAGTCCGTTTCCCCCCCACCATCATAGCCCACTTGCAGTCCTCCCCCCATCACAGCCCAATTGCAGTCCGCCCCCCCCACATCACAACCAATTTCCAGTCTGTTTCCCCCCCATCACAGCCCATTTCCAGTCAGTTCCCCCCATCACAGCCCAATTGCAGTCTGTTCCCCCATCACAGCCCATTTCCAGCCCGTTTCCCCCCCCCCACCATCACAGCCCACTTACAGTCCTCCCCCCATCACAGCCCAATTGCAGTCCGTTCCCCCCCCCCCACACACAAATTACAGCCAATTTCCAGTCTGTTTCCCCCTCATCACAGCCCATTTCCAGTCCTAGATGCCCCCCTCCTCCGAAGAGCCCCGCGCCGTATAAGGGGCTGCAGAGGGAGCCGGGGAAGCTCACGCGAGGCCCCGGCTCTCTCTGCACAGCCTGCCAGCATGAACAGCCTTTACCTTCACGCTGACGGCTGTTTCAATGAAGCCGCGAATGCCGGGAAAGGTTAAAGGCAATGCCCTTTAACTTCTCCTGGCATTCATGGATTCATTGAAACAGCCGCCAGCATGAAGGAAAAGGTTCTTCACGCTGGCAGGCTGTGCAGAGGGAGCCAGGGCTTTACGTGGGCTTCCCTGGCTCCCTCTGCAGCCGTCCATTGAGCGAGAATGTGGTTCGTGCAGGGCCCCCTGAAGCGCGGGACCCTGTGCGAACAACATTCTCGCCCAATGGACGGGCTGGCCCTGATGCATATGGAAGCAGTATGCAATGGGAAATGGAAAGGGAACTGGATTTAGCTCATGCCTTCCTCAAAAAGTCAAGGCGAGTTACATTCAGGTACAGTAGGTATTATCCTGTCTCCGGAGGGCTTACAGTCTAGGTTTGTACCTAAGGCAACGGAGAGTTAAGTGACAGTGATATTTGAGCCTGGCATTTCTGGTTCTCAGCCTACTGCTTTGACCATTAAGCATGTAAATATACAATGCTTTTCTTTATTATATATGTGTATGAAAGACTGCATACACCTTATTGCACTATTTGAATGCTTAAAATAGTAGTAGTTCTAGTGTGACATTTTAAAGGGCAAATTTTCACTTAGAGGGATAGGGCCTAGTGTTACCACCTGGCTCCAGATGCGCCTGACAGGCTTGATCCAGTCCTGGATTTACCCCATTGCATGCAGGGACTTGTCGTTTGCCATTTCCTATGGAGTGCAAAGGAGAAATCAGAACTAAATGTCCCTTCATGCAATGGGGTAAAGCCAGGACTGGATCAAGCCTGTCGGGCACATCTTGAGCTAGTTGGCAACCCTAGTAGGACCCAATATTCAGCGGTGGCGGCTAGCACTATTACAGTGGCTAGCCAGTGCTGCTGAACTCTAAACCCAAATATTCAATGCTGGGGCCTTATCAGGCCACTGGCATTGACTATCCGGGTCGGCCAGCAAAGCAGGAAGCCAACCGGGCAGTGGCGATAAACAGTCACTGCCCAGTTATCTTAGGAAGCAAAAGTAAGGGCAGCCTTTTCTATGCCTAACATTTGCTACCAAGGGATAAATAGGCAGTGGCTGAATATTGCCGCTGCCTAGTTATCCCCGGATACTGCGCACAGAATGCCTCGGGAATGCCCTGACGCTAGCCAGTTAGCTTCGGAACGCCAAGCGGTGGCATCCATGGATATTCAACGTGTAGTGTAGCTGACTATCTCATTCACCATGATTAACGCAGTTAGCAGCTCTTCTAACCACACTAATCACTTTGAATATTGAGCCCATAGTTATTAAGCTGTGGTAAGATAACACATTTTACCACATAAGTATCTCAATATCACACATTAGTGACTCCCATGGTAGAAATAAATTTACATTGCTGCAACTGGAATCATTGCCTTTTCCTGACTACAGTAACCCAAAGTCAAGCCCGCTATTGTTGAAAGGGGCCATCAGTCTCTCTATGATTGTGCCCATCCCCAATCCCTCCAACAAATACCTTTCCATAGTCGCAGCCCCTTCCTCCTTCCTACACAGAATGGCCATACCGATCCAAGCCCCCCACTGAATCCACCTTCCTGAAAACAGATCCACTTGCATAATAATTATGTGCTTTGCTTGCATTTACATACTTTGCATCTCATTATAGTTCACATCATTATTACTTTGCATCTCATTATTACAGTTATCTAATATACATTAAGGTCAACTAACTCAAGATTTTGCCAGTTAACCTGCATTAAAAGGTAGAAATTTTATGTTATCCCATTAACGCATGCTAGTAATTACCCTTTTTAGTTGCAAAGTGAATTTTTAGCCTGAAAGCTGTATGGAATAATGTGTGCTGTGTTGTTACTGCCGGCCAGTGTTCATGTTTATGCATATTTTATATAGGATGTGGAGTGGGGAATTGCCACCTCCAGGTCAGGATGTGGAGAATTCCCATAGTACTTTACAAGAGGCTCTTTCAAACAGTACAGTGGAGGAGTAGCTTTATGGTTAGAGCACTGGCTTGAGAACTAAGAGACCACGGTTTGTTTCCCACTAGCACGCCTTGGGCAAGTCACTTAGCCCTCCATGGAGTGACTCAATGGAGAAGTAGCCTAATGGTTAGAGCACTGGCTTGGGAACCCAGAGACCAGGGTTTGATTTCCACTAGCACTCCTTGTGGCCTTGGGCAAGTCACTTAAACCTCCATTGCCTCAGAAAAATCCAAGTTATCAATATCCCTGTTTAGTGTACATTACCATGTTTAAGTTACAATGTAAACCACTTTGACTAAAATGGTAGAAAAAAAACCAGTTAAATAAATAAACACAGAGCCTCTTGCAAAGAGGTGCAGGACTATTCAGGTAAGCCTCTCCATACCCCGAGAGAGCAGCAATTTTCCAAAGCTGCATGGGAGAAAATAAAATCTAACCCCTTCCCTCACAAATGCATCAGGAGCAGCTTCTTCAAATCGTTGGCCATGCACCCAGTTCAGCATTACTATTTCACCCCCCTCATCCCAGTGCCCCTCCTGGCCTGGCAGTCCTTGCCATCCCTCTCCCTCGCACCTTGATCTCCCCATGCCCCTCCCACCACCTCTAATCCTCCCTAGCCTCCCCCTATATCATGTGATCCTCCTACTCCCCCCCCCAAGCCATCTCCTTCCTTGTGAACGAAAGGACAGAACTGTCATTTCCATCACTCACCCAATCCGTGTTACTAAATAGACCTCCCCAAGGTCACTGCCAGCATCTTCCACCACTCCCCACATTCCATCCCCTTCCCCAGGCTTACCAGGGGCTCTTGTTGCCTAGTGAGAGCAGGAACAATGCTCAGTCACTCCTATTCCACAAGCTTTGGGCTCCAAAATGGCACTAAAGACTCCTGACAGTAATCTTGCGGCAATTATATGCCTCAGGGAAATGTGAATGCCAGCGTCTACAATTTTTGGCAGAGACGTAGATTCCCTATATAAAATAGATAATCCATGTCTATACTGTAGGCACCCCTAAACCCTCTTCTCATCCTCACCACACCTCAAGGATTTTTAGATGTGATAATCCCCACATAAATGATGCCTCTGTTCTGAAATGGCATTTACACATATAGTCCATCTAAACATGTAAATGCTGCTTGTTAGATTGCAGGTGCTTCCAACATAACCCCGCATGTATCTCAGATCTTATTGTATGCAATGGGGACTGGGATGCACAATGCGTGTTTGTGCACAATTGCGCCCTCATACATGTTATGGGCCACATGGGTGTTTACACAATTTTTATTCTTGTCACTGCAAGAAAAGAGGCTTTTATGGGGAACAGGACAGAATAACTTGGTCAAATTGATAAAGATAGAATATTATGTCAATAAAAAACATCAAATCAAAAGAAATCAAAATCTGTGCATATATTGCCACTCACACATTATGATGCTTTTACTTCTGCCCATGCAGGGATAGACGCAGCCGCGTGCACAGAATCGCCCACATACAGTAGACGTGCTAGTTGCGGCCAGCACACAGTGCTGCATTGTACGAACATAAGAACATAAGATATGCCATACTGGGTCAGACCAAGGTCCATCGAGCCCAGTATCCTGTTTCCAACAGTGGCCAATCTAGATCATATGTACCTAGCACTTTCCCCAAAAGACACAGGTTCCGCAATACTTGTACTGGGTCAAGCATTGATATCCTGGGTCCCTTCTTAATAATGGTTTATGGACCTTTCCTCCAGGAACTTGTCCAAACCTTTTTTAAAACCAGCTACACTAACAGCCTTTACTACATCCTCCAGTAACAAATTCCAGGATTACACATTGAATGAAAAAATATTTTCTCTTATTTGTCTTAAATAGTTTACCCTGTAGCTTCATTGCATGTCCCCTAGTCTTTCTATATTCTGATAACGTAAACAATCGATCTATGTTTACCTGTTCCACTCCATTCATTAATTTATAGACCTCTATCATATCTCCCCTCAGCCGTATCTTTTCCAGGTTGAAGAGCCCTAACCTTTGTAGCCTCTCTTCATAGGAGTAGCCTTCCATCCCCTTTACCATTTTGATGGCTCTTCTCTGTACCTTTTCTAATAACGCTATATCCTTTTAAAGATACGGCGACCAGAATTGCACACAATATTCAAGGTGCAGTCGTACCATGGAATGATACAGAGGCATTATAATATCATTTGTTTCATTTTCCATTCCTTTCCTTATGATACCTAGCATTCTATTCACTTTCTTGGCCGCTGCTGCACACTGGGCGGTGGGTTTTAACATGTTATCCACGATGACACCTAAATCTTTTTCCTGGGTGGTGGTTCGCAATGTGGAACCTTGCATCGTGTAACCATAATGTGGGTTGTTCTTTCCTAGGTGCACAACTTTGCACTTGTCCACATTAAATTTCATCTGCCATTTGGATGCCCAGTCTTCCACGTTATCCAGATCCTCCTGCAGTTTTCCGCAATGCCCTTGGGTTTTAACAACTTTAAATAGTTTTGTGTCATCTGCAAATTTGATAACCTCACTCGTTATTCCCTTTTACAGGTCATTTGTGAATGTCAAAAAGCAGCGGACCCAGTACAGATCTCTGGGGTACTCCACTATTCACCTTTTTCCATTGGGAAAATTGGCCATTTAGCCTTACCCTCTGCTTTCTGTCTTTTAACCAGTTCCCGATCCACAATAGTACACTGCCTCCTATCCCATGACTTTTAGTTTTGCCAAAGGTCTCTGATGAAGGACCTTGTCAAAGGCTTTCTGAAAGTCCAGATACACTATATCAAAGGACTCACCTTTGTCTACCTGTTTATTCACACCTTCAAAAAAAGATAACAGATTAGTAAGACAAGATCTTCCTTGTCTAAAGCCATGTTGGCTGTCTCCCATTAGGCCATGACTATCTACATGCTGAGTAATTTTGTTCTTTATGATGGTCTCTACCATTTTTCCCGGTACTGACGTCAGGCTCACTGGTCTGTAGTTTCCCAGATCTCCCCTGGAACCCTTTTTAAAAATTGGCGTTGCATTGGCGATCCTCCAGTCTTCAGGTATTACAGATGATTTTAATGAAAGTTCACTGATTACTAATAGCAGGTCTGCAATCTCATATTTGAGTTCTTTCAACACCATTGGATGTATATCATCCGGTGCAGGTGATTTTCTACTATTCAGTTTATCAAATAGTTGTAATACATCTTCCTGGTGTAGCGATATTTCTCTCAATTCCTCTGCAGTATCACCTTTAAATACCACTTCAGTCTTGAGTAACATCCCTACATCTTCCTCAGTAAAGACCTAAGCAAAGAATTCATTCAGTCTCTCCACTATAACCTTGTCTCCTCTTACTGCCCCTTTTACCCCTCTATCATCTAACGGTCCAATTGACTCTGTCAAAGGCTTTTTGCTATGAATGTACTTGAAAAAGTCTTTATTTCGCGTTTTTGCTTCCATTGGAAGTTTCTTGTCAAATTCTCGCTTTGCGTGCCTTATCAATGCTTTGCATTTAACTTGCCAGTGCTTGTGCTGTTTCGGGTTTTCATCATTTGGCTCTTTTTTCCATTTCCTGAAAGATGCTTTTTTGGCAGCAACCACCTCTCTCTAGGGAGGAGTGGCCTAGTGGTTGGGGCAAGGTACCACAGGCCAGAAGGTTGGTGGTTCAAATCCCATTAGAATACAGCAACCCTGGGCCAGAAGGACTGGGGTTTCTAGTCCCATAGGTTCTCCTTGTGGTCATGGGCAAGCCACTTCACCCTCCATTGCCCATGTTCCCTGTAAGTATTAGTGTATGTGTCTCATATCCCTTCATGTTAAAATGTATCCCCAATTGTGTTGTGACCACTTTGGTTGAAGGATAAGGTGGTATACAAAACTTCCTAAATAAATAAATAAACTCTCTGACCTCACCTTTAAACCATGCTGGCAGTTTTTTGGACTTTCTTCCACTTTTCTTAATGCGTGGAATACAACTGGTCTGGGCTTCCAGGATAATATTTTTAAACAACACCCAAGCTTGATGTAAGCCTTTAACCTTTGCAACTGCTCCTTTTAGTTTTTTCTTAACTATTTTCCTCATTTTATCATAGTCTTCCTTTCGAAAGTTAAAAGGTAGTACTGTGAATTTCCTTACTACCCCTCCTCCACTAATTAAATCAAATGCGATCATGCTATGATCACTGTTGCCAAGTGGCCCCAACACCCTTATCTCATGCACCAGATATGGTGTTCCACTAAGGACTAGGTCCAGTATGGCTTCCCCTCTGGTCGGTTCATGAACCAGCTGCTCCAAGAAGCAGTCATTTATTTCATCTAGGAATGTTATCTCCCTAGCATGTCCTGCCATGACACTGACCCAGTCGATACCGGGGTAATTGAAATCATCGATAATTATTACTGTGCTGTAACTTTGTTAGCTTTCTTGATTTCTTTGAGCATTTCATCATCCATTTGTTCATTCTGGCCAGATAGTACACCCCCACTGCCATCACCTTCCCCTTCATACATGGAATTTCAATCCATAGAGATTCTACAGCAAATATGAAGTCTGGTATATGCTGACAACAGCTTTGTACATCCTCATGCTCACCGTATTCCAAAAAGATGTACATCTGCGACCCTGCCTGTCTCCACGATATACCCGTGAACGGCCACACCCCCTTTCAACACCGGCAGCTGTGAAGCTGCCGTGGGCACGGACAGAGCTGCTTTGAGATTGAATGACAATGTAAGATGGTGAGAATCATAAGTGGATGCAGGTTAGACAATAGAAACCAGTCCTTGGCATGCCCAAACCACTACAAAGCACTCGCAGTGTACAGTATTGTAACAGGAAAACTGCCAGAGAGTGAATCTACTGGCACAAGATGCAATGCAGCACTACAGACATGACAGTAGACACCCTCCCGAGGTATGCACATCATGAATGGCTCAGGAACATGATTGTACTATGCTAAGTAAGGACATGATCCCAGCAGAACAGGCCCCCCATAGGGAACTATCCAAACACTTCCCCTGCACTACTAAAGGGCCATTGGAATAACAGCAGTCAGCAGTGCAAGCACCACACAGACATGCCCAGAGACACCATCGGCGCTCCCTACAGATATGTAGAGACCAATGCTAGTGCACCTGGAAATGGCATACTGCACTTTGCACCATTGCACGGCCACCCTCTGAGGTCCCCTGAGTAGTGACAGGGAAGTGATTGCAGAACTGTCCTGCACACTCCTGCCTGTATGCACTGGAATCTGGTGAGGCTGCAGACAGCCCTATGGTCCAGGTACCTGCCAGGCATACCCGTCACCCAAGGATATGTGGATGAGCAATCTAGATCCCTCCCCTATGCACACACACACACACACACACACACACACACACACACACTTGCAGCCCCACAGAAACAGCCATCTGCCAAAAGAATGCCCTGTACTGAATGTCTTAGCTGATGGATAGGGAACCATAGCAATCAGTACTTCCAACCAGGCATCATACCTGCTCACTACATTTCTCTTTGGCTTCCTACACGATAACTACAATGGTGGACCTCAATCTGCTACAGAGCTGCAGTAGGCCCAAATAGCCCTTCCAGTATATCTGCCTCAAGGGTCAAACCTTGTTTGCACATTGCACATCCTAGGCCCATAAATGTAACCAATCGCAACAGTGACCTGTGCACAAGATATGTGCCATGTAGCCACTGACGTAAGATATCCCCAGTACAGTGTCTTGTTCCTCTCTCCCTAGGAACGTTAAGAAGGTTAAAGAGATGGTGACTTTGTGTTCTGTTTTTGGGATACATATAGGGGGATGCCGGCTATGCCATTGGGGTGGGAAATAGCTTTCTGATTCCAATGTTATAAACCACTTACCTTCCTCCATAGTGATTGTGCATTCTCAGTTACCAGTTCTCCCAGTCTCATGACAAAGTAGCATAGGATAGAGATATTTTTTTTTAGGTGGGACCAGGTTACATCAAAGGGTAGGAATAATTTTTGTTATAACTTCACTTGGGCCTCTTAACTTTGCCTTAGAATTGCTGCCTTTATAGGTGCAGAGTCTCCATTCATACCCTCCCCCATTCAAACAAGCCCCTTCTTTTTTCTTTTTTGTTTATTGTACACAGGATAGTACTAAGCTAGAAATGTGCCCTGTGTGACTTGTAAAACTGGGGCCCCCGTGTCTCCCCAGCCACATGCAAGAATTCTCCCTTACCAGGCTTCCAGGAAGCCGAGTGATGAGATCAGCGCCTCTTCTGCGCTTGCGCCCCCTGCAGCCACACCACTCACAAAGCCCTTGGTATGGGCCTGATTGTTCAAGATAAACATGGAATATGCCATATTGGGTCACATAACCATTTACAAAATATGACTCTATATTAGAACCCAATTCATCCAATGCAAGAAAATATACAACCTCCTTATCCATAATCTGCTGGTTTCTACTCACATCTCTCTTGAGTAAAAATGGTTAAAACAGTTAAGTAAGTGATTTCTGCCAATCAAAATACTGCGCTTTTGTAGTCAGTAGAAACCTTTCGTATTATGGAAACACAGAACTAAAATAAATGATATCCAGCATAATGAATGGCTTTGAGCCCCAAGAGTAGCAGTTCAGAGTGTGGTCGATGTGGTTTGGAAGTAGAGGGTGCCCGGATCTTAAACGTGGACACTGCCATTGTACACAGGAAGGATGGCACCATCCAAATGAGAGCCTAACAGAAGCCCCACACACATGGTGTCCCATATCCATTTCACAGTGCCTTGCCCACTCCACCACAAATTAGGGGTGGCAGGAACACACAGCAGTGAAGTTCAAATTTAAGAGACTTAGATTCCTGTCCAAGCAGAAATAAAGAGTCATTGAAGCATTGACTTGTGGACATAAAATACGGGATATGGATGAAACCACCAGTAGAGAACGGAACCTGACTTCTTTAGCCATAGAAAAACAGAAGGGTTGCCAGCAGGAAAAGTTCTGCTCTCCATCAAAAAGGCAGATCAGGTTTTCTACAGTTTAAATATTCAGAAACATCTGAAGATAATCACAGTAATTGCAAATGTGTTTGTAGGTATAATGCAATGGCATGAAAGCAGTGGTGAAAATCATATTAAAGTAATTTATCAAGAAACTCTGTGTGTGTTGTATATAGATGCATATATACGTGTGTGTGTGTGTGTGTGTGTGTGTGTGTAGCGTGTTTGTGGCATATGTTCTCCCATACTTCTGTCTATACTGTCTGTCTCTCTTGATGATTTACACCTTCAGAAGCTAAGGCCACCCAGGGAATTAAATATTTGGAGAAGCGCTTGCTTTCTTATTTCATTACCAAATTAGATTCATGTGCAGGAATAAGGCCTAGTAGACCTTTATATTCTACACGTGTCTGGCAAGAATGAATAGCAATGCACACATTCAGTAACTGAGGTAACAGGAAAATCTGCAAGAAAACCAACAGATTTGCTTTGATTTGATGCATTCACTAAATATATCGCCTCTAACTAAAAGGATGAAAGCGGTTTACAATGGCTGTATAAGAGTAAACAATTATAATTAGAGGGACTTCTTGTTTAAAGGAGGAATGCTCAAAGCCTTTGGAATTTACTGTACAGGAGTAACTTTGCTCTGAGATAAAGCAAGTAGGCTCATAACTCACTAAAGGATAGGAAGAAAGACTCAAAGATTAAGTAGCATGTACTGGTACAAGGAAACCATCTCTGACACTTATTACCACATGGCTTTTGGTTTCCCAAGTTAACAGGAAAGCCTCCAAAAAATTATAATAAACAATATAGAAATATAGAAAAGCTGTAGGATAATTTAAAATAATAATATGTAGATGTGTAGACATATAGGTAGCTGTGGATGATGAGGTTGGGTTATAGGATGATGCAACCTACTTCCCCATATGACCACCCTAGTTTCTCTGCTGGAAAGCAAGTGCAGGTTTTATATAGATAAATGTTTTTGACATGACAGCATGGATGTGAAAGAAAGGAAGTATTGTGCCGTCACTCATATTTATACCTCAGCTATTACTTGGGCCTGAAAGAAGCGGGTAACTGCTAGTGATTGCTCTTGTAAGCTTTCTCCCTCACAGCTTGTGTTAAGAGGCACTTCCACGCAGCATACTCAAAATGTCAGCTAAGCAGAACAGTTACAACTAGTTGCATAGTGCCTAAAATATAATTCTGACTTATTTTCTCCAGAACGAGAAAATGAACAGCAATGCATTCAGGGCCCAAAGGAAAGTTCTGGTATTTTGGAGAAATAACATAAAAATGACTTTCCTTAGGCTGGACATGGCTCAGGGCACAAGGGATCCAGAGTCCAGTTGAACCCGCTATTAAAGTAATGTACTCTGGCCCAGGGAGGAAAGAGAAGACAGTCCTAACTACACTGGTGGCCACTGCTGGCCAAGAAAGATGTCATTCAGGTGATGCATTACTGTACACCTTGGCTTTCTGAGGATTCCCAGAGGCTCCTGGATGTGTCATTTGGGGAGAAAGAAGTCAAAGATACAGAGTGATGAAAAGAAGAAAAGGCAAAAAAAAAAAAAATTCTCTCACTGGCGAAAATATACATCCATGGGTAGTTCTTTAACCTTGCTTGTCTTTGTGAGTCAGCTAGGTGAAAACTGATATTTATGACATGATCAAACTTACTGCTAGTTTAATGTAAAAATAACATAAGAACTGCCAAACTAGCTTAGACCAAAGGTCCAGCAAGCCCAGTATCCTGTTGTCAACAATGGCCAATCCAGGTGACAAGTGCCTGACAATTCCCAAAAGTAGCCAGTTCCATGCTTCTTATCCCCAGGGATAAGCAATAGTTTTCTCTTGGACAACATTAATAACTGTTTAAGGACTTTTCCTCCAGGAATTTGTCCAAACCTTTTTTTGAACTCAACTACATACTTTATTTTACTACATATGCTGGCAATGAGTTTCACAACCTAATTATATCTTAAGAAAAGAAAATGCTTTCTCCTCTTTATTTTAAATATACCACTTTGTAGCTCCATGGCGTGTATTTTTTTTAAAGTAAACAATTGATTTGTATCTACCCATCTCACTGCACTCAGGATTTTAGAGACCACTATCATATTTCCCCTCAGTTGTCTGTTCTCCAGGTTGAAGAGCCTTTAGCTTTTCCTCATAAGAGAAACATCCCACCCCCTTTATCACTTTGGTCACCCTTCTCTGTGCCTTGTCTAATGCCGCTATATCTTGTTTGAGCTGCGGAGACCAGAATTCCACACAGTACTCAAGGTGCAATCACACCATGGAGAACTACAGAGGCATTATGCTATCCTTTTTTATTTTCTGTTCTTTTCCTAATAATTTTGAACTTTCTGTTTGCCTTTTCCATTTCCGCATCCAGTTCAAACTTCTCCTGCTAACCTATAAGTACATTCACTCTGCAGCTCCTCACTACCTTTCTAATTATCTCTCCTTACACACCACCTTAGGAACTCTGCTTTTCTGGCAAATTGCTTCTATCTGTGCCCTTCTCTTCTATTACTAACTCCAGACTTTGCTCCTTTCACCTTGCTGCACCTTATGCCTGGAACAAACTACCTGAGTCTGTACGCCAGGTGCCTTCTCTGACCCTTTTCAAATCCAGGCTGAAAACTCACCTCTTTGCTGTTGCTTTTGGATCTTGACTCTCCTGATCGCCTTGTGCTTCTTTAAATTCCCCCTAGATGTATCCCTGTCTACACCTTCTGTATTGTCTGTCTTGACTAGATTGTAAGCTCTGATGAGCAGGGACTGTCTCTTACATGTCTGTGCAGCAGTATATGGCTTTTTTTATTTTTTTGTGTGTGCCGTCAAGTCAGTGTGGACTCATAGTGAGCCAGCTACCTCTGGGTTTTCTTGGCAATATATCACTGGAAGTACATTGCCAGCCTTTTCTTCTGAAGCAACAGAGGGTAAAGTGACTTGCCCAAGGTCACAAGGAGTGCTAGTGGGAATTGAACCCTTGATCTTCTGGGTACTAGGAAGTTGCTCTAACCACTAGGCTACTCCCCCACTCAATAACTTGTAGTATGCTCAGTAGTAGTAGCAGTAGTAGGGTGGCAGCTCCTAATATGTAACCTAGAATTCTGTTCCTATAGTTTGGGTTATTCTTCCTTATATACATCACTTTGCACTTTCCACATTAAATTTCATCTGCCATTTGGGTGCCCAGTGTCCCAGTCTCACAAGGTCCTCCTGTAGTCTCACAATCCATATGTGATTTAACAACTCTGGATAATTTGGTGACACCTGCATATTTAATCACCTTGCTTGTTATTCCTATTCCAAATCATTTATACAATAAATATGTAAAAGAACATCAGTCCCAATACAGATTCCTTGGGAACTCCACTATCAACTTTCCTCCACTGAGAAAATTGACTATTTATCCCCTACTCTCTGTTTTCTATTTCTCAACCAGTTCCAGTCCATGATTCCCATGTCATGATTTTTTAACTTCATCAGGAGTTTCTGAAGTGAAACTAGGTCAAACACTTTTTGAAAGCCTAAATACACTATGAGATATGTTTACTAAAGAGTCTCCTGGCCAGCCCATCCACCAGGTACCTAGCTGGGGGCCAGGGTCCACACTTGCAGGAAGGGGGACTGGCCAGCATGCTGTCTACCGTGATTGGTGGACCCCGGCTAGGTGCCTAGTGGATGGGCTGGCCCTGGGTTCAGGATGTTCCCTACTTGCACATATTGAGTGGATATGTGCATGTGGGGCAAAAAATATGCCACTGAGAGAGGAATACTATGCAATAAAATTACAGCCCATTTCAGAGGAAAAATGACACCCTTGCTCTCTCACATGCCAAATGATGACTGTAATCTGAGAGTGAATTGGCCTTACTGAAGCACACATGCAGCTATTCACAACGTGCTGCTCCTGCTCCCCTCCACCAAGGGACATGGGCATGCGTGCTGCCACCTTCGACCTCGGAAGGGAGGGATCACCCTGCGCTTCGCTGTAACCGCTGATGACATTCTTGGCAAATGCAGTGTTGCACCTGACCCACAGGGCCAGGACACTGATTTCCTCTGCACCAGTCCCCAGCCTCTGTGACTGCCACCTCCACCCTCACAGTGTGCTGACATGGCAGCATGATGGTATTGGCCCTTGCATTACTCCTTTTTGACTGCAGCAGCATGTATCTCTGCTGCCACCGTCACAGCAGAGTCATACCAGACATCGCAGATGTACACCCTAGTCAGATGCCTTGACAGCCTAGTGGACCAGCCAGCCCACTGCATTGCCGACTTTACACTTCCTTTGCCAATTTGGCAACAACATAGTGCCCTTTATTACTAGGGCACCATGCTGTTACTGTGTTATTGCCAATGGAGCACTGCTATCACTAATTTGGGAGCTACAATGGGAGGAGCACATTGCATGCATTAGAATAGGCTCTCTCCCCTCAGAAAAAGCCCTTACAGCGAGCTTTCAGATGGGGTTAGGTTTCCTAGCACTGGGAGCTCTAACGCGCGGTAACACTAGCCAGTGTTAAAGGGGCACATGCTATCCCCACCCTGTCTCTACTCCTTTAACGCCCACTCTTCACCTCCTTTTACCATTTCAGTAGATTTCAGTAAAGCCTTTGACACTGTTCCTCACAGGCGACTTATAAACAAACTGAGCACCCTAGGGATGGACCCTAAAGTTACTGCTTGGGTTAGAAATTGGTTGGGTGGGAGGCGACAAAGAGTACAAGTAAATGGAGCTCACTCTGAGGAGAAGGATGTTACCAGTGGTGTGCCCCAGGGATCTGTCCTTGGTCCGATTCTTTTTAACATCTTTGTTAGTGATATAGCGGAAGGGCTGTCGGGTAAGGTTTGCCTCTTTGCGGATGATACCAAAATCTGCAATAGAGTAGACACCCAGGAAGGTGTAGATAACATGAGGAGGGATCTAGCTAAACTTGAAGAATGGTCTAGAATTTGGCAGCTGGGATTTAATGTTAAAAAATGTAAGGTCATGCATTTGGGCTGCAGCAATCCAAGGGAGCAATACAGTATAGGAGGTGAAGTACTTTTGTCCACTAAAGAAGAGCGGGACCTAGGCGTGGTTGTGTCTGATGATCTTAAAGTAGCTAAACAGGTAGAAAAGGCGACGGCAAAAGCTAGAAGGATGCTTGGGTGCATACGGAGAGGAATGGCTAGCAGAAAAAAGGAGGTGATAATGCCTCTGTAAGTCTTTGGTGCGACCTCATTTGGAGTATGGTGTGCAATTCTGGAGACCGCACCTTCAAAAGGATGTGAATAGGATGGAGTCGGTGCAGAGGGTTGCTACTAAAATGATTAATGGGCTTCATTATAAAGCATATGAGGACAGACTTAAGGATCTTAATATGTACACCTTAGAGGAAAGGGGGGATAGAGGTGATATGATTGAGATGTTTAAATACCTCCGTGGCATAAATGTTCAGGGAGAGAGCCTCTTTCAATTGAAAGCAAGTTCTGCTACGAGGGGACATGGGATGAGTGTGAAGGGAGATAGATTCAGGAGTGATATGCGGAAATATTTCTTTACAGAAAGAGTAGTGGATCCATGGAATAGTCTCCCAGTGGAGGTGGTAGAGATGAGGACAGTAAATGAATTCAAAAAAGCATGGGACCAACACAGAGGATCTCTAAAGTAAAAAGTGGACTGTTGTAGTTGTTGTTATGGAAGGACAGACTAGATAGGCCATGTGGTCTTTTTCTTTCATCATGTTTCTATGTTTCTATAATGATACGGGCCCAGCTTCCGCATCTTAATCCAGCATTATTGTTGCTTTCTGCTGTGTTAACCGCTCACGGGCACTGATAACACCTGCTACCGGCACCTTTGCTACCTTAATGCTCCTTAGTAAACATACCCCAATATCAACTTCCTCACCTTTATCCACATGTTTATTTATACTGTCAAAGAAATGGAGCAAATTGGTGAGACAAGATTTCCCTTGCGTAAATCCATGTTGGCTTTGCTCCATTAAACTATGTCTGTACAAGTATCAAAAAATGTTGTTCTTAGAATAGTTTCCAACATTTTGCCCAGCACCAATATTAGGCTCATCAGTCTGTAAGAACATAAGAAACATAAGAAATGCCATACTGGGCCAGACCAAGGTCCATCAAGCCCAGTATCCTTTTTCCAACAGTGGCCAATCTAGGTCACAAGCACCTAGCAGTTTCCCCAAAAGATACAGGTTCCACAATGCTTGTATTGAGGCAAGTAGTGGATTTCCCGGGTCCCCTTTAATAATGGCTTATGGACCTTTCCTCCAGGAACTTGTCCAAACCTTTTTTTAAACCCAGCTAAACTAACAGCTTTTACTGCATCCTCCGGTAATGAATTCCAGAGTTTGATTACATGTTGAATGAAAAAATATCATCTCTTATTAGTCTTGAATGGGTTACACTGTAGCTTCATTGCATGCCTCCTAATCTTTCTATATTTTGATGATGTAAACAATCGAACTACGTTTATCTGTTCCACTCCATTCATTAATTTATAGATCTCTATCATATTTACCCTCAGCCGTCTCTTTTCCAGGTTGAACAGCCCCAACCTTTTTAGCCTCTCTGCATAGGGGTATCCTTCCATCCCCTTTGCCATTTTGGTGGCTCTTCTCTGTACCCTTTCTAATAATGCTATATCCTTTTTAAGATATGGAGACCAGGATTGCACACAATATTCAAGGTTCGGTCAAACCATGAAACAATACAGAGGCATTGTAATATCCTTGGTTTTAATCTCCATTCCTTTTCTTATGATTCCTAGAATTCTATTTGCTTTCTTGGCCGCCGCTGCATACTGGGTGGAGGGTTTCAACATGTTATCCACGATGATGCTTAAATCTTTTTCCTCGGTGGTGGTTCCTAATGTGGAACCTTGCATCGTGTAACTATAGTTTGGGTTTCTTTTTTCTAAGTGCATAACTTTGAACTTGTCCACATTAAATTTCAACTACCATTTGAACTTCCAATCTTCCAATTTATCAAGGCCATCTTGCAATTTTTCACAATCCTCTTGAGTTTTAACAACTTTGAATAATTTTGTGTCATCTGCAAATTTGATTACCTCATTCGTTATTACCATTTTCAAGTCATTTACGAATATGTTAAAAAGCAGTGGGCCCAGCACAGATTCCTGGGGTACTCCAATATTCACCTTTCTCCATTTGGAAAATTGGCCATTTAGCCCTACCCTCTGCTTTCTATCTTTTAACCAGTTCCTGATCCACTATAGTACACTGCCTCCTATCACATGGCTTTTTAATTTCTCCAAGAGTATCTCATGATGGACCTTGTCAAAGACTTTCTGATAATCCAGATATACTATATCAACCGACTCACCTTTGTCTACCTGTTTATTCACACCTTCAAAAAAACAACAGATTAGTAAAACAGGACTTTACTTGGCTAAAGCCATGTTGGCTGTCTCCCATTAAGCCATGACTGTGTTACATGTTCAATAATTTTGTTCTTTATAATGGTTTCTACCATTTTTCCTGATACTGACCTCAGGATCACCAGTCGGTAGTTTCCTAGGTCACCCCAGAGACCTTTTTATAAATAAGCATTATGTTGGTCAGCCTCCAGTCTTCTGGTACCAATTACAATTTTAATGATAGGCTAAAAATTACTGCTAGTAGTTCTGTGATTTCCTTTGAGTTCTCTCAGCATTCTTGGGTGTATACCATCCAGTTTAGTTGATTTTCTGCTCCATAGTTTATCAATTTGTTCTACAATGCCTGCCAGGATCACTGAGATTTCATTCAGCTCTTTTGACTAATCACCTTTAAATATCCTTTCTGCCATGGGTAGCTTCCTTACAGTCTTCCTCAGTAAAGACTGAAGCAAAGAATTCATTTAGAATCACATTTTAGAAATGACATCTAGGTATAGTTGAGGACATCTAAGTGAAAACAAGCCTGAAAAGGCGGGTCACTCCAAGATTGGCAAAATTTCAGAAATATGGATGCACCTGATATAAATGTCTTTGGGGACATCTATATAGATGTCCCTGCAGCAGCATTCCACATAGCAGACACATCCCAGATGGCCATTCTGCAAGTGGCAGTGGGAGAACTACAACACAAGTGTCCTCAAGTCCTGTTAAAGGTCATTATGGTTGTGAATCGTACTGGGAATACTAGAGTACTGTCTCCTCTACACCCTTTGGGAGTGTACCAGCAAAACAAGTATTTTTTCAATGCTTAGTCATGCCTGGAGCAGGTACAAATTTGGACATGGGCTAGATGTGCAGGCCATTTCTGAAATCAGGCACACACATCTAAAATGACTTTGGGGACATATCTCTGATTTGGATATCCACATGCAAGTTTTTGGACATCCACATCACAAATAAGTCTTCTAAAATAACCCCTTTAGTCTCTCAGCTATGGCCTTGTCCTCCCTGAGTGCCCCTTTTACTACTTGATGATCTAATGGTCCAACTGACTCTTTCCCTGGATTTTTGCTTCGTATGCACCTGAAAAAGCAGGAGTCCTCATGCCCACCAGCTACCCAGCAATCTACATGCCTAATGATCGAATCACCAACTAAGATGGCCATCCTAACCCTTCCCTACTGAACAGGAGTCCATAAAGACACATCCTTGGTATGAAAGCAGAATGCATCCCTTTGAAGACAGGTCCTGGCTACAGGATCACTTCCTGCCACGCCAATGTTATGCACTTCTTCCAGGTGTCCTCTCTCCTCAAAGGCAGCATAGAGGCTGCCAGACTAGAGATGGGACTTCTCTACTATGTCCCTGAAGGTCTTCTCTATGTAAATCTCTGTCTGCCTCAGCTCCTCCAAATCTGCTACTCTAGCCTCCAGAGATTGATCTTTGAGATCCAGGAGCTCTTTGCACTGAGGACATACATTTGTTCTCTCACCATGTGGGAGATAATCATGCATGTGGCATTCAATGTAAATCATTTCATTTATGTTTTAGGGCTATTAGAAACTTTGTGATTGTAGATGATCAGATATCTTGGTTTAAAAGTCACTATTTAAAAATGAAAATGTTTGTGTGCTGAGATGAAATTTTGGCAAAAATAAAGCAGCTACTTAAGCAGACCATGTAGGACCCAGTTCAATATGCTCATTCTTCCACTTTATGCCAAGACAAAAGCAATTGTATTTCATTTTTTAGGCATACTGGATGAAATAAATAAATCAATAAATCATAGGTTCCCTTGAAACCTTGTCCCAGACATGTAGCACAGTATTCAGTGGTAATTATGCTAAACACTGGTCAACACTGAAATCGTTACTGACTTTAAAAGGCCCTAATCTGTAGTATCTTGGTGAGCTGAACATGAATATAACATTAAAAAAATTGTATTGGCTCTCGTTTTGAAGATATTGCATGTAGTTCATTTTTGACGTTTCACCTTGTAAATTTATCCAGTAGGACATCAACAACATCCCAAATAAGCCTTGAATGATGTAATATTGCATCACATTGCATAATACCAGCATGCACACATCATCCAGAGTTGATTGCATCATTTTCTGATGCAATGCAATACTACTGCCAGACGGCTGTTGAAGCCATCTGACGTCAGCAGTGTACTATACGCAGTCGGAAAGGAAAGTAATCTGGTATTCTGTTCCAATATTGAAAGCCTCACAAATGCCTTAAAAATCACTCATGACCCACAAGACTGGAGACTATTTATAGACTCTTCGAAACTGAGTCTGAAGGCTGTGCTTTTGAGCAATGGAAACCGTCTTCCATCTATTCCAGTAGCGCATGCCATCCACATGAAAGAGACATACGATAACTTAAAGCATCTACTGACTTCCATTAACTATAACAAGTACAGCTGGCACCTCTGTGGTGACTTGAAGGTAGTTGCCCTTTTAATGGGACTGCAGCAGGGATATATAAAATACATGTGTTTCTTATGTGAGTGGGATAGCAGAGCAAGGGATTGGCACTACTTGCGGAAGGAATGGAATCGCAGACAAAATGTTACTGTTGGAGAGAAGAATATCCAGCATCCAGCTCTAGTTGAGGCTCACAAAATCCTGCTACCACCCCTTCACATCAAACTAGGTTTGATAAAAAACTTCGTGAAAGCCGGAACCGCACTTTGCCAGCTTTCCGATATCTGCATGAAAAATTTCCTCGACTCAGCGAAGCAAAGATTAAAGAGGGAGTTTTTGTGGGTCCTCAGATTCAAGAGCTCTTCAAAGATGACCGGTTCAACAACTTGCTGCAGGGTGATGCGAAACAAGCATGGAATGCTTTTCGCCTAGTATCAACAAACTTTCTCGGGAATGTTAGGGCAGAAAAACTACATGGAACTAGTAGAAGACATGCTGATGCAGTATCAGAAACTTGGCTGCAATATATCTCTAAAGATCCATTTCCTTGATTCCCATCTCAATTTCTTTCCTGACAACTGTGGTATGGTTAGTGATGAACAGGCCGAACGTTTTCACCAGGATATCGCAACGATGCAGCAAAGATACCAGGGAAAATGGTCCACTACAATGCTGGCTGACTACTGCTGGACACTCCCCAGAGAAGCTCCAGAACAGCTGTACAAGAGACAGGTCAAAAAATCTAAGAAGTAGTCTATGACTTGGTTTTTTACAGGTATTAACCGAAGGCCTATTATATATTTACTACTGATATGCATTTCGTGATGTAAACATTAATTCTTGTAGATTACAAAAAAACTAGAGACAACTTTGCAATTTCACTGTCATATTCGTGTTCAGCATATAAAAATTGATAAGAAATGACTATTTTTATTTCAGTAACATGACTTTTGTAAAAATTTGTTGACCAGTGATATACAAGAGCAGCTCATTGGTTACTATTCTATATTTTTCAGATTTGTATCAATGGTCTGAAGTTATTATCACTGTCTTGTGCTTTGATACAATTCTTGAGTAACACTGGATGAAGACTGCATAACTAAGCAACTTTGACTTAATTTCATTAAAAAACAAGCAGTCTAAGAATGTATTTTTGTTTTAAAAAACCCACTCAGTACTCAACAATCATAGAAGCGGCATTATGTGTATGTGGGGCGTAAAGCTTTTTCCAGTTCATTCTTTTTATATTACTGTCTAGTAATAGTTAATCATTCTTTCTGTGTCCTCTGATAATGGGTGATAAATGTAATGTGCAATCACACTTTGGAGCATATATACTAAAATGCAGTAAGTTTTTGCACTTAGCACACACGAAGTGCACAACTTCAGGTATGGTGAGTGTAAAGCCTGCACGGTAAATGCAGAGGGGCTTTGTAAGCATCTGCACTGCGTTTATTGCACAGAGTAGACATTTACAGCACAAGCCCATGTTACATTCTGTGGGGTTATATGCTGAGGCATGCAACGAGGGCCCCAGCTCTAAAAAAAAAACAACCCTCTCTTGCCACAGTGATGCAACCAAACCCATGATGAAGCAATCTTCCCCTGAAGAGTACACCCCTTAATCAGATCCCCCCAATCTGATACCCTGTCAGATATTTCCTCCCAATCCAGCACTCCCCCCCCCCCCCTTGGATAGAAACCCCCATCAAAAACAAGACTTTGCAATATCTCCACCTCCCCAGATCACCCCTTCCACAGTATTCCTGAAGATCACCCCCTCCCAATGGTAGTTCCCTCTGAGCATCTCCCCCCCCCCCAAACACCATATACTAATGCTCCTTACAGCCCCCTACTCCCAACCCCCACTGGTTGTCTAGTGGAGGAAATGTTGCTATGGTGGGGTGATCTTAGGAGAGTACTGTCCGGTAGGGTACTGATGGGGGTGATCTAGATCGGGAGGAATCAGATCAGTATTCCCCCTGAAGGAGATCAGAACAGGAAAGATCTGATTGTGCGAGGGGCTTCCTTCTGGGGATCTGTTCAGGCAGGGGACTTAACATGGCATCGTTATGTGTAGTGGGGGTGATGGTATTATTTTTTTAAGTTCTGTGGCCACGCTACCTGACTGTACTTAATGCCACCTCTTGAAGTGGTGCTAAGTGGAGCTATGCTATTGGCGATCATGACAACTACTTGTATGGTAACATACTGCATGATCCCTAATCTCTGCCTAGAACCCTCCTCCCCACTCCCAACCCCCAATCCATGGTAAGAACTTACAGTTGTGTGCAAAAGTCTGGAATCACTTGTGAGTTTTGCATTTTTCATACTTTCTAACGTTTTTTTGTTTTTTTTTTAATTTTGCATTAGCCCAGCATATTAAATACTTTACAGACACTGGGAGATAGCTGCTGCAATTTTTGTGGATCCTGCGTCAAAATCGGATCAAGATTATCCAATATCCACATGTTATTTCTGACCAATCAGGAGGCTGGTTTCACTAACCAATCACAATGCAGATATCTAGCCAACAGTGCGGCTTTAAAAACGCGCGGAGTTTTTGAATTTCATACGCTTTCTGGATCGACCATGAAGATAACTCAGACCCTGACGTTAGAGGAGCGTGTTTGTGTGTCCTTTATGAGCGAGGAAGGATTTTCAAGCCGCCAGATAGCCAGGAAAGTTGGCTGCAGTCAGGGTGCTGTTTTTAAGATTGTACAGAAGAAAGAAATGAGTTCAGTGGTGGACAAGCCTCGTTCAGGTCATCCACGTGCATTAACATCACGCCAGGACCGCGCACTATGACGCATTTCACTGACTAATCGCAAGTTGACCTCTCCTTGGCTACTTTGAGAGTGGTCAGACAAGAGTGAGGTCAGTGTCAGCTCATCAACAGTTCGTCGCCGGTGCCTGCAGTTTGGTCTCCGGGGCTGAAAAGCACGTAATAAGCCACTGATGACTGACATACAAAGGCGCAACTGGATCGTGTGGGCGAGAAAGCACACAACCAAGTCAACTGAAATGTGGGAAAAGGTGCTATTCAGCAATGAAAGCACCTTCTGCCTGCTTGGTAACCAGGCCCACACCTATGTGAGGACATTTCCTGGAGAGGAATTCAAGCCTGAGTGTCTCAACCTCACTGTGAAGCATCTTTTGAAGGTCATGGTCTGGGGCTGCATGGCTGCCAGTGGCGTTGGACATCTTCACATCGTCGATGGAATGGTCAGTGGGGCTAAGTACATCACCATACTGCAAAAGTGCATGGTGCCATCAGCACACCAGCTGTTTGCTGGCCAGTTCCTGTTCCAAGATGACAATGCACCCTGCCATCGCTCCAGACAGGGGATCAGCTGGAAGCAGCGGAACAACATCAAGTCAATGGACTGGCCTGCCCAGTCTCCAGATCTGAATCCAATCGAGAACCTCTGGCACAAGGTGGCCTTGGAAATATCCAAGAGGCATCCGACATCAAAACGTGAGCTGATTGAGTCACTCATTGCTGCTTGGAACCGCGTTGTCACCAACGATCACCTTCCTTGTCAGACTGCTTCATTGAATGCCAACAAGGTGCAGTCAGGTGATCAAGAACAAAGGGTGGCCCATCAAATACTGAGCCATCACTGACACATACAAACGGCCTTTTTCAAGGCCACATACTTTAATTTGAAGGAAACCTGGCGTGCGTCCATAATATTTTAAAGCATACTTACAATAATATATTTAATGTGGTTTTTTGAGATTGTTCCTCTGAAAACATTTAAAACTCTAATTTTCTTTTGTGTTTTATGTAAGGGAATGTTCTTTTCCAATGTTTACTTTTGTAATCATGACAAATTCAATAAAAATATAATATAAATTTAAAAAATAATATATCGTTGGCCAACGATGTACATTACGCGATTTTCACAGAAAATCTATCAACAGGACAGCTGTGGGGAACAAACTCAGAAAATAAGGGCCAAACCAATACTAAAAGTTGGCCCTAATAGCCAAATCTATCACTTATCATGAGATATACAGAAAAAGCCACTGGGAGGAAAAATTAAGATATAGGTCATGAAGTTGAAAAAAACGTCAAATTTACAAGTGATTCCAGACTTTTGCGCACCACTGTACCATGGGAGTTTTACCACACAGGAGTCATTAGCGTGGGCTCCAGCTCGTGGTTATGAACTTAAAGTAAGTTCTTACCACACTTTAGTAAACACCTTCCCCTTTGATTCCTCATGATTTCACTTATTAAACTATTAATATTATTGACCATTTGCAATATGTGTTAACAGTAAATATTAATCGTGTATTTTAAGGCTTTTGTTCTTTACTATTCTTTCTTGTCTTTATTTTCTTGTTTGCTTATATAGGCTGTTCCACCACCCAACTTTGACATGCCAGTTTCTATCCCAGTGACCAACCCAAACAGCTTGGTATACAGTAATCCAGTCAGTTCACTGGGTAACCACAACCTCTTGCCACTGGGGCACCCTTCTTTGCAGAGAAATAGCATGTCTCCTGGAGTGACACATCGGCCACCGAGTGCAGGTAACACAGGTACGCTTTGTTGAATCTTTCTGGTAGCAAAACTAAACGAAAGCATAAACTCTCATGCTATCATTTTTAGCCCAACATTATGGCCTTTATTCAACTTTACTCCTAACAGATTGCATATAAGGAGAGTTCTGTTTTACCAACAAACCAGTGCCAGAGATCCTCTGTTCTAACTTTAGCAAAACACACACAAGTGAGAATAACGTAGGCCTTATATAAAATATGCCTATTAACGGGCACATATTTATTGAAATTAACAAACACAGCGGGAGCTGAGGTACCTTGCTTGCCTGCCTCTAACTCCTCTCCCCACCCTTCCAGCAATATTCTGTCCCTAATAGACCAAACTGCCTCACAGTTACTTCCCTCTCTTGCCATTCTCTGTACTGTCTGTCGAAAGACAGCTCTGTGTTTCAGAAGAGCCCTGTAAAGTTATAAATATAGTAACCTTTGTGGTACAAATGAGCATTAGGTTGCACTGTTATAGCTAGGGCAGTGCAGCAGGTGCACCTACTCTGGGTTTAGACATCTGGGGCTGAGTGAGGGAGGCAGCAGCCTGTTCGCCATTTCATCTGTTTGTCCTATGATTTCTAAAAAAGGAGAAGGAAGGAAAGAGGGAGAGCACAGATTTCTAATTGTGCGCCGAGAATAGGAATGCCTATTGACGACTCTGTCAGGTTTCAGTCAGAGCATCTGTGGGAGGAAGCTGTAGAACAAGGGAGACAGATGAGAGGAGAGGGCACAATGTGTTCCCCAGACCTTCATTTCAAAGAAGAAAGGAGAAAATGCTCGCAAGTGAGAAGACGGCTGTGCAGTCTGCCTGGGGCCAACCTTTAAATACAGTCATAGTTTTTTGGAAACATAGAAAGATGACAGCAGAGAAAGACCATATGATCTATCCGGTCTGCCCTTCCATACCAGCTACGATAGTCCCTTTTTTTCCCTTTAGAAGTCTTCTGTGTTGGTCCCATGCTTTCTTCAATTCAGATACTGTCCTGGTCTCTACTGTCTCCACTGGGAGACTGTTCCATGCATCTACTACTCTTTCCAAAAAGAAATATTTCCACATATTATTCCTGAGTCTGTCCTCTTTCATCTCTGTCCTATGTCCTCTTATTGCAGAGCTTTCTTTCAATCAAAAGAGGCTTTCCTCCTGTGCATTTATGCCACTGAGGTATTTAAACATTTCTTATCATATTCTTCTATCCTGCCTTTCCTCCAAAGTATACATATTAAGATCTTTAAATCTGTCCCCATATGCCCTATGACAAAGTCCACTGTCCATTTTGGTAGCCACCCTCTGTCCAGACTCCATCTTGTTTATATCCTTTTGAAGGTGCAATCTCCAGAATTGTACACAATACTCCAAATAAGATCGTACCAAAGACTTATACAGAGGCACTATCACCTCCTTCTTTCTGCTGGCCATTCCTCCCCATCTGCACTCAAACATCCTCCTGGCTTTCATCATCACCTTTTCTACCTGTTTAACCACCTTAAGATCATCTGAAACAGTCACGCTCAGGTCTTGCTCTTCTTTCATGAACAGAAGTACTTCACCCTCTGTATTTATGGCTCCCTTGGATTTTTGCTGCCCAAATGCATGACCCTGCATTTTTTAGTATTAAATTTCAGCTGCCAAATTCTTGACCATTCTTCAAGCTTAGCAAGCTCCTTCTTCATGTTATCTACTCCTTCCTTCCTGGGTGTCTACTCTATTGCAGATTTTGGTATCATCTGCAAAGAGGCAAACCTTACCCGACAGCCCTTCCGCAATATCACTAATAAAATGTTAAAAAGAATCAGACTAAGGACAGATCCTTGCAGTACACCACTGGTTACATCTTTCTCCTCAGAGTAAGCTCCATTTACTTGCACCTTTTCTCACTTCTAATCCAGTTGGTCACTTTAGGGTTTATAAGTCGTCTGTGCAGAATTCTGTCAAAGGCTTTTCTGAAATCTAAGTAAGCCACATCTAGGGCTCTCCCTCGATCTAACTCTCTGCTCATAAGATATTAATTAGATTTGTCTGACAAGACCTGCCCCTAGTAAAACCATGCTGTCTCAGATCCTGTAATCCATTAGACTTACCTCACTGTTCTCTATTTTAGTAGTGTTTTGAATAATTTACTCAAAACAGAGATCAGGCTAACCGGCCTGTATTTCTCAAGCTCATCCTTACTTCTGCTTTTGTGTAAAAAGATCACATGAGCCCAGGGCCGGCCCAAGGGTTTCTGTCACCTTAGGCAGAAAACTGTGGTACAGTGTCCCTCCCCCCCCATGCCAAGCCACGCCCCACTGCCTCTGATTCCATCTTGGGGGGGAGGTGGGGGTAGGGGTGGCGGCAGCAGTATTTTAAAAGTGACGGCTTTCTGCCATTACTTTGTTGCCTGTGGAATGCCGTGTGCTTCGGCACACACAACCTGCCTCTTCTGACCCCCCCAACAGTAAGTTGCATTGGGCGGGGATCAGAAGTGGCAGGCCATGTGTGCTGAAGCACATGGTCTGCTGCAGGCAACAAAACAGAGGTGCAAAGTCGCCACCCTGGTCAGCCGCGTAGCTCGCCTAGTGGACGGGCCAGCCCTGCATGCACCTTTCTCCAGTCCTCTGGGACCACTCCTTACTCTAATGACGGACTGAAAAGGTCAGACAGTGAAGCCGGTAGAACTTCCTCAAGTTCCTTCAATAATCTGGGATGTATCTCATCCGGCCCCATAGCATTGTCTAATTTTAGTTTACTCGTACCTACGTAGTTCCTCACAAACATAGTCTTCTGAAAATTGTTCAGGATCCCCTTTACTACTGTTCCTATTTATGGATGTTTTCTGAAGTCCTGATCCTGGCCCTTCATCTATGAACACAGAACAAAAATATTTGTTAAGGAATTCTGCTTAATCGTCATCAGATTCTACATAGTAACATAGTAAATGACGGCAGATAAAGACCAGTATGGTCCATCTAGTCTGCCCAGTAAATGGCAAGAGTAGGTGCACCTGCCACTCCGTGCAGGCCACCCCTCCCCGTGTCTTTGTTTTAGGGGTGAACCCTCCCCATGTCTTTGTTTTAGGGGTGAACCCACCGCTCCGTGTAGGACACCCCTGTATGTTGAGAAATTAGTTATGTTTATTTTGATTTTATCCTGTTGCTGTAAAGCGATCACTGTGTATGTCCCATGCCATTTTGAATTCTGTCACTGTATTTGCCCCCACCACTTCCATCGGGAGGGTACTCCAGGCATCCACCACCCTTTGTATTTCCTGACATTTCCTGACAATTTACCCCCTTGCAGCTTCATGTTATGCCCTCTAGTTTTACAGTTTCCCGTCTTTGGAAGAGGTTTGTTTGTTCATTATTTCTCTAAGTATTTAAAGTTCTGAATCATATCTCCCCTGTCCCTCCTCTCCTCCAGAGTGTACATATTTAGGTCTTCAAGTCTCTTCCCATAAGGCTTCTGATGCAGGCTCCAAATCAGTTTGGTCGCCTTCCTCTGAACAGTTTCCAGTCTTTTTATATCCTTTGTAAGATATGGTCTCCAAAATTGAACACAGTATTCCAAGTGAGGCCTTAACCAGTGACTTATACAGTGGCATTAGTACCTCTTCCTTTCTGCTGGCAATTCCTCTTTGTTTGCAACCCAACATCCTCCTGGCCTTTGCCACCGCCTTGTCATACTGTTTTGCCACCTTGAGATTCGCAGAAATAATCACACCAAGGTCTTTCTCCTGGTCTGTGCATACCAATCTCTCTCCCCCATCGCGTACATTTCACCTGGATTTCTGCTTCCCAAGTGCATGACACTGCACTTCTTCGCATTAAATCTTAACTTTACTGCCAAACATTGGACCATTCTTCCACTCTGTTGCAAATTTTCGTGTCATCTGCAAAAGACAGACTTTTCCATGCAGTTCTTCAGCAATATCACTCACAAATATATTGAACAGTGCCGGGCCCAGGACTGAACCCTGGGGCACCCCGCTAATCACCCTCCTTTCATCCGAGTGAGCTCCATTTACCATCACCTTCTGTCGTCTGTCAGTCAACCAATTTCTGATCCAGTTCACCACCTTGGGACCCATCCCCAAACTACTGAGTTTATTGATAAGCCTCCTATGAGGAGCAGTATCAAAGGCTTTGCTGAAATCCAGGTAGATGACATCCATCACATGCCCCTGATCTAGTTCTCTGGTCACCCAGTCAAAGAACTCAATCAGATTTGTTTGGCAAAATTGTCCTTTGGTAAAACCATGTTGCCTCGGATCATGCAACCTGTTGGTTTTGAGAAAGTCCACTATTCGCACTTTCAGAAGCGCCTCCATTACTTTTCCCGCCACTGAAGTAAGGCTCACGGGCCTGTAGTTTGTCACTTCTTCCCTGTCACCACTTTTGTGAAGAGGTACCACATCTGCCCTTCTCCAGTCCTGAGGAACTACTCCTGTTTCCAAGGATCTGTTGAAAACATCCTTTAACGGCCCTGCAAGAACCTCTCTGAGCTCTTTCAGTATCCTGGGATGTATCCCATCTGGTCCCGTGGCCTTGTTCACTTTCTCTTCTTCACATTTGAGTCTGAGAATACCATTTTTGTACTTCCTCTTCTCACTAATATATCTGAAAAATGTCTTGTCCTCCCCATTTTATTGCATTGGCTATTTTTTATTCTATTTGTATCTTTGCTTTCCTGACTACTTTCCTAGCTTCTCTAAGTTTTTTCCAGATATTGATGCTTGTCTTCCTCTTTCTGTGATTTCTTATATTTTATGAAGGCCACCCTTGTTTTCCTCACCTTTTCAACTACTTCTTTCAAGAACTATAGTGGCATCCTTATCCTTTTACATTTATTTACTTTACTAACAAAAAGGTTTTTTTGCCCTTAAAATATCCCCTTTTAGTTTTGCCCATTTCCTTTCTACATCCCCAGCTGTTCCCATCCAGCTAACAACTCTTTGAGGTATTGTCTCATCTTGACAAAGTTAGTTTTCCTAAAATCTAGGGCCCTTCTTTTGAATGGACTTTATCAGCCCTGGTCCTTACCCTGAACTATACCATCTGGTGATCACTGAATGCGAGATGATCTCCCACTATGACATCAGAAACACTTTCCCCATAGATAAGGACCATGTCCAGTATGGTTCCTTCATGGGTGGATTCTGTTACCAATTACTGGAATATGGGCAGCAGAAGCCCTGGCCACACTGCCCCCCTTCCAAGCCATGTTGCCCCCCCTCCTGAGCCATGCCACTGCTCCCCACCACCAATTTCATCGGTGGAGGGGGATGGCTCAGCTTATGCAGCAGCGGCCCATGGCAGGCCATGTGCTTCAGCACACATGGCCTGCCTCTTCTGACCCTCCTTCTACACATTGTTCTGTTGGAGGGGGTTCAGAAGTGGTAGGCCATGTGTGCCAAAGCACATGGCCTGCTGTGGTTCCCTTGCTGTACCACCAACTGAGGCCTGCTGCCCCAGGAGGCTGCCTAGCCCACCTAATGTATGAGCCAGCCCTGGCTGGAATGATTCTCTGGATGACCCTGGCTGGAATGATTCCCTGGATGACCCTGTAGAGAATCCAGGATCCCCTTACTTCTAGATGACACCACAGCAGGGATGTGCAAATCAACATTCAGTATATTGAAATCACCTGTCAGTAGCACTTCTCCTTTTATGGCCCTACTGTGAATGTCTTCAATTAAATCTCTCTTCACTTCTTCTGCCTGTGAAGGGGAACTGCATAGTACACCAATGCAAATGGATTCCCCATTCCGTCTTTCTAGTTTAGCCCACAGTGCCTCCTCCTTCCCTTGTAGCTTTAATGTTTTTTACATATAGTCCCACTTCTCCTCCCCTTCTTCCTACCCTGTCCTTCCTGAATAAAGTATAGCCCAGTATAATTGCATTCCAGTCATGGTTGTCCGTGAACCGTGCCTTTAACCGCCACTAAATCCAACTCAGTCTCTTCCATGAAAGTCTCCACATCTGGGATCTTATTTCCCATCCTAAGGGCATTCATGCACACTGTTTTCCAGACATTGCCCCTTTTACCCATTTCTACAGTGATTTTTAATGCTTCACTTAACTGAGAGCTTCTACTTACCTGGGGGCTTTATTTACCCATCCCCAACAAATCTAATTTAAAGCCCTCTTCAGTATGTTAGCCAGTCTGCTGCGGAAGATGCTTTGATCCTTCTTGGATAGGTGGACGCCATCTCTGTTCAGCAGCCCCTTGGAAAATCATCCCATGGTCCAGGAAACGAAAATGCTCTCGATAACACCATTTATCCAGCAATGCATTCATCTCCAGGATGGGGGCTTCCCTGCCTTGGCATCTACTCTTTACAGGGAGGATTGAAGAGAACACCACCTGCACCCCTATCTGCTTCACCCTCTCTCTTGATATGCTCAGAGGGATACCTGGCACTATCATTTGTGCCGACATGGCTTTTCTTTGGTCCTAGGCACAAACGAGCTTCCAATTTATGGCAGAATTAGTCACTGAATAACAAGTGTTTTAGTGATTTGTATCCATTCTCAGTCTCACCAACTGAAGATATACCATATTTAAATGTTCTTTAAGATAATATTGTGTGGAAAGATCATCTTCCTTCTTGGTGGTATTCTGGGATCACCTCTAAATCAGAGGATAAGCAAAGATTAGAATCAGTCACCTTGTCTTTTCCAAAGTGCTGTCAGTCCTGGGCATGTTGAGTTGAAAGAATCCCGAAAGCTCGACAGCTCAGGGAAAGGAAGAATAGAGAAACTCACAACCTCACATTCACAAGCAAGTCTCCGAATAATGGTGGATGTTACGTGGATATGTATGCTTGGTGGAATGATCTGTGAATATTCAATGACACGCTACAGATGGTACCATCATGGTACGGGGGCAGAGTGCGGCAGAACTCCAAAGTTACCCAGAGAAGGCTTCAGTTTATTCAGAGAGTTCTCCGTCTATACGACATCAACAACTGTCCAGATGCAGGTGCTGAATATTTGCAATATTTGTAAATGCCGTGCCGGTGTTTAAAAAGGAACTATACCAACCATGATGTTTCACTATCAGCCTGTCAAATCCTGTGTAGGGGCAGGAGTTTAAAGAATACTGTCACATAGCCTGAAGAGTTATAAAAACGTGAAATTTCAGAAAGGCTCCGGGTTCTGCCGGTATTCATCACTTTGCATACCCACGCTTCAGAACAGGGTCTATCTTTAGTTTCAGTTTAACATTACAAACTCGAATGCAACACAGCCCCCGATGAATAATAAGAAAGCGTAATCATTCCAACTCTGTCATTCCAATTATATTGTTTGGGGGAATGCACCAAGAGTCCTGAACATTGAAGATAATTAAGTGAGTTTTTGATGTTTAACCCCAACAAGTAACGAAGAAGAAAAGAAATGATGAAACAGCCTATTAAGTATTACTGAGGGACACGCTGCAGTTTCGGGGCTGCTTTGTGGTCTCCGTGCTGCTTCCTCACCGTGGCTGTTTTCTTTTCTTTTTTAGGTGGTCTGATGGGTGGAGACATGACAACCGGTGCAGGCACCAGTGCAGGTAAATAAATGGGAAAATAGCATATCATACTGCAGTTAATAAGGGAGCATTAAAGTATTGAGGGTGGTACAGGAGCTAAAGTACTGCACCCACCCCTCTCAAAATGGAAAATGATTCATTCTTAACTTTGCAAGTGTCTTAAGATGGGTTTATTCCTTCGACACACTCCAGTTTGTGTAAAATATTCTGCTGGTTTATTTTTGAATTTTCTATACCGCATTCGTATGAAAATATCACAGTGATTTGCATAATAAACAGTTTAAATAATAAAATGAGGGGTTAATAATATAAGCCACAGCAGGCCTGTGCAGACTGCACACACATCGTTACCCATCACCCTTCATGAAATGCTTGAGAAAAGAAGGAGGTTTCCAGACCTTTCCTAAACTTTAGAAAGGACACTTCTGTTCTAAGGTAGTGAGGCAGGCACATTCCATAATACTGGACCTACATTGTAGAAAACACATTGGCGAGTATGTTCAGGTCTAGTGTTATTCACTGCTGGTATAACCAATCAATTTTGTTCCTCGGAATGAAGTGTCCGTCTTGCGAAGGATGGAATCCACAGAGCGAACAACTAAGCCAGTTGATCTGTATAAAGTGCTTTATGTGCTAATGTCAATGTCTTAAATTTAAAAACAGGTAGCCAATGATGTATTAAAAGCGGAATAATATGGTAAATTTGTTCAAATGTGTGATATGTTTTGCTATTAGATTATGGATCATTTAGAGTCACTTTAGAGATGATCATTTAAGACCATTATAAAGTGAATTACATTATTCAATACAATTTAAGATCAGGGTATGCATTAATGCAAAATTAATTAGGAGAACTTTCCAGAGGGTCACCGTGAGTCAACACCGAGTCGACGGCACTTGACAACAACACATGCATTAATGATAACAAATGAACCTCTCTCAGAAACCAGACTGTTGGGTGGAGGGGGAGGGGCAGAGGGGGGGGGACAGTATATTTTTCATTTTTAAATTATCATTTAATTGAAAGAAAACATTGAGATTTACATTAGTAGTTTTGCCATCAAATTTTTTTTTCCTTTAGAGATTATCATTAAGTAATCACAGGGAATATTTTATTTTCTACCTTGGGCTAATTGTTTAACAGCTGTCTTAAGAACAAAATTAGGGCCTTATTTACTAACCTGCCCTGATGCGTTAACATGTGTTAAGTCGTGTGTGAACTTGCTTTAACGTGAGTTGTATGTTTAGATCCTTATTTTCCAAAGTGTAGTAATCGCCCAAATTAATGCACAGTAACTGAAAAACCTCTGCATTAACACATGGGATCATAACCAGCATTTTCGGTAAGGTTGTTGTGCAGTTAACACAGACAAAAAGCGACTACTGCCATTAACTTATGGCAGGTAATCTGCAATGCAGCTTGAGGGGTTTTTAGCCACTATATGTTACCTACTGCATTCATGAATAATGTACAGTCACTAGCTCTGCTTGGATCCTAAGGAGCAATCCCTGCCCACTCCCCACCCCAAAATGGCATTTTTAGCATTAGCTGTTTAATGTAAAATTACCAAGTGCTAGCAGTAAACACAAGCCCACACTAACTGTTTGCATGTGGTAGTTCTTGCACTGGACAGCTAATCCACCTTAGGAAATAGGCCCCTTTGGCAATAATGGGGCCTATTTACTAACTAAGATTAATGCACATTGAAAGTGCATTAACACAGGTTTGGAAATGAAGCTATTTGTGGAGTTCCGATTTTCTTCATTGTTGAATACAAAGATATTAGCTCAGGAATGAGCTCTACTAAGCCTGAAAACTCGGCATCTTTAAATATTCACCAGCCTGAGCAAGGTCTTGGGCCCGATATTCAGCAGTGGTAGCTTTGTGCTGCTAACCTGGCTAGCCATCGCCACTAATGACTAACCCCGAATAATCAATGCTGGGGCCATATCCAGCCACCGGCACTGAATATCCGAAGGAGCTGCAGAACCCAGAAGCTAACCGGATAGTGACGGTATTAGGCCAGCCTTTGCCACACCTGACTTTACCCATGGGTCGCTAACCGGGCAGCAGCTGAATATCACCACTCCTGATTAGCGATGAGTGCTATCTTCTCTCTGTCCCGCAACACCCATGACACTCCCCGATTCTAACTGGATAGCATTGTGTTAGTGCCGCTGAATAACCCACTAACCGGCATGTACATGCCAATCCCTTTGAACATCCCCCTCTTGTCTTTACACAGATTTAGAATTAGTTTATACCATACTGATTCTATCTGTGCTTTGTTAATGCTATTTAAGATTTTTTGCGGGCTATGGGCTCTTATTGGGAGTGTGGCCCTCAAAAAGCCTAAAAAAAATCTTTTCTGGAAGCAGCAGAATAACCTGTACATGTTCGATTAGGTGTGACTGAAAGCGGCATTTCTAGCCAGAAAGCCATAATCAAAGGAAAAATGAAAACCAAATAAATGAATGTTGATTCTCAATGGTGTGCAAGAAAGGAAAGAATTATTTTCTACTAAACTGCACGAAACTGCACAAAAGCTTCAAAAATGCACTGAGGCCGATTTTATATACTCTCATAGAGGAAACATGTTGCCTTGCACCCATTTTCCCCCTCTGTTATAAGGTGATGTAAGCGTGTGTTACTTTATAAAAGAGGGGCGTATAGATGAGCCAGAACTGAGGCACGATGGTTACCCCTGCTCTAGAGCAGACATAGCTGGCCATGCCTAGATCATCATAGTGATGCGCGTAAGTCAGAATATTCTACAAATTACACACGTCATTCGAGACACCACCCACACCAAGCACCACTCCGTGCACACCCCAGTGGAACTTCTGCACGACGCCTGCACGTACTTACAGAGTAGCCACCATGCAAAGTGCATGGGGAAATACTCATTTGCCCACATAAGTCCTTTAGAATAGGGGCTTACACGTGCAACCTTCTGTGGGGACCTTATATAATTGCCCATTTAAAGGTCAATTATGGCAAGTGCCTAGGGGCCTGATTCTGGGATGCGGGTTGCAGGACTGCAGCCCTGCAAGCCTTTGGGACTCTATTCCTCCTCCTGCTTTCCCTGGACATCCTGAGCAGCAGGATGGGGAGAGCTGGCAGGGGGCGGCAGAAGGTGGGATCTGTGCGGAGCAGGGGAAGGCCAGCCCTACAGGACGTACAGGGCCGATTCAGATCACAACCCTGTATGTCCTGCCAGGTCAAAGGGGATGTGCTGCTTATTCCACCTTTAAGATGGAATAAGCAGCATCGGCCAGGGATCATGGCCGGGGTTCTCTCTGGGGCCAGGGCCGGGTGCAAAGGGGTTCCCACTGCCCAATCCAGTCCCCAACTGGCCAGTCGTGGGTCAGGCGGCAGGGAAGAGGGGGAAGACATCCCTGCAGGCAGGCAGGGGCATGATGGGCCGTCCTCTGGCCCGATTCTGTATACCGTGGGAACATTTAGTTCTCACGGTCCAGAATCGGGTCCTAATGGGCCCGTCTTCTTCAAGAACGTCTGGACAGCCTGGATGTCCCCCTCTCTGAATCGGGCTCTATATGTCCTTATAAATTAGGGTAAAATAACAACTATAAACTACCAAAGATTGATCCAGATAAACCCAACCTATAATATCGAACAAAGGAACATATCCAATACTCTCTCACATATTTCTCTCATCCTCATCAATGCTAGGTCAGTTAGAAACAAAACTCCACTTTTAACCGACTTAGTAAAGACAGATGGTCCTGACATCCTTTGTGTTACCGAGACATGGTTAACAGAACCTGACTCAGTACTATTAAACCAGATAAAAGTGCAAAGATACTCCATCTTCACGTGCAATAGGAACCGATCTAGGGGAGGGGGAGTTCTCATTTTAGCGAAATCTAACCTCAACTTATCCTCTACCATCTGTGAAACCCAAGATGACATGAACATCCTCAAGGTAGAAAACAAAGACATAGCGATCTGTCTGATATATAGATCCCCATCTACAAACAATCAAAACCTAGCCACCATTCTAGAATATGCATGCAACTCATCAATAAGAAAACCCCTTATTATGCTAGGTGATTTTAACCTACCTTCCTTATCTAATAATCAAGAAACATCATTCTTAGAGGCGATGGAAGAAATGGGTTTTAAACTAACAGTTAATCACCCAACTCATATCAAAGGCAACATCCTTGACTTAATATTCATTCCAACACATTACTTTACATCACCATTTTATACCCCTCCCTCCATATCTCAGGTTCCCTGGTCTGAACACTTTATGATAAGATTATCACTGCAACCCTCGCAGTCTACTGAAGTACATACTGACATTCCCTACCAAGGTCGGAAGTTTCGTCCGTTCAACAAAGACACATTTCTTGAAACAGCCCTCACCAGGTTAAACCCTTTTACCATTAACCTTGATGAAGCAATATCAAACTGGAATGCTATAATAGGTTCTGCAGCTAAGCCATTTCCTTCACAGAGACGCTATAAGCCCAGAATAAATGAAAAATGGTATACTGCCGAACTAGCAACATTAAGGAAAGGTCTCAGGAAAATGGAAAATATCTGGAGGATGAAGAAAACTACTGAACTTAGAATACAATATTTTTCTCAGCTCAAAGCATATAAAGAGGCAATTAATACCGCCAAAAAACTTTACCACTCCAAAGTACTATCTAAAGCCATAAACCGTCCTAGGGAATTATTTGAGATTGTTAAATCTCTAACCAAATCCTCAGTTAATGATACAGGCAAGCTCTCCATTAACCCCCAAGTCCTAGCCGACCATTTCGCAAATAAACTTAAGCAAAACTGCCATTTCACGCCAGCCTCTCTCACACTCCAAGATGACTTCCACCTTGAATTGAAAGCCTTCCAGCCTATACACATACTCAATTGCTTCAAACAATCTCCAATCTTAATACTACAACATCTCTGTTAGACCCTTGCCCAGTGGCATGGATAAAAGCAACAAAAGCTGAACTTGCCCCAGACTTGTTGAGCATAGTGAATCAATCTCTTTACCAGGAATATATATCTGAAACCCTTAAAAGGTCAGCAATACGTCCACTATTAAAGAACAAAAAATTGGACAGCAATGACCCAACTTCTTATCGTCCCATTGCAAGTATTCCATTTCTTGCTAAAATTATTGAAAAGGTTGTACAGATTCAATTGCAGGACTACATAGATTCATCTGCGCCATTAGATGAATATCAATATGGATTCCGTCCTCACCACGGTGTGGAAACCCTACTATTAGTGCTATTTGATACTACCATCAGAGGTATCGATAACACTAAGCAAGCCTTTATTCTCATATTCCTTGATATCTCATCTGCTTTCAACAATGTAAACCATGCCACCCTCATTTCTAGACTTGCCCAAATTGGCATTAAAGAAAAAACCCTCGATTGGTTTAAATCCTACTTCTCTAACAGAACCCAATACGTACAAATAGATCAAATGGCATCAGCACCTTTCCCACAAGAACAGGGCATCCCTCAAGATTCTGCCCTCTCAGCTCTATTGTTTAATCTGTACCTGCAACCCATCTGTACGATTTTTAAACGCCATAAGATAAATTACCACATATGTGCGGACGATATCATGTTATAATGACATTTTGATGTTTCCAACCCTGACTATAACAATATATATCAATGCCTATCAGAAGTAGAATTATGGCTGAAATCAATGAACATGAACATTAACTTTAAGAAAACAGAAGCAATTTTTATAACAAGGAACACAAACTTTACCCCACCGTCTGAAATCAACACTGGAAAGACTCTCATACCAGTTAAAGATGAGATTAAATATTTAGGAATCACACTTGACAGGACTCTCACCCTTACACAACATATAAAACAGACTGTGAAAGCCATATACTATAAGTTAAGGACTATCCAACAGTTGCGACCGTTAATAGATAGCTCTGACTTCAGATCAGTAGTCCAAACTCTAATAATGCCCCATCTAGATTACTGCAATGGTATTCTTCAAGGAACCACTAAAAAAAAATCTACACACTTTACAACTAGCGCAAAATGTCACAGCAAGAATCATCTACAAAGCGAAAATATCTGACCACATATCTCCTATTCTCTACTCACTGCACTGGCTTCCCGTGTCATGTAGAATTATGTATAAAATCTTAGTTACCACGTTCAAGATTATTAATAAAATAGCACCGTCCTTTCTGTCCATGCTCATCAATGTCTCACATGAAAACAGATTAAGAAGAAGAGCAAACTTACACATGCTTCTAATCCCGGATTCCATTCGAAAAACAAATAGGAAGACAAGTAATTCTGCTTTTTCATTCTCTGCACCAACGCTGTGGAACAACCTTTCAATCGAGCTCAGAGAAATTAAAGACCTCCATCTATTTAGAAATGAATTAAAAACTCACCTATTCACCATGCACTATTACAACCTCCAACATGATAATATTCAGATTCCACAGTTTAATATTGAACAAAAACCATACTTTGACCCTACCTAGATATAATCCCACAGCGAACAGCCATTAATCCACCTAGAGTAGCTAACTGAATTCAGTCAATCATTCCCAAATGTAAATAATCACATTTAATTTTCTTTGTATATAGTTCTAGGTTACGGCACGTTTTTTGCCGCATTCCTAATTTTACTCTGTTGCTTAATCTGGGTTAAACATCAAAAATGTTCTTCAATTGTTATATGTTAAATAGTTCTCTATTATTAAGTTATTTGTCAAAAAATGTTCTTCAATTGTTATATGTAAAATAATAGTTCTCTATTATTAAGTTTTATGTTCATTGTAAACCTCCACTGATCTCTGGAAGAGGCGGTATAGAAAATTGTATAAATAAATAAAATAGGTGCCTTCTTGCCCTCTCGATCTAGGGAGCATATAAAATTGCTCTCATAGACTTTCTACATTTAAGAGTAGGTTTACTAAAAATGTTTAAGCACATTGATGCCCAGGAATTAGTGCAGAGGACTGCACTCCCTTCTGGGGGCATATACGCATGTCCCGGTGCCGTTAACCCCTTGAGGAGGCAGTAAGTACATTCGTGCTAAAGGCAGCATTTGTCGTTAGCGTGCGCTCATGACATCCATGCTAATCATGATGTGCAATGTACACCCATGTTCCATCCCTACTCCGGCCACTCCCTGCCCCATCGTGTGATTAATTGATTAGCATGGGATTTTACCACGGTGCAGCGCAGCACGCGTAGTGCGCAATAACCCTCATTCTGGCAGTTTGCACAGTTTAATAATCATGCCCCTTAATGACATACAAAATATGCATAACAATTGTGCATAGGAGCACTGCCAATTTACAAAACAAAGGATTTATCTTTAAGTGCCACTGCTGAAGACATACATCCTTTTGAATATCAAGTTCACAGTTGACAAGTCATTATGCTGCAAAATTATGCAACATATAAAACAATGTCCCAAGTGAAACAAGACGAATCCTAATTATAATTTTTGTCGGGTGCAATGTCTTGGGAACAGGTGATGGATTTCTCTCCCCACCCCCCCCCCCCCCCACTGCAGCAAACTCTTTTCATCAAATATTTTTATAAAATGGCTACTTAGATCAGAAGCACGCCGGTTACCACGCATAGTTGAACTGTGAGGAAAGCCCAGTATACACGACATGGCACATTTCGGGTAGTCACCTTGACCCTGCTTCAGGCATTACAGGACCGTAAGTTTACCGGCATTCATGTAATGCCTGAAGCAGGGTCAAGGTGACTACCCGAAATGTGCCACGTCATCTATACCAGGCTTTCCTCACAGTTCTATTGTGTGTGGTAACCGGCGTGCTTCTGAGCTAAGTAGCCATTTTATACAAATATTTGATGAAAAGGGTTTGCTGCGGTGGGGAGGAGAAATCCATCTCCTGTTCCTGAGACAGTGCACCCGACAAAAATTATAATTAGGATTTGTCCTATTTCACTTGGGACATTGTTTTATCTGATGTATTAGTTTGGTCTCCAAGATTACAGGGTGATTTTTGCAACGTTATGCAAAGCAGACTTAACAGCTATGAGCACAGAGTAAAAACACGTGCAAAAATAGTTTTACAAATGCAAGGTTGCCAAAATTTAAGGACACTTCCATGGCAAAGAGGTTTCTAGCAAATCTACACCTTCAGTTTTGCCACCAGGCTCATTTGCACACATAATGACACATGTAAGAAACTAATTTTGCACTGCTTAGTACATTGCCCTCCCTTTAGATCTGTTCACTGTGCTCTTACAGGGTCTTTCATTCTCTAGCAAATCTCTCTTACTAGTCATGAAAAGGTGCTGTGTTGGTGATAGTAATTTGCTGCATCTGTGATATGACATGACTCTGGTCATTTTAACATCTGAGAAACAAAATCATTCCCAGAGAATGGGGAGGAAAAGATATGATTATTTTCTTGCAGAGCACACCATTAACTATTTTACTCACCTTTTTTTAATATAAGGCCTTTGTTAAAATTTCTGCTCCTGAAATAGCACTAATTTGCTTCATAAATTTGAGTGGCATTTTGGAACAGATCTAAGATATTTTTTGAGTGAATGAAAATATCAGGCAAAACAACAATATGATATTTAGTGCCGTCAATGGCAAGCTCTGTAGCTTAAATTGCTAGTTATTCGGTTGCCAATCAGCCCTATTCTCTCAACAACTGTGCAAGAAAATTGCAGTTATCTTCCTTATCAAAAGATGTTCTGTATAATAAAGTTTAAAAGACCCATTTTAGCAATGCGTGAGAGTTGTAAGACCTCGACTAGGCTAAAGTCCCCGATTGCCAGGCTGGCACAAGGAGAAGAAATGACTTGCCATGGATTGCCCTACTCACAGACGCCCTCTACTGGCTTGTCAAGGTAAGTATTCTGCCTTTAGTACTCTGAGAGATTGCAGCTGCTATGATGTTTGCTTAAATTTAAAGCAATAGTGAATGCTTTAAAAGAAGATAAAATTAACAAAAGGGAGATGAAAAAAAATAATGCATGAGTTAAAAAGCAAGTTACTTAAAAAATGATCAGTGTTCAGTATGGCAGGGGTTATATACTTGTACTATCAAATTATTTCAGATTATGGACTAGGGGTGGGGGAACTGTTTGGCCATTTCCAGTGCAGTAGATGCACTTGATTTTGCAAACACAATATATCGTGGACACCTTATTGATTCATTGGTGGGCAGAGGGAAGTTTACAGAAAATGCATCATACATTTTTAATTGCATGAATAGACTTTGTCCTTAGTCTGGCATTAAAGACCTAAAGCTACAGTATAAGTGCTCCTTCTTTGAGCATGACATACAGAGCACTAGAAGGGATTTGATAATGGGCCAAAGGGGGGGTGAGAGGTCAGTCTGAGGTTCAACCGTCTGCCCCATTAGTATCTCCAAACAATACTGCTATTTTGGAGAGTCTTCCCTCTTCATGATATAGAAGGGTGAACACAAAATGTTCTCTTTCTTCATCGTTTGCCTGGAGAAACAGAAAAGTCTGTGTGCTTCTGACTTGGTAGCTTAGAGCTGGTGGCAGAGTTATGCGGTTTAGTCTGTTAAGGGCAACACTTCTTGCCAGATTAGAACTATAGAAATGTCTATATTTTTCAGAAAAAAGCACATTTTTCAAAATATACGGCCTGGCATAAGAATTTGGTGCATTTTCACTCAAGGCTGCGTAGATCATCTTGTGGCTTTTAAATGCATGATGATATCCATTTCTCTCCTTCACTGACAAATTTCACAATAAAAAGGAGATTAAAAAACAGTTCTCAGTAGGTTAGTCAAGCACTAGCTTGGAAAATTATATCATTCTATGGTCTGGATTCTTCTGACTAATAACCATAAAGTCAGCCACAGTTTTACCTTGGGAGCCCACCCAAGACATAAATACAACTTAAGAAAACTGACTTCTTTTTTTAATATCTGACACCAGCAGTGGTATTTTTAACTAAAGCCAAGGTTATCTCAGGTTTGTTAAAAGTAAATTCATTCTTTGTTCTCCGGTTGGATGGTTTGTGTCATGTGACATGTGCCACTGCCAACTAAATTAAAGTGTGCATTCCCCATTTCCCATTTCATCATAATTTCTGCACACTAAAAATAGCCAAGCCTTTGGCACCATCCTCTTAAACCAGGGATTGTTGATTGAAAGGGAAGAACTAGAACTCACAGGACCTAGAAAAAGATGCTCAGAAACCACTTTCCAGCTACGCCCAGACGTTTTGAGCCAAAGTCATAATGTTAAATAAGAGATGTGCTACCTGTTTACTTAGTATAATGGGAAAAGTTGCTCTAATGTCTAGGGAACTCATGCAGCTTATTCCTACATTAAATGGAAGCCACTTCATTTACATTGTGGCTAACTTGACAAGAAGCAAATAATAAGATATGCTGAGTGTTTTTACTGCTGTACATTATCAGAGCTATAATTTCATGTAGTGGTTTAGTGTTGCTTAAATGTTGAAAGCGGAGCAAATGATGATTTCAAATAGTGGCTGACTGGTACTACTGCAGACCAGAGTCTTACCATTTTGCTCTCCAGTAGCAGCCACAAAACTGACATACTATTTTTATGCCTCGGTGCATCTGCTGTGATCTCTTACTAATCATGACCTCAGAGGTTCGTTTTTATTTTTGGGCACAGAGTCTACAGTCCCCTGGAGGTGTTCCGCTGTTGACGGCAGGCTTGTACAGTTTACTCAAACTGCCGAACAAATAGAATGTAGTTTCAAACACTTCATGAGAAAGAAGGAAGTCTTGCATACTGCTCACGCCATTTTTATTCTTCATGTTCCAAAATCTGAAAACCAATTTTATGCCTGACCTAGTATCCAGTGTCAGTACAAGTTAGTAGATGATCTGACCCAGAATGATTAAGTGCATCAGCACGTCTGCAAAGAGTTTATTCATTTCTGCTTTGATTTGATCATTTGCTTGACATTAGTGGTCTACCGGAGAACACTGAAATACAGCTGTGTGCAAAGGTTTAGGCACCCCTGATCAAATTTCTGTTTTAATAAATCCTTAAGGGCCTTGTTTACTAAACTGTGGTAAGATTTTGCAGTTGCCACATTAATTGTAAAATTCATGCATTGGAATTGAAAAATCTCTGCATTAACTGTTGGGGCACCCCTAGCAGTTCCCCTTTCCGTTAATGCAGAGGAAATGCTTTTACCATGTGTTAAGTACATTGCAGATAACGTGATACAGTTATTTACACCAGTTCAAGTGGTGTTAACTGCACCATGCTATCTGCCATGATAACTACCTTCATTTTAACAGTAAGGCATAGTCCCTCCATTCCATGTCCTCTACTGCATTATCTTAGTAGCAGCTGGCAGGACCATACCAAGCCAGAAATGTGCCCTGTGCAACTCATGAAACTGATGCCCCCAACTCCACCCAATCACACGCAGGAGCTTGATCTTTTGGGGCTTTCTGGAAGTTCAGAGATGACATTAGTGCCCCTTCTGTACTTGTTCCCTCTGCGGCCACAGCACTTGCACAGTCCTTGGTACAACCCTGGCAGGTGGTGAGCATTAACCGTTGACACACCATGCCGTTAATGCCCAGGCTGTACTGTTAGCATGTGCTAACTGCCATGTTAACAGCTAATGCAAATTAGTAAATAGGCCCCAAGTGAATAGAAGCTGTCATTACTTCTACATGGTACAAAGTTAAACACCCCAACTTTTGTACAAACGTTTATAGACTTGCTTATTTTAGCAGATTGAGAATAATAAAATAAGTAAACATGGTAGGTTCAAAAATCTGGACGCCCAATTAATTCATTGCTAGTTGTTAAACAGGCCCAAAATGTTTAATGACTTCAGTCAGTACAGTTCTACAGGTATAGCAACACTACTGTTTACCATGGATCATCATCTGGACACAATTACTCCAGTGTCAGCCAAACCTTTCAGCACGTTATTTGTAGTGATCTGTACCAGGGCCGGATTTACGTATACGCCATGTACGCCATGGCGTAGGGCCCACAACCGGCAGGGGCCCACAAAAAATAGAACCAGGTTTTTTTTTTTTTCAACTCGATTAAAAAAAAAACCTGGTGGCTGCCGCCGCGGGGCCCCCTCTGCTGCCGCGGGGGCCCCGTCTACAAGATGGTCGGGTCGGGTCGGGTCTCGTCTCCCTCCCTCCCTCCCGGCTGCGAGAGACGCGAAGATAGAGCGTCTCCTCGCGTCTGTGTTAAGCCCGCAGGGGCTGATGGGAAATCCCATCAGCCCCTGCGGGCTTAACACAGACGCGAGGAGACGCTCTCCCTTCGCGTCTTTCGCAGCCGGGAGGGAGGGAGGGAGAGAGACCCGACCGGACCCGACCCGACCCGACCCGACCCGACCGGACCCGACCAGCGTGTAGACGGGGCCCCCGCGGCAGCCGAGGGGGCCCCGCGGCGGCAGCCACCAGGTGTTTTTTTTTAATTATATTTTACTTTAGGCCGGGGGGGGGGTAGGAGTCCTACCCCCCCCGGCCTAAAGTAAAAATTAATTTAAAAAAAAAACCTGGTGGCTGCCGCCGCGGGGCCCCCTCTGCTGCCGCGGGGGCCCCGTCTACAAGCGGGTCGGGTCCGGTCGGGTCGGGTCGGGTCGGGTCCGGTCGGGTCTCTCTCCCTCCCTCCCTCGCTGCAGGCTGCGAGAGACGCGAAGATGCGTCTCTCGCAGCCTGCAGCCTGCAGCGAGGGAGAGAGCCCCGACCGGACCCGACCCGACCCGACCGGACCCGACCAGCTTGTAGACGGGGCCCCCGCGGCAGCAGAGGGGGCCCCGCGGCGGCAGCCACCAGGTTTTTTTTTTTAATTAAATTTTACTTTAGGCCGGGGGGGGTAGGACTGGTAATGGGCTATGGGGGGGGGGTAGGACTGGTAATGGGCTATTGGGGGGGCTGGGGCTGGAAATGGACTGGGGGGGGGTAGGGCTGGTAATGGGCTATTGGGGGGATGGGGCTGGAAATGGGCTGGGCTTGGGGGGTTAAGGCTAGAGGTGGGCTGATGGGGTTAGGACTGGTAATGGACTGTGGGCTGTTGGGGGGGGCTTAGAACTGGCAATGGGCTTTGGGGGGGGTTAAGACTGGTAATGGGCTGTGGGCTGATGGGGGCTGTCTGGTAATGGGCTATGGGGGGGGGCTAGGACTGGAAATGGGCTGGGGGGTTAAGACTGGAGGTGGGCTGATGGGGTTAGGACTGGTAATGGGCTGTTGGGGGGGGTTAGAACTGGTAATGGGCTTTGGGGGGGTTAAGACTGGTAATGGGCTGTGGGCTGATGGGGTTGTCTGGTAATGGGCTATGGGGGGCTAGGACTGGAAATGGGCTGGGGGGTTAAAACTGGAGGTGGGATGATGGGGTTAGGACTGGTAATGGGCTGTGGGCTGATGGGGGGGGTAGGACTGGCAATGGGCTATGGGGGGCTGACTGGAAATGGGTTGATGGGGTTAGGACTGGAAGTGGGCTGATGGGGGGTTAGGACTGGTAATGGGTTATAGGGGGGGCTTAAACTGAAAATGGGGTGATGGGGGGTTAAGGACTGAAAATGGGGTGATGGGGGTTAAGGACTGTAAGTGGGGTGATGGGGGGGCTAGGACTGGAAATGGGCTGATGGATGGCTAGGACTGGAAATGGGCTGATGCAGGGACTAGAAGGGAATGGATGCTGGGTGAGGCTGGAACTAGAAGGGAGCTGATGTTGGGGGAGGATTAGAATGGGATGGGGCTGGAAGAGTAAAATGGAGAAGGGAAAAATATTTTGTGTGGGAGGGATAAAAAATCTACAATTGGCCGGGTATTGGGAGAGTAAGTGGGGATTGAGGATGGAGGGGTAATATTTGAGTGGATGAAATAGGAATGAGGAAAGAGCAAAAGGAGAAAGATTAGTATGTTAAAGCAGATGTAGAGAGAGAATGGAAAAAAATCTAGAAGAGAGAAGAAAGGACAAATGGACAGCAGACGATGGAGAGTTAGCAGAAGACACGAAGAAACCAGAAGAAAGTGGCTGTCAGCAATTGCAGCTGAAAAAAATGCACAAAAGGTAGAAAAATATCTCTTTATTTTGAATTTATTAATTGGAATATGTCAGCTCTGGTAAATGTGCATCATTAACATCTGTGCTTTGTTTAGTACAAGAGCAAATTAATGTATTGTTTTATTTCTACAGTGTTGTACATTCCAAGTTTGGCTTTTGGGATTCCCAGTTTAATTATTGTCTTCCTGTTTCTAAATTGTGATTACTTGTTTGGTGATGGTCTATGTTCTGCATGTGTAACTGAGCTGAGGTGTTCTGTTTATATAATTCCTATTTGACATTGCCACTTGTTCTCTTTCCCCAGTAGGTCATGTATTGTTGTTCTCTGAAATGTATTGGTTTAATATTTGCAGTGTTGCCTTTTGATTGGTAGAGTATGGTGCTTTGTGAGTCCTGGTAGTGCTGTTAGGATACGGCGGGTTTGCTATGGGTTCTAAATGGGCAGTGTTTGTAGTAGTTCCTAATGTGTCTGGCAGTTGGCACTGGATTATAGTAATGTAGAAATCTTTTAGTCTTTCTTTATCCATACACTCATTAAGAGGCACGTTTACTAAAAGTTAGTATATGGTAACATTATGCAAATATTTATGCAAATGAGGCCCCTTATGCAAATGAGGTCCGCACCCCCCTTGGGCCGCCCCTGCTGGGGGCCCACAATTTTTGTTGGCGTAGGGCCTCACTCAAGGTAAATCCGGCCCTGATCTGTACGGTCTGTTTTGCAGATCTGATCTGTTCTTGAGCAATCCTAGTAGTGATTTTATTTGGTCTTCCAGATCTTGCCATGATTTCAGCATTTCCATGCAGCTTCCATTTCTTAGACTTTTTCTGACAGTTGAATTGATAGCTGGAAGCATTAAGAGATTTTTATAGCCTTCGCTTGCTTTGTTAGAATGAAATACCGTATCTTCATTTTCAAATGCTCAGACAGCTACTTAGATTGGAAGTAGACAGAACAACAGTCACAAGCTGAAAGGTTAGAAGGTCAGAATATGTATTACAGAACAATGGTCTGTCTGGGAGAGTTATTAGAGGCAAATCTTTTGTACAGCCTCATCATAAGTCATTGTCTTTATGGATGCAAAAGAAAACCTTGATAAGCTTGAAGCTTTCTGGAACAAAGTGCTTTGGACTAAAGAAACAAAGATTGAACCACACAAAATGCATTTGGATAAAAAAGGGTGAAGAACCATTAAGCATAGGGGTGGGTTTATTATGCTTTCAGATTGTGTGGCACAGGAAATATTATGTGGGTGGAGGTAGAATGGATTCAGCTATCAACATATTCTAGAAGCTAATGTCCCACAGTCAATAAAGAAACTGAAACGGAAAAGAGGCTCAATATTTCAGCAAGACCAAGATCTGAAATATACTTCAAAATCAACCATGAAAGACTTACAGGAAAGAAAGTTGAAGATTTTGGAAAAGCCTTCACTGTCTCCAGACTTCCGTATTATTGAAGACTTAAAGGGAGATCTCAAACACGCAGTGCATGCAAGGAGACCTAAGAATATTTCTGAGCTAGAAGAGTTCTGCAAGGAAGAATGGAGGCAAATCCCAAAAGCAAGAATAGAAAGAATCTTAGCTGGCTACTGGAAATGTTTGAAAACTGCTTTTTCTTCCCCAAAGGAGGTGTTACAGAATACTGACTAAACGTGTCTCCATACTTTTGCATCTGACATATTTACTGTTTTCTTATTTTGAATCTGTAAAAAAAAAAAAAAGACCCCCCTCAGCAATTATGCATCAAAATTTGCAGAAAGCTATCATGTTTAACTTCGTACCATCTAGCAGTTGTGTCAATTTCTGTTCATGTAGAGGCCAATTACAATCTGCTCATCTTATGCCTGTATCTCAGAATTGGGGCGTGCAGCAGTTGCACCCAATTTTGATCCCACGTGGGTTAGACAGGCCCGTGGGATCAGAATCGGGTCTACCTGCCTGGACGTGTAGGCTGTGCTCCGATTCTGACAGGTCGGACATCTTACACTTACCCGGCTAGCCCAGCCTGGCTTGTGAATGGAGCGGCCGTGGCATGGCGTCCTGTTGCCAGAGCACCGCAGCTCCATTCACAAGCCACATTTTCCACAGCCCCGTGGTAAACCCCACATTCCCTGCAACCTGACCCCCGATCTGACCTTCCAAGGCCAGGATTGCATTGCGTGGAACCCCCTTGCCTCCTCACCTTGTCCTCTGGGTCCTGCGCCACCATCCCCTGCCATCCAGGGGGACTTATTCCACCTCTGAGGTGGAATAAGTCCCCCATCTACACTGCAGACCTAGGACGTACAGGATCAGCCTCTGAATTGGCCCTGTACGTCTGGGGTCTGTTGCCGCCCACTGCCCACCCTCGCTCTTCCCCCAGCCCACCCCCTCCCGCCCACAAACAGAGCTCCACGCATAAGTCGGCTACATCTGCGTGGAGCTCTGTTCCCACCAGTGCGATCCAGATCAGATGTCCAGACCCACTAAACGAGGATCAGAATGACCCCCATGCAGGCCAATTCCAAGATGTGCGTCCCTGGGCCAACTGGATGTCCAGACATCCAGACAGCCTGGGGATGCACCCGATTCTGCTCCCACAGAGGCTAGACGTCTGGGACGTCCAGGACATGCCCTGATTCAGGCACCCTGGATGGCCCGGCACTTACCCGGTTAGCCTAGCCTGGCTCCTGCATGGAGCGCTGGTGGCATGGCACCCTTTTGCTATGCTACCGTGGTCACATGCAGGAACCGCGATCGCCGGCTGAATCCTGAAATTTCCTTTCCCCGCAGCCTGACCCCCGATTGGGCTTTCCATGTCCAGGGTCAGGCTGCAGGGATCCCCCTGCACCCCCCTTCTCACCTGGCTTTGGCGCCCTGACTCCAGCATCCTTCGATATCCAGGGGGACTTATTCCACCTCCAAAGTGGAATAAGTCCCCCATTTACATGGCCTACCTCCGATGTACAGGGCGCCCTTTGAATTGGCCCTGTACGTCCAGTATCATAACACCACCCACTGCCTGCCCTCGCTTCTCTCTTGGCCCGTCCCCTCCTGCCCACGAACAGAGCTCCCCGCACAACTCGCATCTACGTGCAGGGAGCTCTGTTCCCGCCAGCGTGATCCAGCGTGATCCAGGCACTATTAGCTGTGATGCATTTTTATAGCATGCCGATAGTGCGAGACTTCAGCACCAGTATGCAGCAAAGGGCATGTATGCAAATGAGCTGTGCCCAAAACTTTGGCGTAAAGTTGAAAGGAGGCGAGCCAACGCATGCACAAACAACAGATGCGCCACAAGTGGCCGTGTGCACATGTGCGTACATGTCAAACGCCCACATTATGCGCATAGTGCGTGCAGGTTCTTTTGGCGCCCAACCCATAATAATCAATACTATTTTGTCCAAAATAAATGTTTATGGAATTACAACAGAGACCTCAAATAAAAGATAAATATAAACAAAATGAGTCCAAAAACCATACAAGCATAAGAAGCAAAAAGCATTTCTTCTTGAACGCCGAATTTTTGCTTATACGCTGAGAAGATACACGCAGAAAATGTTCACGTCGAAGGTAACTGTTCATTGCTACATACCCTGTCACATGCAAGACATTTAAGCCGCCTCAGACCACGCTTAGAGATACTGGTGCTCTTGCTGGTTACATAACCTTCTATGCGTTTCTCTGCATCGGGCGCAGACCTTATTAGCATGCCGTTTTAATACGCGCAGCTCATTTGTGTATTATTTAAATACATTTGGCGTTACTGTGTGTGCTTTTCTTTAACGTATGCGTCAATCTCTTTTCTGCCTTTGGCGTGGCGGAAATTGTGCATATAAGTTGCGTTATCTGATTGCAAAGGGCACGTTAGTCTTTCTGCATCGGCTCGTATGGTGCTTACAGATTTACAGATATTCAGTTGAACCTTTCTGGTACAAAGTTTAGAGGCGCAAGTGAGAAATGCCCAGGTCTTCTGCAGGCTGGTGTGATGCAGGACAACAAAGGGTTTGGTTTATTGAACCAGAACCAAATGATATATTTGGCATTACGATACTAGATGATATAGAAGGGGCGCAGAGTGAGGCAGGAAAAATGTACTGGGATTCTGTAATTACATCTCTGGAGGATGAAGCCCCCCTTTGTCGCTCGGTAGTACCAGAAGCATTCATAAAAGACATTTGTATGACATTAAGAGAAGGAGCATTCATAGAGATATGTTTGTGGGATATTCTGTTTTTTAAACTGGATGTGGAATTTAAAAAAAAAAAAAATCTGCTCGTCTAATGACAATGCATCACTTTCTCTTTCTGGAAACAATCAGACTAGTTGGAAATGCCAGCTGACTTTTTTTATTCTCTGTGTGTTGCGTGGTGGTGGTTAATGTTACGCAGCTGGCTCTTTTACTCCTAAGTAGGTGCCTGAGATTTAGGAAGCAGGGAGAATGCTGAGGGCCGTTTAAAGTAAGAGCAGAGCTATTTGAAAGATCTCAGAAAGGCAGGAACAGCACGGCCACTTCTCGTTGGTTAGCCCTGTTTCTGGGCCAAGCTTGCCCCTGATGTGGTATTTTACACAAAATGACCCATTATTTGAAAGAAATTACAGCGTGCAGATAAAACAGTACCACCGTGGCAGGGAGAGGTCTGCCTCAGAGGGTTTCTGTTATATTTAGAGCTCGCCAGTCTCCTTAGTTGTGCTGTGCATTGAAGTCAAAATTTGGGGTTGACGACATGTTAAACCAGCAGCTGTTATTTTTATGCCTCCGCAAGAAAGGCAGCCGTGTCACATATGTAACTAGTCGGAAGCGTCACTTACTTTGCAGTTTTTATTTCTTCTAAATTCTCTTTTCTTTGCAAAAAAACAATTATTTTGAAGAAATCCTCCCACCTCTTTGTAGGTCAGACGTGATTTTCTTAGTTCTTTATCTCTGGCAAAAGTACTTAGTGTGTATGAGGCTTATAGGATGGTACTTTAACTTGCTCTACTCTTAAAAGCTAACGGTCCTGTTCCTTGAACCCGTTTCTTTTTTAAACAAGTGCAGTGGGCAACATGACCTTTTAATGATCTGTTTCTTTAAGAAGTATCAAACGTCCCATGTAGCTTGCGGAGGGGGATTGAAAGGCTGAGCGAGACAAAGGGTAGAATCCCAATGTGAGCTGCAGTGTGCAGTATGCAGACCAAATGAACTGGGAAATTGATTTAGGGCCTCTTTTACTAAAGGCCGGGGACCGGTTAATGTGTGTTTTAACCGGTCACTAGCAACTAGTGGCAACTAGTAGTTGGAAATCCTAAAGTACCAGCATGGAAGCAACTGCATAATAAAACAAACGTTCATTGGCCATGGCACAATGGGGCAGAGAATGGGCAGAGTGTGAGTTTGGAGAGCACATAGCTGCTAGTAGGAGGGCTACAGTTGCATGCTCAGTTGCAATATGGTTATTAGCGCGAGTTCATTTAACAACACATCTATGGGAGTTGTTCAGTGAACCTGTCTTACTGGAGAGCACATTAGCATTCACATCCGAGCTTAACTGTCGGGGACATGTTGATACGCCAACACCTAACAGAGGCTTTGAACATAACGTGCTCTGGTTTTGCACGGTAAGTGCAGACTCGTACTGGCTTTTAGTAAAAGGATCCCTTAGTCTTTGAACCATATCACACCAATTGTGGTAAATTTGTTTTGTGAATGTATTTGTAACAACTATGACAAAAGAATTTGTTTCATGGGTCATCTAGTAATGCGTGCCCCTCAGTGAACACTCTTTAGGTATTTTTCACACTGTTTTTATGCGATGTTCCCACAAAGCTGTGCGGGAGCCCTCTGCCTGCAGTGCTAACCATACAGAAAGACACAGCGATACATATAGTGTTTTTAGTCATGATATCTCAGCACCTCTCCCTACGGGCAACAGCATAGACAGAAGACTCGCACGCACCTTCACAGGAATCTTCTTTTTGCACTCCTACAAATGAGCAGGATGGAAAAATAGCATGCAAAATTAATTACACTAAATTTCACTTTGTTAAAGTGTAGTTACTTTTTTAAATGAAAAACTTTATGCAGGCTCTTTATGCTAATAGCAAATGAGGTGCTTTGCATGATTTTGCATCACGGCAGCTCATTAACATGAAGACTAAGTGAAAGTGTTGGCAAATGGCACTACGTGCGCTAAAACGTAAAATAGAACAGGTTATTGCAAAAAGCACCCCTTCTTTTGTCTGTCAGTGCTGAAAGCACCATTTGCGCAGCTCATGGGTTGCAGACTCTTTCCATTGGATATGCTCAGATCTTATTGACTGTTGGTCGCTTTCTGGTTTCTTCCACTGTCTTTTATGATCCAACTTAACAAATGTATTATACAACTCTATCCATCACAGAGCTGCCCTTGGGAATTTTATTTGCTCTTTTCCACTGATGATTGCCTGCAAACCTTACATGATGCTGCCTGAACTTCACGTTCAGATTCACACTTTTTCTTTTTAAATTTCACTCATTATATAAATGCAATTATGTCATTCTCTCGCTGTATGCAACTATTCTGCCGTTCGTAAGAGCTGAACTTGTTCATGGTTTGAGCACCCGCTGTCACATCCTTAATCCTGTGATAGGCTAAGTGCAGGAGGAATAAAGAATGTGGATGTCCCTAGACACCTTCCCCCCCCCCCCCAACAAAGATGCACAACATTTCTGTAGCAGACCATTACTAAAGGCTTCAATGCTGGCGTCTTTATTAAGCTGAAGTCTCTTCTGAGTAGGGTTTTGGTTGTCTGGCTTGCCTAGTCTTTCAAAATGAAGGGCTGGATCATTTCATGCAGCGTTTTGGCTCCTCAAAGGCCTCATGGAGTGTTTTCTCATGGGCTCCAGGCTGAGCTGGCTGCAGGAAATTATAACTGGAGGAATCGAGAAGGCCAGGGAGAATAGGACAGGACGTAGGTCCTGACACCAGCTTAAGTCCTTCTGAAAGCATCCACTTTCTAAAGGGTTAAAGAACTAGGACGGACAATTAAAGAGGCTCGCGTTTGAATTTGATTCCTTACTTTTGGAAAGTTTTACGAAAGCGATTGCAATAAATAAAGAACTGCATCTTCTGAAGTTTCATAACAATGAGTAATCAGCAGTCCTGCCAGAGTTCCTGAATAAGGCTGGTAATTGCTAAGAAGGGCTGTTTCCAGAGCTGATGGTGCTCGCTGGCTATTTTTTCACTGAGGAACTCGTTCCATTCCCTGTGCGGTTTCTTTTCTGCCGCTGCGTGACTCTGTTTGCTTTGTATTGTTGTGACATGCTCAAGGATAGTTTACTTGAGAGAAGGGACAAAAGTGGCTGTTTTTAGCTGGAAAACAGAAATGTTTGGTTTAGGTTTCCCCCTTGCTTTTTAAACCTCTTTGTACTTCCAAAATACATAACTGTCAAGGTCAGGACATGATATTCTTACCCATTTCCGCATGTGAATTCATGTGCAATCAGAGTAACGTGGATGTCTGAGAGAAAGAGAAAAGGAAAATGTACGTGGAAAAAGAGATTGAAATCTGGGAAGCAAGGAGGTATGCAACAGATTTATCGTTCTGCAAAAGCTAACATAAACTCCTTTGAAGGTAACAGGATAACTTTAAAACCTTTCCCAGACAAAAGAGAAGTCAACTACTTTTCATATAAGGAAACTAGTAAAGAATTAGGTTAATATTTTATTTCTAATTAGTGAGACGGGGATAATAGAGAAAGAGGAAACCAAAATTCTAAGATCTTAGAACATGAAGAAAACTGGTAAAATACATAGAGCCCTATTTACTAAGGGGGCCATTTTAGATGCCCTGTTTATGATATGGATATTTGAAAATGGTCATTTAGTCTTCCCAATCACATCAACATCCCAAGAGCCATTTCAGAATGACCCAAACTTACATGTGTCCGGCATGATTAGGTTCATGTCAAACACTTTGGAGAAAGGCGGTTTTATCAAAAAACAATAAACATAAACATAAACAGGAGCATGACAGAGACATGTCCAGGGCTTGCCAGAAAAGATAACGGTGTGTGCCCGATTTCAGAACAGGTCCACACGTTTAAAACCAGTGGCAGATATGTCCATATCTACCTGCTCCTGGGCACAAATCGCCATTTGAAAAATGCTCGTTTCTCCCAGCTAACAAGGGTACAGAGAAGAGAAGAATGCCCCCTCGCTCCCTCAATATTTTTCACCAACTCAACCTAGTAGGTGTAGAGTGAAGCCTCATTGTCTACTGCTGCGGCTCTCCATGTCTCTGTTTCTAAAATGGTAGACTGGGATGTGTATGTGATAAATATACACGTGTACCAGTGTTGGCACTTCTATGTGGCTGATACTGCAAATGTCTATATCTCGTGTGTGCAAGTTTCTGAAGTCAGCTGGTTTTCTGCACGTGTCTGGCTCCTCATTCTACACATGCCTGTCGTGCTCTACCTTGCAGCAGAAATGTATCTTTTTGGGGGGATTTAGGGCAGTTTTAGATGGTATTTACACGTGTCCACCTTCTCTACTGCCTCTCCCACAGAATTTCAGATGATTTGACATGGACGTCCCAAAGATCACCTAAAAAGCCTTTCTAAAATGTGCCTTTGAGCATTTTTCCCAGAGATATCAAATGGGAGAAAACCTTCAGTAAATAGTCTTACATTGCGAGAGTGATTTCCATGGGCATTTTTGCGCGTGAAGTAGTGTTTTTCACTCCGGAAAAGGTGTTCATAAGCTTGCTCTTCTGATAATGCTGACGTGTATGCATACTGGATTGGGGAACGATTACTGTTTATCTGCATATGAGTACAAAGTAACCCAAAATTTGTGCTAAACAGTAATGGCCAGTGCAGTTAAAGAGTCTGGCTGTTGCCATTTTTAATTTATGCCCAGATATGTAGTGCCAGGGCCATATCCAGCTACAGCACTGAATGTCAGGTTTGATTGGATAGTGGTCCAGCTGTCCGGTCAGCAGAGATATTGAGTTGCTGGCCAGATATCTAAACTGCCTAAAGTTAGGACAGCTTTTTTCTATCCTAACTTTAGGCCTTTTGGTTAGCCAGTTAGTGATTCAGGTTCACTACTGACCAGCTAACTAAGGTTGCATCCGCCTCCCTACCCCAAACACTAACTGGCATTTAGTTGGGTTAGGAGGGGATATTCATTGGCACAAACCAGCTAGATGCCGCTGAATGTCCCGGTCAGCAGGATTAACATGGTTTGCAGGTCTGCAAACTGCCTTAATTCTTTTCAATTACCACACGCCAAAATGTGTGTTAACTGCTTAGTACACTTTAGTAATAGGGCTCCTAAGGGAACAGTATGCACATGATTTTGTGTTATGTCCATTGTTGTAAAATTAGCTTCTTTGTGCGCAGTTTTTTAGAAGATCTTCAACTTGTATTAGAAACACAGACTATTACAGTGAGCAAAAAATGTCACAAGGCTCATCTGGTCTGCAAGACTACCTCAGATCCTATCTGAACTCAGGTTTTATCCTTGTTCCCCCCACCCCCATCCCACTAAGGATATAAATTTGATATTAAATTAAACTCAACCATGAAAGAAATAGATCAGTAAAGATCTTCTGTGCCTCTCCCATGTCTTCTTGAACTCCAATACTGTGTTTGCCTCTATCACTTCCGCTTCTTGTCTATCTTTTGGGAACCTGACAGGTACTTGTGACCTGGCCACTGTTGGAAACAGGATACTGGGTTCAATGGACCCTTGTTCAGACCCAGTATTGCATATCTTATTTATTTAATGGTATTTATATACCGCCTTATCCTTCAATCAAAGCGGTCACAACACAAGTGGGAGATACATTTAACACATGGGGATTTTGAGACACATACACTAATACTTACAGGGAACATGGGCAATGGAGGGTTAAGTGGCTTGCCCAAGACCACAAGGAGCATCTGTGGGACTAGAAACCCCAGTCCTTCCGGCCCAAGGTTGCTGTCCTCTAGTGGGATTTGAACCGCCGACCTTCCGGCCTGAAGTACCTTGTCCCAACCACTAGGCTACTCCTCCCTATCTTATGTTCTTGGTAGGAGGTCACTTATTACATCCACCACCTTATCTGTCCGGAAATGATGCCTTAAAAGCTAGCTTGCCTTCCTATCCAATAAAGATGATAATTTAAAGGGTTAAGGGTATGCAGGCCAAAATTTTGTTGTTCAGTTTTCCATGTTGTATATGGGATTTTTTGTTTTTTTTTCTGGGTGTTGTTTTTGTTTTTCATTTCGGGAGGGCATTGTTGTCAAGAACACGCACTACTACTCAACAGTTCACTCTGTTGACATGAGAAAAAGACAGAATTTCAGGGATTTTTTTCTGCAGTTTTGGGTCAGAAGCCCTATAATCTTTCCTATAGATATGCGCTCATCTCAAGCGAGTGCACATCTGTATGCAGGATTCTATTAATACTATACACTGTGTTGTAGAGATTCATCCTCTGCATTGCTTCTAAATACTGGTGAATTCTAACACACTGAAGCTAATCACTGCTTGGTATATCTTCACTTCACTATATCCAAAAGTAATAAGTTGCAAGAAAACGTGTTGATTTTTTTCCCCTTGAAGACATGTCAGTCCCTGTCCTGCCACTCCTGAAAACTCAAAGTCAAATTACAAGGTCTAAACTTGGTAGCTACTGCAGTAATACCATGATGTCAGAGCAGACATTTCATAAGAACATAAGATATGCCATACTGGGTCAGATCAAGGTCCATCAAGCCCAGTATCCTGTTTCCAACAGTGGCCAATCTAGGTCATACGTACCTAGCAGTTTCCCCAAAAGACACAGGTTCCGCAATGCTTGAACTGGGTCAAGCATTGATATCCTGGGTCCCTTCTTAATAATGGTTTATGGACCTTTCCTCCAGGAACTTGTCCAAACCTTTTTTTAAACCCAGCTACACTAACAGCCTTTACTACATCCTCCGGTAACAAATTCCAGAGTTTGATTACACGTTGAGTGAAAAAATATTTTCTTTTATTAGTCTTAAATAGTTTACCCTGTAGCTTCATTGCATGTCCCCTAGTCTTTCTATATTCTGATAAGGTAAACAATCGATCTACGTTTACTCGTTCCACTCCGTTCATTAATTTATAGACTTCTATCATATCTCCCCTCAGCCTTCTCTTTTCCAGGTTAAAGAGCCCTAACCTTTTTAGCCTTTCTTCATAGGAGTACCTTCATGTACTACCAAACACAAGAAAATAATAATCGTTTGCAATCTATAGATTTATGCACTGTATCTGTCTTGGTTTGCACTTTCCATTTTATCTATGAGTCTCTGAAATATATTTATAGCATAGTTTCCATGTACTATGCTATAGTGTGAATTAAAATACAGCTTGTCATTTCACAATGAGGATTATTTTATTGCACGGAAATCCTGTCCATTTTGGTTTTCTTCTCCCACCTGTAATTAGTCAAGTTAATGCACTGTGAAATGATTAACGGATGCAGCCTGTGTCAAGAAATCATACGTTAGCTTTTTATTAATGCCTGCATGATTTCAGGAGAAGAGGGCAGAATAGAATAACACCCTTTGCTTTCTTCATTTCAGGAGAAAATGTGCTTCTGTAAAGAAGCAAATTGGTCCATACATGTTTGGTAACCTCTGTGAGCCTGGGTTACAGCAGGTCCTTAGGGTGAATTTTATTATTCTGGCACTTGAAAGATTTAAGCTTTGTTAAAATAATCAAAACAATTTATAACATTTGAAAATGTAGTGAAATGAGGCATGCCACATGGGGAAGATGATAGGGTTTGCAAGAGGATAAAAAGATGATGGAGTATAGTGAGAACTTTTATTGGCAGTGTTGCTGTCAGAGATCGAACTATGGAATCTCCTGTCTCTACAGATCTCATTGTATGATAATATTTTTTTTGCAAATAGGGGACTACATGCATAAAAGTTTCAAAGTACCCTGGAATGTGCAGAGATGTTGACAGTTGGGCTTTTGCATGTTTTTTTCCAAATCACCCTCTCACAAATAGCAAACCTTTGCAGACACTCTGCTATGTCCTTAAATTTTGAGCTAATGGACTGCTGCCATATGATATCATGCAGAGTTCAATAACTGAGAATTCAGGGAAAAGCAGCATGCAAGCGTTTATTTATTTTATAGAATTTGATTATCTGCTTTCCACAGTAAAATATCAGATTTAAAAACAAGCAATCACAGCTTCAGGGGGTGGATTTTGAAGTAATATGTTCTGAGGTGGAAGAATAGCCTAATGTGTTCAAATCCTACAGATGCTCCTTGTGATCTTGGTCTGATCTCTTAATCCTCCAATTCTTCACATCCCAACGTATACTGTAAGTCCTCCGGGGACAGGGAAAATACCTGTTATAGCTGCATCTGACTTACATTGTGCTACTCCTGCAGATTTTCTATCTAAAGTTTGTTATAGAGGTCTAGTTGCAACAGAATAGCTATGACTCTCTTGACAAAAATAAGAAAGTGAAGCAGCTACTCAAGAAATTGACCAATTTATGCAATTAGTGTGAGTGTTAAAGTTTGTGTGTCCCTATCTTGTTAGGCATTATGGGTCTGATATTTAAAGGCATTTACCTGGTTTATACATAGACCTGTAAACTGTGTCAGTGCCCCAAAGTGAGATCTTGAGCAGCACTAGCTGAATATCTATGGGTACTGCTGCTGTACGCCTCGATGCTAACCAGTTAGCATCGGGGTGTTCCGTGGCGGTTCCTAGGGATAACCCCATCAGCAAAATTCAGCTACTGTCCGGTTGTCCCTTGGTGGTGAAAGTAAGTTGCAGCAAAAGCGGGCCTATCATTTGCCACCGAGGCTAACCAGGCAGCGGCTGGATATTGCCGCTGCCTGTTTTGCTTTCTGCTTCCGTGGCAAACCCGGATATTCGATGCCGGTGGCCCAAAATGGTCCTGGCATGAAATATCCGGGTTTAATGTTCAGCAGTGAAAGCTAGCCGCTGTAATCGTGTTAGCTGCCCCCGCTGAAGAACGGGCACGTCAAGCTTAAGTTTTAAAAAGGGCGAACCAATAGCAGACAACTGTATCCAGCTCAGCCTATTTCTCCATCATTTGCTTTAGTTGAGGATAAAGGCTCTAGCATTTAAGGAATCCAGTTCATTGCAGTAGCCTCCAGAAACTAGCTCAAAGCTTATCAGAAAATGTATCCTTGTGTTTAATGAGCGATAATCTTGCAATGGTGATGTCTGCAGGCTTCTCTACAAGTGGTTGTGTATCTGGTGTATTTTCAGCTCTTTCTGCAAAGAACACGCTAGGGACAGCTCAGGAGATATTGAGGTCTGTGCCGCAGAAATGTATTCTTGTGCATAAATTTGGGGGTTTTGCAGAACAGAAGCCATGAAGCACACTACACTGGAAACATTCCTCTCAGATTTCTCAGTCTGTGTGATGCAGATAATCTGTCAGTGCTCCCTGCTGTGTTGAAATCTTACAGCAACTAGCTCTTAACAGCTTCTCAGGCAAACTCTTCCACATTATGATAGAGACTCAGGTCTTCTAGAGAGACACAATTTTGTTCCCACATTCATTCCTTCACCTCAGATTCTTTACTGAAGCTGCCGTAACTTGAAGCAATAGATTTACGTATTTTAAACATTTGCTAATTTACTGGGATTTAGGCTAAACTTTAACTTTGCTTCTTTTCCATTCGATGTTTCAATTCGAGAAAAAAAGATTCTTACAGCTTTTAATCAAATGCGAAACATAAAGTGGAGTTGCTGAAGAAATAAAAAAGCCATCTGTTTTTCATTTACTTCCGATGTATAATCAGAAGATCCATTCATTTACGGCCTATAATTTATGCTCTCTCTAGTGGCTGGCGGAATGTGACTTTGCACGTATCGAGACACATCCAAACCGATCCTTCTGCAGGCCGAGTGCAGTCTTAGAGCAGAGGGCGAAGGGAAGATTTAATTTGTGCATGAGAAGAGATCGGAAAGCTTTTTTTGCCCTGAACGTAAATGAAGGTTCTCTCCCTGAAGTTGTCTGGAGGGGATGCAGTCATTTCAGAGCAATCCGCAGCTCCCTCAGTAAGAACAGGGCTGTGGTTTTAAGGGCTGCCTAACGTGCAGGCTTCTCATTGTTGGACAGCCTGGGCATGTATTTAGCATTGATTTTCAAATGATGGGTTCTTGCCTTTTCAGCTCGAATCCAGAGTTTTTTGTTCCCGGAGCCACGCTATGCCAAAAAGGATAATAATTTAGTGGTTGGAAAAGAAATGGCTATTATATGGCTCCAAAATGCTGGCTGGCATAACATGCCAAGAACAGCCGGAATCTGCTGCTTGCTTAAGAGGAGATGGCAGTAGATAAGAGGATGTGCAGATACAATCTTTGCATACGTAGATGTATATAGAGATAGTATTTTTGTTAAAGTCAAATCCAACAAATTTTTGAGCAGCAAAATTTTGTGTGTGCACTACAAGAGTACAACTCTAATCAATCACTGTTCTAAAACGGTTAAGCTTGTTACACATATTAAAAGAAGGAAAATCTGTAATGTGCTTTAGAACCTCATCAGCTCGTTTGCACACATTTTTTGGATTCTATTTGTGGGAGGGAGGTGAGGAGGAGGAGAACTATGAAACGCACAGTATTGCTCTTATCAGTATTCACCTTTTTCCACTCAGCTCAGAAACCCCCCTCGCCTCCCCCCCCCCCCCACTCCTTCAGCTCTTGCTGGGGTTTCGCAGAAAGCTAACCGTAGCAAGCATCATGAAACAGGAAAGTTTGCACACTTTTCTACTCATGCTGGCTCGATCGTATTAACAGATGTTGCACAAATTAGTTGCATTTCCTTTAGACTGAAAAGCAAGTTTCTTTATGCAAACTAGTGCTAGACCAAACACTACTCGGTCTGCTTCTTTTTCGAAACTGATCTCTTCAAGTAAGAAGGAGAAATATCTACAGATGGAACTTTTGACACATTCCATGCCCCTTTAATCAGATATCTGTCTGTACTTGAATTTGATGGAGACAAACGACATCCCAGCGCAGTGACTCTGAAGTCCTCTGCCCGTGCTGCTACCGATACCATGCTTTTAGTCGCAAGGAGCAGACACTAAAAGCGCGATATTGCAGCAGCTCCCCCTACTAGCAGCAGTGTGAGCAGAATATTCCTGCGTAGCTTCACTGGAACATTGGAGAGAAAATCCATTGTACTCTTTAAATGAAAACCTTACCTGCTATGTTCTGATAATAGCCACCTTATACAGTTTGCAGAAACATTGCTTTTTAATTTATTCAAGCAGAAAGTCTCTCAGCAGTTCCGATACACTTCCCATAAAGATTTGTGTGGAGTCTGGTCACATTTTGGATCACACTGAATGATAATCTGATTGGCTCATGCTGCCTATTTATAACATCAGCTTCAGGGACATTTGCGTCCATCGCCCTGCTGTTGTGTTGCTAATGTGAGATACCTCGGCACTTGGAATGTGGGTGCACCTAGTGCCACCCAAGCTAATAATCACGGTTCACATGTGCCCATAATGCGCTGTCAGTACCTGTGTTCTGCCCCAACCCACCCTGTCTCTGCTTAATCCCGTGCTAATCCATTACTATGGGATTTTTAGCACTGGGCCCTGCAGTAACTTTTAGTGTGATGTGCCTACTGCACATAAACCCCACAATAAGAGAACGGTTTAGTAAGCATGCCCCTGAGTCATGTGTGGCTTAAAGCTGCCTTAAGGAATTCTGAGACAACAGAAGGGAGCCACATCATGAATTTGAAAAACGAGAGGCAAAATTAAAACTTATAATTGATGCAGAATGGATATTAGTTGTTTTCTGGTTTTCTAAAATATTGCATAGTTCATGCTAGGCAGAGTTTTCTTTTAAAACTGAACTTCAAACTAAGCTAGAAACCTTTAACTTGTATGGTTTTCAGATAAAGATTGTCTTCATATCTTTGTCTTTTTTATATTCATTGATCAGCTACAGGGACAGTGAAATATATCTTTAATAGTAAAGGAACATATGAAATGCTATATTAGTTAAGACCTAAGCCCACTGTGCCCAGCATCCTGTCTCTTATAATGGCCAATCCAGGTCAGAACTGCCCAGCAGATCCCAGAGAAGATCCAGGCCTTCTTCTTCCAACCTATGGAAAAGAAGTGACTTTCCCAAGTCTACATGGCTAATAATGCTTTATGGACTTTTCCTCCAGGAACTTGTCTAAACGTCTAGCTATGCTAACTGCTTTTTGCCAGACGCAAGATCAGGGAACATAGTCTTAAAATGAGCCTGCACCTTAATGTAAAGAAGACAAAGATCCTGACAACTGGCAAAATCAATAAGTGCATCATTGATGGAGAAGAAATCGAAATAGTGGACAACTTAAACTTAATTGGATCAACTATCAATAAAGAAACAACAAGCAATTAAGAAATCCAACGATGCATTGTTCTAGGCAGAATGGCTATGAAGGAACTAGACAAGATTCTCAAGAGCAGAGATGTCTCTCTTCATACAAAGATTTGACTCGTTCAAGCCATGGTATTTTCAATAACATCATAGGAATGCAAAAGTTGGACAGTGAAAAAGATAGACAGGAAGAAAATTGATGTCTTTGAATTATAGTGCTGGTGAAGAATACTGTGTATACTATGGACTGCCTCACCAGCCTACAGTTTCCTGGATTACCCCTTGAGTTCCTTTTAAAAATGAATGTCAAAATGACCATCCTCCAGTTTTCAGGTATGGTAGCCAATTTGAATGAGACATTGCAGATTACTAGTCTTAAGTCTGCAAATTATTTTTGCGTTATTTTAGAACTGTAGGGTGTATGCCATTCGCCCGAATGATTTGCTTTGCTTTACTTTGTCATTCATCTTCCTCGTTCACTATGGTCTGCTTTAATTCCTTTGTATTGTCCCCATCAAAGAATGCTTCCAGGATAGATATCTTCTTGATACCCTTCTCAGTAAAGACTGCAACATTAAAGGGCCCTTTTACTAAAGGCCACTAACTGATTAATACGCATATTATCATGCATTAACTGGCAACTGAGAACTCTACTGCATGTGCATACCAGCTATAAGCCACTAACATGCGTGTCAAGCAGCTATCGTGAGCTAGGGTGGAGACTGGGAGGTTCGAGGTGGCGTAACGGCATGGAGAGCTACAAAACAGCAAAACAGACCACTTGCAGTAGAGCCTTCCCGCCGTACACTCCACAATTATGGAATGAACTTCCCACCTCAGTACGCGCAATCATAGATCTACTGGACTTCAGGAGAGCCATAAAGACCCATCTCTTCCTTGAATACTACTGTCCCATCTAGAATATAATGCCACATAGCAATATAAGAACCGTATACAACTGACAACTGCTGATTGCTCCAGTATCCCGTCAACCTACAGCAACATTATGTACATAGTTAGCATCTGTTAATTGTACTATTAAGCCTTATAATCCTCCAAGATTCAGTTCCCTGTTCTATGTAAAAGCTTGTGGCTGAACTTGTTCTATGTAAACCGCTTCAAATTTATGATGAGGCGGTATAGAAAACCTGTTAAATAAATAAATAAATTGCTGCTAATGCAAAGGCAATTCCCACGCACTCAGTGGCAATGGGGCATTTAGCGCAGGTGCACATAATGATGACTCTCTGATGTCATTAAGTGCACCTGTGAAACCCTTTGCATGTCCGAGTACGCAGTCATGAGTTGACGGCTGGGAGCTTGCTGAGCCTTCCCTTGACAGTACACAATGGTTTGCCTTATTGCACGTTAGTTTTGTTGCTAACCACGCGGTCAGGGCACATGTTTAATAAAAGGACCCCTTTGCTTTTCTGCTATTCTCTTGTCTGCCCTGAGTGCCCTTTTTACCCTTAGCGATCCAGCCTACTCCCTTATAGATGTTTTGAATATAAGAACATAAGATATGCCATATTGGGTCAGACCAAGGTCCATCAAGCCCAGTATCCTGTTTCCAACAATGGCCAATCTAGGTCACAAGTACCTAGCAGTTTCCCCAAAGGACGCAGGTTCCTCAATGCTTGTATTGTGGCAAGCAGTGGATTTCCCAGGTCCCCTTTAATAATGGTTTATAGACCTTTCCTCCAGGAACTTGTCCAAACCTTTTTTAAACCTAGCTACACTAACAGCTTTTACTACATCCTCCAGTAACGAATTCCAGAGTTTGCTTCAAATACACCCGAGAAAGTGCTTATTTTGAGTTTTTGCCTTTCTAGCTAGCTTCCTTTGAAATTCTTTTTTGCCTCCCAAATTGAAGCTTTACAGCTAACCTGTTAGTGCTTATGTTCTTTCCTATCTTCTTCATTGAGATCTACTTTCCATTTCTAGAAATAAACCTTTAAGCTTGAATAGCCTTTTTCACATCACAATTTAATCATGCTGGTAGTCTTTTCATCCTCTTTCTATCTTTTCTAGATCCAAAATAGTATTTATAAACATCGGACGGCATTTTCAAAGGCAGTTTACATGGATAACTGCCCTAGTTACCCATGTAAATGCCTTATCTGGGATTTTCCATAAGCACCTACACAGTAGTGTCTTTGGAAAATCCCGGATAAGTCTCTAACGCGCCCAGATGCTATGTGGTTAGCGGAGTGGGGCTGAAGGAGATGGTGAAATCGGTTGCAGTGATTTTTGATGCTATCCGCTTAGCCCTTTGCACCTTAAAGATAGGTGAGGTTTTTCCTTGCCTATCAGGCATAGGGGCTAAGTGGGTAGCATCGAAAATCGCTGATACCCATTTAGCCTTAGCGACTGCCAGAGCATCCAGCCAAACACAGATTTTCATTTCCATCGCCGCAGAAGTGAAAATCCGGGTTAAGGGGGTCGGTGGGCAGGCTATGTGCCAATGCAGCGCATAGCCTGCCTAGCTGAAAATCGGGCCCATCATCTGCACTACATTCAAGTCGTTAACTTTTGCAGCAGTTCCTTTAAGGGTTATTTTTTTCCTAATTTAATCGGTTTCTCAAAGCCTGCCTTTTGAAACCTCCTCAATGTCCTTCCCTCATTGATAATTATGTTAAATTGGATGATGTTATGATCACTATTGCCAAATAACTCTACCACGGATACCTCTTGCACCAGATCCTTTGTTCTAGAGAGGATTAGATCCAGAGTAGTTCCACTTTCATCAGTTCCAAGATCAGTTGCTCCATTAAGCAGCCACTTATTGCATCTAGAAACTTTATCTTCTAATAACATGCTTACACAATCATACCGGGGTATTTGAATATGCCATTATTATTGTGCTACCTATTTGATTTGCCTTTCCAATTTCAAGTAGCATTTCATTGTCCATTGCTTTACCTTGGCCAGGTGGGTGGTAATATATAGTACCCCCTAGTACTATACTGTACTTTATCCAGTCACATATGGTACAATGAAGATTCCATAGTGCATTTTGTTTTCTACTATGCATGAGTTTATGTGATTCTTAACACATGGAGAGTAAGTTTATAAAGGCATTTTCATGTATATATTCCAGTACACGTGCATTAAGGGTTCTTATAAAATTACCACAGACATACAAATACTCATGATGACAAGAACAAGCCTACACCCAACATTGGTGTAGGCATTGTATGCTGAGCATGGATGGAGTCATTGTATACACATGTACTTTAGAAAGCATGCTCAATTGAGCTGGTGTAAATGTATGTGGGTTACTTTTACCCACAATCTCTGCAGGATTTTGGCTAGTTCTTTATAAAGACACATAGACGTCTATGTGTCTTAATAAAATAGAACTAAAACAGGCATCCATTTGCCCTTTCCACCTAGTTGGCATTTTATAAAATTACTTTCCTAGTACCATCCCCTCATCAATTTGACCTGGCACATCATTTCAATATATTTTGTATGTTTATGTTTATATTTATTTAAAACTTGATATACCACCCTGCGCCATCAGTTCCAGAGTGATGCATAGTAACATAGTAATATAGTATATGACGGCTGATAAAGGCCAGTATGTAGTAGTTCCAACTCTGTGGAATGCTTTGACAATAGTGCTTTGGTTGGAAACTAATTTGCTGTCTTTCCATAAAGCGTTAAAAATCTTTCTTTTTCTCAGAGCTCCTTGAGTGGCTGGTGACAGCCAGGTAGTGATGGGCAGATGGGGGATTGTGCGGGGAAGTTAGACGGGGGCGGGGAATGGATGGCACGGGGGCAGAGAGTGGGCAGGCAGTTGGTGGTCATCGGCCCTGGACGTACAGGGCCAATTCTAATGTTGTCCCTGTACTTCCAGGGCCAGCGAAATGTCCAGGGAAGTTATTCCATCTCCGAGGTGGAATAACTTCCCTGGATGTTTTTTTTTATGGCCTGGGGAACGGATAGGGCAGGGGGAGCCAGGGTTTATTCCCCGCAGCCCGACTCTGGCTTTAGGAGGCCAGATCAGGGGTCGGACTGCGGGGAATAAAACCTTTTCTTTGGTGGTCAGCATTGCGGCTTTTAAATGGAGCCATGGTGCCATGGCAACATGACACCATGGCGCCGTGGCTCCATTTAAAAGCCCTGACTGAGTTAGCTGGGGACAGTCCTCATGTGCAGGCTGGACTGAATTGCAGTCCCAGCCTGCACATGCAGGACTGTTCGTGATTCTGATCCTGCAGGGTTAGACGTGCCCCGTGGGATCAGAATCGCGATCCCCTCTGTGCATCTGGTTCAGACCGGACGCACAGAGGGGATCTACCTCTTGGACGGAATCGGGCCAATGGTGTATTTATTTGTTTATGTGATCTTATATACTGCCTTTCTATCATCAAGGCGCTTTACATTAAACAGAAACCAAAAACTATTACATGTAACACGGTGTGATAGTCGGCAACAGCTGGGGTTGTTGGGAGGGGGGTCTTGGGGTCCTGCGGGAAGGGGCCATGTGGTTATCTCTCTTTTTTGGATTGATTGTACACTGCTTTGAATGCTTTGGCAAATGGTATATAAATATAAATGTTTCAAAATAAATAAATAAATTAGTCTAGCAGTCAGGCTCCACCTTGGTTAAAATGATACCTATTCTTTCAGAATAAGCTCCCTTTCCCCCAAAGTGTTCCCCAGTTCCTAACAAATTAAAATTTTTCTTCCCTGCACTATAATTTCATCCACCCATTAAGAGTCCAGAGCTCTACCTTCCTCTGGAGGTCCTGTGTATGAAATGGGGATCATTTCAAAGAATGCTACCCTGGAGGTTCTAGATTTCAGCTTTCCACCTAATATTCTAAATTTGACTTCCAGAACCTCCCTTCTGCATTTTTCATTGTCTTTGATATCCATATGCCCCATGAGAACTGGATCCTCTAAAATCGTACCTAGGTGACGCATGAAGTCTGTTATCTTCTCTCCAGATAGACAAGTTATCAAGCAATCCTCACACCTACCAGCTGCCCAGCTATCTACAGTCCTAAGAATCAACTTGCCATCTACAATAGGCATCCTAACTCTTCCTAGACAAACATACCTGGAGATACATCCTTGATGTAAGAGGACCCCACATTATGTGGGGGCAGATCCTAGCTACAAGATAACTTCCTGCAACAAGTGATGCTCTTCTTCCAGGAGATCTTGCTTCTCTGACTGGAGGTGTGACTATACTACTATTTCCCTGAATGTCTTTCCTATGTATCACTCCATCTACCTGAGCTCCACCCTCTAGCTTCCAGAGATTGGACTCACTCCCATAGAACCTCTCACCAACCAGTAGGTAATCATGTATATGGCACTCGGGACAAATGACTGAATAGACCACCTCATGCTCCAGGACTACTGTGTATAGCTTAATATTGTTGAATTGTTAGCTAATACAATTTGGAGTAGAAGAGTAGCCTAATGGTTAAAGCAGCAGGCAGCAAAATAGGAAAGCCAGGTTTAAAACCCACTGCTGTTCCTTGTGATCTTGGGGAAGTTACTCAACCCTTCAGTGCCTCATGTGCAAACTCCGATCATAAGTCTTCCAAGCATAGGAAAATATTTAATGTACCTGAATGTAACTCACTTTGAACTTCTGAGAAAGGTGTGAGCTAAATTTCTTTCCCTTCCTTAGGGAAGAGGGATTTAGCAACAATTGCAAAACACTTTAAAAAATCTCAAGTTCTATTCCCTATAGATATTATTCCCTATAAACAGGATCCTTAGTCCATGATTGTTCTGTTTGTCTGGCTTGAATAGCTTGTAAGCTCTGTGGAGTAGGGACTCTCTCTTATGTGTATGGGCACAGCACTACTTATGTCTGTAATGCTATACAAGTGATAACTTCTATCAGAGTTCTGCAATTCATTTTATCTTCTTGTTAAGCCTAGAAAAATACAAACCTAAGGCTACTGTTAAGCATCTCACCTAAAGGCTTGTCGTCCAGAAGGGAAATACAGTTTAGAAAGCCTGCACTTTTAAAATATACTTTTGCATAGCAGCTTATTCCATCCTAGTCTCACAAGCCAGTTTTCTTTTTTTTTTATTTCAAAAAGTGCAAAATTTAAAAGGATTATTGATTTTTTATTTCTTATTCCATTAAGATCTCAGCTCGCCTGCAGTTTTAGATATAAAAGCTGAGGTGGTTGCAAAACCCTATTGTTCATCACCGTGGGTAAACATCTGGTGGGCACCTTTGCTGCCTGTGTTTTAAGATTTATGCATTAGCATTTTGCCTGCTTCTTAAGCAGTCATTTACTGGAGAGTTGGGGCATAAAACTGATGGCCAGGAGAGAAAAGAGTTTGCACTCACTGAAGACACCAAAAGCACAACCAGCTAAACTAGAATTAAGGGGAAAGTAAACCTGATATCATGCAGGCAAAGTTTGCCGAACCTTCTTGGGCAGGTGAAGTAACAAAGCCATGAGATTAACAGTGTGTAGTTAAGTGATAACTCCATGAAGCACAAATAATGAAAACCGCAATTATGCACATGCATATGGAGATATATTTCTATATGTAGGAAATAAAAATAATTTGCAAAGCTTAAATTCAAAGAAATCATTTGAACAAGCTCTGCATGGCTAAGGAGATGTGATGTGCTTAATAAGGGTGTGCAAGCAAAAAAAGAATCATTTTATTTAATTTCCTATTTTGTCTGCAGGGTTTTTTTTATTTATTTTTTTGCTTAAAGACATTTTCATTTTGTTTTTATAAATTTTAATTTGAGAGCACTTTTGTTAATTAAGGAGGTAGCTGTGGCTGCGGATCAAATGAAAAACCTAGCAGAAAGGTTACTAGAGGTTTCGGGCAAATAAAGTACCCAGCTGATTTTTTCACACAGAGACTGGTCTTGAAGCAGTATCTGTCCTGTTACAAGGCAAGCATTTTGCAGTCGAACCATCATGCCTTGATGTGGGTTAGTTCTATCAAACTAACAGGCCAATGCAGAAAGCCGGTGCTAGACCCGCGCTGGATCAATTTTTTAATGTTCCTGAGAATGTACACACTTTAACGTGTGATGCAAGGAAGATAGGGTATGTAACTGCCCACCACAGTAACCCTGCACATGCAAATGAGCCACTGCAACGTTAAACTTGGAGATCAAGCCAAACACATGCGCACAAGAAGTCTGCGCTAGTTTGGCTTCCTCTCCAGGCACAGGTGGTAATTTACATTTTTTTTTTTACTGTACTGCCAAAATGAGATTAATATGAAAACAAAGGTTTTGCTACAAAAATGCTCATAAGGGCCTATTGCTGGCTACAGGGAGCAAGAACATCCAGTTTCCAGAGCTGCAGGAGATGATCTCTCTGTCTTCTACTGTCGGAGGGATGGGGCACAAGGGATTCTTTTCTGTCGGCACGGCCCAACAGTGTTTTGATGGCATCGGGGGCTTTGCCCGATGACTGATCATCTGGGGAGAAGATGATCTAGGCATCAGAGAAAGCACCCGGTGCCATCAAAATATGGTCAGGGGCAGCGTTAGAGGATTACTTCTACTCAGACCCTGGAATAAACATTTTGGCGCTATGACTGGTTGTGAAATCATATACGTCTGTCTCTGCATCAGGCGTAGCCATGATTTGCATACCAGCCCAGCAGATTAAAAACATTAAAATACATTTAAATAATTAGTATTCATTTAAATTCACATGGTGTTAATTGGGTGCTAGTTTTTCCGCTGGCGTTTATTTCTATTTCCTGCGTAGAAAGGATCATAAAAATGTGCTTAAACATAAGAACATAAGATATGCCATACTGGGTCAGACCAAGGTCCATCAAGCCCAGTATCCTGTTTCCAACAGTGGCCAATCTAGGTCATACGTACCTAGCAGTTTCCCCAAAAGACACAGGTTCCACAATGCTCGTACTGGGTCAAGCATTGATATCCTGGGTCCCTTTTTAATAATGGTTTATGGACCTTTCCTCCAGGAACTTGTCCAAACCTTTTTTAAACCCATTTACACTAACAGCCTTTACTACATCCTCCGGTAACAAATTCCAGAGTTTGATTACACGTTGAGTGAAAAAATATTTTCTCTTATTTGTCTTAAATAGTTTACCCTGTAGCTTCATTGCATGTCCCCTAGTCTTTCTATATTCTGATAGTGTAAACAATTGATCTACTTTTACCCGTTCCACTCCATTCATTAATTTATAGACCTCTATCATATCTCCCCTCAGCCGTCTTTTTTCCAGGTTGAAGAGCCCTAACCTTTGTAGCCTCTCTTCATAGGAGTAGCCTTCCATCCCCTTTACCATTTTGGTGGCTCTTTTCTGTACCTTTTCTAATAATGCTATATCCTTTTTAAGATACGGCGACCAGAATTGCACACAATATTCAAGATGCGGTCGTACCATGGAACGATACAGAGGCATTATAATATATCCTTTGTTTTATTTTCCATTCCTTTCCTTATGATACCTAGCATTCTATTTGCTTTCTTGGCCGCCGCTGCACACTGGGTGGAGGGTTTTAACATGTTATCCACGATGACTCCTAAATCTTTTTCCTGGATGCTGGTTCCCAATGTGGAACCTTGCATCGTGTAACCATAGTGTGGGTTGTTCTTTCCTAGGTGCATAACTTTGCACTTGTCCACATTAAATTTCATCTGCCATTTGGATGCCCAGTCTTCCAATTTATCCAGATTCTCCTGCAGTTTTCCACAGTCCTCTTGGGTTTTAACAACTTTAAACAGTTTTGTGTCGTCTGCAATTTTGATAACCTCACTCGTTATTCCCTTTTCCAGGTCATTTATGTATATGTCAAAAAGTAGCGGACCAGTACAGATCCCTGGGGTACTCCACTAGTCACCTTTTTCCATTGGGAAAATTGGCCATTTATCTCTACCCTCTGCTTTCTATCTTTCAACCAGTTCCCGAGCCACAATAGTACACTGCCTCCTATCCCATGACTTTGTAGTTTTGCCAAAAGTCTCTGATGAGGGACCTTATCAAAGGCTTTCTGAAAGTCCAGATACACTATATCAACTGACTCACCTTTGTCTACCTGTTTATTCACACCTTCAAAAAAACATATCAGATTAGTGAGACAAGATCTTCCTTGTCTAAAGCCATGTTGGCTGTCTCCCATAAGGCCATGACTATCCACATGCTGTGTAAGTTTGTTCTTTATGATAGTTTCTACCATTTTCCCTGGTACTGATGTCAGGCTCACCAGTCTGTAATTTCCTGGATCACCCCTGGAACCCTTTTTAAAAATTGGCGTTACATTAGCGATCTTCCAATCTTCAGGTATTACAGATGATTTTAATGAAAGTTCACAGATTACTAATAGCAGGTCTGCAATCTCATATTTCAGTTCTTTCAACACTCTTGGATGTATACCATCCGGTCCAGGTGATTTGCTACTATTCAGTTTATCAAATAGTTGTAATACATCTTCCCAGTGTAGTGACATTTCTCTCAATTCCTCTGCAGTATCACCTTTAAATACCACTTCAGTCTTGGGTAACATCCCTACATCTTCCTCAGTAAAGACTGAAGCAAAGAATTCATTCAGTCTCTCCACTATAGCCTTGTCTCCTTTTACTGCCCCTTTTACCCCTCTGTCATCTAATGGTCCAATTGACTCTCTCACAGGCCTTTTGCTACGAATGTACTTGAAAAAGTCTTTGTTTCGTGTTTTTGCTTCTGTAGCAAGTTCCTTCTCAAATTCTCGCTTTGCCTGCCTTATCAATGCTTTGCATTTAATTTGCCAGTGCTTATGCTGTTTCCAGTTTTCTTCATTTGGCTCTTTTTTCCATTTCCTGAAAGATGCTTTTTTGGCAGCAACAGCCTCTCTGACTTCACCTTTAAACCATGCTGGCAGTTTTTTGGACTTTCTTCCACTCTTCTTAATGCGTGGAATACAGCTGGTCTGGGCTTCCAGGATAGTATTTTTAAACAACACCCAAGCTTGATGCAAGTCTTTAACCTTTGCAACTGTTCCTATTAGTTTTTTCTTAACTATATTCCTCATTTTATCATAGTCTCCCTTTCGAAAGTTAAAAGGTAGTACTGTGGATTTCTTTACTATCCCTCCTCCACTAATTAAATCAAACACGATCATGTTATGATCACTATTGCCAAGTGGTCCCAACACCCTTATTTCTTGCACCAGATCTGGTGTTCCACTAAGGACTAGATCCAGTATGGCTTCCCCTCTGGTCGGTTCATCTAGAAACTTTATCTCCCTAGCATGTCCTGCCGTGACACTGAGCCAGTCAATACCGGGGTAATTGAAATCGCCCATTATCACTACTCTGCTGTAACTTTTGTTAGCTTCCTTGATCTCTTTAAGCATTTCATCATCCATTTGTTCATTCTGGCCAGGCGGTCGATAGTACACTCCCACTGCCAGGCGGTCGATAGTACACTCCCACTGCCATCACCTTCCCCTTCAAACATGGAATTTCAAACATCGCATTATGGGCTCGTAAAGCCCAAGCTAGCTTTCTGCATTGGCCTGCAATGATGTTCTTTCCTTTTTCCTGATTGGCCCAAAGTTTGTCTGGTCTGCAGTTCTATGTAAAATGCTAACTGGATTTTTTTGCCTTTTGAATGTATTGACTACTACTACTACTGCCACTAGATATCATTTATATAGCGCTACTAGGCATATGCAGGCCCTGCGCCACAGGAAAAAAATCACTACCAGTATAGCAATGCTTGCTAAAACAATTCTCCCATGTAGTCCTGGTGGTTCTTCTGTAAAATGCCTGCCTTGTATCCCAAACATGTAGTTAGAATTTTTCAGTGCCATGTTTCAGATTAAAATGAAATGAGCAATTTCCCATTTTGTTTGAAATGAATGCACATCCCTAGTGCTTAAGTTAGAGTTATCATCTTCTTTTTCTTTCTAATATTTTAACTAAGAGGATCTGACTTTGGTTTAGTCCAAGGCACTCTTTCAAATAGAATAGTTATGAATCCCAACAATCTATACCCAATTTCTGCATTTTGAAAAATAAATTAGAATTTCATAAAACGTCCACTGCTTGAGGACTAGACTTACTAAAGTACACTACTGCATTAGTATGCACTAATACTCTGACTGAGTGTTATTAGTAATAGGGACATGCATTTGTTTGAAACAACATAGGAAATATTAACAACATTTCCTATGTCATTGGTATCTGTCTGACCTGACCTTGTCAATGTTTCTTTGGTGTCGGGAGTGGTGCCAGAGGACTGAAGAAAGGCACATGTGGACCCTTTACACAAATACACATAAGGATGACATTATGAACTACAGGTTTGTTAGTCTAACCTCTGTGTTTAATAAATTATTGGAAAGGCAACTAAAAGAGAGAATAGTGAGGTTTCTGGAGTCCAGTGTATTGCAGGATCCGACGCAGTATGATTTCTTTGATTGGGTGACCAGGAAGTTGGACCGATGGAGAGCCCTAGATGTGGTGCACTTGTCAGTAAAGCCTTTGATACCGTTCTGCACAGGTGACATATAAACAAACTGAGTACCCTAGGGATGTACTCTAGAGTTACTGATTAGGTTAGAAATTGGTTGGGTGGGAGGCGACAAAGAGTACAGGTAACTGGAGCTCACTCTGAGGAGAAGGAAGTTACCAGTGGTGTGCCCCCGGATCTGTCCTTGGTCCAATTCTTTTTAACATCTTTGTAGTGATATAGCGGAAGGGCTGTTAGGCAAGGTTTGCCTCTTTGCGGATGATGCCAAAATCTGCAAGAGTAGACACCCAGGAAGGAGTAAATAAAATAAGGAGGAATCTAGCTAAGCTTGAAGAATGGTCTAGAATTTGGCAGCTGAGATTTAATGCTAAAAAATGCAGGGTCATGCATTTGGGTGAAAAATCCAAAGGAGCTGTACAGTTTAGGAGGTGAGGTACTTCTGTCCACAAAAGAAGAGCGAGACCTCGGCGTAATTGTGTCTGATGATCTTAAAGTAGCTAAACAGGTAGAAAAGGCGACTGCGAAAGCCAGAAATATGCTTGGGTGCTTGGAGAGGAATGGCCAGCAGAAAAAAGGAGGTGATAATGCCTCTGTATAAATCTCTGGTGTGACCTCCTTTGGAGTATTAGGTGCAATTCTGGAGACCATACCTTCAAAAGGATATAAGCAGGTTGGAGCTGGGTGCAGAGGGTGACTACAAATATGGCAAGTGGTCTTCGTTGTGAAGCATATGAGGACAGACTTAAAGATCTTAATATGTATACTTTAGAGGAAAGACGCAATAGAGGAGGTATGATAGAAATATTTAAATACCTCCATAGCATAAATGCACAGGAAGAAAGCTTCTTCTGATTTAAAGCAAGCTCTGCTATGAGGAGACATAGGATGAGGGTTAAAGGGGATAGACACAGGAGTAATATGCAGAAATATTTCTTTATGGAAAGAGTGGTAGATGAGTGGAGTAGTCTCCTAGTGGTGGTGGTAGAGACGAGGACAGTATCTCTATTCAAAAAAGCATGGGACAAACACAGAAGATCTCTAAAGGAAAAAAGGGCATTATCATAGTTGATGGAAGGGTAGACTAGATAGGCCATGTGGTCTTTTTCTGCTGTCATGTTTCTATGTTTCTAATCCAAACACAACATTAAAAAATCCAAAATTCTGTTTTTCTCTCATGTCATCACATTCAGGCTGACCTCAAAACAATAACCATTGAGTAGAAGGCAGACATCTTGCAGGAACAGCTACTAGGTCTCCATGGGGGCTGGATCTAGCCAGCATGCTCTTAACTCTGTCTTGCATGGCTAGTGATCTTCTTTTCTTTTTCCTGATTGGCCCAAAACTTGTCTGGTCTGGAGCTGTGTACAAACCCCTTCCTGGATTTTTTGCTTTGTGAATCTATTAACTCCTGCTGTAGAGACTTACTCCAAAGACTTTTCTTTTGCCAGAAGCTATCAAAGATATTTACCAAGCCTAATCCAGATATTGGTTGTCCATCTAGTGATACTTAAATATTGTTTCACAGCTGCTACCAAATTCAAATTCCCCATTGGTTGTGGAATCACCAAGCATCAAGGAACCACTCTAACCTCTAAATATGAGGGTTTCGTAATAAGAACCAGCATGGCAAAACCCTACTAATGTGGATGTTGTTAAAAATATATTGCTAAGTATTAAGAAAAGACTCAGGTCTTATATGTATGTATGCAAGCATTGAGATTCTGGTCATCAAAGTGCTTGACTGTGACAATTCAGAAACTTTATTATTTGAGATGAGTTTCATCTTCTGAGGTATACATGGAAAAAGTTCTAATTTCGAACACCAAGGAATCTGCTGCTTTTGTGTTTAAATCTCCCTAATACCTCAGTATTGAAGGAGCGTAGCTTCCATAACATGCCTCAACCAACCAGGATTTATAAATGCAGTACAAGGGATTTCTAAGAAGTATTTGCCAGAGGTGTAGTTATATTGCTTAACTCCAAAGGAAGAACATTTTTTTTCTATTTTATTTTGCAGGCCCTATGATATAGATTTTGAAGAAGAATAATCCACTAGTGAAACACATCTTTATGCGCTCTCACTGAAATTAAAATCTAAAAAAAAAAAAAAAAATTGCTAAGAGGTTTATGATATTTGTCATTTAGGACAAGGCATAGGGGAGCACAGCCTCTGCTTGCCTAATCTTAAGAACATGACTACTATGAAATGTCTGATATCACGAAGATGAGGCACTAAGAGCATGATCAGGACGATGCAGTTTGGAGAATGCAATCGTAAAGTGTGACCCTGGCCAGCCGGGGGCTCTGTGGCAATGTGGTGCGCCTGCATGCAGAAGGGTCTTACTTAGAACCCTGAGGTCATGTCAGCAATGCCTGTGGGTAGAGAAGTGGATTTATGGATCATGATTACAGAGCTCGGGAAAGAACCCTCATAGGTGGCTCCTCACCCAGAACTATTGCTATAATTCTAATAAGCTCATCCTATGATACATTACGATGAGAGGGGTTAATAAAATAGGGGGAAAAGACTTGGGTTTGTTGTAGATGAAGCTCATGGCTTCAGGATCTCAGCCCTGGTTCAGATTTAATTTGAGGAATTTTCTGGGTGAAACAAATATAGCAGTTGTGACTCCGGACCGCTTGGGGCATTTTTGCCATGCAATATTTGTTCTATTTTTTAATATTCATTTGATAGTCTGCTTTTTCCTAAGGTATTTGCACAAGGCAGATTACATAAACGATGTGATATATACTCTGCAGAAAAATAGTGCACATATAATCAAGTTTCCGTCCCAAGGTTTGTCTTTATTCTAGCTCATCTTTCCCTCCTTCTCAGCCTTTGGTGCTCAGTGTACGAGTGGCATCATTATTATACAAGCACATGCCTCATCCTTTATATAAAAATCTTTTTTTCCCAGTGTCCTTGCTTTATTCCTCTATTCAATGCATTGATCACACAGTTACAGCAGTTGGGGGTAGGTGGAGTAGTACTGTGAAGTTGTGTCTGCAAAGAGTATAAGAGAAGGCCTGGCTGAACAGCCAGGTTTTGATTTTTTTTTTTTTGAAAGTCAGATAACAAGTTTCCTTGTGCAGTTCTACAGGTAATTTTTGTTCTATATTTTGAACACAAAGAAGCTGAAAGCATGAAACCTAGTGCCTGTTATTATTTCTAATGCTAGTGGTAGAAAGTAAAGAAGTTCCTGCGGGAGGATTGAAGTTCTTCTGTGGGAATGTAAGTTAAATGGCATTAAGTATTGCCTTTAACCTACATCATATTAAAAGAAACATTTTTAGATTTACAAATATTCTTAATAGAAAAAAACTTAAATGTACTTACTACACTTTGTCCAATTTATATTTATTTCCCTTTAATAGATACTATACTATCCCTTCAAAAAACATTCCACAGCAGAAATGTAAGTTAAGAAATATCCCCAAGTCAGGTGATATCTACAATGTTATACAAGGACCACTCTCTATGTGCTATTCAATAGAAGTGACTACCATTAAAATGATTCATGAGATAAGCTTCTTAGAATCTGACTAAGAACATATAGTTAGCGTGAAGTAGCCAAGACATGTGGTCAGTATTAGGGTGCATAGCATTAGGGTGAATGAAGTACCGATGAGACTTAGCCTAGTCCTAACCACTGGGCCAGCTTGATGATAGCTGAAGTGCTTCTATCAAGCAGAAGGCTTCTCAGATATCTTGTTTCAGAAGCTTTTGGTACAGGACATTGTTTCAGATGTCTCTGCTACAGGTTTCTCTGAACACAAGCAGGATAGATAGTCCTTACACATGAGTGATGTATCTGATGGAGTTTGGGCTGAAAAAAAAGGTAAACAAAGCTCTCTAATTTCATAGAACTTTCTTACACAGTGAACGGCACTTACTGTAAATTAGTTCTTCCAAATGGCATTTCGCACAGGGCCACCTCAACACTTTTGCCTCCATGGAGGCCAATAGTCATAAACATTACTTTTCACATCTAAAGTATATTTTTTACATCAAGACCACCTTGGTTTCATCCTTCTTTTCCTTTTAGGAAAGTTCTAGATAGATTTTACATCTTCTTTTCATGCCTTCTTGATTTTTTGGCATGACCGCAATCTGTACCAACATCAGTGCATTAAGTGGCATTGGTTGGCATATTTTGAATCATAATTGTTTTGCTGCAGCTATATTTTGCCGAATTGTCCCAGAAACCAAACATTATCAGTAGCTTTAGAAAATGTGAGTGGTATGGCAGGATATTGATGACTGATACCCATGAGTGTGCCTGTCACACCTTAGGCCCAAACATAAAATCCCTTAAGGCCCGATTACATCCCTGGTGTAGAAGCCCTCTGTGTGCCCGGCCGGAAACGGATGCACAGAGGGAGTTGCAATTTTGATCCTGCAGGGCACGTCTAGCCCTGCGGGATCAAAATCGCGAACAGGCCTGTATGTGCAGGCTGAGACCACGATTCAGCCTGGCCTGCACATACAGTCCTTGCCCGACTAACTCAGTCAGGGCTTTTAAATGGAGCCGCTGTGCCATGGTGTCCGGTTTCCATGGTACCGTGACTACATTTAAAAGCCACGATCCCCAGCCACTGGCCTCAAAATTGCTTTCCCCACAGCGCGACCCCCGATCTGGCCTCCCTGGGCCAGGGTCAGGCTGCGGAGAATGCCCTATGCCCCCTGCCGCCCCTCCCAGCCCCAGTCCCGCCGATCCTGCCACATCGCGGAAGTTATTCCACTTCAGAGTTTGGAATAACTCCCCCGTTCAAGTCACCGGCCCCAGACATACAGGGCCGACATTAGAATCGTCCCTGTACGTCCGGGGCCGGCGACCACTCACTGCCCACCCTGACGCTGCCCCTTTACCACCCCAATTTACCTTCCACATACAACACACGGGGAAGGTAGTCAGGCCTGGGAAAGGGCACGAATAGCGGGGATGGATGTCCCAGCGGGGTGTCCATCCCTGCTATTCGTTGGTCAGAATGACCCCCTAATTGTATCACCTGTCAGAAGATGGATCTTGTTGACAGTCATGAGCAGAAGGAGAATTTCTTTAGTTTGAACAAGACTAGCCCAAGTTGGAGTGGAGGAGTAGTCTAGTGATTAGAGCAGGAGCCTACTACCCAAGAGGTCAGTGTTCAATTCCCACAAGCAGTTCTTGTGATTTTGGGCAAGTCACCATATTCTCCCTCTCTGTGCAGCCTGTCAATAAGAATTCTGAATCATTTTATGGATTCCAGAATGCTCACAAATTTGAGCTATAATACAATTCAGTAGTCATTGAAGTCACACTCAAGGCCAGGTTGATGAAAACCCACTTCTCAATGCCTCTGGGAGAGTCACTTGTATACTGGACCTTCTTGGGAAGGAAGTTTTTCAGAATGTTATGCTCACTTTCCACATAGCTTTTTATCAACTCCTTATGAGATAGTCCACATAAAACATGTGGACAAGGTAGAAGTTCTGTTAGACTTTTCACAAGAGAAACGTGATGATCTTAAGTCACTAGTGGACAAGGAAACAAACTGCTGAAAGCACATGGTCAAGACAGCCTACAATGTTTTTGAGACACAATCAGGACCTTCTACTATGGATATTGGGTCAGATAGACTGGGGTTTCTAGTCCCACAGGTGCTCCTTGTGGCCTTGGGCAAGCCACTTAACCTTCCATTGCCTTAGGTACAAAAACGTAGATTGTGATCCCTTTGGGGACAAGGCAAAAATATATATACAGTACCTGAGTGTATACTGCTTTGACTTGTAGAAAAGCAGTATATAAGCCTAGTTAAATAAATAAATAAATAATTAATAAATAAATATTGGTGCCTACAGACTCTCATAGCTGCAGGTTTTAAATCTCAGATATGATGTTCAAGAAAAAGTTACTGAGATGCCCTGCAAAGAAGATAATCTCATCAGAAATTCAGTCAAAAAGGCATTAAATCAGGTTAGTGGTCAATTCTTACTTGCTCTCCATATCATTCATAAAGGACACTTCAGTTCATTTGAAGATGTGGTATCCTACAGTCTCCTACTCCTATCAACCTTGTTGTCGCCCAGGACCTTGTTGTTGCCCAGGACAGCACAGGATCCAAAATCCACTGCCAACAACTCAGTCAGAACCTCTATCCAGGCAGGCATTGTCACTATTCCAGTGTGCCTTCTGGAGAACTTTCCTCTCTTGGAAAGGGGAAGGTTTTATCTAAACTTCTGGTCCAGTGTAATCTCAGATACTTGGTTATCTCAGCATAATGTGGAATGATTATAGATTATGAGCCCGATATTTCAAGGAATTTATACGTTTACAGAGCTGTAATGGGATAGTCAATGGTACTAACACAGTTAGTGCCGCTGAATATCCCAAACTAACGCCGCTATATGCCCCAATGCTAACCGCTTAGCATCGGGGTGTATCGTGGGCATTCTTGAGTATGTCATGGGTAGCAACAGTAGATAACTGGGTAGCAGTAATAATGTACCGCTACCTGGTTAGCTACTGTGGGTAAAAGATAGGTGCAACAAAAGCTGGCCTCTTTTTTCCTCAAGATCCTACCGGGCAGCGATACAATATTGCTGCTACCTGGTTAGCTTCTGTGGCTCCAGACCATGTGCAGCAACCCCGGATATTCAAAGCTGGGGCCACATACTCGCACCTAGCTGTTGGTGTTGAATATCAGGCCCTATATCTATTGCAGACCCCACCATATTGCCCACAAAGAATATCATGGTCACACTGTCAGCATCAGGATTTATATTTAGAGAAACTCCCTTATAAAGACTAATATGGTCAAACCCATTCAACCAGGGAAAAGAGATCAGGAATTTTAATAAAAGTGTTATCCAATTCCAACGCAAACCAGAGGGACTGCATCACATCTTATACCTAAGAGTCTTGAACAGATTTCACGTAAAAGAGTTAAATATGGTTTCCTGGGCACTTTAATTCCTTTTCTCCAAAATGGAGAGTAACTAATCTCCTGGATCTAAAGAGCCAGACTTAGCAATTGTGGGATCCAATTTGGACCATTTTGGGGGTCTCAAGATTAATATGTTGTAAGAACATAACATAAGAACATAAGAAATGCCATACTGGGTCAGACCAAAGTCCATCAAGCCCAGTTTCCTCTTTCTAACAGTGGTCAATCCAGGTCACAAGTACATGGCAGGTTCCCAAAAAGGTACACTGTGTTTCTCCTGGGGTAAGCAGTGGATTTCCCGGGTCCTCTTTAATAGTGGTTTATGGACCGTTCCTCTACGAACTTGTCCAAATCTTTTTTAAATCCAGATACCCTAACAAATTTTACTACAAACTTCGGTAATGAATTCCAGAGTTTGATTATGTGTTAAAAACAAAATAAAATATGTTAAAACAAAACTATGGGCCTGATATTCAAAAGGCATTTACACGGTTTACAGCCCAGTAAACCATGTAAATGCCTTAGACGGGGATATTCAACGGTACTTACATGGTTAGTGCCGCTGAATATCCCCTTCTAAGTCCTCTACGTGCCCCGACGCTATATGGTTAGCAGCGAGGTGTATTGGGGTTCTCCGGGGCGGAATGGAGGTGGGGAATGGCACTAAGCATGGAGCAGCGATATTGGCTGCTGCCCAGTTAGCGATCGGTGCCTTAAAGATAGGCGAGGAAAACCCTTGCCTATCTTTAAGGTGCCAATCGCTAACTGAGCAGCAGCCGGTATCGTTGCTGCACGGTTAGCTTCGTCAGCTTCTGGCTTTGGCAGCGATCACCAGATATTCAATGTCATTGCCGTGGCATTGAATTTTCCAGTTTGGAGGTCAGCGAGGAGGTCTATGCACCCAATGGCGCATAGCCCTTCGAAGAGCTGGGCAAATGAATATTGGGCCCTATATTTATAAAGAAACCTTTCTTGCTTTCTGTTCTGCAAATTTTCCAAATCCAATAGCTCTCTTAACCCTAGGGTGGGGTCCCACTGACTCAAATATATTCAATTGGCCTAAAGCTGGCCCTGTAAAGAAAGTTTATATCCACATAGATGTATATCCAAGTCATAGGAGTATTTTGTATTCATGATAGGAAAACATTATCACAGGTATTATGTAATTCTGAGACTGCCACTCAAACTAGAACTGTCTCTGCCAAAGGTTGATGCTTTGAACTAATTTGTATTTTGATTTTACTGTACTGCCATGTTTGCTCTCATTTTAGTAATCTTTTTACCTCACAGGACTCAGAGATATGTTGTTAACTTATTCTGGGTAAAGCAAAACCGTTTGATGTTGCCTTTTATTGAATGCCCCCTATGGGGACTGGGAAAACGCACTGACTTGCAGCAAAGCTTTTGCTTTCCCTTATTTTTTTGGCTGTTACCTATGTTATGAGGGGTAGGCAGGAGGGGGTGGGGGAGAATGTGTTTTGAGTGCGTGCCCTTGTGGAGAAGATATTTCTTGGGTGGTTGGAGAGGAAATGTGTGGTTGGTGTTTATCCAGGATGGTGCCTATTTCCAATGTCTACCTTTCAGCCCTCCATGCCAAAGCATAACAGAAAGAAAGCAAAAAAAAAAAAAAAAGAAAAAAAAAAGAAAAAGAAAAGCAAAGCCAAACCAATCCAAAAGGAATAAAACAAAATGAACTGAAAAAGTCTCCCTCTGCTGATGGTGCCAGTCTCACTGTCTTAGGGCTATGTTTACTAAACGTGAATAACGCGCGTAGTATGACGTTAACGACCGTAAGTGCCGTATAACGCGCGTACCGACGTGCTAACGACCGTTAACGTCATACTACGCGCGGTAACCGTAGTTAACGATCGTAAAGCTCCGCGGCGCGTTAAAACAGCGCAGAAGGTGGAGAGTGGGCGGAGAGAAGGGGTCAATGGGCGGAGAGTGGGCGGAGAGAGGCTCCCCTCATACTAACGCGCGGAGTGTCAGAGCTCACCTCCAACGCAAATGAAAACCTGTCGTTAAAGGCATTTAAAGGGAAGAGAAACCATTTACGTCAGCAATGTACAGAAAACCGGGGAAACCCACAAAACGTGAGCAGTGTGATACATGTGCACAGAACAAAATATCACATAAAACGTTAAAAATGACCACAAGAAACATTTTAAAAAGCAGAATTCAGCTGGGCAACAGTGATAGCAATGGGCAACAAGGAACAACACTCCCTGGAAAGCACCAAAATAAAAGGAAATGATGTGTGGAAGGGTCTACGCTCCGCAGACCCTTGCAAAGAGCATTACATTGTAAAGGAGCTGTCCTGGGTGTGTGGTGTAATGTTTCCCAATGATATCATTGTTGCCCAGCTTGGTTATGGGTGTGTGCCCCTTTTGTGAGGTCATTTCTGCGGTTTATGTGCACCTTTGTCTGCATACAAGGTAAATGAGGCCACAGTAAACCTGTTGCAGAGCAGGGTTTCTGACTCGTCAGGCCGGTTTAACTAACTCCAGGGACTGCACAGTCTCTGTGGCCACAGTGTGGTGCAACAGACACAGCCAGTGCCTGTAAGACCAGAGGGTCACAGGTTCAAATCCCAGTTGGGGCTCCTGCCAACCCAGTCCCCATAGTTCTACCCACCACTAAACAGTGATAGTAAAGACACTCCTGTAGTGCAGAGAACATACACATGGCCTATATTTTACCACACCAAACACAGACACCAGAAACAGGCACATTACCTATAGCAGAGTCCCGCAAATGCAGTCCTGGAGGGCCCCACAACATTCCGGTGTCATGCTGCCTCTAATAAAGATGCCTGTGCTGCATAGCTATGCACCACCCCCATGGTATGCAGATGTAGCTCATGCATATTTATGAGAGACAGCATGAAAACCCGAACAGTGTGTGGAACACCAGGACTGGAGTTGGGGAACTCTGCCGTAAAGCAGCAGCCAACAGGGCCACACACCCACCCACAGGCCCCATTGGCCAATGCCAGCTGGAGAGGCAAGACATTGGGCCCTGCCTGTATCTCCCAATACTAGCAGTTGCATACCTTAGCAATGCCACCCTACACCTGGGTATATGGTACACAGCTATCAAACGTTTCCTCTGATAACTGGCAGATATCAATTCCTACGTTAAGCACATTTTGCTCATTGAGCTCCACCATAACAATCATTCTGATGTCTGCGGTGTGTGCTGCAGGTCTGGTCTCTGACAGTGTTCACAACCCTGGGGAGTGACCCCCCAACAGTCTTGTGTACCATATCCATGCCTGTACTATGCCCAGGACTGGTGTGGTGGTATGGCTGCTGACCACCTCTATAGTAGCACAATGCTGGCATAGGTGTGGGGGTGGCTGTCTGTCTATCCAGTGTGTGGTGGCTGCAAACACCTTCAACAGCCCACACTGCCAGCACTGTTGCCAGTATTGGGCTGCCAATGTGCATAATGAGGAGCAAGGTACCATGGGTATAGGCCGGACAGGGTGGCCTGGCCAGGGTGCATCTGCACAGGGCATAGGGCAGTGACAGGCACATTGTAGTGCCCGGCCACCAACTACACAGACAGGGTGACCTCAGTATATCCTGCTGAGAGATCACTCTCACCCTGACTGTGCAGTGACCACAGCATGGCTAGGCACTCCCATAGTGCTATCTAGTATTTCTCTCATGTGATACATATGGGTTTCCTTCTGGGGCCCAGTCACTGATGTATCTGCCTGCTGTGTATGCTGACATCCCAGTTCTGGGTGCAGGCATCTCCACTGGGCACTAGCAGACTGTTTGCAGCTGGTAGGTGTTGTGATGGAGTGGCTTGCAGGGTGCAGTGGCTGATGGCTTGCACCAGGGGAATATCAGATAGTGGTGGGGTGCAGCATACCATATCCAGGCCTAATGTCTGTCTGCTATTGTGTTATGGCTGTGTACAGAGCTGCATTGACTGCCCTGTGGGGTGTCTGTTCCCCAGCAGGACTGGGGTTCATGTTCCCCTCTACTGCCACCGTTGCAGCACGGTAGACTGTGGATCTTTTGATAGGAGACCCTGTTTGCCTCCCTCAGCCCTGGGGGAGGGGTGTGGTGGTGGTGCATGGGGGCTGTACCTGACTGACACAGACAGAGATGTCCAAGGTGTTCCTGCAGAAACTACCTATCTCACACAGTAACACTGCTTTGGACCTGCGCCATGGCCGGTGCTGTGGACCTAGTGCTGGGCGCCTCACTGCACCCTCAGGGTGAGCACAGTACCTGCACAATGTGACGGTGTGTAGCTGCTCTGTGCCAGTACAACACACAGTCGGTACCCCCTACCAGGCCGAGGTGCTGTGGGGGTGCATTCCCCATGGTGTGTATCTGTGGACAGCTGCTTTGCATGTGCAGTGCATCATGGGTGTGACTGGCCCAATCCAACCCTGTGAAACACCAGCACCTGCTCACAGGCTCTGATAAGCCATAGGCCATCACACGTACATCTGTTAGCATAATGCATAGGTGCAGGACGCCCTACAAAGTCTGTAATATAAGATGCCCACACTGGTAAAAACACACGTACCCACGCACGTAAGCAAACACGTACCCACGCGCGTCGCTACGCACGTACCAACGTACGTGGCTAGGCACATTCCGAGGGTGTTTTTCTGACACCAATACTCAGCGTAACGAAAAGCATGCCTCCTCTTTCCTTCTGTAATGTACAGGGTGATGCCTGAGATAGCCTTCTGTGTTAGGCACACTGGGGGCTCGAACCCATGCTGCCTGTAACAGCGGTCAGTACCGTAACCATTGTGCTACAGCTCTGTTTCAGTGCTTTGTGTCTGTACGTCTTCTTATGCTTAACGCGCAGTAACGTGGCACGGCGCCCGGTAGCGCTCGTTAATTTTGCTAACGCGCGGTAGTGGTAACGATGTACCGCCCATGTCCTTATTTGGGGTTTCTTTCACTACCGCGGCTCCTACCGCAAACTGCACTAACGCGATTTAGTAAACATAGCCCTTAATGTCTTGCAATTTCTATCACGACCTGACCCTTATTTTTACCAGACAGTCCTGCTCTTGAGATCCGAATCACAATTATATCACAAATCCCACTCCTGCCGGCACAACTGCTAAGTGACTTGCTAGCATATTTCCACTGGGTCCATTTTCTGTTTAGGCCCACATAGCAAAACTAAAAAAAAGGAATGAAAAAAAAAAGGAACTCCCTTCTCCTTGCCTCTCTCTGCTGTCGCCTGCATCACCTTGTTGGCAGTGCTCTCATGGCGTGCCTCGCTAATGCCCTTCACAACTCCCCTGCTGATTTGGGTGCTTCATGCCACCCTTCTAGCTATATAGCTTTGTGACCAGTGTGCTTTTGCTTTTTCTGAGCCATTCCTCATCCTTTGTAGATGCACTTCTTAGATTGGTCATTGCATGATTTCCATTCCCTTAAATGCCATGCCAATTTATTTTCACAGTTATAGCTGTGCGGCTCTGCGACCAGTGTGTTTTGGCTCTTTCTGGACTTCTCTTCGTTATCCTTTTATTTATTAAAAAGGATTTATATACTGCCTTCTCCTGTAATCAAGGCGGTGTTCACAGCAACCAATCGAATTTACTTGACATTTGTGTGTGCATGCAGTGTTATACAGTGAATGAGTGTGTGTGTAAGTTGGAGTTGATTCGTGGTGGGCTATTTACAGCGTGCGCTACTTTACAAAGCTATGTACATGAGAGAGAAAGGGAGGGGGGTTGGTATGTAGTCTGGGAGCTGGCAGGCAGAGTTATGTGATATCACCGTAGTGCTCAATGAAGAGCATCGTCTTGAGCTGTTTCCAAAATTCCTTGATGTCCTCTGTCAATCGTAGGTCATCAGGGAGGGTCTTCCATATTGCAGGTGCCGCCAGTGACAGAGCTCTTCTTGCGGTGTTCTTGCGTACTTTGGTGAAGTCTTTTGGTGTATTGATGATGTCAGAGGTGCCTCTCCTCCTCAGTCTTGTGCTGATGTTGGGTTGTATGAGTGGTTGTAGGCTGAGTGCTGAGGTCCAGTGTTTGATTTTGAATATATTCAAGACTGTCTTATATCTGATGCGGGAGCTGATTGGGAGCCAGTGGAGGTGTTTTAGAATGGGGGTGATGTGATCTTGTCTTGATTAGCCAGATATTATTCGTGCTGCTGTGTTTTGAGCCATTTGCAGTGGCCAGAGTGTCTGCTTTATTAGGCCAAGATAGACTGGGTTGCAGAAGTCTAGGATGGGAGTTACATTGCACCTTTATGGGTCACGCTTCGATTTGTCATTATATGACTTTCTATCGCCATCTTTACATGCCATGCCGATCTTTCGCCACCCTTCTGGCTGTATGGCTCTGCAGCCAGTGTGCTTTGACTTTTTCTGGACTACGTCTCATCCTCCTCCCTCTTTGCATATTTTTGGGTGCCTTTGGTTTTCTGTTATAGGCCTCTTTGGGGGTTCTACTACCCACTTTAGCATGCAGTTCCTAACAATTGGAGTCTGGGAGAAGCTGAACCTAGCACAGTGAGAGGATACTACCAGCTTAGCACCATCAATGGGCCTTGAGTGCCCTCTTCAAATTGCTTTTCAAATTTCCATTACTGTACTTGTTTGGAGATTCTAGCAGGAGAGCGCAACTACTGTTGTACCCTTGGCCAAAGAGTTATATTTCTATAAGGAGGGATGAACATGGAGTGCTGATGGAGGAAGAAGACACCTGCCTAACCAGTCTGATAGCCAAAACAGCCTTAGCTAGCATAGGGAGTCAGATTGCCCTTACATCCACCATCTTCCATAAATATACTTGCCAACCATTGGCCTTATGCCAAAACTATTAACCTTTCATTAAAAAAGCTTTCAGCCTCACTGCTGCCTTGATCGTCCTCAGCTCTTCTGGGCTGTCTCAGCCAGGCACTGCAGCACCACTCCCATTGCTTTTGAAGCCTTCAGCACAGCTCATTCTCTGATTCTTCTTTACATCCCTTGGCATTTCATCTAGACACTCATGAATTCTTCTTTTATCCTGGAGATATCCTTCTCTGTACTTAAGATTTCTATGCTGAGACCAAAGTCCTCAGTGCCAGGATTCTAACTTATGGGCACGAAGCTTTGCTGAACTCATCCCACTCCTGTGTCATGGGCTTATGCAACATCTGCTGTTATACTGGATCTCTTCTGCTGTTTTAGGGCCTTACAGTCCATCTGGGTATTGTGCTGATCCTCTTGGCATACAGTAATTTAGGAACGTCTATAATTAACTCTTGGTCACATTAAGAAACGTGGATATACCGGAACACCTGATTGTCTCTTCTTGCATTGATTAAGAAGCAACAGTTTGAACAGAACAAGGAGAGACAGAATAGTTTAAAATCAGCAAAGATGTACAACAAGGCTGCATACTTTCCCCCTATCTGTTTAATTTATATGTAGAACAGATCATCAGAGAAACAGGACTTGATGAAGCTACATTACTGGCTGAAAGTGAAGATGATCTGAAACATTTGTTTCTCAAGATCAAGGAACATAGTCTTAAAATGGACCTGCACCTTAATGTAAAAAAGACAAAGGTCCTGACAATTGGCAAAATCAATAAGGTCATCGTTGAGGGAGAAGAAATTGAAATAGTGGACAAGCAGTCAAGAAATCAGACGACACATTGTTCTTGGCAGAATGGCTATAAAAGACATAGACAAGATTCTCAAGAGCAGAGATGCCTCTCTCCATACAGATATTCAACTAGTTCAAGCCATGGTATTTTCAACAACGTCATATGGATGTGAAGGTTGGGCAGTGAAAAAGATAGACAGGAAGAAAATTGATACCTTTGAAGTATAGTGCTGGCGACAAATACTGTGTATACCATGGACTGCCCGAAGAACAAACCAGTCAGTACTAGAGGAGATCAAAACTCAGCTTTCTTTAGAAGCTCAGATGACAAGACTTCGACTTTCATACTTTGGACACATCATGCAAAGAGAGAGATTGTTAGAGAAAGGCATCATGCTTGGCAAGGTAGAAGGTCAATGCAAAAGAGGAAGTCCAGCAATGAGATGGCTTGATAGAATAACAGCAGCTACTGGTGCCATTCTCAACAATGAGCTGCCTGACTGAAGACCAAACACAGTTTAGGACAAAAATGCAGAGGGTCGCCATGAGTCGACACCGACTCGATGGCACTCAACAATAATAACAATAATTTACACACTCTAAGTGATCTCAAAATCTCTCATGGTTGTGAAATAAATGCAAATCTTTCAATTCTGCTTTTTACATTTTTTGGACTTATAAATACTTTATAAATCACCAGGTGGACCTCTTATATGTTCATTTTAATGAGCATTTCTATAAAGAATTTTTGAAAGAGATTTTTATGAAGAATTTTCATTTTATTTAAGACATATATTATCTTCATACTTTTTCATGAAAATCCACAAAACACAACTCAACAAAATGTTATAGTTTCAGACCGTTACAGTATCAGTCCTGCTTTAGGGGCTGCTTATCTGCTAAGCTTTTAACTTCTTACTTCAATTCCTTTCACTGTCCAACTTTCTTCCATCGCCTACAACTCATCAGGAAATGAGAGGAGGATAAAACTTCATTTAAAAAAAGGTAATTTCCCAATGCATATTATGAATCCTATGTGCTAAATATTTTGCCCACAAGCATAAACTGGGAGAAAATGTTTTAGAACATTGAAGAGCTTAAGAGCTGAACTGCGGGGCCAGAACTAGGAGCCGCATTGCAGACGGGCAGTAGAAAAAGAACACGCTGCCTTTACTGGCGCTCACCATGACTGCCGCTTTGGCTTGGTCCAACTCCTCTGCTCAAGGGCATGTTTCATGCTTCTTTCCCCGGGGCCCAAAATATCTAGCTCCATTCCTGCATAACTGCATGAGGTAATTTATTCTGAGGAATAGAATTTCTGAGGGATATGTCAGTCACAATCTGCTAAATTAGGTTATTGCCATTCCTCTTTGGATTACTGTCTTGAGGGACAAGCGATTGCTTTCTTCTGCACAAGGCACGGGAAGAGGACAGCATCCTCAGAGGAGGTGTGTCATTTCAAGGGTAATTTCTGTAACTGCATTCCTAATGTTAGGCACCCAGAATGTGCCTATCTTAAGCCTATTTTATAAAGAAAATAGGGGTGCAAGCAGGGCTGGCTTGTCCATTAGGTGGGCTAGGCAGTCACCTAGGGCAGTAGATCTCTATGGGTGGTAGACCATGTGCTTCAGCATACATGGTCTGCTGCCTGCCGTGCCATGCCGTGCCGCCCTCCGCCTTTCTCCCCCTGTGCTGACCCGCATGGCTGATTCTGGTGGCAGGGGGGATGGCTTGGTGGCAGGCCATGTGTTCCAAAACACATGGCCTGCCGCTGAGCTGAGCTGTGCCCCTCCCCCCTTGACCCTGCCACCGGAATCAGCAGCAGCGGGGTTGCAGTAGCGCGGCTCATGCACGGGATGTGGTAGAGCATGGGGGATGGCAGTGCGCAGGGGGGGCAGCAAGGCATGAGGGGGCGGCACAGCTAGGGCTTCTGCCTAGAGTGGCAGAAACGTTTGAGCCGGTCCTGGGCGTAAGTGGTTGAAAACGCACATAAACTTTAGGCACAAGCACTTGTGTGAATGCCAGCCCCGAGATATTTAAAGAACACATGTAAGTTATACTATTTTGCAACTTATGCATGTAAATTTGCATTTCGCCCATGCTCCATCCCTGTGCATGCCCACGTCAGGAGTTCATGACATCACTCATAAAACAGGAATCAACTAAAGCATGTGTTAAAGGCCCTTCCACGTGTTAAGTCATTGAAAATAACAAGCACACTTATGTAACTTTATGCAGCTCCTTATAACATTACCTTCTACCTGTGTCAAAGATAAGAATTTCATCTGCAAGAATGGGGAGGAAAGCAAATGACTTTACAGAGCAGAGGAGAGGAGAAAAGCTCCTCCTAGCAGCTCCGAGCAATGAAACTGGGAGTCTGAGTAGGCTGTTGATAGGGCAGTCAGTTCAAGATTTCCAACTGTCACAGCTGGAGAGCCGGGGGCCGCTTCCGGGGGCAGCCACGAGTGGCGTGAGCTAACACTCAGGTGAGAGTTCCGGGGAAGCAGCTGGCCCGGGCAAGCGGGCAAGGAGAGAGGCCTGCGGGGAGCCTGGAGGAAGACGGTGGTTCCGGAGCAGAATAGTAGACCAGCGGAGTCGGCTGCGGGTGCCCCTCCATACAGGGGAGAAGCTTAGCAGAGGCACACTTCGCGGGCCGGGGTCTTTAGAGCAGCACAAGGCCTCTCCCCCCTGCCTACGGATGGAGAAAGCTAAGGGGGGGGCAGCAGCACGGAAAAAACTGGCTGATTTCCGCTCCCCATATGCCCCTGCTAAAAGTGGAAAAGAGGGGGAGAAAGAGAGCCGAACGCAGGTGGGAGACCCGAAAGAGCAGGGAGAGGAGATGGAAAGTGGAGCTGGACTTGGGGACCTGTCCCAACTCAAGGCGTGGCTTACTGAAATGAAAGAGGAAATTAAATCAGAAATTAGCGGAGTAAAACACGAACTGAAAGAATCCATACAGACACTGCGACAAGATATTGTGGACATTGGCAATAGAGTGGAGGAGCTGGAGCTCCAGATGGAACAGCAGGGGGAGGACATGGTGGATCTACAGCAGCGCTGGGGGACGCTTCAGCAGACCCAGGTGGACCAGCAGATGAAGCTGGAGGACTTGGAAGACAGGTCACGGAGATGTAACCTAAGGATCCGGGGGATTCCGGAGGAGCCTCAATATCGGAACTGTGAAGCTGTTCTGCTGAAAGTGTTCAATTCTTTGTTGTTGGCCGCGGACCGGCAGGGGGAGATACAGATGGACCCATCTCAAATTGAGCGAGCCCATCGGGGCTTGGGGCCGATACGAGAGAATAAGCCCAGGGACATTGTGGTGTGTCTACGGTCGTTCAAGATAAAAGAAGGACTACTACAAGCGGCGCGGAAAGTACGACAGATTACGTGGGAGGAGCACCCCTTGGAGCTATTTCAAGACCTCTCTGCAGGAACGCTGAAACGTCGGCGTAGCATGAAGGAGGTGACCGCCTACTTGAGAAAAGAGGACATTAGATATAAATGGCTGTTTCCGTTTGGGCTGCTGGTTACCTGCAGGGGGAAGTCGCGGAGAGTGCAGACCAGCGACGAGGCCTGGTCTGTCCTTTGCGAGTGCGGGTTGCAAAATCTGCCAGACGGGGGGCGGCCCCCGAAAGGAGACCTGGCTGCAGCCGTTAAGCCATCGAGCTTGCAGAAGAATCTTCAGAAATGGCACAGAACCCCTGCGGCCGGGAAGAGGACAACGCGGCTGAATAGAGAAAGCCCAGGAAACACTGCAGTGGAGCAGGATGCAGGCTGATTATGTGGACTTTGCATGAGTACAGTTTATTTAGTGAGGTTTCATTGTATTGGTAATTTGTTGTTGCAAAAGGCTGGGGGATGGAAGGAGGGATTAGACTGCACGGGAGGAGGGGTGAGGGGTGGTTGGTAGGGGGGATTTAGGAAGACAGGGGGCTAAGAAGGGAGGGGGTAGTGCTGGGAGGGGGGGAAGGGAGAGGCAAACAGGCAAGGCCCGTTAACTGGTCACTTGTATGGAAGACTATCCTCTCTTTATGAGAGGGGGGGAGGTGGGGGGGTTCGGGGGGGAGGGGGAAGAGGTAGGGGGAGGGGGAGGGGGGGGTGGGGGGGACGAGCAAGCGGGTAGGAGAGGGGGGAGAGTGGCAGACTGGGGGAGCTTAAAATAGTTACTCTAAATGTAAAAGGGCTTAACTCACCCCATAAGCGACAAAAACTTTATTCGGAGCTATCCCGTCAGAAGGCGGATATAGTCATGCTCCAAGAAACACATTTGACAAGGGCCACAGAGTATTTGGTTAAGCACAAAGGGTATGGGGTATGTATCCACGCTTCTAACACCCTGGAGAAGAAGAAGGGTGGGGTTGCTATTCTATTTGCTTCACGTTTAAAGCTTCAGGTACAGATGGTGGTGAGGGATAGAGGGGGGAGGTATGTGGTGGCCCGGGTAAAAGTGGGGAATGTATGGTATTGTGTAGTGAATGTGTACGCACCCACGGGGGGGCAGGGTGAATTCTGGACAAAACTGAATGGGGAGTTGGGGAAACAGGGGGATGGGATTCTCATTTGCGGGGGTGACTTCAACCTAACGTGGAACCCAGCCAGGGATGCTACAGGTCCGCGAGAAGGAAAGCGGGGGGATCGAAGACGCTATCGTAATTTCGTGACACAGCATTGTTTGGTAGATGCGTGGCGCTTGCGCCATCCAGGACGGAGACAGTTTTCCTATTACTCGCCGGTACATGGGTCTTATTCCCGTATCGATGCTATATGGGTGTCCAAAGAGGTGGGGGGGAAAATAAAAGATGCGAATATGGAGTCCATTACATGGTCCGACCACGCACCGGTGGTGGTCTGGCTGCAAGTGGCAGATGAAGGGAAAGGGAATCGGTTCTGGAGGCTCAACGAATCCCTACTGGAGGAGGAGCGGGTCAGAGCTGAAGTGGAAAAAGGTACGCGGGAGTACTTTCGCTTAAATGATAATGGGGAGACCTCCTGGGGGGTTATTTGGGATGGGTATAAGGCGATGGTCAGAGGTATATTAATCAAATGGGGGGCGCGGAAAAAGAGGGAAAGGGAGGAGAAAGAACGGCTCTTAAGGGAACGGTTATTGGAACTGGAAGAATTAGACGGACGCGGGAGTGGGGGAAGCCATAGGGGACAGGTTCTGGCGGCGGCGAGAGCGCAACTCAACGAGTTACAGGCGGATAAGATTAAATATCAGATGCAGCTCTTGCGACAGGAGGCATTTGAGGGGGGGAACAAGGCCGGGCGGTACCTGGCCCAGAGGTTGAAGCAACAGAAGCTTCGCTCCCACATAATAGGGGTCCGGCAGAGGGGTGGGGCATTGGTCACTCAAGATGGGGAGATTCGGGAGGCATTCAAGGATTATTACCGGGAATTGTACACAGCTAAGGACCGGCATCCAGTAGAACGGGGGGTAAATTATCTGGCTTCTATGGAATTGCCCACATTGGGCAAGAGCGATCAGGACGATATGAATAAACCTATTGGATCAGACGAAGTGGAGCGGGCGATCCAACAGTTAAAATTGGCGAAAGCTCCTGGGTTGGACGGGTTTACTGCCCGGTTTTATAGGACTTTCGCTGGTCTATTGATCGGGCCTCTGGTGACCTTATTTAACCAACCCCGGGAGGGTGGGAAGTTAGCGGACACCATGGGTTGGGCGGGTATTACGGTGCTTCACAAAGAAGGGAAGGACCCGCGGGAGTGCGCCTCATACAGGCCGATTTCTCTGCTTAACTTGGATGCTAAGCTCCTGGCCAAGATCCTCGCCACGAGGTTGAACAAGGTAATTGGGAAATTGATTCATCAAGACCAGGCAGGGTTTATTCCCGGGAGGCAGGTGGCCGATAACATTAGGAAGATTCTCAATATTATTTGGACTAGTGAGCGGAGAGGGGAGGAGACGCTTTTGCTTTCGCTGGACGCGGAGAAGGCTTTCGACCAAGTGGCCTGGCCTTTTCTTTTTCAGGTGCTGGAGAAGGTGGGGCTGGGGAGCGAGTTTCTAGCGTGGGTTAAGGGGCTGTACGCGCACCCTAAAGCTTGTGCGGGGTAAACGGGGCCCACTCGGAGTTTTTCGACCTAGGGCGGGGAACACGGCAGGGCTGCCCATTGTCACCATTGCTCTTTGCGTTAGCTATGGAGCCCCTGGCGCAGCGGATAAGGGATAGGGCGGATATCTCGGGTATTACAGTGGGGAGAAGTGCCTATAAAATTTTGTTGTTTGCGGACGACGTTATCTTAAGTCTAGCCCGCCCCAGAGTGAGTCTGCCCATAGTGATATGGGAGCTGGAAGAGTATGGCAAAGTTTCGGGGTTTACAATTAACCAATCTAAATCTGAAATTCTGAACTTGACGGTCCCTGGTGGACTAGCAACGATTTTGGCCAAGAAATATCCCTTCAAGTGGGCCCGGGGAAGTATCCGCTACCTCGGCATTCAGATAAGCAATAAAATCGATGAGTTATACAATTTGAACTACAAGAGGATGTGGGGGAAGATAGAGGGTTGGCTGGATGGGTGGGGAGGGAGATATTTGTCCTGGTTTGGGCGTATCGCGACGGTAAAAATGATGCTGGTGCCCCGATTGTTGTTCTTATTTCAGACACTCCCGGTTGGGGTCCCTCTACATAGATTAAAACGGATACAGCAGATGATCAATAGGTTTATCTGGATGCAGAAGCGTCCTAGGGTAGCAATGCAGGTGTTGCAACGGGTCAGAGGGGAGGGGGGGTTGGGGGTACCTAATATACGCAAATATTATGAAGCAGCGCAATTGAAAGCGCTATATGAGTGGCAGAGGGAAACATCCAAAGCTTGGGTTAATATGGAGTACGAGTTGGTCGGGGGCAAGGACCTCGAAAGAGCGATATGGCGGGGGTCTAAGGGACTAGACCGGCATGCTATGAGTCCTATGACAGCGCATAGCTTGAGAATTTGGAAACGCAACAAACCTCAACTTGTTCCAAATAAGGGATATATTCTGGGGATGACTCTTGAGGCATGTTTCGAGAGGGGACAGGGCCCAGATGAGCGAGTGTTACGAAGATGGGCCGGAAATGGGCTAACGCATGTCCAACAGATTCTCCATCCCAAGGGGGTTCACCCGTTTGAAGGCCTTCGGGACATCTACAAGCTGAAAGAGGGCGATCAATTTGCTTATATGCAGCTGAGGAGTTTTCTGAGGCAATCAAAGGTATGGAAGGATCTCTGGGACAATAGGGGCTGGTTTGAGGCTATATGTAATGGTCAGGGGGGGAAAAAGGGGGTTTTGTCCAGAATTTACAAAGATTTCCAACTGTCAGCTTAGCAAACCGCTTCTGCTCAGCAAAAGACAGAATCGTGTGACCCACTGAGGCTTCTCATTATTAGTAAATTAATTTTCCTTCTCCATCTTAGCATGGAACAAAAAAGAATGAGTCTGTAAAGTCGGATTATGATGTTGTACTTCAGTACATGCAATTTTTAAACTAGCTGTCTGACAATTTATACTTATCCAGGTTCATATTGGGCTCCCAGATAGGGCGGTCAGCGCCAACACTATCTGAATACGGGAGTTCTTTAGCGTTGCCATCCAGATAGCTTGGCAGCCCTTTTGCTGTCCTAAGTTATGCCGATACTTATCTTGATAGAGAAGCTGAATATCACCAGTATATGGATCATTCACCACTCCATCCACGGACTACTCTGGCACTGTCCAGATAGTATTGAGGGGGTCTGTCAGAATACTCAGCCGTACCATCTGGATAGTGCCTTTGAATAGTCTGGTCAGTAGCACTTATCTGGATAAGTGCTTCTGAATATTGACATCCATCATCTTCTTCTTCTTCTTTTATGTAGACCTATTCCAACCGCACACTGAATGAGAGAGGGAGAGCACCAATTGCAAGGGCATTATAGCATGGCACCTAGGATTTCTTCTGGTTAATGGTCATCCCTCTCTCTGGTCTTCCAGCATTGATATCCTGAACCAGAAGACTCTCAAGGCAGCATTGAACTAAGAACTTACTTAGGACCCCTGGCTCCATCTGCAATTGGGGAATGACTAGGTGCTATTTTCTCTGTCTCCTTCCTCTAGCGCCCTTGCAAAGGCCAGGTTTGTCTTATGTTTCTGAAATAGTGCAACAAGGCAGCAGCCAGAACTAAAGGGATGCTGGGGTATATAGGAAGAGGCATTACTAGTGGAAATGAAGAGTATGGGAAAGTCCACATCTATAGAAGATCTCCTATAAAGCACTATTTATTTATTTATTTTAATTCTCTTATATACCATGCTATTCTGCATCAGTGCGGTTTACATTGAACAAACTGAAATTACATTGAACAGGGCATTATCACTTGGAGATAACTATTTTACAGGGAACATGGGCTATGGAGGGTTAAGTGGCTTGCCCAAGACCACAAGGAGCACCTGTGGGACTAGAAACCCCAGTCCTTCCAGCCCAAGGTTGCTGTCCTCTAGTGGGATTTGAGCCCTGACCTTCTGGCCTGAAGTACCTTGCCCCAAACACTAGGCCACTCCTCCACTCCACTATGTCCCATTCTGGAGGCTGTACCTCAGAAGGAATATAAACAGTATGCAAATGTTCAAGAGCAGGGCTACTAAAATAATGCAGTATCTCTATCCAAAACCCTATGAGATGAAACCTAAGGAGCAAAGTATGTGTATCCTTAAGGAGCAGAGAGTGAGAAGAGATATGATGGAGATTTTCAAATATTCCAAGGATATAGGACATGCAATCATTTTTCAGAGGAAAGTAAATTCTAGAACAATTCTGGGTCATCTCCAACCAGATGGGTTTCAGGATCTCCACAATGAATATGCATGTGATAAGCTTGCATGTAGTGAAAGAAGCGCATGCATGGATATTTATTGGAGATATTCTGAAAACTCAACTGGCTTGGGGTCCCCCAGAACATTATTGAGGAACCATAGTTCTAGAACAAAAGTTCAGGCTATGAAATTAGAAAGGGTAGAATCGCTAATAACGGTAGAAAAGATAGATGCATGAGGAGACAGCAGAAGTAAAAGCTATAATGGAAATCGAGAAGGTATGAGATAAGCATATCAGATCCTTAACTGAGAAAAAAAGTGAAGGGGATGCCAGAGATCAACTGTGGTCCTTGACATTGCAAAAGGAGGTAAATTGAGAAGACCAAATAGTTTTCCCCGTCCTAATCTGCTGTCATATTCTCTGTATCTATGAGCACAGACCTCCTGAGGCACCAAGCTGGCCCAGCTCTCTAACTTTGCTTATAATCACTGACAAAGCAGATGTGAGTGTTGAAATATACAGCATGTGCACACAGTATAAGTTTTCCTGTTTCTCTCTCAGACTCTATATAAAATGTTAATTTTTTTCTTTACAAACAGGAAATGGGTACGGTAACCCTCGAAACTCACCAGGTCTGCTGGTCTCACCTGGTAACCTGAATAAAAATATGCAAACAAAATCTCCGCCACCAATGAACCTCGGTATGAACAACCGTAAACCTGATCTCCGAGTTCTAATCCCACCTGGTAACAAGAACACAATGCCATCAGTGGTAAGGCATCGCTTTGTCATCTGTGTATTACTTTGCCTCGTCCTCCTGGCTTTCAGACTGAGGTGTTGGGGTAATTTAATAAGAAGCAACATGCATAAATGTCGGTATTTTAGTCATTTAGATGTGTAAGTGAGCTTTTATAAAATAGCGACCGGCGTATAAGTACGCATGTTGTTTGCATGGTACGTACTTTCACCATAGGCATACACACGGGGGAGTTTGGGCAGAGTACGGGCAGTGCGTACAAATACATTGCATTGATCACAGAATACAATAATATGTGCACGTACTTTCAAAACGTAGGCATGGTTATTTACACTAGCTCTAAGCCTGCTGTAAATGATTGCACCTTAATTCAAGGCACATTCTCTGCCAGTTGTGCTAATATACCTACTTGTCTTTATAAAATAGACTTTATTTAGGCGCTTTAAGACATTCTTTGACAAGGTATCCTGTTGTAAAAAAAACCCTCATTGTGTTGACCATAGACATTCAGTGGGTTTCTGGGTTCTGACATAATCTGTGGTAAAAAGCAAATAGCAACAATGCTAGATGTCATATTCCAATCGCATAAGGAGCAGGGCCCTTTAGCTTAGCGATGCACCCCAGTAGTGCAAGAATAAAAGGGGTTCAGGCTTTTGGAAGTCTCCGAATGGAACCCTGGAGATGAACATAGCTCACTCAGTTCTGAGAAACCTTTATTTTTATTGCAAGAGTTGAAATGAACCCAGTACACTTCCCCCGCATCCAGAAGGATCTAGGAGTACACCACTGCTTTCTGCTTTTTTAAGGACCTGCAGAACTGGGGGAAAGCTGAGGAACACAGAAAACTTCCATTTTTTATTACCCCATCACTAATGGGACAGCTGCTGCACCCAAGTGTTAAGAGGCCAGTGTACTAAAACACATTAGCAGGTGTTAAATATTATTACAAGCAGTTAACTTTAATAATCTAGTTTATACACGCTAACAGTGCATAAACTAGGTTGCCATAGTTTTAGCATAAATTCTATGCCTATGCAGTAATGAAACACAAAGCTGTGAAGATGTCTTGCTAACCGATTAGGAAAGTACATTCACAGATTGCTTTGGAAATGCATTAAGGGTAAAATCTTCTCGAAACCAGGGCGAGATAGAGTTACGTTTTTGTGATCCCCTTCCCTATACACTTGAACTTAAGTTTCTGTGAAACACATGCCTAATTTGTACTGTATAACATTAATAGCAGTCATCAGTTTACATGATAAATGTTGAGCTTATGCATGTTAATGCTAGATGTCAGCTCGCTTCAGTACATCGGCCCCTTAGTGAAAAAGAGAGCATCTTCAAGTGACGCTTTTGTTCTTGCAGTGGTAAACACATTCAGGCACAACAGGTTTCAACACAAAATTCAATTTGAACAGTAGCTGAACCACGCAACTGAACAGCCAACATATAGTTTACATGCAGGTCTTTTCTCAAATAAACCACGAGCAATGAGATATTCCTGGGCGCCATAAAAATGAGATTGTCTTCTTAAAATCTGCAAACTGTTCTGTAGTGTCCTCAACAAATTACTGCTAGAATTCCTTATGAACAGAAAAGGTCTGCTCACATGTTAGACTGCGTTCCTTCCAAAACACCGAATCACTGATCTTACTTAACTTGATCAACAAGCACAAGAAAGCAAAAAGTGGTCAACAAACATGTGAAAATAAACCACTCGCTCAGGGAGAACGTTTGTATGTTTTATTGGCTTTATGAAAGCCTTTCATTCTATAGGGCACCCTGGCCTCAACCTTAAACTACTGCAAAATGCAACCAAAGGAAAAGCCTGTGATATAATGAAATCAGTGTATTTGTCCATCAGCTGTGAAGTAAAAATCAACATGCAGGCAGGGAATTTCAGACAGCAACAAGGGGTGAGAGGAGGAGATAGCCTGATCCCCATCTTCTTCAGGATCTACATCAGTGATCTCCCAATACTGGAGAAAGCTTTAGTTCTAGGATGAAAAGTGTATAACATAAAAATCAAAGGCCTCCTATGTATGCAGATGAGCTGATCATTTTATCCCCTGCCCCAAAAGGTCTACAAGGCATCCTAAACCTGCTAAAACTCTACTGAAAGTCACAGGCCCTCAAACTAGGGAAAACAAGATGGCAATGGTGCTGTTGAGCTGAGCGGCACGGCGTTTTTTATTTCTTTGTATGGGTAGGAAGCGGAAAGCTAGGGGGGCGAAACAGCCTACTGCCCCGCTAGCTTCAACACCCTTACCCTTGGAGGTTGTTGGTCCTCTGGATTCCTATTTTTCACCGGTGCCTCGGCAGATGGTTTCGGGGGAGAGAGTCCAGGCTACGCAGAGTTTGGAGGAGGTGTCCTCATTCTCCGCTTCTGGGAGCGATCTGGTATCCCCTGCCTCAACTCGAGCCCCGAAGCTGTTTCGCCATCTCAGCGGTGAGCTAGGAAGTCAGCGCGAGAGTGCGGAGTTGGAGGGCTCCGCAAGCGGACAGAGCCTGAGAGCAGAGTTTGGCTTGGGTTCTGTGGCTACTGGCATGGATCGTCCATCGGTGGAGGCTCTGGATGGTATGGCAGAAGCAGGCGCATTGTTGGTGCCTAGCGTGCCTGCACCCTCCGCTTTGACCCAGGGCGTTGGTGTCTCGTCTTCCTTGCTGCAAGTCTCCCCGCTACCTCCTATGGATCCTCCGGAGGTGGTGACATTGGAGGTGATCTGGGCTGCTATCATGAAGTTGCGAGAAGAGTTGGTTCCACGGATGGCTGTGTTGGATGTTCAGGTTGCCATTAATTCTCAGGCCTTAAAAGATACTATGACTAATGTCGCTTCTTTGCAGAATGGTGTCTCTCAAACTCAGACGAAATTGGTGGCTTTTGAGAATGAAGTTGACTCTTTGAAAAAAATATCAATATCTGGTTTGTCTAAATTGGAAATGTTAGAAAATGCTATACGTATGCCTAATATTCGTTTAGTTAATTTCCCTAAAGTTTCTTTAATATCTGCTAGAGATATGTTCCGTAAATATCTAACTGAAATATTAGATGTTCCTCCTGAATCTCACCCCCCTTTGGTGAAAGCTTATTATTTGCCTTCGGGTAAAAAAGAGGTGGGGGTTAGTAGTGTAACAAGTGTACCTCAGATGGATGTGTTAAATCTTACTGAGATTTTGGAGTCTTCTAGTGAGGAAAAGGTTCTGTCATCTACTTTATTGATCTCTTTAGCATTAATATCAGATAAGGAATGGCTTATGAAGTTGTTTTTCAAAAAACGCAATATATTGTTTAAGGGATTGGTGGTTCGGATGTTTCCGGATCTATCTAGGGAGATCCAGAAAAGAGATGTGAATTTTTACTGTTAAGGTCAGCTATATTGCAGATGGGGGGGGGGGGGTATTTTTCCTTAAGTTTCCGTGTAAATGTTTGATTACGTATCATTCTAATTCCTTTATATTTTATGATCCCTCCCAATTGATTTGTTTCATTAATGCTAGGGTGTCTGAGGGGGGTGCAGAGGCTCTGCCACTTCCTGTTGAGTAAATATTATATGCCACTGTCTAGCTCACTTCTTTACCTGTATATTTCGAGAGATTCTTATTATCGATTCTTTGTTTTCCTTGTTTGAGGGCTAGAGTAGGGGGTCCATGTATAATTTCCTAATGGGACAATTGTGTGCTTGTAACACATATTGTATTTTTTTGTTTCCTTTATTGTATTTGTATACTTTCGTGGTATCCTCCTTGTTTCCGTTTCAAGATGTATTTCTTGAATTGTTTGTTAAAATTCAATAAAAAATAAATTTAAAAAAAAGAAAAAGAAAAAAAAGAAAGAAAGTCACAGGCCCTAAAAGTGAACCTGGCAAAGATAAAAATTATGATTTTCCAGAAAATATTAAAACACCTCCAACACGAATTCAAATTCTTCTTAACAAATTAGTTGAACTTCCCCAAAAATATACAGCTTGGCCTTGTAAGCGGCTATAAAGACACTACAAGAAAAATCTCTAACAGCCCTATGGACAACAAAGAAGCCTTTGGACACATAAAATCTCCTCCCTGGCCAATAAAACTATTATTAAAACTATTTAATGGCATCATTCAAACAATCCTCTTGGATCTATCAACATCTCGTGATCTAGAATCTATCATTCACTTCAAACCCCAATAGAAATCCAAAACCTTCTTTGCAGCTAAGACATTTCGGGTTAATTCTATTTATTTATTTATTAAAGGTTTTATAAATTGCTGATTTGGCAAAAAAGGATTGCTTAAATTGGTCTATGCAACTTCAGAATTTAGAAGAGCATTTTGAGCTAGATGGACCATACTCGTCTTTATCTGCCGTCATATACTATGTATGTTACTAACATTCAAGTAGGTGCTTCTAAAACTGAGCCAACATGTGCATGGATAAAAGCACACATTAAGGCAACATACTGCTGACATCTATGAGATAGATCCATATAGTAAGTGTTCTTGGACTAGGGAATGGGCAGGGCAGGAGTGAGTTTAGCAGTTGTGCGTGTATTTTACAAAATACATGCATAGCTTCTGATAGTCATGGGCATATACCAATCAGGAGCAATTTTCTGCAAAAGTCTTGGGGAGGCAATTTAGTAAAGGCACATGAGCATATATGTTGCCTTTATAAAATGGGTACAACATATGCACCCATAAGCGTTCATGAGCTAGATCCCCTATTATAAAATTACCCCTATAAAATTACCCCCTCTGTGGCCACAGAAATATTCCAACTAATGGATGCAGAGGAGAATTAGGATGCTTCCTCTTACTACTTACCATACCAAAAAGATTCTTCAAAATTAGAAATTATCTCCCTGAAAGTAGAAGTATAAAACATGATAGCAGATAAAGACCATGGGGGATATTTTAGAAGCCCTATTCGTGCTTTAGACATTCAAAAATGGACATAGAGACATCCGAAGCACAGAGACTGTCTCCAGAACCATTTTAGAAGCCAGCTATAGGGACATGTGAATCTGAATTGGGGCATGGCCAGGCATTCCCAGGACCCTTGAGGCATGGTTAGGGCCCAGGACATCCCCGCCACAGAAACATCTGGCATCACGCCTAACTTTAGACCTGCTCCGAGGCATGCACAGCGATGAGCAAGGATCTGAAAAGTGCTTGCTGTTAGCTGAAAAACATCCATAATGTATAAGAGTAGAAGATACTCTATCATCCCCAGTACTCAGCACAATTTCACCTATAACAGCAGTAGGATTTGAATGCTGGCTACAGGCCCGTACCTAGCCCTGTGCGAGCGATGCAGCCACACACGGCGCAAAGGCTTAAGGGGCGCATTTAGCTGTCTGCCATTGCCTGCCGCCGCCACTTTTTCTTCTCTCAGCGGCTGCAGGCAACTGCAGACAGCTAAAATGCGCCCCTTAAGCCTTCTCGCCGGCATGCTAAGCAGATCTGTCCCTCCCTGCTTGGTATGCCGGCGGCTTGCACATCGGGCGTGCCTCTTCTCTCCCGCCGCGGCGGGGTGGGGGGATGTGCGCCCGATGTGCAAGTCACACAGGGCGCGATTTACACTCGGTACGGCCCTGGCTGGCTATACTGTTCCTAACCTAGGACTCTAACCACTATGCTATCCTGGACATCTAGGTTGAGAAATATGGTTCTGGGGATGTCTAAATAAACACCCTTGTAGGCATCCCTATTGGGTAGGTCCAGGTTTGTGAAATCATATCTGCACCTGGACGTGCCTGCCTTTTTTTTTTCCAGACGTTCTGGCTTAGATGTCCCAGATTGCACTTGGACGGATTTTTTAATATTCCCCTCCATATGGCCCAGCCATCTGCCCTTCCTTACCAACTAAGACAATCCTTTTTTTTCCTTTAGAGATATTCTGTGTTTTCCCCATGCTTTCTTGAATTCAGATACAGTCCTCATCTCTACTTTCTTCACTGGGAGCCTATACCATGCATCTACCACTCTTTCCATAAATAAATATTTCCTCAAATTACTCCTGAGTCTATTCCCTTTCATTTTTATCCCATACCCCCTTGTTGCAGAGGTTTTCTTGAATTGAAGGAGGCTCTCCTCCTGTGCATTTGTGACATGGAGGTACTTAAATGTCTATATCATATCTTCCTTCTCACATCTTTTTCCCAAAGTATACATATTGAGATTGTCCCCATATGTCTTATGATGCCCACTGACCATTATGGTAGCCATCCTCTGCACCGACTCCATCCTGTTTATATCCTTTTGAAAGTGTGATCCCCAGAATTGAACACAATACTCCAATTGAGGTCTCACCAAAGACAGAGGTACTATCACCTCCTTCTTCCTGCTGGCCGTTCCTCTCCCTATGCACCCAAGCATCCTCCTGGCTTTCACCATTGCTTTTTCTACCAGTTTAGCACCTTAAAATCATCATAAACAATCACCCCTTGATTCTTGCTCTTCTTTCATAGACAGAAGTACTTCACCCCCTATACTGTACTGCTCCATTGAATTTCTGCAGCCCAAATGCACGACCCTGCATTTTTTAGCATTAAATCTCAGCTGCCAAATTCTCGACTATTCTTCAAGCTTTGCTAGATCCCTCCTCATGCTATATGTTCCTTCCTGGATGTCTACTCTATTGCAGATTTTGGTATCATCCGCAAAGAGGAAAACCTTACCTGACAGATCTTCCACAATATCACTTACAAAAATATTAAAAAGAATTGGACAGAACCCTATGGCACACCCCTGGCAATGTCCTTCTTCTTAGAGGGAGCTCCATTTATCTGTACCCTTTGTTGCCTTCCACTCAACCAATTTCGGACCCAGCCACCATTGTTCTCCTGACGGAGCAGTGAGGTATTGGCCTTACAGTTCCTCCTGGGGGTGGGGAATATTAGCTAAACAGCTATTTATTCTCATCAAGTGCAGAGTGAATCAGTGATTTTGGTTGCTAAAACAGTGATTTATGATCTTGGCGTAACTGTAATCATAGGGCTGTATAACTTACTATCTCATAATTCTAATTTATTCTGTATTTACTTTATTTTTCTATCAGCAGTACAGTCTAATTTATATATTTATATGCACAGCTTGGTTCTCTTCCTCTCTCTCATGTGGTTCATTTACCAGCAGTCCCATAGAATCCTGGGCAAAAGAGGGAAATAGTAATACCCCTAGACCTATTAAGTAATAAATATTTATTATGTATTTGCTACTGACAATAATCAGTTCCCATCCTGCTAATGGCTTCTTGAAGTGTTATCCCATCTTGTCAAAGTTCGTTTTTCTAAAGTCTAGGACCCTCACTTTAGAATGGACTGTATCAGCCCTTGTCCTAATACTGAACCACACCATCTGGTGAACATTGGTTGCAAGATGATCACCTACTATAACATCAGAAACACTCTCCCCATTTGTGAGCACCAGGTTCAGTATGGCTCCCTCACATGTGGATTCTGTTATCAGTTGCTGGAATAGTTCTTCCTTTAGAGTTTCCAGGATCTCCTTAGTTCTAGGCAACATGGCAGCAGGGTTGCCCCAGTCAACATCCACCACATTGAAATCACCTATCAGCAGCATTTCTCCTTTCATAGCAATGCTACAAATATCTTCAATTAAATCTCTGTCCAGTTCTTCTGCCTTTGGAGGAGATATGTATATCACACCAAAGCAAATGGATGCTTTGTTCCCTCTTTCCAGTTTAACACACAGTGCCTCCTCCTTTCCTCATAAGCCCTGCAATTCTCCAGGAATAAGCAGGTAGTCAGTCCTCACATATGGATGACATTGGCGCCAGCTTTCAAAGAAAGCCTTTGGGACATGCTACCACGCATGCATGGTCCCCTTCTCACCCAAAGGTGCCATCTTGTCAGTCTCCTTTTTTCTGTGGAGCCCAACGGATGTAAGTCCAGTTTCCCCGGAAAAAGTCCTTGCTTATTGTCCTTAAAAGTTACCTTTCCTGGTTTGCGTACCGGTTCCTCTTCGCACCTCGAGCCGGCGCTGAACTTGGCGCTGTTCTCGGCCCCTTTCTTCTTTTTTCATCGAGGCTTGTCTCGACCAGCGTTTGCAAATTTTTTCACCCGGGGGTCGTCGACCCTGCCCGGGTGCTCCTCACCTTGTCCCCCGGTGGGTTCAAAAAATGTGACCGCTGCAGTCAAACTACGTCAGTAACCGACACACATGACTGCTGCCTGCACTGCCTGGGACCAGACAACGACAGCACTCCTGTGACCTGTGCCAGGCCATGATGCCTAAGACCAACAAAAAGAGGTTGGAGCTGCAGCAAAAACTGTTCCCCAGGTCCGACTCAGCACCAGCCTCCCCGTCGCTGAGCTCCAAGCCCAGCACGTCCCATGTGGCCTGAGCATCCTCAGAATCCCATGGATGTGGCTCCTCCGAGAAGACCTCGGACCCTGAGAAAAAGAAGAAAAAGTCCTCGAAGTCTGCCGGGGTTGCACCGGAGAAACCCAGTAAAACTGCCCAGAGGGACTCGAGCAGCTCCAAGAAACACCCTACCAAGGTCCTCAAGAAGGATTCCAGCTGGCGGAGACCATGCGAGGTTCCTCGAGGCCGTACATAATCCTCGTCAAAGATGCACTCATGAGAGTGCCGGCGCAGGCCTCGAGATCCTTAGTGCCCGTACCGAAAGCTGTGGAGCCTTCTGACTTGGAAACCAGAATGGCGACCCTAGAGCAGAATATCACTGCTATCTTGGTCCTGCAGCAGGCAATGATGGCTAGTTCATCTGCATCATTTGCCCCGACGACCGGGCCCCTGAATGTGGGGTAGTCCCCAATCGTCAAACCGAGCTCCAAGCGCAACCAGCCTCAGGTAAGCCCTCGGTGCCTGTCAAGTTCTTGGTCCTGGTCCTGGTCCAGGGGCATCCCATCCTCCCCGGCCAGTTTGTGCGACTCAGACCTCGGGTCCTCCGAAAGCCACCAACCCCTCGGCACAGGCCTCAAGACAACGAGTTGCAGGGCCTCGGATTCATCGTCACCACTTGACTTCAAGTGGGAGATCGATGATGAGGCCCCCCCGGAAACTAAATGGCACCGAGATATTCCCTCGGGCCCATCTCCCCCGATGCCCTGGAGCCACTCCTTATGATGTCAGCAGCTGAGCAGCACAGTGAAAACCAAAGTCATCCCTTGCACCATTTTCTTCCATGTATTCATAGAGAAAAGGGATAGGAAGTTGATGGCTTCAGAAAGTCTCCTTGCCAAAGTCCAAAAACTATTTAAAAAACCTAAATAAATCATTCAAAGAAGAAGATAAGGTTCTGAGAGAGAGGTAAACAGCACTGCTTCTGTCCCAGTGTTAGAAAAATGTGAGCTTTAAAAATGTCTCTGTGGTTGGCTTCAGAGCCAGAGACTGCACAGTACATAGTCAACTCAGAAAGAAAAGGAACTCAAACAGTATAAAGAGGAGAGCGAGGCCGAGGAAGAAGAGGCAGTTGTATTGTACTACTAGTAGTGCCTATCATTTCTGAAGCTCTACCAGGCATACGTGGTGCTGTACAGACATATATAACAGAGTTAATTGATCCTCTTGAGAAAACTAGGGCCACCAGCAGCACTAGTGGAGAGGAACAAAGAGGATGGTCTCAAATCCCCTGTAGTCAGGTGTCGTAAAATGCCTCTTTGATCAGGAGGCCAAGCTCCATCTTGACTCCGCCCCAAGCTCTACCCTAACTCTGCCCCTAGCCCCCTAACTCCACCTCTAGCCCCCCATAGCCTTCCCCTCCTGTTCTATCCACAGAGATCTGATCTCCCATGGGCAAAAGAGAAGGGAATGACTGCAATTGCGGCAGACTCCTGTCTGCCTGTGGGAGATTTGATCCCAAGAACAGACAGAAGGAGTCTTTACCGCAATGACAATGGCCTTCCCCTCCTGCCTGCAGGGATCTGATCTCCTGCAGGCAGACAGAAGGCGTCTTCCTCTTCCCTCTGTCTGCTGGTGGGCAAACGGTGGAACCAGGGCCCTGGGGGCCCACCCCGTTCCGATGCCTATGCCTGTAGTCGTCCAGTCAGGCTGAGAGATTTCTTTATGAGGAGAGTACCAAAAACTGCAGCTTCCAATGGAAAGGTGAAAGAGCAGTGGTCTGCTCCCTTTTTCCAGAAGGGAGAGGCAGTGCATGGCCCAAGGATCAGGAGACCTTGCAGCAGGTAAAGCAATTGCCGAATAGAGCCGACTGGCAGGTGCACCCTGTTTCCTGTTGAGAAGTGTATTGGCAGGATTTAGCAGATAGGGTCTGATGAGTTCTAGCAGCAGCATCAGATACTGAAAATTTTGTAGCTGAGGAGAGCCTGGAAGTCTAGCTGCTAGCATACTAAAGGTCATCTCTGACTCCTCCCTTTCCCTCTCCACACATATTAAACATATAGCTAAAACCTGTCATTTTTTTCTCTACAGCATTAACAAAATCCATCCCTTCCTCTCTGAACACACCACTAAAACTCTTGTCCGCTGTTCCCTGTAAGCTGTGCGCGTGCGCGTGCGCACACACCTCACTGAGCGAGCGCACATACTTTACAACAGAGCGCACAAAAATTACGGTTCTGATTCTGATAGAAAATACAGATGTCTTAAAATTTAAAAGTTGTGATTGTAATTACTAGAAATTTTCCGCTTCATTTAGTAATCATCTATTTTCATTTAATTTGATTAAAACCAATGTGGTGTACATACTGTATTCTGATGTGTAGTCAAATTTTTAAGTATATAACTCCGAGTGTCGTTATGTGGCGTACAAAAATTTAATCTTCCTTCAAAAGCTGCACAGCTGATATTTTATGCACACACAGCCTACAGAAAATTAGAGGGAACATTGCTCTTGTCCACTCTTTGGTCACTGTCTGTCTTGACTATTGCAACCTCCTCCTTGCTGGACTCCCTAAGTGTCATCCCTCTCCTCTTCAGTCTATCCAGAACTCTGCTGCGCGGCTAATCTTCAGCCAGCCCTGATGCACTCATATAACCCCTTCTTCTAAAATCATTTCACTGGCTCCCCTTCCGTTTCCACATCCAATTCAGACTTCTCCTTCTAACCTATAAATGCATTCACTTTATTGCCCCACATTACCTTCCCTCTCTTCTCTCTCCCTACACCCCTCCTTGTGAACGCCGCTCCTCCTCTGGCTTTCTTTTCTCTATCCCCTTTTCTTCTTCCGCAAATTCCAGACTTCAGTCTTTTCACCTTGCTGCCCCTTATGCCTGGAACAAACTTCCTCTATCTTTAATTATTTATTTATTTATTCAATAGGTTTTTACACAGAACAAGAATATGCAAACTCACATGAGTTGTGTTACATTAAACATGGGCATTTAAATTTGGAGTTAAATATGGGGGATTTACAGGAATCTACAGTCTTTGTCTTTACCTTTATGTCATACATAGGCACTGCTCTTCCAACTCCCCATACCTATCTTTCTCAGACAGCACACTGGTGGCAGCTGAACAAGACATGGACATGCTACAGATATAGTGGGGGGCACAAAGCAGCAGGGTACTGGTGAGCTTTTCTGAACAACTATGGAATGGATGATAGCCAGACTTAAGGCCATATATTGGCAGAAATAAAACAATGATAGAGAGTTGGCTGCTAAGCCAAAGGAAGACAATCATAGTTCCTGGCTATTGTGTCATAGATGGCAGGAAGACCATGGTTAAGGCAGTGAAGGAGGGGGACTTTTATGGTATCTGAGGCTTTGCACACTAGCTGCACTTATTAATAAGAGACTCCCTCCCCTGAGGATTAAAAAAAAGCAGCAACCCTGTCCTTAAGCTGTTGATCAAGAAGTTCAGAAAAATATTTGGTAGTTCCACCAGAATGTGAACGGTAAACATGAGCCATGTGAGAAGCAAGAAGCAGAAATGGCACCATGGTGAAATTCCACCTGTCTGATGCTAAAGATGTTAATGGAGCAGGGGTGGCCCTCCATCAAATGTCATCAGATACTAAGATCTGTGCCTGGACAAATAAGGTGTAGGTCATAGACGTCCTGAAGCTCTTTGAAGATACAACAGAGGAACTAGGTTCCAGAAGGGCCATTGTCATCCTGTACATTGTCATCCAGTACTGAATGTTCTGCAGGCAAAGTTATAGAGTTTTCAGCAGAGAGAAGGATTGGCAGCAGAAGTGTTTGTGCTGGTGAACTTGTAGTAAAAGTACAAACAAGGTTGAAAGCCCTCACCCGAGAGAACAATTACATGCTAGCCACTCTGTGTAACCCACAGCTAAATGTGAGTATTGCCCTCTAGTGCAACATACTGATTCACTTGAGGGATAAGCTAGTGATTAAAGTAGAAGAAAGGAAACATCAGAGGTAGAGGAACTGCAGGGGGAAAAGTAGGCACACTGTTAAGTATATTCAAGATGGGCAGTGGAGAAGCTGCTTCCAGTACTCAAAAAGGTGCAGAGTGAACAATTCTTTACCCTTCTCCATGTGCCTTGGGGTCTCCATGCCAACGTTGGTGCTACTTTTCCCCTCTTCCAGTGCCTTGGGGCCTTCATGCCACAGTTTCTGTATTAATTTCACGTTACCATCCTATTGTCCCAGAAACTGTGTTTGGGACGGCTCCATAGGAGTGACTTCTGACAGCATGAAAGATGCCAGTGCTGCTGTACCCTGTCCCCGTGCTGCTGAGTTGTCCTGCTATTCCTGGAGCTTCCTTATCCTCTCCCGATGCTTTTGCATCTTCCTGCTTTAGCCCTATTTCAGCGTCTAGTAATCTTCCTGCCGGTGTTCTTGCTGCTTGGCTCCTCTCCCCATTCCTCAATGTCTTTATTCCACTTGTTGTGCCACTTTGTTCCTCTCTCAATGACATGGAGTCTTCAGGCTACCATTTGAGACTAGTTCCCCTCTTTTGATGCTGTGGGTTCTTCATAGCCCTTGCGGCGGGTGATTTCATCATGGGGCACCTAGTTCTGGAGATGCAGAAGATGCCTACTTTTAGCCTATTTTATAAAGACACATGGGCATCATTGTGTTTTTTATAAAATAGCACAAATCCTACAGAAAGAGCCCCTAGATTGTGGGCACTGGCATCACCCATGCGCCATTCAGATCCCTCTTCTGAGCATGTCTGCTCTACAAGTACACACCTTCTTACACTGTGAATACGTTTAAGAGTGAATCATTTAATAAGAGACCTTTCACGTGCATACTGAGCATTTTACATGTGAGAAGGTTGATATAATTGCCTCCTTAATGTTTTGGAATGTCGTTGCCTCTGTGGTAGATGCTTGCCAGCAAGTTTTAAGCAAGTTTCAAATAAAAATGGATGGAAATCTCTAGTATGGTTTGTTTAAAAATTGACTCCTCGAGCCAGCAAAGCAGTTTACAATTTAAGTAAACGATAATAGAAAGGAACTCCCATTACTGATAGGAAAGATATATATCCATTCACTACAGGAAAAGAGGAGGAGAAAAAAATGAGATAAAATAGAGCAGAGATAGTTCAAGTAAAGCAAAAAGAACACAATTATTCCCGGCATCTGCTTTATTTATGTGGAAGGACAGAAAGCTTGCTGAAAGAGATGGGTCTTAAGGGAGGCTTTGAATTTAGGGTGAGCGAGTCCTAAGTGGAGTTCAAGGGGAAGGTTGCTCCATAGACTTGGTGCAAGAAAATGGAAGACAGAGTACAGAGGTGCCTGTCCTATTTACTTTAATGGATCGAAATGAGATGAAGAAAACAAAGTTTTAGGAATCTGAAAATGAAACACAAGACCAAATGTTCCAAACACAAAGCAACCCAAAAATGTTTGGCATGCACAAGCCTATTGGGAGGTGCAGATTGGAAAACAGAACGAACCAAAGTGTTGCAGCTCTCTACACAGAGATTACACTCTAGCAGAATCCCTCACCTCAGCCACACATGTAAAACACAGATAGACCCACAGCAACTACAGAAGGATGACTACAGGCTAGAAATAGAAGCAAAGAGGCACAGACCAAACTGCAAAACCCAAGAAGCCAGACTCTGCATGCAACTGGGGAAACAGGAACAGCAGTGTGTTCCTTTCCATCAGAAAGACCCAGTTCCCAAAACTAACAGAGAAAATTAGATTCTCCACAAAAGAATGAGCAGGAAAAACTCTATACAATATTAGGGGAAAGAGGAAAGACAGCAGCTAGAGCGGCTAAATATCTTGTATCTTGTCATCAGGCAGAAAACGTGCGCTAACGAGAGACAATATGGACCAGCCCCAGAACCTGGGAAATGTCGTTACTGTCATCTCTGTACCATGTCGTTTTCTTTTACTGTTATTATTATTTTCCTTAGATGTTATTATTTTTCCATTTTAGTCACCTTACAGTAGCTCCTATTTACTAAGGTGTGGTAGGGTTTTGCAGTTACCAAACTTGTCAAAATTAACGTATATAGTAACTGCAAAATCCCCATGTTAATTGCTGGGGTGTTCCAGCATTTTTGAGAAGGTTGCTATGCAGTTATCAGAGAGATAACATTTGTACGGTGTGTTAGCAATATCTCTTGAAGTGGCATTAACTGCGCCACGTCATCGGACATGTTAAAAATGTATGCTCTTTGAAAGCAAAGTGCAGCTCCCGCCCATTCCGTGTCTACTCCATGCTCTGCAATGCTTATTAATGCTGAATTACTGCAAGTTGACAGTTAACATGCTGCAGTAAGTATTAGCATGCAGTAATTCTCACATTAAACAGCTATCACAGTTTAGTAAATTGCTCCCTGTATGTAGTACGTTGGCAACATATGTAAAACTGTCGGGTCAATAAAGTTAATCTAAATCTGAATTTGATAGTCAGGTCTCTAGCAGATGCTTGTCCTGCACAGTCCTTACAACAACAGGGACTGGAGAATAATGTCTTTGGGTTAGAAATGAAATAATATGTTAGGACAGTAGCCTGTCTGGAACACCTCATTAGGAAGGTTCAGAAACAGCAAATATACTGTACAGACATCTATCTATCTATGTGTAGATAGGTAGATGAATAGATATTAAATAAATACATATAAACATACAATATGCCTATTTATGTTTAAGAGATAAATATATGTACACTACTTGCACTGTGCAAAGTCATATAAAGGCCCCGTGGCCTCTCTTAAAACTTTATATTAATTATAATTAACCCTCCTTTCCAATGCTGTCAGTCTGAGGACGTTGATCTGCTTTTGGTAAGTAGTAGTTGTGTTCACTGTTAATGGCTGGGGTGAAATTGTAGTCAACTACCAAATCAGGGGTCACCACTGCAAAATGAATCACTGGGCCTGCTTTTACGTAGCAGGAAAAGATGTCTGGGAGGGCTTTGAAAGACAGGGCATTTACCTTGAAACAATCTCTTGTTTCTCAGTTTAAAAAAAATTAATTAAAAAGCTAGAATTTGCCCCAGTAGCAGACCACAACTCCTCATCATAACAAATGTGTTTCTGGGATGTTTGGCTTATTTGGAATATTAGAATTGGGATATCGAACTATAAATGTAGTGCCTTGGCTGCCTGGTGTGTTTTTCAGGGCCGTCGCTTTTAGAGAGCTGGAAGTGACTGGAGTGCCATCTAGTGGTCAGAGGCAGCAGTACTGCACTTGCCTGGTGAACTCCAGATTTCTGGATTTTAATGAAATTTTTGCATTTCAATGAAGGCAGAAACAATGGAAGTACAGTATTCATATTTCATCAGTTTTCCACATGGTCTGCTTTCTACCCACAATAAAGCAATCTTTACTTGTTACAAGTACAGTTGCCTAGGAGACACTGATGTAATGAGTTACTATGACGACTGCTGGTCTCTTGAAGGACTGTAAATGATAGGGTTGGCAGAGTTCATAGGAGCCACATGTTAAATGATTAATTTAGTGAAGTTTGTGGCAAGTTTTTTTTGTGCCCGATAAGCTTACTAAAATCATCCATAATGGTAGAGAAACACCAGGGAAGTATTAATTGTTGTTTCTTTATTTACTTTGAAAGAATCAGAGGATAAATAACTCCCAGTCAGCTCAGTCGTTGGCTACACCAGTGGTTTCTGTAGCAACCCCTACTTTGCCAGGGCAAGGAATGGGAGGATACCCATCAGCCATTTCAACAACATATGGTACCGGTAAGTGCAGTATCTCTATAGATAGGGCAGAGGACTCAAGAGTGATGGATTTAAAATACCAATATGAATGTGTGTTTATTTTATTTTGAAATGTATTAAAAGAAAGGCTCTTGTTTGATGTAGCAGGGGTGTGAAGAAAGAGATTCTTAAGTTCCCCATCAAATCCAAGTTCAAAGCACCTTACTGTGGTACGCCATCTTTATATTCCATCATCTAGTGCAGCTGTGAATACGCACTTGGCGTTCACATGAAAAAGCAAGTCTATAGAAATTACATTCAAGCATGCAGGTATCAGTCCAGCAGTGCAGGGTGGAGTATTCATCTTCCCATTATAGTCCACAAAATTATAGCCACCTTTGGAAGAGGCAGAAATATTTAATGAAAAAGTAAGCAGGAGATGGATTGCTCCCCCTGATGATTATTTCATCCTTTTCAGTGCTGTCCTACCCATTCCTTATCAAAAGGCGCTCATGAGCTCTACTTCCCTCTGTGGGACACTCTGGGACCAATATTCAGAACGAGTTATGCATTTGCTAGCAGGTGACAAAAGCATCACTCACTTATACCTAGATTTTCAGTTATTATATGGATAAAATTGGGCGGTAGATTTGGCAAACGCTGGGAAGGAGTGAAGGTGCAGACAGCACTAATCCACTTAGAGGGTCATTTAAAAAAGTTTGGTTGTCTGCAGTCATTCACATGGACCTTGAAATCATACACATATCTCCATAACCATTCCACAAGTGCACAGACGTCTTTAGTACTGGGGTGTTCAAGTAGGTTCAGGGGTGTGGCAGAGGGGCAATGGACCTACACGTCCTTGTTCGATCCCAGAAGCAGCAGAGCCGTCTGTAATCATGTGCATGTTTATTCCTGCTCCAGGTACAAATAGGTATCAGGAAAGTGTTTTCACCTTAAAACATCCAAGTAAGGTAGAGAATTAAGTGACTAGCTTTAGATTACAAAATCCCACACTGGGATTTGAACCCTTGCCACCCAGAGTCTAAGTCACAGCTCTAACCATTAAGCTACTAGATGCCTTCCTTCTGAAGTGCTGTCCTGGGGATGTCTATATAGACATTTGATACATGTGCATGTCAGGCACATCCATGTTTCTGGAATTGTGCCTCAATTTCCACGCGCCTGCCTTTCTTTTCAGATGTTCTTGCTTTGACCTCCCAGACTGCACTTGGACGTCCCATTTGGAAGGTACCTCCACGTGTGATAGCGAGGCACTGAATGGATAAGTTATACGTTTAATTTAGACTACCAAACAGCAAGCCTAAATGAAATAGTCACCAGGGCGGTCCCCGCTTGCACATACATTCAGTGACACTGAATGCATATATTAACTAGAAATGGCGGCCACCCTAGCTAAGTATAGTCATAAAGTAGTTTTACAAGGGGCTCCACTCAGCCCTCTCCCTCACTGCACTGTGTTTTCCCCTAGTTGACTGGTGTCCTCCTTTATGTGAACTCAGAGTATACTTGATCAAAGTCCGTTTTTGGAAATTAGTTAAAAGAAAGGTTATGTGGTTTAGCTTTTGTTATGGTTTCAGTTTATTCACTGTTGTGGGGTCTGGTTCTGCTGCCTGTTTTATTTATTTATTTGATGAATTTAATATACCACTAATGGCAATTGCATCACAGCAGTTTACAATACCCAGTAATTTAATACAAAGACACTGAAAAATCAAAATAAGATGACTAAAAACTCAGACACAAGGGGGGGGGGGGATGAGATAGCACAACAAATTCAAAAGGATTCCATTTTATATTGTCAAGATACAGTAGGAAGAGTGGAGGTCGTTGCTGTAAAATGAAGTAGAAATTCATTATTGAAAGGCTTAAGTGAACAGCCAGGTTTTTGAGGCTGCCTTGAGTTTTTTTATATGATGATTCTGAATGAAGTTCAGTGGACAGAGAATTCCATAAATGAGGAGCTTGGAAGCTGAAGGTTGTAGTTGTCTGATTTTATTGTAATGTGCGTATTGTATTTTTAATGTTTCATAAATCGTCTCGAGTCTTTTTGATTGTGGCGAGATTTATTTATTTAGTGTACACTTATATCCCGCTACTTCCAGCGATCAGCAGCGGTATTCCAACACAGAAAAAGAGTGGCTGTACTGGCCATAATTTACAATACACAGGATGATTAGTGGAAGAGGTACAGTTCACAGCACACAGTATGGTTAGTGGGAAAAGTACAGTTCACAGCACACAGGGATAAGGTTTAGACAAATTGAGAAGGGAATATTTACAATTAGTATTTACAAAAGAAGTTACAATTTACACAAGCAGATACATATTCACACATCAGTGAGTCTATTGGTGGCGATCTCATTGCTGACATGATTCATACAATTTGCTTTGTGGATAGATATAAACCAAACAAATAAATACATAAAAATAAAGTACTTTCAGTGTTGCATCTGTTTGTTTTGACATGACTGAGCTTCACTGTGTGGCACTCAAGAAGCGACTTCGTAACCCCAAAAGTATATTATGGTTGCAAGGTCCCAGTGAAATGCAGACAGGATGGACTTAATACTGTCGACCTATGCCAAAAACAACCTTGCTGGTTTTCATGTAAAGATAATTAAACATTTTATCTCAGCAAGGGTAATGGTACTAAGAATTTTATAGCTGCACTTCTGAGATGAGGAGCTATCAAAAGGGATAGAAATAACAGGACCTCAGGCATCTTGTGATCTTCTGTAATGCTCTTTGTGATATGAGATGAGACGATCCTATGAAGGCTTGCAGATGGACAAATAGTGGGAAGAGTTTCTTAGTCTGTTGTACATCCTGGACGTTCAGTTGCTAGTAGACTTCTGGCTATAGACTGCCATTCAGAAAAGAAAAATATATGTGTGTCATGTTATACCATTAATTACAGTATTACTAAAATAGGGGAGACATTGATTGTCTCATATCTCTAATCCAACATCATGGAGCAATTTGGATCCAAACAATGTAAAATAACTTTTTTTTAAATGTTTGATTTTATAAATATTATAAAGCATTCCAGGATTAGATTGTAGTGGGATATTGGCCACTTAGTAAATTAAGTACTTCATTTGTTGACCAGGAAAGCTAAACTAATTCAAACAGCTTGTTTGCATCTAGGTCCTGATGGTAGGGAGAGCCATGACGTGCCCAAGGTCCCACAGAGAGTCACTAGCAGAGCCCCAGACCCTCTGTGGAGTCACAGTTTAGTGCTGTGACTCAGTCACAATGCCTCCTCTTTGGAAGCATGCCGATGTCCTCTAGTAATGTTCACTTTGTTCTGTATTGCCTAATTATGAAAACAATGGCTGTGGGCTGGAATAGGGAGTGAGAATCAAATAGAATGAGCATGCTGGCGATGAAACTTCAGTTTTCTTTACAGATGCAACTTTGTTGTGTTGTATTCAATAGCACTAGACACAGGTTTGCTATAGCAATAGCGGCCCGTATAGGGGGTTATTACTAGCTAGGTTAGGGGCCCTTTCATTAAAGTGTGTTAAGCAATTGATGTGTGTTTGAGCTCACAATAACCACTTCTGCAAGCTCATGGTAATTGTGACCGGGTCGGTGGCAGAATTACTGCGTCTTGAAATGCATGTTAACCGTGCATGGCACAATGGGGCTTGGTCTGGGGAGAGAGTGGGCATTAACGGCACTTTGCTGTTAGTGTGGGTATCAGTAGCGCTTGCTAATTGCCAATGTTTCAGTTAGTGCAGGTACATCTATCACACCCACAGTAATTGCCACTAAGGGCCTGCCTCTGCGTAGCACCCAATATGAAACACGTGTTAGGGTAAAAAAAAATGCCACACTTCAGTAAAAGGGGCCCTAAGTGCTTCAGTTAGATGGAGGTCCTTGATCAGGCTCTTGTAACCTTTCTCATAGGGCTGCTACTACTTTTGGGACATTGGAGAAAATAACTCTCATGATTGAAAATGAGGTACCTGCTGCTGTGCTTGGAATAATTGTCAGCGTCGAACATTTCCTCATTGTCCTTTCTTGTCTCTCTTGAACTCTAGAGTACTCACTGGGCAGCGCAGACCTGTCTTCTCTCTCCGGGTTTCATACGACGAGCGCCCTACATCTCGGCTCTGTTACTGGCTGGCAGCAGCATCATCTTCATAACATGCCACCGTCCACCCTCAGTCATTTGGGGTAAGCACCGCCGCATCTGCACAGTAGGCTCCGACCCCACCCTTGCCAGGCACCCTCTTTCCCATGTCTGTACTAAAAAGGTGCATAAAAGCAACTCTGGGTGCAACTGTGTGCAATGTTCCCTCAAAGCTGCCCTGGCATCCTCTGCCCAGCTGCTGCTACTGGGGGCCAGGGAGGGAGGGAGGGGCGGGGTCGTGATACTGCGATATCGCAAGGAACAGGTTGAAAATGTGCTATCGCAGCACCTCACCCACCGGTGGCAGCACGGGCAGAGGGCCCTCATGCAGCTTTGGGGGAGCGTTGACTGTGCGTGACAGCTTCACTTTCCTTCAGCCCACAGCTTGAGAATATGTATCAAATGAAGGGCCTGGAAGATGGAATACAGTTGTCCATAGCGCCGATAGTTTCCCACTGTGAAATCCTATTCTGTATGCATTGCTGGTATATTGAATTTCACTCATCCATGATTCGCTGTTAGATCAGTTCCTGTTGCCATGATTGATTTTTCTTCAATAAAATTAAGTTTTAAAGATATCACAATAAAAGATGCAAGGAAAGAGAAAGGACTACAGAAATTAACGGCAGATTAAGCTCTATACTTAAGTTTTCTTTTTCTCCATCTATCTGCTAATCTTTCACTGTACTGCTTGAAAGCGTTGTGTGTCATTGAGGACCCTATTTGAATTCTGTATAATATTTAAATGCACTCATCAAATATAGGAACACTATTAAATTATTGTACAATATTCACATAAAGCAAGTAGGTACTGAGATATTCCATTCTGATGTTTAGATATTTGAAAGGTGTGTAATACTGTCCTCTAGTGGTGATATTTAGAAATGTTGTAGACTGACTTCAAGCATAAAGCTATCCAAATTCTTAAAAACATAAATATTTAATACGTAATGAAGTTACCACAAACAGTTTTAATTCTTTACCAGCCAGAGAGGAAAATAAGCTGGGAAACTACTGCCAACCAATGTGCTGGCAGTAGTTGCTGCCCATCAAGAACTTGCAGTGCAGATATTCAAGCAAGGCCCACGCTAGCAGTGCCACAGCTGGAACATCCACACCCCACCCAGGCTTTGCCCAGATACGTGCTGCCTGGATAGCACATGGGTTTTTAGCTCCGGGTCCTGCACTACATCTTAGCATGGCGCCAAAAATCCCCAAGCTGCCTGGGTAGATTGCTTTAGGAAGCATGCACCTATATTTGGTGGTAGGAGACCGGAGGCCCAAGGACTGGAATTGAGAACCGCTGCCTTAAGTAAACCGTTCCAGAAGACAGTGACCTCCGTCTACTAAGCATTTTTCCCATGGACTTTTAGTGCATGGGCTCCGATATGTCACATGTCTGCTGATACAGAATAGCTGCCATTAATTGAAAATGTTCAAGGGCCAACAAACAAGGTGCCTGCATCAAAGCACCTTAGTTTAAAAACAAAAGCTTAAACTGGCCAGTAAGCATGACTAATCAAGCCTTTCCTAATACCTAATACCCCACCACAAGCCTGACGCATGACCACATGCGATGTCTTAACTGAGCCTTTAATGTTTCACATGTAGTCTTAATTTTAAAAATTCTCATTCTCTGTTATCAGCTCAGTCTTTGCTGTTAGCCTCTCTGACTGGTTTGGGATATGAAAGTCATTTGAAAAGAATCATTTGCACCCTTGGAACACCACTCTTGCAGTGGTAAGATGCAGAGTTACCAATCTAATTGCACAGAGCCACAGTTTCTAATTGCTATTGAAATAATTAGCTGATTTTAGGAGGAAAAAACCTTCATCTTTTCAGAACTGTGTGTATTGATTGGCATGTATTGTTCATGGTAAGGTGTGTGTGAGCAGAGAGGATGTCTAGCGCTATGATTTCATAGGGATAATGAGAACATAGTATGTAGTCAGCACATAACATTGACACATATCTTTACAGTGAGCTTTTTAAAATTCTCAGTGGTGTGCCCTAACTTTCCAAAGCCTGTTTGCTTACTTTTTCCCATTCATCCCATGTAGAAAAAGAAGTACCTATTAATTGTTTTGTATCAAAATGCCCATTTTTGATAATTGTAATAGTTAGCAACCATTTTAGAAGTTCAAAAGTAAATTATCAATTTTTATTTTAAACAGGCTCCCACGCAACAGCTATGTGGCTCTATCAGTCCTGGGTCAGTGTCTACCACAGTTGCACTGGTTTCAGCTTCCCACATTAAATATCTCTTCCTGTCTTCCAGGGTACCTCCAAAGTTAAATGGAAGCTGGGGACAGGTCACGTCTGGGACTGATAGCCACAGGGCCAGTCCCAGAGTTGGTTAAAGGTGTTGGCATCCTAGGAAAACCTTAAGGCTTATGCCTCCCCTGCTTAGCTTTCAGTGCTATGCTCTTTGCTGGCTCCCCTTTATACAATAGCAATTTGCAGCTTTTTAAAGTGTTATTGAACAGTGACTTTCAGCACAATGCAAATGCAATGTGTGCCTTTGAGTCAGTCCTGACTCCTGGTGACCCAGAAGCTCCTGGGTTTTCTTGGCAGTGTCACTGGAAGTAGATTGCCAGGCCTTTCTTCTGAGGCAGTAGAGGGTTAAGTGACTTGCCAAAGGCCACAAGGAGGGCTAGTGGGAATTGAACCCTGGTTGCTTGGTTACTAAGCCTGTGCTCTAACCACTAGGCTACTCCTCCACTCTTTTTAACACAATAGTACCATCTAAATGCATATCCAATCAACAACATTTGAACAGACCTTCCAACACAAAGTACTCCTTTCTTAAAAAGGAGATAGTGTTATTAGAAAAGGTATGGCGAACAGACACCAGAATGGTAAAGGGGATGAAAGGATACTCCTATGAAGAGAGGTTAAAAAGGTTAGGGCTCTTCAACCTGGAAAAGAGACGGCTGAGGGGAGATATGATAGAGGTCTATAAATTAATGAATGGAGTGGAACTGGTAAACGTAGATCAATTGTTTACATCATCAGAATATAGAAAGACGAGGGGACATGCAATGAAGCTACAGGGTAAACTATTTAAGACTAATAAGAGAAAATATTTTTTCACTCAACGTGTAATCAAACTCTGGAATTTGTTACCGGAAGATGTAGTAAAAGCTGTTAGTGTAGCTGAGTTTAAAAAAAAGGTTTGAACAAGTTCCTGGAGGAAAGGTCTATAAACCATTATTAAAAGGGACCCGGGATATCTCTGCTTGACCCAATTCAAGCATTAAGGAACCTGTGTCTTTTGGGGACACTGCTAGGTACTTGTGACTTAGATTGGCCACTGTTGGAAACAGGATACTGGGCTTGATGGACCTTGGTCTGACCCAGAATGGCATATCTTATGTTCTTATGTTCTCTTTCGACCAATGGAAAATGTGATTATAAACCGTTCGTGGCAGATTGATCACACTACATGTCTCATCTTCATGACATGACACAGAGCAATGCACTTGATTATAGTACATTTGTATAGAAGCACTAGTTCCTTGGAAAAAATTGTAAACATTTCATGGCAGAATATAGTAGTTAACAGTTTATAATAGCCAATCACATATTCAGAATAGGCATTACCACACTTGACAAAATTCTTAGATCATAACCTCGTCCTATTTGGCCTCCGGGATAAACTGCATGTTAATTAAAGGTAATTCCCCTCAAAAATCAGATATTACTATCAAAGATATGATTGTAATGAAAACTGTTGACAATAAAATTTGTGTTAGTTTAGAACGAGATATTATCTATCACCATTTCTAAAAGTATAGTGAACATAAGAACATAAGATATGCCATACTGGGTCAGACCAAGGTCCATCAAGCCCAGTATCCTGTTTCCAACAGTGGCCAATCTAGGTCATACGTTCCTAGCAGTTTACCCAAAAGACAAAGGTTCCACAATGCTTGTATTGGGTCAAGCATTGATATCCTGGGTCCCTTTTTAATAACGGCTTATGGACCTTTCCTCCAGAAACTTGTCCAAACCTTTTTTAAACCCAGTTACACTAACAGCCTTTACTACATCCTCCGGTAACAAATTCCAGAGTTTGATTACACGTTGAGTGAAAAAATATTTTCTCTTATTTGTCTTAAATAGTTTACCCTGTAGCTTCTTTGCATGTTCCCTAGTCTTTCTATATTCTGATAACATAAACAATCAATCTACGTTTTCCCGTTCCACTCCGTTCATTAATTTATAGACCTCTATCATGAGAGTTAGCATTCTTTGGAAACTGCTTGCATTTCATGGTACTCTTTCTAACAGGCTGACTCGGGGGAGGGGGGAGGAGGCGACCTTACATGAGGTGGTGCCACCATGCTGCCCTCCTCAATGACATATAGGCAGGGGAAAGGAGAAAGGTGGTTTGGTAAGATAATAATGCCAAGTGGAGGGTCATGGAAGAGAGAAGGTGGTACTAGACAGAGGGTGAATGAGAGAAAGAAAGGGAGATGTTGTACTATGCTATAGTCGCAACCGCTACCAAAGGAAGAGGAGCTGTTCCAGAGCTGTCACTACCAGAGGGGGAGGGGTGCCAATTTCAGGTTTTGTTCAGGATGCCAGTTAGCCTAGAGTCAGCCCAGACTGGGACACTTCCTAAAAAGTATGGGCAACTGCCATGTCTATCACTAAAACCAAAGATTTGAAAAGCTTGGAACACAGAAGCAGTCATGAGCCTTGAAGATCCTGGTGCTAATCTATCGCGTGCTGGAACAGGATACTTGAGCGTTGAATACCATCACGAATCATCATAGAGGCATTTTCACTAAGCCACCTAGCAGCGAAGCAGTCAGGCACCTTGATACCTGTATGGTTTATAGTTATGGTTTATTCAGGACTTAATTTACTGGTTTTCCAAATCCATAGCGATTTACAAATTTTAAAACCACAAGGAAGCAGAAAGGAATGGCTGTATCAAGAACAGAACAGGTAAAGGCATGAAAACAGATTGGGAAGATAGGAAGAACACACTCTGCATATCTAAGGCTCATAACCACTACAAGCTCCCAAACTTCACCATAAAAAGATGAGTATTAGGAGGGAGATTATTCCCTAGGAAAGGAGCAACACGGTTAGAGACTGAGGAATGAGTGGACTCCAGATGAGTAAAGGAGACTGATGGGAGTGTGAATCTATTATCGTGGATTGACCCAAGAGAATATCCTGGACAATAAGGAATAATTAGCGAAACCAGATAAGACGGACAGTAAGTATGAAGAGCTTTGTGTGCCAAAATGAGGGTCTTGAATGGGGAGTAATAGGGAGCCAATGAAATTGAATGAACAAGGGGAAAACATGGTCAAATTTGTATGCATGGGCCAGGATTCTTAGAGCAGCATTTTGAATTGTCTGTAAACATCACAGAAGATATTGAGGAAGTTCTGAATCAACAAAATTGCAGAGCTAACCAACTTGAAATCTGGACCAAGCAACCATTCAAAATAGTGACATCTGGGGAATCAACACGATGGCATCCACGTAGAAAAAGAGAGATACCTGCATTTTGAATGATTTGGGCTAATGAGCTTAAGTAGATGTTAAAAAGCAAGGGTGCAAGCTCAGAGCCCTAGGGAGCTCCATGGGTGATTTATTGTGGTTGCGAGAGATTACCTTTCGATAGAACACAACAGGAGTTGGGCATTCAAGAAAAAAGAAAACCAAGTGAGAAATGTATCCTGAATTCCAATGTACAAAAGTCGGGAAAGTATGATCTACTTGATCAACAACTGAGAGAGATTTTGTTGGCAATTTGCCCTTATCTAGGAGACTATGGACTTTGCCAAGCATTGCGGTGATTACTGTTTCTATGCTATGTCCTGCGCAAAAGCCTGACTGGCGTGGATGTAGGATGTTTGTATGTCCAACACGATTGCAGAGTTGAATGAAGACAATCTTTTCAGTGAGTTTGGCTATGAAGGGTAGGTTAGAAATTGGCTGGAAGTGAGCTCGGTTTGCAGGATCAACAGAGGATGTTTTACTACAGGCCTTATAATTCCATGTTTCCATGAAAGTGGAATAATCCCAGTAGCTAAACTGTGATTAATGAGAGCAAAGTCAAATAGGGCAAGGCCAAGGGAGGGTTCCAAAAAACATTTAGGGGGTATGGGATCTAATAGACAGGTCCTATGAAATTTTAGGCAGATAAGTTAATGAGGATGGTGCAAAATGGGCCCCTTGTCTGCTGCTGCAGGCTTGATGGCGAAGATGCAACTAGTTGGGAGGAAGATGAAGGTATAGCAGGATTTGAAGACAATGATCCACACAGAGAGATTGCTGTATCACTGAAATAATCAGCCTGTATAACTATAGCAAATTCTCTCTGAAACTATGCTAGCAATCTTCTACCTGTGTACTCTGCCCCTGAATTATCTTTGTAGCCACAGTTACACCTCTGGAAGTGATAGATTTTGTGCAGCTAAATAAAACCTAGTGAAACTGAGTGAATACATTCAGGCACTTTGAGTAGAGCAATTTTCAAACCCTTTGATTTAGTTGGCTAACTCCTTAGTAAATCAGCTTAATTCCCCTGAAATTGCCTTCTGTTGTTTTGGGTATATATAGTATATAAGTAACAGGTTACAAACTAACATCAAAGAACCATAAAAGATCATCAAAAATCACTTTGTTCAAGTACTTAATTAACAATTGTGACCTATAAACTATACTTCCTCATCGTCTCTCCGGGCCAGTCCAGGTTCAGTTGGGTAGTCAATCCCTTCTAGCAGCTGAGGACTGAATGCTGAAAAGTTTTGCTGACAGATGCAATAGCTCCCTCTGGTGTCAGAAGGTCAGTCTCAGTCCTCAGCAGCTAGAGTGGACGTATCTCTGGCAGGCTCCCAGGAGAGACGAAGTGGATCAGTCAGTGGAGTTAGTTTAAAAAAAAAAAAAAAAGGAAGGGACATCGGAGAATTTAAAAGCAAAAGGCAGCTTGACTCTTTTATGTTTGAGTGAAGGAACCTTGCTCCCTGGCCCTAACAGGGCATCATAGCAAGTGGTTTCCTTGTTTTCCCCCAAGGGGGGGGGGAATCGGGGGACACGATTGCTTCAGCGATCCTTCTTTCAATTAGATTTTTTTATTTTTGGTACATTCGGGGGCAGAGCCTGCTTCCGAGGATCCGCTGAAGCTAATCGGGGTTTGACTGGAGCTGGGGGCCTCAGTATCCTCTTCCCGCGATGGTTCCCCGCGTCTCTCCTTTCGCTAGCAGTGGAACTCTAGAGACTGTGCCTGTCGGCTTCTAACAGAGGTGAGCTGCAATTTCTTTTTCTGTCTGGTTTTGGGGCTTAGGGCTCGTCGTTAGAGAGAGTGTTCCCTGGTCCGGTGCTTGTTTCCATTTTCGGCGGGAATTGGCGGGCGGCCATTTTCTGAGCGCCGGGGGGGGTTTCTGCTTCGCTGATTCCGGAATGGTTCAGCGGGCCGGGGGTGTCGGTTTGTTTTTTGCTTTGTTGCCTAGTGGCGTTAGTGTGTTCCACCGATGGAGACTTCAATATCGGGGGATTTGGCGGGTGAAAAACCGCAGGGGAAGAAACTGTCCACTACAACGGCAGCTCCTCTTCCTTCAGATGCCGCACCTGTTCCCGCGCTTTTGCAGCGCTCAGGGAAATGCAAATCTAAATCTCACAAGGAGATTTCAGGGGCAGACAACAGCAAACCTTTGTCCTGCGGTTCTCAGGAGGCCCTAGCCTTTTTCCAGCCTGAATTTATTCTGGCTTTACATAAAGCCTATTTGCTAAAATTGTCTCCTTCGACGGGGGATACAGCTGCAGGGGATCAAGGCCTTTCTATTCAGAAGGAGTCTAAACTGACCGACCCTGGTGAGGGCCCCTCGACTCAGTTACCCGGGGGGGGGGGGGGTCTGTCTCCCGATGGCCGGAATCCTCAATCATTTGGCTCTCTGCTACATGAGGAGGGGGAAATCTCCTCAGAGGGGGGTCTGGACTCTTGGCCTCAGGAGTTAGAGGAAGGGGAACTGGGGCCGGGAGAGGATCCTAATGTATTTAGAGTATTTCGGAAGGAAGAGCTTGGTGCGCTGATCATTCAATTGCTCGCTGCGCTAAATATTGTGCCTCCTTCTTTGCAACAGGAGCCTCTGGAGGATCCCTTATTACAAGGTTTTAAGGCAGAACAGTGCTGCTTCCCTATGCACAGAGTAATTAAGCAAATGATTGAGTCTGAGTGGGAGTGCCCGGAGGCTAGCTTACGGGGGGGGGGGGGGCATTCCATTGCCCGCCTTTACCCGGTCCCTTAAGAGGAGAGGGAGTTGTTGAGGATGCCTAAGGTCGACGCTCTTGTGTCTGCAGTTACCAAGAAGACCACAATTCCGGTAGAAGGAGGTGCTGCCCTGAAGGATGTTCAGGATCGGAAGTTGGAGGCGTTTCTGAAGCAGGCTTTTGATGCTAATGCCTTATCCTTACAAGCGTCGGTTTGCGGAGCGTTTGTGTCCCGGGCCGCTATTCGCTGGATTCAGGGAGAGCGGGCCACCTTGAAGCAGGAGGATTCTACTCCGTAAGGCGCTAAGCTTGAATCGGCAGCGGCGTATCTAGCGGATGCTTTTTATGATTTGATCAGGATTTCGACAAAGGCCATGGCTTCTGTCATAGCGGCTCGGCGATTTCTTTGGTTGTGCAATTGGGCGGCGGATACTTCCTCTAAATCCCGTCTAAGTAAACTTCCGCATAAAGGCAAGCTACTGTTTGGGGAAGCTTTGGAGAAGATTGTGAAAAGGCAGTCGTCTTCCAGAGGATAGGCCTAGAGGGGCTAAAACAAATCCTATGCAGAGGGGGCACAATAGAGAGATTCGTAGATTTCGTGGTTCTAGATTTGTGCCTTACCAAAGGGGTCGATTTCCTTCCAGGGGTCAGTCCTTTCGAGGAGCCCGGGGGTTTGGCAGAGGATTCTTCAGTTCTCAGCACACGCCTTCTAAGAAACCGCAATGAAGGGAGGCTGGTCCAGGCGGAGATTCTGGTAGGAGGATGTTTGCAGGAATTTCTCTCCACCTGGACCACCATAACCTCAGATCTCTGGGTCCTGGAGATCATCCGCGATGGCTATGCTCTAGAGTTCGCTGCGCCAGTGGCGGATGCCTTTGTGTTCTCTCCCTGCGGTACTCGGGCAAAGAGCCGAGCGGTCGCGGACACCCTGCAGCGCTTGTTGAATCTGCGGGCAGTGGTTCCCGTTCCTCCCGACCAGTGCGATGCAGGTCGATACTCGATTTACTTTGTAGTGCCCAAGAAGGAGGGATCGTTTCGTCTGATCCTCGATCTCAAACACGTCAACCGGTGCTTGCGGGTGCCACATTTTCGCATGGAGACCGTACGTTCTGTTATTCGATCGATGAGGCCGGGAGAGTGGCTCTCTTCCGTAGATCTTATGGAGGCCTACCTCCACATTCCCATTCGGCTGGAGCATCAGCGCTTTCTGCGATTTGCAGTTCCCATGGGACATTTTCAATTTCGGGCATTACCGTTTGGTCTCGCAACGGCTCCCCGCACCTTCACCAAGGTTATGGTAGTGGTGGCAGCAGCTCTTCGCAAAGAGGGCATTCAAGTCCATCCATATCTGGACGATTGGCTAATTCGTGTGGGTTCTCGGGTGGAATCAGTCGCAGCGACGGCTCGAGTGGTACATTTCCTGGAACACCTCGGTTGGGTGATCAACCGAACAAAGAGTCACTTGCTTCCAGCGCAACGGTTAGTTTACCTCGGAGCCATCTTCGACACAAAGGAAGGTTTGGTTCTTCTGCCGCTGGAAAGGGGGCAGAAGCTGATAGCTCAAGTGGATGCTTTCCTGCAGCTCAGGGCGCCATCGGCGTGGCGGTATCTGCAACTGTTGGGGTCGATGGCTGCCACCTTGGATCTCATACCGTGGGCCAGGGCGCACATGCATCCTCTGCAGCACGCCTTGCTCTCCAGATGGTCTCCGCAACTTCATCCGCTCTCTCAAAGCCTTCCCTGTGCGGAGGAAGTCCGACTCAGTCTTCAATGGTGGCGGCTTCCGACTCATCTTTATGCAGGAGTGCCCCTGCAGGATCCGGAGTGGATTTTAGTCATGACGGATGCCAGTCTGTCTGGTTGGGGGGCGCATTGTCTGTCCCAGGTAGCGCAGGGAGCGTGGTCAATTACAGAGAGCAGATGGTCTATCAATAGTCTGGAGCTGAGAGTGGTTCGTTTGGCTCTTCTTCATTTCTCGGATCTGATCGCCCGACGTGCGGTTCGAGTGTTTTCAGACAATCTGGTCATGGTGTCCTACATCAACAAACAGGGCGGCACCGGCAGTGCTCCGTTGCTTCGCGAGAGCGGGGTCCTTCTACAGTGGGCGGAATTACATCTGTCGGCCATTTCGGCGGCTCATGTAGCTGGAAAGGACAATGTTCAAGCCGATTTTCTCAGTCGACATCGCCTGGATCCCGGGGAGTGGGAGCTGAATGCGGCCATCTTCCACGACATCTCTCTTCGCTGGGGTCAGCCGGTGATGGACCTCATGGCGACTCTATCCAATGCCAAAGCTTTTCGTTTTTACAGCAGACGCAGGGCCTGGACGCAGGGCCTGGACGCAGACGGAGGGCCTGGACGGGTTGGTTCAGTCCTGGCCAGAAGACCAGCTTCTGTATGTGTTTCCTCCTTGGCCATTGATAGGTCGCGTCATTCAAAAAATCTCTCGTTACAGGGGCAGGGTGATTCTCATTGCTCCAGATTGGCCCAGGCGTCCTTGGTATGCGGATCTAGTGAGGATGCTAGTAGCTCCTCCTTGGCGATTACCCCCTCGAATCAATCTCTTGAGTCAGGGTCCGATCCTCATGCCTCAGGTGGATCGATTCTTGCTTACGGCTTGGCTATTGAGCAGGAACGTTTGCGGCGTAGGGGGTACTCGGAGTCGGTGATCTCTACGATGTTAAAATCCAGGCGACATTCAACGACCTTATCGTACATACGGGTATGGCACATTTTTGAAGCGTGGGCTAAAGAACGGAAAATCTCCCCCCGCTCCGCCGGCTTACCGGACCTCTTAGCATTTCTTCAAGGAGGTCTAGACAAGGGATTGGCTCTTAACACTCTCATAAGACATGCCATACTGGGTCAGACCGAGGTCCATCAAGCCCAGTATCCTGTTTCCAACAGTGGCCAATCTAGGTCATACGTACCTAGCAATATCCCCAAAAGACACAGGTTCCACAATGCTTGTACTGGGTCAAGCATTGATATCCTGGGTCCCTTTTTAATAGTGGTTTATGGACCTTTCCTCCAGGAACTTGTCCAAACCTTTTTTAAACCCAGCTATACTAACAGCCCTTACTACATCCTCCGGTAACAGATTCCAGAGTTTGATTAAATCAAACATGATCATTAGATAATGCTTTGGGCAGCCCTATCAAATAACCCCACTGTAGGTTTGGACCCACAACCTCTGGCTCCACAGGCAGTGAAGTAATCATTGTACAAAGTACACTTGGCAGCCTTGGCGTGCTTCCGGGGACGAGTGCATGGCTGGTCTCTTGCGTCGCATCCGGATGTGCAGCGCTTCCTCCGAACGGCTAAAAATATTTGTCTGCCTCGTCGGCTGGTTGTTCCTCCTTGGGATTTGAACTTGGTGCTTGAAGCCCTAACAGGTCTGCCTTTTGAATCGGAGCTGTCCGGTTGTTTACGGGAGTTTACTTGGAAAACGGCCTTCCTAGTGGCTCTGTGCTCGGCTAGGAGGGTTTCGGATTTGCAGGCGCTTTCCTGTAAAAAGCCGTATCTCCATTTTTCAAAGGAAAAAGTCGTTCTACGGCCCGTTCCCTCTTTTCTGCCGAAAGTGGTGTCCAGTTTCCATCTAAATCAGACCGTTTTGCTTCCTTCTTTTCAGTCCCACGGCGATAAGCTGGATCGGAAGCTTCAAAAGTTGGATTTGGGACGCGTTCTTCGGAAGTACCTTTGACTTACAAAACCGTTTCGAAGATCTGATCGGTTGTTTGTGTTATTTGGGGGTCCGCGCAAAGGTCTGGCGGTGACCAAGGCTTTTATCGCCCGATGGGCAAAACAAGCGATAGCTAGGACTTATGAGGCGAAGGGCAGGTCGCCTCCACGAGAGCTTAGGGCACATTCGACTAGAGCACAAGCAACTTCTTGGGCGGAGATGACTTTGACTCCACCAGCGGATATCTGTCGGGCGGCGGCCTGGTCCTCGCTGCATACTTTCACGAAGTACTATCGGTTGGATGTGCAGGCACGGGAGGATGCTACGGTAGGGGCTTCGGTCATTTTGGCGGGGCTCGCGGGAACCCTCCCCAGTTTAGGTACTGCTTTGGTACTGCCCAACTGTACCTGGACTGGCCCGGAGAGATGATGAGGAAGAAGAAATTAGACCTTACCTGCTAATTGTCTTTCCTTGAGTTCTCTCCGGGCCAGTCCAGGTCCCACCTCAGTGATCTGCGAGCTGTGGTTCGCGAGGAGTTCCTTAGTGCGTTCGGTTTTTCTGTGCAGTTTTTGGCGCATGTCGGCGCTGATGAAGCCTGGTCGCGCTTGGAAGAGGATATTGATGAGTTCACGCTCCCGGAGGGGGGGACTCTTCATATTTTAGGGCTCCGGAGCTGCCCTGCTACAGTTGGTAGGGGGGTGCACTTTGGATCTACGTCATTCTGAGTTGCCAGTTGTTTTTTGGTTCCAGTTTTCGAAGTTTAGGTTTTATTCTCTTAATTAGACACAAGTGAATTCTGTTCATACTCTGCTTTGACAATAGTTAACTGACCTTCTGACACCAGAGGGAGCTATTGCATTTGTCAGCAAAACTTTTCAGCATTCAGTCCTCAGCTGCTACAAGGGATTGACTACCCAACTGTACCTGGACTGGCCCGGAAAGAACTCAAGGAAAGACAATTAGCAGGTAAGGTCTAATTTCTTCTTCAGTGAAACTTTGTCCATTTAAGAAGTTTGCTATCAAAACAATTTTTCAATAAGTTTTATAAAACCTTGTCACTGAAGAACATTTTTAATTTTATAAATTCCCTGAAATGATTTGCCCAACACACATGTGAGAGGCAAATAAGTGCCCTTCAGTCCTGTTATTACTCCTGAAGTGGTAGACCAAAATATTCCATAGAAAACCTAAGCAATGTTTTGTGTGACACTACGGTTGAATCTATGTAATTGAAGCCGAGACAGGACAGCGGTTGCTATATGGTTTGACACAGCGTCTCTCCTTGAAATACTGCAACATTGAAATCGGCGTGAAGAGATAAGTTCTCCTCTCTCTATGATTTTATTTGCAAAGAAATTATTACATTTTCAGATTGTGATAAGCGGTTTTTTTTATCAAGAGCTAACGATGATGAGTTGTGGTATCAGCAGTGGGTGTACGAGTATACTGCTAGGCTTTTGATTGAGCTGCCTCTTGTTTTTTATGGAATTTTTCTGCCTTCCACCTCAGGAGTAATAACAGGACAGAAGGGTGCTCATTTGCCTCTCACATGTGTGTTGGGCATATAATTTCAGGAATGCATAAAATGTAAAATGTTCTTCAGTGAGAAGGTTTTAGAAAACCTATTGAAAAATTGTTTTGAGAGCAAACTTGATAAATGGGCAGATTTTCATAGAAGTATCATTTATAGGTCACAGTTGTTCATTAAGTACTTGTATAAAGTAGCAGGCCCATATTCAAAACCCCTTTCACGGCCAATCCTAGACATGAGTGACTGTGTTACTTACATATTGCCCTGCAAAATGAGACCCCAAATCGAGGTGCCTGTCCTGCATCTCTTCAGGCCACAGGTGCCGGCTGCATAAAGGCTTCTTTTATAAAACGGCAGCACAGACACCCAGGGATGGCGCTACCCTTGGGGTGAACTAGGCAGTGGCCTACAGCAGCAGCATTTTGAGGTTGGTTCCTTGGCACCACTGCCACTCCTCTCCAGGAGCTGCCGGGGTGGCGATGACACTCAAACCGTAACATTGCACTTACCCAACGCCTCCAGTCCTGTGCTGCTGTTCCTGCTCGCTTTCACCAGCCGCTTCTGCCTTCTCCAACACAGATTTTCTCTTTGCATAGGGGCAGAAGCTCACATACCATCTGCACGTCTATGTGTGTTTCCATACATTGTGAACCTGCCCATGCTCCACCTTCTTATGACCATGCGTGTTTTTATACATGTAACCCCTGGTGCATAAAACCCTGTTTTACTTTTGCAAAGGGCTTTTATAAAATGACCCCAGGGGTTACATGTGGAAACGTTTGGTGACAAGAAGGCAAGCACTTAAACGTGATGCTTGTATAGGTGTGTTCTGGGTCGGAGTTTAAGTGGAGCATGGGAAGTGTCTCAAAGCACATGCATTCTTTATAAAATACGTACAGTCATATCTGCTCCTCGGCTATCGTATATGTCCATGAGGTCATTCTAGTTGCAATTTCTGCCACTTTTAGCCCTAGTATTTCAGAAAGACACATAAGTTCCCCTGTACCTTTATAAAATAGGCTGGAAACCGGCGTTTTCTTGTCCTCTGAACCTAGATCACCTGTTATAAAATGATCATGTTTAATAGTAGCTATTCTGAAAGAACCTCAGTGGGAAGGCATTTCTTAGGACAGTTTTGTAATGTAATTATAAGCTACTGTCCTCTGCTTATAACTAAAATAATATTGGCTCTTCGGGATTTTAGAAATTAGCTATTGCGCTAGAATTTAGGGTTGTTACTGAGTCCTTGCTGGGGACAATATTTTCTGTTGTCAGATTTAATGGTAGTACAGATTCACATTTGGCAAACTGGCCCCCAAACATACTACCATGAGACCACAACTAGAGGTTTTGAGGCCACCATTTTGACTTGGGGAGCCATCAAAGCAAGAACACCAAGAGATTGCTCCCTCTCCTTCACCACCATTTACCAGGGAAACTCCTGGAAAAGGGGTCGATGGTGGATTCAGATACAATATTTTAAAATGAGTCAGGGTGAGATGGATTTGATGGTGTGGCCGCTAATTTAAAATGGAGTGGCTATGGATTGAAGTTGGGGATTGGTTCCTGCCTTTTCTTAAGATATTAGAGGTGGGAATGTATTTTTCCATAAGCACCTGCCCCTTTAAATTGCTCACCAAGAGCATTGGCGTGGTTAGTGCACTGACTTGATAACCAAGAATCCAGTGTTTGATTCCCACTAGCACTCCTTATGACCTTGGGCAAGTCGCTTAACCCTCCATTGCTGTGAAATAAGGTCCTGGCAATCTACTTCTGGTCACACTGCCAAGAAAACCCAAGATCTGCTGGGTCACCAGGAGTCAGCATTGACTTGAAGACACATGTTGCATTGCAATAAACTATCAAGTGTTAAGCTATGCGATTGGCAAATAGGATGTGTTAATTAGTACAAAACATGTGCAATTACCTTAGTGCAGCTTAGCCTTACACTGATGTATTCCTTTCACCTTTCAACAGAAATACCAAAGTTTGTAAAAGGCAATTTGCACTCTGCCAGCATTGTTGCAAAAGTCACAGGTACTTTCACTTCAAACATACCCGAGACATGCCAGATTGGCTTCGGGCCTTCATCTCCACCCCCCCCCCCCCCAGCCTCCTTTTCCACATGCTTACAAATAAACAGGTCCGATCCATCTTTTACAATGCTTTATTTGTGGATCTTGAAGGCCACAGCTTGCGGATACAAAAACAATAATCGCAATTTAGCATACATAACCTTAACACTAACATTTTTGTGAACAATAACAATAGTAACAACAGAAAAATGATAGGCTCCCATGATTACGCGGAGAGGTACCACCACCCCCTTGAGTCACCTGGTTGGGTGGGCCTGACCCGCACCATGGCCTCGATCCTTACATCCCCATCACCAGCCACTCCTTGTTGGTGCCCAGGTGTTCCCCTTTTTGCTCTATGCTCCTGGTGACTGGGGCCAGGCACCCTTAGCCCTGGTATCTGGCCCCCCTGTCACCAGACCCAGGTATACCGTATCAGTACCTGAGCCCCCCATCTCTTTTTAGTGGTACCCCTCCCCTTCTCGGTGAGATCCCACCACCATGAGGGCCCACGGCCCGACTCACCCCATAGTGAGTACCGAACCGATGGCCCGCCGCAGGCCCTCGATGAACAGCTCCAAATCAATTTTATTCAGCTGGATCCCGTCCCCCAAATACACCATCGATCCCCCTGCCACTATATCGCTGTGCTCAACTACTATCCCCCAGCGCCTGTATGAAGCTCCCGATTTCCTTGTTCAGCTTCCATCTGCTCTTTTCAATGCCCTTCGGTCGCTCAGCCCCCCACCAGTGCTGTCGGGGGATGATCTAGGACCAGATGACCCTTGCCCCCAGTGCAGCCCGCATCCAGGTCAAATCCACCTTGATCCTGATGATGAGGTCTATGCCCTTGGTGGCCACCAGGTCATTGCCCCCCAGGTGTAGGACTGTTACGTCCGATGGCTGGCTGCACTGGCATCACCTGGTGAGTGCTGGCCTCAGCTGGTCCCATTGCACCACTCTTACCCATCCATTCTTTGAGAATGCTGTTGGGGTGGACGCCGAGCTGCTTGCTGAGATGTCTACTGGCTGCCCTTCTTCATGCCCAGTAGATGTATGAATGCCCCACGATCCACACAGAGATTGCTCCGCGACCTAATGGGCAAGAGGAAAACCAGTTAACAAACTTCATTATGGTCTGATGTACAGCTTATACCTGTTTGACGTCCATCCCCCGATGACCTGAATCTGCGCCACCCCTAGGCTTAAGCTGTGGATCGCAATTGCTGCCCCTATACTAAATGAGTGCAGTGTCGGCCCAAAGACCTCAAACCCTGCCTCCTCTACTGCTCTCAGCCACAAGGTCCTGAACTGATACTGGGACAGGCAGGACCCATCCAAATGCTGCATCAGGGGGCCCCCCACTTGCGGGTGCACCATTAGGTACTCCTGCAGTGCCGCAACTGAGCACAGCTCCCGCAGTACCATGGCATGCAGCCATACAGTTCTGCCCTTCCTGTACCAGTCCATCTTTGACTGGGCCAGGAATAAATGTGCCCTGCCCCCTTCTACCGTGGCATATTCCACCTGCATGGCGGTGCCTGCCATGTCCGTCATGGACCATGACAGCACCTAACTCATGCAGAAAGCCCTGGAAAACATCAGCAGAGTAGCTAGCCTAAACAACTTTTCCTCGAACCCATCCTTGGTAATAGCTGCTGCCCGCAGCAGGGATCCTTTCAATATGGGCAAGGTGACCGGCCGGCGACTATCAGGTCTCGGAGCAGCTTCCCTGGCCCAGCCCTCCATTGCCTTCCTAACTATGAATTCTTTTGTCACATTTCTGAGCCCGCCCAGTTTCAGGAGGCAGGCCAACCCAGCCAGCATCAGCTGGGCTTGTCTTATCAACACTCCATCTGCCCAGAGGTGCATCATGAACTTGAGCAAAAGTCCCATCAACACTCCCTGTGCGAGGCTGGCTCCCCTCTGTTCTACAAAGCTATCCAACCTGCCCCAGGCTCTCCAATATGCCTTCCAGGTACTGGTCAACAGGGAGGCCATCAGCATTCTGCTGGCACTCAGCTTCCAAGGTTCCACATCTCCCTGGGCATGGGTGTTGCCTTGCAGGTGGCAGCGGGGGCAAGCTGCCGGAAGCGCTGGAGCTGGAAATGAGAAAGGGCATCAGCTATGTCATTGCTCTCCCTGGAATGTGGCTGGCCATAATAAACACATTTAATTCCAGGCTCAGCAGCACCAGCTTCCTAATCAGCCTCATAATTCTCCCCGCCCTCGCTGTTTGTTTGTTAAATGGCGAACACCACTGCCGCATTGTCTGAGTCGAAAACTATCTACCTGTTAGTGAACTGGGACTTCCAGATGACTATGGCCACCGTGATCAGGAACATCTCCAGGAACGTTATATCCTGTGTCACCCTGTTCTTCTGCCACTCCTCCGGCCACTTTTCCAGGTCTGAGTTGCACATGGGGGCATCCTCCAAATACTCCCCCTGTTGTAGTGTAGCAGCAACTGCTGCCACATCTTCAGGTCCTCTCTTACGGAGGCAGTGATCCTAATGAAGTGGTGGCCCCTGCGTATGCCCCTTGTGGCATTCGCCAGCTGCCGGATGAATGCCCTACCCATGGGCATCACCTGACAAGCAAAGTTCAAGTGCCCTATCAGTGACTGCATTTGTCTCTGTGTGATCTTCCTTGTGGCAACAGTCGCCTGGACCACCTCCCTAAGGGCTGCCATTTTTTCTGCCGGCAGGCACATCACCATCTCCATGGTGTCAATTTCTATCCCCAGGAAGAACAGCCACTGAGCGGGCTCTTCGGTCTTATTGATCACCAGAGGAACCCCCAGCTCAGTGGCCTTCCTGAAATGTCCTCAGGTTGTGCTGACAACCCCACCCATCGCCTGCCATTAGGAAATCGTCCAGGTAATGTATAGTCCTTCCCTGGCATATCTCCTTCTCAACTATCCATTGAATGTGGTGCTGAACTCCTCAAGATAGACACAGGTTTATGGAGCACCCCATGGGAAGACATTTGTCCACATAGTACTGCCCGCTGAAATGGAGCCCAGCAGGAGGAAGCTGCCTGGGTGCATCGGCAGCAGCCGAGAAAGGTGGACTCCTCATCCGTCTTAGCTAACCACGCCCCTCCACCCAGGATCCGGAGCAACTCCAAGGCCTGGTCTACGGAGACGTACTTTATTGAAAACACCACTGGGTTCAGATGATCATTCACGGATGCTCCATTGGGATAGGACAAATGGTATATGAACCGACACTCTCCCAGCTCCTTCTTTGGGACAGGCCCAATGGGGAAACTATCAGGATGGAGATGGGCCTACTCCCAAAGGGGCCTGCAATCCTGCCCAGCTCCCACTGCTTATCGAGCTTCCTTTGGACCACCACCTTCTGCTCGAGAGCCAAATTGTAAGTTCCCTGCCCCCCACAGGCTTGGTGGGCCACTGTATGTAATACTGAAACCCCATTTGAAACCACTGCTTAACCATCATGCCTTCCACCTATCATATCCCCCACATTTCTCCACAGTGCCCAGACGTCAACCAGCATTGCAGCCAGCCCCAGTGTGCCGATCTCATCGCAGGCACTGTGGGTCCCCCCTTGCCTTTTCCCACATCAGAGCTGGGAGTGTCCCTCCCCAGATGTGGTAAAGGCATGTCAGTATGTGCCCGCAAGTTCAGAATCGGGTCTACATCCCGAACGTTCAGGTCAGGACTGTATTCTGATTGGCCTGCATGCCCAGTAGATCTCCGGATACCTCAGTCAGGCTCCTGAATGGAGCCGCATTGCCATGGCGTTTTGTCGCCATGGCACTGTGGCTCCATTCAGGAACTGCAAATGCCTGCTGTCGCAGATTTTCTTCTTACCCTGCAATCAGATCCTCGATCCTGTCTCCATTGGCCAGGGTCTTCCTGCACCCCCTCTATCTCTGTTTCTGGGTCCGATTGCAGGATCCCCCGACGTCCAGAAGGACTTATTCCACCTCTGCGGTTGAATAAGTACCCCGTCTATATTCACGGCCTCAGATGTACAGGGTCAACATCAGAATCGGCCCTATACACCTGGGATCACGGCCCGCCCATGCCCCGCCTTTGCTCTGCCTCAAACTCCCCTTCCCACCTCCGTCTACGCCTCCCCGTACAAATGTGCTGCTTATACGGGGAGGCATTAGTCGGGGATGGCAGGGGAGTGAATAGCGGGTATGGATGTCCAATCCAGACATCCATCCCTGCTATTCACTGTACTGAATGACCCCCCATTGTGAATACTCCAAGTGGTACAAAGTGCAACTGTTTTCTTGCTGACCCACTGAGAGCATTACATCAACATGATCCTCATATTCTGTACCATACATTGGTTTCTGGTTTATGATCATATAGAGTTTGTTGTCTTGTTTTTAGAGTACATCATAAAGGGCTCGCTAGTTTTCATAAGGAGGTCCTCCTGCCCTATGTCCTGGGTTGCTAATTGAGGTCCTTTAACTCACATTTTTAGCAATTCCTTCTGTGTGTGATGCTAGACTGTCTAGAACCCGAGCTTCTGTTTTCTTGGTGGCAGCCCCAAGTTTGTGGAATGACCTGCCAGACTCCTTGGGGAAGAAACCAACATTTCTCATTTTCATAGCAAAAGGCCTACTTCTTCCATCAAGCTTTTGAGGATATTTATTTATTTATTTATTTATTTTTATTTGAACATTTTTCTAGGAGGAAGGTGTCTTAGGGATGGTTTTGTATAGTTTGATACTGGTGAGGAGGACTAATTAAGAGTGGAGTTTAGGAATTGAGGAGTTGGGATTGTAATGTTTTTTTATGTTGTGTTTGTTTTTTATTATATATGTTTCAACTGTACACGGCTCAGGTCAACTTGTAGGATGTTCAGTCTATAAACATACTTAAATAAATAAAAATGATCTTGGTTTCTTCTACCTGTTAACAAACTTGCAACCACATTCTGAATTAATTGGAATGAACATATATATCTTGATGGAAGACCTGAATAGAGAGCTTTAGAGTAAAGTTTAGTGTCAGGTCCCATTCCTCTTGCTACTGGTCTTCAGAAAGAATCTGTAAGTTCAGCATATTGGGACTGATGTTTCTGCTCTTGAGGACTTTATAATTTTAAGAATTTCTCCCATTGTCTATCAGCACTGGCAAGTTAGATGCAGGGCACTGATAAGGAAGTCAAAGAGAATTTGAAAGGAAGCTTGCTGTGGAAGGAAACGTTCACAATAAAAACTTTTCAAAGTGCATTCATAGCAAAAAAAAAAAACTTGCAAAAGAGTCCATTGGACCATTAGGTGATAAAGAGGTAAAAGGGACAGTAAGGGAGGACAAGGCCATAGCAGAGAGACTGAATTCTTTGCTTCGGTCTTTAAGGAAGATTATGTAAGGAAGTTACCCATGCTTGAGATGGTATTTAAAGGAGATGTTTTGAAAGAATTGAAATATTGTAAATCTCAATAAACTGGGAAGATGCAATACAGCAATTTGATAAACTAAAGCGTAGCTGATTACCTGGATTAGATGGCATGCATCATAAGGTACTGTAAGAACTCAAAAATGAGATTGCAGACCTACTATTAGTAATTTGTGAAGTATCATTAAAATTATCTGTAGTACTTGACGATTGAAGAGTGCCCAATGTAACGCCAATTTTTAAAAAGGGTTCCAGAAGTTATCCGGGAAACTAGAGACCGGTGAGCCTGATGTCAGTACCAGGCAAAAGGATAGAAACCATTATAAAGAATAAAATTACTGAACATAAAGATATAGAAAGTCATGGTTTGATGAGACAAAGCCAACATGGATTTAGCCAAGGAAAGTCTTGTCTCGCTAATCTGTTACATTTTTTGAAGTTATGAATAAAGAGGTAGATAAAGGTTGATGTTGTATATCTGCATTTCAAAAAGCCTTTGACAAGGTCCCTCATGAGAGACTCTTATGGAAATTAAAAAGTTGTGGGATTGGAGAATGTGTACTATTGTGGATTGGGAAATGGTTAAAAGAGAAAAACAAAATGAGAGCAGGGCACAATGGCCAATTTTCTCAATGGAAAAAGGTGAACAGTAGAGTATCCCAGGGATCTATTCTGGACCTGCTGCTTTTTAACATTCATAAATGATCTGCAAATGGGAACAATGAGAGAGGTGAGCAAATTTACAGATAACACAAAATTATTCAAAGTTGTTAAAGCACAAGAGGATTGTGAAAACTTGTAAAAGGATCTTGATAAATTGGGAGACTGGGCATCCAAATGGCAGATGAAATTTAATGTGGACAAGTGCAAAGTGATATACTTAGGAAAGAACAACCCAAACTATGGTTAGACAATGCAAGATTCCACATTAGGTATCATAATTCAGGAAAAGAATTTGGGCATCATTGTGGTTAATATGTTGAAACCCTCTATCCAGTGTGCATCGGCGATCAAGAAAGCAAATAGAATGCTAGAAATCATAAGGAAAGGAATGGAAAATAAAACAAAGGATATTAAATCTTTAAAAAGGTTTTGGACAAGTTCCTAGAGGAAAAGTCCATAAATTGTTATTAAAGAGGACAAGGTAAATCCACTGCTTACCCCTGGGATAAGCAGCATGGAATCTGTATACCTTTTTGGGAACATGACAGGTACTTGAGACCTGGATTGGTCGCTGTTGGAAACAGGATACTAGGCTTGATGGACCCTTGATCTGACCTAGTTTGGCATCTCTTATGTTCTATGCAAAACTCTAGAACTCCAAATGTCCTCAATTTGTTGTATCAATTTAAATAACCTTAGTCCTTCATTATTACTATTTCTAATTCTCTTATGCTTTATTGCATTTTATATTCTTCAATATATTTATTTATTTCTTAAAATGTGATATCCCTCATTACGCTATTTATTTATTATGATTAGCAAAAAAGTGTGTAGTGATTTACAACATCTAAAAATGCATATAAAACACAACAGTACACAGCATTATTTCTAAAATTCCAGGAACAGAGATCCCCTAATACCCATCACAAAGAAGATTCCTATATCCAACAGAAAAATAAACATTCTTCAATGTCCCCAAAGCACACCAAGCCCCCTCCAAAACTGCAATCTAAAATATCCAAAGGCCCCAAAGGCCATCTGCCATAGCCAAGCTTTCACTGTTTTATGGAAATGAAGATAATGACTTTCTAGATGGTTAATACTACATCAAAGTGGATCACAAAAAAAATAGGTAAATACTTAAAAGAAGGAGTTAAAAAGATCTAAACTGAATCAACATCACTTCATTCTTCTTCTTTCCTTTCTATTTTTCACACTGTGAACAAAAAGCAGGGAAAGTGCATTCAATGAGAAGAGTCTTTTCTGCCCTATGATGCCTCAAGTAGGAGCTCATTGATGTGAATGACAATGGAAGTGTATTACACAAGAGAGGCTCAAAAAACGAAATAACCCTTTTACAAGCTGATTCCAGTCAGACCTCAGATGATGGAGAAAGGAAGACGTTTGATCCAAAGACCACAGTGCTCTAGTATGTGTGCACCTAATTGACAATTTAGCCAGATAGACCGGATAACCCAATGTAAAACCTTGAGGGGGTCATTTTAAAAGAAGCCACCTAGATATATGCATGAACAGCCCATGTAAGTCTTGGTATGTTAGTCATATACCTGTGTAAGTGGCCACTTGCGTGTATAAATGATGAGATTGCTATTCTGTTAAGTATGTGCGCACATCCGATGTCACACGTTTTCACTGTGGACATGCAGAGGGACAGAGTTTGGATGGAACATGGGCAGAACGCAAAGTTGCATGCATAAATTATAAAATACTAACATTTAGGTACATTCCTTACAAATTTGGGTACGAGTATCCACACCAGATCTAGGGCTGGTATAAGTGATCACACTTTAAATTAACATACATTTTTGGCCATTAACAATAGTTTTCCATAATGCCAAGTATAAACTAGGACTGAAATGCATGCACAAAAATTCATGCTAACTACACAGTTTATAAAATTACCCTCCACAAGACCAATATAAAACTCTTAAAAGAATCCTCAGTTCAACAGGAAGCCAAGGTAACTGAAACAAGATAGGCACGCTCAAATCACATTCTTTGTACTATGACCGGTCTTGCCGTGGTATTCTGCATAATTTGAAGGCAACTAAAGGTGATTCCCTTGATAAACAGTAGTCTAATTTTATTACTAATGCTCAGACTACCTTCAAATCATCCTTCATCAAATACAGATGCAGTTCCCTAATTTGTCTCAACCAACAAAAAGAAGCTTGTACAACAAAGGAAATTGGAAGTTTTATCAGAAGACACTTGTCTAAAATAACACCTAAACATGTTAGTGCTTCCTTCAGACAAATAACAACAGAGTCAATAATTTGCAAACACTCTAACTCCTTCTATCAAAACTTGCCCATGGACTCTGAGGCTTGAAAGGGTTTAATTTCAGGCAATTATTGTGAAACTATGATATCATCCATTCCAAGCATTTATTCAAACTGGTGATATGCACATCCGCTGTAAGGCCTGTATCAGCCAATAGCTCTATATCATCAGCATATGTATGAAAATAGGTTGTGTACTTTTACACAATGTGTGTGTAGATGTGTTCTGGGACAGAGGATGTGTTCTGGGATGGTACACCATTCTGTTCAATGATCTAAATGAGTGGTGACAAAAACAAGGGACCACGAATTAGAAATTCATATCCTCAGAAAATTCCCCTCCCACAGGGCGTGGTAGTTTGCTAAATAAGAAGTGAACCCAGCTAACACAAACCCATAATACCAATATACTTCTAAGTCAACCTGTATAAACTGTTAAAAATGCTGCAAGGCTCCCTCCAATTGCATAGCAGGTTGATCTATTCTTTTACTTTGCTCTTGCTAGGCACATCTGAGTTTAATTACCTGAAAATTTCTTGGTGAGAACTTCATGCTTGATCATTCTGAGTTCAGTAGATTTAAAGAAAAGAACTTGCACAGTTACATACGGGGAGTTTTAGCAAAATCCATAGACTGCACCAATTGCCATTAAGCATGTTATACGATATCTGTCCTTTTAAGCTTAACTATAAAAGAGCTGATGTCACATTGCCCCTATATCCCTTTTCCTTCATTGAAGTGACTGCTTCATCATCAAATAGAAAAGGTCATTTTTTGTTTTTCTAGATGAAAAATGTTTGTAGACAGTGCTTACAGAAAATTTACAGTTAAAACAATAGCTGAAGAAAAAAAAAAACATATGAACAAATCATGACATGCACAAATCTATAAACCAAAAGAGACCCATATTTTGCCACTCTTAGAAATGTGTATTCAACATTTCCACTCACCCACAATCAACAGAGGTGTAATTGGTAGGTCCAGGGCCATAGTTTGTTATTATGCGAGCATGATAGGTCCATACATATTGCATGGTCTATAGAAAATAAGAGAAAGAGGAAGGTTACATTTTAGCCAGCAGGTGGTGCTTTAGCACAAAACATCATTTGTAGACACTGCATATTGGTCCTCGATAATTCCCACCTTCTTATCCATTTATTCTTATCCATTTTGCTCATTCTTTTGCAGTCAGCTCTAGTGAGGATTTTATGCCTGTTTCTTCCCTTTACTGTGGGTATTCAGGACTTGCAACCTTTTCTGGCTTTGTTGAAGAGGAGACTCTAAGTGGATGGTGTGCTTGAACAAAGAAGTGTTGGATTGTTGACAGATATTTGGTATTGCAGACATTGTACTGTACTGTATAATGACACTTGGAGTTGCTGCGCATGCATATATAATAGAATTGCAAAAACAGTATGCACAGAATAGTGGACGCATGTGTATAAAACCCCATATGTATTTATGTGTGTGCAAAAATAGTTGTCGCTAGCACAGAGCCATGTAGAGCCATGTGTGCATGCATCTGGAGTGCATTCCCATGTTAGCATACATTTTTTGCTCATGGCCTACTTGCATGCTATTTGCTTATTACATTGGGTGCAGTGTTTTTTTTTAACACATAAATTAGGAAATCTTGCACTGAGCTTACATATGCTCTAACATGGCTCTATGCAGCAGCCCCCCCGTGTGTGTTCATTTAGGAAAAACAGTTCCTGCTGTCATTTCAGGTATTCTTGGAGTAACTATCATACAGTAAGTTGTTGAGAGGAATAGCGTAGTGCAGTAACTCTGCTGCTGCACTATTCAGAGGAACTTTGTGGAAGCTTTCAGTGTACCATATCTGTGTTCAGTTGTCTAGTTAAAAAGAGAAATTGCAGCCTTATGGCCAAACTAACTCAGAAAAGTAGATAAGGACTTTCAGGTCCTGCTAGCCTGCCCTCCATTCCTGTTATTGCATATAAACCCAAGACGATCTTTGACTTTCCCCTCACTGCTAGGGTGGGTTACAAGAAAATCTCAGGGATTACTTATGGTTCAGGCTAGTGTCTGCTAAAAGGACAATAACATCTAGCACAGAAGCCGCCGAAATGGGAGAGTCTATCTTAAATCAGGCTCAGGAAGAATTTGGACTCTGAATCACAGACCAATACCAGATTCTGCTAATCTCCAAAGATCTCATTGCATGCTTTTGGTATAAGAGAAGCTGCTGCAAATACGTACTGCCACAATTAAAGTTTGTAAAGAAGGATTTCTATATGAAGGACCTTGAAAGAGATGGGAGAGAAATCTAAAGGAGAAACCTAATGAATTATGATAGGAACTTAGAAATATATAAAACTGACAGCAGAAAAATTCCACATGGCCTTTCTAGTCTGCCCTTCTATAGTAGTCTCCTTTTTCCCTTTAGAGATCCTCTGTGTTTGTCCCATGCTTTCTTGAATTCAGATACTATCCTCATCTCTACTACCTCCACTGGGAGACTATTCCATGCATCTACCACATAAAGAAAATTTCCGCATATTACTCCTGAGTCTATCCCCTTTCACCCTCATCCTATGTCCCTTCGTAGCAGAGCTTACTTTCAATGGAAAGAGGCTCTCCTCCTGTGCATTTATGCCATGGAGGTATTTAAATGTCTCTATCATATCTCCTCTACCCTGCCTTTCCTCTAAAGTATACATATTGAGATCCTTAAGTCTGTCCACACATGCTTTATGACAAAGACCACTAACTATTTTAGTATCCACCCTCTGCACCGACTCCAACCTGTTTATATCCTTTTGAAGGTGTGGTCTCCAGAATTGCACACAATGCTCCAAATGAGGTTGCACCAAAGACTTATACAGAGGCACTATTACCTCCTTTCTTCTGCTGGCCATTCCTCTCCCTATGCACCCAAGCATCCTTCTAGCTTTCACCATCACCTTTTCTACCCATTTAGCTACTTTAAGATAGTGAAGTAGATAGATAACTTGATAGTGAAGGATATATATCTGAGAAATAACCATTGAGAGAGAGATTTTTTTACTTTCCAGATACCTCGACTTGAAAGAATGGGTAGAGTCTAGAGATTATCTTGAGAAATGTGAAAGGGAGGTGAGCTAGATATCATTGTTCATATTGGTTCAAATAACCTGGCAATTGATAAGCCAGTTCAGAAACCTAAGGAGTGGTCTTGGAGAGAGAGGTAAATTTGCAACAATCTCAGAAGAGCTACCTACATACATATAACAGGGAAATATTGCTGAAAGACTGATGAAGGGAAGAAGGTCTGGGGTATACTGACAACCCAGAATGCACCTGGGAGGATAAGAATCTATAAAGAAGGGTTGGTTTATATCCCTACAGGAAAGCATTAGAGCCTTTAACCTTCACTACAAATCCTTCTAAGCCTTTAAAATAAGCAATAGGAAAAGGGAGCACAAGCTTCTCTCTCCTTCAGTTCAGAAGGGATGTAAAGCCATTGAGATAATCCTGGATAAGTAATAAAATCTACAAATCATACATGCAATAAAATCTTGTGGCAGGAATAAGAAGCGGCTTCAGTATAGCTGATAAAATTGTTGATGGAAAACCAAGAGAACAAATGAAGATAGAAAGGGTAGCAGACACCATCATCTTGAAGAATAAAGTGCCTAAATGTGCAGTCTTATCAAATTAACAAACCAGGGGGCCACCATGGCAGAAACAGATCTAGACGAGGCTGCAGTCATTGCGTCTTAACGTAGTGATAATCTAGATTAGAATGTTTCCAATATCCTCCATGGGCATTCCTGCCGGTAGGGATAGTGCTTTAATATTGCACTTTAAATCATGAGGAAGAGGTCCTTTTGGGGGTGGCTGACCTTAATTTATGACAGCTCGGAGTAGAGAAGTCCTGGGTAGGGGAGTTTTTAGTGTTTGTGATCATCACATGTGAAGGCTCATTTTACATAAAATATTGAGGAAGGAATTGGAACATCTTAAGTCAGGACATTCACAGTAATGGTGCTATTTTACTAAAGGCTCTGCCAACCCAAAGCAAATGCATAGAAACATGATGGCAGAGAAAGATAATATGGCCTATCCAGCCTGCCCTTCCATACAAACCACTAAGCTCTACAGTCTATTTCTAGAGATCCTCTGTATTTGTTCCATGCTTTCTTGAATTCAGATACAGTTTTTGGAAGCTTGACTATTACCAACCCACAACACTGCTCTGCAGGCAAGAAGGGAGGGCGAAGGGCTTAGTTGGGGAGTTGAACCCATGACCTCTTACACCCTAATGAGGAATCATACCCATAAACCAACAAGCCCATGATGCATAGAAGAATACCAGAAAATACATGTATGAACAAATACATGTGTATTTGCCAGCACATGCAGAAGGAGCAGCCATTTTGCAAATATACACAGATGCAAAAAGACCTCTGCAGCTTCATAAGAACAAAAGATATGCCATACTGGGTCAGACCAAGGTCCATCAAGCCCAGTATCCTGTTTCCAACAGTGGCCAATCTAGGTCATACGTACCTAGCAGTTTCCCCAAAAGACACAGGTTCCACAATGCTTGTATTGGGTCAAGCAATGATATCCTGGGTCCCTTTTTAATAATGATTTATGGACCTTTCCTCCAGGAACTTGTCCAAACCTTTTTTAAACCCAGCTACACTAACAGCCTTTACTACATCCTCCGGTAACAAATTCCAGAATTTGATTACACGTTAAGTGATGAAATATTTGCTTTTATTAGTCTTAAATAGTTTAACCCTGTAGCTTCATTGCATGTCCCCTAGTCTTTCTATATTCTGATAATGTAAACAATCGATCTATGTTTACCCATTCAATTCAGTTCATTAATTTATAGACTTCTATCATATCTCCCCTCAGCCGTCTCTTTTCCAGGTTAAAGAGCCCTAACCTTTTTAGCCTTTCTTCATAGGGGTATCCTTCCATCCCTTTTACCATTTTGGTGGCTCTTCTCTGAACCTTTTCTAATAACGCTATATCCTTTTTAAGATATGGTGACCAGAATTGCACACAATATTCAAGGTGCGGTCTCACCATGGAACGATATAGAGGCATTATAATATCCTTTGTTTTATTTTCCATTCCTTTCCTTATGATACCTAGCATTCTATTTGCTCTCTTGGCCACCGCTGCACACTAGGCCGAGGATTTTAACATGTTATCCACAATGACGCCTAAACCTTTTTCCTGGGTGGTGGTTCCTAATGTGGAACTGTTGTAGCAAAGTGTCCACAACCAATAAAACCAGGAGTCTATTTACTAAGATTCAAACCAATTTATTTGTGCACAGTCTCAGGCACTTGTCACATTCAAAATAGTCTGAGCATGGAGTCCAGCAAAACAACAGCTTTTATACCTTTCTTCATTAGTTCTACACAGACAAACTCCTCATTGGTCCCGGTGGCCCCCTCCACTTCCCTCCAATGGGGACCGCCGACCGGGCATAACACCTGTTCCCTCCTGCTCAGGCCTTCCTAGCCATGGCTCAGTTTCTAGACATAATACATTCTGCCTTACTTTCTGCTTACAAGGTCACTCTGCAGCACAGAAACTGTGTGAAAGCAAGATACTGAAATACATCTGTGAATAACATAACAAGCTCAATAGAAAATTCTTGCATTCTTATCAAAGCAGTTTAAAGCAGTTTTCTACTTCTCCTGGCTTTCAGCTCTGCTCAGCTATAATATTCTAAAGTGGGGGTTGGGGACTCAGGCCTAACCTACAGGCCTTCTTACTCCTACAGGCTATGCAGGCTATTCTAGGCCATAGCCTATCACAGAACCTTGCATCGTGTAACCATAGTTTGGGTTGTTCTTCCCTAGGTGCATAACTTTGCACTTGTCCACATTAAATTTCATCTGCCATTTTGATGCCCAGTCTTCCAATTTATCAAGATCCTCTTTCAATGTTCCACAACCCTCTTGGGTTTTAACAACTTTAAATAGTTTTTTGTCATCTGCAAATTTGATAACCTCACTCGTTATTCCCTTTTCCAGGTCATTTATGAATATGTCAAAAAGCAGCGGACCCAGCACAGATTCCTGGGGTACACCACTATTCACCTTTCTCCATTGGGAATGCATATGGGCCAGCAGTTATGCACATACTGGGTCCATTTTATAAACCTATACATATAATTGCCACCAATTTACTACAGAAACTGCAAATAAATTTTTAAAATTTGAAAACACGTATTTTAAAAAAATGGGGGATTATGGAAAATTACTCCCTTAATCTCGTATATAAAGTCCTGGCTGAAATGAGCAATTTTTAAACATCTATGCATTCCTTTGAGCTGGTACAAAACCAAATAGTAAAATTTGTAATATCGGCAAACACATCAAAATTTTATATCTCCTTGAAATCTCCATGTTGGAGGTCATTCCAAAACATGAATAGGCCATTTGGACATGCGTGGGAGATGTTTTTCTCGCAAAAACATCTATGACCATATTCTGAAACCCTGCGCCCATTCATGTCCACAGCGCTAGCATGGAGATCTCAGAATGTGCCCGGGAGGGGTGGAACAGGGGTATGGTTTGCCACAGAGATATATAAAGTGCATTCAGGAAAAGCCTGTGTACATTTTCTGTGTCCCCATACACATGCTTGTTATTCCTGTAGAAACATGGAATAAGTACTTAGAAATGTTTCTGCTGTGCTTATATAGAGGTTATGACAAGAATGCTTCAAACTGGTGTGACTGCAGTCTGTAAAACACAACTAGATAAATGTATAATGGACAGAAATAAGGGGGAGAGAATCTTGCAACATAGTAACATAGTATATGACGGCAGATAAAGACCAGAATGGTCCATCTAGTCTGCCCAGCAAGGTGGCAAGAGTAGGTGCACCCTGCTGATTCTTGCAGGTCATCCCTCCCCATGCCTTTGTTTAGGGGTGTACCCACCACTTCGTGCAGGTCACCTCTACTTGTTGAAATATCAGAGATGGTTACATTTATTTTGATTTTATCCTGTTGCTATAAAGGGATCCACTGTGTCTGTCCTATGCCATTTTGAATTCTGTCACTGTATTTGCCTCCACCACTTCCATTGAGAGGGCACTCCAAGCATTCACCACCATTTCAGTGAAAAAGTATTTCCTGACGTTGCCTTTCAATTTACCCCCTTGCAGCTTCATGTTATGCCCTCTACTATTACAGCTTCTCCGTCTTTGAAAAAAGTGTGTTTGTTCATTACTACTCTTTAAGTATTTAAAGGTCTATATCATATCTCCCCTATCCCTCCTCTCCTCTAGAGTATACATATTTAGTCTTGGAGACTCTTTTCATATGTCTTCTGGCACAGGCTCCAAATCATTTTGGTTGCCTTCCTCTGAGCCGTTTTCAGTCTTTTTATATCCTTTGTGAGATATGGTCTCCAAAACTGAACACAATACTCCAAGTGAGGCATTAATACCTCCTCCTTTCTGCTGGTAATTCCTCTCTGTATGCAACCCAGCATCCTTCTGGCTTTGGCCACCACCTTGTCACACTGTTTCGCCACTTTGAGATCCTCAGAAACAATCACTCCGAGGTCCTTCTCCTGGTCCGTACACACCAACCTATTGCCCCCTATCTCATACAGTTCCCTTGGATTTCTGCATCCCAAGTGTATGACACTGCACTTCTTCGCATTACATCTTAACTGCCAAGCATTAGACCATTCTTCCAGCTTTTGCAGATCTTTCCTCATGGTATCCACTCCCTCAGGAGAGTCCACTTTGTTGCAAATTTTTGTGTCATCTGCAAAAAGACAGACTTTCCCATTCAGTCCTTCAGCAATATCACTCTCAAATACATTGAACAGTACCAGCCCCATGATCAATCCCTGGGGCATGCCACTAATCACCTTCCTTTCATCTGAGTGAGTTCCATTTACCATCACCTTCTGTCGCCTGTCAGTTAACCAGTTTCTGATCCATTTCACCACCTTGGGACCCATCCCCAGGCTGGTCAGTTTATTGGAGGAACAGTATCAAAGGCTTTTGCTGAAATCTAGGTAGATCACATACATCACATGCTCTAGATCTAGTTCTATGGTCACCCAGTCAAAGAACTCAATCAGATTTGTTTGGCATGATCGTCCTTTGGTAAAACCATGTTGCCTCGGATCATGCAACCTGTTGATTTCGAGGAAGTCCACTATTCTCTCTTTCAAGAGTGCCTCCATTACTTTTCCCGCCACTGAGGTAAGGCTTACTGGCCTGTAGTTTGCCACTTCTTCCCTATTACCACTTTTGTGAAGAGGTACCACATTGGCCCTTTTCCAGTCCTTTGGATCTTCTCCTGTCTCCAAATATCTATTAAAAGCATCCTTTAAAGGCCCTGCAAGAATCTCTGTGAGCTCTTTCAGTATCCTGGGATGTATCCCATCCAGTCCCATGGCCTTGTTCACTTTCAGCTTTGTAAGCTGTTCAAACACATCATCTTCTGTGAATGGTGTGGTATCTACTCCATTTCCATTTGTATATTTGTCAGTCACAGGTGGTCCTTTTCCAGGATTTTATTTAGTAAAAACAGAATAGAAGTATTTGTTTAGCATTTTAGCTTTTTCAACGTCACTTTCCACAAATCCATTCTCAGCACTTTTGAGTCTTGCAATTTCATCTCTGGTCTTTGATATTTGAAAACCAACAATAGTGCATATGCTGACAATGGCTATGCTGACAATTGCTATTTCTGCTACATGAACTAATCTGGGGGACCCTGACAAGTTCTGTGTTCAGTAAATTGGGGCTATTGATGTTAGAAGTGTGAGTGAGTCTGCCACAGAAGTTTATTTGAGTGAGAGAGGGGGATCAGATATATAGTCCTGGCACTCCATGCTTTTATGGTAAACCAGCTTTTATCTATAAGTACTGAGCATCTGTTTCCCAGAATTATGTCTTTTGTGACAGCAAGTGAGTGTATGTGTGAGTGTGTGGTTTGAGGGTTGCATGGAAGGATCTGGTGTGCTGATCTGCGTATCAGGGAGGAGGGCCAGGTATAGGGAGACATGATTGATGTAGTTCCAACAGTCCCCAGATTGTGCTATGCAGCATGCCACACTTAGGGCATACATTTGTGGCTCAGCAATCAGATGATTCCCTTGGGAAATTGTTATGTTGGTGTTGGTTTTTGTGCACATGATGAGGGTCCATCCTGAGGATTTTTAAGAGTGTATGTAGAGCTGACCAATGCATGCCTCACTGAAGCCTTTTTATGATGCCAAGTACCATTTGATGCAACGTATGTTCTGTGATACATGTTCATATTTACCTTCTCTTATACTATCTTAGAGTGTGCTGTGATTACCTAGCACTGTTCTGGGCATGTAGGGGTCTAAAATAAGGTCTAGCTTGCATCAGCATGCATTTATTATCAGTTACTATGTCTTGTATGCATCAGCAAACTACTGTCAGTGAGCACATCAGCTTAGGAGATAGCCATATTTGATGGCATAAACAATATATGTTTCCCCGTTCCACTATATTCAATAATTTATAGACCTCTATCATATCTCCACTCAGTTGTCTGTTTTCCAGGTTGAAGAGCCCTAACCTTTTAAACCTTTCCTTATAGGGGTATCCTTCCATCCCCTTAACCATTTTGTTGGTTCTTCTCTGTACCTTTTCCGATTCCACTTTTTAAGATACGGCGACCAGAAATGCACAGAATATTTAAGGTGCGGTCGCACCATGGAACGATACGGAGGCATTATAATATCCTTTGTTGTATTCTCCATTCTTTTCCTTATGATACCTAGCATTCTATTTGCTTTCTTGGCTGCCGCTGCACACTAGGTGGAGGGTTTCAACATGTTATCCACGATGATGCCTAAATCCTTTTCCTGGGTGGTGGTTCCTAATATGGAACTTTGCAAATGTATAACCATAGTTTGGGTTCTTCTTTCCTAGGTGCATAACTTTGCACTTGCCCACATTAAGTTTCATCTGCCATTTGAACGTCTGCTCTTTCAATTTATCAAGGTCCTCTTGTAATTTTTCACAGTTCTCTTGTGTTTTAATAACTTTGAATAATTTTGTGTCCTCTGCCAATTTGATCATCGCATTCGTTATTCCCATTTCCAGATCATTTATGAATACGTTAAAAAGCAGCGGCCCCAGAACAGATCACTGGGGTACACCACCATTCACCTTTATCCATTGAGATAATTGGCCATTTAGCCCTACCCGCTGCTATCTTTTAACCAGTTCCTGATCCACAATAGTACACTGCCTCCTATCCCATGACTTTTTAATTTTGCCAAGAGTATCTCATGAGGGACCGGCTCACCTTTGTCTACCTGTTTATTCACACCTTTAAAAAAATATAACAGATTAGTAAGACAAGACCTTCCATGGCTAAATCCATGTTGGCTTTCTCCCATTAAACCATGACTATCTATATGTTCAGTAATTTTGTTCTTTATAATAGTTTCTACCATTTTGCCCAGTACTGACGTGAGGCTCATCGGTCTGTAATTTCCTGGATCACCCCTGGAAATCTTTTTAAAAATTGGTGTTACACTGTCCATTCGCCAATCTTCAGGTACTACAGATGATTTTAATGATAGTTCACAGATTACTAATAGGGATCTGCAAACTTCCTGACGTACAGGCTCGGGTAGTTTGTTCCAGGCATAAGGAGCAGCAAGGTGAAAGGAGCGAAGTCTGGAATTGGCAGTAGAAGAGAAGAGCACAGATAGAAGCGATCTGCCAGGATAGTGGAGTTTACGAGGAGGAGTGTAGGAAGAGATAATAGAGGAAAGGTAGTGAGGAGTAGCAGAATGAGTGCACTTATAGATCATCAGGAGAAGTTTGAACTGGATGCAGAAACGTATAGGGAGCCAATGAAGGGACTTAGGAAGAGGAGTTATATGAGCATTTCGAAGTTCTTTGTGACTTTCTGGATGAGTTTACGGTTTGCTATTGGGATGAGCTTGACAGCACCACCACTCCTGAATATAGTCATTGTAGTCTCCAGTTTTTTATATTTGCAGACTATCTGTTGGAGAGTAGATGGGTAGAGCCCCAAATTTTTAGATATGATCTTGTAATTCTGTTCAAACAGATGAACATCATCTACATTTTTTGTACATTCTTTTGATTTTGGCGTGATGAGTTCCCACTAACCTTTATGGTGAAGACTAGACTCAAAAACATCTAGACCTTTCTTTAGGACAGGGGACCCAAACTCAGATTGTGAGCCCTGAATGTAACTCACCTTGATCGTTTCTTGGAAAGGTGTGAGCTAAATACTTAAAAAAATAAAATTCTGTGTGCAGATTATTTAAGCACCTAATTTTCTTTAGCCAGTTATTTGTGTTAAGGAAACTAGGGTTAACTTACCATTTAACACAATGATTCTGAATTATTCTTCTTGTAGTTACTTTGTATGTAATTGTGTCTCAAGAAATAAGGAATTGTTTAATTTATAACCTTTTAATTGCATAAGAAAAGACTGATTTAAATTAAGCAAGGGCATCATGGTACGAACTTCTCATTATTATATCTATAATGAACCTCTCCTTCTCAACTGGCTCCTTCCCTTCAGCCCTTAAACACACCTCTATCAGACCTCTGCTAAAAAACTGCAAGCTTGACTCCCAACAGGTGGAATCCTACCGACCCATATCCAGCATTCCACTACTCGCGAAGATCATTGAAAAGGAGGCCCAAAGGCAATTGCAGGATCACATTGACTCCGCTGCACCGTTAGACCCCTGCCAACATGGTTTTAGGGAATTCCATGGAGTGGAATCCCTCCTTACCACTCTCTTCTGCAAAATAATCACTGGCATTGACGACATCCGTCAAGGATTTGCACTCATCTTTCTGGACATCGCTGCAGCTTTTGATTCAGTAAATCATGAGCTTCTACTAGGACGTCTGATTGACAAAGGCATTAATGGAAGAGCACTTGAATGGTGCAGATCCTACCTGTCCGAAAGATGGCAGCATGTTCGTTCTGGAGGGATAAAGTCTGAACCTTTCCACCAAAGCCAAGGAGTCCCTCAAGGATCCTCCCTTTCTGCGCTCCTGTTCAATATTTACATGCAGCCAATCTGTAATATCATCCGGTCTTTCAATGTTGATTGCATGTTATACGCAGACGATGTCCTGCTTTACATTCCCTTCTCTACCGAGCATCTGGACCTCTCCCCACTGACGAGTTGCTTCAATGCAATATCTGACTGGCTCCTGTCTCAAAACCTCAGAATACAACATAAGAAAACAGAAGTACTCTTCATTACAAGGAATCCCAATTTTACCCCCCCACAATATCTTAAAGTAAAAGAAGCGGAGTTACAATCTAAATCCTCAATACGATATTTGGGAGTCACCCTAGATCAACGCCTTGACATGAAGGCCCACGTAGGAAACATAGTAAGATCAGTTTACTACAAGATCCGCTCACTTAGACATTTACGTTCCATTCTTGATCCAACTGATTTCCGTACAATCTTCCAGGCGTTGGTTATACCTCATTTCGACTATGCCAACGTCATATTACAAGGTCTTCCCCAATCTACATTAAACCCGCTTCAGCTAGCCATGAACGCGGCAGCAAGAGTCATTCACGGAGCCTCCAGGAACGACCACGTGACGCCTCTGCTGATACAGTTACATTGGCTACCCATTCAAGCTAGAATAGTTTTCAAGACCCTGATAATTACTTTTAAAGCTGTTAATAATCTCACATCTGCATCCTTGTCCTCCCTCATCCATATCACATCTCCAAATAGAGCAAGAAGATCCATGGCTATAAACTCCCTAAAAATCCCGAAGGAACTTACTGTTTGCACTAAATCGACAGCCAACAGAGCCTTCAGTCTCAGTGCCCCAAAATTCTGGAATGCACTACCCCCTGATATCCGGGCTATTAAGAGCATAACACAGTTTAGGAAAGCCCTCAAATGCCACCTCTTCAACAAGTACCTTATAGAACCCAATGGCATCACCTGGAGCTCAATAGCACCCATTGATACCAGTCCCAGATAAATTTATGGTATTTCAACAACACACCAAGTTTGATATTCAATCCTATAGTGGGCTGGTGTTTTCCTATGAAACCTCTGTGCATATGATTCCACGTAGTATGTTTTGTAAATAGTTACCCCGGTTATCCAAGTTATTTATGCCCTGTTACCTGTAAACTCATACGTGTTAAATGTACTGAGCATTTTGTTCCATGTGAACCGCGCTGATGATGAATAGTGCGGTATATAAGAGATTGTAAATAAATAAATAAAATAAATCTAGGGTTCACAAATGTTTCCTTAGCACTGTTAAGCCAGGCAGAGGTAAGATTCAGTCAGGAAGTACATTTGAATGCACCAAAGGATTGTGAGGAACTAAAACTACTAGCAGGCAGCTAGAGATACTAATGATCACTATTGCTAATATCATGTACAATATTAGTTTACTGCAAGTCCGATTTTATGCAGTGCGACCTAGCTGTGAAGTAGATGTAAAACATTATTATTAAGCAGGCCAAGAGACAATTTAAGGAGAGACTTGTCAAAGAGACACAAATTAATAATCAAATCATTTTCAAGTGCATCAAAGGCAGGAAATCTGCAAGCAAGTCAGTTGTCTGGTTGCCCTTTTGAGAGCCCCCAAGGAAAGATAATGTCCGAGGCTGCTACAATGCTATATATCCCACTAACCTAAAACTAGATAATTTAAGGATTTTATAATTTTTTTCCTCAGACAATTCCCATTTTTTCTAGTGGAAACAGGCTTTTATAAAATTGCCCCATGGTATATGCCCATAAAAGGATATGTAATGACAAGAAGATGCACACTTTTATGCAACCTTCATATAGGCGTTCCCAAAGTGTAGTCTGGGCAGAGTGTAGGTGGAGTCATGAAGTTTGCATATAGTTTCTAAAAAGACACATAGGGGTATGTTTACAAAGCAGCGGTAGCGGCCTCCGTGCAATATCAGAGCCGCGGCCCCATGGAATTCAATGGGGCCACAGCTCCGATATTGCATGGAGGCCACTACCCGCTGCTTTGTAAACATACCCCATAGACACACCTACTTTACCAACATGCATTAACACTCCTGAGTAAAATCCCTGCAGATTTTAGGAGGTCATTTTATAAAGGCACATAGGCACCAGCACCTATGTGTCTTTATAAAATAATCCTAAAATAGGTATTTACTTGCCCTTTCTACCTAGGTGACCTGTCATAAAATTTCTCTCCAGAGGGCCAATGCAGAAACATTCGTGCACAGTCTTTGCATAGGTAGCGTGACATCTGTGTATATTTTTCATGCATAGATGTTGCATCACAATGCAGTAAAAGGATCAGTGTGAATGTAATTGCTGTGCAATGTCAGTTCCAATGCTACTGCACAGCCCGTGTAAATCCACTCAAATTATATGAGAGTAGAGCAATTACCTATTCCGCCAAGAAGCAGAGAAATGCGCAGAAGAGCAAAGACTAAACTTCATACTGGAACTTTAACGCCTACTTGAAGAAGACATAAGGGGTCTGCACTCAGTGCCGAGGAAGAATTTATGTCTGTTTTGTGAGCAGACAACCCCCTGTAGCATTTTCTGGGCTTTGCTGAAATGAGTGCTGAAAAAAAGGCAGGGGAATTGTGCTGGAATGAAAGAATGTGCATATGATGGACTCTTAGGTAGCATATGACAGCAGTTCATTATACTCGGAATATTGCTCGGAACAATATCACTTTTCAAAGACACCATTATTATTCAAAATAAACTTCTGAACAGAGATATGCACCACAGAATTCCAGCACATGCTCACAAGTGTCTTTTTATACACAGGATCTAGTCGCTGCTAACGCAGGCACCCGTGCGCATTTGCCTGCTGGTTTGGTGCAGACTTTCTGGGCCTACCTCATTTGCATGCCATTAGCAAGTGCGCAACTTCTGTGTTGCCAGGAAACCATGCACATAGCTTTTAGCACTAGCTTTTTGCATCACTCCCTAAGAAAGTCATTTTATAACAGGGCTTTTATGTCGTGTCCAAAATAGTGTCTGTGTTATGCCTATTTGGGCCTATACACCTTTATAAGAAATCCAGAACAATGTACAGTAGTGCACAAATTCTTATGCATGAATTTATATCTGCTCCAAAAAGTCTACAAAGGTGTGCAAGTGATCTATGCATTTACTCACATTATTTTATAAAATATGCATGTACATCATAATCCTGTCCCTACACCACCCAAACAATCTTCCTGGGAATTCCTATCCATAGTGGGCATAAATATACGCACCATCTTATACACACAGATACAGCCATGAAATCTTATAAAAATCACTTTTCCGCATGTAAAACCTGCTTTACACATCTAACGTGCATTATAAAATTATCAACTTTTAATTCGCTCCTGACTATGACTTCTGCTGCAGCCTTAGGCTCTAGTGTTTCATTTCCTGATGTAGAACCGTCCTATAAGGTTTTTGGCTTATTAGACTTGGTATACTGTTTTTTCCTAATGCATCAAAGCAGTTTAAACAATTAAAAATACTCACAAAAACAACCAATTAGAGGCTCTCTCTCCTAAGAGTGTCCTTCCCTTAGTTTAGAAAAGCAGATATACTGTATGTGTAGAAGTTGAGAAAGCCAACCATAATGGAGCTGTGTTGAGGCATCAGTCGGGTTAATGGTATTATGGTAGTATACACATCACACTTAAAAGCACACCGAGAATCAATCTCAGAGAAAATGAAAGAACACCACTCTGAACTCCTGCAACACTCTCTAAACAAACCTCGGGACCTTTTCAACATAGTGAAGTCCCTGACGAAAGAGCCCTCGCCTCCCCAACCTAGTCAGCTTCACCCTCAGAATTTCACAGACTACCTACAAGCCAAAACCAGCAATGCAAGTGTAGCCACATCACCCACACCTAATCACAACTCACTCCATCCAACACCATTCACTCCTCATCATGACTCTCACCAACCAACACCACTCACCTCATTCACACCTCCATCCGAAAGAGACATCAGGGACACCATCGCAGCTATCAACACCACCACTGCCCCAAACGACCCCTGTCTGGCTTTCTGGATAAAATCACTGCGAGAGGAATTCAGCCCAAGCATAGCCGAGATCATGGATCGGTCCTTCTCAACGGGCACCTTCCTGTCAAGCCTCAAACAGACGTCCTCCGGCCCCTTCTAAAAAACAACAAACTGAACCCCCATAAGGTGGAATCCTATCGACCCATCTCAAGCATCCCCCTGCTAGCAAAGATAATCGAGAGAGTCGTCCAACGTCAAATCCAGCACTACATCGAGACCACCGCCCCTCTAGACCCATGCCAGCACAGCTTCAGAGAAGCTCACAGCGTGGAGACGCTACTCACCACACTAATCAACACCCTAATAAAAGGGATTGACAACATCAGAAGTGGGTACGCACTTATATTCTTGGACATAGCTACAGCATTTGACTCCGTCAACCATGAACAGCTCCTGACGCGCCTCCACGAGAAGGGAGTCCAGGGCTCAGCTAGTCATAGCTGACAGACAGATGGCAGCAGGTACGACTAGGCCCTAAGTCCTCGGAACCTTTCCAACAAAAAGAAGGAGTCCCACAAGGATCCTCACTCTCCGCCCTCCTGTTCAATATATACATGCAGCCCTTATGTACAATCATCCGCTCCTTCAATATATCCTGTCTCATATATGCGGATGATGTACTGCTGTTCACCCCATTCAACATTGACCATCCGGACTTCTCAAATTTAATTAATTGCTTTGATGCTGTCACTGACTGGCTCCACTCACAGAATCTTAAGATCAACTGCATCAAGACTGATGTACTATTCATCACAAAAAATAAAACCGTCCCCCCCCCCCCCCCCGCAGCAATAAAGGTGAGAGATGCCGAGCTCCTAAGAGCAAACCCACCATCCAATACCTGGGCATCACTCTCGACCGGCACCTCGACTTGAAAGCACACATAAATAACACCATCAAAGCAATCTACCATAAGATGTGGATGATTTGGCACTTCCGACCCTTGCTACAGAATGTCAAACCTGCTTCAGAACAATTTTCCAAGCACTGATAACGTCCCACTTCGATTATGCCAACGCTATCCTGCATGGACTCCCCAAGAGCACACTAAACCCACTACAGTTGGCAATGAGTGCTGCTGCCCGCTTCCTACATGGGGCATCTAGAAGAGAGCACATAACCCCAATCCTAAAAGACCTACACTGGCTGCTGATCAACTGCCGGCTCATCTACAAAGTAGTACTATTGACCTTCAAGGCCATCAAAAAATTATCCTCCACTGCCATGATGGACCTCTTCCACCCTACACCTCCAAACAGATCCAGGAGGACCTTCGCCACCAACACACTAGTAGTCCCCAAGGAAATAACAAGATGCTCTCATGCAACAAAGCCTTTGCACTCTACACACCTACCCACTGGAATGACCTACCTACCCCTATCCGAGCGATCACTGACCTCACCCAATTCAGGAAGGCACTAAAGCACCATCTATTTGTTCATCACTACTCACACCCCGACAACACAATTCTACCCACCATACCCCCACCCACCTTAAAGTCTCCACCAGCACACCCTGGGCCGGGTGAAACAAACACTCCCAGCAGCCCAACTATTTAGATTAAATAACTGACAATCCTGTACATAGCTCACTGACAAATCAGTACATAGTTACGGAGCAAGCAAGCCGTATTAACAGCACAGTGTCAAATTGCTCAGTTTGGATATAGTGCACCAAAAAATCTGTACATAGTTACGGAGCAAGCATGTCGTGTTAACAGCGCAGTGACTAATTGCTTAGTTTGTATATAGTTGACGACACTTAACAACAACAGCAACAACAACCCCCAATTCTGAATCCAAGTTGCTACACCTATTCATTGTAAGTGCAAAGTAGGTCCCCCTGCTTTGTACAAAGAAATGTTCCTTGTAAACCGCACTGATTTTAAATAGCGCGGTATAGAAAAGCTTTTAAATAAATAAAATAAAATAAATAAATGGTATTATGTTAAAGACTGCAATTTATTGTAAGGTCAGTAGATGGCACTGTTCTGTTTGGGATTCAATATGTTAGTTACTTTCTGTTTAGTTCCTATTCTCACTAATCCTTTTGACTGTGGAGATACTCCTCACTCCCTGTCTCAAGCATTAACAAGATGAAAACCCCTGCTTAAGATATATATATATATATAGTCCTGTTTCAGATTCCTGCTATATCTTGTTTTTGAGTATATTAGAACAAGATCACTTTGTGACACTCTGGAAGGAACCCTTGGAGATGCAATGCAGGCCCAGGACTCACGTCACACATAAAGGAATGAATTCAGCCTTGAATTATCAAGAAGATTAAATGTCTGTGTCACTGTCAAATGTAAATGAGCTCCTTCATGCTTGCAAGAAAGACTAGTTCTATGTTTAGTTCACTTTAGGATGTTTAAACATTGACACCTGATAACTTTTAGAACATCACATGGAAGGACTTAACATCCTTTTAGTTTGATGCTGGTATACATTTTGTACCTAGTAGTAGTAAATAAGTGCTTCAAGCATGACAAATCCTAACCTGTCCCTTTTGTCCTGTCAGTTGAGACACTCAGACATGCAGGAAAATGACATGGGGGATTGCTTTCAGCAACCTAGAGCTTAGAAAAGAGCTTCTCCGAATCTCCTGGTGATCCCAATGGCTGGCTGGGTTTTTGGGATGTCCACAGGTTGTGGAATAGATTTGCATAGAGTGGGTTACCAGTGTGTGCAGATTTACTTCATTCATATTCATTGAGGATATCCTAAACACACAATTGACTATAGGGTCATCAGGACAGGATTGGGAAGCCCTGGCTTAGAAAATCTGTTAGTCATTTGGCTGCTTTTCCATTCTGAGAGGCAGGTATGGTAGAAATGGCCACCCTGAAATAGTCACAGCTGTGTAAGAGAGCTCTAATTTCCAGGGCAGGCAGTGGCGCGTGTGCGTACTTATCAGAGCGTGTGTGTTAAGCATGGTTTTGTGTGCGTGTTTGGATCTCTGGAGGCTCTGTGCCTCCCCATTCTGTAACCGGGTTTCCTTTCCTCCTACAGAGCTTGTACTAGCACTCACTTATCTCAGAGTACAAATCTCTCCCTGCCTTCTACTCAAAGCCTCAACATCAAGTCAGAACCTGTTTCTCCTCCTAGAGACCGCACCACCACGCCGTCGGCCTACCCCCAACACACGCGTCATGAGGCGGGGAGATCGCCCGTTGACAGCCTCAGCAGCTGCAGCAGTTCGTACGATGGGAGCGATCGAGAGGATCATCGCAACGACTTCCACTCCCCCCTCGGACTCACCACCAGACCTTCGCCGGACGAAAGGGAGAGCCCCTCCGTCAAGCGCATGCGGCTCTCCGAAGGATGGGCAACATGATAGCATTATCACCTACTAGTTTTTAATTTTTTTCCTTGCAGTGTGTGTGTGCTATACCTTAATTGGAGAAAGAGGGGAGGGGGGAGGGAAGGGAGGGGGTCGATATGCATTATATGTGCCGTGTGTGGAAAACAAATAAATAAATAAAAAAAAGTCAGGTACTCCGTTTTGTAAAAGTACTTTTAAAATGCCTCAGTGATACAGTATAAGGTCGCGCAGAAACGCTGAGATAATGTACTTAGCACTTCCGTTGTACAACAGAACCACGTGTACAAAGTAGACTTTTAAGCTAAGTTTTTTCACTGTTGTGCTCTCTTGCAAAATGTTATGTTACGATAGGTAGTGTTCGGTTGCAGGTTCAACGTTATTTACATGTAAATATAGAAAAGGCAACTTTTGCCAGAAGTGGCAGAGCTTTATGAGAGAGAAAGCAGCTGTTACGCAACACGCAGACAATGTACAGATGTCGTGACAGACCCATCAGGGCTTGGCCATTAATACCAGTGACAGACTGGGTCGTTCATCCCAGGCAAAGGCTCTCAAACATGCAGACAGATTCAAGGCGTGTGGAAGCATACTTAAAAAAAAAAAAGAAATAGATCAAATGCCTTGAGAATGAGAGCTACTTAATTTTTAACATCCTGGGTCTGCATCATTTATTAAATAGAAATATTTAAAAAAAAATGTACATTACATTTTGCTTATTTTCATATTTAAAAAAAAGTAAAAGAAAGTTTGCAAAGCATTTGTGGCTTTTTGTAGGTAACTTAAGCCAAAATATGGTTTGGGTTCCCTCCCCCTCCATAGCTTTGCTAATATTTTAAACAACCCTGAAGATTAGTAAAAGGGGCTTTTTTGTAGAGAAAGTGCACCAGAAGCCGTGAAGAACGCCGTGCTTTGCTAACCAAGATAACTGTTTTCTCTTTGTAGAAGTTTTGTTTTTGAAATGTGTATTTCTAATTATATAAAATAATATTAAGAATCTAAAAAAAATCTGTGAAATTAACATGCTTGTGTATAGCTTTCTAATATATATATATATATATATATATATAAATATATATATATAATAATTATGGTAATAGCAAAAGGTTTGTTATCTTAAGAGTGGGAGGGAGGAAAGGCAAAGGGGCTCTATTTGTGCAGTTGCACATTTAAGTAATTATTTTCCTTTTCTGAATTTTTATTTTACACTTCGAACATTTTGCAGGTTCAGAGTCAGTTATATCATGTCCGATGGGTAATCGGTGAAGTGGAAGCTTTGCAAGACACAACAAACCTAAACAATTTCTTTCCCGTCTTCTTGTGAAATAATACACCATTTACATTATTCTGCTAGGTGAACTGACATCCATTGTACAGCTTGATTACTTCCTTGTCATGAAAAATTTAAAAAAAATGTGGTGCATTTTGCCAAGTCAGCCATCAAATCCATATGCAGGAAAGTAACTCTCTTTCAAAACCATTCCCCTCATGTAGCAATGAGCCTGCACACTTGTAGTCTCAATTTAAAGATATTTCAGTTTTAATGTGTCTAAAATATGCAAATGTATCACAAATGTATTTTGGCATTTCCGTACACTTGGATCTACCAGTGTTGTTAGCAGTAACTTACCAATGGCAGGGTTTTTCTAGGGAAGTATAAATAGCCATATTAAACATTTACCTTGAAAACCTGTCTGACTAATGCCTTTGACCCAAAGAGGAAGTCTCTGAATTCAGTGGCGTCGCAGTGTCTTGTGATTGGAGCAAACAGGAGACATGAGCTTGCGAGTGATGTCTTGGCTCTTTTCAGCAGTACTGGTTCAGGTGTCACGTGGACGTAGGGAGAGCAGAACGTGAAGGAAATGGATGCCAGTCATCTCTTGGGCCCCCACTCCCCACCTGAGTCTAATTTAGACAATAGCATGGCAGCGCGGGAAAATCTAAGCTTGTAAACCTGACTTCATCAAATGAAGCACAATGCTGATTTTGTAAGCTAGGACTTTGTATCTTATGTAACGTGCCATTCCTTCTATTTGCAGAGCTAATTTTAGCTTGTGATCCCTTTATATTTAAGGAGTTTTGGGGCAGAGCCCCAGAGGGTATTAACATTTTAACGTACGTAAACCTATGCTACAGAACACTGTAGGCAGCATTCTTGTTTGCAAGTTGAAAAACGTCTAAAGTGGCATTTTGCTTGACCCTCAGTATTATATTGAATCCTAATTTGCTTTGTTTTCTCTTAAATACAAAATATGAAATATTTTTTTCTGAAAGGTTCTCTAAATAAAATACAGCTAGCAATGATAGGGTAGACATAATGAGGGCAATTTTATAAACTCCCACGCAGTTTGCATGTGTGGCCATGTGAGTAATTGGGGCCTAATTTATAGAATGACGTATTTTCAAAATAGGGGCGTAGAGACAAGCCGCAATCTAATCACAGCAGTTAGGCCTGCTTTAGAGCAGGCGTCGGTACCCATGCCTGGGTTGATCAGCAACGTGTATAAGTCATAAAAGTATATAACTTACACTTGGAAATGTATGCGTTGCCCAAGTTCCTCACCTATGCATGCTCACAATGAAAGTACGCACGATTGCACTTACATGCACTAAAGAATAGCGAGTGTCTAAAGGACATATGTAAGTGCCCATTCATGCACACAGGTCCCTTAAAGTAGGGACTTATGCACCCAGCTAGCGTCTAACCTTCTGTGTGTCCCTTAGAATATCAGCCCTAATGGGGGTAATTTTAAAAGGAGTCATGGAAAGTTGTTTGGCATTAGCATGAGTAAATCACAGTATTTTAGTGGTTTAGGTGTGTGAATGAGCATTTACAGGCATACTGCAGATAGTCGCTGTTCTGAAATATGTACATCGGGTCAACTGGACTGTCACTATGAACATATAAGGGGTGGAGCATTGGCACAGCACAAAGTTGCACATAAATTATGAGCTACTATTATTTACACGCATCCTTTAAAAATCTAGATGTGGGCTTTTACACCAGCCATGCAATACAATGTGTGTCTTCAAATCAATGTGGACTCCTAGCAGCCCAGTAGCTCCTGGGTGTTCTTGGCAGTGTGACCTGAAGCGGATTGCCAGGCCTTTCTTCGGAGGCAATGGAGGGTTAAATAACTTGCCCAAGGCCACAGGGAGTGCTAGAGGGATCTGAACACTGGTTGATATAACCATTAAGCTACCCCTCTACTCCATTTTGGTGTAAACTGCCTTGATGCACATAGCTAAAGGCGGTCAATCAGATTTGGAATAAACATAAACATGTGGCTGGTGTAAGTGGTCGCCCCTAGATTTAGCACACATGTTTAGCCTCTTATGCTTCTATTTTATAAAGAAAAGTAGTCACATACTTTTCCTTAAGAAATGGGTTTAGATAGACACATCCTGGGTGCCTAAACCTAGGCTTCCAGTTATAAAATTACCCTCAATCCATATGTCCCATTCATTGCTGCCTTCAACAATGTGTTTTCCTAAAAGTGGAAATTCACAGTCTTATTGTGGTTGGTACAGGCATAGCTGTGATTTTCAGCTCACTTAACAGTCACAAACCTAAAGAAAGCAAAATATTCATATGAAATCTCTCAAAAAATGGTGGCCCTCCTGTAATTGTATGTTTTTGCACCTTACTCTGTGTCTCACACCCTCACCTTTAACATTGGCATAACAATGCTGGTTTTGTTTTAGTTCATCCTTTGATGTCTTGTTCAGGAACATAAATGCTATGTATTCTTTTTTCTTTTCTTTTTTTTATTCTTTCTTAAGCCACTTGAAAACTGAATAAAGGCTGTTGCCTAACCATGGAGTTCTTCATCACTTCTTGTTAGGGCCATCCGCTGTGCTGTCGTCACTCGTGTGGCCATGATCTCAAGCCACCACTGATCTCTCGAAGGACTGATAGAATGTCAGTGTCTCTAAGCGAGATTCAGGCTCAATCTAATTTGAAACAAACAACAAACAAAGGGGGATTGCAGATATATTTTAACCAAAGACATGGAACAATCCAAGGTTAAGTTTGACTCACTTTCTGCTACAAAAGTAAGTGTTAGATCGATGGGATACTGGGGTGCGGCACTCCACTTTCCTTGTTCATATCTCTAGTTGCTAACATACTTTAACTGTCCCAGGAGGTCAACTCAGTGACTGAAACGTAAAAAAGAATGGAAAACAAAGAGTTACAGATGTTCTCTCTGGTGTGAAACAGTGTAGACATCTTACTCTGAAATTTATTCTCGGATTGCTATAGTGGGTTTGCTGTATCCTCTCTGTTTCTGTCTGGGAATTTTTTTCCATCAAAATAGTAGCGATTAAAATTAAGAGCTTGTACAAAGGGGCATTCGGGCATCTGAAACCAGTATTAAAAACAGAAACTCACTTCGGCATAAGCTGGTCTTTATCGCCAGTAGATGACAACTTGTTATAATTCACATAAACCACCTCTGTGTATCTCAAAGGACTTAATTCAGCTGTCTAGCGAACAACAACAAAGGGACAATTTCAAAACATTTCTCCGGCTGGAAATAAGGTATAATTTGTATTTTGCAGGCAAATCAGTAAAGTTACTGGCTTTCTTAGTGACACAGTGTCTCTGGTGCATTATTTTATGGCCAATCGTTGGCTTTCACTTAAAGTGGTGCATTTAAAAGAAAAAGCTCCACAACAATATGTCTTCATAAATCATGTTTTTCTCTACAGAAATCATAATTTTTATTTGTATTTTTAGGGGTGAGATTGTTGTAATGGGTACCCTTCTGCCTAAGCTCACTTATCAGCTCAAATAAGGTTTTGGACAACATTTTCAAAAAAGCTTTTGTTTCAGTCACAAAAACTCACTTTCGAAGATTATGCTATGTGTTTTTTTCCCTTTCAAATGCAATAGTGATTTCTCTGAATCTTGCTAGTAAATACTTTAATGCCAGTATTAGAGACAGAGTGACAGTATTTCCTATAAGAGTTCACAAATTAGCTAGTTTCCAGATTTTACAGCTCAGAAGTGTGTTATAAATCACGGTAGCTTCCAAATTTCCAAGAGTAGCTAGGGAATATAAAGCAAAATTTGTTAAAAGGGGACCAATGAAGTGGTTGATTAAAGATGATATCATTATGTAGATTGTAAGTATTTGAAGATGTAAGCACTGCTTGAGGCGGGGCTTCCCAAACCCAGCCTGGTAACTCCATTGGGTTTTCAGGATATCCACTATAAGGCGCATTTTACAGTGGATAACCAAGTGCAATATGGGACATCAAAGTCAGGACGTCTGAAAAAAAAAGCAGGCACGTGCAAGTTCAGACACGATTTCAGAAACGGGGATGTGCCCTAGATGGACGTCTACAGACATGTCTACGTAGATATCCCCAGAATAGTAGCTCAAACTATGGAGGTCTAATAGAATAGCATAATGGTTAAACCGGTGAGTTGAGACCAGGGTTTGAATCCCACTGTGAGTCTTTGTGATCTTAGACCAGTCACTTAATTCTCTATGTTCTCTGGATGCTTTAAGGCCAAAACAAGCACTTTCCTGATGCCTATTCATGCCTGCAGTAGGTCTAAGCCTGGAGGTCCAATAATAAGTAGAAGCGATTTTTAGTTTTCACCTCAAGGTGAACTGCCAGGACTTAATCTACTTGTACACACCTAAGGCCTGATAACTTGCTGATTAAGATAACACTGGTCAACAAATTTTTACAAAAGTCATGTTACTGAAATAAAAATAGTCATTTCTTATCAATTTTTATATGCTGAACACGAATATGACAGTGAAATTGCAAAGTTGGCTCTAGTTTTTTGTAATCTACAAGAATTAATGTTTACATCACGAAATGCATGTCAATAGTAAATATAATAGGCCTTCGGTTGATACCTGTAAAAAAACAAGTCATAGACTACTTCTTAGATTTTTTCGCCTGTCTTTTGTACAGCTGTTCGGGAGCTTCTCTGGGGAGTGTCCAGCAGTAGTCAGCCAGCACTGTAGTGGACCATTTTCCCTGGTATCTTTGCTCCATCGTTGCGATATCCTGGTGAAAACATTCGCCCTGTTCATCACTAACCATACCACAATTGTCAGGAAAGAAATCGAGATGGGAATCAAGGAAATGGATCTATAGAGACATATTGCAGCCAAGTTTCTGATACTGCATCAGCATGTCTTCTACTAGTTCCTTGTAGTTTTCTGCCCTAACATTCCCGAGAAAGTTTGTTGACATTAGGCGAAAAGCATTCCATGCTTGTTTCGCATCACCCTGCAGCAAGTTGTTGAACCGGTCATCTTTGAAGAGCTTGCAAATCTGAGGACCCCAAAAACTCCCTCTTTAATCTTTGCTTTGCTGAGTCAAGGGACTTTTTCATGCAGGTATCGGAAAGCTGGCGAAGTGCGGTCCATGGCTTTCACGAAGTTTTTCATCAAACCTAGTTTGATGTGAAGGGGCAGTAGCAGGATTTTGTGAGCCTCAACCAGAGCTGGGTGCTGGATATTCTTCTCTCCAACTGTTACATTTTGTCTGCGATTCCATTCCTTCCACAAGTAGTGCCAATCCCTTGCTCGGCTATCCCACTCACATAAGAAACACATGTATTTTATATATCCCTGCTGCAGTCCCATTAAAAGGGCAACTACCTTCAAGTCACCACAGAAGTGCCAGCTGTACTTGTTATAATTAATGGAAGTCAGTAGATGCTTTAAGTTATCATATGTCTCTTTCATGTGGATGGCATGCACTACTGGAATAGATGGAAGACGGTTTCCATTGTTCAAAAGCACAGCCTTCAGCCTCAGTTTCGAAGAGTCTATAAATAGTCTCCAGTCTTGTGGGTCATGAGTGATTTTTAAGGCATTCATGAGGCTTTCAATATCGGAACAGAATACCAGATTACTTTCCTTTCTGAAGAAAGGCTCCAACTGCTGGTGGCGCTTTCAGTATGAAGCAATGTTGACATCTTCTTCTAGAAGATTCCATTGTTGGAGTCTTGATCCTAGCAATTCTGCCTTGTTCTTGGATAAGTCGAAATCACGAACCAGGTCATTTAGTTCTTCCTGTGTTATTCTGTGTGGAGTTGATAATGCATCCCAGTGAAAATCTAGGACACTGCATGCTGACGGACCAGGAGAAGAACAGGTCGGCTCACCCTTGTCCTCATCAGATGAATCAAGAGAATAGTCTGATGGAGGTTCTGGAATAGGAAGTCCCTCACCATGTGGAACGGGTCTCAATGCAGACAGAATGTTTGGGTAGACTATGCTCAACTTTTTTTGCTTCGTTATTCCGCTGGAAAGAGGAGGAGCCAAGCAGAAGTAACAGTCATTTATGTGGTTGATTGGCTCTCTCCACACCATGGGGACTGCAAACGGCATTGATGGTCTTTTGCAATTCAACCACTGTGAAAGCTGTGTTATACATGTAGCGCAGCATATATGCGGGGCACAAGGCTTGTTTTGGTCACCAATCTTGCATCCGAAGTAAAGATGATATGCCTTCTTCAGTTGAGAAGTGATACTTTTCTTCTGGTTGGCAAATGTCACTTCCCCACAAATGTAGCAGAAATTGTAAATGGTATTAACGCACTTTCGCGGCATTACTGTTCTGTATTGTACCTAAATGGCTAAAATTATATCATTAATAAAAGTTACATATAACAGTAGCTTAAACTGTCTCGCAAACAATCTGAAATATTTTAAAAGCTCAACCTTTCCAACTGCTGACGTCAGATGGCTTCAGTAGCCGTCTGGCAGTAGTATTGCATTGCATCAGAAAATGATGCAATCAACTCTGGATGATGTGTGCATGCTGGTATTATGCAATGTGATGCAATATTACATCATTCAAGGCTTATTTGGGATGTTGTTGATGTCCTACTGGATAAATTTACACAGTGAAATGTAAAAAATGAACTACATACAATATCTTCAAAACGAGAGCCAATACAATTTTTTTAATGTTATATTCGTGTTCAGCTCACCAAGATACTACAGATTAGGGCCTTTTAAAGTCAGGAACGATTTCAATGTTGACCAGTGTAATCAATTAAACCTGAAAGTGAGTAAGATCACTCCCTTCCCCTTAACTGGTTTAGGACACTATAAATGAAAGATTATGCCTAGGGTGGGTGGGTGAGGGAAAGAAACACTAGCTGAAAGTTAGCTTGTAATAGTATGCCCTAACTGACTTTAATTTAACACTAGAAGCCCCAAAGTGTGTCAGTTGACGCAAATGCATCTTTGAAGTTGTATACCAGCGCCACTGCTAGAACCATGTCAGTCATGTTCCAAGGTCAAGATGTTCAAATATGTGCATTGAAAATTAATGACAGATGCACCACCTAGCGGGAAAATGAATTTATACATAGAAGCCCCAAAGTACGTAAATTGATGCACTCAATTGTCTTGGATGCGTCAATTGTCTTACTTTGGGGCTTCTAGGTATAAATTCATGTTCCCTCTAGGTGGCGCATCTCAATCACTGTTTGCAGTTTTACTCCGACATTACAAACAATAAACACACAACGTCATGTAATGACATCACATACTGCATGTATTTAACAAATAAATAACTTCACATTAATTCACATCTGCATTTCATGCTAAACGCAGTCATCGTGATAATGTGTCAATTGATGCACTTTGGGGTTTTTAGGTAAAATGCCTTTTGGGGCTTCTAGTGTTAAATGAAAGCTGTCTTGTTATAGTAAGTCCTAACTGACTTTAAGTCAAGTTGGCTTGTTTTACTGTGCCCTAACTGACCTAACAAAAGCACTAAATTTTAAAATTCACAGGTCCTATCAGTGTTAACCTAAAGAATTCTCTTTTTTCCGGTAACAAGCAGGAAGTCAGTCCTCACATATGGGTGACGTCAACACTGATGGAGCCCGCGCAGTAACCTCCTTCCAGCTTTCAAAGAAAGTCTTTGAGAGATGTACCACACATGTGTGGTCCCCTTCCCACCCAAGAGTGCCATCTTGCCTCAGTCTCCTTTCTTATGCAGACCCCATCGGATGTGTGACTGTTCCCCTGGGAAAAGTTGGCAATTTTTCTCTTCCTTTTTTGATTTCTCTGGTAGCATGCCAGTGCATTTTCCTGCTCCCGAGCCCACTTGCCTCAGTATCGCGTCCTCGGGTTCTTTCTTCTTTTTTTCCTTTCTTACTTTTCTATTTGGAGCGGGTTTGCGCCATTTTCCTAGCCAGGCCCGGTGAATTTGACCTCATGGGAGCCATCTTCCCCACTATGACCTTGGCCAGTGGCCTCAAACCATGCAACCGCTGTACTCATATGTCGCACATGGATCCACATGACTGCTGCCTTTGGTGCCTCGGGCTGGGCCACAATGCCTTGGTCTGTGGTCTATGTAACCAGATGACCCCTAAGGCCCTCAGGAAATGTCAGCATTAGCATGAGTCAATTTTTCAGAAGATCAACTCAGCCCCAGAGTCCTCTGTAAAAGCCCGCTCTGAGACTCCTTCCAGGACCTCGAGCACCCAGGGAGACCGTGCTGCCTTAGAGCCCTGGGACTATGGAACCTCTGGCTGAAGCTCCCATGTTGAGGATCACGCCAAGAAGTGACGGAAGACCTTGAGGACCCCGTAGGGCAATGAGTCAGGAAAAGTGGGGAAATCCTATGGGCCCTGGTCTTGTAGCCGTCGATGGGAGGCCAAGGGCGATGGCAAGGATAGGCCGTCTAAGTTGCCTTGCTGGGAGCCATCGATGCCCCAGGACCTGTCTCGGACCCTTGAGGCTATCCTGGTCGAGTACTCTCCCTCAACGGAGCTGGCACTGGGCCCGAAGTCCTCAGTGCCCACACCAAAGGCTGTGGAGCCATCTTTATCTTTATCTTTATTTTACACTTGATAAACCGCTTTTGTCAGGACATTAAAGCGGTGTACAAATAAAATAAAAGGCAGCACTGCAAACTACGGAAAAAGAACGCCAAAAATAATAGGAAAAAAAGAAAAAGAATAGCACAAAAACCTTATAAACCTCCTTGAGGACAGGACGGTGGCCTTGGAGTGAAGTTTATCTGCCTTCATAGCCAACCAGCAGGCTCTGATGCCCGGTTCCTCCTTGTCATCACTCCCAACCACCGGGCCCTCCACCGTGAAGGACTTCCTGGAGGTCGTGCCAATCCTCGAGCGCCACCGGCCTCAAGCGATGCCTCAGCTGAGGTCCCAGTCCTGGTACTCAGGACCACGGTCCTCACCATTTAGCACCCTCTGCTCCGAACACCAGGCCGCCAGAGCTCCAAGGTCCTCAGGGTCGGGCCAGCATCTTGAGTTCCAGAGGACCCCCAACTCCTCCTCCAAGCTGGATTTCGATTGGGAGACCAAGAATGATGAGTCCCTGGATACCCACCATTACTGCAATGTGCCCTCAGACTCATCCTCTCTGGAATGGCAGCGCCATTCCCTACCCGAGGATATGGCCTTCCTCGACTTTGTATGGGACATGGTCAAGGCTCTGGCCTTTGCCACCAAGTCAAAGGAAGACCCTTGCATGGAGGTCCTCGTGATCCTCTAGTACAAAGCCCCTCCGAAACGTGCCCATTGTTAGCAGCAGCTGGTCTCGATGTATTGGATCCGCCAGAGCCCTGGCTAACAAAAAGTCCAACTGTCTCACAATTCCATGGTGGTGGATTCAGCCACGCAGAGGCTCAAGAGCCATAAAACGCACTTCTCGGTGCCCCTTGGCAGGGAGGCTCATACCATGGATGACATGGGCAGAAAGTGCTTCCAGAGTTTGATGCTTCTTGGTCGATCCAGGCTTACCAGTTGTACATGGGCATGTACCTTTGAGACCTGGTGGAGCTTGCTGGGTTCTCGGCTGGTCTCTCAAAGGAACCACTCCAGAGGTTCCGGACCCTGGCCAGAGCAGTCAGAGTGTGCTCCAAGTTTATCACTTGAGCAGCCTACAATGGCTTCAAGTTGGTGGCTAGCAGCGGCAGGCATTGGTGCCCAGTGCAAGGCTTAGCTATGGCCCTCCAACCTGGAGCAATGGGTTCAGGAAAAATTGGTTAACATCCCTTGCTGTGGGGAGAACCTCTTCAGCAAACCCATGACAGACAAGGATGCTGAGCTGGAGTCTGGAGGAAGGCTTCGGGTAGAAAGCCTCATACCTGAAGAAGAGGAAAGTTTACGGAAACTACCCTCAATACCAGGCCTTCCCAGCTCCCCAACAGGGCCAGCAGGCCAAGGGACAAGGGCATGGTCCACATAAGCCTAAGACCCCCAAACCCCAGCTTGCACCCCTGGCGCAACCTGGAAGGGGCTTTTGACTCTTGAACATAGCCTCTCTTCCCCCAGGATTAACAGCCCTGCAGCATACATGGGGGTGTCTGGTGCTCTTTGTCCACAGGTGGCCCTCTATTACTACTGACACATGGACCCTTTGAGTGGTGAGAGAGGATTGGCTCCTCCACCTCCACCAGATACCCCTACCATTATTCCCGGGAGAGCCCCCAAGACTCCCCTCCACTGGGATTAACAGATAAAACTAAGATGAATTAATGTAATAAAATGGGCCTATTGGTAAAAACTATTAATTATATATCAAATTATAAGTTTCAGCAAATAGCAGGGTCTTCAAGGCCTTGCGAAAATCTTTGATATCAGTCATAATTCTGAGGTCCATCGGGAGAGAGTTCCAAACTTGCAGGCCTTCTGGAGGACCAGGAGGTGAAACCCATCCTAGCCCACCTCAGAGGCACAGGGTCCTACTCCCACTATTCTCTGGTACCAAAACGGATTGGGAGACCTGCAGAACCTCAACAGATTTCTGGTGAGGGAAAAGTTCAAAATGACCTCTCTCTGTACATTGCTACCATACCTCCAGCAGGGAGACTGACTATGCTCCTTGGACCTAAAGGATGCATACACACACATCCTCCAACTCCCTACACAGGCAGTACCTTCGCTTTGTGGTCGGGGGAGAACATTCTCAGTACAGAGTGCTACTCTTCGGCCTGGCCTCCACCCCAAGGGTATTCACCAAGTGCCTGGTGGTGTTCGCAGCCCATCTCAGACTCCAGGGGTTATTTGTCTAGATGACTGGCTCATAAAGGGCAGCACAACTGTCAAGGCCTGTCAGGCAGCGGCACACACCATCCACCTGCTGGAGCACCTCAGCTTCATCGAATAACCTAATGGTTAGAGCACTGGCTTGGGAACCAAGAGACCAGTGTTTAATTCCCACTAGCACTCCTTGTGGCCTTGGGCAAGTCACTTAACCCTCCATTGCCTCAGAAAAATCCATGTTATCAATGTCCCTGTTTAATGTACATTACCAAGTCTAAGTTACAATGTAAACCAATTTGACTGAAATGATAAAGCGGTATAAAACAACCTGTTAAATAAATAAACTATCCGAAGTCCCGTCTCCAAGACCTGGGATTCATAGGGGCTAGGCTGGATGCCATCCAAGCCAGGGCCTTTCTCCCTCGGGACAGGGTCCTACACCTCCAGGTACTTTCTGCAAGCACATAGTGCTGTCGCTTGGCGTCAGCCTACCTCATGCTCTGCCTGCTGGGGCATATGGCATCCATGGTGCACTCTAGATGCTTGTCTGCAGATGCAGAAAGCCCAATGGGCCCTCCGCTCACAGTGGTCCCAGGCCACAGGATGCTTGTGGGACAGGGTGTTCATCACACGCTCCCTGGCTCTCTCTCTCGACTGGTAGCAAAAACGTGGTTGGAGGAAGGTGAGGATCCCCTTCTAAGTCACTGGCTTTCTGCTGCAGCCACACCCCGCATTGGTTATACTGGCGGGGGAGTGGCTGCCATCTTTCATTCCTCTCTGCCTGTCACCTAGATCCACTCCTCTGCTCTCCACTACCTGGAGTCTCTCCTCCTATGTTTTCATACATCTTCCCCGGTTCACTTCTTGTTCATTTACGCACCACTCACTCTTTATCCTGATCTTTGGGATGCTCTCACTCTCGCAATCTCCAAAGCTTTCCTCCAGTTTCCCCACCTTGTTTTATTCGGGGATTTCTACACTCATTGACCTCCTCCCGAGACCACTACTTCCTCACTTTACTCCAAGATCTTGCCCTTTCTCAACACGTTTGCTTACCCACTTGTGCAGCCAGGCACACATTGGATCTTCTCATTATACCCTCCAGTTCTGCTTTTCTACCTTCTAGTATCTTTACCAGGCCCCTGCCCTTACGGATCATCTCTGTATCACTGCAGTTGCCTTCTATTCCTCACCAAAAGCTTCCTCCTCAGGACCCTCTCTTAAGCTAGATCCCTCTCACTTCAGCCATCACATTACCCCCTCCGCTCTTCAACAATGTCCTCCCACTGACCAACCTTTCCCATCATAGTTCTTCACCTTCTCACCAGAATCTCAGGTTTCACTCTGGAATTCTCATCTGTCCTCGACTCTTGACCATCTTGCCCCTTTGCGCCCATGTTTTTCTCACACTTCTTCCCTCAAACCCTGGTACTACCCTGGTCTTTACATACACCATTCTCAGCTTCACCATTCTGAGCACCTCTGGGAGAAAACACGGATCCCTGAAGCCTTGCAGCACTTCAAGTCCTGTCATCAGCAATACCGATCTCTTATCCTTCTCGCCAAATGCACCTATTACTCTCAGCTTATCTCCACTGCCCCTAATTCTACCCACCAGCTCTACTCTGTCCTGAAATCCTTGCCCAATCCTCTGCCTCTCTGTACACCTGATTCTACCCCTTCGGTCCCGAGCCCCTCTCAGCTGGCCTCCTTCTCTGCTAAAGTTCAGCAATTGTATTCCACATTTCCTGTCTGTACTCCACCTCTCTCATCTCCCCTCTCCCTCTTCCCTCTCGTCACTATCTCTATCACATGTCTGGTCTTCCTTTCAGCCTCTCATCGCTGCTGGACTTTCAAGGTCCATTTCCACCTTGCACAAAACCACTTGTCATTCTGACCCCATCCCTAACACCTAGTTACTGGAACCCTCTTTTACCCTCCTGCCCTTAATACTCATAATAATCAACTCTAGTTTTGCCACCGGTATTTTCCCTTCACCATTGAAATACGCCTTAATTTGCCCATTACTTAAACAGTCTTCTCTTGATCCCACTGTCACTGCCCACCACTGTCCTATCTCTAATCTTCCCTTACTCTCCAAGATCCTTGTAAAAGCCATTTTCTTTCAACTGTCTCTTCATTTGGACTCCACTCGCTTCCTTCACCCTAGACAGTCTGGTTTACGCCCCGGTCACAGCACCAGAAATATCCTGCTTTCTTTTCTCAACGAACTTCACATTTCCCATGATCATGGCAACATTTCCTTAACAGTTTCCCTTGATATCTCAGTGACTTTCGACCTTGTAGCCACTCTATCCTCCTTTCCCATCATCGGGATGCAGGCGTTTGTGTCTTGGTATTTCACTGGTTCCACTCTTTTCTCTTCTTCCACTCTTTCTCGGTTACATCTAAAATTGCCACCTCTTCTCCTGCACCTCTGCACTGTGGGGTTCCAACAGAGTTTGGTTCTTGTCCCATTGCTTTTCAATATTTTCCTAGCACTACTTGCACTATTGATTCAGCAATCTGGGCTGTCGGCATACTACTATTCCGATGATATTATCATACTGTACCACACTTCTCTTGTCAACCCTGACTTGCTTCCACTTATGAAGATAAGAACATAAGATATGCCATACTGGGTCAGACCATGGTCCATCAAGCCCAATATCCTGTTTCCAACAGTGGCTAATCTAGGTCACAAGTACCTAGCAGTTTCTCCAAGAGACACAGGTTCCAAAATGCTTGAATTGGGGCAAGTAGTGGATTTCCCGTGTCCCCTTTAATAATGGTTTATGGACCTTTCCTCCAGGAACTTGTCCAAACCTTTTTTAAACCCAGCTACACTAACAGCTTTTACTACATTCTCTGGTAATGAATTCCAGTGTTTGATTACATGTTGAGTGAAAAAATATTTTCTCTTATTAGTCTTAAATAGATTACACTGTAGCTTCATTGCATGTCCCCTAGTCTTTCTATATTTTGATGGCGTAAACAATCGATCTACATTTATCCGTTCCACTCCATTCATTAATTTATAGACTTATATAATATCTCCCCCCTGCAATCTCTTTTCCAGGTTGAAGACCCTAACTTTTTTAGCCTCTCTTCATAGGGGTATCCTTCCATCCCCTTTACCATTTTGGTGGCTCTTCTCTGTACCTTTTCTAATAATGCTATATCCTTTTTAAGATATGGTGACCAGAATTGCACACAATATTCAAGGTGTGGTTGCACCATGGAACTGATACAGAGGCATTATAATATCCTTTGTTTTATTCTCCATTCCTTTCCTTATGATTCCTAGCATTCTATTTGCTTTCTTGGCCGCCGCTGCACACTGGGTGGACAGTTTCAACATGTTATCCATGATGACGCCTTTTCCTGGGTGGTGGTTCCTAATGTGGAACCTTGCATCGTGTAACCATAGTTTAGGTTATTCTTTCCTAGGTGCATAACTTTGCACTTGTCCACATTAAATTTCGTCTGCCATTTGGATGTCTAGTCTTCCAATTTATCAAAACCTTCTTGTAATTTTTCACTATCCTCTAGGGTTTTAACAACTTTGAATAATTTTGTGTCATCTGCAAATTTGATTACCTCACTCATTATCCCCATTTCTAGGTCATTTATGAATATGTTAAAAAGCAGTGGACACAGCACAGATCCCTGGGATACTCCACTATTCACCTTTCTCCATTGGGAAAATTGGTCATTTAGCACTACCGTCTGCTTTCTATCTTTTAACCAGTTCCTGATCCATAATTGTACGCTGCCCCCTATCCCATGACTTTTTAATTTCACCAAGAGTCTGTCATGAGGGACCTTGTCACAGGCTTTCGGAAAATTCAGATTCACTATATCAACCGACTCACTTTTTTCTACCTGTGTATTCACACCTACAAAAAAACATAATAGATTAGTAAGACAAGACCTTCCTTGAGTAGAGCCATGTTGGCTGTCTCCCATTAAGCCATGACTATCTACATGTTCAGTAATTTTGTTCTTTATAATGGTTTCTACCATTTTTCCCTGTACTGACGTCAAGCTCACCAGTCTGTAGTTTCCTGGATCACCCCTGGAACCCTTTTTAAAAATTGGCGTTACATTCACCACCCTCCAGTCTTCAGGTATTACAGATGATTTTAATGATAGTTCACAAATTACTAAGAGTAGGTCTGCAAATTACTAAGAGTAGGTCTGCAATTTCATATTTCAGTTCTTTCAACACCCTGAGATGTATACCATCCAGTCCAGGTGATTTGCTACTCTTCAGTTTATCAAATAGTTGTAATACATAAGAACATAAGATATGCCATACTGGGTCAGACCAAGGTTCATCAAGCCCAGTATCCACTTTATTTTCACGATCACATCTCTTCTCTCACTCGTCGGTCCTTTTTGACACTTCGGCAGATTAGAGCTACTCGTTCTCTCTTTTCCTCTGACTCTTTGGTTACTCTTGTTCTAGCTTTGGTAATTAGTAGACTTGACTACTGTAATGTTTTCTTGGGTAATCTTCCTCAGTATCAGCTTCAACGGTTACAATCCATTCAAAATACCGCAGCTCGCCTTATCACTTTTTCCCGGCGTTTCGATCATGTCACTCCCCTCTTTCTTCGCCTGCACTGGTTGCCTCTTCGTTTTCGCTATCAATATAAGTTCCTGATTTTGATTCACCGCACTATTCATACTGGCAATCCTTTGTATCTTGCGGGTCTGATTTCCCTTCACACACCCTATCGCCAACTCCGGTCTATTCATGCCAATCGTTTATCCTTGCCTTCCCCATCACAGGCTCGTCTGGAGCAAACCCGACATTCTGCCTTTTTCTTTCTTGGTCCATCTCTTTGGAATTCATTACCACCTTCCCTCCGGTTAGAACCTTCTTATCCTCAATTCAAGACATTACTCAAAACCCATCTGTTCGAGCAGGCTTTTGACCTTCCCGCCAGTACCCCCCCTTGAATCTGTAGTTGGATTTTTGTCTTGTGCTGTCTGTCTGTTAGTGTCCTGTCTTTCCCTGTTTTGTTTTTAGTTTTTAGTTATTTTTTATTTATTCTTATTTTAGTTACTTGGTTTTACTCCTTGTGCTGTGTGCTTTGCTTTCCTATTATTTATGGCATTCTTTTTCTATAATTTGCAATGTGGACCTTTTATTGTATACCGCTCTATGCTTTGGCCGCAGCGGTTTATCAAATGTTTTAATAAAGATAAAGATATCCTGTTTCCAACAGTGGCCAATCTAGGTCATATGTACTAGCAGTTTCCCCAAAAGACACAGGTTTCGCAATGCTTGTACTGGGTTAAGCATTGATATCCTGGGTCCCTTCTTAATAATGGTTTACATCTTCCCGGTGTTTCGATATTTCTTTCAATTCTTCTGTGGCATCACCTTTAAATACCATTTTAGTCATGGTTAACATCCTTACATCTTCCTTAGTAATGACTGAAGCAAATAAATCATTCAGTCTCTCCACTATGGCTTTGTCTACTCTTAGTGCCCCTTTTACCCCTCTATCATCTAATGGTCCAAATGACTCTCTCACAGGTATTTTGCTACAAATTTACTTTAAAAAGTCTTTATTATGTTTTTTTTTGCTTCCACAGCAAGCTTCTTCTCAAATTCCCTCTTTGCCAGCCTTATCAATGCCTTGCATCTAACTTGCCAGTGCTTATATTGTTTCCAGTTTTCATCATTTGGCTCCTTTTTCCATTTCCTGAAAGAACCTTTTTTTGGCAACAACAGCCTCTCTGACCTCACCTTTAAACTATGCTGGCTGTTTTTTGGACTTCCTTCCACTTTTCTTAAAACGTGGCATACAGCAGGTCTGGGCTTCTTTAACCTCCCTTCTCTTATCCTTAGTAATATCTCATATTGATTATTGTAATCTTCCCTTTTCTGGTATCCCCCAGTCTCAGCTCCATCGTCTCCAGTTGATAAAAATACTACAGCCTGGATTCTCTCACATGCATCATGCTATGATCACATCACACCCCTCTTCATTCACCTGCACTGGTTTCCTTTCAACTACCGCTTTCCTTACAAAATTCTCACATTGACTCATAGGGCTATTCATTCACATATACCGCAATATGTAGCAGACTAGGTACAATTTCATGTCGCACCCCGCAGTCTCCATTCCATTCATGTTAACCCCTTATACTCCTCTTCCCCCTCACAAGCTCATTTAGAATTGACACGCCACTCTGCCTTTTTCTTCCTGGACCCTCTCTTTGAAACTCTCTTCCCCCTGCCCTCCGACAAGAGTCCTCATTCCAAAGATTTAAGGCCCTTCTCAAAGCCCACCTTTTCTCCTCTTCTTTTGAGCCCCCCCCCCTCTGCTGACCCTTGATAACTGTCTATCCTTGCTCTGTCTTTCTCCTGTGTATCCTGTATGACTGTGTCTCTTTCCTGTCCACCATTGCAGTCTCTTTCTTTTTCATGGCTTAGCCATGTCTTTCTGGTTTTTTTATTGTAAACCACCCTGGTGTCATGAAGATGCGGTATATCAAATTTGCCAATAAAGATAAAGATACCGGCCGGGATGCCCTTCCATCCCCCCCCCCCACCCCAAAGTTTCTTCACTACAGATGCCTCCAAGCTGGGGTGGGGAACATATTGTGATGACCTCTGCACTCAGGGCAGGTGGTCACCGACAGAGAGTCTCCATCAAATCAACCTCCTGGAGCTCCGAGCCTTAGCCTTAGCCCTCCGGGCTTTTTGCCACCACCTGCAGCACCAGGCGTTGTTGGTTCAGACTGACAACCAGGTGGCGATGTTCTAAGTAAGTAAGTAGCCCAGTCTGACCAATGCACAACTGCCCCATTTCTGTACCCGGCAGCCATACCCCTCACTGATGGTGGCGGATGCATTTATGATCTCTTGGGAGGAGGGCCTCCTTTACGTCTTCCCACCCACACCACTGATCTCCAAGATACTGTTCAAGGTCCACCGCAACAGGGCCACAGTGATCCTGGTGGTCCCCTGATGGGTCAGGAAGCTGTGGTTTCCCCTGCTCCTCCATCTGGCCACATCACCTCCAGTTCCCCTGGGGTGTAACCTAGGCCTACTGACACAGGAGGGGTGCTCTCTCCTGAACTCCAACCTGAAGTCTCTGACACTCATGGCCTGGCTGCTGAAAGGGTAGCCCTAGCCCCTTTCAATCTCTATTGAAGTGGAGGAGGTCCTCCTCCCTTCCCGCAAAACCTCCACCCGTGGGTGTATGCCTTCAAGTGGCAGAGGTTCTCGGTCTGGTGCACAGAGTGTTGGATCATCCCCTTCTCCTGCTCTGTCCAGCTAGTGCTGCAATACCTACTTCACCTGTCTAGAGCAGGGCTGAAGTCTAACTCCGTAAGAGTGCACCTCAGCGCTCTCGCGGTGCACCACTGTCATATTGAGGGAAAACCCCTCTCTGCTCAACCCCTCGTGTCTCACTTCCTGAGGGGGTTCCTCCTGTCGAAGCTGCCCGTTCATCTACCATTGGTGGAGTGGGACCTTAATGTCATGCGCTCCAAGCTTTCAGCCTCTTGGCTCCTGACACCTCAAGTATCTCACCTGGAAGTTGGTGTTCCTCATGGTGCTCCCCTCTGCCTGCAGAGTCAGCAAGCTTCAGGAGTTGGATGCTGAACCACCATACACTAGGTTCTACAAGAACAGGGTCATGCTTCGCATGCACCCCAAGTTTCTACCCAAGGTGGCATCTCTGTTCCATCTCAACCAGCAGGTAGTGCTCCCCATCTTCTTCCCGCAACCTCTTGCCAGCAGAGTGGAGGCAGTTCTCCACACACTGGACTGTAAGCGGGTGCTCACCTTTTATATCAGGCACGCCCAGGAGCACCACTGAGCTGCTCATCTCTTTGTTTCCTGTGACCAGAGTCAGTTGGGAGCTGTGCTCTCTAAGTGGACCCTATCCAACTGGGTCGCTGACTGCATTGGCTTCTCATATGAGCAGGCTGATCTCTTGCTGCAGTGCCGTGTCACGGCGCACAGTGTCCAGGCCATGGCGTCCTCTGTAGTGAACTTGTGCTCCATTCCCTGGTCGGAAATCTGCTGGGTCCTCAGTCTACACTTGCAGCTCACTACTGCCTGGAGATAGAGTCTCGTCGGGACAGCACCTTCAGTCAGGCAGTACTCTGTCATTTGTTTGGGGGTATAGGTAACTCCTGCCCTCTGCTCTCTGGTGTGTTCAGGCTGCTTGAGCATTGGCTCCTCAATGGGCACCTGGGCTGCTTGGTAGTCTGTTATCTCTTGACTCATTGCTGCTGCTCACAGCTCCCCCTTTTTTCTGATTACCCGTAAGCTTTTTACTGGTTTTTCAGTAGCCTGTAGCTAGGGAGTCCCATATGTAAGGACTTACTTCCTGCTTGTTTTCAGAGAAAGCATAGTTACTCACCTGTAACAGGTATTTTCTGGGACAGCAGGAATCAGTCCTCACAACCCATTCTCCTCCCCGTGGATTTGCTTTTCTTGTTGCTGTCTTGTGCTATGACATCATACTGAGTCAAGATGGCATCCTTGGGCGGGAAGGGGACTACACATTCATTGCACATCTCCCAAAGGCCTTCTTTGAAAGCTGGGGAGAGGTTACCGTATGGGCTCCATTGGCACCAGTGTCACCCATATATAAGGAATGATTCCTGCTGTCCCCGGAGAACACCTGTTACAGATGAGTAACTGTGCTTTTCCAGCAAGTGCAGCTTTCTTCCCAGCAAGCAATAACTAATTGTGTTGAACTCTAATGCACAAGGATGCCATCTACCAACCGCCACAACGCACATTAACAGGTACTCGTGTGCTAGTGGACAGGTTAGAGGCAGAACTTGTGCACGGAGAATATATTAGCGCAAGAATGAAGATAACATGGCAGTTAGTGCAGTTTCACCTAATAATACCTCTGTGGATGTCATGAAGTGCACCCGTGTTACTTTGTTGGTCGTTACAGTACCCAGTTGCACATTAGCTGCTGGGAATGTGCCCTTGATGCTCCCAACAACTACCATGAACGCTTTGCGCTTAACATGCATTCTGCCACTCTGCCCTACATTCGACTTAGCCCTGCAAATCAACTCGACGCTCTGTAAAGCACATGCACAAGCATGCATTCTGCACTGTATATAGCTCATCCCCCTCTGTAAATAGTTCCTCCTTGGATTCCCCCCCCCCCACACACACACACATGCCCCCTTACCCTTCGTCCCAGTTTAATCAATCATTTGATGTAATCTTAGTTCCTATGTAAACCGCTTTGATTGAAGGAGAAGGTGGTATACAAAACCTGTTAAATAAATAAAGAAAGAAAGAAATACTCATTAAGTGTGAAACTTCAATGGCATTTAGTAAAAAACCTCCTTAATTTAATTTAATTTAATTTGGGGCATGTTTACAAAAGCATGGTAAGGTTTTGCACTTACCACTGGCTGAATACAATAATTAAAGCACAGTTAGTGCTAACCGATGGGGTATTCCCAGTATGTACCCATACAGGTCCCAAAGAGACAAGTACTTTACTGCATGGTAAGTGTAGTCACAGTGAACACGGATCCTCCTTTCACCTTCCACTTAGGAGGAAATAAGTGCATCCCTACTCACTGCAAGAGTGACGACGGAGATAAGGGCATCCCTACTCACTGCAACAGTGACGACGGAGATAAGTGCATCCCTACTCACTGCAACAGTGACGACGGAGATAAGGGCATCCCTACTCACTGCAACAGTGACGACGGAGATAAGGGCATCCCTACTCACTGCAACAGTGACGACTTACATTAAAGCATCGTGCACTAAATGCAGTGCACAGTCCATGCCCCTTCTTTACCCATAACCTGCCTGTTTCTCACCTGATAACCCACTGCGTGCATCAGCATGCACCGACTGTAATGCCAGACTGGTAATGCTTATCACACTTGTGCACTAACAGCACATGTTGATTCACATGCAAAGTACTTAGCAGGCTTTAGTAAACATGCCTTCAGCAAGGTGCTACATGTTGCATTACAATCCAAACTTTCAAAAAAATGACAATATAAACTTTGGGGGCATATTCTGGACATTTTAGCTGGTTAGTAGACCTGCTGACCAGCGAAGATAGAGTCACCATGATATTCAGTGGCACTAACCGATTAGTGCCGCTGAATATTTCCACAGACTACAGTGAAACAGCCCAGTGGTCTGGAAGCAGTTTAAGTTAGAACAGATAAATGGCTGCCCTAACTTGAACCATTTTACTGTTAAGCTCATGCCTTTCCAGTGGTGGGTCACAGTGAGTTACAATAGGCATTTTTCTATCCCCAGAGAGTTTACAATTTAAGTTTGTATCTCAGGCAATGGAGGGTTAAGTGACTTGCCTAAGGCCATAAGGAATGCCTGTGGGATTTGAAACCTGGTTTTAATCTGCTGCCCTAACCACTAAGCTACTCTTCCTTTGTCCTATCTGGCTAGTGGTGGAATATCCCCAATAACAGCATAGTTTGTCCAATGGCCAGTTGACCCAGATATTCAGCGGCAGAAACTGAATATGTTCTGCTGCTGAATATCTGGTCCCAATTAAAGCGGCTACAGTTAGGTATTTTATTTTGCCTAGCTGCTGCCATTGAATATGCCCCCCCCTCAAAATTAATAAATCCAATGTATTCAAATATATGCATGAATATTCATAGTCTATATTCTGAAAACCCATTCTGCTGTGGTGTCACCAGGTAAGATTGTGGAAGTGCTGGTTTGAAGCATAAGCTTGCATCTTAAAACCGTCATATGGGAGACCTATTTTATAACTGAGCACATATGTAAAAGGTACAAACATATTTTTACTTTTGAGTAAATTTTCAAAACAAAAGTATTTACAATATGTACTTCCACTTTGAAGTTACTCCAGGGACTTCATAGGGTTAATTTTATAGCAAGGCATGTAGGTTAATAGAGTAGGAAAGTGCCTATCTGGGCCCTACTTTATAGGGATGCTAGCTCAAATCCTGCAAAATCGCGCATAAATTGGAGGTGCAGACATTATGCCTGTTTGAGATCAGGTATAATGTTGTATATATTTTACGTGAGCATGTGCGTAAGTCATGACTCCACCCACATTCCACTGTAACTCCGCCCCTGCATGGCTACTGTAAAAGCAGACACTGTCTTGCACTGCACGTACTTTTAGGTGTGACCTAATTTTAAAAGAATCCATTTACATATGAAAATAGTTTAAGAAGCACTCTCTATGTACTTCCATTTACGTCTACTCTTTGACATGCACAAATTCTGTGTGCTCTTGGGATGGACCCTAAGGTGATTGACTGAAGTAGAAACTAGTTGAGTGGGAGGCAACCAAAAGTAGTAAATTTAGCAGAAAGTTAACACATGAAAACTTCTTTGCAAAAATACCCCCAGAAAGCACTGCTTTACCCACTGCAGTGACTTAATAAAGTCCTCTAATCGTAAAATCATATCATCTCAATCTAGTTTGCTGGCTTCCTTTTAATTAATTGCTATTTTTGCCATGCTAACATGATAAATGTTTTCTAGAATCTATGCTGAAGACCCTGTTGTTGTTGTGGTGGTGGTGGATTAACCTTTTTGTACCTTTCTCTGTAGTATTATACTTGCAATGGTGGCCCCTGAAGCAAATGATTCTAACATGGTTAACTTACTTCATAATCTTAAACATGATTATGCCCAATCTACTAACACGCAAATTGTACAATGCAGCCCATTTGTATCTGTAGCAAACTCTTACATGAACAGACCGCTAAACTGTGAGGAGTATCACGAATTAATACATAAGCCTCAAAGAACAACTTAAAACTAAAACTCATATCATTAAGTAATAGAATTTAGCATTGGTTTTATTATTTTTACTGTTATTATTATTAATTGCATGCCGTATACCTAGTCAGATAAAATAATTAAAAGTACTCCTGCAAGGAGATTCTTCCATGCATTAATTTCTTTTCTGGTGTATATTAATCTTAATTTAAAAATGAAACATTTCCATTGGCCAATCAACAGCCAGATTAACTGCACATTAACTGACAGCAGTAGCTTATTGGTTCTGTGGGTAACACAGTAAACTTTAAAAAATCAAAGATGTTTCTTTGAATTATATTTTCTAATAGTGATAATGCTCTTTGTACCTCATAGTAGATAAAGCCTTTTTTACACACAGAACAGGGCTTTTATATAACTGCATGACCACATTTGTGCACGGAAAGTTTGTACCTAGTTTCATATGATCTGCAAGTAGGTATTCCTGGGGGCGTAGTTTGGGCAGAGGCAAAGTTGTGATATGCATAGGTATTGAAAGTACATGTGTAGAATACATGCACAGATTTCCATCAGTTTTAGAGCAGGGGTAAATCTGTGCATTGTCTTATCCTTGTTTCAGGTGCCTATTTTATAAAGATACGTATGTGTCTATTTGCCTAAATAAAATAGGCTCCAAGATTCAGCCCAAATAATGTGCAAATGTGAATACAGACATTTACACTTGCTTCAGAGCAGGTGTAAAATGTGTGCATGTATTACATGTGTATACTAGTGAATTTTATAACTACATCAGTCTATTGCAACTCTGCCCCTGCTCAGCCCAAACTATGTCCTTAGGATTGCCTGCACTTGGCACCCATATAAGAATATGCTATCTTGGTGCACATACCTATAGGCATGCATAACATATGTATACCTGTATGTGTGCATGTGCCTATGCAATTTTACACTGCAAAACATGTTTTACATGCAGAAAATGTACAGAAAATTATCCTCATCATGGGCACTCCCTACTTGGGGCTTATAGTCTAGTCAAGACAGAGAGTCAACAAGAAGCAGTTTAGTGAAGAATTTTGATTGGAGAAGCATCAAATATGATATTGAGACTGTAAGTATTTGAAATCACTGGTTATTGACATTGCTACTGATTGGTCTATTATTTGGTCCAGTAATGGAAGGTAAAAAGAGAGAATGGGAAAGTTAATGTAAGGAACATGTGTCAAAAGATAGAAAGACTAGGGCAAAAATTATTGAGTTGAAGAAAATTGTGATATATTTATGTCTGAATTCTATATAAACCAAAATAAAATGAGAGGGAGAGATCATTCTGATAAGAAGATGAGAGAAGATGATGAACTCTTGTTTAAGCTTTGACTACGCACTTCATGACAACTCATCAACCCAAGGTATGGTCACCATCTCAACTCAAGTCAAGCAAACAAGCTGATGTAGTCCTGGTTTATCTTATTGCTTGCCTTAATTTGTATTGTATATCTGGGCATGTAATGGAACTATAGAATAACTTATAACACAAGGAAAAAAAATCCTACCCAAAGCATTCATCTTAATCTTTGTTTCTCTTACTTGTCGATGAAATAGAAGAGAATAATGACTTTACTAGGTTTTCCTGGCTTAATCTGAAGGCTGGCTATAACTAAGGGGCATGTTTACTAAACCGTCCTAATGTTACCGGCGCTAGTTGCAACGATAATGTGAAGAATGCCATATAAGGTAGTGGGCATTTTGGTCTTAAGGTAGCAATCGATGGCTTTCGCGCGATAAAGTGCACCGTGCCCATTATCGCGCGATGGAGCCGTGCACATTAGCGCGCGTTAACCTTAACTTCGCGTGCTGAGCTGCAATTGCAGCAACAGAGGTGTAGCACACTGGTAAATTCAATGACTGCTGAGATGGGGTCATGAGTTTAATCCCTCAGTTGGTGAAATGAATAAGGGTGGCCAAGGCAATTCCTTTTCCTGCTTGAAACAGTCCAACAATCTGTGCTGCCAGATAAAAATACCCGCACCCCAGTGCCGTAACCTAATGCACCTTTTAGGGCGCACCAGAAGGCACCTCCTAAACCACCATGTCAGTCAAGGTGGGTTATAATGTGCCCCAGAGGGCGTGTCAAAAGGTTGTCAACCCCCAAGGCACCATATTAGGTGCCCCATAAGCTGACTGAATCTAAGGTGTGGCTAAAGATGCCCCAAGGATGTATAGGTGACTCAAGAAATGTTGGCCAAGGGCAGTAAGGTCCCCCAAGTTGAAAAGCAAGAAAGGCATGGGCCAAACACAGATGTAACCCTAACATTACACAGAGCACCAAGGACAGACAATGCACAAGTGACGGAAGGAAGTAGATCTGAGCTGATGGATCAGACAAATCTGCATCCAGCCCATGTGGCAGCTGAAAAAATGGACAAACATATCGGGGGCAGCTGTAGTGATGCACAGGGTGATGGCATTGTACCGTGCAAAAATGACAGTGTGTGGCAGAGGATGGGAAGATGTGTCCAGCAGAGGAGGTAGAGGTGGCAGGATAGGTGCAATGACAGGAGGACAGAGGAGTAGCAGTGCCATGCAGAGCACACACAGGAGAGGCAACTAGGAAGAGCTGCAATGCAGAAACGTGTACCAGTGCAGGACATGGGGTAGCAGCTTGCACATCAGGGCAGGACGGCACATAGCTGGCAGACATACATAGACAGAAGGATGGTTGGCAACTGTGATAAGGGTACAATGTGCTAACAGCACAGATCTGCCCAGATATGACTATTACAGGAATGAAAAGTAGTTGTGCAGGACAGGCATACAAATTAAAGAGAACATAGAGGAATCAAACCTATGACCATCAGCACAAATCTCAATGCACAAACTGGTAGGCTACACCACCAATGTGAGGTCATTAGCAAAGGCTGCATACAAGAATACTGCAGGGCATCACACAAGAAGCCTGTTGTCTGCCAGGATAGGCAAACCTCCAACAGAAACCATGATGGAATGCACATGAAGATCTGGTGTGTACAGCTCAGATCACAGTCTGTAATTGGGACCAGAGACACATATAACTACATGCACATACACAATGAAATGTTATGCAGTGGATACAGCATGCAAAAGAGGAAAGAACCTAAACCCAAAGGGTGGCAGGGGATGCTCTGTGGAGCAGGGCAAGATATGGAACAGAACAGAAAAGGAGCATTTGAGAAGTGAACCTGCAAACAGGTGTGCCACAGACCAGCTGAACCACAGCAATCCCCCAAGTGGACTGCCCATGTGAACACTACAAAGAAAGACACATATGTAACAGCTAATATGTGATGGTTAGGAGGCACAGAGGGCACACTGGTGTACAGTGAAGAGATGGAAGGGTGTGTGGATAGGTGATGAACCTGCAGGAAACTCATGGTCAGGTTAGCACAACACAAAAAAATAAGAGAACCCCATGTGGGAATCAAACCTGCAACCTATGGTGTTACAACACATGTCTGTAACCACTATCCCAAACAACCACAGCAAGCACAATGCAAAGATATTACCTTAAAGGGAATGTGTGCATGGGAACCCGTAACATAAGAACATAAGATTTGCCATACTAGGTCAGACCAAGGTCCATCAAGCCCAGTATTCTGTTTCCAACAGTGGCCAATCTAGGTCATATGTACCTAGCAGTTTCCCCAAGAGACACAAGTTCAAAATGCTTGTACTGGGTCAAGCATTGATATCTTCGGTCACTTCTTAATAATGGTTTATGGACCTTTCCTCCAGGAACTTGTCCAAACCTTTTTTAAACCCAGCTACACTAACAGCCTTTACTACATCCTCCGGTAACAAATTCCAGAGTTTGATTACATGTTGAGTGAAAATTTTTTTTCTTTTATTAGTCTTAAATAGTTTACCCTGTAGCTTCATTGCATGTCCCCTAGTCTTTCTATATTCTGATAAGGTAAACAATCGATCTACGTTTACCCGTTCCACTCCGTTCATTAATTTATAGACTTCTACCATATCTCCCCTCAGCCGTCTCTTTTCCAGGTTAAAGAGCCCTAACCTTTTTAGCCTTTCTTCATAGGAGTATCCTTCCATCCCCTTTACCATTTTGGTGGCTCTTCTCTGTACCTTTTCTAAAATCGCTATATCCTTTTTAAGATACGGTGACCAGAATTGCATACAATATTCAAGGTGCAGTCTCACCATGGAACGATATAGACGCATTATAATATCTTTTGTTTTATTTTCCATTCCTTTCCTTATCATACCTAGCATTCTCTTTGCTCTCTTGGCCGCCGCTGCACACTGGGCCGAGGGTTTTAACATGGTATCCACAATGACGCCTAAATCTTTTTCCTGGATGGTGGTTCCTAATGTGGAACCTTGCATCGTGTAACCATAGTTTGGGTTGTTCTTCCCTAGGTGCATAACCTTGCACTTCTCCACATTAAATTTCATCTGCCATTTTGATGCCCAGTCTTCCAATTTATCAAGATCTTCTTGCAATTTTTCACAATCCTCTTGGGTTTTAACAACTTTAAATAGTTTTGTGTCATCTGCAAATTTGATAACCTCACTCGTTATTCCATTTTCCAGGTCATTTATGAATATGTCAAAAAGCAGCGGACCCAGCACAGATCCCTAGGGTACACCACTATTCACCTTTCTCCATTGGGAAAATTGGCCATTTAGCCCTACCATCTGCTTTCTATCTTTTAACCAGTTCCTGATCCACAATAGTACACTGCCTCCTATCCCATGACTCTTTAGTTTTGCCAAAAGTCTCTGATGAGGGACCTTGTCAAAGGCTTTCTGAAAGTCCAGATGCACAATATCAACCGACTCACCTTTGTCCACCTGTTTCTTCACTCCTTCAAAAAAACATAACAGATTAGTAAGACAAGATCTTGCTTGTCTAAAGCCATGTTGGCTGTCTCACATTAGGTTGTGACTATGTACATGTTGAGTAATTTTATTCTTTATGATGGTTTCTACCATTTTTCCCGGTACTGACATCAGGCTCACCGGTCTGTAGTTTCCCGGATCACACCTGGAACCCTTTTTAAAAATTGGTGTTACATTGGCGATCCTCCAATCTTCAGGTATTAGAGATGATTTTAATGATAGTTCACAGATTACTGATAGCAGGTCTGCAATCTCATATTTCAGTTCTTTCAACACCCTTGGATGTATACCATCCGGCCCAGGTGATTTGCTACTCTTCAGTTTATCTAATAGTTGTAAGACATCTTCCTGATGTATCGATATTTCCTTCAATTCTTCCGCACCTTTAAATACCACTTCAGTTATGGGTAACATCCCTACATCTTCCTCAGTAAAGACCGAAGCAAAGAATTCATTCAGTCTCTCCGCTATTGCCTTGTCGCCTCTTAGTGCTCCTTTAACCCCTTTATCATCTATTGGACCAACTGACTCTCTCACAGGTTTTTTTGCTACGAATGTACTTGAAAAGGTCTTTATTTCGCGTTTTTGCTTCCGCAGCAAGCTTCTTCTCAAATTCTCTCTTTGCCTGCCTTATCAATGCCTTGCATTTGACTTGCCAGTGCTTGTGCTGTTTCCAGGTTTCGTTGTTTGGCTCTTTTATCCATTTCCTGAAAGATGCTCTTTTGGCAACAACAGCCTCTCTGACCTCACCTTTAAACCATGCTGGCAGTTTTTTGGACTTCCTTCCACTTTTCTTAAAGCATGGAATACAGCTGGTCTGGGCTTCCAAGATAGTATTTTTCAACAACACCCAAGCTTGATGTACGCTTTTAACCTTCGCAACTGCTCCTTTTAGTTTTTTCTTAACTGTTTTCCTCATTTTATCATAGTCTCCCTTTCGAAAGTTAAAAGGTAGTACTGTGGATTTCCTTACTATCCCTTCTCCACTAATTAAATCAAAGGCGATCATGCTATGATCACTATTGCCAAGTGGCCCCAACACCCTTATCTCTTGCACTAGATCTGGTGTTCCACTAAGGACTAGGTCTAATATGGCTTCCCCTCTGGTCGGTTCATGAACCAGCTGCTCCAAGAAGCAGTCATTTATTTCATCTAGGAACTTTATCTCCCTAGCATGTCCTGACGTGATACTGACCCAGTCGATACCGGGGTAATTGAAATCACCCATTATTATTACTGCACTGTAACCTTTGTTAGCTTCCTTGAATTCTTTGAGCATTTCATCATCCATTTGGTCATTCTGGCCAGGTGCTCGATAGTACACCCCCACTGCCATCGCCTTCCCCCTTTTATATGGAATTTCAATCCATATAGATTCTACAGCAGATTTTGTTTCCTGCAAAACTTTAATCCTTTCTGAGTCAATGCCCTCTCTAACATAGAGCGCAACCCCTCCACCAATTTGATCAGCTCTGTCATTACGATATAGTTTGTACCCAGGTATCACAGTGTCCCATTGGTTGTCCTCCTTCCACCATGTCTCTGATATTCCAATCATATCTAACCTTTCATTTAGTGCTATATATTCTAACTCTCCCATCTTATTCTTTAGACTTCTAGCATTTGCATACAAGCATTTTAGAGAATGTATTTTATTCATGTTAATTTGGCTATTGTTAGACATGGGTAAATTGGGATCTTTAAGCTCTGTCTGCTCCATACTTGAGGGCATTTGGGCTACTTTACTCTTTTGTGGAACCTCTCTGCTTTTGGTAGTATCCTTCAAGGATACATTCTTCCGAACCATCCGCTCTTGGGCGACTGTCGGCTTTCCCCTAATATCTAGTTTAAAAGCTGCTCTATCTCCTTTTTAAAGGTTAATACCAGCAGCCTGGTTCCATCCCGGTTAAGGTGAAGCCCATCCCTTCGGAAGAGCCCCTCCTTTCCCCAGAATGTTCCCCAGTTCTTAACAAATCCAAAACCCTCATCTCTGCACCATTGTCTCATCCACGCATTTAGACTCCGGAGCTCTGCTTGCCTTTTGGGTCCTGCGCATGGAACAGGAAGCTTTTCGGAGAATGCTACCCTGGAAGTTCTGGATTTCAACTTCCTACCTAAAAGCCTAAATTTTGCCTCCAGAACCTCCCTACCACATTTTCCTATGTCATTGGTACCGACATGTCCTAAGACAGCAGACTCCTCCCCAGCACTATCTAAGACCTTATCTAGGTGGCGCGTGAGGTCCGCTACCTTCGCACCAGGCAGGCATATTACCAGGCGATCCTCACGTCCACCAGCCACCCAGCTATCTACATGCCTAATGATCGAATCACCAACTATAACGGCTGTCCTAACCCTTCCCTCATGGGCACATGGCCCTGGAGAAACATCCTCGATGCGAGAGGGTTTTACATCACCTGGAGGACAGGTCCTAGTTACAGGATCACTTCCTGCCACACCAGGGTGATGCTCTCCTGTCATGTGACCTCTCTCCTCCATGGCAACAGGGGTGCTGCCAGACTGGAGGTGGGACTTCAGGACTATATCCCTGTAGGTCTCGTCTATGTACCTCTCTGTCTGTCTTATGTTTTCCAAGTCTGCTACTTTAACCTCTAGAGAACGGACTTGTTCCCTGAGAGAAAAGAGCTCCTTGCACCTAGTGCACACATAAGACCTCTCACCAACTGGGAGAAAATCATACATGTGACACTCAATGCAAAAGACTGGAAAGCCCCCATCCCGCTGCTGGACTGCTGTCTGCATCTTAGTTTTAAGTTTGTGTCTAGATCTTTAAGTTCTTACTTACTAGGGGTTGCTATGGGTATTTATACCAATAAAACTGTACCTAATACGTTTAATATACCTTGTTCACCTGAAGCTTAATTAATCTCAGATCCTTAGTGTATGACTGATTTGGGAAATGAGCTTCACCTGAAAGCACCTCCTGTCTTTTAAGATGTTTAAGTACCTATAAAGATATGATTATCCCAGGGGAGGGTGGGTGTGGGGAGGGAGGTAAATAACACTTATTAAAAGAGGGCTGCTACACAGTACCCTGTCTTGTGCTGTTGAGGTAAGCTAAATTCTGATTTGATTTAAATTATAACTCTTAGCTGCTTCTAGGCTCTAACTTCTTATGAAATTTAAACTACAAGCTCTCTGCTTGGTACTAAATTTAACCAGAAAGCTCTCTTCTGTGTGTTAAATTTAAACTAAAAGTACTTTGCTGTTACTTGGCCCTGAGTGACTATTAAATTTAAACTACAAGCTCTCTGCTGGGTATGAAATGTAACCAGAAAGCTCTCCTCTGTGTTTTAAATTCAAACTTTAATTGCTGCTACTAGGCCCTAACTGATCCAACAAAAAACAGTGGGTTCAGAGATTAAGTTGCTTTAATACAAAGAATTCTTTTTAGAAAATTACCAGAAGTATATACTCACAGTTGCAGATTTCTCTCCAGAAGTAACAGTCCCCCTTTCTAGTCCTTCAAGACCAAGTGATGTGGCAGACAGCTGGCAGATAGACAGCTGGCACCGTACAAGGATGTGAGCACAGGTGGGCCATGTATATGACCATGAAATCACTAAAGATGTGTGTCAGTGTGGTCAAGCAGCAGCAGAGACAAATGTACATCCAACACATATATTTATTTTGGTTAATCATCAGAGATAGTGTAGATACCGCCTATCATAATATCAAGGTGATTGTATAACAGGGGAAAAATCGAAAACACATTTTGCTTGTCAGCAACCCACGTGTTACAGAAAAGTCACTGGCCCGTCTACAGATAATGGGCAGGAGAGATAAAGTGCATTAGGTGCATGGTGTGCAGTATGCATTAGCCCCCCCCCCCACATGCTGCTGCACGCCCCAAATGCGTTAGTTACATATGTGTGCATGTATACAGTAGGCGGTGCATGATGAGGGCCCAACACACATCAGTCATGATCTGTTCATAAAAACAGATCTGTCTGTCAACACAGGAGGCACACAAATGAAACAGCATATGTTGTTAAAAGTAAGAAAGTGAAAACACAGATCTCGAAATATATGTTACAGCTGTCACATAATGCCTGATATAGGAATCAAAGCAGCAACAATGTAACCCAAAACAATGATCAAATGCAAAATGAGGATATGCTAACAGGTAGCAAAGGCACATGAACACAGAGAATTCAAATGAAACAAACCGCAGAAAAATGCAGAGATAACACTATGCAGCAGGTCCCCTGCACTGGTTGGTGTGGATACAGTGTCTGTACACATATATCATGGTACATGGAATACACAAATGAAGGAAGAAAATGGACACCCAAACTGCCACACACCAATATAACGGGGCAATGTGAGTGCCGGAATCTCAGGGGATAAATAGGACTGTTCAGACATGCAATGCTAGGTTTGTAAATCAATGCAGAGCGTCACGTCTGTACAGTAAACAAACACAATAACCTGTATATAGAGATGGAAAGAAAGGTCAAACATGTTACAGTAACCCACACAGAAGCCATATTGCCACATGCTGTGTTGCACCAACATAGTCAGTCACATGCACATGCACCGTGTACATTGAAACATGATACAGTGATGCCACACATGCACTGTAACACCCTTGGTGAGTGTAAACATCAATCCAAGATGTTGGTGTGCAGTAAAGTGGTGTGGTGGCAAATACTGTGTCATGTCCAAGTGGAGGGTCGGCGGACATGGACAATAGGACCTCTCCATTGTGCCCCCTGTGCCACATGCATGGCTGTATGCTCATGTTGAACCAAACAGATGAGCGTATCCTGCGTTCCATGTCACATACATGGGCAAAACACAAACAACACAATGTCAGAAGGATGTACAACATACAGCGACAATGTTAGTCCCTGCTGCACATGTGGGGACCAATACACAGTGTCTACAGTGCAAAGGGTGTCTGCAACCCAAGTCCCGTTAAGACTGTCCTTGAAACCAAGGGCATGCATAGTCAAGTGTGACATCACAATATGCCACAGTATTGGAAAGGTCATGTGTGTCTCCTGCGATGAACACGACACCAAGCCAGAGCACGGCAGCAACGGTGTCTTGGACAGGCCTGTCTTGGCCAATGTAGCAGTCCAACAATAATGTCCATCCTAGGCATGTGTCCCACTCGCAGAGGTCAAACATTCTATGGCACCATTTCCCAGGGATAGTTCAATGGTGTTGTTGTGTCCTCCAACAGGTGGGTGATGGTGATGCTGGATGCACTGTAATAGATGTGCTTTGTGTGTCCTCTGCCCTGTGTCAGAAGAGGATAAACAATGTATTGGTATGCTGCTTGCAACATCAGCCCAAATTGCAGAGAGTCAAACATCAATATGTACGTAATGAAACGTCACACAGGCAAACATACCATGATCACAACACAAAACACAGTGCATGTTGTGGACATTTGGAATTGGAACTGCAGACGAGGATGTCACATGGATATGGTCATTTCTATGCCCATGTTACACAGGCGTTTCACAGCTCCACCCCATGTGCATCAGCGTTCGTGTACAGAGACTCAACATGAAATGTCCATGAAACAAACAGTAAATCATTAACATGTAAAGGCTGATGTCATTCCCAAAAGACCAAAGGTGCAACCTACCATGTGTTTGCAGCAAGTGTCAGTTTGGGATCCCCTGAGGCTTTCAAAGGCCACAACACATCACAGTGAAGGGAGAAGATGTCATTGAAATGTGTAGAATCACCATGTCCCCATGTCCAACCACTGTTGATGCATGTCCACATTATGGCGATATCTGTGATACAATAATGCTGTTGCGCAGTGGTCTGTCAGCACACAAGAGATAGGTCAGCTCACAACACACAACACATGGCCACAATGTGCACAAGGTAAACAGCAGTAAGGTAGAGATAGCACAGTCACCACAGCTCCCCAGGTGTACAGAACCCTCACACCACATGATAATGCAAAATGCCTGCACGCTGTATCATCACACAGCCAACCCAAAAACACATACCCACACAGTATGCTAAGGTGAGCGTGCCAGCAGTAGCATATAGCCTGTATGTGCACAGTTGGAGATTAATGGAGATAAAGGCTTGTCAAATGCAATGATACAGTGCTGTTGGCTGATGTTACAATGTCAGGGAAGGGTGTACGTGCAGCCCACCACCCAAACACTTAGGACCTGCACACACTCGGAGCTCTGTTGGACGTGTCCCAGAGACAGTGTTGGAGAAGACAAAATGGCCAGGAACACATGTGGATATGTGTGCCAACAGTAACATATGGGGTATGGGGGTGCAGGGTAAAGAGGTGAACAACAACATATGTACAATATGACAGATCATTGCAGACATGTGCTCCCCCTGACTGTTGTCACAGACAAAGTAGCTGTAGGTCCACCTACCACAGACTACTGCATGTTGGATGACATACAGTCAGCTGCCAATGCACCACAGCACCAGGAGGGTCACCAAGTATGTCCTGTGGATTGAGGAACACAAGATAAACATACATATGTCATGTTGGAGCTGTGTAACACACACTGCACATTCACGTCCTCAGCTCACAGACCCCCCAAGATCCTTTACAGACTGACTGTTCCCCATCACACTGTACAGATGTGCTTCATGCTAAAGTTATCACTGAAGTGTGTGTGACAAACTACAAGGGCCCGTACTCTGTCCATCCCCTTCCTCACCTCTCTGCTGCCATAAACACTGTTGAACAGAACCGTCTCCTTGCTACTGTGTCCCTGCTCGGCTCTAAGGCCGCAGTACTATCCTGCGTCCCCCATATCGTGGCCACTGCCCCTTCAGTGTGTGTTATGGTGTCTCACTGTCCTTTGCTACCCCGCTGTCAGTTCCTGTACCACAGGGAAATATCCAGGGGCCTCTTCCTTATCCTCTGTCGATATACATTTCCTTGGTGTGGCTATCTCATCCCTTGACTTACTTTACCAGCTGTGTGCTGATGAGTTGCAAATATATCTCTCCACGCCTGAGTTATGTCTGCCAAACCACACCCCCGTGTCTGCTTGCCTCCTGACATTGATGGCTGCATGTCATCCCACTGTGTGAAATTGATAATGGCAAAGCATGGATATCCTATATGTGCACCTAAACCCTCCCCTCCCATCAGAGCGTCCTTGTGTGTGTGGCCATGCCTTCCTTTCTCCAGGGTCATCAATGTAGGTGTTGTCTTGGACTGCACTTGCCTTCTCTACACACACACCCAGCTTGTAGTTGAGGCTTGTGGTTTCTGTCTAGATGTCATCAGCTATATTTCCCCAGTCCTCCCTGAACACACAACTAAAACCCAAATCCACCCCCTTAATCAGCTCCCGGCTTGCCTGCTGTAACCTATACCTTGCTGATCTGGCTTTGAATCATCTCTGTATGCCTGAAAATATGCAACATTGCACTGCATGGCCATTCTGCAGCCACATTCATAATGGCAATAATACTCCCCCTATCAGGACACCTCACAGGTTCCCTATCCGTCTCCGCATCCATGTCAAGGCTCTCCTGCTGACCTATACATGCAGGCACACTGTGGTGTTGCAGTAACTTCCCTTACTGATCTCAAGTACCAGTAATTCAACTACTACTGAGCATGTATATAGTGCTACTTGTCACATGTAGTGCTATACAGAAACAACTAACACACAGTCCCTGCTCATCAGAGCATACCAACCAATCAACAGCTCATATTACAAAATGTGAAACACACACGTCTATGCAACTGGTCCCATCTATGGGCCGTCCTCCTACTGTTAACCCCATACTACAAGTCTTTCACCTTGCTGCACCCAAAGCCCCAAACTAACTACCTGTGGCTGTACAGCAGTCCCTATCCCAATTAGCCACAAATCATGTGTGTCAGCTTACCACCTCCCACAAGCCTACTACTCCTGACACACATAATTTATTTATTTATTTATTTATTTAGCTGTATTTATATCCCGCTTTTCACCGGGTCAAAGCGGTCAATTGGGAGATACATTTAACACGAGGGGATATGACACACATACGCTAATACTTACAGGGAACATGGGCAATGGAGGGTTAAGTGGCTTGCCAAAGACCCCAAGGAGTACCTATAGGACTAGAAATCCCAGTCCCTCCGGCCTGAGATTGCTGTCCCCAGGTGGGACTTGAACCCCCGGCCCTCCGGCCTGAAGTACCTTGTCCTAACCACTAGGCCACTCCTCCCACATCCACCCACTGTTGTGCCCTGCTCACATCTTCTGCATTTTAGTCATGACTAGATTGTAAGCTGGGATGGCCAGGCAGTGTCTGTTATATGTCAGTGCAGTGTTGCATCTTATTGCTATTGGAATACAAATGTTCACTAGTAGTAGTAGTACACACATATCTAAACAAATGTATGTGGCAACATATGCAGTACTTACATGAGAAGACCTCCTCAATCACCTGCCGCCTGACTGCTGTGCCCTCATGTGTGTCACCACAACCACGTACAGGAGGGCACGTAGGATCATCCTCTAGATCCTCATTAATTTGGACAGGGATATGGTGCCTGAGAGCAATGTTGTGCAGGATGCAACAGGCTATAATGATCTCTGCCACAGTCTGTGGTTTATATTGTAAGGCCCCATCTGTCCTATCCTGACACCTGAAGCGACTCTTTAAAACACCAAAGGTGCACTCTATGATGGAGCGGCTGGAGGCATGGGCCTCATTGTAGCTCCTCTCTGCACGTGTCCATGGTTGACGCACAGGGGTCAGCAACCAGGGGCAACACCCATATCCTGAATCACCTGCAGAAAGAAATGTGGAACATTAAAGCAGGAGCTGATGTCTACCCAAATGGACACAAGTATGTACGTGCAAACCAAATGCACAAAACATCCTGACAGAAACATATGACATCACATGATGGGACACCACAACTATGCATCAGTGTGTGAAGTTATGACACACAAAACAAGGGGTAGGTGTACGGATTGCAAACAACATAATCTGTAACCATGACACAAATGCTAGCATCCATTCTACCATCATCACACAGCACCGTAGCAAGGTACAGCTGGAGGGAACTACCCCCCAACGTTAGGTCACACACAGACAAATGAGATACACACACAACTAGGGATACACCTCAAAGACAGACATGTGCACATACGGTTAGTCACAGGATTATCATGTGCATGTCAGAGATGAGAAATACACACCCAGCAGTATACAGTCCTCATACTGGCCTGCCTCAAATTGTTTGAATAGTGCCGAGTGATGCAGGATATAGGAGTCATGGGTGGACCCTGCAAACCTAGGGAGCACATTCAGAATATGCATATTTGCATCACATACAACCTGAACATTCAGGGAATGGTAGTGTTTGCGGTTGCGGAACACTACCTTCCTATCTCTGGGCGGGACCAGGGCAACATGTGTGCAATCAATAGCTCCCATCACGTGTGGTATCCCAGCAAACGCCTCAAAGGCCTGATTCAGGGTCCCCCACTGTGGCCTAGTGTTGGGAATGGCAATGTAATTCCCCACCCAGCTGATCATGGCACGCAGTACCTGGTGGAGACAGCGTGATAAGGTGGGGCAGCTCATGCCACCCACTGCGGCCACAGATGACTGGAAACAGCCAGAGGCAAAGAAATGTAGGGCACCAAGGAGCTTGACCAAACCCGGTATGGCATGTGACCGACCAGTCAGGGGCTCGAGGTCAGGTCTTAGATCCTCATAGAGCTCCCTAATAGCCCCCATGCTCAGGCGGTAGAGGGAGATGACCTGGTCCTCACGCATACCCTGGAGCTGGGCCCTGGGCCTGTAAAGGCGAGGCTGGCGAGCCTGCAACTCTGCATGCCTCCTGCGCTATGCCGGCACAGCCCTTGCCTGGCCTGCCCCCACAGCTGCAGGTCTGTGTTGCAGTGCGACTACACCCATACCCTGTGCCTCAGTCCCATGGACACCATCTCCTCCATCAGGCAACCACAGCCCCTGCTCACCTCCCACTGCACATGCAGCAACCACAAAGCCCACCATAAACTCCACCCCTCTCAACTCCTCTAACTCACTCAAACTCAGACACCCACCTCACCAACCTAGCCACACACCTCCCTCACCACACACCAACCCAGCCAAACAACCCCACCACCACTCACGAACCCAGCCACTCCCCACGACACACCTGCCTCTGACACTCTCCTTGCTTAACCAACAACCAACAGCGCATGCCTTCTCTCCCTCGTCTACATAAACCCCTCAACGTGTACCAGGTGTGCATGTGTATTTATGGGTTTTTTTTACATTGTGTGCATTGCGCATGCGCAGTGGTGCAAGCACGTCGGCTGTGTGCATTGCACATGCGCTGTGGAGATGCGGAAGGTGCGTGCGCAGGACACCATGTTATGCATGTGCTGTGTGTGAGCATGAGGCTTGGCGCATGTGCTGCGTGACGTTACACGCATGTGTCAAGCCTCACGCTCATGCACAGCACATGGTGTCCAGCGCACGCACCTTCCGTGTCTCTGCAGCGTATGCCCAATGTGTGCGGCTGACGTGCTCACATCACTGCACATGTGCAACGCGCGCAACATAAAAAAAACTATAAATACACATGCACACCTGGTACACGTTGAGGGGTATATGTAGGTGAGGGAGAGAAGGTGTGCGCTGTTGGTTGTTGTTGGTGAAGAGTGTCAGAAGCAGGTGTGTCGTGGAGAGTGGCTGGGTTGGTGAGTGGTGGTGGAGAGTGTCAGAGGAAGGTTTGGTGTGGAGAGGTGTGTGACAAAACAGGTGAGAGAGAGAGGAGAGGATGCGAGGAGCAGCCGAGAGAGACAGGAGCTGAGTTGAGGAGCAGGCAGCAGGGAGAGGAGGTGGGGTGAGGAGCAGGTGTGAGGTATAGCAGAGGAGCCGAGGAGCAGGGATGTGTGACAGGGAGGGAGAGGGCACAAAGGGCAGGGAGATGGAGCGACAGGACATAGCAGGAGGGGAGGAGGGGGGCACCTGTTCAGCAGGGCCCAGAGCCAGCAGGGAGTGTTGGGCCTGTGGTGGTGGCTGCAGGCCCTCAGGTGTGTCACAGCCCACACAGGGGCCACCCAGTGCCAAATGAAGGCGTATACCGGTGCCAGCTGAGGAATGGAGGAGGCTGTGAGATTCAATCAGCAAGAAAACCACATCCTGCTGGCCAGTGTGTTGGAGCGGTATGAGGTGCTCTATGGCCGGCTGAGCAACAGCGCCACTGTGGCAACACATACACACATGTGGGAGGAGGTACAGGAGGCCATAGCCCAAGCAGGGGGACTAACCAGGGACCTGGACAGCCTGAGGAAGAGATTCAATGACATTAAGCGTGGTGTCCGTGCACAAATGGTGGCAGAGAGGCAACATGCCATGGGCACCGGTGGGGGTGCCCCCTTTGCCCCATCTCTCACACCCCTGGAGCAGGAGCTCACAGACCGTCTTGAGCCCATCTACCTGCGTGGACTGCCAGAAGCGCTGGACACCGCCCATCCACAGGCAGATGGGTATGCACCTTAAACCTTGCTCATCCGACACACCCGCCATGGCACCATGATATCCTTACAACACATGGGTGATGTGTTCTGAGATAGAGCGGGAGGTGGGTGACCCTGTACACATTTCCAGGCGCCACTACCATGACACTAGGCTTTTTACTATACCTCTATGGTCACAACTAAGGCCTCCTGTGAATAGGGCAGTTGTGGGCAACTGCAACAGGAGCATGGCCCACCACACCTAGCTGAGCTATTAACATCTGTGATCTGGTCTGGGCCCTCCTGGAGTTAGGGCAGAGCTGTGAAACCCCAACAGGTGCAAGTACCCTTACACCAGCATCTATAATGTTCCTCTGCGATCAGGTACGGGCCTCCTGGGGAGAGGGCAGATATGTGACCTGAAGCTGCATACACTACCATGATATCTGGATTTCATATCAACCTTTGTAATCAGGTCTCAGGACTACAGGAGCTCTCCAGATCAACCAACAGTAAAGATTTAAGGGTTTGTTTTATTATATTAAATTGTTAGCTCTCTGACTGGGAGCTCTTAAAAGGGTTTTTTGTACATTTTTAAAGCAAGGTTACTTTCTTTTTGGTGCTTTAGTGGGACTTTCCTTGAGCACAGTAGGTGGTTGAACTCCAGTAACCTCCTCAGCTTTGGGAACTGCTAACACCTAATCAGGAGTTAGTGGGCCTGATTACCTGAGAGCAGCTGAGGGCCTGCATAAAAGGCTCCAGTGCCCTGCCCTGTTTAGGCTTTCCTACAGGAGCTCTCCAGATCAACCAACAGTAAGGATTTAAGGGTTTGATTTATTATATTAAATTGTTGGCTCTCTGATTGGGAGCTCTTAAAAGGGTTTTTTGTACATTTTTAAAGCAAGGTTACTTTATTTTGGTGCTTTAGTGGGACTTTCCTTGAGCACAGTAGGTGGTTGAACTCCAGTAACCTCCTCAGCTTTGGGAACTGCTAACACCTAATCAGGTGTTAGTTCCCTCCCTACCCACCCCAACTCCCACCCACCCCTAGCGAGTAGTCTTGCTTTATAGGGCACCTCCCCATTTGACAAAGCACAGAGAATTGGACCAGCACATTGTGAATATAATTAAGGAGATTTAACTGTTTTTTTTCTCTGAAAGGACAGCTGGGAAACCGGCTGGTACTTGGTAGATTTCTCTCTTTTGCTTTAACAGATACCTAAGCTCCACGAACAGAACAATGGCTGGGAAAAATCATATCGCTAAAGCTGTTGCCCCCATTACAGCTTCTGTCTCAGTCCAGACAGAGGTCCTAATGCCAGTTGAAGGACCGGTTCCATGTGCAGGGTGCCTGCATGCTGAAGCTCTGAGGAAACAAGTGGAGGAACTCAGAGAGGAGGTGGCGAGGCTGAGGAGCATTCAAGACAGTGAGAAGTACATTGATGAGATGCTTCTTGCAGCAACCAAGCTCTCCAGCAGAGAAGAAGATGGGTGCCAACAGAATGTCGATGGTTGGACACAAGTCACCAGGGCCTGCAAAATCACCAAGCCAACTTCTCCAGCCCTTGAATTGAAGAACCATTATGCAGCCCTGGAAGTGGAGGAGGTGAAAGCATCCCTGGAAAGGGAAGAACCAGAGCTCAAGTACCCCAAAGTTGCAGAATCAGTGACCACAAGGAAACGAAGGGGAGTGGTGGTTGGAGACTCTCTTCTGAGGGGTACTGAGGCATCCATCTGCCGACCAGACTTGATGTCCAGAGAGATATGCTGTCTGCCTGGTGACAAAATCCAAGATGTTACGTAGAGTTTGCCGAGGCTCATCAAGCCCACTGACTATTACCCAATGTTGCTAATCCATGTTGGAACAAATGATACTGCCAGGTATACCTCGGAACGTATCAAAAGTGACTTCATGGCTCTGGGACAGAGGGTGAAGCAGTTAGGTGCACAGATGATGTTCTCTTCAATCCTCCCTGTTGAGGGTAAAGGCCAAGGCAGAGAGGCTCGCATCCTGGAGATGAATGCATGGCTGCCTGGATGGTGACATCGAGAGCGTTTTGGTTTCCTAGACCATGGGATGCTGTTCCAAGGGTTGCAGAGCAGAGATGGCATCCATCTGTCCAAGAAAGTTCAATGCGTCTTCAGTAGTAGACTGGTTAATCTACTGAAGAGGGCTTTAAACTAGATTCGTTAGGGATGAGTGAAGAAAGCCCCCAGGTAAGTGAAAGCCCCCAGTTAGGTGATACATTAAATAACTTTATGGAAATGGGTAACAGGGGTAACATATGGAAAGCAGTGTGTATAAATGCCCGTAGCATGGGAAATAAGATCCCTGATGTTGAAGCTTTGGTGGGATTGGCTGACTTGGATTTAGTGGCAGTTACAGAAACATAGTTCACAGAAAACCATGATTGGGATGTAACTATACCTGGCTATACTTTATTCAGAAAGGACAGGGTAGGAAGAAGGGGAGGAGGAGTGGCACTATATGTAAAAACTACTATTAAAACTTTGGAATTACAGAGCTTAAAAGGGAGAGGGGAGGCATTGTGGGTTAAACTAGAAAGAAGGAAAGAGAAATCTATTTACATTGGTGTGATATACAGACCTCCCTCACAAGAGGAAGAGGTGGACAGAGAGTTAATTGAAGACATGCGCAGCATTGCTAGGAAAGGGGAAGTGCTACTGATAGGAGATTTCAATATGCCAGATGTTGATTGGCACATTCCTGCTGCAGTATCATCTAGAAGTAAGGAGATCCTGGATTCTCTACAGGGAGAACTATTCAGGCAATTGGTAACAGACCCCACACGTGAAGGGGGCCATACTGGACTTGGTGCTTACCAATGGTGAAAGTGTTTCTGATGTTGTAGTGGGAGATCATTTTGCATCCAGTGATCATCAGATGGTGTGGTTCAGTATTAGGACTAGGGCTGTTAGAATCCATTCAAAGGCAAGGATCTTAGACTTTAGGAAGACTAACTTTGCGAAGATGGGCCAATACCTCAGGGAGTCGTTAGTTGGATGGGAACAGCTGAGGGATGTAGAAAAACAGTGGGAAAAACTGAAAGGGGATATTTTAAGGGCAACCAACCTTTTTCTTAAAATGGTAAATAAAGGTAAAAGGAAAAGGAGACCGCTATGGTTTTCGAAAGAAGTAGCTGAAAAAGTGAAGAAAAAGAGGGAGGCCTTCATGAAATACAAGAGATCACAGAGAGAGGAAGACAGGCATCTGTATTTGGAAAAACTTAGAGAAGCTAGCAAAGTAGTCAAGAAGGCAACGATTCAAAAGGAGGAGGAAATAGCCAATGCAATAAAATGGGGGGATAAGACATTTTTCAGATATATTAGTGAGAAGAGGAAGGGCAAAAGTGGTATTGTCAGACTAAAGGGTGCAGGGGAGGAATATGTAGAAGCTGATAAGGATAAAGCGGAATTGCTTAACAAATATTTTTGTTCTGTGTTCACAGATGAAGAAACAGGAGCAGGACCTCAGAAAACACCCACAAATAGGAACAGAAGCAAAGGACATCTTGAGCAATTTTCAAAAGGCTGTGTTCGTGAGAAACTATCTCAACTTAAAGTAGACAAAGCGATGGGACCGGATGGGATACACCCGAGAATACTGAGGGAACTTGGGGACGTTCTAGCAGCTCCACTGACTGACCTTTTCAATGCCTCGTTGGAGTCGGGAGTGGTGCTAAAGGACTGGAGAGAGGCTCATGTGGTGCCTTTACACAAAAGCGGAAGTAAAGATGTGGTTGAAAACTATAGGCCGGTTAGTTTAACTTCGGTGGTGAGTAAATTATTGGAAACGCTGCTGAAAGAGAAAATAGTGAGGTTTCTGGAGTCCAGCGGATTACAGGATCCAAGGCAGCATGGATTCACCAGAGGCAGGTCTTGTCAGACAAATCAGATTGATTTCTTTGAATGGGTGACCAGGGAGTTGAAGCGAGGGAGAGCCCTAGATGTGGTGTATTTAGATTTCAGTAAAGCCTTTGACACTGTTCCTCACAGGCGACTTATAAACAAACTGAGCACCCTAGGGATGGACCCTAAAGTTACTGCTTGGGTTAGAAAATGGTTGGGTGGGAGGCGACAAAAGTACAAGTAAATGGAGCTTACTCTGAGGAGAAGGATGTTATCAGTGGTGTGCCCCAGGGATCTGTCCTTGGTCCGATTCTTTTTAACATCTTTGTTAGTGATATAGCGGAAGGGTTTTCAGGTAAGGTTTGCCTCTTTGTGGATGATACCAAAATCTGCAATAGAGTAGACACCCAGGAAGGGGTAGATAACATGAGAAGGGATCTAGCTAAGCTTGAAGAATGGTCTAGAATTTGGCAGCTGGGATTTAATGTTAAAAAATGTAAGGTCATGCATTTGGGCTGCAGCAATCCAAGGGAGCAATATAGTATAGGGAGTGAAGTACTTTTGTCCACTAAAGAAGAGCGGGACCTAGGTGTGGTTGTGTCTGATGATCTTAAAGTAGCTAAACAGGTAGAAAAGGCGACGGCAAAAGCTAGAAGGATGCTTGGGTGCATACGGAGAGGAATGGCTAGCAGAAAAAAGGAGTTGATAATGCCTCTGTATAAGTCTTTGGTGTGATCTCATTTGGAGTATAGTGTGCAATTCTGGAGACCGCACCTTCAAAAGGATGTGAACAGGATGGAGTCGGTGCAGAGGGTGGCTACTAAAATGATTAGTGGTCTTCATTATAAAGCATATGAGGACAGACTGAAGGATCTTAATATGTACACATTAGAGGAAAGGCGGGATAGAGGTGATATGATTGAGATGTTTAAATACCTCCGTGGCATAAATGTTCAGGGAGAGAGCCTCTTTCAATTGAAAGCAAGTTCTGCTACGAGGGGACATGGGATGAGGGTGAAGGGAGATAGATTCAGGAGTGATATGCGGAAATATTTCTTTACGGAAAGAGTAGTGGATCCATGGAATAGTCTCCCAGTGGAGGTGGTAGAGATGAGGACAGTAACTGAATTCAAAAAAGCATGGGTCAAACACAGAGGATCTCTAAAGGTAAAAAGGGGACTGTTGTAGTTGTTATGGAAGGGCAGACTAGATAAGCCATGTGGTCTTTTTCTGTCGTCATATTTGTATGTTTCTATGAAACTGCATACACTACCATGATATCTGGATTTCAAACCAACCTCTGTAATCAGGTCTCAGGACTCCTGGGGGTAGGGTGGATTAGAACACTTCATCAGCAACATACACCATAACATCAGGGTGACTGACAGATCACTTTGATCAGGTCACAGGACTCCTGGGGTAGGGTGGATTAGAACACTTCATCAGCAACATACACCATAACATCAGGGTGACTGACAGATCACTTTGATCAGTTCTCAGGACTCCTGGGGGTAGGGTGGATTAGAACACCATCAACAGCACATACCATAACACCAGGGTGACTGATAGACCACTTTGATCAGGTCTCACGCCCCCTGGGGTAGGGCAGATGTTTTAACCTGCAAATGCATAAACGACCATAACACCAGGGTGACTGACAGATCACTTTGATCAGGTCTCAGGCCCCCTGGGGGTAGGGCAGATGTTTTAACCTGCAAATGCATAAATGACCATAACACCAGGGTGATTGACAGATTTATTTATTTATTTTATTGTTCTTATATACCGCACTCTTAAAAATCAGCGCGGTTTACATAGAACGGTTCTGTGACAAATAGGTTGGCTATTAAGCACTTACAATGAACAGGAAGTTAAACTTGGTTTACAACTGGGGGAACTATATACATCAGTTTCAATTTATCTACAGTATGTACATGCGTTGACAGTAACTCATGTATTCGTAGTTGGGCGTGAGATAGATGAAGATGGGTTGGTGGGCTGAGAGTAGTGCAAGAGAAAGAGGTGAGGGGGGCGCTCGTGAGCCCAAGCAATATGGCCACGTTCCTGTGAAGCTCCTTGGCCCTCTTCCTCCATCCTCTCAATTTGCCTGAGAAAATTAGCAATGTGAGTCTTCCAACAAGCTGTTTGGGAAACACTGGAGTAGCGGTGGTGTCTGATGGGTTTTTTTTATTGCTCCCTCGCCATTTAGATGGCGTTAAAATCGGCTCTCACATTTTTTTTTCTACTGATCTGGGAGGTCTGAGTGATGATCGTAGCACTAATGGGCAGATGTGATGTCTCTGCCTCGGTCAAGCTACCCTTGGATCGTTGAACTCCTACTTCGCCTCCGATAAAAGTTGTGATGGTTGCCTAAAAACCCTTGGGAGGAAAGAAATCTTGAGCATAAGCGCCCCCTGACTCCGTTGTTATGTTGGCGATTAAAATCAACTTTCAGGTACCGGTATGAATGCAATGAACTGCCTGCTGCCTCTGCCTTCGTTTACTAACTAGATCGTGTGTTGCCTGAGTACCAGTGAATATGGGCTTCCATATTATATAAGCGTCGCCATTATCCACTTAGCAGTGGAACACAGAAGAGGGCTCTTTTCTTGGCGGGAACATCGAGGTGAGAGTTCTGTGGAACGCAGAGAGCAGGAAACGTCATCAGAGCTACACTGCTGATATCTGTGGCTGGAACGCAAACAGGGGTACTCCAAAATGGCTGACGAATGCTGGTTTGTGTCCAGGACAGTGTGGGACATCAATAAGATGGCTGACTAAAAGGGAAAAAAATCTTTGAAGCTCCCGACTGGATTCTGCTAGTCGCTGCTGCACTGCATCGGCTCTGCTTCTACCCCAGTTCACAGTACTGTGGAAGATCTGCGTTGGGGAGCTTTCGTCACCGGTGACTCAGCGTTTTTTTGTTTTCTCTTTGGCTGATCTCACAGCTTAGGCTTCTATGTTTTGGCCTGGAGCTCCTCCATGTGGACATTGTCCGAATTGCAGGCTAGTTTTGTTTTTTTTTTTCTTTTCTGAAGCTCTAATTCCCTGCACTTGCTATGAGGCTGGTGTTACGTTCCCAGATTCCAAGTGGCTGATTTTGGAGGTTTTTGTCCTGGTTGCTCTGAATGTGAAGGGGCTTTTGGATGTTCTAATTGGACTAAATGAATACTAAATAAAGCAAACTAATTAAAAACCCATACATTCTTCCCTTCTTCCTACCACAGAAATAGCATCTTGTTCCAGTGAGTTCCAGTGAGCCCTGTGCCCTGTTTCCAATGGTGGCCAATCTGAGTCGTGCATGCTGGCAAGATTACTCAGAAGACACAGGTGATAAGATGTGTGTCTTAGCTCTCCTGATTGAGTCGCTTCTGCTTCTTCACAACTACTATTTAGCATTTCTGGAGCGCCATGTATGCAGAGCGGTACTGCTAATCTACAAGAGGTTGCCATCATATTGTGACTGTCCATGCCTGGCTGAGGTATGCTCCCCGGAGCTTACAGGCTAGCTAGTATTCCACATACGGATGATAGTACCTGGGCTGAGAAGCGGCTGGCTACCAGAGGTTCACCGAGTTCAGCAAGACCAGTGAGTGAAGGAATGACCTTGTACAGGCCACTGCATTAAATTTGGTGGTCATCTGTTTTTCCCAGGCACAGTTAGTTCTTTGTGCCCTCACTGCATATTGATTAGGGCACGAACTGTTGATGAAGTAATCTTGGGTCACACTGGCATCGCTGGTGGTTGACTCTGTTGGATGTTATCACAATTCTACAGAGAGCACGTAGTGAAATTGAGCTTGTGGAGAAGAAAGGGAGAGGTTCAGGATGGCCAGTCCAAAATCATATGCTTCTTCTCTCTCTAAATTTGCCAGGGCTGCTGAGTCTCCATCAGCGAGCCCCTCTTCTGCTTCTGAGGGAATCACAGCTTCAAAAACCGCTGCCTCTGGAGCAGAATCTCCAATTGCAAAAACTAATTTTCTGGAAATTTTGAAAGAACTTAAGCTCTTCCGGCAAGATTTCACTAAGGCTGTGAGTGATTTAAGGATGGATATTAAATCCTTGGATGATCGTGTCACGCAAACTGAGATCAATATCGGGGAGCAGATGGATTCTACGGTGGCTTTTCAATCTAAAATACACAAGCTAGACCTTCTTACAAAAGATCTTAAAGAGAGACAAGACGAATTGGAAAATCGCCAAAGATGTAATAATATAAGAGTGTTCGGGCTTCCGGAACAGGATGCAGAGCGAGAAAATACCATGGCTCTAATACAGGAGCTTTTTGCCCTGTGTGTTCCAAACACACCCATTCCGGTGCGTGTAGAGAGAGCACATCGGAGTTCTGGAGCTCGGAGGTCTTCTGGATCTCAGCCTAGGGCAGTAATAGCCTGTTTTAGTTTTTTTGAAGATAAAGTTGCCTTAATGAGAAGTCTCCGGGGAAAACGCTCGGTGGTTTTTCGAGGCCAGGAAATCCAGATATACCAAGACCTTTCTCAATATACTCTGGAGCGGCATAGGAGTTTTAAACCCCTAACCCAAGCGCTGCAGAAAGCCGCAATCCCATACCGGTGGGGGTTTCCCTTTGCTCTTTTGTTTGAATGGAACAATGGTGCACAAAACATTTCGGAGTTGGCAACTGCATTGGAGTTCTTGGACATGATGCAACACAGAGAACGGAATGCGCGTTCGAAGAGTAAGAATGGGGACTGGGAGACATCTTTGCCAAAGAGACGTAAAGTGCCCAGCTCCCGTAAGACGCCCAGCGTTGATCCAGAGTCATCTCGTCAGAAAGAGATGGACACGTCATCACCTTCTTGAGTATCACATGTTGTTTATTTGCTATAGTAGGATTTACTGTGAAAGTAGGCTGCATCTGTTAGTACTGGGTTAGAGTCCCATCCATCATTACCGTTAGAACTGAGGGTCAGGGCCTGGTGGGTGGCTTAGCAGGGGAGGAGGGTAGGGTTTGTGGTTTCCAGGTGTAGAGGGGAGGCTAGAAGTAGGAGTTACATTGAAGCTGAATGTTGCATCATGGGGTTGCCTTTCTTAGGAGGGCTTATATTTTGCTTGAGGGGATGGGGGGGAGGGTGGCGGGGTTATGTCTGCGGACCTGTGCATAGCGCCTTCTCAATCGTCACCGATAGTGTCGTGCTTTGGAGGATGTTTTTGTGCCTGGTTTACATATTGTTGCTATAGGGAGTGGGGGGGTGGGGAGGGGGGGAGAGAGGTGGAGGGGGAGGGAAGGGGGAGGGGTGGAGGGAGGGGGGAGGGGGAGGGAGGGGTGGGTGGGGGGATGCCTGACTCCTGCTATATACAGCTAATTTTGAACTTGGGGGTTAGGTTTTTGGTGCTATGGTTTTTCTGGCAACTGGGGGAGAGAAGCTTTTGGGAGAGGGAGGTTGCTCATCCCGGATTAGTGGTTTTTTTCACTGCTTGGGAATGGTTAGGGCACTATCTTGGAATGTACATGGGTTAAACAATCCATGTAAGCATAGGAGGGTTCTAGATCAGCTGTGTCGGGAGAAAGCCGAGATAATTTTTCTGCAGGAAACTCATTTGTCCCTGCAAGACCACTTCAATTCTGCTAGAGGTAGATTCCCACAGATCTTTATGGCAAACTTCTCCTCTAGTAAGAGGGGGGTGGCGATTCCACTTTCTTCTAATTGTCATTTTCAGCTCATAAATCAATTTATAGATCCGGAGGGTCGTTTCCTATTGGTAGTGGGTTCTCTTAATGGGCTCACTTTGACGTTGGTTAATGTTTACCTTCCTCCGTCTTCAGTGGGGAGTGCATTGTTGGAACTGTCAGTGGCGCTGCAGAGAGTGCGTCAAGGGGACTTGTTGGTTGGTGGGGATTTCAACTGTGTGCGTTCTGAATTGGATCGTTCTGGGTCCAGAATCTCTAGGCTTCCTCTGTTGAACATGTTGGAGGATTGGATTTCTAATTTTGATCTTTGGGATGCTTGGAGACACTTCCATCCGCTGGAAAAAGACTACACTTTTTTTTCCAGGGTACACAATTGTCACTCTCGTATTGATATGTGGTTGGTGTCCAGGGCTGTGCTTGATCGGGTGACACAAGCCGCCATTGGAACGATGGGTCCTTTGGACCATGCGATTATAACTATTAATATCACATTAGGGAATACGGAGTCCCCCCCCTCATTGTTGGTCTCTTCCTCGTGGATTGCTGCATAATCAGGAGTTCGCTTCTGCAGTACGGAAAGGGTGGAAGGAGTTTTTGGCTTTTAATGACTCTTCTGAGATCTCCAGAGCACTGGTGTGGGAGTCCGGAAAGGCCGTTTTACGGGGGCAGCTTATTTCTTTATCCAGTGCCTTCAAAAGGAAAAGGGAAGCTAGGCAGAATGACCTACAGCGCGAGATTGCGGATTTAGAGAAAATACATAGGCGTACAGGGGGGGCGTAGTATGGCAGATGATTTGCCGGTGCTCTTGACTTTGAAGCTCCCACAGAGGAGATGGGCAATGACCTTGCCAGGCAAGGAACAGGACTTTTGGTTAGAAATTTATTATTTTGGCATTTGGATTGTAGCGGTTTGGGGCTTCCTCTTTACGTTCCATTTCCAATGTGGTTTGAGGGCTTAGTCCCTTTTCCTCTGTCTTATTTTCTTCTTCTTCTTCTTCTGCTTTTGTTTTTTCTTGTTTTTATAGGCTTATCCCTTTACCGTTTTTTGAGGGGTTAGTAAAGGGGGGTTGGTGGGGGAGTCAGGGGTGGGGAGGGGTGGGAGGGGTCGCGGAGGGGTAGAGGGAGGGAATTCAAGGAGGGGGAAAATGGAGTAGTGTTTGTTGGGCTAGTCTCCTTGAGGGTTGTAATCACCCACCTTTGAGGCGTAGTTTGAGGGGGTAGGAGGGGGGAGGTACTTATTTGAGCCTGGTACTTATTTCAGTTGCATACCTTCTTCTTCACTAGGGGATCTTTGGCACGGGACTTGTGCCCCCCTTTATGATATTGTGGAAGGCTATAGGCAGGGCCTCGTTTGGGGTCACATGGGTATTATTATGGTTTCACCCTGTTTTCACTTTGCTTCTGTATTGGTGAGAGGGCTTGCTTGGGGGATGTTCTTAGTATGCCATGTACGGTATTGTTATGGTATTATGACTTGTATTTTTGGTGTCAGGACAGTAGTATCTCATTCAATTTCATTCTCTGTTGTATACTGCTTGAGACATATATCTTGTACCTAGTCATATCCACTTCCACTTTTTTCTACTTTTCTCTTTCTTTCTTTCTTTCTTTCTACTTTTCTCCCCCTGTCCTTGTTATCCTGTCTGTCATGCTTGCAGGTATATTTGGCAGGTATATTGGCAGGTAAATTGGCAGGTATATTTTTTTAGAAGCATGACAAGTATTATATTATATTATATCTCTCCTTATTGTTAATGGCTGTTCATTTGATTGTGGATGTTTACAGGATATGTTTGTACTCTGATTTTGATTTGTAATTCAAGGAGTCTGTATGTTTATTCTTGCTACTGCTCAATAAAATTTATTACATTAAAAAAAAAAGAGAAAGAGGTGGTGTTTTAATGCCTTTCTGAATTGGGCAAGATCTGTTATGGCTCTGATGGTAGTTGGGAGCGCATTCCAACAGCTGGGAGCATAGAACTTGAAGGCTCTGTTCCTTGTTTTCTTGGTGCATTTTGTTATTTCACTAGGGATTTGTAAGGTATTGGCAGCGCATGTTCTCCTTGCTCTGTTCACTGACATGGAGTGAACAAGGTCTGTTAGGGATGTGGGGGCTATTTTGTTGATGGCCTTGAAGGTTATAATGATTACTTTATAGGATAGCCGGCAGTTGATTGGTAGCCAATGTAAGTCCTTAAGGATCGGGGTGATGTGATCACTTCTGGCGGCTCCGCTCAGGACGCGTGCGGCAGCATTCATAACCAACTGTAGGGGGTTTAAGGTGTTTTTGGGCAAGCCATGCAGGATGACATTGGCGTAATCAAAATGGGGGGTAACTAGTGCCTGAAAAACTGATCTGAAGTCGTCTGGTTGCAACAGGGGTCGAAGATGTCGTAGAGTTTATATCTTGTGGTAGATTTGTTTGATAGTGTTGCTGATGTGTACTTTGAAGCTGAGCTGATGGTCTAAAGTAATGCCTAGGTAGCAGATGCTGGGCCTGCTTGAGAGTTCTGCGTCTCTTGTCTTTAAGGTTGGCGGGGGCGAGAAAGAATGGTTTCTGGTGACGAATAGTACATCGGTCTTGTTAAAGTTGATCTTGAGGCTCTGTGAGTGGAGCCAGTTTTATGGCATCGAAGCAATTTACCAGTTGAGAGAAGTCCGGGTTCTCAGTCCTGAATGGGGTGAAGAGCAGCATGTCATCCGCATAGAGCAGACATGAGATGTTAAATGAGCGGATTATTTTGCATATAGGTTGCATATAGATGTTGAATAGGAGAGCAGAGAGAGAAGAGCCCTGAGGTACTCCATGCTGTTATTGGAAAGGCTGAGAGGTTGTGGTTCCTCTCCGAACCTGCTGCCATCTATCGGTTAGATAGGATTTGCAACAACGCCATGCTGATTCACATATCCCTTTATCTTGGAGCCGAACTAGGAGTTGCTCATGGTTTACAGAATCGAATGCTTTAGACAAGGAAGATCTTGTCTTACTAATCTGATATGTTTTTTTGAAGGTGTGCATAAACAGGTAGACAAAGGTGAGTCGGTTGATATAGTGTATCTGGACTTTCAGAAAGCTTTTGACAAGGTCCCCCATCAGAGACTTTGGCGAAGCTAAAAAGTCCATGGGATAGGAGGCAGTGTACTATTGTGGATCCGGGAACTGGTTAAAAGATAGAAAGCAGAGGGTAGGGCTAAATGGCCAATATTCCCAATGGAAAAAGGTGAATAGTGGAGTCCCCGCCAGGGATCTGTACTGGGGTCCGCTACTTTTTGACATATTCATAAATGACCTGGAAAAGGAATAACTAGTGAGGTAATCAAATTTGCAGATGACACAAAGCTGTTTAAAGTTGTTAAAACCCAAGAGGATTGTGGAAAACTGCAGGAGGATCTGGATAAATTGGAAGACTGGGCATCCAAATGGCAGATGAAATTTAATGGTGGACAAGTGCAAAGTTATGCACCTAGGAAAGAACAACCCACACTATAGTTACAAGATGCAAGGCTCCACATTAGAAACCACCACCCAGGAAAAAGATTTAGGAGTCATCGTGGATAACATGTTAAAACCCTCCGCCCAGTGTGCAGCGGCGGCCAAGAAAGCAAATAGAATGCTATTATCATAAGGAAAGGGATGGAGAATAAAACAAAGGATATTATAATGCCTCTGTATCGCTCCATGGTACGACCGCACCTTGAATATGTGTGCAATTCTGGTCACCGTATCTTAAAAAGGACATAGAGTTATTAGAAAAAGTACAGAGAAGAGCACCAAATTGGTGAAGGGGATGGAAGCTACTCCTATGAAGAGAGGCTAAAAAGGTTAGGGCTCTTTACTAGAAAAGAGGCGGCTGAGGGGAGATATGATAGAGTGTATAATTAATGAATGGAGTGGAACGGATAAACGTGGATAAATTGTTTACGCTATCAGATATAGAAGGACTAGGGGCAAGTAATGAAGCTACATGGTAAACTATTTAAGACAAATAGGAGAAAATATTTCTTCTCTCAACGTGTAATCAAACTCTGGAATCTGTTACCGGCGGATGTAGTAAGGGCTGTTAGTATAGCTGGGTTTAAAAAAGGTTTGGACAAGTTCCTGGAGGAAAGGTCCATAAACCACTATTAAAAAGGGACCCAGGATATCAATGCTTGGCCTAGTACAAGCACTGCAGCACCTGTGTCTTTTGGGGAAACTGCTAGGTACGTATGACCTAGATTGGCCACTGTTGGAAACAGGATACTGGGCTTGATGGACCTCGGTCTGACCCAGTATGGCATTTCTTATGTTCTTATGTTCTTATGCGGCAGCAATGTCTAGGAAAATTAGAGCAAACCCTTGTTTGATGTTGTCAATCCCGGTGATAAGTGTATTGATGAGTGTGGTGAGAAGCGTTTCGACACCATGCGATTCCCTGAAACCGTGTTGGCATGGGTCGAGGGGAGCAGTAGAGTCAACGTGACCCTGTATTTGATGTTGGACAGTCTTCTCAATTATCTTTGCTAGCAGTGGGATGCTTGAAATAGGACGGTATGATTCCACCTTCTGAGAGTTTAATTTGGCATTCTTCAAGAAGAGCCTAATGGATGTCTGCTTAAGGCTTGATGGAAATTGACCAGAGGCAAAGGAGTGGTCAATGATTTTGGCTATTATCGGGCTGATTTCATTACGTAGTGACCTTATCCAGAAAGCTGGATAAGGATCATTAGGGGCAGTGGTGGCATTGATATGAAGACCCACATAAAAAACATAACAAAACTAATATATCACAAGATACGCACACTACGCCACTTAAGACCTTTACTTGAACCCACAGACTTCAGAACTGTCTACCAAGCCTTGGTAATGCCTCATCTTGACTTCGCAGATGCAATCCTACATGGTCTCCCGCAATCAACTTTAAATCCCCTACAATTGGCGATGAACACCGCTGCTAGAGTTCTCGAAGGAATATCAAAGACAGACCACATAACCCCAATTCTAAAAAGACTCCACTGGTTACCAACCAACGCAAGAATCCACTACAAGATACTAATCATTACTTTCAAAGCCCTAAACAATCAAGCACCATCAACGATCACCAACCTTTTACACACACAGACTCCCAATAGATCCAGAAGATCAACTGCTATAAACTCATTAACAATCCCAAGACAAACAGTCAGATACACTAAGGAAACATCTAAAAGAGCCTTCAGCATTCATGCCCCAATAGCTTGGAATGCACTCCCACCAGAACTGAGAGCCATAACCAGTCTAACACAATTCAGAAAAAGTCTCAAACACCACCTCTTCTTAAGCTATTTCCCAATTTAGTTTTGCACAAGAGAAATACTACATCCATACTCAGGTCAAGACAACTTCAACTGTGACTAATGTGTATAGACTACTGTATATAGTTACATAATGTGCATAGTTTCCCTTTATTACCAAGTTCAAATTCCTGTTACTTGTAAAATGCACTACAGTTTTTCTGAATGTATATGTTTGGTTCCATGTAAACCGCGCTGATGATAATAGTGCGGTATATAAGAGATGTTAAATAAATAAAATAAAAAAAATTGATGTTAGCTATGATGCTCTTAATGCCTGTATCCGACGGTGTCGAGAAGGAGGTGAGTTGCTTGGGTGGGTTCTTGGTGGGGCAAGATAGTGTGACTTTGCTAACATTCTTGGTTTTGGCTATCATGTAGTCTGCATAGTCTTGAGGGTGTATCGAGGCTGGTTGGGAAGATGAAGGTTCCTTCGTTAGGGTCTTCACTATGTTGAAGAAGTCATGGGGTTTGTTCAAAGAGCGGCTTAGCAGTTCGGAGTGGTATTCTTTAATTTTGGAGGATATTACATGTCGATGTGCTTGCAGGTGGGAAACGTAGAGGGTATGGTCAGTTGGGGACCTGGTACGTCGCCATTTTCTTTCTAATTTTCTCAGCGTTCACAGTGATGTCTTTAGTTTGGTGGTGTACCAGCTTGCAGGTTTTCTCTTTCTTGGTTGCTTATCCATCATATGTGGCTTAGTTTGAGTAGGTATGTGTGCGAAGGAACTCAGGTTGTTATTCCATGAGTTCAACACCTCCTCTAGGTTTGATGATATGGTCTTGATGTTGGGAAGGACATTTTTGATGATCTCCTCTCTGTCAAAGGGTCTAAAGCGTCTGGTGTTTGCTACTCCAGTTTCAGTTAGTTTTGAAGCTTTTTCTCTTTCTTGATGCATAGATAGTTGAAAACTGATTAGATTGTGGTCAGACCATGGTACAGGGGAGATAGTTATGTTGAACTTATGGTCTGGTCTGACTTCAGGTCGAGGGCTGAAGATAAGGTCAAGTATGTTTCCTTTTTGGTGTGTGGGGGCATCAACTATTTGTTCGTAGTCCAGGTTGCTGAGTGCTTTGAGGAAGGCTCCGGAATGTGTAATGTGTAGGGCTGGTAGGTTAAAGTCTCCGAGTATCCAGTTTGGCTTGCGTGTGTTTTGAGGATTTGAAGCTAGCTTGATTATAGTTGCCAGATCGTCAGTGGATGAGTGTGGGGATCTGTAGATAAGGTTAACAGTATTACAGTTGTTTGCTATAGTAATTGTATCGAGGTGAGTTGATCTGTTGGAACTGATTGTCTGGTAGTGGAGGTCTGTCCTAACCAGAATGAATGCACCGCCTCCTGTACGGTCAGCTCTATGGCAGGTGTGGATTAAGAAGTTAGGGGGGGTGAGGTGGTTTATGATGACTGAGTCTGAGCTGTTGAGCCATGATTCTGTCACTAGTAGCATGTCTAGGTCAAGGTGTGATATGAGGTCAGGGATGACTGGCCACTTTTTACGGACAGACCGTGCATTTATGAGGGCACATTTTAGATTACGTGGGTTTTGGGGTTGCTTGGATTTTGTGGGGCATAGAAGCGGTATGTGGATTAAGTGAGGATGGGAGTTCTGGGTGGGATCTGTTGGTGAGTGGTGTGTGTTGCTGTGGTCCCTCCTCCTTTGTCCTCGTATGATCATAATTGGATTGTGGTTGGATGCAGCGGAGAGGGAGCCATTGAGGGCATTACTGAGTAGGTATAGGATGTCTAGGATTATGCTGGAGGGGAGCATTTTATACTTAGCAGTGGAGAAACTTGTAGTACATAGTAAAATTAGCAATGCTTACAGTACACAGTAAAGTTGGTAATGCAGATACTTGGCAGTACAGTTGGTTGCAGTACACAGTAAGGTTGGTAATACAAATACTTACGGTGCACTCTAAATTTAACAATAACATACTGGTAAACGATAAGGGTTCATGGAGCACCGATGAGAGAGATACTCACAGAGTGGTAGACTTCGAGTTCAGGGCAGTCGGGTTGTGGTGTGTCTTAAACAGTGACTGATTCTGGTGGTCTCTGCAGTAGGCGAGCTCCACCCGGGGGATGGAAGGGAGCTCAGTTTCAGTTGTTGGTGTGGCCGCGGGATCAGGGCCACTGCAGGTGGTGTCTCTTACTGGAGTTGTGTGATTAGTAGAGCTGGCGGTCGGCGGTGTTGTTGGGGAGCAAGCTCAACCCTGAGGGAGCTCAAGCTGCGGACCCACTGTGTGGCTGTAGATCTCCCTCTTTTGTGTTGCTTAAGCTCCGGGTGTTCTTGAAGGTTTATTAGGACGTGGTAGGCCTCAGGCAGTGGGCCACCGCCTAAGGGCCACGCCAAAGGGCCCTCAGGCGCGGGCCCGCCTGGCACGTGTGCGCTGGATGGCTCTTCTTTTAAATGGTGCTCCTCTGCCCCGATTAGGCAGCTGAAAATGGTGGCGGGAAACTGCTGGCCCAGTCTGATGCAGCACCGGCTGCTTGATCCCCGCTTGGGAGAGCTGCCGGGTGCTGGGAAGGGTAGCGTGAAGGGACCCTTTGCGCCGGATGGCTCTTCTTTTAAATGGTGCTCCTCTGCCCTGATTGGGCAGCCGAAAACGGCGGTGGGAAACTGTTGGGCCAGTCTGATGCAGCCCCGGCTGCTCGATCCCGGCTTGGGAGAGATGCCGCGGGCTGGGAAGGGTAGCGTGAAGGGACCCTTTGCGCTGGATGGCTCTTCTTTTAAATGGTGCTCCTCTGCCCCGATTGGGCAGCCGAAAACGGTGGCGGGAAACTGCTGGACCAGTCTGATGCAGCCCCGGCTGCTCGATCCTGGCTTGGGAGAGCTGCCGCAGGCTGGGAAGGGTAGCGTGAAGGGACAGATCACATTGATCAGGTCACAGGACTCCTGGGTGTAGAGTGGATTAGAACACTTCATCAGCAGCACATACCATAACACTAGGGTGACTGACAGACCACTTTGATCAGGTCTCAGGACCCCTGGGGGTAGGGCAGATGTTTTAACCTGCAAATGCATAAACGACCATAACACCAGGGTGACTGACAGATCACTTTAATCAGGTCTCAGGACTCCTGGGGGTAGGGTGGATTAGAACACTTCATCAGCAACATAAACCATAACACCAGGGTGACTGACAGACCACTTTGATCAGGTCTCAGGCCCCCTGGGGGTAGGGCAGATGTTTTAACCTGCAAATGCATATACGACCATACCACCGGGGTGACTAGCACACCACTTTGATCAGGTCACAGGCCTCTTGGGAATGGGCAGATGTGTGAACCTACAACTGCATACACTACCGTACTAAGAGGATTTATTACAGACCTCTCTAATCAGGTCACAGGACTCCTGGGGGTGGGGTGGATAGGGACACATCAACAGCAGCACCTACCATACCAACAGGATTTATGACAGACCTGTGTAATCTGGTCTCATGGCTCCTGGGGGTGGGCAGATGTGTGAAACTGCAACTGCATACACTACCATACTGACAGGATTTAACACAGACCTGTGTAATCAGGTCTCAGGACCCCTAGAGGTAGGACAGATGTGTGAACCTGTAATGTCAGAACCTACCATGTCAGCATGCTGTTTACCAGACTTCTTTAGGCAGATCTAGGGGCTCTTGGGGTTAGGGTGGATTTTAACACATCAACAGCAGCAGGTACCATAACACCAGGCTGACAACTGGACTTCTGTGATCAGGTCCTTAGCCTCCTGGGGATAGGGCAAACCTCTTTGATGTGATAAATAGGCGGTATATCACGTGAAATATAAATGAAAAAAAAATGAAATGAAATACCTACACACAGCAGCATACACAGCTACATTCAGCACTGGATATCCCACAGACTGGTGTCTGTACCATGTTGTACATGTATGATGTGTGTTTATTGCTGGATAATGTGTTGAACACCTTGCATTGTGTGACCTGTCCCCATGCATTTACCTCATGTGGGTAGTCAGCAAGATGATTATACCGCCTCATGACGCGGTCCCATGCCCTCCTAACGCGACCGAGGTCCTGGCGTTTGGAGGAGCCGCGGAATAATTTATGCTGCCTAGTGCAGATCAGTCCAGCAAGGTGTTGCAGCTCCAGACGGGTGAAGGCAGGCTTCCTGGACCACGTCACCATTTTTTCCGATGCCTTGCTGACGCACGCACGCCGCATATGTGCTGCCACACCTCAATGCGCGCTGCCGCACATCATTATGGTACGCTAGCTACGTGCCCGTGCCACAGCCGGTACACGGCGAACGGTGGTGCCGTCAATATATATAAAGATTTATGCTGCAGACACACATTGCAGAGATGTGTCTGACATTTCTTACCACAATTTGCATATTAGGCATCTATCTTGGTGTTGGTGCACTGGGGTCTCAAACCCATCACCACTGGCTGGGCAAGCATTGTATTAACCAGTGTGCTATGCCTTTTAACATAGCAATGGCTGGCTACACAGCTACACCAGGTCATCTACACACACTTTCTGCTCTGCTTACCGGGCTAGTGTAAGGACACAGCTAGGGCACTTTACAGGGCACCTTAGTTTGGCCAACTGAGCTGAGGATGCTTTGGGATGTGCACACGGATTTCAGATCCATGTCAGACTGTTAAAGGCATAAACGGCTGTATCCTCGGACAGTTAGACTGACAGACACACTTTGTATACAGCTCACCAGCTAATCTAGCAATCTGCAGCCCACACCACTCTTCCAACATACCCACTGCATGCAACTGGCCACACTTTTGAACATATTGTCATGTGGTAACATTCTCTGATTTAATGATAATACACTATATCCTATCCATCCAGATACATCCATATACAGGCCCACTGGGGTATTGAACCCATGACCTCTCCCAATGAAGTCAGTATATTCACCATTGTCCTACACAACATTGGTTGTAACTACACTATGGCTAGCTACTCAACCAGTGCAGGTCACCAGACACTGTCTGGTGTGGCTACCAGGATAGGTTAGCAAGAAGAGTACCTATGATGCAATTCACATGCAGATCAGCAGTCTACATCTGCTTGCCAGATGTGTTTTTCACCTCTGCAGCATGTCAACTGGGTAGGGGGACCGGCGTGTGTGTTACTGGCACAGTTGAGCTAACTAATGACAGACTGTGGGACCAGCAACCCCCAGCCAACTGATGAACAGAGAGCCCATAAATATCACTTGAGAGAAATGCTATATAGCACTATGGGGGAACCTAGACATGCCGTGGTCACTGCTCAGTCAGGGTGAGAGTGACCTCCCAGAATGACATGCTGTGGCCACCCTGTCCATGCAGGTGGTGGTCGGGCACTACAATGTCCCAGACATTGCCCTATGCCCTGTGCAGATGCATCCTGCCCTGGCCACCCTGTCTGGGTCATACCCACAGTACCTTGCTCCTCTTATGCACATTGGCAGGCTAATACTGGAGACAGTGAAAGCAGTGTGGGCTCAGTAAGGTGTAGGCAGCTGCAACACACTAGATAGACATACACACACTCCCACACCTATGCCAGCATTGTGCAAATACAGAGGTTTTTGGCAGCCCTGGCCACCATACCAGTCCTGGGCACAGTGCAGGCATGGCTATGGTATGCAATACTATTGGGGTCACTCCCTGGGGTGGTAAACACTGTCAGAAACCACTACTGAGACACACTCCACAGATATCAGACAGGTTGCTATGATGCAGCTCTGTCAATAAATTGTGTTTAAGTTCAGATTTGTTATCTGCCATTAATCATAGCAACCTTTCGATATATGTGTAACATGTTCCCAAGTTTAGGGTGACACTGTTAAGGTATGCAAGTGCTAGTATTGGGAGATTCTGCTCTGCACAGGGCCCAACAGCCTGACTCTCCATGAGGCTTTGGATAGTGGAGCATGTGGGTGTGGGTGTTTGTGCCCCTGCTCTAGGGCTGAGTTGGCTGCTGCTCTAGGGCTGAGTTTCCCAACTCTGGGCCTGGTGGGCCAAACACTGTTCAGGTTTTCATGCTGTCCCTAATGAATATGCATGAGATACATTTGCATACAATGGGGGTATTGCATACAATTGCAGCACAGGCATATTTATTAGGGACAGCATGACACCTGAATGGTCGTTGGCCCTCCAGGACTGCAGTTGGGAAACTCTGCTCTAGGGATTGCACATGTTTATGGTGTCTGTGCCCTGGAGGGTAAAATATAGGTGTTTATGGCTTGTTTATTTAATCTGCAATAACAATTCTGTCTTTATTACCACTGGGTGAAATATGGAGACATGGTTTGCAGAAGCCACAGCTGGGGCTTGAACCTGTGACCTTCTGCCCCTGAACACACTGGCTGTGTGTACTGCACCACACTGTTGCCACAGAGGCAGTGCATTCCCGGGGGATACCATTAGCGTTCATTCGACAGCTCTTGTCTGTTGCACCGCACGGCCCTCACCTAAACAGGGCTGCCCCCTCTGCCACCAGCAACCCTACGCCACCATGCTGACATGCTGTTTTGCCAGTGGTGCTCGTGTTGCACAGTCCCAGGCCATCCAGTGTGCTGGTAGGCAGCTGCCTATGGTGTGTGTTCTCGGGTAGGGGTGCCTACATGGACATGCACACTTCCCCCCAGCACCACCATCCAGTGTTATGTACCCTTGGGGGTACCTGCTGGGTAATATCCCTTGTGACATTGTGGGACACACACTCGTTGCCATGTTGGACCCTCGTCAGTTGCTGTCTTGCTGCTTTACGGTTTCGGCATTCCTATATGACACCTAGGCATCTACCTAGTCTGAACTGTGCCCCTTCTGTACCACAGCATTACAGACCTGCCCAATATAGACGACAAAAACCCTGATCACCGCTATTTCAGTGTGGGATCATTCACTTTGTAGGGGGACAGAGCGTAGCCCCTTTCAAACATGATATCTTCCTTTTTACGCTTTGTTAGTAGTGTTGCTTTATGTTTATCATTAGTAGAACTATTAGCCAGCTTGGTTATGGGGATTTCAAATGTAGTTCTGGTCATTTTATATGTTTATTTGCCTTTTTGGTTCCTGCACATGTATCACTACTATCACTTTATTGGGTTTCCCTGCCTTTGCTGTACATTGCTGACTGAAATGGTTTCTCTCTCGTGCAAACGTGCCTCTAGCGCGAGGTTTTCACTGGAGCTAGTTTTCAGAGCTTCATTTCATGGCGTTAGTGTGCATGGGGCCTCTCCCCGCCCACTCTCCGCCCATTGACCCCTCATGTCCGCCCCTGGGGAGCCTTACTACGCCCTCTGGGGAGCATTACTCCACCCCACCTTAGTGGAACACAAGATCTAGTGCAAGAGATAAGGCTGTTGGGGTCACTTGGCAATAGTGATCATAGCATGATCGCCTTTGATTTAATTAGTGGAGGAGGGATAGTAAGGAAATCCACAGTACTACCTTTTAACTTTCGAAAGGGAGACTATGATAAAATGAGGAAAATAGTTAAGAAAAAACTAAAAGGAGCAGTTGCAAAGGTTAAAGACTTTCATCAAGCTTGGGTGTTGTTGAAAAATACTATCTTGGAAGCCCAGACCAGCTGTATTCCACGCTTTAAGAAAAGTGGAAGGAAGTCCAAAAAACTGCCAGCATGGTTTAAAGGTGAGGTCAGAGAGGCTGTTGTCGCCAAAAAAGCATCTTTCAGGAAATGGAAAAAAGAGCCAAATGACGAAACCTGGAAACAGCATAAGCACTGGCAAGCCAAATGCAAGGCATTGATAAGGCAGGCAAAGGGAGAATTTGAGAAGAAGCTTGCTGCGGAAGCAAGAACTCAAAATAAAGACGTTTTCAAGTACATTCATTGCAAAAAACCTGTGAGAGAGTCAGTTGGTCCATTAGATGACAGAGGGGTTAAAGGGGCACTAAGAGGCGACAAGGCGATAGCGGAGAGACTGAATGAATTCTTTGCTTCGGTCTTTACTGAGGAAGATGTAGGGATGTTACCCATGACTGAAGTGGTATTTAAAGGTGCAGAAGAATTGAAGGAAATATTGATACATCGGGAAGATGTATTACAACTATTAGATAAACTGAAGAGTAGCAAATCACCTGGGCCGGATGGTATACATCCAAGGGTGTTGAAAGAACTGAAATATGAGATTGCAGACCTGCTATTAATAATCTGTGAACTATCATTCAAATCATCTCTAATACCTGAAGATTGGAGGATCGCCAATGTAGCACCAAATTTTAAAATGGGTTCCAGGGGTGATCCGGGAAACTACAGATCGGTGAGCCTGATGTCAGTACTGGGAAAAATGGTAGAAACCATCATAAAGAATAAAATTACTCAGCATGTAGATAGTCATGGCCTAATGGGAGACAGCCAACATGGCTTTAGACAAGGAAGAATCTTGTCTTACTAATCTGTTATGTTTTTTTGAAGGTTTGAATAAACAGGTGGACAAAGGTGAGTCAGTTGATATAGTGTATCTGGACTTTCAGAAAGCCTTTGACAAGGTCCCTCATTAGAGACTTTTGGCAAAACTAAAGAGTCATGGGATAGGAGGCAGTGTACTACTGTGGATCAGGAACTGGTTAAACGATAGAAAGCAGATGGTAGGGCTAAATGGCCAATTTTCCCAATGGAGAAAGGTGAATAGTGGTGTACCCCAGGGATCTGTGCTGGGTCCGCTGCTTTTTGACATATTCATAAATGACCTGGAAAGTGGAATAACGAGTGAGGTTATCAAATTTGCAGATGACACAAAACTATTTAAAGTTGTTAAAACCCAATAGGATTGAATATTGTGTGCAATTCTGGTCGCCGTATCTTAAAAAGGATATAGCGATTTTAGAAAAGGTTCAGAGAAGAGCCACCAAAATGGTAAAGGGGATGGAAGGATACTCCTATGAAGAAAGGCTAAAAACGTTAGGGCTCTTTAACCTGGAAAAGAGACGGCTGAGGGGAGATATGATAGAAGTCTATAAATTAATGAACAGAGTTGAACGGGTAAATGTAGATCGATTGTTTATGTTATCAGAATATAGAAAGACTAGTGGACATGCAATGAAGCTACAGGGTAAACTATTTAAGACTAATAAAAGAAAATATTTTTTCACACAACGTGTAATCAAACTCTGGAATTTGTTACCGGAGGATGTAGTAAAGGCTGTTAGTGTAGCAGAGTTTAAAAAAGGTTTGGACAAGTTCCTGGAGGAAAGGTCCATAAACCATTATTAAGAAGGGACCCAGGATCTCAATGTTTGACCCAGTACAAGCATTGTGGAACCTGTGTCTTTTGGGGAAACTGCTAGGTATGTATGACCTATATTGGCCACTGTTGGAAACAGGATACTGGGCTTGATGGACCTTGGTCTAACCCAGTATGGCATATCTTATGTTCTTATGTTCTCTGCGCACCTTAAGGCCGCCGCAGACATTATCGCGTGATACATGACATTCTCGCACGGTAAAGCGCCATTATCATTCGATAACGTCATGTATCGTGTGATAACATTGCCGCTGCTACGTTAAGACAGTTTAGTAAACATACCCCTAAGAGTTATCACTTAATCCTGGAACACCTAAATAAAATCAAGCATATTCAAGAGGATATTATGTAATAGGAAAGATCTAGAGTCACTGCAATATAGAATAATTATTTTATTATATGAAAAAAATGCCAACTTTATTGCAAATATCAATAAAATTAGAGTGACAGACTACTAGCCAAACTTGAGTCTTTGTAGGTTATAATAATTTTTATTGAGCCAACAAAAACCATGATATAGTACAAAGACTTTTGAGACCATGTTAAGTCCTTTCTTCAGTCTGAAAACTCTTGCACAAGATATTTTGTGTTGTGCCAATAAAAGTGACACTTGGACCTCGATATCAGGGCAGCTCTATTAGGTGGTATCATTTTCATTTCAGCAATATTACTGGCAGGAGATAGGTGGGCTTCTTCCTTCCATCAAAGACTGAGGGGGGGGGGGGAGGGTTCAGAGCAGTTTTGGTGAGGAAAGGGAAGATCAAATTTGGTTCCAGAGAGATGGAAGGGGGACCTGGAGGCCCACATTGATTCTAAGGTAGAATGAAAGAAGGCAGATTCCAGTGACCCATTTTGATGTTTAGTGGTAGTAAGAGTGAGGTAAATCCAACTTGACTGTTTGTGGGAAGCCCAGTTTGGTTGTTTTGGGAAGAAGAGAATTTATTTATTTAAAACATTTCTTATATACCACCTTTCTGTTTTATCAAGGCGGTTTACATTGAACACAACAGAACTTAAGTTACACAGAACATTCATAGAACATTGTAACAATACAAGGTAACAAGTTATTTTAACTATTAGGTAGCATGGAGACCCAAATTGTTTTTTTTGGGAGAAGAGAAGCATAGAAGTCCTAGAAGTCAAGTGGGAGGGATATATGAGGGACGCAAATGCCCAGGATGGATGTTTGGGAAGATAAGAGGGAATGCCCCCATTCTAATTAGCCTTGCACTTTGGATCAGTTAGCACAGAGAAATTAAAGATGCAGAGACCATAGCAGTGAAAAGACTCCTGCATACAGTACTTCAGTACAGCTCTTTTAACAGATGTACACTCTGCAGCTGAATAATATTTGTGGTTTAGACACCTAAGATAATCTTATTATAAATGATAAAAAAATTAGTATGAACCCTGAAATATTTCTTTACATAGAAGCATAGAAAGATGATAGCAGATAAAGACCATATGGCCTATTTAGTCTGCCCTTCCATACCAACTACTAAGCTCTATAGTCCCTTTTTTTTCCTTTAGAGATCTTCTGTGTTTGTCCCATGCTTTCTTGCATTCAGATATAGTCTTTGTCTCTACTATCTCCAGTGAGACTATTCCATGCATCTACCACGCTTTCTATAAAGAAATTTTCCGTAAAATACTCCGGAGTCTATCTCCTTTCACCTTTATATTATGCCCCCTCTTTGCAGAGCTTTCTTCAATTGAAAGAGGCTCTCCTGTGCATTTATGACACAGAGGTATTTAAACGTCTCTCTTATATGTCCTCTCTCCCATCTTTCTTCCAAAGTATACATATTGAGATCTTTAAGTCTGTCCTCATATGCCTTTTAATGAAGACCACTGACTATTTTGGTAGTCATCTTCTGCACTGACTTCATCCTGTCCTGCGAATGGTGGGGATGTATGTCCAGGTTGGAAGTGCAACCCCTGCTATTCACAAGGAGCATATTCCATCTTCCTGGCTCCCCGCATGCACAGAAGGCTTGGGCGAGGAGCGCTGGATGGGGGCAGGAGGGGGAGTGCTGGAGGCACAGAGTGGGCAGAGGGGTGAGCCGACTCACCCAGATGTACAGGGCCTATTCTGATTAGGGCCCTGTACATCCAGCATCAGGAAAATGGATGTAGGAGTTATTCCTTCTCAGAGGTGAAATAAGTTCCACTGACGATGGCAATCAGGCCAGGTAGCCCCATCAAAGTCATGGCACAGGAGCAGGTAAGCCCCTGCTGTCTAATCCTGGTCCTGGCTACCCCCGCCGAGGGTCAGGCAGCAGGGAAAGAAAGCTAGCAGCGATGTCGGGCCTTCTACGCTCCTGCTGGGTGTCCCAGTGCCATGGCAACGGGACACCATGGCACCAGCACACCAGCAGGAGCAAAGGGTGAGCTGGACGGGCAGGGCAATGGACATCCCACACTGTTGAATCAGGGCAATGCCGGGCCATCTAAGTGCCTGATTCTGCAACCATGGGAATGTCTAGCTCCCGCGGTTGCAGATTCGGGTGCACTTTGGGCCCATCCATTTTTTGGATGCCTGGACGTGCCCCAATTAGAATTGGCCTTCACGTGAATAATCCCATTAATATATCTAAACCTGCATGTTTCCAATCCACCATTTCACATTCAGTGATGGTAAACAATCTATTTATGGTTACAAAAGTCATATAGAGTAACTTCAATCTAAACCAAGTATTAAAAAACGTAATACATTTTATTGGATCATTAAGAAGAAAAGCTAGAACCCTGTACAAGAAATAGAAGTGATTTAAAGGAAAGCTGGTGGAAATAAAGTAACTGGGATACAAACCCAACCCAGTGATCAAACATCAACAGGAATGCGTATAGTATCCATGTCCATGCCAATAGCACTCATAGGTCCTACCATGCAAGGAGAAATGTGACATTTCTGATGCCTCTTAAGCTATTAAAGAGAGGTATGGAAAACATTACTCACTTGTCTAGAAATGGGAAAAAAGAACTTCTGAAATCTCAATATTCGGCTCACAGGATTCAGCAATTGTAAAGTACCTGCCACCATGGGCAAAAGTGAAACCAGATACTTAGGGCCAAATGCAGGATATTCACTAATTTTGAATATTTGATTTGCTGCCGACTTCCATTGCTATCTGATCAGCAGTAATAGTCAGCTACTAACTGGAAAGCAAAACTATATAAAATTAGGAAGCCTTTGACCTGTCCAAACTTTATGCAGTTATCTACCCGATTAGAGGGCTGAAAATCGCCACTGACCAGGTAGGTGCTGAGACTGCCTCAGCCCCGCCTATGGACCCCCCCGCCCCTCGAATTATCTGGATTGTGCCAAAGCGATCTGTGAGAATATTCAGCAGCACTGACCCAGTTACTGCCACTGAACATCGGGCTGAGCAGGTTTTACGCAGTTAGCAGGACCCTCTAACCACATAAACCCTTCTGAATATCGGGCCCATGTATACTAATGCCCATAGTATGGACAATAAAGTTCCTGATCTAGAGGCTTTAATGGAAGAGGCTGACTTAGATTTAGATGTGGTCACAGAGACATGGTATATGGAGAACCATGACTGGGATATGGGGTTATCCCAGGCTATAATCTAATCAGTTAAGATAAGATTGAAAGAAAGGGAGAAAGGAGTGTTGTATGTAGAAAGTAATATTAAAGGAACAGAACGGCAAGGCTTGCAAGGCAAAGAAGAGGCACTTAGGGTTAATTTGGAAAGAGGGAATTAAATATCTATTTATATTAGTGAAATATACAGACATCATTCATCAGCAAAACAAATAGATAGGAGCTGATATTCAAATAGAGTTTTAAGTTCACTGGTGGCCAGTGAATGTATAACTTTGCTATCTATGGATTTTCAGCCATTATGGGGGTCATTTTATAAAGAGGTGCCTGTTTTTATCTGCCAGCAGTGCACGTAAATATTAATATTTTAGTCATTTACACATTTAAGGATAGTTTGTGTAAATGATCTCTTCTAAAATCTGTCTATGGGCGTCATTGGCATGGTGTGTACTTTCACTGTGGGGGTGCACATAGGTGGAGTGTGGGTGGTGAGAGCAACTACGGATGTTGATTATGCAGTAGAATATGATAACTTATGCATGCACTTGCAAAAAGAAGATTCAATCATATCAAGTCTAGGGCTGCTGTAAGTCATTCTCTGTCATTTACACTACTATATGATAAAGTCACGTGTTCATGTACTTGACCTTATAAAATAGGCATAAAATAAGCACATGAAAACATGCGCTAACTTGGTGTGACTTTATAAAATTACCCTCACATGGATGATATCAAGTCACAAATCCCTCTAAATGACATGATAATGTCCATATAGTAAAAGAGCAGAGGATGTGTAGACTGTGGGCAGGCCTCCAAAATTATCCAGATGGCAGCAATATTCAGCCACTCTGTCTGTAGTCTATGGAGGGTGTTTTCAATCCAGTTCTCAAGACATACCTAGCTAATCAGATTTTCAGGATAACCACAATGAATATGCATGAAAGAGATTTGCATAAAATGGAGGCAGTGCATGCAGATCTCTCTCATGCATATTCATTGTGGTTATCTTGAAAACCCGACTGGCTAGGTGTGTCTCACGGACTGAGTTGAGAACCCCTGGTCCATGATGATTATTTTAGAAGCATCCCAATGTGTAAATGCCATTTTTTTAAGTGCTTTCAAGTCAATGTTGACTCCTGGTGACCCAGCAGACCCTGGGTTTTCTTGGCAAGTCATAACCAGAGGTAGATTGCGAGGCCTTTTCTTCCAAGGCAATGGAGAAAAAGTGACTTACCAAAGGCCACAAGAGTGCCAATGGAAAATGAATCCAGATCGCTTGGGTACCAGGCTGTTGCTCTAACCATATTGACCCAAGATAGTGTTAGTGGCATTTTAGAAAGGATGTCCAAGTCAAATCTGGGGTGTCCAGAGCAAAACACATTTCTGGCTGCTTTTAGGAACATAGATGTCCCTGACATGGACATCCACAGTGGCAGCCATATAGATATTGTGCTTAGGAAAGCATGCGGTGGGGACGTCCATCTCATAGCATACATAGCATAGCAGAGGCGTAGCAAAATGAAAACATGAGCCCCCATTCTCCATCAGTTTTCATTGACATATTGTAAAATAAATGGGGTATTAATGCAACTCCTTCTTCATGCCCTCCAGATGAATTTAATAACATTGCTTATATTCTGTTTTTACAAAAAGAGCACTTTTCAGATGCCTGTTTGTGCCTGGAGGAGATATAAGCTTAGGCACGGCTCTGGGCGTCGAGGACATCTGTGAGATCAGGTACCCCAGCCATGCCTCTGCCGTGCTCTCTTTGAGACTCGCGTGTCCTCGCAGTGGGGATGTCCACAGACCCGGCTTCTAAAATGGCTCTGGAGATGCCTCTGTGCTCTATTCCCATTTTCAGATGTCCAAAGCATGAACAGGGCTTCCAAAATAACAGCCTACATGTGTAGGATAAATATTTTCCTCCCCAGTGTACAGAGATACAGTATACTGTCCTGAATAAGAGCACACATAAAAAGATTTCAGAAGAAGGTATTAAAAGGTGGAGAGCTCCCCTGACTTTTTATTATTATTGATATGTCAGAAATTTGCATTGTATTGGCCCAGTGAGTGCATTTATTTCCCTCCGTATACTGCATCGGTATTTTCCATTCCTGTTCGTCTTCTTTTATGCAGTTTTTATTAGGAGTGGTGATTCCATCATGAGGGTGACTCTCATGCAAGCAAATGTGTTACCATTATCCCCTCAGGAGAAGAAGAGTGGCTTTGAAAGTGAATAAATTGAGATGATTCACCAATTGTTTTACTGTATTGCCTTCCTTTATGCTCTAAAAAAGTCAACCTAGTTTCAAAGCAGCCTACTTGCAAGAACATTTCTAGAGAAGAGACAGCTCCCGGCTCTGAAATATAGCTGAAGTTGGGGGTTTATGATCTTATTTCATTTATCAACTAACTGCAAGCAATTGTGTGCATACCACAGATACAATACAAAGAAACAAGTAGAAATAACATTTTGTGACTTTAAATTAATTTCTTCTGATCAGTCAAGGGTGTCCAAAGAGCTTGTCTTCTAGCATTGTCATCCATTTTGTAGATTTATGAAGGGCCTTTGTTCAGAGCAACACTGGTTATTCATGCAGCCTCCAAAATAAATAAACACAAAAGTACTAGGAATTCATGTCAAAGCAATTCTTATTAAACTGCTGTATGCGTTTATCTTGAGCCACCATCATAGGATTTTTCTTTGGGAACCAAGGGCTGCTTTTATTAAAGCCCACTAAGGATTTGCACTTAACGTGTGAAACAAATGCAGGTTAAGTGCGAAGCATTGTGCCCAGCAGTTAACGTTGGGACCCGAATGGTAGCGTGCACTTCAAGAAGGTGGGTTGAGGTAATGACTCACATAGAGGTGTCGTTAGGTGAACTCCTGTTAAGAGTAGGGTTGCCAACTGGCTCCAGATGCGCCCGACAGGCTCGATCCAGTCCTGGGTTTACCCCATTGCATGCAGGGACATGTAGTCTTGCTTTTCTTATGGAATGCAATGGAAAAATCAGAACTACATGTCCCTGCATGCAGTGGGGTAAACCTAGGACTGGATCAAGTGTGTCGGGCGCATCTGGAGCCAGTTGGCAACCCTAGTTAAGAGCTACATTGCCGCTGAGTGCATGGCAATTATCCTGGACTACAAGTAATGCATGCTCTATTCCCACGTTCCATCTGTTCTCTGCCCATCCCATGCTGGGAAAATATCATGTGTTTTAATGTGCGGTAGCTGTCATGCCTGCATAATAGTGTTCCTGGCAGCCAGTTGCAGTGTGTTAGAATCAGTGGTGGGATTCGACTGGTTCGGCCTGGTTCGTGCGAACCGGTTCCTGCCACAGGCCGCATTCACCAAACCGGGCCAAAAACAGCATCCCGATGCCAGCACTGCACTGGTGGGAATCCCCCGATGCCATCAAACCACTGGCGGGTGGGGGGGGATTGGGCCGCTGGGCCACCATTGAATTGCTGTTCTGCAGTGGCCACCGGCGCCCCGAGTGTGTGGCGCTGGCAATGCAAATGCATACCATACTGCCACCCGTTTGGCTCCTTCAGTGGCGGGATCGATCTGAACCATTCCTAGTCGGATTGAATTCCACCACTGGTTAGAACGCATGTTAACCAGTTATGGGACTTTAGTAAAAAGGGCCCATAGTTTTTTGAATGTTATGTTTGAGGTGAATATTTATTTACATTCTCTTATATACCACGCTATTCTGCATCAGTGTGGTTTATATTGAACAAACTGAAATTACATTGAACAGGGCATTATAACTTGGAGATAACTATTTTACAGGGAACATGGGCTATGGAGGGTTAAGTGGCTTGCCCAAGACCACAAGGAGCACCCGTGGGACTAGAAATCCCAGTCCTTCCGGCCCAAGGTTGCTGTCCTCTAGTGGGATTTGAACTCCTGACCTTCTGGCCTGAAGTACCTTGCCCCAACCACTAGGCCACTCCTTCACAAATAATAGCTCATAGAGTTCTAATGAAGACCAGTAGAACTGGGGCTCTAGATGGACAAACCTTCAGAACATCAGAAGGGTGGAATTCTTTGTTTAAACAAAAATCTATAATCTGACGCACATTTTGCTTCTTCAGTTTTAGGACATTTCCTTACAATTAGAAAAATAACATACTAGATTGGGCTAAAGGAAGACCAAAGGGCCCTTTTACTAAAGGGCGCTATGGTGTTGCATCTAATGTGGAAAATCTCTGAAACAATGGCATGTTAGATGCAACATCTCCGCATTAATTGTCAGGGGTGTGGAAAGCATTTCCCTGGCAGTTAATGTGGAGCCCTGTCCCATAGTGTGTGTGGTGCTAACGCAGGTGCACCTAACGCCACCTTTTGAGGTAGCGTTAGATGATCCTCCCCAATGCAGTTAGCTTGCAGTATGAACTCTGTACTAACTGCACAGGGCACACCATGCCCACCCTTCTCCCCTAATCCACCCATTTGTGACCCTAACATGAATTAGACAGCATGGGAATTGTCCAATGCCATCGTGGCCCTGCACTAGCTGGCAACACATGTCCCAGTACACATTCAGCATGCGCCAGAACATGCATTGTCTGATGAAGCCTTTTAGTAAAAAAAACCCCAAAAGTCCCAACTTTATCAGCATGATATTGAGGCTTATGACCCTTGATATGCTGAAGCACACTTAGCTCACCCTCTTCCCTCATATTCACAATGAGATGGTTAATGGTTTAGTTGTATTCACTATACCTCTTTTAAAATACATGACTAAAACAAAATGAATTAAGGAAACAGAACTACAATCAATACAAGAAAGAGAACAAGAGTATCCTGCAAGCATGAACTTCCACCAACCCAGTGCCTACTGTCCCTCAAAAGCTAAGTCAAATAAATGTGTTTTCAAATTGGTCTTAACGTTCTCGAAGCATAGTTCTGAACGGGGATGAAGGGGTAAGGAATTCCATAGGGTGGAAGATGTAAAGAAGATGGCAGAGCATTTTGTGTTCTCAAGCTCAGCTTGGGAGATGGACTCAATGCTGAGATGATTACTATGAATAGCATGTAGAATCCCAGTTGGGGTGTGTAGAAAAACGAGTGATGCTAAGTAAGTGGGAGTGTCAGTATCGAGAACTTTATGTGTTAATGTAAGAAGTTTGAACTGAATTCGATATTGCTGATATAGAAGGGGGTAACACAAATATTCTGTTTATCTTGTATTGTAATTCAGGGAATTTACATACCAGCTTTCTGGATATCGTAACAGCATATATAGATGTTTGAATGCTATGCCTGCTATAGATTTATTCAAAGTAAATTGATACTTGCTTTTGTTTTCCTAAAACAGAAAAAGTGTATAACAAATAGGCAATAGTGCTTTGCTTGAGTGTATCAAGGTGATTATAATTCTCCTACTTCCCATCTACCCTCTCCTGGTTGGAGTGGCTGGAGTGGAATACATGCCATTAACCCCCAACTTCAGCTATATTGACTGACTTGAAAATTTGGGCAGCACAGAAGTAGACTTGAGAGGAAAGGAAAAGAAAATGCAGAAACTTAACACTCAAGGGAAAAAAGTTGATATAGCTAACTGATACTTGATTCAGATTCAAATAACTTCATCAGCATGACAATTCTACAAGGTGATACAAGTGGAGGGTGTTCTTAAAACAGTCCTAAGTTTGAAGACCAAACAATTTTATAAAGGCACATAGGCACCAGAAAGCAAGACTGGATTACATTCACAGACATTTAGGCCTGCTTGGAACAAGTATTTCATAAATTGCATACATGAGTTGTGACTCCACTCATGTCCCTCTCAAACTCCTCTCCCAAGAAACACCTATACCCAGATGACATAAAAGTGTGTGCATTCCTGTCACTGCATGTACCTTTACAAACATAATCCCTGGTGTAGTTTTATAAAACCCCTTTAATGCAACTTAAAAGATTTTTACTCACTAGAACTCCTTATAAAATTACACACACTCCCCAAGAGATTAAGGAGAAAGGCAAAATATTTTATAAAAGAGTAAGTATAACAGTAAAATAAAATTCCAGAGCACAGTGAGGACAATAACAAGGGTGATTCGCAGGTTTTGGCACTGGTCCATTTTGTCTCTCTCAGTATTGAGACAATGAATAGCATCTTAGCATTTATAAGGGATAAAGATGTGAAGAATTTATTAAAATTCAGGTAACTGGTTTTCATTATGTAGCTTTCAGATATCCAGGACTCACAGGCACTTACTCTTCATGTATGGGTTCCTCCCGGAGGAGATAGAAATCTCTACTGGGCCTCCCAGTGCCTCTGTCTTTCCCTTGAATCAATTAGGCTGCACAAGGCATGTGTGGCTCCCAGTAAGAGTCAAATTTTACCTGCAGCTTACCCAGGTTCAGGCAGTTACTCTAATATAGGAGCAATTTCATGAGGGGCCACCTTGTTTTAGATGCAATGTATGTGTCTACTTTAGGACTGTTTTAGCCACCAAAAGCTTGCATGTGGCCGTATATACATGTTAATGACCTCTTATAAAATTCTGACCAGTATAAAAGATCGTGGCTTGCATAATGGCAAGCACTTTGCTGATGGACATATGCTTGGGCGGAGTTGGGCAGAGCATGGACAGAGCACACAGGAACGCACATGGATTATAATTTATTCATGCTCTTGAAAAGTATAGGTGAAGGCACACCCTAGAGTTGGTGTAAATATCCTTTCCTTAACTTAAGGCACGATGTCTGCCACTTACACTAGTATTTTATAAAGACAAGTGGCTGCTTACTTGTTTCTATAAAGTAGACTTAACATAGGTGCCCCAAGCATTGCTTTAACTAGATACCCCCTTATAAAAATTACGCTTCACATGTCCACAACAACTATTTACAGCTCTATCTCAAAGCTCGCAACCCTCCCAAGCTTTCTCTTTCGTACTGGATATACTATTATATACATCACGACCTCAGAAGGCATTTACTTTCTCTCTCCAGCCCCTCCATGTTCTCACTCTTTGCGCTCATTCTTCCTGTACAGTACTTGACTCAGTCACATCAAAGAAACAGGAGAATAACTTAGCCACAACATAGAAGAACTCCACACCAAGTCCTGATAGGAAAATCAAGATGGCACACCTTTGCTCTGCCCTCTTTTCAGGGATTTCTCTCTAAGACCTCTATGTCCAGCTCTTTCTACTTCCTTCTGGAGGCAACATCAGTGTTCCTGTGACAGCCATTCCTTTCCCTCTGCTCTCTAGAGAGAAGGAAAAAGAAGCCACTCTTACCAGGGTTCCATTCCCTTTTTATAGGTTTTATGGTGTTGCCATCTACTGTTGCCACCAAAGCTTTTCATCTTGCATGCCTATGTTCTGTAGATAGTGTCAGCTGGGACTAGTCAATCAGGGAAAGAATCCATTAGGGATGTGTTCAGGGCAAAAGTTTTGCTTCATTTTATTGGATATTTTCCTGATTTTGGGGAATTTCTTGGTTCCTTTCACATATTCTTTTTAATAAAATGCTTCTGATGTGCATTCCCTCACTTGATTTGCAGTTTGTCGTGCTATTAGAGCTTGTGTGCATCAGCGATGCTTAACTGCTGGCAGGTTCTGCCAAGATGGACAGATCTCAGCTGAGATGCCAGACCGCCCATCTGGGCAGCAGCAGAATGGGACAGTGTTAGCAGCAGAGGATCACATTTCTGTGACAAAATGGCAACAACACTAGCATTACCTGTGCAGAAGAAAGGCCTGGCGATCTTCTTCTGTATCACCACGAAAACTCAATGGATAGTCACAACAAAACAAATTGCCCATGACAGAAGACACTCAATTGACTACTGGGGAAGAGCTGAAGATTTTTCAGAGTAAAACCAGCATTTATGACGTGGTTGGATCAAAGCTCTCTGAAAGTCTGACTGCTGATGTACTGAAGCTGCACATGAAATGAGAGTTAGAAACTGCAAAAATGTCTTACATATTGGGACATGGAAAGTACAAAGTACAAACTGAGGGAACTTGAAGGTGGTCAAGAATAAAATGGAACATATACAACCAAATCTGTTGGATGCTAGTGAACTGAAAAGGACTGACATTGGACTCTTTACATTTGATGATCACATGGTCTACTATACTGGAAATGAAAGACAAAGAAGAAATGGTGTTGCATTTATAATTAAAAAGAAACTTGCAAGAACTGTAATGAAATACAATGCAAGTAAACACTTAATTTATATTCATCTTACTAATCTGCTATATTTTTTTGAAGGTGTAAATAAGCAGGTAGATAAAGGTAGGTCAGTCGATGTAGTGTATCTGGATTTTCAGAACGCCTTTGACAAGGTCCCTCATGAGAGATTCTTGACAAAATTAAAAGGTCATGGGATAGGAGGCAGTGTACTATTGTGGATCAGGAACTGGTTAAAAGATAGAAAGAAGAGGGTAGTGGTAAATGGCCACTTTTCCCAATGGAGAAAGGTGAATAGTGGAGTACCCCAGGGATCTGTGCTGGGCCTGCTTCTTTTTAACATGTTTGTAAATGACCTAGAAATGGGAATAATGAGTGAGGTAATCAAATTTGCAGATGGCACAAAATTATTCAAAGTTGTTAAAACCCAAGAGGACTGTGAAAAATTGCAAGAGGACCTTAATAAATTGGAAGACTGGACGTTCAAATGGCAGATGAAATTTAATGTGGACAAGTGCAAAGTTATGCGACTAGGAAAGAACAACCCAAACTATGGTAACATGATGCAAGGTTCCACATTAGGAACCACCACCCAGAAAAAGAATTTAGACATCATCATGGATAACACGTTGAAACCCTCCGCCAAGTGTGCAGCGGCGGCCAAGAAAGCGAATAGAATGCTAGGAATCATAAGGAAAGGAATGGAAAATAAAACAAAGGATATTCTAATGCCTCTGTATCGTTCCATGGTCCAACTGCACCTCGAATATTGTGTGCAATTCTGGTCACTATATCTTAAAAAGGATATAGAGGAATTATAAAAGGTTCAGAGAAGAGCCACCAAAATGGTAAAGGGGTTGGTAGGATACCCCTATGAGGAGAGGCTAAAAAGGTTAGGGCTCTTGAACCTGGAAAAGAGATGGCTGAGGAGAGATATGATAGAGGTTTATAAATTCATGAATGGAGTGGAACAGGTAAATGTAGATCAATTGTTTACACCATCAAAATACAGAAAGACTAAGTGACATGCAATGAAGCTACAGTTTAACCCATATAAGACTAATAAGAGAAAGTATTTTTTCACTCATCGCATAATCAAACTTTGGAATTCGTTGCCGGAGGATGTAGTAAAAACTGTGTAGCTGGGTTTAAAAAAGGTTTGGACAAGTTACTGGAGGAAAGGTCCATAAACCATTATTAAAGGGGCCCAGGAAATCCACTGCTTGTCCCAATACAAGCATTGTGGAATCTGTGTCTTTGGATAAACTGCTAGGTACTTGTGACCTGGATTGGCCACTGTTGGAAAAAGGATGCTGGGCTTGATAGACCTTGGTCTGACCCAGTATGGCATATATTATGTTCTTACGAGGAATGCCCATCAACACAACTATTATTCAGGTATATGCCCTAGCAAAAGCTGCAGAAGACGAAGAGGTTGATCAGTTCTATGAACAAGTACAAGCTGAAATTGACAGAACATGCAAACACGATATCCTGATTGTCATGAGTCACTGGAACACAAAAGCTGGAAACAAAAAGAAGGTAGAGTGGTTGGAAAATAAGGACTTGGCAACAGAAATGAAGCTGCAGAAAGACTGATAGAATTCTGCAAGACCAATGATCTATGCATCTCAGACACCTTCTCCAGACAACACAAGTGGCAACTCTACACATGGACTTCATCCAATACATTATATGAAAATCATTATTGACTACATCTGTGGATGTCAATGATTGAAAAACACAATAACATCAAGGACAATATCTGGGGCTGACTGTAGTACAGATCACCAACTACAAGTATGTAAACTCAAGCAAAAGCTGAAAAAGATCAAGCCACTCATGAATGCAGCAAAATATGACCTTGAGAATATACCACTGGAATTTAAAGACTGCCTACAAAATCGATTTGCCTCTTTGGACAGAGCATCAGAAGAGTTATGGGATGACATTAAGAAAACTGTGCCTAAAGAAAGTAAGAAGTCTCTACAAAAGGTAAAAAAAGCAAAAGCAGCCAAAATGGATAACCGAAAAAACTCTTCAAATTGCCTGGAAAGACCAAGAAGCTAAAGCCAGTGAAGAAAGAGGCAATCACAGAACTCAACAGAGATTTCCAGCATGCAGCAAGGATAATTACTACAATAGCGCATGCAAGGAAATAGAATCAGAAATTATTAGAGGAAGAACAAGATCAGCTTTTCTAAAGCTATGAGAATCAAAGAGAAAATCCCAGCCTCGAATTGTAATGCTGCAAGATGCTCAAGGATCCATGTTGCATGATGCTGAGAAGATCAAGAAAAGTGGAGATCCCTGCTTGGGAGAGCACCGTCATTGTAAGCTCTGCTAACTTTAATGCTCTATTCAGGCATCTTCTTCTGCCTCTTTAGAATTTAACTTGTTATTTATATATGTTTCTTTCTTTCTATATTTCTTCTCTTTCCATTACCCAGCTCCTGCTCTCTGCAGTGCTTTGTTTCCGTCCTTAACACTTTATTACCTCTGTACTCTGACTACTATTGACTGCACAGTTAGGAGTGCTTTATCTTCTCCTTATTCTTTTGTAAATATTTAGGGCCCATTTTTCAATAGCAGTTACACGGGTAACAGCCCACGTTACCTGTGTAAATGTCTTAACCGGGATTTTCCAGAGGCACGTACATAGGTAGTGCCTTTGGAAAATCCTGGTTAAGTCCCTAACGCACCCGGATGCTATCTGCTTTGCATCGGGGCATGTTTGGGGCATACTGGGGCAGAAGAAAGTTGGGGATGGCACAAAGCGGGTAGCAGCGATTTTTGATGCTGTCCGCTTAGCGCTCTGTGCCTTAAAGATAGGAGAGGAAAACCCTTGCTTATCGTTAAGATGCTGGGGCTAAATGGGCAGCATTGAAAATCGCTGCTACCCGTTTAGCCTCAGCGGCTGCCAGCCTGTGTGGCCTAACCAGTATTTTCATTTCCGTTACTGCGTAAATGAAAATCCGGGTTAAGGGGATCGGCTGGCAGGCTATGCGCCGACACAGTGCATAGCTTGCCTAAATGAAAATTGGGTCCTTAAAATGTAAGTTTTTACCTTGTCTGAGTTTTACTAGGGCACTTCCTGTGGAATCTGCAGCTTCCATGTATATGCCATCAGCATTTGGCCAGTCCCTCCCTACCCCCTCCCCTTGCTGGGCTTTGTTCAGAAGCTTACTTTTCTGAGCACATAAGCAGCTGACCTTCCATTTGGAGGTTCCTGCTTGGGACAGCACCCTCATTGTAAGCCTCTGCTAACTTTTATGCTTTATTCAGGCATCTTTTTGTGCCTGTTTAGAATTTATTTATATATTGTTCTTCTGTATTTCTAGATTTTCAGTGTGTTTTCTATCATCTGTCTGTCCTTTACCCAGCTCCTGCTCTCTGCAGTGACATGTGTCCTACCTTAACACTTTATTTTATTATCCACCCACTCCTCTTCCCCCCACCCCTGGCTTAACTTTCTTTCATAGCCTTCCTCTGCTCATTGACGCAATTACTCAAGTACACCTGAATCCACCAGGACCTCTTCTCCATCTCTACCTGCACCTCCTCTGATTTACATTCTCTTCTCCCTCCCCTTTGGCTCCACATCACTTTGTGTTCTTGATGTTAACGCTTCCTAATCTTTTCCACTCATTGAAACAATTCTATGGCCCTACTTCTCATTTTCACTCCTTACTGTCCCTACCTCCGCTGCTCTTTTTTCTTCTGTGTTATTAACTGCCCTTGAGTTTCACCATTTTCTTCCTCTCATTCAACCATCTCCACTCTCACTGAGGGAACCTCACCCTCGCTTCTGTCGTGCCACCTCCTCTCTCTCCCATTCTCTCCTGCTCCTTCTTCTCTTATCTGAAGATATCAATCCCAACCCTGGCCCTCCTAGACCTTTTTCACATTCCCAAGGTGGATTAATATGTAACTTCACAAATCTGGTTCATATATCTCTCCTTTCTCCCTTTTCTTTCCCTTTTTCGTGCTCCTTGTGGAAGGCACATTCTGTCTCCAATAAGCTTGCCTTCATTCATGACCCCTTTATCTGTAATACTCTGCATCTCCTGGCTCTTACTGAAACTTGGCTACTCCCTGAAGACTCCACTTCAGTCGCTGCCCTCTGTCATGGAGGCTATTGGCCGTAGTGATGGTGTTGAGTTTCTACTCACTCAGTCCTGCCAATTTCAGACCCTCCTGCCTCCATCTAATTCCTTTGCTTCCTTCGAAGTCCATACCATTTACCTATTTACTCCACTACCTGTCTGGGTAGCTGTCATTTATTGACCCCCTAACAACTCCACCTCTACCTGTCTCACAGACTTTGACTCCTGGCTCTGCTCCTTTCTGAATGCATCTTCACCTTCCCTTAGTCTTGGGGATTTAACATCCACATTTGATGACATTTCTGACCCTTATGCCTTGGAACTCCTTTCCCTAACCATTCAGCCTCAAGTTGTGCTCTACTGCTCCTACTCACAAGCATGGCCATTGCCCTGACCTCGTTTTCTTCTGCAACTGCTCACCCTCAAACTTCTCTACCTCATTTCTTCCCTTATCTGACCATCAGCTGCTAATCTTCACCCTTAGCCCTCCCCCCCCTCCCGTCCTGATCTCACCTGATCTCCACCAGCATAAACCATGGTGGCAGGGCTGTCAACAGCATCCATGTTTTATAGCATTTAGATGGGCATGCACGGTGATGTAGAATTGACCAGAATACATTACAAATCAAACCCCAGGGCAAAGGAAACACTGCCGCCCAAATACATAGAATCAAACAAGAACACAGGCTCCTTCCTCAAATGATTAAACAAATCCCCAACAGCATTAGAAATGTTTTTGTTGGACAAGGAACCCCAGGCAAGAACTTCTTAACTGAAGGTTCACGTCCTTTTATTCAAATGCAGTAAAGCCTTTAAACTGCCAAAAAATCTTTTTCATGAAGAAAGTACTTAACTGAAACCACAGCGCTTCAACACAGTTCATCGGTGAAGGTGGAAAACAATGACACAGTCCTGTGTTTTGGGTAAACGACTTCAAAACCCTGCTTCAGGTTAATTTCCACCAACGTGCGCACATTGGTGGATATTAACCTGAAGCAGGGTTTTGAAGTCATTTGTGCATGCCATAGAGGCCGCCTAGAAGGGCTACACACGTAAGCACCAGAATCAAAAACATGGTCTCTCACAGTGACACGCAAGCACAACACACATTTAACCTGCAGTCACAACACACCCAGTAACCCACGCAACCAACATGGCACCCTCCCCTGTGACACTAGCCAGCTGCTACCTACTTGCCAACCTACTTCACAGTGCCCTCTCTCTCACTACCACCCACAACTCCATACCAGTTCTACGGAACTTAGGTAGAAGATGGTCGGGCACTAACCACCAAATGGCAGCAGAATCCAAAGTCACTCCTCACCCTCATCTACTCTATGTTACACTCCAACACACCAAAAGACCTCAACAGGAGGAATGCCTTCAGCCTAACAACTTGAAATGCACCCTCATAAACGCCCGTTCAGTGCAGAAGAAATGCCCATCATCACTGACCTGATAACTTACCACAACCTGGACATCTTACTGGTCACTGAAACCTGGCTGACCAATGACGATGCGGTCATCTTGAACCAACTTATCCCACCCAACTACTCGATACACACCTGCCACAGAGCTGACCGAAGGGGGAGAGGTGTATTCGCCCTGACAAGATCAGAGCTGCATTTCCAGCAGACCTCCTCTAGCAGCACCATACATCTCGACACCATCTCCACAGTCAATAAGCACAACTCCATCAACCTAGTCTACAGATCCCCATCCACCTTTACAGAGGACTTCTCAACAATATTGGATCTAGCCTGCAGCACACCAAACTGGATCATGGGAGATTTCAACCTGCCAGCACTCCCCGAGACCCAAGCAAATGCCTTCCTCGATGCACTCAAGGAGTTGGGCTATGAATAAATAGTCAATGTGCCCACTCACTCAAAGGGCAACAAACTTGACCTCATCTTTGCACCACGGACGGCCACAGACCCAGACCACAAATTTGTACTATCCATCTTGCCAGTACCATGGTCTAACCACAGCCTGCTGAGGTTCCAGATGCCAATACAGCCAGGACACAACAGCAGCCGACCCACACTCGATGGAAACGCAACACCAAGAACAAAATTCCAGCCTTTCGACAAAGAAGAGATAATTAGTAAAACCCAGCCTCTGCTCGGCCTCACAGACCTTAACCCCGAGGAAATGCTCACCGCCTGGAACGAAAGCCTTAGTGCCATTGCCCGCCAACCAGCGGCAGAAGCGTCTCCAAGGAAAAGGAAGGCAGCACCATGGTACTCCCCTGAGCTACGAACGTCACTCCACTATGTAAGGTCACGTGAAAGATGCTGGCGACGATCACGCTCCACTGCTGACCGGGAACCTACACCCTACAACTGGAAAAACACCACCTGGCAATCTCGGAGAGAATGAAGCAATACCACGCTGAACTCCTACAGCGCTCTCTAAACAAACCCCAGGAATTATCCCTCACAAAAGAGCCATCCCCCACACAACTAAGCATGCCACAACCACAAGAGTTTGCGGACTATCTTCAGTCGAAATCCATCCAGACTAACAAGACTATACCACCTGCACCCTCGTACAGAACTAGCCACCCTACCCCACTGGCCACCTTCTCAACACCATCAGCGAGAGATATTGAGGACACCATTACTGCAATCAACAGCACTACAGCCTCAAACGACCCGTGTCCAGCGTTCTGGATAAAAACACTACGCAAAGAGCTCAGCCCCTTTCTGATCAGATTCATAGACCTATCCTTCACGACAGGATCCTTCCCACAAAGCTTGAAACAAACCTCTATTAGACCACTACTAAAGAACAGCAAACTCGACCCCCAGAAGAGGGATTCTTATAGACTAATCTCGAGCATCGCCTTACTGGCAAAAATAATCAAAAAACTCGTCCAGCGCCAAATCCAACACCATATTGAGACCACTGCCCCCCTCGACCCGAGCCAACATGGATTCAGAGAACGGCACAGAGTAGAGACGCTCCTGACCAGCTTCTTCAACACCCTAACCACAGGTTTGGATAAGATAAGATGGGGTTATGCCCTGATTTTCCTGAACATTGCCACAGCCTTCGACTCCGTGGACCATGAACTGCTGCTAAGGCGGCTCGAAGAGAAGGGGATCCAGGACACGGCATTACATAGAAACATAGAAACATAGAAACATGATGACAGAAAAAGACCACAAGGCCCATCTAGTCTGTCCTTCCATAACTACAACAGTCCACTTTTTACCTTTAGAGATCCTCTGTGTTGGTCCCATGCTTTTTTGAATTCAGTTACTGTCCTCATCTCTACCACCTCCACTGGGAGACTATTCCACGGATCCACTACTCTTTCCGTAAAGAAATATTTCCACATATCACTCCTGAATCTATCTCCCTTCACCCTCATCCCATGTCCCCTCGTAGCAGAACTTGCTTTCAATTGAAAGAGGCTCTCTCCCTGAACATTTATGCCACGGAGGTATTTAAACATCTCAATCATATCACCTCTATCCCGCCTTTCCTCTAAGGTGTACATATTAAGATCCTTAAGTCTGTCCTCATATGCTTTATAATGAAGCCCATTAATCATTTTAGTAGCAAACCTCTGCACCGACTCCATCCTGTTCACATCCTTTTGAAGGTGCGGTCTCCAGAATTGCACACCATACTCCAAATGAGGTCGCACCAAAGACTTATACAGAGGCATTATCACCTCCTTTTTTCTGCTAGCCATTCCTCTCCATATGCACCCAAGCATCCTTCTAGATTTTGCCGTCGCCTTTTCTACCTGTTTAGCTACTTTAAGATCATCAGACACAACCACGCCTAGGTCCCGCTCTTCTTTAGTGGACAAAAGTACTTCACCTCCTATACTGTATTGCTCCCTTGGATTGCTGCAGCCCAAATGCATGGCCTTACATTTTTTAACATTAAATCCCAGCTGCCAAATTCTAGACCATTCTTCAATCTTAGCTAGATCCCTCCTCATGTTATCTACACCTTCCTGGGTGTCTACTCTGTTGCAGATTTTGGTATCATCCGCAAAGAGGCAAACCTTACCCGACAGCCCTTCCGCTATATCACTAACAAAGATGTTAAAAAGAATCGGACCAAGGACAGATCCCTGGGGCACACCACTAGTAACATTGTTCTCCTCAGAGTGAGCTCCATTTACTTGTACTCTTTGTCGCCTCCCACCCAACCAATTTCTAACCCAAGCAGTAACTTCAGGGTCCATCCCTAGGGTGCTCAGTTTGTTTATAAGTCACCTGTGAGGAACAGTGTCAAAGGCTTTACTGAAATCTAAATACACCACATCTAGAGCTCTCCCTCGGTCCAACTCCCTGGTCACCCAGTCAAAGAAATCAATCAGATTTGTCTGACAAGACCTGCCTCTGGTGAATCCATGCTGCCTCGGATCCTGTAATCCGCCGGACTCCAGAAACCTCACTATTTTCTCTTTCAGCAGCGTTTCCAATAATTTACTCACCACCGAAGTTAAACTAACCGGCCTGTAGTTTTCAACCACATCCTTACTTCCGCTTTTGTGTAAAGGCACCACATGAGCCTCTCTCCAGTCCTTTGGCACCACTCCCGACTCCAACGAGGCATTGAAAAGGTCAGTCAGTGGAGTTGCTAGAACGTCCCCAAGTTCCCTCAGTATTCTAGGGTGTATCCCATCCAGTCCCATCGCTTTGTCTACTTTAAGTTGAGCTAGTTTCTCACGAACACAGTCTTCTGAAAATTGTTCAAGATGTCCCTCGCTTCTGTTCTTATTTGTGGGTGTTTTCTGAGGTCCTGCTCCTGGTTCTTCATCTGTGAACACAGAACAAAAATATTTGTTAAGCAATTCCGCTTTATCCTTATCAGCTTCTACATATTCCCCCCCTGCACCCTTGAGTCTGACAATACCACTTTTGCCCTTCCTCTTCTCACTAATATATCTGAAAAATGTCTTATCCCCCCATTTTATTGCATTGGCTATTTCCTCTTCCTTTTGAATCTTTGCCTTCTTGACTACTTTGCTAGCTTCTCTAAGTTTTTCCAAATACAGATGCCTGTCTTCCTCTCTCTGTGATCTCTTGTATTTCATGAAGGCCTCCCTCTTTTTCTTCACTTTTTCAGCTACTTCCTTCGAAAACCATAGCGGGCTCCTGTTCCTTTTGCCTTTATTTACCATTTTAACAAAAAGGTTGGTTGCCTTTAAAATACCCCCTTTCCATTTTGCCCACTGTTTTTCTACATCCCCCAGCAGTTCCCATCCCACTAACGACTCCCTGAGGTATTGGCCCATCTTCGCAAAGTTAGTCTTCCTAAAGTCTAAGATCTTCACCTTGGAATGGATTCTAACAGCCCTAGTCCTAATACTGAACCACACCATCTGGTGATCACTGGATGCAAAATGATCTCCCACTACAACATCAGAAACACTTTCACCATTGGTAAGCACCAAGTCCAGTATGGCCCCTTCACGTGTGGGGTCTGTTACCAATTGCCTGAATAGTTCTCCCTGTAGAGAATCCAGGATCTCCTTACTTCTAGATGATACTGCAGCAGGAATGTGCCAATCAACATCTGGCATATTGAAATCTCCTAGCAGTAGCACTTCCCCTTTCCTAGCAATGCTGCGTATGTCTTCAATTAACTCTCTGTCCACCTCTTCCTCTTGTGAGGGAGGTCTGTATATCACACCAGCATTAAGCTGGTGCAGATCTTACCTCACGGACAGATGGCAACACGTATGCGCTGGCTCCAAGACCTCCAGTCCGTTCCGGCAGGAGCAGGGTGTACCGCACGGATCATCACTCTCTGCACTGTTCTTCAATGTATATATGCAGCCCATTTGCGCACTTACCCGAACATTCAATGTCTCATGCCTCGTATACGCGGATGATGTACTACTCTACATGCCTTTCTCAACTGACCATCCAGATTTCTCACCCCTAACCACCTGCTTCGATGCCATGACCAAATGGCTCCACACACAAAACCTCAGAATAAACTTCAAGAAAACCGAGGCACTATTCATCTCCAGGAACCCAGATTCTCCCCCCCCCCCCATGTCGCTGAAGGTGAGGGGAGCGGAGCTCCAAAGCAAACCCACGATCCGCTACCTCAGAGTCATCCTAGACCAACAGTTGGACATGAAGGCCCATATAAATAATACCGTTAAAGCAATATACCACAAAATAAGGACGGTCCGTCACCTTAGACCCCTGCTGGAACCAGAGGACTTCCGGACAGTCTACCAAGTATTAATAATCCCCCATTTTGATTACACCAACTCGATCCTACATGGACTACCAAAAAGCACACCGAGTCCACTGCAGCTCGCGATGAACGCAGCAGCCAGAATACTACATGGAGCAGCTAAGAGAGACTATATAACTCCTATCCTGAAACATCTACATTGGCTGCCGGTCCACTGCAGAATCACATTCAAGATGCTATTAATGACGTTTAAGGCCATCAATGGGCTTACCTCTGCCTCCATCAAGGACCTCATCACTACCACCCCCCTAAACAGAGTCCGAAGGTCAGCTGCAGCCAACACCCTGAACATCTCGAGCAAGATAACAAATTGCTCGCAAGCAACACGAAGCCGGGCCTTCGTGTACTATGCTCCCACATGCTGGAACGCCCTCCCCCCCAACATTCGCTCCATAACTGAGCTCACCCATTTCAGAAAGGCCCTAAAACACCACCTCTTTCTCCAGCACTACACCCATGATGGAAATGCCCAACAGCCGCCCACACGCATTCACCAACACTGCACCCTCGACCCAACAACAACACTCAGCCCCAGCCCCAGCCACTAAGACTCCAGACACACGTTATGCAATTGCAGATAGCACACAACCTTGTAGATAGCACACAATTTGTATATAGCATTTGTATATAGCATACAATTCTTTGTAAATAACCAACAAGCGGGCATGTTGCTGCCTGCCCCCACGGTCTCGACTGTATCGCCGGTGTATATAGTTTCTTAACTAAGTAGCTTGTTATGAGTAGCCTGTACATAGCTCCCCCAGTTAGCCAAGTTGTAAACCCTGTTCCCTGTAAGTACAATGCAGATGCCGCCTGCACTGTACAAATTTCTGTTAACTGTAAACCGAGCTGATTTTAAAGAGCGCGGTATAGAAAAACCTGAAATAAATAAATAAAAAAATAAAAAATGGCACAACCTGCTAGGTATGCAGTGCAGGTGCCTTTGTGGGTAACTGGAATGGGCAACAGTGCCAGGGTAGGAGCAATGTGCCTTGCACCACCCCACACTATATGTCAGGCAGATGATATCAGGGCGATGTCTGAACCTGAGAGTACATGTCAGTGAGCTGTATGAGGCAGGACCAGCCACTGAATACACCTCCCCGACCCCATGCCTCCCCCAAACAATTGCAGATATGAGGACCCTGTGGAGTAATGCCCCCTGTGCAGCGTGTTTAACCAATGACAGAGTGATGGGACCATTGGCCATGCCAACTGTACTTGGAGCAGTGTTGTAGTACAGTAGTTCAAACCACAGCTCACCAACCAGGGTTCAAATTGCACAGTTGCTCCATGTGACCATGGTGCAGATGCAGCACCCACCACAGCACAAGGTCACAGGTCAACCCATAGTACCTATGTGAGCTGTGTGGAACAGGAGTGTACTGCAGGGTGCCATCCTGTCAGTGGGCAGGCTAGAGCCATGGCTGGTGATGCATGTGTTTGTACATGGGCACATGCAGTGTGGCCAGTGATGCATGTGCCCATGCAAGTGTGGTGTGACTGATGATGCACGTGTATGTACATGGGCATAGCTGGTAATGCCCATGTCTGCATACGAATATGGCCATGGCTGCTGATGTGCACATCCATACACCCACTATCACACAATGTATTTGCACAATTCCCTGCAGATGGAAGTGGCTGTGGTACCCTGTAGAGGACATGAGCATGGAGGAGATCAACTCTTGGTTTGCTATGGCCCTGCTACAGAAATCTGACTGGGAACAGCAGAGGGCATCATGTAAGAGCCTATATCCAAGGGTACCCTGGCTGAGAGGTCAGTACCTGGACCTGACTGATGAACTGTGTGTGACCAAGTACCAGTTTGACCATGCAGCCATCCATGACTTGTGCAAGGAGCTTAAGCCCCACCTTGCTGCCCTTACCTATTGACAGGAAGCTGTGCCTATCCATGTGAAGGTGCTCACAGTCCTTGGCTTCCTGGGAACAAGTTTGTTTCAATCAATGCTGCCAACAGTAGCAGGTCACAGCCAGGCAGCTGTATCAAGATGCATCATGCAGTTCCTGGGTGCCTTTATGGGACATGCTGCAAACTAAATCGCCCTACTGCAAACATCACAGCAGAGGTAACAGGTGATGGTGCAGTTCCATGAGGTGGCTCTATTTCCATCAGTCCTTGGGGCCATAGACTGTACACATGTGGTCTTCAGGCAACTATGACAGTATGAGGTCACATACCATTCCATGAATATGCAGGTCATCTGTAATGCGCAGGATAAGATCCCAGATGTTGTGGCACACTACCCATGAGCCTGCTATGTCTCCTACATACTCAGCCAGTCTGGGATGCATACCGCCTTTGAAGGAGGAGCCATCTCTGGTGGCTGGCTACTAGGTAATGGGACACAGAAATTGCACCTTGCATGCTCACACAGGCCAACCCTGGGGATCACATGAACACAGCGGATTGTGAGGTTGTAGGCTGGCAATGTACTTCTCTGACAGGTGTGGACCGGTATGCAGGGGCGGGATGAGGGTATTGCTGGGGCATGTGCAGAAAGCACTTGTGGGCCACATGGGCAGAAAGAGCACCATAGGCAGTGAGACTCATTCCTGCCAGTCCAATACATGAGTGGTGGTGTAGCCAAGTGGGGAATACATCTACCCAGGAACCAATAGCTTGGGGTTTTGAATCCCACTGGCACCTGACCCCTGCTTGCATAATGCTAGGGACACCCAGAGGCTGCAGAGTCAGCACCGACCTGACAACTCTATGCATGAAAAGTACTGATTCCTAAAGTACTGCATGGGGACAAATCACAATCAGTCACAGAAAAACCTTTACATATAACAAAACTACACACAAATGACAATAATGAAATAAGTCCATGACTCTATTGGGACTAAATCCTCCATAATACAGTTCTGCTCCAATAAAAGCCCCTAAGAGATAAGACAAAACTATTCCAACAAATGGTTCCAATATAAACATTGAAACAAGGAGAAAAGCTCCCTCAAAATGGCTAGAAATTAATCTTGCCCAAAGGTGAAAGTGCCATCAAAAACCAAAAAACTCCCTGAATCAGGTACTATGTATCACAAAATATTATGAACCACTGAAGTAACCAATTGCAGATTCTCATTTTTGCAGTTGTCATCTTTTCCCCTACAAAATGATTTAATTTTATGTAACTCATGAAATCCTTTGTTCAGGCAACACTCATGTCAGGTTACATTTAATAGGCACCCAACCAATCAAATTTGCTGAAGGCTAACATCTATGGTGTCACAGGTCATACTCTTTGCTTGGTTCAGGAGCGAGTTCTAAAGTGCCCAGTGATATCAGATGCCAAAGCTAGCAGGCAATCAATCCTGACACGATGAACAGCAGCCCCTGATGAAGCCTTTGGCGAAACTGAGATCTTCGTAGGCTGTGAGATGTGAGGCCCTCGAGAAATGCAGTCTGGCTTTTGCAGCTACATAGAATATTGAATGGACATAGAAAGTGAGGTCATATTGTGGAGAGCAAGGATTGAAACATAACAAATGAAGATCTACAACTAATTACCTCAATGGATGATAATAACGTGTGATACATTGTAATTGATTCAAGAAGTGTTATGGCCTCTGATGGTCATGGATGGCACTTTCCCCTGTGGACAAGAATCATCTCTAGCCAAATTGAGGGGATCACTCTTAGACTGAGGCCTTCTCTCCCCTTTTGTATGTATTAACTATTATCTGCGAACCATATCTTGGTAAATTCCTGTCTGCATCTCTTAAGGGTTTTTATTTGTGCAGATTTTATTTCTTTTTATTTATTTATTTAAGAACTTTTCTATACCGCCCCTTCCAGAGATCATGGGTGGGTTACAATGAACAAGAACAGATACAATGAATTTTAAGCATGGGTGTAACAAATTGTGAGAGTTCATTGCGAGTTGCTTTCAGCCAAATTACAGGGCAAGGGTCTAGACTAGATGCAGTAGTATTAATTTTGGAGATTATATTTTTAAATTGGTAAAGATCAATCATGTGGAAGGTTTGCCATTCAACCTAGGACACTAGATCTGACTCAGGGTGAAAGTTTGTCTCAGTGGATAGGTGATCAGTTAGTTCATGTAGTGAAACGCAAGGGCCTGTGGTTTGATGGTGTGTATATTAAATTTCTGCATTACGTTTCTGAGTGAGAGATTTTACAATCTCAAATAGTTCCCGTGGATAATTGAGAGATTTGGTGAAAATCTCAGTATGACAGGCTTTCATTCTGCTATTAATACAGTCTTTTGTAGAGTTTCAAAGTTGTCATGTAAAGAGTTTTGTCATGTGTTGCATTCGTGACCCTCTGAGTACGCTCTATCTTCCTCCAGGCTTGTTTTAACTTCCTTAGCTCGTGTGAATATTAGTTTTGAGAGCATTTATGTTTTGTTCTTTGGTGTGCTTGAGGAACAATGGCAGCATTTGAGATTGTGATGCTCCAGTTTGATAACAGCGTATCTAGATCAGTTAAAGGGAGATCAATAAGAGGGAGGATTTCATTTAAGAAATCATCCTTTTCAAATGTTTTATATTGTCTGGTATATAAGCCTGTATTATTTGCTACTGTTCTAGGGAATTGGGCTGGGAGATTAAATTTTATTAAATAGTGGTCCGTCCAGGGAACTTGTACTGTTTGTGGAGGTGAATATAAGTAATGTTGGCAGATGTTATTGGGAAGGAATTCTAAATCGAGGGTCTTACCTTGGTTGTGTGTGGGCACCTGTACAACCTGCTGATAATCCATATCAGATATAGAATTGAGAAATGCCATAGAGTGTGCATAGTGAAGCAAAGGGAGGTTAAAATCACCCAGAAGAATTAAGGGCTTTTTTTTTACTGATGAAGAACATACTGTTTCTAGAATTGTGGGTAGACTATCCAGGTTGGGATTTGATGTCCTATAAAGTAGACATAGAGCTAGGTTTTCATTTTCAATCATAAGGATGTCCATCCTATCTACATTTTTAGTAGTGAGGAGTGAGGCTTTGAGATCTTTTTTTAATATGATGAGAACTCCTCCTCCTCGCCCTGAACTCCTGGGACAGTGGAACAGGTCATATCCAGGGGAATTTAATTGATACAGTGTTCAAATCTGATAACCAAGTTTCAGCAATAAAAATAATATCCAGTTAATAAGTTTTATTATAATCCGTATTTTATTCCTTAGAGATCTCAAATTGAAAAGATAGCATTTAAATTGGGTAGAATTGGGTAGGAAACAGTAGAGAGGGTCATGACTTTGAGGGGTGATATAGATTAGACGGTGTGGATGTTGCTTATTTCCATATAATGTCTTATTTGCTATTGTGGAGTTGCTATGATGGGTGCATGGCTATAGATGATAGGAATATTGTAGTATTGGACGGGAACAGCTGTATATGAGTAGCTCTGATTTATAAAGCACAAAATGCACCGAGCAAGCACATTGCTAGTATCCTAGTCTCCATTACTGTCAGTTACATAGTTCCTATAACTTCCAGTTATGCTCAGTTATGAATTCGGTGAGGCAGGAAAACAAAGTAATAAAGATAGGTAGACTTGGTTATGAATAAGTAAATAAGTAAGCAATCTCTTGCAACAGGGGTGGAGATCTGACATCACAGCAAAACATGGAATAGGCACAGTAAACTAATATAAATATAAGTATGTCTGGGGTTATAAGAACTAACTATGTCTTAAGATCGAAATAGGTCAGTATATTCTGGCAATTCTTTTAATAATTATATTATGTGTGTCTGCACAATGCCAATTCAATATTAAATATAATGAGGTGAACACCTTTTGACATCAGTTATATTCAAGAGGGCATGTAATAATAATGCACAACAGATGATGGACTGTAGTCAACTGGAAAGGGTTGATGTTCCCTGCCAAGCTCCCGTTGATCCCTGATGTGAATCTGGTCTAAGGATGTGCGCCTGAAGCGCTGTGGAAGTTAAAGAGGCTGGAGGTGCCAGGAAGTGACATTGACAGTGGGCGGAGTTGGAGATATGTCCTATGGAGGAATTAGTCCCAATTGAGCCATGGATTATTTTCATTAGTAATATGTGAGTACAGTTTAGTGATATGTAACAGTTTTCCTGTGAATGATTGTGAAAAGTGATGATGTGGGAATCAAACCTGTGGGTTACAAAGCAGTTGCTCCAACCTACTCCCCCACTCCCTGAAAAGGGCTATCCCAGGCCAAACTGTGTATGCTGTCCATCTATAGTGCAAAGCCACAGTTGCTGGGGACTAGCACAGGCTCCTTGTCAGCAAACAGTGACGTTGGGTCATGTTGCATGAGCATCACTGCAGGCAACTGGCACTATACCCATAGATGTGGCTGGGTATAGCAGCAGGAACCACTCATGCAGATACATGAGGAGACAATAATCTGTAGAACACATGCCACACAGTGACCGTCTCAGAACCATGTGCATGTTCAGTAAGGCCAGTCAAGCTGCCAGATAATAGCATAACCAACCCCCAATGTCAGCTGGGTGGTGCATGATGTTCAAACCTAGTTCAGCTGTGCCCAGTGCACGCCCACCATCTCACAACAGCATTACCAGGAGGCACACAGCACCTACACAGACAGATCCGTGGGTAGCACAAAACATATGAATCGAAAACACTGCAGTTTGGGAGAATAGACATGGGTCCACAACACAGCACATAGACAGACAGCATACAACAGGTCTGTCACACAGGCACAATTAACGGCACTAGTTTTCTGGATACTTTGTATTCCCCAGTTACGTGCCTGTTAGCATCAATGACCATTATTTTATTAGTTTAGCAAAAAGCCCTAACAGTAAATATATTGTACACCACTTGTAAAAAAGGAATTAAGTACTGCTATCTTCATATCTATTGGTTTTTCTTGCCTACTTCACAAGTACTTAACTTCCCATGTATTTCTGTCACTGGTTTTCAGTGGTGTTGCCTCATTACTGCTCTTCTATCCAAACCCCAACGCCGGTTCTTAAGCGCTCTCGCGTTTCACCTAACGGGTTCTTCAGGGGACTCTCATTTCTGTAAAGACATCAGATGGAACTCAGATAACTGAACTGTCTTACTGTTTGCTAGGACCTAATAACTAACTGCGCTTATTTTAATCTGATGAATTACCTGACCAAGTGCTGCTGCCCACTTATTCTCCAGGTACTTCTGAATCAACTATGTCGGAACATTCCAAAAAACGCTGCGCATGCGGACTTTTCTCCCTCAAGTCTATTTAAAGACTGCCTACCAACATCCGATCAGTTCTTCTACATTAACACGCCCCTTTGAGATACCATCTTTCAATAAATATCCCAATTCATCATCTGCCGACCAGACTTGATGTCCAGAGAGGTATGCTGTCTGCCTGGTGCCAAAATCCAAGATGTTACGGAGAGTTTGCCGAGACTCATCAAGCCCACTGACTATTACCCAATGTTGCTAATCCATGTTGGAACAAATGATACTGCCAGGTATACCTCGGAACGTATCAAAAGTGACTTCATGGCTCTGGGCCAGAGGGTGAAGCAGTTAGGTGCACAGGTGGTGTTCTCTTCAATCCTCCCTGTTGAGGGTAAAGGCCAAGGCAGAGAGGCTCGCATCCTGGAGATGAATGCATGGCTGCGTGGATGGTGTCATCGAGAGCGTTTTGGTTTCCTAGACCATGGGATGCTGTTCCAAGGGTTGCAGAGCAGAGATGGCATCCATCTGTCCAAGAAAGGTCAACGCATCTTCGGTAGTAGACTGGCTAATCTACTGAAGAGGGCTTTAAACTAGATTTGTTGGGGATGGGTGAAGAAAGCCCCCAGGTAAGTGAAAGCCCCCAGGTAGGTGATACATTAAATACCTTTATGGAAATGGGTAACAGGGGTAACATATGGAAAGCAGTGTGTATTAATGCCCGTAGCATGGGAAATAAGATCCCTGAAGTTGAAGCTTTGGTGGGAGTGGCTGACTTGGATTTAGTGGCAGTTAGAGAAACATGGTTCACAGAAAACCATGATTGGTATGTAACTATACCTGGCTATACTTTATTCAGAAAGGACAGGGTAGGAAGAAGGGGAGGAGGAGTGGCACTATATGTAAAAACTACTATTAAAGCTTTGGAATTACAGAGCTTAAAAGGGGGAGAGGAGGCATTGTGGGTTAAACTAGAAAGAGGGAAAGAGAAATCTATTTGCATTGGTGTGATATACAGACCTCCCTCACAAGAGGAAGAGGTGGACAGAGAGTTAATTGAAGACATACGCAGCATTGCTAGGAAAGGGGAAGTGCTACTGATAGGAGATTTCAATATGCCAGATGTTGATTGGCACATTCCTGCTGCAGTATCATCTAGAAGTAAGGAGATCCTGGATTCTCTACAGGGAGAACTATTCAGGCAATTGGTAACAGACCCCACACGTGAAGGGGCCATACTGGACTTGGTGCTTACCAATGGTGAAAGTGTTTCTGATGTACTGGGAGATCATTTTGCATCCAGTGATCACCAGAAGGTGTGGTTCAGTATTAGGACTAGGGCTTTTAGAATCCATTCCAAGGTGAGGATCTTAGACTTTAGGAAGACTAACTTTGCGAAGATGGGCCAATACCTCAGGGAGTCGTTAGTGGGATGGGAACAGCTGGGGGATGTAGAAAAACAGTGGGCAAAACTGAAAGGGGGTATTTTAAGGGCAACCAACCTTTTTGTTAAAATGGTAAATAAAGGCAAAAGGAACAGGAGACCGCAATGGTTTTCGAAGGAAGTAGCTGAAAAAGTGAAGAAAAAGAGGGAGGCCTTCATGAAATACAAGAGATCACAGAGAGAGGAAGACAGGCATCTGTATTTGGAAAAACTTAGAGAAGCTAGCAAAGTAGTCAAGAAGGCAATGATTCAAAAGGAGGAGGAAATAGCCAATGCAATAAAATGGGGGGATAAGACATTTTTCAGATATATTAGTGAGAAGAGGAAGGGCAAAAGTGGTATTGTCAGACTCAAGGGTGCAGGGGGGGGGGGGATATGTAGAAGCTGATAAGGATAAAGCGGAATTGCTTAACAAATATTTTTGTTCTGTGTTCACAGATGAAGAACCAGGAGCAGGACCTCAGAAAACACCCACAAATAAGAACAGAAGCGAGGGACATCTTGAACAATTTTCAGAAGACTGTGTTCGTGAGAAACTGTCTCAACTTAAAGTAGACAAAGCGATGGGACCGGATGGGATACACCCTAGAATACTGAGGGAACTTGGGGACGTTCTAGCAACTCCACTGACTGACCTTTTCAATGCCTCGTTGGAGTCAGGAGTGGTGCCAAAGGACTGGAGAGAGGCTCATGTGGTGCCTTTACACAAAAGCGGAAGTAAGGATGTGGTTGAAAACTACAGGCTGGTTAGTTTAACTTCAGTGGTGAGTAAATTATTGGAAACGCTGCTGAAAGAGAAAATAGTGGAGTCCAGCGGATTACAGGATCCGAGGCAGCATGGATTCACCAGAGACAGGTCTTGTCAGACAAATCTGATTGATTTCTTTGACTGGGTGACCAGGGAGTTGGACCGAGGGAGAGCTCTAGATGTGGTGTATTTAGATTTCAGTAAAGCCTTTGACACTGTTCCTCACAGGCGACTTATAAACAAACTGAGCACCCTAGGGATGGACCCTAAAGTTACTACTTGGGTTAGAAATTGGTTGGGTGGGAGGCGACAAAGAGTACAAGTAAATGGAGCTCACTCTGAGGAGAAGGATGTTACCAGTGGTGTGCCCCAGGGATCTGTCCTTGGTCCGATTCTTTTTAACATCTTTGTTAGTGATATAACGGAAGGGCTGTCGGGTAAGGTTTGCCTCTTTGCAGATGATACCAAAATCTGCAATAGAGTAGACACCCAGGAAGGTGTAGATAACATGAGGAGGGATCTAGCTAAGCTTGAAGAATGGTCTAGAATTTGGCAGCTGGGATTTAATGTTAAAAAATGTAAGGTCATGCATTTGGGCTGCAGCAATCCAAGGGAGCAATACAGTATAGGAGGTGAAGTACTTTTGACCACTAAAGAAGAGCGGGACCTAGGCGTGGTTGTGTCTGATGATCTTAAAGTAGCTAAACAGGTAGAAAGCCGACGGCAAAAGCTAGAAGGATGCTTGGGTACATACGGAGGGGAATGGCTAGCAGAAAAAAGGAGGTGATAATGCCTCTGTATAAGTCTTTGGTGCGACCTCATTTGGAGTATGGTGTGCAATTCTGGAGACCGCACCTTCAAAAGGATGTGAACAGGATGGAGTCGGTGCAGAGGGTGGCTACTAAAATGATTAATGGGCTTCATTATAAAGCATATGAGGACAGACTTAAGGATCTTAATATGTACACTTTTGAGGAAAGGCGGGATAGAGGTGATATGATTGAGATGTTTAAATACCTCGGTGGCAAAAATGTTCAGGGAGAGAGCCTCTTTCAATTGAAAGCAAGTTCTGCTACGAGGGGACATGGGATGAGGGTGAAGGGAGATAGATTCAGGAGTGATATGCGGAAATATTTCTTTACAGAAAGAGTAGTGGTTCCATGGAATAGTCCCCCAGTGGAGGTGGTAGAGATGAGGACAGTAACTGAATTCAAAAAAGCATGGGACCAACATAGAGGATCTCTAAAGGTAAAAAGTGGACTGTTGTAGTTGTTGTTATGGAAGGACAGACTAGATAGGCCATGTGGTATTTTTCTGTCATCATGTTTCTATGTTTCTATGTTTCTATAATACCATGTTCTCTTCACTACTATTATTACTCCTCTCCCTCATTCTTGTTCGCATTTGCTATATACAGACTGGCCAATCTATCCCTGCAGTCACAAGGAGTGCCAATTGGAGTCCAATCCTTGATCCTTTGGGTACTAGGCAGTTGCTCTAACCATGAGACCATTTCCCCACCCCTCACATGAATTTCTTTATTTTATTCAGTCACCAGAATAAAATTAGACCATCGTGAGACAGGTTAGATTTACCCTACTGATGATGGGTCGTTGCGATAGTAATCCTGCTCAGTACGAGAGGAACCGCAGGTTCAGACATTTGGTGCATGTGCTATGTATGTATGGTGTATTGTAAAGAAGACAAAGATCCTGACAACTGGCTAAATCATTGATGGAGAAGAAATTGAAATAGTGGACAATTTTAATCTGCTTGGATCAACAATCAATAAAGAAATGACATGCAGTCAAGAAATCTGATGACACATTGCTCTTGGCAGAATAGCTATAAAGGACTTAGACAAGATTCTCAAGGGCAGAGATGTCTCTCTCCATACAAAGATTCGACTTGTCCAAGCCATGGTATTTTTAATAACATCATATGGATGTGAAAGTTGGACAGTGAAAAAGATAGACAGGAAGAAAATCGATGCCTTTAAATTATGGTGCTGGCAACAAATACTGTGTATACCATGGACTGCCTGAAGTACTAGAGGAAATCAAACCTAAGCTTTCTTTAGAAGCTCAGATGATAAGACTTCGACTTTCATGCTTTGGACACATCATGAGAAGAGAGGGATCATTAGAGAAAGACATCATGCTTTGGCAAGGTTAAAGGTCAACGCAAAAGAGGAAGACCAGCAATAAAATGGATCAATCCAATAACAGCAGCCATGAATGCAACTCTGTCAATGATGAGCCACCTGACTGAAGAGCGAACACAGTTTAGGACAACTATCTAGACAGGGGTTCTCAATCCTGTCCTCAGGACCCACCTAGCCAGTCGGGTTTTCAGGATAACCACAATGAATATGTATGAGAGAGATTTGCATACACTGCCTCCATTATATGCAAATCTCTCCCATGCATATTCATTGTGGTTATCCTGAAAACCCGACTGGCTAGGTGGGTCCCGAGGACAGGGTTGAGAACCCCTGGAGGATCGCCATGAGTCAACACTGACTTGACAGCATTTAACAACAACAATATGCATTAGAAATTTTTAATGCATTGTAATTAATTTAGAGGATGATTTTAGCAGTATCTCCATGTCTAAATAGCAGCATCTACATATATACATTGGCATACGCATATAAATGTCATTTTGGAACCGGGGCTTTTTAAACATGGGGATTCTTAGCATGTTTAGATTTCCTGGAGATATAGAGAGAGTGGGGGAGAGGGAATGTATATGTGAGCCTACAATATAGATGAGAATTCCCTATTTTGAAAGAGCAATCCATGTCTTGTGACAAGGAAGTCTGTTTTGAGCCTATGAGTATAGAAAAGGCCAATGACTAACTCAGAGAAAGGAGAAATCCCTGCAGGGCATGGATTTCAGGCCCCTCATAGAGAAAGAAACCTGAGGGAAAGAAAGTTCAGGCAGCCACACCCTAACTCCTATGACATAACTGCAGGCTTGAGAGGTGATTACAATCACCTGGGAGGAGTGGAGGAAGGGCTGAAGCCCTGGAGAGGGAAATATAAACCCCTGCTAAAGCAGAGGAAAGAGGAAGCTCAGAGGAAAGGAGAAGCTCAGTGGAAAGGAGAAACTCAGAGGAAGGAAGAAGCTCTGGGGAGGCAGAGGTCTCAGGAGGTTTGGAAGACTCAGAGGATTCAGGGGAATCAGGAGTGGAACCAGGAGCACCTGCAGATCTCCAGGAGAGAACTCAGAGAGAAATACAGAGAGCTGTTCCAGAGAGGCTGGAAGGAGACAAGAAACCGTAGTGAGCACAACCAGGGAGAACTGCCCAATGCTTCAGGTACTGACTGTCTTTATCAGGGAGAATTGAGCTCAGCAGAGACATTAGAACCCCCAGGGAGGCTGTATTCTGAGCACTGTGTCCAGAGCTCAGAACAGGACACTGCCCTAACAACACCAGAGGATATGCAGATTGATTTGGCAGGGGAGGAGTTGCAAGATCTAGATATCCCCATGGACTGTACCCTGTGTCAAGCTACAAGCATGGAATCATTCTGCTAAAGGCTAGCATTGGATGAGAAAGTCTCCTAGAAGCAGGTAACTGGAATTGAGCCAGGAATTGGGTTTGAAGAAAACTCCACGTGTTTGCATTTCTCAGGCAAAGTGCTGAGTTACGCTGAAGAGAAAGCTTGTGAATGTTTGTTACTTGTTTTCTTATTTTGAGTTTAAAAACCTACCCTGAAAGGAAGGAGGGAAAGAAGAGGTTGTTCCAGAGGAACTGAGTTATTCTTTTGTTGTTAAGTGCTTCACAAACACAAGGTTAAAAAAGAAGTATTTTTACCTTGCTGAGCAGAGCTGTTTCTCTAAGGACTGAGCAATGTTGTTAACCCATTGCATGTGTTTAAAAGACTATGAAGCAGTTATACTGATCTAAATGCTCTGTTGTAAACAATCCTGAATGGACAAAATTCCTGTGTACAGTTTACTTGAACCTTTACTTTAAAATAAATTCCGTCATTTGCCTTAACATCGGACCATGACTGCACTTCTTCTTAAGAGCCAAACTACATGTCCCAGAATCCACCTGAGGAAAAGCTAGTTTATTTGAGCTCACCAAGAGAAGTTCTCCGTTACCTTGCCCCTCTAAGCCAGAGGCCAGGGGCAAGGGCGTGACAGTCTCTAGGAAAAAGTTTAGATGCTGGCATTTAAAGTTGCCCAAGGCAAAAATAAATACCTTCAGGAAGGGGCAGCTGTTAATTCTGAGAACTGACCTTTCCTCTGATCACCCCCCTGACCTCAATCGCCCTGATTACCCCTAACCTCAATCTCGAGCAGAAATTTAAAAAGCTGCTCCTATGCATATGTGTAGGGTATTTGTACTTTTGTTCCTCACTTGACATAGTCCAGTCCTGCACCTCTTTTACAAGAGACTGCATATTTGGCTGTGCTTCTTGTAAAATACTATGGGAATTCTTCATGTCCCAGCTTAGAAGTGGGAATTTCCGTCTTCACATCCAATCTAAAATCCACCTTCACATGCATGTTGATTCATACTGTAGGTTAACATGCAATAAATTGATTTAACCATTGCTAACATTTTTAAGGATTGTTAATGAACCAAATGTTTTAGAGGGCTATTTTAGAAGCATTCCTATGTCTAAAAAGTAGCAATTGTACATCTGGATTGGCATACACATGTAAGTGCCATTTTAGAACAGGGGCTTTTCAGATGTAAGAATGCTCACCAACATCATCATTCTCTGGGGGGAAGGGGGGCAGAGGCAGAAATCAGGAGTGGTTTGTGTAAGCCAATAATATAAATTTGGATTGTCTATTTCATATAAGGAATCCATGTTTCATTGCAAATATTTAGATGTCATCATTTACACTTGCCCCTAGGCTCGAATAAGTGTCGTCTGGCAGGGGCAGCTGCAAATGCTGAGGTTGTTCGCCCCACCCAGTCCCTCTACTGATCTCAGGAGCTTCCTATCCATGTTAAGGCAGTGTCAGTATCATCCCACCACCACCCAGAAGTACACCAGGATCTTCATCCCTCTACCCCACCCCAAAGCATCACCTATTCCCCTACCCCACCCCCCCAATTGCCCCCTAAAGGACACATTCACAGCCCCCTCTGAAGCAGCCTCAATGTGAGAATCTCCTAAGGACCTCTCAAGCCAACATACCCTCTAGGCCCCCTGGCAACTCAAGGTGCCTCTGGTACCTCCCCTAGCAGGCCACCCATCCCCTACCTCCGATCCCCATCCCTGGGCTTACCAGGGTTATTAGTGTTCAGTGGGAGCAGGAGCAATGCCCACTCACTCCTGCTCAGCACACAGTCTAACTCCAAAATGGAGCTGATGACGGAAGAGGGACAGGTGATGCTTTATGGTGCTTGGGGGAGAGATGAAAATATGCTTCTGTAGGATGGGGGGGGGGGGGGATGATACTGATACAGCCTGAATGTGGATGGAGGGGCCTGAGTTATGGAGAGTAATCGGGGGGAGACTGACCTGTGGTGCTGAACCAGATGGTCTTTCCTGAGGAAGCAGTGATTTTAAGAGGCTGTTCACATGCATATTTGCAGGGGTCCCACCTTTTTTCCCCAATGCAGCTTCTTAAAATCACTACTCCCTCAGGACATGATGAGGCATACCCGTGCAGTCCTGCACTTATTTTGCAATGAGCTCTATGTTTGGCAGAACCTCTTATAAAATACTGTACTGTCATAATTCACCACATCCTGACGTGAACATCTGAATTCCCCTGTCTACGTCCTATCTACAATGTACCTTCACATGAATGCATATCCCTATAATCCAATGATTTTAATATTAGAGTTAAAACATGTGGAGGGTAATTTTATAACCAGCATCTAGTGTTAGGCACCCAGAATGCATCTATCCTGAACCTATTTTATAAAGAAAAGTGGGTGCCTAAAGTTACTAACCTGAGGTAACTCAAATGCTCAAGTTAGAAACTTGCATGGCAAATGACTAGCAAAACTTGTGTTCAGCCTCACAAACTGGGAGTACTGGGCCACGAAAACATGGCAAGTGCTCCAGAGACAATCTTAGAGGTTCCAGAGGTAATATAATTCCCATGCCTACCCCCTCAATCTCCCCAGCAAATACAGCACGCATAGAGATGTCCAAAGCAAAAAGACATCTCCAGAGCCATTTTAGAAGCTGGGTCTGTGGACGTCCCCAGCATGAGGATGTCCAGATCTGAATGGGGGCATGGTGGAGGCATGGCTGGGATGTTCCCAGAAACCTGAATGTCACTGCCTGATCTCAGAAATGTCCTGGACGTCCGGAGTTGCATTTTAGATCTGCTCCAAGCAGGAATAAGCATCAGGAAAGTACTTGTTTTGGTTGAAAAACATCCAAAGGGTGTAAGAAGAAAGCATTCCATCATCCCCAGTACTCAGCACTATCACAATGATAGCAGCACTTGTTTTTGAGCCTTGGATTCCCTGTTCATAGCCCATTACTCTAACCATTAGGCTATTCTTAGATGTCCAGGTTCTGAAATACTATTCTGGAGATGTTTATATAGATGTCCTTGCAGATGTCCATATCAGGTAGTCCACGTTACTGCAGATGGGTTTGTCTGCTTTTTTTTCAGACATTCTGGCTTAGTTGTCCCAGATTGCACTGGGACGCCCTTTTTAAAATGTTTGCATAGGAAGTTTAGTACACCTTGTGGTGATGAACTGTCTTGAACTCTTCTTGCAATAGCTTGCAATTCACTGCACAAACCTGTAGCATCTATTTATATGGAGATTCCCTGTTGTAATGCTCGCTCTAGTTTCAAACAATTTTCAAGAATTTCCTTTGATGTTCCAATCTGCAAACTGTAAATATTATAGAGAAAGCCAAACACAGAGCTAATTTGATGTGCATCTTTCTTCAACTATTGCTCTGTCAAAGAGTGCAAAATAGAGGTTCACTCTGAGGGTCATGTTTACTAAAAGGCGTTAGTTGCTATTGCAGTGATAACACAGAACTATCATGCAGTGACAGCAGTGTGCTTGGGTGGAAAGTGGGCGGAGAGTGGTAGTGCCAGTAATGAGCGTCAACAGCATGTGCTAACCACATGCTTGGGAGACATTGCAGGTGAAACTAACGCCACCTTACTGGGTGGTAACTGCATTGGCGGTGCTGCTGCCCCAAGGTTCTGATAATTTTGTGGTTTCATCTGCTGGGGAAATGCTGTGCAGGCCCCCAGCAAATAATGTGGGGCTATTGCAGCTAACCCAGCGCTATCTGCACCATCGCCCGGTGTAAGCTACAAAACCCTAACGCACTTTAATAAACATGCCCCTTATCATTTCATGCCATTTATTAGATATTTTACCTGCCTGCTTGGTGCTCTGCATGGGCTCATCTTCTGCTTCACATGTTAACTGCTCCTTCTTTTTTTCAATATGGACTGGATGTGGTTCAAAGTGTGCTGGAATCCACAGCTCCTTAGCAATTTCACGTACATCTATCAGTTTTTTGCAAATACTTCATTACTCCTGCAGTCTGCAAGACATTTCTTAGTTCCGCTCAGTTATCCAGTAGCATTGTTTATATCTAGTGTTTTTTTCTAGGGAAAAGGGTGCAGGGCTAGTTGTACTGTGTGTGTGTGCGAGGGGAGGGGGGTACTGTGCCCACCACAGCCCTATCTACACATAACCTTGCTCCTGCATTGCAAATATTACATCAATCTCTAGAATACCAACACACACCTCTTATTGAGAAAACAGAACAAGCAAAGGACTGGATAGATCTCTGCATAGAAACTACACCCCAAATACCTCATATATACCTCATATAACCCTAAAATGGTTCCATTCTTATTTAGAAAACAGAACACAACAGGTCCGTATAGGGAATGACATATCCCTCCCTTTATGCTAAAGCAGGGAGTTCCCCAAGGATCCAGTTTATCCGCGTTACTATTTAACATATTCCTTCAACCAGTTTGCAAGATTTTTCAAAACCATAGACTTTATTACCAGTTATATGCACACGACATTATGTGCTTCACCCCATTCAATTTAACAAACCCTAACTTCTCAAACTTAAGTGAATGCATCACTAACCTGAAGACTTGGCTTTTAAATCATAACCTCATAATTTACCAATCTAAAACTGAAGCCCTTCAAGTATTCACCAACGCTTCCTACACTCCACCTACAACCCTTACGCTTGGTGATCTCACCCTCACTATTAAAAATCAAGTGAAATATCTCAGTATATCCTTGATCAGAACCTTACATTCCTTGAACAGATAAAAAAGCCCTCTAACACAATATATGCAAAACTACGTACTCTTCGGAACCTCCAACCTCTCCTAAACCCAGACTCCTTTTGCACCGTCTGCCAGGCCCTCACTACCCCATCCCTTGACTACTGCAATCTCATCTATCATGGCCTTCCCAAGAACAGCTTACACCCTATCCAAATGGCACAGAACACAATAGCTCGGCTCATCACAAATAACCCTAGATGCTCACACATAACGCCAATCCTCTTTGATCTACACTGGCTCCCCATTCAGTCCAGAGTTAAATTCAAAGTAATCACCCTCATTCATGAAATCATTTCCAATGAGTCAGCTCCATGCCAAAAACCTCCTATCCATCCCAACTTCTAAGAGAAAATGTAGCCAAACTACCTGTAATCGGGCATTCTTCCTTTATGCCCCCTCTATCTGGAATGCCTTACCATATGAACTACGGAACTGTTCCAATCACCCTGAATTCCTTCTCTTCCAGGAACATTTTTTCCTACTTACATAGCTCTCTCTAACCTCTTCTATAAATCTCCTTGTAAATAGTTCCTATCCATCAGCCTCCTCAAGGAGAAAGTTACTTGTTAATCATTTATACCGTGTTATGTTTTGTTTATATGTATACAGTTGTAATATACTGTCTGTTACATTCTCTGTAAACCGTCTTGAATTGTAGAAAGACGGTATATAAAAACTGTTAAATAAATAAATAAATAAATAAATATATGGCAAACAGACCATGAACAGACCCTCACCAAGTACAGAATAAAGGACCTTAAATTAGAAATACAGTCAAACCTCGGTTTTCGTATGCCCTAGTTTTCGTACCATTCGGTTTTCGTTGACTTTTTTCGTCGAGATTTTGTCCCAGTTTTCATACATTGTCTCAGTTTTCGTACAGTTGAAAATGGATCACCATTGTGGCCAGAAGTGGGATTTTCTTTATTTTGATTCTCTTGCTGATTGACTGTCTTCCATATGCCAACAAGAGTCTTCAATAAAGGTAAAAGTGATGTTAAATGTTCATTTATCCATTTCATTAGTCATTTATATTTATTTCTCATTGTTTTCTGTATGTAAAAATATAGTTATTATCTATAAAATGTATTTTTTGTTAATATTTTTGAGTGTCTGGAACAGATTAATTTGGATTTACATTATTTATTATGGGAAATATTGCTTCAGTTTTCATACATTCTGTTTTAGTCAGACTTTTTCAAATGGATTAATCACGAAAACCGAGGTTCCACTGTAGAAATGTGCAGAAAAGACTGGACTAGAAATGCCAAAAAAAAACAAACTTTGCATTCAGAGCAACACCAAAGCACAAACACAACTCCTTCTGTATTGTGTAGACTAGAAAGATATCAGAGATGCTACTCATTCACATTCCCCAAGGCCGACATGTAAAGTAATGCAACATAATATTTTGTAAGAAAATGTTTTCAAACCTTTGTGTTTGCTTCTTGATCTATTATTGTTCATTGTTGTTTTCTTGTCCTTTCTTCTGATCCCACTTCTGTTTTTTTCATGTTTTCTTTATTATTTTATTTATGCATAATGGAGGTAATTTTAAAAGATATGGGTGTGGCTTAGATGTCCGAAACATGTAATGTGGACTTCTGACAGCTGAGATGTACAAAGTGCGATTATAGAAGTGGGCAGTTCTGAACACTCCCGTAGACGGCATATCCAAGTCTAGGTATCCCAACATTGTGCATGTCTGGGGGCATTCTGGAGCATGGCCAAAGTGCAACAAAGGTGCAGACATCCAAGTTGCAGTTCATATAGCATTCTAGACATGCCAGGTGCGGAAGCCAGACATCCTGGCCTAGACCTGCTATAAAGCACAAACAAATATGGGACTTTGCTGTTCATACTGACCGTGAATGCGATTGTGTTAGGACGAGAGTGAAGGAGAGAGAGAGAAGTCCAGAGAAAGGAATCTTCCTGTCATCTCTGTCTGCTGCATACCATGTTTGTGCAACCCCCTGTGTCCCAACTGCACTCCCTGTGCATCCATCACTGCTGCCCCATCTCTGATAGGCACCCCCAGCAACACTCATCTTCCAACCTGGCCGATGGACCGCAGCCACCAGCCACTGTTATCTCAGACCCTCCCCTCTCCCGTGTCCCTTCACTCATCCCTGTCTGCTTTCCTGCTGTGACAGTGAGAATGCGCTTGTGTCTGAGTGTGTAGGACTGAAGGAACTGAGGAGGGTGCATGACCTTCAGTGTAGGTGCAGTATTGGTGTCTGTGTGGCTGTGAGTGTTTGTATCTATCTGTGTCCACATTTCACACAACACAGAGCACTGCGTGTTGGTGGAAGTAGCACAAGGGTGCAGTGTAGGGTGTGCAGTGGTGTAGATGGTGGTCCCCACAGGTTTTGGTGGCAGGTAGGTGCAATGCAGTGTGAGTACTGTTGGTTTGGAGCAATTATAGAGAAGAAGCTGGACAGGAAGCGTAGGAGAGCATGGAGAGGGTATCCCTATCAGATCATGTACTGGGTGAGGGCCCAATACATGGGGTTCACTGATGAACAAAGCTGGACATGTTCCGGTTGGATAAAGCTGCCATACACCAACTGTGTGAAGAGCAGGAGCAAGATCTCATTGCCTCTTTTATACATGCCTTTCTCCACAACCCACATGGACCTGACCCCACTCACAGATTGTTTCAATGCAGTTTCAACATGGCTCCAGACACAGAACCTACGTATCCAGCATAAAAAAACAGAGTTCATCTCCAGAGACTCCAGCTTTACGCCCCCATCCCACGTCAGTGTCAAGGAAGCTGATTTGCAAACTAAAGATGCAATAAAATATTTGGGAGTGACCCTGGACCAACATCTAGACATGAGACGCCACATAAGCAGCGTAGTCAAAGCCATCTACTTCAAAATCCGTTCCCTCAAACACCTACGCTCCCTGCTGGACCCAGACGATTTCCGTACCATATATCAAGCGCTGATCCTGCCGCATTTTGACTTTGCAAATGCCATCCTACAAGGTCTCCCCCAATCCACACTAACCCCCTTACAGTTGGCCATGAATGCCGCAGCTAGGGTCCTCTACGGTGCATCCAGAAACGACCACGTGACTCCTATTCTTGAAGGACTGGAAAGGGGGGCTGTTACTTCTGGAGAGAAATCTGAAATTGTGAGTATATACTTCTGGGAATTTTTCTGAAAGGAATTTTTTTTCTTTTAAAGCTAATTAATCTGTGAACCCACTATTTTTTTTGTTAAATCAGTCAGGGCCTAGTAGCAACAGTTTAAGATTCAATTTAAAAACACAGAAGAGAACTTTCTGGTTACCTTTCATACCCAGTAGACAGCTGTAGTTTAAATTTCATAGTCACTCAGGGCCTAGCATCAGCAAAGTACTTTTAGTTTCAAATTAAAACACAGAAGAGAGCTTTCTGGTTAAATTTAGAATCCAGCAGAGAGCTTGTAGTTTAAATTTCATAATAGGTTAGAGCCTAGTAGCAGCAAAGAGCTATAATTTAAATCAAATCAGAATATAGTTTTCCTCAGCAGCACAGGACAAGGTACTGTGTAGCAGCCCTTTTTTAATAAGTGTTATATCCCTCCCTCCCTCCCCACACCCACCCTCCCCTGGGAAAATCACAGCTTTATAGGTACTTGCACAACTTAAAAGACAGGAGGTGCTCTCAGGTGAAGCTCATTACCCAAATCAGTCATACACCAAGGACCTGAGATTAATTAAGCTTCAGGTGAACAAGGTATATTAACCTTCTTAGGTACAGTTTTAGTGGTATAAATATCCATTGCACCCTTTAGTACATATAGAACTTAAAGATCTAAACACAAACTTAAAACTAAGATGCAGACAGCAGTCCAGCAGCGGGATGTGGGCTTTCCAGTCTTTTGCATTGAGTGTCACATGTATGATTTTCTCCCAGCTGGTGAGAGGTCTTACGTGTGCACTAGGTGCAAGGAGCTCTCTGCTCTCAGGGAACGAGTCCGTTCTCTAGAGGCTAGAGTAGCAGACTTGGAAAACATAAGACAGACAGAGAGGTACATAGACGAGACCTACAGGGATATAGTCCTGAAGTCCCACCTCCAGTCTGGCAGCATCCCTGTTGCCATGGAGGAGAGAGGTCACGTGACAGGAGAGCATCACCCTGGTGTGGCAGGAAGTGATCCTGTAACTAGGACCTGTCCTCCAGGTGATGTAAACCCCTCTCGCACCGAGGGGGTTTCTCCAGGGCCAAGTGCCCATGCGGGAAGGGTTAGGACAGCAGTTATAGTTGGTGATTCGATCATTAGGCATGTAGATAGCTGGGTGGCTGGTGGACGTGAGGATCGCCTGGTAACATGCCTGCCTGGTGCGAAGGTAGCGGACCTCACACGCCACCTAGATAAGGTCTTAGATAGTGCTGGGGAGGAGTCTGCTGTCTTGGTACATGTTGGTACCAATGACATAGGAAAATGTGGTAGGGAGGTTCTGGAAGCTAAATTTAGGCTTTTAGGTAGGAAGTTGAAATCCAGAACTTCCAGGGTAGCGTTCTCCGAAATGCTTCCCGTTCCACGCGCAGGACCCAATAGGCAGGCAGAGCTCCGGAGTCTCAATGCGTGGATGAGACAATGGTGCAGAGATGAGGGGTTCGGATTTGTTAGGAACTGGGGAACATTCTGGGGAAAGGAGGGGCTCTTCCGAAGGGATGGGCTTCACCTTAACCGGGATGGAACCAGGCTGCTGGCATTAACCTTTAAAAAGGAGATAGAGCAGCTTTTAAACTAGATAATAGGGGAAAGCCGACAGTCGCCCAAGAGCGCATGGTTCGGAAGAATGTATCCTTGAAGGATACTACAAAAAGCAGAGAGGTTCCAAAAAAGAGTAAAGTAGCCCAAATGCCCTCGAGTATGGAGCAGACAGAACTTAAAGATCCCAAATTACCCATGTCTACCAATAGCCAAATTAATATGAATAAAATACAGTCTCTAAAATGCTTGTATGCAAATGCTAGAAGTCTACAAAACAAGATGGGAGAGTTAGAATATATAGCACTAAACGAGAGGTTAGATATGATTGGAATATCAGAGACATGGTGGAAGGAGGACAACCAGTGGGACACTGTGATACCTGGGTACAAACTATATCGAAATGATAGAGCTGATCAAATTGGTGGAGGGGTTGCGCTCTATGTTAGAGAGGGCATTGAGTCAGAAAGGATTAAAGTTTTGCAAGAAACAAAATTTGCTGTAGAATCTCTATGGATTGAAATTCCATGTAAAAAGGGGAAGGCGATGGCAGTGGGGGTGTACTATCGTCCGCCTGGCCAGAATGAACAAATGGATGATGAAATGCTCAAAGAAATCAAGGAAGCTAGCAAAAGTTACAGTGCAGTAATAATAATGGGTGATATCAATTACCCCGGCATCGACTGGGTCAGTGTCACAACAGGACATGCTAGGGAGATAAAGTTCCTAGATGAAATAAATGACTGCTTCTTGGAGCAGCTGGTTCATGAACCAACCAGAGGGGAAGCAATATTAGACCTAGTCCTTAGTGGAACACCAGATGTAGTGCAAGAGATAAGGGTGTTGGGGCCACTTGGCAATAGTGATCATAGCATGATCGCCTTTGATTTAATTAGTGGAGGAGGGATAGTAAGGAAATCCACAGTACTACCCTTTAACTTTCGAAAGGGAGACTATGATAGAATGAGGAAAACAGTTAAGAAAAAACTAAAAGGAGCAGTTGCAAAGGTTAAAGACGTACATCAAGCTTGGGTGTTGTTGAAAAATACTATCTTGGAAGCCCAGACCAGCTGTATTCCACGCTTTAAGAAAAGTGGAAGGAAGTCCAAAAAATTGCCAGCATGGTTTAAAGCTGAGGTCAGAGAGGCTGTTGTTGCCAAAAAAGCATCTTTCAAGAAATGGAAAAAAGAGCCAAATGATGAAACCTGGAAACAGCACAAGCACTGGCAAGTCAAATGCAAGGCATTGATAAGGCAGGCAAAGAGAGAATTTGAGAAGAAGCTTGCTGCGGAAGCAAAAACGCGAAATAAAGACCTTTTCAAGTACATTCGTAGCAAAAAACCCGTGAGAGAGTCAGTTGGTCCATTAGATGATAAAGGGGTTAAAGGAGCACTAAGAGGCGACAAGGCGATAGCGGAGAGACTGAATGAATTCTTTGCTTCGGTCTTTACTGAGGAAGATGTGGGGATGTTACCCACGACTGAAGTGGTATTTAAAGGTGTGGAAGAATTGAAGGAAATATCGATACATCGGGAAGATGTCCTACAACTATTAGATAAACTAAAGAGTAGCAAATCACCTGGGCCGGATGGTATACATCCAAGGGTGTTGAAAGAACTGAAATTTGAGATTGCAGACCTGCTATCAGTAATCTGTGAACTATCATTAAAATCATCTCTAATACCTGAGGATTGGAGGATCGCCAATGTAACACCAATTTTTAAAAAGGGTTCGAGGGGTGATCCGGGAAACTACAGACCGGTGAGCCTGACATCAGTACCGGGAAAAATGGTAGAAACCATCATAAAGAATAAAATTACTCAGCATATAGATAGTCATGACCTAATGGGAGACAGCCAACATGGCTTTAGACAAGGAAGATCTTGTCTTACTAATCTGTTATGTTTTTTTGAAGGAGTGAATAAACAGGTGGACAAAGGTGAGTCGGTTGATATTGTGTATCTGGACTTTCAGAAAGCCTTTGACAAGGTCCCTCATGAGAGACTTTTGGCAAAACTAAAGAGTCATGGGATAGGAGGCAGTGTACTACTGTGGATCAGGAACTGGTTAAAAGATAGAAAGCAGAGGGTAGGGCTAAATGGCCAATTTTCCCAATGGAGAAAGGTGAATAGTGGTGAACCCCAGGGATCTGTGCTGGGTCCGCTGCTTTTTGACATATTCATAAATGACCTGGAAAGTGGAATAACGAGTGAGGTTATCAAATTTGCTGATGACACAAAACTATTTAAAGTTGTTAAAACCCAGGAGGATTGTGGAAAATTGCAAGAGGATCTTGATAAATTGGAAGACTGGGCATCAAAATGGCAGTTGAAATTTAATGTGGAGAAGTGCAAGGTTATGCACCTAGGGAAGAACAACCCAAACTATGGTTACACGATGCAAGGTTCCACATTAGGAACCACCACCCAAGAAAAAGATTTAGGCGTCCTTGTGGATACCATGTTAAAACCCTCGGCCCAGTGTGCAGCGGCGGCCAAGAGAGCAAATAGAATGCTAGGTATGATAAGGAAAGGAATGGAAAATAAAACAAAAGATATTATAATGCCTCTATATCGTTCCATGGTGAGACCGCACCTTGAATATTGTGTGCAATTCTGGTCGCCATATCTTAAAAAGGATATAGCAATTTTAGAAAAGGTTCAGAGAAGAGCCACCAAAATGGTAAAGGGGATGGAAGGCAACTCCTATGAAGAAAGGCTAAAAAGGTTGGGGCTCTTTAACCTGGAAAAGAGACGGCTGAGGGGAGATATGATAGAAGTCTATAAATTAATGAACGGAGTGGAACGGGTAAACATAGATCGATTGTTTACCTTATCAGAATATAGAAAGACTAGGGGACATGCAATGAAGCTACAGGGTAATCTATTTAAGACTAATAAAAGAAAATATTTTTTCACTCAACGTGTAATCAAACTCTGGAATTTGTTACCGGAGGATGTAGTAAAGGCTGTTAGTGTAGCTGGGTTTAAAAAAGGTTTGGACAAGTTCCTGGAGGAAAGGTCCATAAACCATTATTAAGAAGGGACCCAGGATATCAATGCTTGAACCAATACAAGCATTGTGGAACCTGTGTCCCTTGGGGAAACTGCTAGGTACGTATGACCTAGATTGGCCACTGTTGGAAACAGAATACTGGGCTTGATGGACCTTGGTCTGACCCAGTATGGCATATCTTATGTTCTTATGTTCTTATGTATTCTCAAACAGCTACACTGGCTACCAATTCACGGGAGAATCACCTTCAAATCCCTTGTATTAGCATTTAAGGCAATCAAAGGCACCTCATCCCTCTCACTCACGAATCTAATCCACATGGTCCCCCCCAACAGAGCAAGAAGAACATCAGCTGTAAACTTGCTAGCAATACCAAAGGCTTCAACAAAGTCCAACACGAACACCTCAAACAGGGCATTCAGTTTTTATGTACCAAAATGCTGGAACACCCTACCCCCTGACATTAGAGCCATTGCCAATCTATATCAGTTCAGGAAGGCTCTCAAAACACACCTTTTCTGCCAATATTTCCCAGACAGCAACTGAACTAGATATCCCCTCCAAGAAATGACCCAATCTAGAAATGCCCTCACACTGCAGTGTAGATAGTTTATGTATATAGTTAACCCAGTTATCCAAGTTTGTATTCCTGTTCAATGTAAAACCTGACAGTTTGTCGTTATGGTTGTTTTGTTATGATGTAAACCGCGCTGATTCTAAATAGCGCGGTATATAAGAAACTGTAATAAATAAATAAATAAATAAATAAAAAGAGAGGCAGTCTCATCCCAGTGCATATCAAGATCACGCCAGCCCTCACATTTCTGGTGACCGGCAACTTTCAAACTGCTGGCTGCTACAGCAGGCATTAGCCAGTTAGCAGTGTCACAATGTCTGACACAGTTCCTCATAGCATTCCTCCTCAGGATCACACGGTATTTAAGCTTTCTGAGCTTGGTACAGCAACCCCAACAGCCCATACTCCAATTTTACAGGTACAAGTCTTTCCCACTGTGCTGGGTGTCATTGTCTGCACACATGTGGTCCTGTGTCCCCTGAGGGTACGGGATGCCACATACAGTAATAGATAGACCTGCCATTCAATGAACATGCAGGTGGTCTGAAATGCGGTGAGGAAATAGTAGATGCTTTTCCTCATTGCCCAAGGTCATGCCATGATGCCTAGATCGTGGCACAATCAAGTACTCATGAGCACTTCAGCAGTGGGGAAATCATGGGAGGCTGGCTCTTCGATAAGTCCCTACATATGCCACCAAATCTAATGAATCTGCAGCCAGTGACTGGTGACTGCATGGAGTCCCATAAGCGGGCAGCAAAGCAGGTGATATAGCTTGAAAGGCTAGGGGGGGGGGGGTGAGGGAGGTACACAGGCTAGGGGGGGGGAGAGGGAGGCACACAGGCTGATATGCCAAGGAGCAGAGTGCAAATCTTACTTCCGGCACTAGCCAGGAATCAAGGTAGACCTCAGCAGTCACTAGAAATGCACTGCCTAAATGGGACGGGCAGCAGTGTGATGAAAGATTTCCAGGAATATAGGGCACTCCACAGAAAACATGCCACAAATGAAGGCACGCTCATCAAGAGCCAAGTCCTGAATGGGGCTCGGCCATGGGAATCATAGAGATAATTGTAGGCCTGATGCCTATGGAAGAAGGAGAAGGTGTAATATGGGGAAAGGCAGGGCATACCTCATGGTGGTGCAGGGCACACCTGGATACAGGACAGGACTCTGGTTGTGGTACTCTGGGGTACTGGACACTGTGGAATCACATGGCAGGAACCACCTGTCCGTCATCTTTTTTTTTAAAATTGCTTTTATGTATTGTGAACCGCCCAGATGCTAATTGTATTGGGCGGTATATAAAGTTTTAATAAACAATAAACAATAAACAACAATAAAGGCCTTGAAGAGAGCAATAGAGGTATAGGAATTGATGTGAGCTGTAGCAGTGGCAAGAACAGCACAGTTGGTGACATGGCCTACTCAATTAGGTCCCCTTCTCATCTCCCACCCCTCCCCTTCTTGTTCTGCACACAAGAAAGGATACCCGCTAACAAGCTGGCTCTTGGCAATCATTGTTTCACCCTAGAGAAGCACTATAACAGGCTCACTGGATCATGCATTCTATAATAGAGAGATTTGGCTGGCTTAAAGCCCTGGTTCCAGTGTCTGGACAGATCAGGGAACAAACTACTCTACAGCCTATGGAAAATGTGCAAGATTTTCATGGCATGTTGTATACTACACAACCTTGCCAAGAGAAGGTGCCTGCCCCTGTCCCCAGAGAATGCACTGGAGGAGTCTGACATGGAGGAGGGAACCAACATTGTTTATGTTTATGTTTATTAAAACTTTATATACCGCCCAATACGATTAGCATCTGGGCGGTTCACAATACATAAAATCAATTAAAAGAGAGAGAGCTGCGAAAAGAGAATCAGAAAAGGAACGCCATAAAATTTTAAAGAAAAAGAGATAGGGGTATGTTTACTAAACTGCGGTAAACGTGAATAACGCGCGTTGTACGACGTTGACGATTGTTAGCGTGCTATAGCGCATTAACGATTGTAAACGCGCTATAGCGCGCGCTATCACGTGCTAACGAGTGTAATGCTCCGCAGCGCGTTAAAACACCGCAGAAGGTGGAGAGAGGGCGGAGAGAAGGGGTCAATGGGCGGAGAGTGGGCAGGGAGAGGCTCCCTTCACACCAACGTGCTGAATTTCAGAGCTGAATTCCAACGCAAATGAAAACCTACCGGTAAAAGCACTTTAAAGGGGAGAGAGACCATTAACGTGTCAGCAATGTACAGCCTAGGCAGGGAAACCAAAAAAAGGTGATAAGTGTGATACATGTGCACAGAACAAAAGGGCACAAAAACACCGAAAATGACCCCAACAAACTGGAAAAAAACAACAACCAAGCTGGCCAATAGTGGTAGCAATGAGAAACATCAAACCCCCCCCCCCCGAGTAAGCTCCATAGAACAGATATAATTCGTGGAAGGGTCCATACTCCGTCCCCATACAAGGTGCATGGGCCCACAGTGAAATAGCGCTGCTCAGGGATTTCCCCACCATCGGACAGGGTTCCTATGGCGTGCACATGTCCCGCAACATCAGGGCGGGCATGTCAGAACGGGCAACCGGGCAGATGCTGGAAAAGGGATACAGAGGGCTGCAGGCAGCACATGCTGTGGTGCAGCTGGGCCACAGTGGGGACTAGGGTGATGCCTAGCTGGCCCAAAGGAATGCTGAAACAGTAGAGCAGCCAGACAGCAACTGCTGAGGGCCCAACATGGGCAAGATTGTGCTTCCCACAGTGTCACAGGGAATAGTACCCAGCAGGTACCCCCAATGGCACGGAACATTGGCAAGTGGTGCTGGGGGAAAGCGTGGACAGCTATGCAGGCACCCCTACCCCAGAACCCGCACCATAGGCAGCTGCCTACCTGCACACTGGATGGCCTGGGACTGCGCACCACCAGCTCCACCAGCAGAAGGGCATGTCAGCATGGTGGCTGAGGGATACTGGTGGTGGAGGGGGCAGTGGCAGCTGCCCACAGCAGACCGTGGCCTAGCCCTGTGTAGGTGGGTGCCGTGCAGTGCAGCAGACAGGCCCTGTCTGACCAACAGTCATGGTAGCACCAGGGAAAGCACCATCGCTGTGAGAACATGGTGGTGCAGTGCACAGAACCAGTGTATTCAGAAGCAGAAGGTCACAGGTTCAAGTCCCAGCTGTGGTTTCTGCCAACCCAGTCCTCATATTTTACCCACTACTATAACGTGCTAATACAGACAGAACCGTTCTTGCAGATGACGTAAACATGCCCAAAACACCCACATTTTACCCTACAGAGCACAGACACCATAAACATGCACATTACCTAGAGCAGAGCCTCCCAAATGCAGTCCTGGAGGGCCAAACACCATTCCGGTTCCATGCTGCCTCTGATGAAGATGCCTGTGCTGCATTTCTATGCGCCACCCCCATGGTATGCAGATGTATCTCATGCATATTCATGAGGGACAGCATGAAAACCCGAACAGTGTTTGGCACCGCAGGACTGGAGTTGGGAACCTCTGCCGTAAAGCAGCAGCCAACAGGGGCAGACACACCCGCACCCACAGGCCCCATTATCCACAGCCTCCTGGAGAGGCAGGACTTTGGGCTCTGCGTGCATCTCCCAATACTAGCACATGCATACCGTAGTAATGCTACCCTAAACCTGGGAATATGGTACACATCTATCAAAAGGTTGCTATGATTACTGGCAGATAGCAATTCCTAGGTTAAGTACAATTTCCTGAGTGAGCTGCATCATAGCAACCTTTCTGATGTCTGTGGATTGTGCTACAGGTCCTGTGTCTGACAGTGTATACCAACCTGGGGAGTGACTCCTACAGTATTGTGTACCATAGCCATGCCTGCACTGTGCCCAGGACTGGTGTGGTGGCCTGGGCTACCCAACACCTCTATAGTTGCACAATGCTGGCATAGGTGTGGGGAGTGTGTGTCTGTCTATCCAGTGTGTGGTGGCTTCCAACACCCTCCACAGCCCACACTGCTAGCACTGTTCCCAGTATTGGCCTGCCAATGTGCATAATGAGGAGCAAGGTACTGTGGGAATAGCCTGGATAGGGTGGCCTGGCCTTGCCGCATCTGCACAGGGCATAGGGCAATAGCTCGGACATTGTAGTGCCCGGTACCACCTGCATGGACAGAGTGGCCACAGCATGTCCTGCTGGGATGTCACTCTCACCCTGACTGAGCAGTGACCACTGCATGGCTAGGTTCCCCCATAGTGCTATATAGCATTTCTCTCATGTGATATATATGGGTTTCCTTTTGGGGCCCAATCACTGACTTATCTGCTTGGTGTGTATGCTAACATCCCCGTTCTGGGTACATGCATCTCCTCCAGGACCATGCACTATGGACTAGCTGGCGGACTGTCTGCAGCTAGTATGCTGTCTTGCTGGAACACCTTGCAGGGTGCAGCGGCTGGAGGCTTGCTGCTGGAGAATGTCAGATAATGGTGGGGGGCAGCTGAGCATTTCCAGGCCTACCGTCTGTCCACTATTGCACTATGGATGTGTGCAGCTCTGTCTGTTCCCCAGCAGGACTGCTGTTGCTGGTCCCCTCTACCGCTGACATTGCAGGGAGGTAGACTGTGGATCTATTGGTGGGTGATCCTGTTTCCCCCTGAGCCCCAGAGGGTGGGTTGTGTGGTGGTACATAATCTGCCTATGGGTCCATACACCACCCCCCCTTCACCTACAGCATGTAATGATGGCACCAACACAGGATATGCACTGATCTGGGTGCAACAGCGCCCATAGGGACTAGACATGACCGGGACATGCAGCAGGACACAGCTGTAGCCTAGGTGTGTCTAACAGACCTATCTATCACACACTGATGGGGACCTGCAGCATAGCGTATTTCAGCCATGAAAGGTGCTGTGGACCTGGTGCTGGGCGCCCCACCTCAACCTCAGGGTGGGCACTGTACCCGCACAATGTGACTGTCTGTGGCTACTCTGTGGCAGTGCCACACACGGTCTGTTCCCCCTACAAGGCCAAGGTGCTGTGGGGGTGCATACCCGATCTTGTGCCCATCTCTTGACTGCTGATTTGCATGTGCAGTGCATCATGGGTACGGATGGGTTACCCCTATCCTGGTAACCACAGCAGAATGTGGATGTGGTGCCGTGCAGTTCTCCTGTAACCAGCCAGTTGTTTGTTAGCAGCTCTAGCCCACTGGTTATTTCACTGCCAGTGGAGCCAGAGGACATGGGTTCAGAACCCACAGTGGGATTCGTCAATAGGGCTGTCTTAGGCATTGTCTATTTTTATTGTATATTAGTTCTGCCAGCAGGACCACCCTCAGGGTACTGTCCCCTTAGGGTGGCTCATAGGGCGCCCTATAGGGCGCTTTATACGGCGCCCTATAAAGCGCCTTATAAGGTGCCTTATATGGTGTCCTATAGGGCAGTGGTCCCCAACCCAGTCCTATGGGGCCCACCAGCCAGTCAGGTTTTCGGGATATCCCTAATGACTATGCATGAGATATATATGCATTAGAGATATCCTGCCAACCTGACTGGTTTGTGGCCCTCCAGGGCTGGATTTGGAGACCCCTGCCTTACACCTCCATCATTTAAGATTGTGAGTGGGCAAGGTGCAGATGTCCAAGACATCAAAAAGGTTAGATAGAATTTGTCACAGTCCTCCTCACTTCTCACCACCACCAAAAAATTGTCTATTAGACAACTTTTTGGTGGTGGTGAGAATCGAGGAGGAATGTGACACATTCTATATACCCTTTCGATGTCTAGGACATCTGTACCTTGCCCACTCACAATCTTAAATGACAGAGGTGTAAGGCAGGGGTCTCCAAATCCAGCCCTGGAGGGCCACAAACCAGTCAGGTTGGCAGGATATCTCTAATGCATATATATCTCATGCATAGTCATTAGGGATATCCCGAAAACCTGACTGGCTGGTGGGCCCCATAGGACTGGGTTGGGGACCACTGCATTATAGGGTGCCTTGGCAGACAGCGCACTTTATAATGTTCCCTATGGAGTGCCCTCTAGGGTGCCTTATGTGGCACCTTAGGTTACGCCACTGTGAGGATGTGTTTGCTGGCAGCACTATTCAGGTACAACTAAACTTCCTCACAGCCCACTACTTAACCCTTTCCAGGCCAAGCCCAGTACTTTCGGGATCTCATCTTCTGCCTATCTATTCCTATCAAATGATATATAATACATGACCATGCCAGAGGGAACGTCACTATTGGAACATATTGGGTACGACGGGTACAATTTTCCTGACATGTGCAAACATTAACCCGGCTGCAGAATGTGGATTAAAATATTATAGTAGGCCTTCAAAGGGTTATACATGACGCCTCAGCCAGCCTTATTCATTAGGCACACTGGGAAATTGAACCCATGACCCTTGTACTATCAGTCTGTGTAGTAACCATTGTGCTACAGCTCTGTTTTTGTATTTGGGGTGTCTGCGCGCTATCTTAAGCTTGCGCGCAGTAGCGCAATACCACATGCAACTGCGCGTTATCGGTTACGATGTACCGCCCATGTCCTTTTTTGGCTTTCCTTCCACTAACGCGGCTCCTAACGCGAATTGCACTAACGCAGTTTAGTAAACATACCCCATAGAGTCAGAGAGCAGTCGGGGGACAAAGGTGGCTAACATGAGGGGAGAAAGGGAACACATTGACAATGCAGGAGGGTGTAGGAGAGAAGGGGATGAGGAACTAGCATGGTAATACTAGGGAGGGGAAGAGGGCGGAGCAGGAAAGGGGAGATTAAATGCAGAATAGAAAAGATGGGTTTTCAGTTTAGCTTTAAAGGATAGGTAGGAGGTTTCTAGACGTAGGGAGTGGGGAAGTGAGTTCCAGAGCCTTGGACCAAGAAAGAAGAAAGCTGAAGATCGAGTGGATTCTAAGTGAGCTTGGGAGGGAGGGGGAAGAAACATATGGTTGGCATGGATGGAACGTAGGGGTCGGTGAGGGGTATGGAGGTGAACTTGGTTTGCAAGATACAAGGGGATACCAGAGTGGATCACCCTGTGTACATAAATAAGGACTTTAAACTGAACACAAAAGATAACAGGAAGTCAGTGAAAATGTATTAACAAGGGAGTGATGTGATCGAAACGTGAAGCATGAGAGAGAACACGAACGGCAGTATTTTGAACCCGTTGAAGGCGATAGATTTGGGATTGGGGAAGCACGGCAAGACAAACATTACAATAGTCGAGACGAGACATGACAAGAGAAATAATGAGAGTGGCCATAGAAGAGGGGGTGAGAAAAGGACGTACAGCACGAAGTTGTCTTAGAGTAAAGAAAGAGCGTTGAACAACGGAGGAGATATGTTCTTTAAAGGAAAGGGAGGAATCAAGAGTTACACCCAAGTACCGCAAAGAGGAAACGGTGGGGATGGGTGAGGAAGAGAACAAGGGAGTGAGGGTAGGAGGGGGATTACCGAAGGTGAACCAGATAGCCGAAGTTTTCAAGAGATTGATGTGAAGAAAGTTAGTCGAAAGCCAGGAGGCTACAGAAGAAAGACAGGTGTTGAAGGCAGTGATGTCAGGTGCAGCAGAGTCAGTGTGAAAGAGGAGAAAAATGTCATCAGCATAGTAGTAAGCGGAGACACCGTGCTGTTGAATAAGAAGAGCAAGGGGGGCCAGAAACACATTAAAGAGAAGAGGAGCAAGAATAAAACCCTGGGGAACACCACAGGGGAGAGGAGTAGATGGTGAAGACCCTGAACCAGTGTGAACTGAAAAAGTACGACTAGACAAAAAAGAGTGGAACCAGCAAAGAACCAGACCGGAGAGGCCGGCATCCTGAAGACGGGATAAGAGAATACGGTGATCAACCAAATCGAAAGCAGCAGAGAGGTCTAGAGAGACAGCAAGATAGAGTAAACCACAGTTGTGAGCAATGTGCAGATCGTTAAGAAGAGAGAGAAGAACAGATTCTGTGCTATGACCCGGGCGGAAACCTGATTGACGAGGATGGAGAGTGAGAGAGGCCTCGAGGTGGGAAGAAAGCTGAGAGAAGACCAATTTTTCCAAGAGTTTAGAAAGGAAAGGAAGGTTAGAGATGGGACGCCAGCTGGAGGGAAAGGAGGGGTCGAGAGAACCTTTCTTAAGAATAGGACGGACAGAGGCGTGCTTCCAGGGAGTAGGAAAAATACCAGAAGAGAGACTAGAACTGAAGAGTGAAAGAATAAAGGGGGACATAGCGAGGGAAGATTCCAGCAGCCAAGAGGAAGGAATGGGGTCAGCAGGTCAGGAGGTTTTACGGGTGGATGAGAAAACTTTAGTAAGAACAGTAGAGGTGATAGGCTCAAAGGTGGACCAGTGATGTGAGAGAGAAGGGAGGGTAGGGGGAGAGGAAGGGAGAGGAACAGGAGAAGGGGGTACTACCAAAGGGGGAGGGGAAAGAGGGGGAGGGCAGGATGGAAAAGAGAGACGAAGGGACTGAACTTTGGAGACAAAATAGGTAGCCAGGGAGGAGGAATTAGGAATAGAAAGGGAGGAAGGAGGGATAGGGGAGGAATGAGGGGCAGAAAGAGAGCGGAGGATGGAATGTAATTGGCGAGAGGAGTTTGAAGAAATAGTGATGAGATTAGAAAAATAGTTCTGTTTGATAGAGTAAAGAAGGGAACGATAGTGACGATGGGCAGAATGGAAACAAGATAGAGTAGAGGGATTTGGATGTTTGCGCCATAAATGCTCAGCTCGACAAAGATACCTACGGTGGAGAAAAAGCCCTGGGTGAAACCAAGGGTGACGGGTAGATCGGCGGGAGTGACGGGGGGGGGGGGTCGCAGAGGAGCAATGGTGTCAAGGGCAGTAGAGAGGGTCATGAACCAGGAGTTAGCCTGGGAGTCAGGTGAAAGAAGATGAAAATCTGAAGGGAACAGAGAGTCAGACGCGGGGAACTGATGGAGAGTAGCATGGGATTGGGTAATAAGACGAGATGGAGGGGAAGGAGAGTTTAAGGAGGAGATCGGGGAAGGAGAAGGACAGGGAAGGGAGAAAAGAAGACAAGAGTGATCGGTCCATGGAAGGGAGAGGGGGAAAAGGGAAGAGGGAGGGAAAGGGAAGGATCGAGGGAAAATAAGTAGGTCCAGAGAGTGGCCGGCGGAATGAGTGGGAAAAGAGACGGATTGGACAAGAGAGAGATCAGATAAAAAAGTCAAGAAATTACGATCCCGAGAAGTGGGAGGAGAGTCCACATGGATATTAAAATCACCTAAAATCAGGAGGTGGGGATAAAGAAGAGTAGCTTCTGAGATAGTGGCGAGAAGAGTATCCCAGAGCTGGGAAGACAGTGAGGGTGGAACATAAACAAGGAGGAAATAGAGGGGGGGAGAAGAGCCTAGACGAAGAAGCAGAGACTCAGGGTAGTGCAGAGCGGGGGAAGAGAGCTCCTGGAAAGGGAGGGAGGAGCGATATAGTACTGCGATCCCTCTGCCGCTCCTGCCCTGGCGAGAGGTAGATAAGGCGGAGTAGCCCGGGGGCAGGCAGCGGTTAAGGAGTGGCTCCTCACCATCTCTTAACCAGGGTTTGGTAAGGAAAAATGCATCGAAAGCATGTTGAGAGAGAAGATCATGAACTAGGACAGTTTTAGAGCGGAGAGAACAGCAGTTCAGAAGGGCAAGCTGGAGAAGCAAAAGGGGCTTGGGGGAAGACAAACCTGGAGAGCGACTAGCGCAGGGAACCAGGTTAGAGAGATTTCGAGAAGGGAGGTTGGAATAGACAGGTACAGAAGAAACAGGGGAATGCCAGTTCCAATGTACTGGGATAGCAGACATGGTAAGAAGAAACCAAGCTAAGAGGAAGGAAAAAAGTGCAAGCTTAGAGTCAAAGTGGGACTTACCACGAGGAGCAGAAGAGGGAACCCAAGAGACTGGAACTCCAATAGTGAAGAGGAAGGGGAGGCATACAGGTGCGGTTGCAGGTGCTGGGAAGAGATTTGCCACCTGAGAGGGCTCCGTACTTCTGCCCCTGGAGTCACCCCAAGGAGCTCACCCACAGATGTGAATGAGCAGCCCTATAGGCAAGGAGAGAGAACAAAGAACAGACACATTCAGAATCACTTTATGTGAGGTATGTCTATTGTGAAGAAGCCACCATATATTTCTGAGATATCCATTCCCTCCTACCTCCCCTACATGGAACTCCCACACCCTAGTGCCATAAACCACTGACCACAACCCTGTGAGCCCCCAGTATTTCACTGTAATCGTCCAGTGGCCCAGTCACACACTGCTGCAACTTCACACAGTCCCAAAATGCAACCAACTCTCCCTTCTCCCTTACCTGCCACTTCTGCCTCCCCTCTCCCCCATATAAACACCTGGGGACACCCCAGAACAAACACAAAATGGCCCAGCTTTTGCAACATATGACTTCAAAAACACAATACAGCCACCTCCTTAAGAAGCAGCTCTGGCTGCCATCACACTCAGTTCTACTTGGTGCGCCACCCCTGTCTTTGTGCCTTCCTCTTGTACCATGTTCCGTACTGCCTTGGTCCTGAGGAATGTATAGTGACTGTGTAGCGATCACTGAGCTCTTCCCACTACTCTCGCTAGATCCTGATAACCTATCCACATCTAGCCTTTTCCCCTCACCTTCCTTGCCACTTGGCAACTATGAGGCTAGGGAAGCATGGGGGGGGGGGGGGAGTCACTGCCTTGTGGTGGTGCACCCAGGATATTAGTTTATTTTGGCCCCGTGACTCACAATGGCTGCCCCTATCACCTCTGCCATTGATACTGATAGGTGTGGGGGCTAAGGTGGCTGGTACAGAGGTTGGGGGAACATTGGAAGGGACCATAGCTGGAATGGGTGCCTGGGAGATTAGATGGCCAAACCACAAGAGGAATGTGTCCATGGACTGGCTGATGTGTTGTAGATCCTGCAGATACCGATCACCTGCCTCCCTTCTCTCTCTATGCTTTCATAGGATGTTATGCAGGATATCACTATACTCCCTCTTTATGGCCAGGTACTTCTCATTCTGCTGGAGGAGACACTCCCCACAGCATATCAGCTACTGTCATCTATGTGTCATCTGTCGACACACCCCTCGTGAATTTAGTGGTGCCTCCTCACCAAATGAGTCAGTGGCAATGTCAGGGGCTAGTGGAAGTACTGCATGCTGCTCCTGGTTCTCTCTTCTTCATCTTGCAGCATTGCATCATCTGGTGACCTATCCTCAGCATCAACATGCTCCTCTCCCCTCTGGCTGGTCTCTGTGTCTGCTGCCGATGCACCAGCAAGTGGCTCGGGGCTATCCCTCTCCAGTGACGTTTGTCCATGGAGGTCTGAAGATCATCACCACCAGCACTAGCACCTGCAGGGAGGAATGTCCAGCTTACAGAGCATATTTTGCTGACACAGGTGTTGTTGGGTTAGGTAACCTGGTGCCCCATGCACATTCCACTTGTGTAAAGATGTAAGGCAGCAAATCCAGCAATCAATGATGCAGGGAATGTGTAGTGAGCACCTAATGCCATAGTTTAGGGGTCAGATATATACAGGAGGGTGAGATATGTGGGGTGCATGGGGACACAGTTTGGCACTAAGAAAAGGATATGCACATGTGTAGCTCTGCTACCTGCCCTATGGCATGGAGGGGCCCCAGGTGCTCAGCTGTCGTTTCCCCTCCCACATCTGTATGGAGCTAGTGTGCCCACGATACTGATGCTTGTGTTTGCCACTCCATAGCCATGCTATGGCTGCGTAAAGGCTGCAGAAATGCCTGCACCAGCAGATTAGCTGGCCACATGAACTCTGTGGTACTAGCCCAGAGCTGTACAGATGGGGGAGGGGGGATGGGGTGACCCTCTAATGTACTGAAATGTGCAGTGGGTGAAATGCCACCACTACCTGGGGCTGTTGTGGGTCAAACATGCATGCAGACCAGTGTGGTGGACGGTGAGTGGTATGTGTAGAATGACTGTAGCCATCAGTGAAGATGATCCAGGTTCCATCATGACTCACAACACATTTTCTATATTTCAGGAAAGTGCTACTGATCGTTAACTATCGAGATCACCAATTCTTGTCAATGTCTCCTCATCCATGGTGCCTAGTATGCATTCCTCTAACTCGCTCAGAGATGGTGTCCTCCCATCTGGACCACATTTGGCTGCCTAAGCTTTTGCTTTGCGCTTCCTTGCCCTCCACTTCCTCATTACATTCTCTATGTTGCAGTTACAGTGGTAGATGGCTTCAGTTTGGTACATAAGGCATGGCAGAGATGCTCCTTCTGATGTACATTGTACTGTAGTTAGTGCTAGCATTGCCAAAGATGTGGTGTTTAGTAAGAACCTCTCTGAGCAGCAGCTCCACTTCTCTGTGACAGAAGATTTCCTTCTGGAGTTCTTCTTTGATAGCACAGAGAGGTTGAAATCATCCAGCAGCCAAAGCTGTCTACCCTTTGTTGATTAGTTGCATGCTAGGTCAAGGACTATGGAGAGGTCGTCAGCGCATATGGATGGGGCTCGATAGCATAGAGCTGTTGCTAAGTGCTTATTTGCGATCATGATGGCGTCCAGGCTGTTAGAGTTGTGTGAGGTGAGGCATTGGAATTAAAGATCAGATCTGACCATGATAAAGATGCCTCCACCTCTTCTGCTAGTTCTTGTGCAATTAAAGAGGTCATAGTTAGGGAGCTTTAGTTGATTTGATCATCAGTGTCGATGAGCAATGATTCTGTAACAAAGAGCATGTCTAACTTATGACTTTCAACATAGTCACCAATTGGCCATTTGTTCTGGATAGATCGTGCATTTATGAGCATACAGGTTAGATATTTTTCCTCTGGGGGCTTCCATCTGAGGCTCTTTGCTGGGGGCAGGCATACAATATGAATGAGATATTGGTGTCTTGTCAGGAGTGATGGTCTTGAAGTGGAGAATATTTATTTATTTATTTATATAGATTTGTATACCACTTTTTCCTTCAATCAAAGTGGTGGTTACAAAGGACGGGTTTACATTGACTAAAGGATAACATAACTTACAAAGGGAAAGTATTGCATTAATGCCTGTTTGTAATATATAAATTCATGCATAGTTAAATGAGTTCATAAGTTTCTTGGTTACAAAATCCCATAAATAGGACTGTCTTAAGCGATTTACGGAAGTCCTTTAAATCTTTTGTGTCCCGCAATTTATCCGGAAGAGAGATCCAGATTATTGGTGCAATTAATGAAATTGCCCTATTAGAGGTGGTTTGTTTTGTTTTGTTTTGTGGAATCCAGCAGGCGTTCGTAATTTATTAGCATTGCTAGATCATCTAGATCTGTCATTGATGTCTTTGGTTAGCATGCTGTAGAGAATATCTGCTGTGCATTGGTTCAAGATCTTGAAGATGATTGTAATTGTTTTAAATTTTACTTTCTCAGCTATTGGTAGCCAGTGCAATTTCAGCAGTATAGGTGTAATGTGCTCATTTCTTGCTGTACCAGTTATAATGTGAGCCGCCATGTTCTGGATGAGCTGGAGTGGATGAATAGTCGGTTTGGGTAGTCCTTGATAAAGTGAATTTGCATAATACAATATTGGTATAATAATTGCCTGGCATACTGTTCTGAAATGGTCCTGACTGAGTACCGGCTTTAGCCTTCTAGTGAGCTTTAATCTTTGGTATGCTTTAGTAGCAGTATTGTTTATATGAGTATGAAAATTTTAATTTCTATCAAGTGTAATACCTAAATCACCTCATTTTTAATGGAATAGAATGACTCAGGATATTGAGGGTTTGAGGTGGATTAAAATTTGGATTTCTGGTAATAATCATTACATCAGTTTTATCAAGGTTGATTTTCAGATTGCAGTTAGCCAATTGTTGAGGTCTCTGAGGCAGTAGAGCATGGGATTAAGGCGCTAGTGTATCTATCGAAGTGTACAGCATAATGTCATCCACATAAATATTGTATTGCAACTTGTTTTGTTTGATAATATCACAAATTGGTTGCAAATATATGTTAAATAATATGGATGAAAGTGCTGATCCTTGTGGAATTCCTTGTTTGTTGGGGAACTGTGAGGAATTCTGGTGGTCATCTTTGATTTGCTGTGTTCGGTCTGTTAAATAAGATGTAAACCATTTTAATGTATTGTCATATAAACCAATCTCCTGTAATCTATTAAGTAGTACTGAATGAGAGACTGTATCAAATGCAGCAGAGATGTACAAGAACACTAGTAAGAAACCATTGCTTATATCTAGAGTAGACCCTTCAGAAGATTATCAAATAAAGATGTGAGAAGGGTTTCTACATTATGCCTTGGCTTGAAACCATGCTGATGAGGGTCCAAAGGGGCATGTATATCAATGTGGTCTTGTAATTGCCTTTGTACCACTTTTTCAATAACTTTTGATACAAATGGAAGACTCGAAATAGGTCTGTATGATTTTGGATCCTTTGGACACAACTTAGAACCCTTAAAGATAGGTCGAATTATGGCTTGTTTACGCGATTGTGCAAGATGTCCTTGAATCAGTGATGCATTTACAAATTTTTGTATGTATGTTGAAATTTGATCCCTAGAGTTCTTGATCCATTCCACTGGACATGGATCAGATGGAGAGGTAGTTGTATTTAATGCATTCACAATGTCTTCTATTTGTTTTACTATTGTTATGGAGAATGTTTTCCAAGTTTGTCCAGTGTTAGACCACATTAAATTAGACATTACAGTGAATTGCATTGTATTCTTATTCATTAGGTTGTATACATATTCTTGGGGGTCAATTTGATGTTCATTATGTACTGAATGGACTTTAGTGAGTTTTTTTACAATATTAAAAAGCTCCCTTGCTTTGTTCGCTGCTTTCGTAATGATGTTAGTATGGAATTGTTGTTTATGGCCATTGATAAGATTATTATAATTTTGCTGTTCGGGTTCTATTTTGAAGTAAGATGTTTGGAGACTTGTTACGTCTCCATTTTCTTTCAATTCGCCAAAGGGTCCGCTTTGCTTCCCTGATTGTACTGGAGTACCAGGGGGCATGAGTTTGTCTGTTAGTGAAAAGATTTTATTTTGGAGCAGAAGCAGCCTTAGCTATTGAGTAATTCCATTTGTCTATAGTATCACCTAGGCTATTGCATCCTTGTAGAAGTTGTGGAATTATTTCCTTCAGGAAATCTTCCTTGTTATATGATTTAAATCTTCTTGTTGAATTTTGCTTGTAGTGTAGAGTTGTGATTTCCAGTAGTAGTGTGAATGTAATGACACAATGATCTGACCATGGTACTTCTGTGAGTATTGGATTAGAGAAATAATTTTGATTTAACAAATGTGATGGAATAAAGATTAGATCTGGACTGTTTCCATGTTTATGTGTAGGTTCCTTGATCGTTTGCTTATAATCAAGTGCATCTAAAGCTTTAAGGAATGATCTTGTATGTTTTGTTTGTGCAGATGTTTGATTGAAATCACCCAGGACAATGAGAGGTTTGTGTATATTATCATTTGTACATATTGATTCTAGAATTACTGATAAATGATCACCCTTAGCATTAGGAGGTCTATAAGTGAGGCAGAAACTGATGTAGTGGTTTGAAATGATAATGGTGGTGGATTCAGATGAGGTAGATGTGGATATAAGTTGACATTTGTAATTTCCTCTAGCAAAAATTAATACTCCACCTCCCCTTTTGTTTATTCTAGGGCAGCTGAATTCTTTGAATTCATTTGGAGTTATCTAGTTTAGAATAACTTGGTCTGTTTCTGCCAGCCATGTCTCAGTAATGCATACAATGTCCAGTTTATGATCCGAAATGTAGTCCTTAATGGTATAGAATTTGTTTCTAATTGACCTGGCATTTATGAGTGCACAGTGGACAGAGTTGTCGAGAATGGGGTTATAATTCATTCTTTTTACTGATGATCTTTGTCTGGTTTTATGCTTTTTTGTTTGTCTTTTGCTGACAGGGATATTGGCAGGAGTGCTGTGCTTTATAGTAAGGCATAAAAGACGTGAATGTTAGAGGGAACACGTCTGGAATCAGTATTGTGAGTACTCCTAGGTGTTGTGCTATGAGGAGTAATGTTACGCAGGGAAGGAAGTAGTAATTCAATGTTTCCATACTTGCCTTTGATTTTTTTTATCTTCTCTATGCTCTCAATGCTGTGGTTACCTGAGCTCATATGTTTGTAGATTGATCTTCTCAATGGTATCTGCCGTATGCTTTTTTGGTTTAGGTCTCTTATTGCGCTTTTGTTTACTATTGCATGTTTAGTAATTTCTTCTAGTAGATTGCACTTTATGATACTACTGTGCCCCGCCTAAGGGCCATGCCAAAGTGCCCTCTTTTGAGGCCCTCAGGCGCAGGCCTGCCAGACGCGGGCGTGCCTGTTGCAGATGCCTTTAAAGTGAGGATTGAGAGAGTCTGATTGGTCCCGCAGTGGAGGGGGAGGAGCTAGAAATCAGGCTGCTCACACTCTGCCCCGATGATCACTGAGGCTGCTCAAACTGTAAAGGGATTCCTTTCCCTTCAATAAATGCCTGTTGCAGATGCCGTTAAAGGGAGGATTGAGAACTTATCTTCCTGCTCTCTCCGGCCATAGCCATGTATGGTGGAAATCAGCCTTGTTGATGCAAGAAGGTTCTAGCAAATATGATGGATTGGAGGCAATATAGTGATAGGGAGGGGTGAACACCAGTTGCGGGGGAAGTGCGCCTAATGGATTGCAAGTGTGGTGACTAGGGGTGGCTGTGCTACCGAATGCTACTTTAGTCTATTTGGGGAGATGTAGTGAGAGTGATACTTGAGTTAACAGCATTGCCAGCATGGAAAACCTGATAACAAACCTTATTGAGCCTAAGGGGGATGTTTACTAAAGTGCGGTAATCGTGAATACCGCGCGTAAAGTACGTTTAACGATCGTTCGCACGTCCGAACGCGCGTTCTGACGTGCGAACGATCGTTAAACGTACTTTACGCGCGTTAACCGCTGTTAACGATCGTAAAACTCCGCGGCGCGTTAAAACAGCGCAGAAGGTGGAGAATGGGCGGAGAGAAGGGGTCAATGGGCGGAGAGTGGGCGGGGAGAGGCTCCCCTCACACTAACGCACTGAATTCCTGAGCTCAATTCCAACGCGAATGAAAACCTGTCGTTAAAGGCATATTAAAGGGAAGAGAAACCATTTCCGTCAGCAATGTACAGCAAAACCGGGGAAACCCACGAAACGTGAGCAGTGTGATACATGTGCACAGAACAAAATTTCACATAAAACGTTTAAAATGACCACAAGAAACATTGTAAAAAGCATAATTCAGCTGGGCAACAGTGATAGCAATGGGCAACAAGGAACAACACTCCCTGGTGGAAAGCACCAAAAATAAAAGAAATGATGTGTGGAAGGGTCTACGCTACGCAGACCCTTTCAAAGATCATTTCATTGTAATGGAGCTGTCCCTATGTAATGTGTTGTGTAATGTTGCCCAATGATATCATTGTTGCCCAGCTTGGTTATGGGTGTGTGCCCCTTTTTAAGGTCTTTTCTGAGGTTTATGTGCACCTTTGTCTCCATACAAGGTAAATGAGGCCACAGTAAACTTGTTGCAGAGCAGGGTTTCTGACTTGTCAGGCAGGTTTAACTAACTCCAGGGACTGCACTGTCTCTGTGGCCACAGTGTGGTGCAAGAGACACAGCCAGTGCCTGTAAGACCAGAGGGTCACAGGTTCAAATCCCAGCTGGGGCTCCTACCAACCCAGTCCCCATAGTTTTACCCACCACTAAACAGTGATAGTAAAGACACTCCTTTATTGCAGAGAACATACGCATGGCCTATATTTTACCACACCAAACACAGACACCAGAAACAGGCACATTACCTAAAGCAGAGTCCCGCAAATGCAGTCCTGGAGGGCCCCACACCATTCCGGTTTCATGCTGCCTCTAATAAAGATGCCTGTGCTGCATAGCTATGCACCACCCCCATGGTATGCAGATGTAGCTCATGCATATTTATGAGGGACAGCATGAAAACCCGAACAGTGTTTGGAACACCAGGACTGGAGTTGGGGAACTCTGCCGTAAAGCAGCAGCCAACAGGGCCACACACACACCCACAGGCCCCATTGGCCAATGCCTCCTGGAGAGGCAAGACATTGGGCCCTGCCTGTATCTCCCAATACTAGCAGTTGCATACCTTAGCAATGCCACCCTACACCTGGGTATATGGTACACAGCTATCAAACGTTTCCTATGATAACTGGCAGATATCAATTCCTACTTTAAGCACATTTTGCTCATTGAGCTCCACCATAACAATCATTCTGATGTCTGCGGTGTGTGCTGCAGGTCTGGTCTCGGACAGTGTTCACCACCCTGGGGAGTGACCCCCCAACAGTCTTGTGTGCCATATCCATGCCTGTACTATGCCCATGACTGGTGTGGTGGGTATGGCTGCTGACCACCTCTATAGTAGCACAATGCTGGCATAGGTGTGGGGGTGGCTGTCTGTCTATCCAGTGTGTGGTGGCTGCAAACACCTTCCACAGCCCACACTGCCAGCACTGTTGCCAGTATTGGGCTGCCAATGTGCATAATGAGGAGCAAGGTACCATGGGTATAGCCCGGACAGGGTGGCCTGGCCAGGATGCATCTGCACAGGGCATAGGGCACTGGCTGGGACATTTTAGTGCCCGGCCACCACCTACACAGACAGGGTGACTTCAGTATGTCCTGCTGGGAGATCACTCTCACCCTGACTGTGCAGTGATGACAGCATGGCTAGGCACCCCCATAGTGCTATCTAGTATTTCTCTCATGTGATAAATATGGGTTTCCTTTTGGGGCCCAGTCAATGATGTATCTGCTTGCTGTGTATGCTGACATCCCAGTTCTGGGTGCAGGCATCTCCACTGGGCACTAGCAGACTGTTTGCAGCTCGTAGGTGTTGTGATGGAGTGGCTTGCACCAGGGGAATATCAGATAGTGGTGGTGTGCAGCATACCATATCCAGGCCTAATGTCTGTCTGCTATTGTGTTATGGCTGTGTACAGAGCTGCATTGACTGCCCTGTGGGGTGTCTGTTCCTCAGCAGGACTAGGGCTAATGTTCCCCTCTACTGCCACCTTTGCAGGGAGGTAGACTGTGGATCTTTTGATAGGAGATCCTGTTTGCCACCCTCAGCCCTGGGGGAGGGGGGGTGGTGGTGCATTGGGGCTACACCTGACTGAAACAGACAGAGATGTCCAAGGTGTTCCTGCAGAAACTACCTATCTCACACAGTAACACTGCTTTGGACCGGTGCTGTGGACCTAGTGCTGGGCGCCTCACTGCACCCTCAGGGTGAGCACAGTACCCGCACAATGTGACGGTGTGTAGCTACTCTGTGCCAGTACAACACACGGTCAGTACCCCCTATCAGGCCGAGGTGCTGTGGGGGTGCACATGGCCAGTTCCCCCTACCAGGCCGAGGTGCTGTGGGGGTGCATTCCCCATGGTGTGTATCTGTGGACAGCTGATTTGCATGTGCAGTGCATCATGGGTGTAACTGGCACAATCCAACCCTGTGAAAATCCAGCACCTGCTCACAGGCTCTGATAAACCATAGGCCATCACACGTACATCTGTTAGCATAATGCATAGGTGCAAGACACCCTAAAGAGTCTGTAATAGAAGGTGCCCATGCTGGTAAAAACACACGTACCCACGCATGATTGTAAGCGCGCAGCTACGCACGGGGCTACGCACGCAGCCTCGCACGTGGCTAGGCACACTCTGAGGGTGCGTTTCTGACACCACTACTCAACGTAAAGAAAAACATGCCTCCTCATACCCTATGTAATGTACAGGGTGATGCCTGGGACAGCTTTCTGCGTTAGGCACACTGGGGACTCGAACCCATGCTGCCTGTAATAGCGGTCAGTACCGTAACCATTGTGCTACCGCTCTGTTTCAGTGCTTTGTGTCTGTACGCCTTCTAACGATTAACGCGCAGTAATGCGCCATGGCGCCTTGTAACGCTCGTTAGTTTTTGGAACGCGCATTAGTGGTAACGATGTACCGCCCATGTCCTTATTTGGGGTTTCTGTCACTATCGCGGCTCCTAACGCGAATTGCACTAACGCAGTTTAGTAAACATACCCCTAAATGTTAGATATTCAAGGACAGGTGGTGATCCAACAGATAGCAGTCAAAATATCAGGTACATTCTATAAGAGTTACAATTAGAGGGCTGTATACTTTACAACAGGGGTCTCCAACTCCAGTCCTGGAGGGCCGCAAACCAGTCAGGTTTTCAGGGTATCCCTAATGAATATGCATGAGATATATATGCATTAGAAATAGCCTGTCAAACTGACTGGTTTGTGGCCCTCCAGTGCTGGATTTGGGGACCCCCACCTTACACCTCTGTCATTTAAGATTGTGAGTGGGCAAGGTACAGATGTCCTCGACATCAAAAGAGTAGATAGAATGTGTCACATACCTCCTCGCTTCTCACCACCACCAAAATATTGTCTACTTTTTGGTGGTGGTGAGAAACGAGGAGGGATGTGACACATTCTATCTACCCTTTTGATGTCGAGGACATCTGTACCTTGCCCACTCACAATCATACATGACAGAGGTGTACGGCAGGGGTCCCCAAATCCAGCACTGGAGGGCCACAAACCAGTCAGTATGGCAGGCTATTTCTAATGCATATATATCTCATGCATATTCATTAGGGATACCCTGAAAACCTGACTGGTTTGCGGCCCTCCAGGACTGGAGTTGGAGACCTCTGCTCTACAAGCTTGTAGCTACGATACTCATAAATAGATTTGAAAAGTTAACACAGCATATGATACATTGCAGAGTGAGAGGGTAGAAATAATTGCGGCAGAAAGTAGTTACAACATTAGTAGAGAAGAGAAGACTTACAGCATGCAGGTCACTGTAGAACTGTGATGGTTTCAAAAAACAGAAATTGAGATGACTTTAGCTCCCTTAGAACAGTGTTTCCCAACCCAGTCCTCGGGGAACGCCAGGCCAGTCAGGTTTTCAGGATATCCCTAATGAATTTGCATGAGATATATATGCATTAGAGATAGCCTGCCAACCTGACTGGTTTGTGGCCCTCCAGGGCTGGATTTAGAGACCCCTGCCTTACACCTCTGTCATTTAAGATTGTGAGTGGCCAAGGTACAGATGTCCTAGACATTGAAAGGGTAGATAGAACGTGTCCCATTCCTCCTGACTTCTCACCACCACCAAAATATTGTCTATTAGACAACTCTTTGGTGGTGGTGAGAATCGAGGAGGAATGTGACACGTTCTATCTACCCTTTCGATGTCTAGGATATCTGTACTTTGCCCACTCACAATCTTAAATGACAGAGGTGTACGGCAGGGGTCTCCAAATCCAGCCCTGGAGGGCCACAAACCAGTCAGGTTGGCAAGCTATCTCTAATGCATATATATCTCATGCAAATTCATTAGGGATATCCTGAAAACCTGACTGGCCTGGCGTTCCCCGAGGACTGGGTTGGGAAACACTGCCTTAGAACAGTGTTTCCCAACCCAGTCCTATGGGGCACACCGGCCAGTCAGGTTTTCGGGATATCCCTAATGACTATGCATGAGATATTTATGCATTAGAGATATCCTGCCAACCTGACTGGTTTGTGGCCCTCCAGGCCTGGATTTGGAGACCCCTGCCTTACACCTCTGTCATTTAAGATTGTGAGTGGGCAAGGTGCAGATGTCCTAGACATCGAAAGGGTATATAGAATGTGACACATTTCTCCTCGATTCTCACCACCACCAAAAAGTTGTCTAATAGACAATATTTTGGTGGTGGTGAGAAGTGAGGAGGAATGTGACACATTCTATATACCTTTTTGATGTCTTGGACATCTGCACCTTGCCCACTCACAATCTTAGATGGCAGAGGTGTTAGGCAGGGGTCTCCAAATCCAGCCCTGGAGGGCCACAAACCAGTCAGGTTGGCAGGATATCTCTAATGCATATATATCTCATGCATAGTCATTAGGGATATCCCGAAAACCTGACTGGCCGGTGTGCCCCATAGGACTGGGTTGGGAAACACTGCCTTAGAAAACATGTGGGAACCCTCTTATCAGTTTGACGATCCAGAACAGAATACACTACTTCAACTGCAGTAAGTTGTATAATATTTGTATGCAATGCTACTTTCCTTCTCCCCCTTCCCCCCCCCCCCGCCACCTCATATCAGTCACCTCACCTGTTCTGCATTTTCTGCCCTTTACAGATTTCGGGCTTTTCACCCATTTTTTTGACCAGGCAGCCTTGACCACTCTCCATCTCAAAACTATTATATCATGACTTGACTACTGAGATATCATCTTTTCAGGTCTTCCCCAGCATCAACTAAAGCGACTTTAAACTATTCAGAACATGGCCATCTGTGCACTTATTCATGCTAGAAAATTTGACCATGTAACACCTTTGTTCATTCAACACCACTGGCTCCCTATTCCCCAATGGATTTGCTTTAAAATCTTTACCCTCGCACACAAGATGTTACATAACCATGCACTCCAATACCTTTTTTCTTTGATCATCCCCAATGTGCTGCAGCGTTGTTTGCGATCTCTCCAAAAAAATCGTCTGGTTCTCTCTCCCACTTAACCATGCAGAATATGATTCTACCCATCACTCTATGTTGCCCCCTCTCTTTGGAACTGCATCTCTCTCAGCTACACCTTGAACCTTCTTTCCCAAAATTTATGACTCTCCTAAAGACCTATATGTTCATTCAGGCTTTCAGCGTGGACATCACATAGGATTCTGGAAAAACAAATAGTCCAATCCTACTCTTCATGTGTTACATGTTCTATATCCCTGGTCCATCACTTTAGTCTACTCTTCCTTTTCTGTCCTGTCCTGTCATTAATGGAGTTCCCTTCCCTTTTTCCAGATTTTGATGTGCCTTATTTTATTTATTACAAACTGCTCTGCCTGCCTAGCCAAGGGTGGTATGTTGTTGTTGTTAAGTGCCGTCAAGTCGGTGTCGACTCATGGTGACCCTCTGGATAGTTGTCCTAAATTGTGTTCAGTCTTCAGTCAGGCAGCTCATTGTTGACAGACTGGCCCTCATAGCTACTGTTATTGTATTGATCCATCTCATTGCTGGCCTTCCTTTTTTGCATTGACCTTCTATATTACCAGGCATGATGTCTTTCTCTAATGATCTCTGTCTTCACATAATGTGTCCAAAGTATGAAAGTCGAAGTCTTGTCATCTGAGCTTCTAAATTAATGAACGGAGTGGAACGGGTAAACATAGATCGATTGTTTACGTTATCAGAATATAGAAAGACTAGGGGACATGCAATGAAGCTACAGGGTAAACTATTTAAGATTAATAAAATAAACTATTTTTTCACTCAACGTGTATTCAAACTCTGGAATTTGTTACCGGAGGATGTAGTAAAGGCTGTGAGTGTAGCTGGGTTTAAAAAAGGTTTGGACAAGTTCCTGGAGGAAAGGTCCATAAACCATTATTAAGAAGGGACCCAGAATATCAATGCTTTACCCAGTACAAGCATTGTGGAACCTGTGTCTTTTGGGGAAACTGCTAGGTACATATAGACCTAGATTGGCCACTGTTGGAAACAGGATACTGGGCTTGATGGACCTTGGTCTGACCCAGTATGGCATATCTTATGTTCTTATGTACTAAAGAAAGCTTAGGTTTGATCTCCTCTAGTACAGACTGGTTTGTTCTTCGGGCAGTCCATGGTATACGCAGTATTCACCGCCAGCACCATAATTCAAAGGCATCAATTTTCTTCCTGTCCAGCTTTCAATGTCCAGCTTTTGCATCCATATGATGTTATTGAAAATACCATTGTTGAACGAGTCAAATCTTTGTATGGAGAGAGACATCTCTGCTCTTGAGAATCTTGTCTAGGTCCTTCATAGGCATTCTGCCAAGTGCAATGTGTCTTCTGATTTCTTGACTGCTTGTTGCTTCTTTATTGATAGGTGATCCAAGTATGTTAAGGTTGTCCATTATTTCAATTTCTTCTCCATCAATGATGAGCTTATTGATTTTGCCAGTTGTCATGATCTTTGTCTTCTTTACATTAAGGTGCAGGCCCATTTTAGGACTATATTCCTTGATCGTGAGAAGCAAATTTTTCAGATCATCTTCACTTTCAGCCAGTAATGTGGTATCATCAGCATAGCGAAGGTTGTTGATGAGTCTTCCACCAATCTTCACACCTCTGTTGTCTTCATACAATCCTGCTTCTCTGATGATTTGTTCTGCATATAAATTAAACAGGTAGGGGGAAAGTATGCAGCCTTGTCATACACTTTTGCTGATTTTAAACCATTCTGTTTCTCCTTGTTCCGTTCGAACTGTTGCTTCTTGATCAATGTACAGATTGTGCAAGAGAACATTCAGGTGTTCTGGTATACCCATGCTTCTTAATGTGGCCCAGAGTTTCTCATGTTTTACAGTCAAAAGCCCTGCTGCAGTTAATAAAGCACAAATAGATATCCTTTCGGTATTCTTTAGTCTTTTCAAGGATCCATCTCACATCTGCAATGCGTTCCTCACCCTTTCCTTGTACTTCAGGTAGTTCTTGTTCCAGGTATGGTTGCAGTCTCTGTTGAATAATCTTGAGTAGAATCTTGCTGACATTTGGGATCAGAGCGATTGTGCAATAATTTCCACAGTCAGTTGGATCACCTTTCTTTAGTATTGGTATAAGCACAGATCTTTTCCAGTCAGTTGGCCATGATGTTGTCTTCCAAATTTCCTGGCAGAGCCTTTTAAGTATGATAACAGCTAAATCAAATTGCTGTAATACTTCTATGGGAATGCCTTCAATGCCTGATGCTTTATTCTTTGATAAGGCTTTCAGTGCTGCTTCAACTTCTTCTTTCATCACCAATGGTTCCAGATCATAAGGTAGAGGTTGAAACAGCTGTTGGTCCACTTGATCTTTATCATATAAAAACTCTGTATATTCTTTCCACCTTTTCTTCTCTCAGCATCATTCAACATAGAACCTTGAGCATCTTGTAACATTCCAATTGGAGGTTGGAATTTTTTCTTTAACTCTTGTAGCTTTAGGAAAGCCAATCTTGTTCTTCCTCTAATAGTTTTTGCTTCTATTTCTTTGCATGCATCATTGTAGTACTTTTCCTTGTCTTGTCTTGCTGCACGTTGGAAAGCTCTGTTGAATTCTGCAATTACCTCTCTTTCTCCTCTGGCTTTCGCTTCTCTGCATTTCTGAGCAATTTTCAGAGTTTCTTCCGTCATCCATTTTGGCCGTTTTTGCTTTTTCACCTTTTGTAGAGACTTCTCACTTTCTCCAACATACTCTTCTGGAGCTCTGTCATATGTATCTAAAGCAGCAAATTGATTTTGCAGGCAGTCTTTAAATTCCAGTAGTATATTCTCAAGGACATATTTTGCTACATTCATGAGTGGTTTGCTCTTTTTCAAATTTAGCTTGAGTTTGCATACTAGTAGTTGATGATCTGCACCATAGTCAGCTCCAGGTTTTGTCTTTGTTGATGTTAAAGAGCCTTTCCATTGTTGACTTCCACAGATGTAGTCAATTTGATTTTTATACAATCCATTGGGTGAAGTCAATGTGTACAGTTGCCGCTTGTGCTGCTGGAAGAAGGTGCTTGAGATGAATAGATCGTTGGTCTTGCAGAATTCTATCAGTCTTTCTCCAGCTTCATTTCTGTCACCAAGTTCATATTTACAACCATTTTGCCTTCTTCTTTGTTGCCAATTTTTGCATTCCAGTCACCCATGACTATCAGGATATCCTATTTGCATATTCTGTCAATTTCAGCTTATACTTGTTCATAGAACTCATCAATTTCATTCTCTTCTGCAGCTATTGTTGGGGCATATACTTGAATTATAGTTGTGTTGATAGACATTCCTCATAGATGAATAACGATTAAGCGTTCACTGACTGCATTGTATTTCATTACAGTTCTTGCAAGTTTCTTCTTTATTATAAATGCAACACCATTTCTTCTTTGTCATTCATTTCCAGCATAGTAGACCATGTGATCATCTGATGCAAAGTGTCCGATGCCAGTCCATTTCAGTTCTCTGACACCTAATAGATCGAGTTATACATGTTCCATTTCATTCTTGACCACCTCCAACTTCCCTTGGTTCATGCTTCATACATTCCATGTCCCAATATGTAAGACATCTTTGCAGTTTCCATATGCTACTACCTGCCGCTTCCGCCCTCCTCTGAACTGGAAGTCTGTGACACAGTGCTGAAGCCTTTAAGTAAATGCTGCATCATGGTTTTTGAACTATGGTTGCCACTGCAGGCCCCCGAGAAGGGCAGCAATGGGGGAGGGGGAGCAGAAAAGGCAGGATGGAGGGACCGCCTAGGTGCCTCTGTTTCTAGCACCAGCCATGGTTAAAGCTAGCATATTAGCATCCTCTTTGTTGAGGAGTTTCATCCTTTGTTCCACTTGAACATGAAAGAACCCTCCAACAACAAAACCTCGGGAAATTGCCAGGATATGATTATCTATAACTAACCTAACCGTGGTTCATCTCATCCAATACCTACAGATAATTAAGAGACAAACTGAATACTAACAATCTACCCGACTATTTTACCTATATATATTTTTTGTCGGATCATTTGCCCTGAGGGGGAACCATCCCTCTCTCGTAGCAAACCCTCCTTTTTTCTCGTTTTTAAAAAGCGTGCACTCACTCTTTTGTTCATCAGACTCCATCATTTGTGAAGGATTCATTCCATTTTCTTTCTAAAATTCGACAACAAGCTTTGGATGTTTCGTCTATGCTTTTGGTAACCATGAACGTTGCTGCCCTGTATACTGATATAGATCAAGATGCAGCATTAGATATGGTAAATAATCTACCGTTACAAATACCAGTTCAGTTACCAAAAGAATTCATAATACACATTTTGCAATTGGTTTTGAAGAATAATTTCTTCTTGTTTGAGGATCATTTTTATTTACAAACCCATGGCATAGCGATGGAGGCCACGGTGGCTCCCTCATTAGCCACTCTATACATGGCACAGTTTGAACAGAGGTTCCTTTACCCCTCTCAATGGTATTCATTAATAGCATATTGGACCCGCTACTTGGATGACATCTTTTTTTCTTTGGGTGGCAATGAGAACCAATTACAGCAGTTTTTTGACTGGATAAATTCCTTAGCTAGGGATCTACAATTTGCACAAAAATATGATAAATCCAGTATAGAGGTTTTGGACATTTTGGTCTATAAGTAGGGTTCTACTATACAGTCTACACTTTATCGTAAACCAGTCCAAAGGAATACATTATTACACTATTGAAGTTTTCATCCAGGTCCTTTACGTAGGGGTCTGCCGATTGGACAATTTCTCCGTTTAAGGCGATTGTGCTCTACTTTAGAACAATTTAAAAAACATGCTAAGGACCTTCGAGTTAGATTGAAAGCAAGAGGATACCCATTGGGCATTATTAAGAAAGCTTATAGGAGAGCACGGTTCAACCATCCAGAGTGGTGACTGGATGAGTCTGGACAACAGAAGCTTGAACAACCCCCACAACAGACATCTTTTGTTGGGATTTTACCCTATATGCCTAATACAGTATCACTTATGAAAATAATAAAAAAACATTGGGAACTGTTATCATTGCATGCTTGTTTTAGGAAACCATTAATGTTCGCTTTTCAACGCGGACGGAATTTGGCGGATATATTAATACATTCACATCCAGAGAATTTGGAGAACACAGTAAATGGACATTATAAGTGTGGAGAATGTGAATTTTGTGTGTCCACTTTAGAGGGTTTAATATGGGAAGATGCTGTTACAGGAACCAAGGTCATGAATCAACATCTCATGTAGTACTCATGTAGTATATATATTATCTTGTCCCTGTCCTAAGAATTACGTCGGTTGCACATCTCATCCCATGAAAAGGAGACTTTTAGAACATAAGTCCAGAATAAATAATAAGGTTCTATCAGCCCCGGTGGCTCAACATTGTCAGGAATTAGAACATACATTTCAGGATTTGAGATGGCGAATTATTGAGTTTATTCCAGCTCAAACACGTGGAGGGGACCAGCTGAAAAAATTACAACTTAGGGAGCAATTTTGGATCTACCATCTCCGATCAGTAACACCTGGAGGTTTGAATCTTTCATTGGATTGGTGGACGTTAATAAATTAAACCTTTATGACAGCCAATGATAGCCCGGTTTTTCTATAGGTGAAAACGAGGTTGGTTTTAAATAGATATAGGAGAAAGGAGAGGAACAGGACATTAATAGCATGAAGAAGGACCAGGAGTTTCATGGTCTGAAACACGATGTTTTGTACTTATAAACATCTTTTGAATGATCTGCTGTGGAAAATGGATTTGATTCGGGAAATAAGGCAATTGAAATTAACAGATAATAATCATCAGGCTTCATGATACTTTGAGGATAGCAGCCTCGGTCATCTGTTTTCAAGAAGGCATGAATAGTGTTTGTGAGACCCAGCATATGAATGGGTCATATTATCAGCAACATGGAAGAAGTTCGGGTGACTGAAGGCTGAAATCGTGGACTCTCAGTTAAGTTGCCAGAATAATATACACATCAAGTTTAATTTCAATTGGTATCTCGATTAAACTGAGGATTATTCTGTAATTCTGCCTCAGTGAACAAAAGAGTGAGTGCTCTCTTTTTAAAAATGAGAAAAAAGGAGGGTTTGCAACGAGAGAGGGATGGTTCCCCCTAAGGACAAACGATCCGACAAAAAATATATTATAGGTAAAATAGTCGGGTAGATTGTTAGTATTCAGCTTGTCTCTTAATTATCTGTAGGATATGATTATCGGCACCCTTATAAACAATTCAAATCAGTTTGAACAGAAGGATCCACATTCCCATTGCAGTAAAATTAGACTCACCTGTGATCAATTAACAGTTCTCACATAACTTGAATCAACCAATGAATGATGGCTCAAATGTTTAAAATGATCACATTCACTCTCTGTTTCATTTTTACAATGGTGGAAATGAGCTGCCTGAGACCATAAGAAAAGCCTTTAGCACCAAACATCAAACTTCAAAGGGGTACAAGGCCATCTCCAAAGACCTTGGGATTCCTGTGTCTACAATTCACAATGTTATTAAGACGTTTTATGCTCATGGAACTGTCAAGAACTTCTCAGGATGTAGTGGGAAGAGGAAAATTAATCCAAGAAGTCTTCAAAGGTTAGTGTGATCTGTTAGAAAAACACCACATTCAACATCCAAAGAGTTTACAGCTGACCTGGAGCAATCTGAAGTGGTGGTTTCAACCCGCACCACACGCCATGCACTAAACAAAGAAGGACTTCATGCACAAAGGCCAAGGAGGACCCCATTGCTCAAGAAAAACATAAAAAGGCACACTTGATCTTTGCCTAAATCCACCTTGAGGAAACTTCAATCTTTCTGGGAAAATATTTTGTGGACAGATGAAACCAAACTTGAACTCTTTGGCAGTGCAGACCAGTGATACATTTACAGGCAAAGAAATGAAGCTTATAAGAAAAAACACCCTTCCTACAATTAAATATGCTAGAGGTTCTATAATGTTGTGGGGTTGTTTTGTTGCCTCAGGAACTAGAGACCTGGAACGTATTAAAAGGATCATGAAGTAAGAGGACTATCAAGGTATTCTGGAGTGAAATGTGCTACCTAGTGTCAGAAAGCAAGGTCTGGGTTGAAGGTCCTCCAGCAGGACAATGACCCAAAACATACATCCAAAAGTACAAAAAAATTGTTAAAAAGAGAAAAATGGACTGTTTTAAACTGGCCACCAATGAGTCCTGTTCTCAATCCAATCGAGAACCTTTGGAAAGAGCTGAAATCTGCCATTGGTAAAAGGAATCCTGGAAACATTCATGAGCTGGAACAAGTTGCAGTTGAAGAGTGTCACGGGGTTCCCGGTGACACAAAGATTTTACGCCACTATGTAGAGACGTTAATGATCAAAGAGACCAGGTGGAGGGAAATAAAGGCTTTTATTCCCTGTTTAAAGCAAGGTTCAACTAAGAGATAATTCCAGATAACAGAAACAGTCCTTTGTTTTAAAAGGTACCAATATTCACTGAGCACTTAACTGTTACTTCACAGTTAAGGCAAGTTTTTCCATAGTAACATTCAGTATAAGAAACATTAAATTATATTTCACTTATTCTTCTATGGTATGTGGAGCATACAGACTTTGGAGCATAGGCAGTGCACCAATCACATTCCATTAACTCTGGCATAGGTGAGGGAACAGTGCTGGGATAATCCATTTCCATAGATTCTTCTCCCCTGTACTCATTCGAGGAGCGTTCACTGTCCCTGTCTATCTCAGCATGGTAGTTTAAAACTTGGGAGTCTGGCTTCCTATAGCCAGGGATTCTCAGGGCTGGTGGTAGTTTACTAAACCAGTCTTGATTCTTGTATCTCATAGAAGGAATACTTGTTTTAGTAGAGCTTTTAGTAGCACAATTATCACAGTCAATATTTAATGCCTCATAACTTGGCTTTGGTGAGATAAAATCCACAGTGCTTCTTCTTCCTGCACCTCTCCCTTGGTAGCTGCACTTCTGCCTGCCAGCCGGAGACCTAGGTGTGCTTCTAGGCAGTGGAATAAAACTGCTGTTGGATTCTCCTCTCACTCTAGGTAAAAACTTCTGTTGCCTATAAAAGTTCTTTTCCCTCTGAACAGGTGAAACTAGGCAATGATCCTCTAGAGATAATAAGCTCCTGTCAGAACCTTTCTCTCTGGTTCTTGGCTTTCTTCTCTCTATTCTATCTCCAGGCAGAGTATAGGAACTAGGCGTGGCAGACACTCTCACCTTGGGGCAACTTCCACCAAACTCCCCTTGTACAACAGGATCAGTTTGGGCCTTCTGGCTTCCCACCCTGTGCAGTCTGCTTCTCCTCCAGCTCCCAGCCTTACTTCCTTCACAGCTCTCAGGCTTATCTCCTTGATAGCCTCCAGGCTTCTCTGCGGATCCTTCTTCTCCTTCTTCTATTACCAATTCTACTCCTTCCCTGTTCTCTTCCTCTTTCTCCTTTTCCTGTCCAGAAGCATTCTGCTCTGGCTTATAAAGTGAACGGTTACTGATGACTTCCTGGTTCCCTTTCAGCTGCAGGTCATCAGAGAGCCTAGGTTCATTAAGTGTGGCATGTCTGTTCCTGCTCCCTCTAGCTGTGCCTGGGGGTAACTGCACATCTAGTTCCTCTAAAGAAACAGGATTTCTTTTCTTCAAAACAACTTTATCAGTGCCCACATCATGACACATCCCCCCTCTTAAAATATTACGGGCTGAATGACCCTCATTACAGCACGTAATCCTAGAGCTCTGTTGTGTTGATGCCAACAAGTTGTATCTCTCGTGCCATCTTCTAAGAACATTGATATGATAGACCTGTTCATGTCCCTTTTCATCCCTTATTAAATAGGATGCTGTACCTCGTGGTTGGGCCACGACATAAGGTCCTTTCCATCTAGCTTCGAATTTTGGAGTGGTGCCTGATACCAAGACGATTACTTTCTCGCCCACAGTTAGGTGTCTAGGCTTGGTGTTCCTATCGTAATATTGTTTTTGTCTTTGCTGACTGCACTTCAGTTGTCCCTCAGCAAATCGTGAAGTTTTTCTTAATCGTGTTCTTAATCTCCTCAAGAATTGGGGTATCCCTATTTCTTTTTCTTCGGGTTCCACCCATTGCTCTTTCAGAATATCAAGCACGCCCCTGGGTGATCTCCCATACATTAACTCATAAGGCGACGTGCCTAATGATGCTTGTGTCCTTTCTCTGCAGGCATATAATATAAACGGTAGCATTGTGTCCCACTCTTCCATTTCCCCATCCAGCGCTCGTCGCAACATTTGCTTGATGGTTCTGGTTTGTCCTTTCTACCAAACCATTGCATTGGGGATGATATGCGGAGGTTTTGAAATGCCTGATGCCGAAGGCGTCCCACACTTGGGCTAGGTATTTGGACAAAAAGTTCGTACCTCGGTCCGTCAAAACTTCTTGAGGGAAGCCCACCTCACAGAACAGTTTTATAAGTTCCCCGGCAATGGACCTTGCTGATATATTCCTCAAGGGTATGGCCCAAGGGAACCGGGTTGCCTGGTCAACGATAACCAATATATATTGGAAACCCCTGGGAGTCCTTAAAAGGGGGCCAACTATGTCCATGGCTATCCTTTTAATAGGCTCTGTTATCACTGGCATTGGTAATAATGGCACTCCAGCGGGTTTTATGGAGGTCACCCTTTGGCAGGAGGCGCAGGACTCACAAAAACGCGCGACCTCCCTAAAAATTCCTGGCCAATAAAATCTGGCCAGTATCTGGTCAAGGGTTCCTTGTACCCCTTTGTGACCGCTCGTCGGGTGATCATGGGCTATCCTTAGTACTGCCGCTTTGAAGGTATTTGGGACTACCAACTGTTTTCGGACATTTTTAGTCCGTGGGTCTATGCTCTCTCTATAAAGGAGTCCCTCTTCCTTTATAAAACGGGGAAAAACATCTCTTTTCGTTGAAGCATTTTCAAATGCGCGTGCTAGCACAGGGTCCTCTTTTTGCTCAGCGGCGAATGAAGGGAACTTCTCTACCAGTTCCGCTGGGATCCATGGTAGTTATTCACCCGCTTCTAAATCCGCTCGACCTTGAGAGCGTCCCTTTCTCTCTTTGCGTTTTTGAGCCTTAGTCTTTCTGTCCCTATCTGGAGGAATATTGACTAAATCATCATGGGATGGGAGATCAACTATGCTCTCTTCCCTAGAACAGGAGGGTTTTTCTGCGGCACTCGCTTGGCCACGAGTGGAGACAAAAACCTCTCTGGGGTTCAGATCCTTTTCTAGGCCCTTCTCAAATTGTGGCCAGTCCCTACCAAGGACCAGCTCTTTGGGCAATCTAGGGACTACTGCTATCAGCATAATTTTTCTATTCCCAGACCTTTGACCAGCAATTTGTACACGGGATACAAGGTAGCAGCGCCATGTACACACTTAATCTTTACGTGACCTTCTGGACGGTCTGGGGCGGACGCAGCTTGCTCTTGAATGGTAGACCAGAGCTTGCGTGAAATCATTGTCTGGTCCGCACCAGAGTCCAGTAAGGCTTTGGCTGCTACTCCCTGCACCGTGACATCTAGTACAAAACCTTCTGACAATAAATGCTTATGCTCCCCTATGAGAGCAGTACGTACCCTACATTCATTCATGACATGTCCCAACTTCCCACAGTTAAAGCATCTCTTAACAAGACTTTTCTCTGCCTTTTTATCACACTTTACATTAAGTGTTTTAGACTGGTAGAGACTTCCTGAGACTGGATTGAATGTCGCTATGGCTGTCTTAGCTACCCTGTCCGTAGGCTGGGTAACTAATTCAGCCTCCAAATATCTCTCGGTCAAGGCAATCGCCTCCATAGTTGAGCGACAATTCTGGAGAATAAGGAAGCTCTTTATTTTACCAGGTACTGCAGTCATGAATTGCTCGAGAACCATCATATCTAATAATGAATCTATGGATCTTTCACTGGGCCTTAGCCACTTTTCAGCCAAGCGCCTCAGTCGATGACCCAATGACTTAGGCGTTTCGCCTACTTCAAGCCGGGCTGCTCGTAGCCTGCGGTTATAGATAAGTGGGGTCAAGCCTAGGCGTTCCCTGATGGCTTTTGTCACTTCGCTATAATCTGCCGCTAACGCAGCGGGCATTGCCCTGTAGGCTGACAGTGCCTCTCCGGTAAGGGACACTGCCAGCCTGATGGACCATTGGTCCTCTGGCCAACCCACAGAAAGGGCAATTCTTTCGAATGCGTCCAGAAATTCATCTGGATCGTCCTTTTCCCCTAACTTCCCTAAAGTCAGAGTGTCATAGGACCCTAATCCTACCAGACCATGGCTCAGTCCTGAGCTCTGCTTTATGAGTCCAGCGGCTGCTTCCTGTGTCTTCTGTTGATGGCTCATCCAAGTCTCCAGCATCTGCAGGACTGGCTTTTGCTGCTCCTGCATCGCCAGGATAGCACGCTGCTGTGTCTGCGCAGCCAGTTCAGCCTGTTTACTGAATTGGGACGCCATCCAGTCCAATAGGTCGCGTTGCTCCATCGCGATGATCCCTGAAAAGAAACAAACAAAGAAAAACCAAGTGTGGCTGCACAAAAAAAATCAGCGCTACACTTCCTTCTCTTTTTTTTTTTTTCAAATTCTCCCTTTTTAAACTGACACTTGTATCCAAACAAGTTAGGCGTTTCTACCCGTTACCTGGTAGAAGAGTAGACTCAGGTTCTCAGCAACGGTGGTGCGGCCTCGCGTCGTAGCACCCTCCAGGAACTCGTTCTCCGTTCCGGATTTTTGCTGCAGTCCAGTCCACTTTCTCCAACTCCTATCCGGCTCTTTTCAAAGGCCCAGTCCGGATTTTCACTCCGATCCAGTTTCCTTTTTGTACTCCGGTCCAGGTTTTCCTTTCACTCCAGTCCGGTTTTCTGATACTCCGGTCCGGGTTTTCCTTTAACTCCAGTCCAGGTTTTTTTGGTTTTTTTTCTCAAGATGAACACTGGCAATTTGTTTCTATATTTCTTTGCTGTATCTCTTAGGATTATATCCACATCCGAACAAACTACGCCATTTATGTCACGGGGTTCCCGGTGACACAAAGATTTTACGCCACTATGTAGAGACGTTAATGATCAAAGAGACCAGGTGGAGGGAAATAAAGACTTTTATTCCCTGTTTAAAGCAAGGTTCAACTAAGAGATAATTCCAGATAACAGAAACAGTCCTTTGTTTTAAAAAGTACCAATATTCACTGAGCACTTAACTGTTACTTCACAGTTAAGGCAAGTTTTTCCATAGTAACATTCAGTATAAGAAACATTATATTATATTTGAATTATTATTATATGTTATGTGGAGCATACAGACTTTGGAGCATAGGCAGTGCACCAATCACATTCCATTAACTCTGGCATAGGTGAGGGAACAGTGCTGGGATAATCCACTTCCATAGATTCTTCTCCCCTGTACTCATTCTGTGGCAGGTGAAGGCCTGTGATCCACGGTGTCTGACATGGGCAAGCAAGCCTAACTAGCTTGACCTGTAAATGAAGCTTGTGAAGAGGCCCATAGGAGTTGCACATCCCCCAACATGCTGCTATTGTAGAATTAGAACTCAGTAAAAGTATTGAATTAGCTTAGACAAGCAGAACAGATGGAAAAATACAGAGAAATATGTTTAAAATTGCTGACAGAGAACTTACAGAGCCCTGCTTTCCCTACACGTACAAACTAGCTCAATGGCCTTGAATGAAGGAAAGTAACAAGTTGGTGAACTGACCATTGTAATTGGGACTAGAAGGGGGGTGAGCAGGTGCTGAGCCCACTCAAAGAACATAATTGGATAATCATATCAGTACCGGGACCAATAGAAGGGGTACGGGAGGTTACCGGGACCAATGAAATGTTTTACTATACCTAGAATGGAGCAAAAGTCTATAAAAGTTGTTGTATTGCCAGAGAATATTGCTCAGCCATTTTGAAATTGACTTTGCTTGAGACTTGTGCACAAATAAATGATTTGGACCTTCTGAACAGACTCCTGGTATCATTGGTTTGTCTGCGCTCTGCTGCTACATATTCTTGGTGCGTTGGCCGGGAAGTTGTGGAATCAGAGTGTATATAGGGCAATATACCACGACTTTCCGCCTCTACAGGTTTGGTCCTGCCGGGATCGCGCCCTTCCGACGGGGGCTGCTCCCTGGCGCCGCCGGTCCCTTGTATCGGAGGGAGCTGGTCGGACCTCGGCGGGTGCCGAGCCCGGCTGGAGCCAACACCTCGAACCCGAGTGAGGGGAGTCCGAGGTCCAACTCATGCGCCTGCTTGGGAAGTTTGAGGACCGGATCCGGTGAGTATAGTTTTGATTTGTTATGTCTAGACAGATAAGAAAGAGCAGTGCTGCCATTTGAACTTGGAACTTGGAAATTGGTAAGAGAGCTTGATCACCTCTCAAAGACAGGCCGAGTAACCCCGCATGAGTATTCGCAGGGCGAAACCCCCGTCTTCTTGTATTTTGGTAATTGAACAAGACTAGTCAGAATAGATAGAAATGAATGCATTCTGGGATACGTTGCTAGCATGATTGTAGAATGAAGTGTGAATGAGAGGTCTGGCAGCACGGACCAAGCAAAGGCGGACCCCTGAGTAGCGCATTTCCTGACCGGGTGACCGCGTTCAGGTCGCAAAAAGGGGGAAGCGACTGTCGTCTTGTCTTGTTATTTGTTCTCCTTAAATGTTTCTAGGGCCGTGAGGACCCCTTACCCATGGTCCGCCCTCCTTTTCACTTTTGTCTGTTGTTGCGCTCACACATCGAAATGGGAGGGGCGGGGTCTATTAGGAACACTCCATTAGAATGTATGATCGCACATTTTAAAGAAGGGTATTCTGGAGATTATGGTATTAAAATGACTGCAGCCCGTTTACAGATTTTGTGTACTAGGGAGTGGCCCGATCTAGACCCTACCTGGCCCCGAGAGGGAACTTTTAATGTAGGAATTATTCAGTTAGTGCACCATAGAGTGCGAATAGTGCACCCTGATCAGTATCCCTATATAGATTCCTGGTTAAGTATTTGTGAAGATCCGCCCCCTTGGGCGAAGCGCTGTTATGAAGAACAGTGCAGAATAATGTTAGCAAAGACAGATTATAGTCAGAAAACAGAACAGCCTAGAAAGAAAGGGAAAGGTGAGAAATCCAGGAAGAAACCCATCCTGGTAGATCCTGATTCCCCAGAAATGATTACCCGACAGCCCCAAACCCAGCGCCCAGTGAGAATAGCCCCACGTCCTGCCCCAGAGCCCCGGAGACAGCAGAGACGGGACCGAACCCCTGAGTCATCACCCGAAGAGCAGGTAGATGAGCTCCCTTTGATTGAAGAAGATGATTCTACCGAGACAGAAAAAGGAGAATCAGATACAGAAACAGAGAAGGAAGAAGCTGAGAATTCCCCGAGTGATACTGACAGTGTAAAAGTGACTGCCAGTGTTAGCTCGCCAGTGAAAAGTAAATCTAAAGTAAAGCACGTAGAGAAGAAGAAAATAACTCCTGGTAGGACAGTTACAAAGATATCTCTCAGATCCCAAAAGACATCTACTGCCAAGATGATGCCTTTACGGCAAGTCCCGGGAGTGCCCGTGAGAAATGAAGATAATGAGGTGGTGGCGGGACCCCTAAGTTATGTGTATGTCCCCTTCTCTACCACTGATTTGTTAAATTGGAGGACACATTATGCCTCCTATACCAATAAGCCCCAAGAGCTTACAGAATTAGTGAATACTATTATGGAAAACCCACCAACCAACATGGGCAGATTGCCGCCAGCTCCTGTCCACCTTATTTACTACAGAGGAGCGGACACGAATTAGAAAAGCAGCTATAGACTGGCTGGCAGATAACCCTGTAGCTCCAGAACCAGGGGCGGAAAGAATAGATAATCGGGAAGCGGCCCAAAGAGAATTCCCGAATGAAGACCCCCGATGGGATCCAAATACAGAAAGAGGATCCAGAGCCCTAGCCCGTTTTCGCCAAGGCTTTATACAAGGCCTGAAAAGGGGGGGTCAGAAAGCTATGAACCTTTCCAAAGTCACTGAAGTTACCCAAGGCATAGATGAGAGCCCAGCAGTATTTTATGAAAGATTAACTGAAGCATATAGAATGTATACTCCCTATGATCCCGATGCAGCAGGAAGTTTATGCATGGTGAATTCTGCTTTTGTAAATCAGTCTCAACCAGACATTAGACGTAAATTACAGAAATTAGAAGGGTTTGCGGGCATGAATGCAACTCAGTTATTGGAAGTCGCTCATAAAGTGTATGTGAATCGTGATAATGAAAGGCAGAGAGAATGTGATCCAAAGATGAAGAAGAAAGCTGATTTTTTGGCTGCGGCCATAGTTGAACAGAAAAGGGGAGGTATCCCTAGTCGACGGAGCAGAGGAAGGGGGCGGGGCCGAGGCGGAGGCCGGCCCCAGCTAGGCGTAAACCAATGCGCCTACTGTAGGGAGGAAGGACATTGGAGAGATGCATGCCCGCAACTCGAAGACGCCCATCAAGATGACAAAACCAATCCTCAATGGAGAGAAGAAAGACGAGGCCGTCCCCGAAACCGCGGAGGAGCCAATCGAGAGCAATACCAGCGAGAAAGAGGAGAAGCCATACAAGCATTGGCTACGACAGCCCATGATGAAGATGACGTGGATTAGGACAGACCGGGCTCCGAATTTGCTTTTAGGTCTGCAGGAGCCTATGGTCGGAATACAAATAGGAGACCAAGTTATGAACTTTATGGTTGATACTGGAGCAGAACATTCAGTAGTAGACAAGAAGATAGCCCCATTTTCTACAAAAGCAGTCACCATTGTAGGAGCAACTGGTGCCAAAGCTACAAAACCTTTTCTTCAGAATCGCATATGCAGTCTAGGAGGACAACAAATAACTCATCAATTCCTTTATATGCCCGAATGTCCAGTGCCACTACTGGGACGAGATATGTTAGCCAAGCTACAAGCCCAAATATCCTTCACTGAAAGAGGAGAAATGCAAATGACAGTAAATTCTCAAGCCAAACCAGCAGGAATAATGCTGCTTACAGTTCCCCGAGAAGAAGAATGGAGATATTACAGTGATGAAACTGTTCAAGACACTTATTTTGAACAAACTTTGAAAAGTATTGATGCCCCACCTGGAGTATGGGCAGAAGGCAGTCCTCCAGGCCTAGCCAAACATATAGCTCCAGTAATTGTAACCCTTAAACCTAGTGCTACACCAGTACATGTCAAACAGTATCCTCTCCCAAGAGCTGCAATTGAAGGTATCCACCGCCACTTGCAAAGATTACTAGAACATGGCCTACTGAAAGTATGTCAATCCCCATGGAACACTCCACTTCTGCCAGTGAAAAAGCCTGGAACGGATGATTACCGCCCAGTACAAGATCTAAGAAGAGTGAACGAAGCAGTTGAGACTATACATCCAGTTGTGCCAAATCCTTACACTCTTCTAGGACTAATTCCTGCTGAAGCTACCCATTTCACTGTTCTAGATTTAAAAGATGCATTCTTTTGCATAAGATTAGCCCCTGTAAGTCAGATATTATTTGCATTTGAATGGCAGGACCCCATCTCTGGAAGAGGGGGCCAACTTACTTGGACACGATTACCCCAAGGATTCAAGAATTCGCCTACCATCTTTAGTGCTGCACTGAATCAAGACCTTTCAAGCTATCCAGTGGCCCCGGGGAAGAGAGTGCTTCTCCAATACGTGGACAATCTGCTGATAGCTGCTGTATCAGAAAGTGAATGTATACAAGCCACCAAAGACCTCTTGCAGTTACTAGATGAAGCTGGATACAAAGTTTCCAGAGCAAAAGCACAACTATGCCAAAAAGAAGTGAAATACTTAGGCTTCCGTATAACCAAAGGAAGCCGAAAATTAGGCAGAGAGAGAAAAGAAGCAGTATGCAGAATCCCAACCCCAACTACCAGAAAGCAAGTCAGAGCCTTTCTGGGAGTGGCAGGATACTGCCGAATCTGGATTCCCAACTTTGCCCAAATCGCCAAACCACTATATGAAGCCACAAAAGGAGAAGAAAAGTCGCCACTGGAGTGGGGACCTGAGCAGGATGCAGCCTTCAAGACGTTAAAGGAAGAATTGATGTCATCACCAGCCCTTGGACTACCAGATGTTCACAAGCCTTTCCACTTGTTTGTACATGAAGCACAAGGAAATGCCTTAGGCATGTTGACTCAAAAATTGGGAAATTGGGAGCGACCTGTAGCATACCTATCGAAACAATTGGACACTGTGGCCAAAGGATGGCCACCTTGCCTGAGAGCAGTTGCAGCTACAGCATTGTTAGTGAGTGAAGCAGATAAGCTCACACTAGGACAGAATCTACGAGTCACTGTGCCACATGCAGTCCTTGCCCTTATGGAACAGAAAGCAAATCATTGGCTCACCAATTCCCGAATGTTGAAATATCAGAGCATGTTATGTGAAAACCCACAGATACAACTGGAAGTGAGCCATGCCTTGAATCCAGCCACATTGATACCTGTTAGTGAAGAACTCCCAGAACATGATTGTATAGAAGTCATGGACACTGTATTCTCCAGCCAACCTGACCTGACAGATGTGCCCATAGACAATCCTGACCAAGTCTATTACGTAGATGGAAGCAGTCTCATCATCGATGGATGACGCTGCGCCGGATATGCAGTAGTCACTCAACATGAAGTCGTTGAGTCATCAGCTCTAGCCTCAGGTACATCAGCCCAGAAAGCAGAATTGATAGCACTTACTCGAGCACTACTGTTAGGTGCAAAACTTGTGCTAAATGTATATACAGACTCTAAATATGCCTTCACTACCCTACATGCCCATGGAGCTCTCTATAAAGAACGAGGGCTCATCACATCCGGAGGAAAATCAGTCAAGTATGGCCCCGAGATACTGATGTTACTTGATGCAGTATGGGCCCCAATTCGTGTAGCTGTCATGCATTGCAGAGGACATCAAGTAGGAAAAGGAGAAGTTGCCCGAGGAAATAGGTTTGCAGATGCCTCAGAGCCAACGGCTTGGAGGGGGAACTTATTCCACCTCTGAGGTGCAATAAATTCCCCAATGCGGAAGGAATGGAAGGCCCGGGGCTTGGAAGGGGCAGCAGGGGGCAGAGGGCATTCCCCATAGCTCAACCCTGGCATTGCAAGGCCAGATTAGGGGTCGGGCTACGGGGATAGCATTTTGGGAGCTGGCGGCCGAGGATCACAGCTTTTCAATGGAGCCATGGTACCATGGCAACAGGATGCCATGGAGCCCCGGCTCCATTGAAAAGCCATGACGGAGTTAGTTGGGCAAGGCCTGTATGTGCAAGCCGGATGGAATCGGGGTCCTGGCCTGCATGTACAGGTCTGTTTGCGATTTTGATCCCGTGGAGCTAGATGTGCCCCACGGGATCAGAATCGCAACGTCCTCTGTGCGTCCGGTTCCGACCAGGCGCACAGAGGGTCTGGACATCTGGGGTGGAATAGGTTTCTATATGTTTTACCATTCCAAATATAACAAGAGGATCTCATACAAGGCAAGTCAACTTCAATTCCAGGAGATTCCATAAGTTTGACAAGAAAAGGTTTCTAGAATAGATACTTCTGCAGCTCCACTCGGATACAACAGATGCAGACACACACATAATCAACTGGAATTTAATGATGAGTAAGGCGGCTACAGCCCCTTACAGAATCCCATCTTACAAGAAGAAGAGAAGAAAAAGTGCAGTGTGGTACACAAAAGACATTTGCAACATCAAAAGGCTTCTAAGAAAACTAGAAAGGAAATGGAGAAGATCAAAAAATGATCTCGAAAAAGTATCTTATATAAATAAACTTGTAGAATATAGAACAAGCATTAACAATAATAAGAGAGATTACCACAGCAAACTCATAATGTCTGCACTGAACACACCAAGATGGATGTTCGACATTGTGAAAACACTGATATTGAATCTAAAGAAGAATATAACAATTCACACACAGCAAATGTGCAAACAATGGCCAAATTATACATGGAAAAAGTAGGTAATCTCCCATTAAGAGAATCCTCACCTAAATCAGAGAACTCTGTTACCAACAACTTCTGGAATAAATTTGCCTTAATTACCGAAAGACAGCTGAATAACACCATTAAAACAATCAATTCTTCAACCTCACCATTAGACCCATGCCCAGTATCATGGATAAGAATGTCCCGTGACATACTTGCACCCTTTATCCTTCACTTAATTAATTCATCACTAAAGCAAAAACATAAGAACATAAGATATGCCATACTGGGTCAGACCAAGGTCCATCAAGCCCAGTATCCTGTTTCCAACAGTGGCCAATCTAGGTCATAAGTACCTAGCAGTTTCCCCAAAGGACACAGGTTCCACAATGCTTGTATTTGGTCATGCAGTGATATCCTGGGTCCCTTTTAATAATGGTTTATGGACCTTTCCTCCAGGAACTTGTCCAAATCTTTTCTAAACCCAGCTACCTAACAGCTTTTACTGCATCCTCTGTTTGTAATCAAATCCAGAGTTTGATTACACGTTGAGTGAAAAAATATTTTCTCTTATTAGTCTTAAATAGTTTACCCTGTAGCTTCATTGCATGCCCCCTAGTCTTTCTATATTCTGATGATGAAAACAATTGATCAACGTTTACCCGCTCCACTCCACTCATTAATTTATAGACTTCTATCATATCTCGCCTCAGCTGTCTCTTTTCCAGGTTGAAGAACCCTAACCTTTTCAGCCTCTCTTCATAAGGGTATCCTTCCATCCCCTTTACCATTTTGGTGACTCTTCTCTGTACCTTTTCTAATAATGCTATATCCTTTTTAAGATACGGCGACCAGAATTGCACACAATATTCAAGGTGCGGTCACACCATGGAACAATACAGAGGCATTATAATATCCTTTGTTTTATTTTCCATTCCTTTCCTTATGATACCTAGCATTCTATTTGCTCTCTTGGCTGCTGCTGCACACTGGGAAGAGGGTTTTAACATGTTATCCACGATGACACCTAAATCTTTTTTCTGGGTGGTAGTTCCTAATGTTTTTCTTTCCTAAGTGCATAACAATTCACTTGTCCACATTAAATTTCATCTGCCATTTGGATGCCCAGTCTTCCAATTTATCAAGATCCTCTTGCAATTTTCCACAATCCTCATGAGTTTTAACAACTTTAAATAGTTTTGTGTCATCTGCAAATATTATAACCTCACTCGTTATTCCCTTTTACAGGTCATTTATGAATATGTCAAAAAGAAGCGGACCCAGAATAGATCCCTTGGGTACACCACTATTCACCTTTCTCCATTGGGAGAATTGGCAATTTAGCCCTACCCTCTGCTTTCTATCTTTTAACCAGTTCCTGATCCACAATAGTACACTGCCTCCTATCCCATGACTCTTTTTAGTTTTGCCAAACGTCTCTGATGAGGGACTTAACCGGGTAAGGCGGACAGGGTGCTCCTGTCCCCGCCCCCGCCCCCCCCCACCGCACTCCCACCCCCACCCCGCCTTACAAATAACCACACGCACTCATTGGGAATCAAACTGGTCGCAGCTTTATTAACCGTACAACATTTCCTTAAACATCAACCAACAGCAAACCTTCATTAACTGAATTCTGGCTGCGGAACGAATCCTCACCAACCATGTGAGTAGCAAAGTGAGTTCCGCCCGCTTCCGCCGTGAACCGGCCACAGGCCATTCCGTCGCCCCTCTTCCGGCTTCGCCATATTATTAGCAAAAGCCCCGAGGGTTTCACCGGGCCGGGGGTACCCCACCCCCACCGGCTCCGGACCCCGGACACCTCCGGGATCCCGCCTCCCCCCTCCAGCTGCAACAACCCTCCCCCATTCCAGCCCAACCCTAGGGATGGGAGGGTGGGACGCCAGCCACCTTCAAAAGCTCCCCCGGTGACTGACGCTCCTGCCGGCTCGCTCAGCCTTGGCCCCACCTCCCCCCGGGCCTAAACGATCCCCCATTGGCTCCCACGCCCCCCACTCACTCGCGGGAGCCAATGGGGTGCCGCGGAAGCCACGTCGATGCTGACCTCCTCCCCGAAGCCTCGTGGGGGCCGGGGCCACGCACCCGCCACCCCCCCGGTTAACGGCGGCTAGCGGGCACGAGGCCCGCGGCCTTTCAGTTATCAAAGGCTTTCTGAAAGTCCAGATATACTATATCAACTGACTAACCTTTGTCTACCTTTTATTCATACCTTGAAAAAACATACAGATTAGTAATACAAGATCTTCCTTGTCTAAAGCCATGTTGGCTGTCTCCCATTAAGCCATGACTATCTACATGTTCAGTAATTTTGTTCTTTATTATGGTTTCTACATACCCAAAGATTTTAAAATTGCCTCTATTTGTACTTTGTTCAAAGGCAAAGATTTGGACAAGGCTGACCCAATTTCTTATAGACCAATATCGAATTTACCTTTAATGGCAAGAATCTTAAAAAAAAAACAGTACAACTCCAATTAAAGGACCATGTAGATAGCTTCGCTCCCCTCGATCCACAACAATATCGGTTTAGAGTAGGACACAGTGTGGAGACCCTCATCCTAACACTATCAGACAGACTTTTAAAAGGAATAAAAAAGCAGAATTCAGTATTCATCTTAATATTCCTAGATATAACAGCAGCATCTGACTCCATAATTCATGATCACCTCTTATTCAGAATACAAGAAATTGGCCTCATAGATAAAACTTTAAAATGGTTCAAGTCATATTTATCTAACCGATCCCAACAAGTGAAAATTGGCAACAATACATCTACCCCATTCAACCAGAAGCTATATATCCCTCAGGGTTCAGCATTATCATCCCTTTTATTTAATTTAATTAAACCCATCTGCAAAATAATCCAGGGTTATAACATCTTTTATCATATTTATGTGGATGACATCATGTTGTACATGCAAATCAACACTAAACAACCAATTCTCACAAAAATAGAATAATATTTCATCAACTGCCACATGGTTAGCCAAACATAACCTTCAAATAAATTACAAGAAGATGGAAGTCATCTTCATAGCAAGAGACAAATAATTCATTCCTCTGCAATCTATAAAAAGAAATGAAATAATCCTAGAGGTAAAAAAAGAAGTGAGAAACTTAGGTGTCACTTTCGATCAGCATCTCAACTTCTCTAAACATATAAGTGATACAATCAGGGCCATATACTCAAAACTGAAGATGCTTCAACATCTAAGACCCCATTCTATGAACAAATGACCTCAGAACAAGTCAAGCAATGATCTTCCCACACAGATTTCTGCAACGGTATCCTAATGGGTCTTCCAAAACAAGCCATTCACCGACTACATTTGGCCCAAAATACAGCAGCAAGAGTAATTTCACAAGAGCCAATTAGGGAGCACATCACCCCGATTTTAAAACAGCTATATTGGTTACCAATAGAAAGCAGAATAAAGGATAAGGAACTACACACAATCTTCAAAACATTACAAAATGAACCACCATCATGTTTGAGAATGATCATTCAAGCCAACCCAGAGTTATGCAGAAGTGGCGGAATAGCAAAGCATCAACATCCAAAAGAGCTTTCTCTATATACGCGCCAACCCTTTGGAACTCACTCCCAGATACTTTAAGAGCTACCAAGGATCTTAATGCTTTCTGCAAGCTTCTAAAACCCTTCCTATTTAAAGATCATTTCGGAGACTCGATAACATGGCCCAATTCAGACAAGGTTCTCTCTCAACATCCAGTTTCCACTGTAATCTAACCCTTAGCTCTTAGGTCTAAATCAGTTAGTAACAAGTTTAAGAAGCTATTCCCCAATTTAAAGATTATGTTTATAAGGTTAGAACTTCTCATCAATTGGAAATTGAAATCATAGACAACTTTAACCTTCTTGGATCAACTATCAATAAAGAAACAACAAGCAGTCAAGAAATCCAATGACGCAGTGCTCTTGGCAAAAGGGCTATGAAAGACCTAAGATTCTCAAAAGCAGAAATGTCTCTCTCCATACAAAGATTGGACTCATTCAAGCCATGGTATTTTCAATAACATCATATGGATGCAAAAGCTGGACATTAAAAAAGATAGACAGGAAGAAAATTGATGCCTTTGAATTATGGTGCTGGTGGCAAATACTGCGTATACCATGGACTGCCCGAAGAACAAATCAGTCAGTACTAGAGGAGGTCAGACCTAAGCTTTCTTTAGAAGCTCAGATGACAAGACTTTGACTTTCATACTTTGGACACATTATGCGAAGAGAGAGATCATTAGAGAAAGATATCATGCTTGGCAAGATAGAAGGTCAACGCAAAAGAGGAAGGCCAGCAATGAGATGGATTGATATAATAACAGCAGTTACGTTTACCAGTCTGTCAACAATGAGCAGCCTGACTGAAGACCAAACACAATTTAGGATAACTGTCCAGAGGGTCGCCAAGAGCCGACATCAACTCAACGGCATTTAACAACAAAAATATTCTAGTGCACCTTATTAACATTCTTCCATGTAAGCTTATGTTTGATGTATTACTGTTTTAAGTTCAATGTAAACCGCTTTGATTCTGGAAATGCGGTATATAAGTGCACATAAATAAATATAACTCTCTGTCTTCCTTAACTCCTCCAAGTCTGCTACTCTAGCCTCCAGAAATCAGACTTGTTTCCTGAAAGCAAAGAGCTCATTGCATCTAGTGCACATTTAAGAACCCTCACCAACTGGGAAAAATCATACATGTGGCACTCAATGGAAAAGAGTGGAAAGCCCCACTCACTGCTGGACTGCTCTCTGCATCTTAGTTTAAGGTTTTGTTAAGATATTTAAGTTGTTTACTTACTTAAATTTGCTAGAGTTAGTTGTACAAACACAAGTATATTTAATAGGTTTCAGGGACTTTATTCACGTCAGGATTAATTTCAAGGCCTTAATTAAATATGCTATACTTGATGAGGATAGCCAGATACACCTGAAAGTGAATTTGACTACCTCTGTCCCTGTAAGAGCTATAAGAATCTATAAATCTAAGATTATGCCTGGGGTGTGTGGAAGTCACAGTGGGCTGGAGGGAAAGAAACACTTACTAGAAGCTGGCTTGCCAAAACAGTGCCATGACTGAGTCATAGAGCTTGATTTAGTATTACTGCTTGACATAAGGCATACACAGCACCTTACATATACACGTAAGAGACAGCCCTGCTCAATAGAGCTTACAAGCTATTCAAGAAAGAGAGACAGACAAACATGATAGGACACTAGGGTACACCTAACCGGAAATGGCTATAATATACATGGGTGATAAACATGAGAATAAGGAGGTCAGGATCCCAAAACTAAATTTTTGGGCCTTATTAACAATTTTTTAAAAAATGTAGTAATGAATCGATGGGAAAAGTGTAAAAAGTATTCACTTTTTATTATTTTTAATCTTTAAAATCAGCAAATAGATACTAATTATCCTTTAAAATTTGCAGAAACATGTTGTATTTAACTTCCATGTAGAGGCACTGTCCACTTCTGTTCATTTAGGGATTTAGGGATTCACAAACACACAATTTGACCGGGATTCACTAAAGCACACACTTAAGCACGCAGCTGTAAATGGTCTCTATCTTATGAAGGGTAGCTAATTTCTCTTAACTCTTTGGCAGTAGATACAATTAGAAGCCGATTCAGTACTGGCTGTCCAGCCCCTGTACGGCCAATCAGAATTGGGGTGTACAGAGGTAGACTTGATTCTGATCCAAAGGGGGCTAGACGTGCCCGTGGGATCAGAATCAGGTCTACGGCCTGGATGTGCAGGCTGGGCCCTGATTCTGACTGGTCGCATGCCCAACCACATACCCGGCTAACTTAGCCTGGCTCTGTAATGGAGCTACAATGCCATGGTGTCTCGTTGCCATGGCACTGCGGCTCCATTATGGAGCCGCAATCCCTGGCCACCAACTCAAAATGTCCTTTACCCGCAGCCCAACCCCCGATCCAGCCTCCCGTGGCTAGGGTCAGGCTACAGGGAACCCCCTTCATCCCTCACCGGTCTGTCCCTGCTGTTCCTCACCATCCCCCGACATCCAGGGGGACTTTTGAATTGTCCCTGTATCACATCAGGAGTCTCACATCGCCCATACCCCACCCTCGCTCTGCCTCCTGCCAGCCCCCTCTTACCCCACCTACAGCTCCCCGAGTCCCCGTACAACACAGCTGTACATATGGGGAGCCTGTGTACCGGGACGGCAGGGGGACAAATAGTGAGGATGTAAGTCTCAACAGGACGTACATCCCCGCTATTCACGGCACAGAATGACCCCCTTTAGGTGCATTTCATCTATAAATTTGATCTGCTTGCAGGTTTTGAAAGTAACTTGAAGTGGGGTACCAGGGCCCTCTGAATGGGTTAACATGGAGAATGGCTTGGAATGTTGCTGACAGTCTGAAGCCTAGCAGCCCTGAGAGAGATGTGTTATAAAAGCCAAGGTCGTACTTTGGGATGATATTGTTTGTGAGAAAGAGACAGAACACTTTTGTTTTTAGAATGCTGGAGCAGAGAAATGTCTGTGCTCTTACCTATAACATGCAGATAAACAAAGTTTGATGTAGAGCATAATTTCTACCATGTAATAGCTTTTTCTCTAATAAAAGAAGAGGGAACCATGGGAATCTGCACTAGTGTGCACACCTGTGAATTCCTCACTTAAGCTGAAGTTGTACTGTTTTATATAACTCTCCGTGCTGTGTGCTTCCTTATTTGCAGTTGAATTTAGAGAATTGAAGTCCAGGGACCGAAATTAAGTTTTGCTATCTGGTCAGGGGTAGCACAGGTACTGCAGAAATTCCCTGGATTTCCCTTGTCAGGAGAGGAGCCTTTGGAACTATGTAGCATAGTCCTAGTTCTTCTTTTATCAAAAGATTTTACTCAGATTACCCAGGTTAAATGTGGAGAAGGCTGAAAATCATCTTCATCCTCTGAGGGTGGGTGATGGGTTCAGGGAGAGGGTGGAGCAAGCAGGCAATTTGTGGGAATTTCAATTTGAAATTTCTGTGCTTGGTTGAAGTGGTGGACTTTGTTCTTGCTAGTGTCTGCATTTTTGAAGGAAGTTTTTGAGGGGATTTTTCCTCTGAAAATATGTTTGCACGCTAAATGAGGGAAAGCAAGAATAGAGAGTAAGACAAAAGCTAGGTTTCAGAAGGTTAGAGACAGGTGGGACCGCAATACAGCTTGACACAGATTGTGAAAGAGAGGCAGAAGAAATGAAAGGAAGACAAAATTAGAAAAGTTGGAAAAGAAAAAGAATAATGATATAAAAATAGAATTAAGACCAAAATACTCGTACACCAAGAGTATGAAGAATAAACACAGAGATTAAAAGGAACAGTTACTAGGGTGCTCTAATGTTAACGTGTTACTTTAGTACAGGTACCATGTTATTAAATAGGTCCTAGCATCAAATAGCACACGTTAAAGTTGACTTAATGCTTGTCAACATTAACAAAATTTAGTTACTAGGTCTTTGAATAAGACTATGTACTAAAAAATTTCAAATTATGCTTTCATTGTAAGGTTGCAATTGTTTTCTGTGCTACAGTAATACATGGACAGCTCTGTCCTAGCTCTCCTATCAAACTTTCTGGCTTGTTCACCTCAGTAGAAAACACTGGTCCCATATCCTCAGCCTGAAAGTGATGTTTTACACCCACAGTCAGTGAATTTTCTCTGAAACATAGAAAGTCAGAGGAGAATCTCCTTCTACCAATATAGGAACTTCACCTACTCTTGAGCCTTCTTCCATGGCTCAGTTTAATTTTCTGTATTTAATCTCCTTTTCTCCAAGGACTGTGGTCATTAATTGCTTCCTGACACTGCCCTTGTTCTAGGTCATCACTTGACCTCTGCAGGAAACATTCTCATGTTCTCCCAGAGGAAAAACAATACCAGAATGGACTCAGGGCACACGCTCTTTTCTTGAATGAGGTTTCATTTAGATTACAAAACTGCTTTTCAGTTGAGTTAAATCTGTAACAATATTTGTTTAACGAAATACTTTTTCCTTATTTTTACTTGCACACACAAGCAGTTTAAACCTTATACTTTGCAACCCCACATCTTTTTGTTCTGTACATTTTTCTCCATAAAGAGCGAAAAGACACATTTTAAATTGTTGCTACCCACATGAACTCATCTACACTAGAGTCTCCTAGATTCTTGTCACTATGCACATTTTTATGCAGATGCAGTTTAATAAGCATCATTTTGCACATGTGTTAGCATGTACATTTAAAAAAGCCCTTAAAAAATGACCTTGTGATGGGGTATATAGAATGCTACCCATTCCTCTCCAAATGGATTATCAACAATCCCCTGTAAGAGAGTTTGCAGCCCAGAGTTCAGGGCTGGGATGGCGTGGCTCACAGGGAGAGGTTCAGAACCCAGCAGGCTGCAGGAGGGAGAGGGAGCCTGTGGATCCAGAAGTCTTTCCAATGGCAAGCCGTGTAAAGGAGTTCGATAGGAATTTTAACTGAGACTGGAAGAAGGGCTGGGAAAATCAGCTTGTGGAGGCTTAACAAGTTGGGACAGAATAAAAGCTGATTTTGTTTCCACTGAATTGCTGTCTGTTCTGTGTTTTAGCTTTGTGGAGGTTTAACAAACTGGGACAGAATAAAAGCTGATTTTGTGTTCCCTGAACTGCTGCCTGTTCTGTGTTTTAAAATAAACCGTTCCCTTCCCACCACACACCCTGCTACCACATATGGTGGCAGTGATGAGATTTGCTCTAACCACGTGACTGAAAGCTGGGCCTCTATAGCAGGTAAGGATTTCTTTGTTTGTATGGTCTAAGAGGGTTAGCCTTGCCCTAGTTAGGGAGCATGAAGAAGGTCTAGTCTGTGCCAGACAGACGGGCTTTGGTTTGGTCATTAGAGGCCACTAAAGGTTTGTTGGAGCTGGAATACTGCAGGGTTAACTCAGCTGCAGTAGAGGAAGCTGTGGAGGCGTTGCAAGAGAACAGTGACAAGCTAGGATGGAACAGCTCCTCCAGATTCCGGCAGAAGGTCAGCAGCAATAGCAGAAATGTCAGCAGCAGTTTCAACACATCCTGCTAGAAAGGCAACAGCAGCAGCTACAAAATCTTATTCAGGTGCAAGGGGAATTACAGAGGAGTTCCCTGGCTCAAATGACTCAAGCCCTACAGAGACTGCTACTCTACCCTCCAACACAAATGGTACTTAAAATGGGGGCAGAAGATGAACCTGATCACTTTTTGGTGAACTTTGAATGAACTGCCCACATGGTCGACTGGCAACATGGATTACTTACTTGGGAATCTGCTGACAGGTAGCAGTCAAGCTGCATTCCAGGATGCCAACTCTGATGGGCGAGCTACATATACAGCTGTATTGGAACAAGCTGGCTGTACACCAGAGGTTTACTGCCAGTGATTCAGTAAGGAGGGGAGGGGCGCTCCAGATTAAAGAGAGACCTCTGAGGTTCCTCTGTCACTTGAAGGAGCTTGTATGGAAGATGCTGCAACCGGAGGGAAAGATCGGGCCAGAAGTAGCCAAGATTGTGCTATTGGAGCAGTTTTGAGAGGGCTTGACTGCTCCTATGAAACAGTGGGTATGTCAGCATCCCAAGCTTACACTGGAGAGTGCACTAGAAACAGCCAAAGGCTATTGTGAAGCCCAGACAGTAAACTGAAGTGGACAGTGAGAAGGGGAAGAAGTCACTCGTTAGCCCATGAGGATGGAAGGGGAAGTGGAGGGGAGGGGAGGTTGGCTCCTATATTCCTATCTCCAAAGTCAGCTCCTAGGCAAGGGCATGGCTCCAACCATGACCCCTTCACCTGTTCTAGGTATGGAGCCCGGGGACACTTGGCTTGGGAATGCCCCCTGGGTACAGAGGAACCCATGGATGTTAGCCTAACCACCCTTCACACCTGCATTTTTGTGGACAGTCTCCACCCAGGAGCACAGAACATTGTGATTCCAGTGACGTTCAAGGGAAACAGTAACCCAATTTCAAATTGACTATGCAAAGATGGTAACACTGACCTGTGTGCATGGAGATGAGAGGCAGTATCCAACGGCACATGTTTCACTCAAGACTCCAGCAGGGCAAGCCACGTTCAAGATTGTGTCCTGGCTCACATATTCAGTTGTGATTGGCTGAGACCTCCCAAACTTCAAAGTGATATGGGCACGACTAACTGACAGCTCTGCTAAGTCGGCCCAGGAAGATTTCCCAGACATTTTCCCCCTGGGAGACCCGGATCAATATGTCAAGAATTCCAAGCCTGCTAAGTCAGCATTGCCGGGAAAAGCTATGCTACCAACAGAATCTGGGGGCCGCTATGGGGAAGGGATCTGGGGAGGGAGAGCCTAGGGAACAAACCCCTGGGGATATCTCAAGGCTCAGTGGTAGTGACCCAAATACAATTGTCCCCTTCCCAGAATGGAGCTTCCCAGGTAGCTTCAAAGGGCCCAGCAAGAGGATGAGTCCTTTAAACATGCCAGAGAGCAGGTTTTGGAGGTGGATGGTGTTCCAATAGGTAACAGAGAGTCCCTTGTAAGAACCTTTTTCTATTTTGTGCTAAAGGGAGATTTGTTATACAGAATAGCCAAGGGTGCCCTAGAGGGGGAAGAAGTGGAACGACTGATAATTTTAGCCCTATCATCAGGAGGTGTTATTGTTGGCCCATAGCCATTTATTAGGGGGACACCTGTGAGCGGAGAAAACACTGGAGCATGTTTTAGCCCAATTTTTCTGGCCTGGGATCTATTAACAGGTTCAGTTATATTGCCAGTCATGCCCTACCTGCCACTTCATAACCCCAACAGAGTCCAACCTGCCCCTCTGGTGCCTATGCCTATCATTGAAATCCCATTTGAAAGAGTGGCTATGGACCTGGTAGGACCCTTGGAGCAAACCACCCGAGGCAACAAGTATATTTTAGTCATATTAGACTATGCTACCCGATACCCAGAGGCCATTGCTCTAAGAAATATGAAGACTAAAATGATCACAAATGCCCTCTGAGAAGTATTCTCATGGGTGGGAATACCAGATGAGATCCTCACTGATCAAGGAACACCCTTTGTATCCAAATCAATGAAGCAAGTGTGTGCCTTGGTAAAGGTCAAGATGTTGTGAACATCAGTATATAACCCACAGACAGATGGCCACATTGAGTTGTGGAACAGAGTGATCCAATAAAACTCTGAAAAAGATGTTAAAAAAGATTTTGCAGAAGGACGGGAAGAACTAGGACATTTTCCTACCCTACTTGTCTGTCATCCATGAAGTACCTCAGAGTTCCATGAGGTTTTTGCCTTTTGAGTTGCTCTTCAGAAGACAGCCAAGAGGCATATCAGATGTGGTAAGGGAAATCTGGGAAGAAGAACCCCATGCTGGGCATAATTTGGTGGAGTATATTATACAAATGCAAGTCCAAGCCAAGCAGACCAAGGGCTATAATTGGGCAGCCGTGCACCACACCTTCCAACTGGGAGACAGAGTTTTAGTCTTGCTGCCCTCATCTGAGAGCAAGCTACTCTGTAAATGGCAATGGCCCTATGAGGTGGAAGAGAAAGTGGGGCCTGTTAACTACAAGGTTTCCCAGCCAGATAAATGAAAGAAAGCCAAAATTTGCCATAATAACCACCAAAGTAGACTCCAGTGATGGTTGTGATAGTATAAGGAGATGATTTTGGGCCAGACATTTCAGCCCTGTCGGATCCAACTCAAGTCCTGATTGGAGACCAGCTCTCTGCTTCTCAGAGAAGAGATCTAGAAGGTATGATCCACTGGACCTAAATGTGTTCCCCAGCCACCATGGACAAACCCACCTCATTTGTCATGATATTATTGACCCTGGAGTGATTATCCGACAACAACTCTATCAGAGTTGGAGGCCTGGTGAAAGGCTGCTGCCAAGGTGTGAAGAGATGCTTAACCCAGGAGTTACAGAAGAGTCTATGAGTGACTGGTCATCTTTCATCATCCTGGTTCCTAAACCAGATGGAAGCATCAGATTCTGCATTGACTTCCAGAGGGTCAATAGGGCTTCTAAATTGGAAGTGTATCTCTTATCCAAAGTAGATGAACTAACCGAGCAACTTAGTGGAGCATGCTTTACATCAACCTTGGATTTGATCAAGGGATACTGGCAGGAGCCCTTGACTCCAGCTGTCTAGGAGAAGACTCATTTTTCAATCCTGCAAGGCCTGTTCCACTTTACAGTGCTTCCTTTTGGATTACATGGGGCTCCTGCCACGTTTCAATGCCTAGTTGACCGCCTGCTTTCAAGACCATACAAGGAGTATGTGGCTGCATACCTTGACAATATTATCATCTACAGCAGAGACTGGAACACCCATCTAACCCAAGTTTAAGCCATATTGACCAGCCTGTGAAAGGCCGGGTTAATGGCCAATCCCGGGTTAATGGCCAAATATTTTCTGAGAGGTCGGGACATTTAATATCTGGAATATTTAATCGGGAATGGGCAGCTACAACCTCAACTATGGAAGGTGGATGTCATTGCCCAGGTCCCCACCCTGAAATCAAAGAAAGAGGTTTGCTCCTTCTTGGATTGATTGGCCATTACCCCTGGTTCATTCCTAATTTTGCAGAGGTGACGGAGCCGTTAACCAATCTCATCCAGAAAAGAGCTCCCGAATGGATTCAGTGGTCACTGGAAGAACACAGCTAGGAGCAGTGCTCTCGCAGCACCATCCAAGGAACACCAAAAGCGAGAGATGAGATGAATATGGATGATCAACAGACGTTTATTGTCAAAGGACCCCAACGCGTTTCGGCGCTAACGCCTTCTTCATGGGGAATACAGCTTAAAAACACAAACAAACTTAAATAAATACATACATAAGAATGTTAAAAATTATAAAAATTAATACAAATGATGATAAGTAAATACTATTTCATCAAATTAAACCTTGTAAATAAGTAAAAGAAAGCAACCCCATTAAATTTATCTAAAATTGTGTACATATATGTAAAAAACCATATAGTATAAAAATGATATGCATAATAAACTTACTTCTACAAACGCAGGACAACAAGAGATACAACTATAACATTGAAATCATATAAATAAACAGGACAATAAATAAACTGAGAACTATTCATGACTATTATATGTTGTAGTCTTTACATCGACGAGTTTACACATTTGTGTTTCATAATGTGATGACTATATAAATATATATTAAAAACCACACTAGGTATCTTTTGGACAACAAGACGGATACTTCCTCAATGAAACTTGAAAACTGTATAATATATAAGATGGAATAAATGATAGATAAATAATTAAAAAGTATAAAAACAAAATGATTGTGTTGAGGCGTTTGTTAAACTATCAAAAGTTTCTAGTCAAATTATGCTATGATATATTGCTGTGTATGCACTATAAAATATCAACAGGACTACTCAGCTCACAAAATGCAAAAAACATCTGCTGTATGACTGACCTGAATAAATCATTATGACTTCTAATGCCGTTTGTAGATTCGTGTGAAATATAAACTTCACTATAAAGCCAAACAGACCACATTGTAAATATGTTGTTAGAATTTTCTACATGCAGTGTATTTCTTATTGTGCAATATTTAGAAAAGCCCCTGAGAATTCTGTTTCAAAATTTCTAAGTTATAAAATTGTTGTATTAGATGTACTAATTTATATTGTAAAGCCTTAAAATTTTAAAATTTACTGCCAACAACATTTGGAACCGAGTGACAGTACTGCTAAGAGACTACAGGAAATAGTGCACTCGTTGTATTATCGAAGATATTGTGAACCGATAAAACCATCGTGGCACTACAACATTTCTATAGTAATTTCATAAGTGCCTTTCCAAAATATATGATGGCTTGTCAGCGATGTAAAATCACTTGGGGCTTAAAAAAGCCTGACTGGTGAGTTGTAATCAAAAAACCACTGTATCCGTACCAGAGGGAGAGAAGAGAAACCATTAGTAAATGTAACTTAGCCTTCTATGATGGAGACGCGTCGATTTCTAAAGATACAGAAGACAGTTGATACATTGTATTACTAAAACGCTATTGTATACAATAACGTTGAAAGATGAGGAAGAAATATATTATGTAGATCTTGTTTTAATCCAGAGAAAAAAGGGGGGGGGGGAGAAAGAAAACAACAATATTGTGGCGATGAATTGTAAATACCTTATGGAGCCGTGTGGAGACTTGTCAGCAGTGTCAAAAGCACTAGACGTATAGAAAGCCTGATCAGTAAAAACTCGATTTTAAAACACTGCTTTCACGCCAAAAAGGGAGGAGTAACAAAGTGGGTGGAGCTTGGCATTCAGTAATGGAGACATGTAGACTTCCAGAAATAGATACAACGATCAATTCTTTACTTTTTAAGAAACATTGTGTGTCCTATAGCTTGTATAGAAAAGGGGATATGTTTATGGTATGGTTTTGATCTATAATCAAGATATAACAAGAAAATTGGAGAAAATGAAAGATATAATTTTTTTTAAAAAAATTGTATTTTGGTAAAACTTTTTGTTGTAAAAATGAGGGAGGGGGGAAGGGAGTGGGAGGACGGGGAAGGGGAAGGAAAGGGGGGAAGGAGAGGAGGGAAAAGCAGGCGAGGGGGAAAGGGGGGAGGGAGGGGAAGGGGGAAGGGGGGAGAGAGAGGAAGGGGGAGGGGAGGAGGAGAGAGGGGAGAGGGGGAGGGGGGGAAAGAGGGTGACAGGAAGGGAGGGGGAAGGAAGGGGAAGGGGTCGAGAGGGGGGGAAGGGGAGGGGGGAGGGAGGGAAAAGGGGGGAGGGGGAGGGGGAGGGGATGGAAAGGGAAGGGGAGGGGAAGAGGGAAAGAAGGGGAAAAGGGAAGGGGAGGAGGAAGGGGAAGGGGAGGGAGGGGGGAAGGGGGGAAGGGAGGGGGGAGAGGGAAAGGACCTCTATCTTCCTCAGCTGACCTCTCTTATGCTTTTATTCTAGTGCTCTGATAACCTATCCTCAACTCATCTTTCTTAGACGCCCTCCTTTTATGAGTGCCAATTGCGATCAATTTGCCCCTACTTATAGCTTTGGGACAATCCCACACTACTCCCTGGGAGCAATGACCATCATCATTGGGGGCTATGTAATCAGAAGTATCCTGCTTCGGGAGGGGGAAGGAGAGAGAGAGGGAGGGAGAGAGGAAAGGGGGGGGGGGAAGGAAGGGGAAAACGGGGGAGGAAAGGGAAGAGGGAGGAATGGGAGAGGGATGAAGGGAAGGTGAAGGGGAGGGAGTGGGAAGGGAGGGGAAGGGAGGAAGGAAGGGAGGGGGGAGGGGGAAGGGAAAGGGACCGAACTCTTAAAGATTATAATTGCCCAATTGATTGTAAAGATATAACTAATTAGTGTAACAAGTATATTGCCATATTGACAAAATTGTACTATAATGTAATCAGTATTGAATCAACTTATCATCAAATGTATGAAGTTGCAAATTAAAGTATGTATAAAACTTGAAACAAAGTATTCTGCAGACTTTGCTTTAAAAGATTGCTGTAATAAGGCTGAAAGCCTGCACACATACAGCATCTTCGTTAGTGAGCTATACTAGATTGTATAAAGTATGTTATTTACAAAAATACAGAAAGGTCAACTACTTGATTAAGACCTTTAGGTTCTAAACTATCAAATTTGTATATGTACCATTGCTCAAGTTTTAATAAAACTTTATTAATATCTCCGCCCCTCCAGTGTGGTGTGACTTTTTTGAGAACCAAAAATTTAAGGTCACTAATTTTATGGCCAGTGGTGATCCAATGCTCAACTAAAGGTTTTTCTGCCATCTTTCTCTGGATACAACTTCTATGCTCTATAATACGAACTCGTACTTCTCTCACGGTTTTACCTATATAAACCTTATTGCAAGGACATAAGATCAGGTATATTACATTTGATGTCTTACAGTTAGTGTAGTTTTGTAAGTATATCTTATGTTGAGAAATGGGATGTACGAAACTGTTTTTAGTTATGATAGTATGGAGACAGACCGAACAGTTGCCACAACTGAAATGACCTTTTATCTTAGGTGGAGGGTTATATTTGGTGAGCGCTGACGAAACTAAAATATTCGACAAATTGGGGTTCCTCTTATATGCTATCATAAGTTGCTTAGTAGTGAATCGTGGTATGGAGTTGAGTAAATACCACTCCTGCTTTAAAATATTCACTATTGCTTTTGAAAAATGTGTAAATGTAAGAGCACATACTATTTTATCTTTATTATCACATCGGTCTTTCTTTTTTAATAACGAAGAACGTTCTGTTTCGCAAGCTCTAAAATATGCTTTTTTGATACAATTTTGTGGGTACCCTCTTTCTTTAAATCTTTTATGCATATTTATCGCTTGACGTTCAAAACTTGTATCTGTCGTACATAATCTTTTAATTCTAAGAAACTGACTAATTGGTAAATTACTTGTAAGAGAGGAATTGTGATAGCTGTCGTATTTCAGTAGTGTATTGCGATCTGTCGGTTTTTGATAAAGGTCCGTAGTAAATCCATTTTCTTCTTTTCTGATCATTATGTCTAATATGAAATGTTGTTCTTACTGAAAGTGCCTTCAAATTGTAAATTAGAATCTAATGTGTTAAGCCAACTGAAAAAATTATATAGAGTTTGTTCAGTGCCTTCCCAAATTATGAGTATATCATCGATGTATCGCTTCCATAACTGAATATTGGGGGACTGAAATGGATGAAGATATTAAGTACTTGCTTTTCAAATTGGGGCAACATATAAATTAGCGACGTCTGGTGGCCATGGATGAGCCCATGGCTACCCCTTTTATTTGTTTGTAATAGATACCCCTAAAGATAAAGTAATTTTCTATCATTACTAATGTAGCTATTGTATTAGAAAGAAAGGTAGGAATGCGAACAGGTTGGGTATTAGAATCAAGGTGTTTCGCCAGTACTTCTATAGCTGCTTGTTGTGGTTATATTGTATATAATGAATTGAATATCTAATGTTTACTAACAAAAGATCTTTTTGATATCCTTCAAAATCCTTCAGAATGTTGATGATGTGTTGTTGAATCCTGTACATAAGATGGAATTTCCAATACAAATGGTCGCAGAAATATGTCAAGAAACTTGGATAGGCGTTCTAACAAAGACCCTATAGCGGACACGATTGGGCGTCCTGGTGGATTTTCAAGAGACTTGTGAATTTTTGGGACCATATAAATGGTAGGTACAACTGGGTGAGAAACTTTAAGGAAAGAAATCTCGTGAGGTGTAAGATAACCAGCTTCCTTGCCGATGTATAATAATGTATCAATTTTTTGTTGTAGAATCTGTGTAGGATCATCATAGATCTTTTTATAGAATTCATCATTATTCAGTTGGCGTAGTGTTTCTTTGACATAATTATCTCTGTCTTGGACTACAAGGGCACCACCCTTGTCTGCCGGTTTTTATAATGATATTGTTGTTAGGACTGTAACTGTAAACCCGCAGGGCACGTGAGGCAACTCGGTGCATCCCCACTTTTCTTCCCTTTTCCCCCCCCCCCCTCCCTCCCCCCCCATTATGCCCCAATCCAAAAACACACAAATCCCAATATTGGCATCAAAACAACCGGTCGCAGCTTTATTGACCTTAACAAACTTGAAACATACAATATCCAAAAAAAAAAACACTAACCATTCCGCCTCCAACCCCAACAGTAATTGACTCACCATGCCATGTGGGTAGCAAAGTCTGAGGTCATCGCTGTTTGCCACAGCAGCGTAGGCTACCTGCTTCATATCCTAACCACCCCTTTCTCCGGGCTTCGGCCATACTACGATCAAAAGCCTTCACCGGGGTTTATCCGGGTCGGGCCGGTTAACCCCACCCCCGGCCCAAATAATACCTATGGCTCCGGACCCCGGAAACCTCCAGGATCCCGCAACGCCCCCACCCCCCCAGACTTGCAAGACAAAAAAACCCCAAACCTCATCCCCACCCATCCCAAAACCTGGGTGGTGACGGGAGGGACGTCCCGTTGTCTCGGGGGGGTCTGCCCGCATACGAAGAATGCGCGCCCCGACAACTGTTCCCGATAGCTGGCTATTCCCCGCCCCCAATTCAAGCTAACGCTGATTGGCCTCCGCCGCTTGCCACTTAGCCGCGGGAGCCAATCGGTTTTTAAAAATGCCGCCAGTCCTAGCAGCATTCTTCCGGGCCCCCGCGGCCCATCGAGGATGCCATGCAGCAGCCGGCCCGGTTACCATCGGCCGGCCAGGTAACGGGCCCTGCAGGGCCTACATCCTTCATAACCAAGGCACGGCGGTTGTCGTCGTGCATCCCCTTTTTTTTTTTCCCCCTTTTTCCCCCCCCCCCCCATGCCCCAAGTAAACACACAAATCCAATATTGGCATCAAAACACCTGGTCGCAGCTTTATTTGGTTGACCTTTTAACAAACTTGAACAACAATTCCCAAACATATCACCATACTTCCGCACTCAACCCCAACAGTAATGACTCACCAGCATTGTGGGTAGCCAAAGTGAGGTCATCGCTGTTGCCACAGCAGCGAGGCTAATGCTCATCATACCACCCCTTTCGCCAGGCTTCGCCCATATTACTAGCAAAAGCCTCAAGGGGTTATCCGGCGTAGGGGGTACCACACCCCCGCCCAACTAATACCTATGGCTCCGG